>OY829911.1:3335573-4652240 GCA_963691955.1 Chloroclystis v-ata
TAATACCTTTTCATAACTTTTTGAATTATTCAATTCGGACATTTCATTCGGAAGATATCACGAGTTTAAAAATGCAAGTATTAGAAAAAAGTCTAGAGGTTGTCGCTCACCGCGCTCAGCTAGCCAGCATGCGATGTAGACTCCATGTAAGCGTCACTGTACGGTACGGGGGTACGGGGGGGTCAATGTAATGTACTTAATATAATATGTAATATCCTAATCCTAACATAGGCTACTTTTTACCGCGGAAAAATACATACTTCGGCGGAAAAATATATGCTTACGCGGAAAAAATCGTTTAAGATGAAATTCAGTACGCAGAAGATAGTTGCAAATAAAAATGTATATGGCGAGACGAAGTTCGCGGGGGCTGCTAGTTCTATAATAAATAGGTTACAGCGGAAATATAACAAGGACTTCAATACATTGGACATTTTTAACAATAGCAAGATAGTTTTTAGAAATGAACTGAGGAAGGTTTTGAGGGAGGAGGCAGGTGACCGGTTAGTCACCTAGAGCATATATAATATATACACAGTGAAATTTTCATGTTAATTGTAAGTACGTAAGTAAAATTTAAAATTGTATAAAAGTATAAGTAGGTATATTGTTTATCATATCATATTTTGTATATCATATCATATTGTAGTAGTATAGTATTGGGCATTCTACTCCACCAGTGGAGTAATCATGCCCAATACTATATCTTAAATTAAACATATTCCATGTAGTCGGAGATTTTCTATAATCCTGAACTGAAGCATGCAAAGAAAGAAACATTATCCACTGTGCTCGCCTCGCAATAATATAACAAATCCTGAGATTCTAACATAATACCTATCGCAATGTGTGCTATGTATTTTTTTGCAGGTGTTACGTTACGTCCATGCTTACATTATAATGCATTTACAAGTACCTACCATGTAAGGCTTTGGATATAAAAAGGTTTGTTTGATAATTTTTTCATCATTTTAATTGCAAGCCTCGTTGTTTTCATATTATTTAAATAATGAAGTTTGCTAAGCAACCATATTCATTACAACTTAATAAAATTTGTGATGGAACAAAAAATACATACTTACGTCATAGTCAACTTTTACCTAATTCAATCCGATGTATAATTTGTGGTCCTTCAAATTGTGGTAAAACAAATGTAGTAATTGGACTACTGCTACATGAAAATGGACTTAAATTTCAGAATGTTTACATTTATTCAAAAACGTTGGATCAACCAAAATATATATTTTTAGAAAAAGTTTTAAATAAAGTTCCAGGTGTTTTATTTAAAAAATATAAACAAAATGATGATGTTTTAAGCCCCCAAGACGCAAAACAGCATTCTGTTATAATATTTGATGACGTTGCCTGCGAGAATCAGAATAACATACGGGACTATTTTGCAATGGGTAGACATCGGTTTATAGATTGCTTTTATTTAAATCAAACATATAGTAAAGTTCCAAAACAATTAATTAGAGACAATGCAAATTTAATAGTCCTCTTCAAACAAGATGAAATAAACTTAAAACACGTGTACCATGAACATATAAATACTGATATGACTTGGAATGAATTTCGAGAGATGTGTGTCAAAATTTGGAGTGAGCCATATACTTATTTAGTAATAAACAAAGATTGTGAAAAGAATAATGGTTGTTATCGAAAAAACTTTGATACTTTTGTCGTTTTTGATTAATTACAAAGATATAAATACCTGAATTATATAGATTTGATGTCACTCCTTTTTATTTAGTAGAACACATTAGACCCAACTATGGAAGCTGATCTTAAAGCTCAAATAGTTAACGCTGCTGAAGCTGTAAAACTCAAAGTGAAACAGATGCGTTTGCATGATAGTAATAATGAAAACCTTTTAAAACACGTTTTTAAACCAATATCAGAACCCTTAAACCAACTAGCAAATTTGGACAAAAAAAAAATTTCAATGATCAGGATAGTAACTGTAGTAAAAATGGGTATTTCAATACTGAATGGGATAAAAAAAATACAAACAATGAAAATGAAACTCTACATAAACAAAATGTACACAAAAGTTTGAATGAAGAGGAAATCGAAGATGACAATGATTATGATTCAAGCAATGATTCGTTTAAAACATTTAAATTTGCGTCTACTCCTGTAAAAAATATATCATCATGGTCACTTTCGAGCGAAGCATTTGAAGATGTGCCTTTTGGGGTTTATAATGACCACGGGCAACTAAAAATGGGTACACTTGATGTAGAAGTGAATGAAAATGTTTTAACAGTTGGCAAGAGAAAATATAAGAGAACTTTGGGACTAAATGAATTAATATTGAAAAAAGTACCTGACTTATCTCTAGTTGATAAAAACGATTCACAAAATTATAAACAAATGCTTTTGGATACAAATGCACATCGTCGTGATTATGACTTGACAAAACCAATTAAAAGTAACAAAGGATTAAAATACATGCGCATTATAAAACCGTTATTTAAGGAACAAGAAGATGTTAGTGGTAACGGAATGTGTCCTCCGGTGATGAAAAAGTGGAAAGCTAACACTGATTATATTTATTGGGATGACCCTAATGAATTAGTTGAAAGATTGAAACTTTTAATTGCTTCTCAAGACGCAGGAAACACAGGTGTTGAAAATGAAATAACTTCTATAATAGAGGAGTTACGTGAAAATAAAATTTTGAAATAAATTTAACATTTAAAGAAAGTTTATTCATTAATTATTCTTCCTTCGAATAGAGTGGTTCCCTGTATTGATATGAATATCGATAAATTTGGACAGCACGTACATAAAAGGTTACGTGTTTCAGAATATTTAAATGTGGAAAATGTATTAAGAAGAAAAGAAAGTGGAGATTTTGACTTACAGTCTTCTCGATTGAAAGGTGTAAAGCGCCCACAGTTAGCAGATGAGGCAGTTAACAAAGGATATTTAGATGATATTATAAATGCTTTAAAAATAGAATTAAATACAAAAATTATTAATATTTCACAGCATTTAGATATTATAGAAAATAAATATAAGAACACATTAGCTACTAGTAAACAAAATGATAAAAAAGGAAATAGTGGACGAAATACATAAAAATGCAAGAAAAAATTTTAAAAGACGCCCGGTAGTTTTAAAGGGAATTGATGACTTATGGCAAGCAGATTTAATAGATCTTAAGCGATACAAGAATGTTAATCGTGGCTTCTCTTATGTATTAATAGTATTAGATTGCTTATCGAAATTCGCATGGGTTGAACCTGTAAAATCTAAAAATAAAACAGAAATTACAAAGGCTTTTTGAAATATATTGAATAATAGTAAAAGACATCCAGTTAATTTACAGACAGATCATGGTACCGAGTTTTATAATAGTTTGTTTCAAGATGTTATAAATAAATATAATATAAATCATTATTCAACGTATTCCATAATGAAAGCGTCACTTGTAGAAAGGTTAATAAGAACTATAAAAAATAATCTTTTCAAATTATTTAGTCTTCAAGGTAACTATGTATGGATTGCAAAACAATTAAAATCTGTAACAGATACTTATAATAATACAAAGCATCGAATTACGAAATTTAAACCAGTAGACGTAAATAATTGCAATGAAAAGTTAGTAATAAAAAATGTTGAAGATGCGTATCATAACCATGAAAAGTATAATGACAAAAAATTCAATGTTGGAGATTATGTTAGAATAAGTAAATATAAAAGTATATTTGAAAAAGGTTATACTCCTAATTGGTCAACAGAATTATTTAAAATATATAAAATTAAAAGAACCGAGCCATTAACTTATCTAATTGAAGATTTAAAAAAACAACCTATATTAGGATCATTTTATGGGTATGAACTGCAGAAAACCAAACATTGTGATACATTTTTAATAGAAAAAGTTTTGAAGAAACAGGGTAATAGGCTGTTTGTAAAATGGCTGGGTTTAAATAATAATGAAAACAGTTGGATTAATAAAAAGGCAGTTGTTCAATAATTTTTAACATTATCTATTAAACTATGAACGGTGGTGGACTTGTTAATACTTTGATAAATAATTTACCTTTTGAATTACATTTACCTGGCTACAATTACTGTGGGCCAGGAACGAAACTTCAAAAGCGCTTACAACGTGGTGACAAGGGTATTAATCAGTGTCGCGGCCACACACAGCAGAAACATGCAACGGAACGCAATCTCGCGACTTTTTCAAAATGGCGTATATACGCAGACACAAACCTCTGTAACCGTTCAGCGCCAAGTCACGATTATCATTTTTATTAATACAAGTAATTCAAATTATCAAGATTTTTATTTTGAAACCCAAGCAAGACATCAGCGTCGCCATTTGGACCTTCAGAGCCGAACACAATCGGACCTACGCACGCACAACCGCCGATGTCAACGGTCGTTTCACCAAGACAAAGGAACAAAGGAAGTCTGGACAACCATCACCGTATCCTCAAGATAACACATAATATCGAAGACGGTACGGCCAGCCCTCTATCCTATCCAGAAACGCCTGTCCCTACTTGTTTTAATTTCCTGGAAAACTGTTTCAGTGTTAGAGCCGCAGCGAGTTTCCGTGTTTGCAAGTGTCTAGCAGTGTGTGCCGTTGCCAGCATCAGCTGCCGCTTAGACAAACGTGAGTACTCCACCTTTCACTAAACCTCCAGAATGTCAGTAACAATTAGGGCCCTTTCTCCTACTTGTAAAATATCCGTTACAAGTGATGATGCTACAAACGTACTTATTAGCAATCTCGTCAAAAAGCGTTCTATTATTAAAAGTAGATTAACTCGTTTTGCCAATTACTTAAACTTAATAAATACCAACGAAATTCTTAGCGATAAAACCCGCGCAGAGTTGACAATACGTGTCAAAGGCATCGAGTCTTTGTTCACCGAATTTAACGATATTCAATCACAGTTGGAAGACTCAGTTATAGTTGACGATCTCGAAGAACAATTAAATCAACGCGAGTTCTTCGAGAATACATATTATGAAACTTTAGCTAGGGCAGAATGTATGCTTTGCAGTGGAAAGATTAACGCAAGTTCTAAATCGACACCAAACGAATTTTGTAATGTAAAATTGCCAACAATTACAATACCTTCATTTGACGGTTCATATGACCGTTGGTTAGAGTTCCGGGACACCTTTCAGTCACTTATACACAATTCTCCTCATATCACTGCAATCCAGAAATTTCACTACCTAAAATCGTCACTAAAAGGCAGCGCAGCCTTAGTAATCGAGTCAATTGAGTTTTCGGCACTTAATTACGATGTAGCTTGGGAGTTACTGCTAGCTAGGTACGACAATAGCAGGTTGTTAGTTCATAACCACGTCAAATCACTATTCAACGTTCAATCATTGACAAAAGAGGCACCAGATTCATTACGATCACTCATCGACACAGTATTAAAAAATCTACGCGCATTAAAACTGCTAGGCGAGCCTGTGGATCATTGGGACACTTTAATTATCTACATTATTGTCACAAAGTTGGACAAAATCACTGAACGCGAGTGGGAACAGCATAGATCACTATTTCTAAAACAATCTGGTGACTCCAAGTCTATTATGAAAGTTGATGTATTGTTAGACTTCTTGAGAGGCAGAGCGGATATGTTAGAAACGTTACTAGTATCACACACATGCACTAGTCACTATAAACAGAACGCGCACAACAGTAGTAAAGTAAGCTGTAACGTTTCTACTTCAATTAGCGAACCGCCCGGTAAATCAAAGAAGTCACAATCACAATGTTCACTTTGCACGAAAACTCATCAACTTTACGCATGTCAAACATTTCTTAATTTAGGTATAATAGATAGGCTAAAACACATTAATAATAAACATCTCTGCAAGAACTGTCTGCGCGCAGGGCACGCGTTATCAGACTGTCGATTCGGCCCATGCAGGAAGTGCACCAATAAACACAACTCACTAATTTGCGACAGTGAAGTTAGTGCAATTGGCATTCCTGCGGCGGCGATCGGAACTGATAACGTGAAGTTGGGATCTATGCGTACCCCTCACCCCGCGCAGCCGGTATCTCCCTCCGCAGAGCCTGCCCTTACGCACATCGACGCGCTCTGTGCTAATTATCAATGTGTGCAGCCGATACTCTTATCTACTGCTATAATAGGTGTTAAAGATTATTACGGAAATTATCGTAAGGCGCGCGCGCTTCTAGATTCAGGTTCAGAGCGTTGTATCATTTCACAATCATTTTGCGATAAATTAGGCATTCAATTAATACAGTCCACTCAAGAAATAAGGGGTGTAGGTAACTCGATTTCTCAATCAACAAAAATATGCGAAGTTGATATTAGATCGTGTACCAGCACTTATAACACACAAATACATTGTTTTGTACTAAATAATATTGCTTCTTTGTTGCCAGCGGTGCCCGAACAATATGCGAAGTTCGGTATTCCTGGTAATATACAATTAGCAGATCCCGATTTTCATAAATCTCGAACAATCGATATCCTAATAGGCGCGGATATATTTTGGGATTTATTATGCGAAGGGAATATACGTTTACCTAACGGCCCGTACCTACATAACACACAATTAGGTTGGGTCGTATCAGGTCCTTTAAATATTAAACAAAAAAAAGATTATACAATATGTAATTTTACACAATCAATCAATGAAGATTTCTATGTAAATAACATAATTACATGTTCGGATGACAGAACTGAACTTCTTAATTTATGCGAACAAACTTATAATGTCTGTTTGTTTATTTGTTTTGTCACTCGCGCGGTGCATTTGGAACTTGTCAGCGATTTATCCAGTGAAGCGTATATTCTGGCGCTTAAGAGATTCATTTCACGACGCGGTAAACCACACACAATTCATTCAGATAACGGTAAAAAAATTCGTTGGTACTAGTAATGAATTAAAACATTTTTTACAAGTATGCTCATCTGACTTAACTGAGTACGCAGTAAGTCAATCTATTAATTTCAAATTTATACCACCTTATTCACCACATTTTGGAGGTTTATGGGAAAGTGGAGTAAAGTCATGCAAACTTCACCTTACGCGCGTTGTAGGAAATGCACATTTGACTTTTGAGGAGTTTTCCACGGTCTTAGCTCAAGTCGAAGCCGTCCTCAACTCCCGTCCTTTATCCCCTCTCTCGTCTGATCCTGCCGACTTCCTCCCTCTCACTCCAGGACATTTCCTAGTTGGCCGACCACTCACTTCACCGGTGTACCAGGACATGCGAGGCGATCCTGGGAGACTTCTCAACCGGTTCCAGCGGGTGGAGCACATCCGACACAACTTCTGGACGAGATGGGCCAAGGAGTACATATCAGAAATGCAAACACGATGCAAATGGAGAGAAAACGTCGACAGCCTTGAACCTAACACTCTCGTGGTAATAAAGGACGACAATCTTCCTCCGCTGAAGTGGTCTCTCGGCAGAATCATCAACACCATCACAGGAAAGGACGGGGTATCGCGCGTGGCAGACATCCAGACGGCGTCGGGTGTCGTGAGACGCAGCTACCCAAAGATATGCCCACTTTTCAATGAAGGCGAGGATTCATCGATGCTGCGACGAGCTACATGAACCTACCTACTACCTATCTATCTTCTTGGAACAGGAGCTTCCAAGGCCGGGGGCATGTCGCGGCCACACACAGCAGAAACATGCAACGGAACGCAATCTCGCGACTTTTTCAAAATGGCGTATATACGCAGACACAAACCTCTGTAACCGTTCAGCGCCAAGTCACGATTATCATTTTTATTAATACAAGTAATTCAAATTATCAAGATTTTTATTTTGAAACCCAAGCAAGACATCAGCGTCGCCAATCAGTTAGACGAGGCTTGTAAAGATCACGATATAGCATACAACAATACAGATTCTGCACATCGACGTCAGGCTGATTTAGTTTTAATGAATATGGCAAAACAAAGACTTAATTCAAAAGATGCTAGAAAAGGCGAAAAAATTGCATCGTGGATAGTAAAAAAAGCAATGCAAGCTAAAACAAATACTGGATCGGGTATTAAAGCATTTAAAAAAGTAATTTCAAAGATTCGATCAAAAATTAAAAAAAAATCTCCTAAAACAATAGCAACCGCAATCAAAATGGCTTATCTGACAGCGAAAAAGTGTTTACCTAAAAATGTTAGTGTAAAAGTGCCTCGTATTATTCCAATACCTAAGTCAGGAGGGATCTTGCCTTTAATTCCAATATTTGCCGGACTTTCTGCATTAGGAACTATAGCTGGAGGAGCAGCAGGTATTGCGAAAACTATAAATGAATATAAGTCATCAAAACAGAATCTACAGGAATCTGAGCGACACAACAAAGCGATGGAAGCAATAGCAATTGGTAAAGGATTGTACATTAAACCATATAGAAAAGGTCGTGGTCTGTTTATACAACAACATTCAAAAAACTAGTATTAAGGCTACCTAATCGTCCTCTTACTAATATCGATCTTCTAGAATACGCTAAAGGTATTCCACATTTTCGAGGGGTTTTCATGAAAGACCAGTTACCTCATAACCCTAAGCGTATTGAGTGTGGTATTGTTAATCTAGATAATTGTTCTAATTCTGGAACACACTGGGTAGCCTATACAAAAATAAACAATTATTGTCAATATTATGATAGTTATGGAAACTTAAAACCACCTAAAGAATTAGTGAGGTATTTAAAAAAATGTTCATTGTATTATAACTATAATAGATATCAAAATTTTGATTCTTTTATCTGTGGACATTTATGTTTAGAATATTTAAGAGATTTCTGGAATAAAATATATAAAACATGAAGCATGTATTTTATTTGCATCATTAGCACGATGTCTTTCACTGTATCAATAACAGGAAACAAATCAACTTTAACTTCAAATTTTTTCCCAGCGCTTCAGTTAGATAACGAATATGTTTGTGCTTTGCTCTACGCATCTACCTTTAATTCAATTCCTAATATCGATTCCTCAAATAATAAGTTTTATTATGGAAATAATGAAGTTATTGAAATACCGGAAGGAACTTATGAACTTCTAGATATTGCTGAATATATAAAAAATAAGATGCAGGACAGCGCTTTTATGTTATCATCGAATAATAATACCCTCAAAACTTCAATTTATTGCAGTAAAGATGTACATTTTGAAAAAAGTGGAACATTAGGGAATCTTTTAGGATTTGGAAATCAAATTCTTAAAGCAAATAAATTACATGAGTCTGCTTTACCTGTTAACATTCTATCTACGGCTGTCGTGAGGATTGAATGTGATATAGTCAGTGGATCATATATCAACGGAGAATCTAGCCACATTATTCACGAATTTGCTCCAAATATTCCACCTGGTTATAGAATAATTGAAATTCCAAAAAACGTGATATATTTTCCTATAAATCAAAAAAATATATCTTCAATAAATATTCGATTGCTTGATAATAACAATAAATTAGTTAATTTTAGAGGTGAAGAAATTCAAATTTATCTACACATTAAAAAAAATGATTGATCACAATAAAAACAAGAGTAATCATATCAACCCCACCATAATTAAAAGAACCATTAGGAAGGACACACTCTCCAAAAAAGTAAAATTAACAAAAGAAAATACAATTTTCTTAAAAAAAATAGGATTACTAAAATGAATTTACTCGATATATCGCATACACCCGTCTACGATAGCAGTATTGAAGGCATAGAAGTGCATTCGTATAAGCCCTACGTCACCAGTTTTAATAGGAGTGATGAAATAAGAATTCCTATTAATCAACAAGATCTTTATGTATTACCGTCTGCAAGTACTCTTTACATTGAGGGTATTGTTAAGGTATTAAATAAAGAAACCAAGCAAAAAGTTTCGAATATTCAACTCTCAAACAACCCATGGCTATTTCTTTTTCAAGACATTCGCTATGAACTTAATGGTGTAGAAATAGATAAAGTAAAAAATGTTGGAATAACTACTACTATGAAATCTTACCTTTCCATGAACGACAGTGAATCCAAAATGTCTAAAGCCTGTTCTTGGGATATTGAAGGTACTAAAAATACTTATGGAGGAAGTTTTTCTGTGTCAATACCATTATGCAACATACTTGGTTTTGCTGAAGATTATAAAAAAGTCATAATAAATTGCAAACATGAGCTGATCCTTTTGCGAAGCAACTCTAACCTTAATTCATTACTATTAAATACTGGAGAAGTACTGGATGATATAGAAATACATAAGATAGTGTGGCGTGTACCACATGTTAAAGTATCAGATAGGGAAAAAATAAATTTACTCAAAGCCTTAGAAAAAGATCGTTCGATACAATTTGCTTTTGTATATTAAACTGTGGTGTAATGATAATTTTTTCACAAATAAAACAAATAATTTAAGATAAAAACATTTGTATTTTTATTAATTTTATCCTACTTAATTATATTTATATTATTACAAAATAAACTAAGCTACTTCTTTTACAAAATAAAACATACTTAACACGTATACCAGCTGGAAGTGCTATGGGATGATGATGATGATGATTAAAAAACTTAGAAACATATCTCATATAACTTTAAGTATTTAAACTAACTGCACAAGCACTGATCACATATTTTTTTTGATATTTTCCGCACTATTGATTCTGTATTGTCTAATATTTCATCAATAGGATCTGTCACAATGTATTGAGTATTTACTATCATATTATCATCATCTGAATCTTCTAAGTCAATTATTTTTATTTGAATTACTTTTAAACCCCTTTTTGACTTTTTACTGATAACATGTGACGTAGCCATACTTTTCTTTTTTAAAGTTTCCCTTTTTTTCTTTCTCTGTTCTTCCCGTGATTTGGTAATAAGCTCATCATATCCTGCCATAGGATCTTGAGCACATTCGAAATATGAGTCTTGGAATGATGGCTCCATAATCTAAAATTTAATTTAAGTTATTTTACCAAGATAACAACCAGAACACCCGAGACAAATACTTTCCATTCATACAAATATTTGCTCTGAGACAGGAATCGAACCCGCAACCTTCTACCGCCCCACAATAACAGATCAGCATAAACATATAATCATTTATTAATTTGTAACCTAACGAACCACATGCTTGAATATACTAGCCTACCTATTAAAACAAACAGCCTATGATTATTTGATTATCATCATCATCATCGTAGCGATAATTTTGAAGATTATTAAAAAATAAAAAAGGTCTTTTTAAACAATAGAAAACATAAAACTTCATTATGAAACTTTTATTTCTACCTAAAAAGCTGAAAAACCTCAAACACTTATAATTATAATTGCTTGGGGTTTTTTAGATTTTTGATAACTTAAAATATATTTATCTAAAAAGTTACCTTGGGAGATTATGTAATAAATTTAAATTTGAAGTAAGAAAATAATTATTATACAATCCAATTTTTTTAAATAACCTAAATAAGATGATACAAAGTATAAATTAGTCAATATACTATAACTGGATCGTAATAATTGTCTATTGTCCTTTAAAAATAGAAACATGACTCCAGGCTCTTGTTGCAATTTTACAAGTAGATACAGAACGCTTATCATCATTATTCGAAAGGGCTATTTTATTGACGCTTTGAGTAAAAATTTCATGTTTTATTGATCTAAATAAAATATTTTTTTTTCGAATGATAATATTATTTAAAAGAACGTTTTGATAGTCGATCATATCTAAATTACGAATTATTCGAGATTGAATACCTTTTGCTTTTTTTATTGAAAATTCATGTTGCTTTTATACAATATAGCTTCGATCTCAAACCTACAAATTCTGAAATAATTTTCCCTCCCATTTCGTCCTTAAAAAGACCTGGAATTTTTTTGTGTTTCGGTGTAATTTCAAACTCATTTTGATGTTCATAATTGCTTGTGTCAAAATAATTAGTGAATCTGTTTTTCATATCTAAGTAAAAATCATGTGAGGATATAACATAAATAAACGAATCAGTATCCGTGTAACAAAGTTGTAGGTACACGATTTTTATAAATTGGTTTTATAATATTGTAATGAAAATTGTACATATGAGTTTTTGAAAGCTCTAAAACTGTAAATCCAATGTAAATTGGTTTATCTAGGGTCACATTATTTGGTTTCATTTGAATCGCCACAAAATTTTGGGAAAATACTGAAACACTATGAAAAAACGGATCCGCGATTAACCTCTCCGCATACTTAGTTCTCTTTGTTTTATTATTATTGTCATACCACTGGTTAACAAGTTGAACATTTACTCTTTTTGCCGTATTTTCTAATGTTTTACCGAATACACTATTATTCAAAAGTTTAAAAAAATCTTGTTCAAATGTACATTTAGCATTTTTACGTAGTTCTGTATTAAGATCAATATATTTATTTAAGAAGGGTGATTGTCTAAAGGTAATTACTCTATGAATTTTACGCAAAACCAGACCGTGTTCTAAACATTTCTTTAGGTATACATAGTGAATAACATAGTTGTACTTGTTATATAAGTTAGGTACCAGTTTGGTGGTCTTACCACCTGGTGGAATACACTTTTCTGGACAGAATGGGAGGTCATTATGTTCTTGGTGAATATGTTCCGGATACAATAGGTCTACTTCTAAAATATAACCCCATAAAGAATTGTCCGGTATACTTGATATATTTAATTCACCAATTTCTGTAGGATTTAAAAACCTAAATTGCGAGAATGGTAAGTATTGTGACATGCTGTACCCATAGAGGTTATTGCAATCTAAATAAACTATATATTTATCTGGTTGGGTGTTATCGAACGATTCCATATATCTATGGTTAGCTTTTGCATATCTATAAGAACACATGCATAGCCCTCCTCGAATTCCTGATTGTATCATTTTAACAATTTCATGATCAGTAATCAGCTCTAATTGAATACCTGTTATCAATAACATTGCATCGAAAGATAAACTTGGTGCGGTTATATAGAAAGCAGGATCAAGTCCATAATGTTTTTTGCATGTTAATCGAAACTTTTCAAAAATGTCTGTCAATAAAAGCACATCAGTTTTCAAATAAAGATCTGTGTATTCTCCTAAATTACGAATTCTAAATTGTTCCCATACTGATTTTGCGTGTTGATAATCGCTTTCAGACACATGTCATGTTCTTCAGTTAAAGCATTATAAAAGCACTCTTTAGATGGAAGACTGGTTTCATGATATTTCTCCCAGGTAGTCATATAATTATATGGATAAACACCTTTTCGCATTAATAATTTGTGATGAAGTTCTATAGGAAAATGCTGTTTAATAAATTTAAAATCCTTAATATCCATGGTACGTGCCAACTGGTCTAAACTACCTGCCATAAAATTAAAAGAATCTAAAAATCGTAACTGAATAAATTCGTTATCTATTTGCACAAACTTCGTAAATGATATATATTTTTCTTTAGTTTTCGCAATAACCTCAATTTTACCTGGTCTTTCACCTAACTCCTTTATAAATAAATGACAATCATAACCAGAAAGGTTATGAAAAAATATTGGTACAAACGTCGGTACTTTATACAATAAATTACAGTAGCGATGTGCTGCACCTCTAAAGCGCCCTGTCAAATGACAATGATCCTTAACTTTATTACTCCAAAGTAAGTTATTACAAATGTGACAATGTGAGGCATTCTTAAATTTTATAGAGTCCTCTTCGGACATAAATAATGGCTTATAATCTTTGAATAAATAAAATATTTTCCTAATGTCTTTAAATAAAGTATTAATAAAATGAGAAACGCAATCTTTTCCGCGGTACAATCTTATCTTTTCAAAGTTAATATCGTTTGAAGAAACAATCTTGTAACAATAGCCTACAGGCACGTGGCGAGCCGATGAATGTGTTGAACTTGCACATTCTGTCTCAGTAATTTGAATAGGTTCGAGCAATGTTTCGAAATCACTATAGATACTGAATAACACATCCTGTTTCCTATTGTAATTAGTGAATTGTATTACCGACCCCTTTTCAGGCAAATTAGTAACAATACCCTCGCATGAATGTTTTTCTAATTTAATTGGGGTTGGGAAAAATAATAAACATGTTTCGCAGAAATACAGTCTAGAATGATGTTTACTTACTTGACTTCTCACTAAACGAGCTAAATTATTTATTAAACAAAAATGTGATTTGTCAAAATTTTCAATGAATAACAAGTTAATACGTTTTATACCAGTTCCTTCTTTTTCTGACCTATATAGAGGACCTATAATTGTTCTACCGTTTGTTCCATATATATTTATACTAAGTTGAGGATTATTATTTTCAAAGGTCTCTATATCAGAAAAAATCATAGGAAACGAAACGTTTGAAATATCTAATAAATTTTTAAAATGGGGATATGACGAAATTCGTTCTGGGTGTTGATTTGTAGGACACAGTGCAGCAGTAATGCACCACATAAAACAATACTTGTCATTATTTTTAATATTAAGACAAGCTTTCTTGTTCTTTATAAAATTAGGTAATTCTAAATAACTAGAGCCACTAATTGGTTTATACTTATTGTTTACGCCGAACGCCTGCGCTAAATATCATAGCAACGTATTATGAGTGCAATTTATTTTCCATCAGTAATTGATTCTATTTTTGTATAACGTCATTCACTTCTAATTCAACCACCAACAACGACACACTGTGAATTTTTCTAATAGAATTTTCCAAGTTATTTCGGGGTTTCATTTACGACTAACAAGTGCGTAAACATCTGGCGACCGTGGCAAAACAGCACGAATTTCAAAAGTCGTGAAATAAGAAGATATTTCGTGTAAAAATCGAGTGTCAGGCTGCCGGCGAGCGCCGCCATTACCAATCTATGGCGGACAAGTTCTCGCTGTGACCAGCTGCCGTTCCTATCTACAATCCAAGCAATGTTCCTGAGGAATACCAGAAGGAAGTACTAGCCATTGGAGCCATTCTGTGGACTATCGACCAGCGATCAGCGTCGGACCGCAGTTCAAGCCAGTGCAAGCTAAGTGCCCTTCCTATCTTTCCCAAACAATTTCTATACCAAATTCCCGAACTATTCCTATTTCTATACATCAATCAGTTTCTATTTGTGCTATTTATCTATTATACAGTGTGTTAGAAGTCCAATTATTAGTATATTTCACATAAATTAATCAACAAGTATTTTTCTACCCGCACATAAAAAGATCGATAAAGTCCTTTGTTCTTACAACTACGCAATTACAATTTCCTACCTGCATTTTTATTGTAGTACCTAAATGTTACAAAGTTAAGTTTAATTTTCAATTTTCGCAATAAATATCCTAATCATAATTAGTCCCCGATTTGTGCCTTGTCATATTGTGCCCGTGTTCACCCATTTCGCCGAAATTTCCAGGCTTACGTTGCGTCATCGCACGTTCCTGCCAACTTTGTGTGGTTTACGGGAGCGCGGCTGCGAGCGGCCCGAGGCAGAAGGCAGCGGAGCCGTGAGCGGAGCCCTCAGCCCTACAACCGGTTCACAGGTGACGCCAAATTGAGGAACGTGAGCTATTTTTCATTACTATTAGTACAATCAATCATTTTTATTTTTGTTTATTTTTGCAATTTTAAGTTTTTACATTTTTTATGATGGGAGGAGATACAAATGTTCTAAGTTTACCTGAACTTACTACAAAACGTAGTTCAGTGAAAGGCCAAATTACTAAGTTTAAAAATTACATTCAATCTATCTATTCAAGTGACAAACTAACGCCTATTGAGTTAGCTGAATTATCACAAAAACTTCGTAAATTTGAAGCGCTTTCAAACCGTTTCGATGATCTGCAAAGTCAAATAGAGGTGTTGAGTCCTAGTAATTTAGATTGTGAGTTGGACGAACGGGAAGAGATTGAACAGTTGTTCATCTCAAATATTGTTTTGGCTCAAAGTTTAGTTCAAAAACATAACGGACATTCTCGTAACAATGAAAGCCTCAATTCAAGTCACTTTTCTTCAACTCAAGTTCAATTTGATAACGACAATATAGGATTTAAATTACCCCAAATACAAATTGCTAAGTTTGACGGATCATTCTTTCGTTGGTTTGAGTTCCGCGACACGTTCTTATCTATCGTGCATAATAATGACCGCATTGCGCCTATTCACAAGTTTCACTATCTTATCTCTTATCTAACGGGCGATGCAGCGCGCATTATTTCAAATCTTGAAGTTTCGAGCGTTAATTATAAAACTGCTTGGAAACTATTAACCGAACGTTATGACAATAAGCGACAATTGATAAATCATCATTTAAATTCATTGTTTAGTATCGAAGCCATTACTCGCGACTGTGATAGTTCTTTAAAATTTCTTGTGGACAATGTGTCAAAAAACCTGCGCGCATTGAGTAACTTAGGGCTGCCCACAGACAAGTGGGACGTTTTAATAGTTCACATGATGAGTTCTAAACTTGACAATAATACTCGCGTGAAATGGGAGGAATGGCGTGGTACGTTAGATGATTATCCGACTTTAGAACAATTTTCCAAATTTTTAATTGATCGCGCTGACGTTCTTGAGTCAATTAAGCGGAATTCTATTGCTAATAAATCACATCCATCTATTACTAAGGCTGCATCTAAGCCGCAAACCAAGGCGTTTGCTTCTAGTAGCAATGACAATGTAAACACCGCTGCTTCTTTTAAAATCTCATGCGTCATCTGCAATGAAGGGCATAGAATTTACGAGTGTCCTACCTTTCTTGCCAAGAGTATCGATGAGCGAATTTCTGAAGTACGTAGGTTAAAGCTATGCGCTAACTGCCTTCGTCCCGGACATTACTCGCAGTCATGTCCGAGGGGCCCTTGTCGTGTTTGTAAGGGCAGACACAATTCCTTAATTCATAAAGTAGGTAAGGTGTCCAATAACAATTCTTCAATTTCCAGTGCCGCCGAGACCACGCTCGACAGCACTGACGATACTAATGTCAATTTTTCTAAGAACAATTCCAAACAAGTAATATTGTCCACCGCGTTCATTGAGGTAGCTAATCCGCAGACGAATCATACCGAAAGGGTTCGTTGTCTTTTAGATAGCGGCAGTCAATCTTCTTTTATATCTCAATCTCTTAAAGATAGATTAGGCCTACCAACAAATTCGAACTGCCTTGTCAATGTAGTAGGCATTGGCAACCATAATTCTGGACAAGTCACAGAATCCTGTGTGGCTCAATTGAGGTCAATGGTAACCAGCTTCAAGGTCACATCTGGACTGTTAGTCTTACCGCAAATCACGGGTAACCTACCTAGGTTTCCTATTGATTTGTCTAGGTTAAAGATTCCGAACAATATTAAACTTGCAGACCCTATGTTTCATCAGCCAGCACCAACAGATGTTCTCATCGGTGCCGATCTCTTCTGGGATATTCTAGGCCGCAAGCAGCAATCGCTCGGACCTAATAATCCAAAGCTATTAAATTCCCAGTTTGGTTGGATAGTTTCAGGTCCCATGTCCGCTAGAATGCAAGCTAACTATTTACAATCTTATCATTCTACTATGTCGAATACAATTAGCAAAAACGATATTAAAGTCGATCGTAATCTCGCTAAATTCTGGGAGCTCGAGGAAGTTCCTCTAAGAAGTACGCTTAGCGAGAGCGAGAAGGCATTTGAATCACATATTTTAGTTTATTCTTCTCGCCTAGAAACAGGTAGGTCCTCGGTAGCACTACCACCTAAATATACATCCAATTTACTTAATCTAAATAAACTATTTTGCAATCAACCTAACACACAAAACCTACCCGAATTTAAAACTAACTCATTGTGTGCTTATCAAACCAATACAAAACACAAAACAATTTCCGATAATACAATTATACAATTTAAAAACTATTCTAGCTTCACTAAGATAAAACGCATTTTTGCATATCTATTACGATTCATTCATAACGCCCGGTTTTCGCAAAACAAAAGAACCGGCCCCTTATCAGTCGATGAACTTGATGCATCTTTTGTTCAATTATGTAATTTATCACAACGTGAAACTTTTTATAGTGAGCTCGAATTACTTTCTAATGAAAAGGAACTAAGTTCTACGAGTTCTATTTTATCTTTAAGTCCATTTTTAGATAAAAATATTATCCGTGTCGGCGGACGATTACAAGCGTCCGAGTTTAATTATGACAAGAAACATCCTATTCTATTACATGCAAAACATCATTTTACGAAACTTTTATTTGATTACGAACATAAACGTAATTTACATGCCGGCCCGCAATTATTACTAGCGATCGTTCGCGAGTACGTTTGGCCTATCAGCGGTAGGTATATAGCGCGACGTACCTTTCGTAACTGTGTTAGGTGTCGACGTTTACAAGCTAGAACACTGAACCCTAAATTAGGTAACTTACCGTCTCAACGTACTACTCCAAGCTTTCCCAATCAAACCGTTGGCCTTGATATGGGTGGTCCATATTTTATTTTAAACAAAAAAGGTCGAGGTGCTAAACTTTTAAAATGTTATTTGTGCATTTTTGTTTGCCTACGTTACAAATGCGTGCATCTTGAACTAGTTAGCGATTTATCTAAGGACGCTTTTGTAATGGCGTTTCGTCGTTTTGTATCGCGAAGAGGCAAGCCAACTGAAGTCGATAACGGACGCAATTTCGTAGCTGGATCCAAAGAAATAAATCAATTTTTTCAAACAAACTCAACGCCTTTATCTGAGTTTGCTATCGAACAAGGTATTAAATTTTTATTTTCTCCACCTTACGCTCCTCATTTTGGCGGCATTTTTGAAGCGGGAATTAAATCCGCTAAATACCATTTAAAACGCGTTATGGGTAATTCTCATTTAACTTATGAAGAGATATCTACTCTTTTCGCACAAGTAGAAGCTGTTTTGAACAGCCGCCCTCTATGTCCCTTGTCATCATCCCCAGATGATTTCCTATGTCTGACTCCTGGTACCTTCCTCATAGGCCGGGCACTGAATGCTATACCCTCACCGGTACTTGAAGACTGCAATACCACCAATCTGAGTCGCTACGAAAGACTTCTGCAAATACAACAACACTTCTGGCGTCGCTGGCAACGAGAATACATTGCTGAACTGCAGCAACGCCACAAATGGAAGACTAACTCCGCTAATCCAAAGATCGGTGATCTAGTGCTGATTCACGAGGACAACACACCACCGCTATTCTGGAAACTCGGCCGCATCTCCAAGCTGTTCTATGGCCCCGCTGACAACGTGGCTCGAGTTGCTGACGTCCACACACAAGGAGGCTGCGTGCGCCGCCCTCTGGTTCGCCTCTGTCCTCTTCCCACTGCTGAAGAACTCGAAGATTGAAAAGACCTAGCTTTTCAATGGGGGCAGGATGTTTACGCCGAACGCCTGCGCTAAATATCATAGCAACGTATTATGAGTGCAATTTATTTTCCATCAGTAATTGATTCTATTTTTGTATAACGTCATTCACTTCTAATTCAACCACCAACAACGACACACTGTGAATTTTTCTAATAGAATTTTCCAAGTTATTTCGGGGTTTCATTTACGACTAACAAGTGCGTAAACACTTATTGATATTAACTTCTAAATGTAAATTACTTAAAAAAGTCCATCCACTATCCCTTTCTTGAAATTCTTCAATTTTACTCATTAAAATGCTCATTACTTTTTTATATATATTAGAAAAATTAAAATTCGAATGTATAATAATATTTTTCGTGACAAAAGATTTTATTTCATGTACGTCATTCTTAAATGTCATAAACATAGAAAATAATTCAAAATTAACTTTGACAGCCATAAATTTTGATAATGAATTATCTATCAAACTCTTAACAGAATTTTCAGAACTTTTCAAGAAAAGTAAAGGTGAACTCTGAACTTCATCCTTATTGGCGAGAATCCTATAACTAGCCACGCGGCCTTTAAATGCTGATTTCAAAACCTCGATATTATCTAAATAAGGAATTTTAATTTTAAGTTTATGTGCATTACTTCTTAGATGTCCTACCCATCCCCTTCTCTCTACTTGTAAATTGCATACAGAGCATAGAGGCATATTTTTATTATAGAATTAAGTTGTATCTAACAATAAAATATTATTATATCAATTAACAATAGCTTAAATATTACTTAGGATATCTATTCGATCTAATCTAAAAATTATAATTTAAATTAATAATAGTCATAATAGTCATAATAGTATTTATTGGTAATAATTATTACATGTCAAACATTTTAAATACAATGAATTATACATTATATTAAAATACAAACATAATACTATAAAAGTATGATACGATGTTATTGTTAGGTTTATAACAAAATTACAAATTAACAACCAAATACAAAAAATAATTAAATCACTTATGTCAAATTATAATTATTATAATGAAGGTGTCTTTAGAGCTATAAACTCATTATAGCTATAGAATGTTTGCTCAATAAGCCAGCGTTTTAGTTTGCGCTTAAATTGAGGTAAACTGTGGGCTTCCTTAACATCACAGGGAATTTTATTGTAGATTTGTGGTCCCATGACATGTGTCATCTGTTTGGCAGACTTAGCCAGAGAGCGCGAAACGGACGCGAGCGCGTCGCGGCCGCGCGTGGCGTACCCGTGCGTGCTGCCACGAGTGGCGTAGTCCCCGAGGTTCTGCCGAACGTACAGAGCCACTTGGTATATGACCAGACATGGGAGTGTTAATATTCCAAGTGACTTAAAGTATGGCCTCGCCGATTGGTCGCTGGGGATCTTGGCTATTGCTCGTACGGCCCTTTTCTGCATTCGGAACGCACGCTCCCAGTCTGCAGCGCGCGCCCACAGCTCGGTGCCGTACTGCAGCAGCGACTGCACTGTAGCAAAGAAGCACGCTCTTACTACGTCAGCTGTCACAACACGCGCCATACGACTCAGCGCGTAGCATGCGCCAGCCAGCCTTCCACACAGCTTGTCGATATGAGTTCTCCACTGCAACCCTCTGTCAATCTGAAACCCTAAGAAAGAAGTGTTATTAACCTGGCCTATCGGACTCCCATTTATTAACACTGTTAATGACCTAGGAGCGCGACCTGCCAGGAAAAAGTGGATAAAGTGAGTTTTACTCAGATTGAGAGAGAGTCCATTCAGCCCGAACCATTGCGCCAGCTGTGAGGCCGTGCTGTTTAGCTTAACTTCCAGCAGGTCCACCGTAGGGGCAGTGACGACAGCAGCCACGTCGTCGGCGTACATATACACCTCCGCGCCACTGATGTATTCGGGTAAGTCATTAAGCAGTAAGGAAAACAATATATTTGACACCGATGAACCCTGGGCTACCCCCATCCTCGATGTCAATGGGTCGGATACTGCCTCCCCTCCGCTGCCCAGCACTACTTGGGAACGGTCACGCATAAGGTCACAAAGTAGATCATGAACCTTATCAGAAATCCCATAGTGCTGTAGTTTAATCGCTAGTATTTTGTGGTCGGCGACATCAAAGGCTTTGGATAGGTCGCAGCAGATCACTGCGACCTGCTGCTTCGCCTCCCGAGCGGCCATTATGCAGCGGATGACTTCCCGCGCCAGTGACGTCGTCGAGCGTCCTTCGCGATACGCATACTGCCTATCAGAAAGAGCTTCCGTAGCTGAGAGAAATGCAACAAGCCGGGAACTAAGACCATTCTCAAAAACCTTGGCTATTGCTGGTATTATTGAGACAGGTCGATACCCGTCAATGTTGCTCTTCTTTCCCTTACCTTTAAATAATGGAGACACCTTGCTTATTTTCATCGGGCAGGGATAGCAACCCTCTCTGATGCAGGTATTATAAGCATATGCAAGTATAGGCGCGAGGGGAATGATGGCGTATCTAAGTACATTTGAAGATATGCCATACACATCCTTTGACACCTTCGGTGGAATGCGGGTCATCACAATACGTACTATTTCATCAGCGCTGAACGACTGAAGTCTCAGAGAACGGTCTGAGGGCTTACGTGCCGATGTTAAGGCCCGGCACACACCGGCAACGTTGGCTGGTGGCGCTCCGCAGGTCTCCGCCGCACTCAAAAACCTAGCGTTCATCGTATTGACCAGATCTTTTTTGTTTGTAAACAAAGTTCCATCCGGTTTTAATATTACGTCCGTAAAGTCAATTCGCGGAGAGTTATTTTTCCCTCGTTCATTATTTATTATGCCCCACATGGTTTTAGAGGTATTACTCGTTGCTACTAACTTACTCTGATAAAAATCACGTTTGTTACATTTTAAAATATATTCATAATTATTTTGCATGTCAAGTATTAAAGATTGAATTGTATCATTATATGGATCTAATTTACCTAATTTAATTATGTCAAATAATAATAATTTATAATTTTTAGAGTCAGCAGCTATCCAACTTTCTTCATGTTTAATGCACGTTTTCCTAAGAGGAAAACATATTTCAAATTTATTTTTGATTACATTAATAATCGCGGTAACCATCCCAGGGGTATTCAGCCTATACTTATACAGTAATTCGTTCCAATCTACACTATCTATGGATGCAGCAAAGTTCATTTTGTTGGCGTTACTAAACTTCCTAGCATACGCATGTTTCTGCTGTGGATTCGATCTTACTCGTGTAATCACGCCCTTAATCGCGAAATGATCACTAATGTTAGTGACCACTGAGGTAACAGTGACCGCACCATCAACTAGATTGCTGTACAAGTGATCTAAGCTGGTGGAGGTGGACGCCGTGACCCTCGTTGGGAAGTGTAGGCGAATGTTCGTGACACATACCTTGAGGCGCTGAATTGGCTGATCTCCAGGTCTGCTCGTCCCAGCTTCGCCTGACATTTATCCACAGGTCGCTGGTCCTAGAAGCGGGGATTCCAGGGATTGCGCGTTCCACCATTAACAAAAGCACCAAAGTTTTCGAAGGACCGTTCAAATGTTCTAATCACGTCGCGTTTTATTTATATTTGCAAGGGGAGTCGCCGGCGCGTGTGTGTTCGCGCTCTCCAAAACCGGACTGGCGTTCCAAACACGCCATACAAAAGCAGAGGTGTCACGATAAGAAACCAACAAAATCTCGTGAATACCCTCTAAATTGCGTATTCTTTAAAAATAATAAATGGCACCAATCGTGCCTAAACAACGTGAGGGTAGATCGAAAATTATCTATAAACAACTTCCGTTAGGTACGGAACATGCCGCTCACCTTAAAAGAACGCAGTTGTTTTAACAATACAACAAACAATTTTAACTAATTCACTTTCAAAATTTTCGTGAGTTATACTATTCATTTTCAGTGAGAACCGTGCGCGCGACCTGAGAGGAGACGGAGCACGGCGGGACGCTCACTCCTCCTGTTGAAGACTACTCTTGATGTGGTCGAAACGTCGAGAGTTGTTTAACTCCTATGTAAATACGTGAGTAATTCCCGTTGTACAAAATGAATTTAAACTAATGTGAAAGCAAACAAAGCAAAATAAAACTAAATGAAACAAACAACTATTAAACTAACTTACTACTAAATGCTCATCAATAAAGCGTAGGTAACTTATTCTAAAGGTAAATAATAATAATAATAATAATAATAATAAATCTTTATTGCAGACACATGATCCATATTACAAACATACATACTAATTTTAAGGCAATTTACAATAAAAATACAATAAGTACAATGACAAAAAACTTATGACTTTAGGTAGCAATTTCTACCCAACGTCTAAAAATGGTTGATTCTATAAGTCTTTCTGCCAAGCTTTTGATAATAGAATTATCACAGGCATCAACTCTGGACATAAAAGACGCAATCCTCTTCCGCTGGATGGCGTTAAAAGAGTCTACGCGTGCCTCCAAAAACATTTCTGATGCGCTACAATAGCGTTTTAAGCCCATCAGTTGTCTGAAGATGTTGTTGTAGGCCACGCGTATCCTGTTATGAGTCTTTTTGGTAAAATCTGTCCAGAGCTGACACGTGTAGAAGCTTTGGCAGAAAGACCTAAACAATGTCACTTTTACGTCATAGGAAGACCTATAAAACTTTCGTGCAATCATGTTGCCTACTGTACAGAGCGACCTACGTTGTCTCTCCACGTCAGGATCATCCTTAAGATTATCTGAGACGATGTGGCCAAGGTACTTGAACGTTTCCACTATTTTTACGGGTTGTTCGTTTAGGTACACTACAGGCACCCTTTCTGGACCCTTACCGGACCTGAATACCACCATTTCAGTTTTTTTCGTGTTGTATACGAGCTCATGTTTCTCGGCGTACCTCTCACAGATCCTTATCAACTTATTCAGTCCCTTGACCGAGGGGCTGAGCAGCACCATATCGTCAGCATAGCTCAGGTTATTAACGTATCTGTTATCTAACCTGAGCCCTACGGGGGTACTGCTCAGCTCCACGATCAGATCGTTAACATAAGTGTTGAAAAGGTCTGGAGAAGTCAACCCGCCCTGTCTGACTCCGCAAGGAAGCTGATAGTTTTCAGACAGCTCAGAGCCCCACCTGACGCTGTTAGTCTGGTTGCGATACCAACAAGCAAGGAGGTCAACAACTTCAGGAGGAGCTCCCGAGCCGCCCTCACGTAACTTCTTCCAAAGGAGGTCGTGGTTGAGCGTATCGAAGGCACGGCTCAGGTCCAGAAAACACGCGTAGACTGTAGTCTGCCTCTTTTTGTAGTAACCAACAACCTGTTTTAGAGCGAAAATTGCCATATCAGTAGAGACTTGCGCACGGAACCCAAACTGACCATCGTCAATATGACTTTGATTCAGGTATGATTGAATTATACGCTCAAATACCTTGGCCACAACTGTAGCCAATGAGATAGGCCTGTAGTTGGATAGGCTGGAAATATCCCCTGTCTTGTTCTTGGTAATCGGAACTACAAGCGTTTTTGTTAATGCCTCGGGTAAGTAGCAATGTCTCACACAGAGATTAAAGAGCCGCGCTAATACCAAACATATGTGCTGGCCCGCGTTCAGTAGATGTTCGATGCTCAGGCCGTCGTGTCCCGGAGACTTTCCACGTGTAAAGGGCACAGCTTAACTACGGGTCTCTTTGTATAAGAATTACCCAGTTTGAGCGTGACAACGCGCGTAACGCTGTCCGTCCCTGGATGCAGGGCGTGAACCCGACCTAATCTCCACTCATTTGGAAAACTTATGCAAGAAAATTAATAGCTTAGTTTATGTTCTATTTAAAATATCCAAAATTGTTAATGTGAAAACTCTTTTAACAGCATACCATGGATTAATTGCATCAAATATCCGATATGGTATCCTATTTTGGGGTAACTCTACTGACATAGATAAAATAATAAAATATCAAAAACGATGCATAAGGGCCATGTTTGGTTTGAAAGTAACAGACTCGTGCAAACCGTTCTTTACTCAACACCGTATATTGACGATTCCTGCGCTATATATATTTGAATCAGTTATGTTTGTAAAAAACAACCCAGATTTATTCAAACAGCTGTCTAGTACTGTGGTTCGCAATAGGCGTGACAAACATAGAGTTGTTACGCATAAATCTAAAACATCTTTAATGCATAAAAGTATATTCTGCTCAGCACCCTCAGTCTATAATAAATTACCAGAAACTATACGAGCATTACCTTGTCCGATGTTTCGGAAAAAAGTAATAGAACTATTGACAAAGAAATGCTATTACTCCTTAAATGAATTTATGATTGACAAATTATTGTAAAAATTGACTTATGTAATATATTTTTAATGTATTTTAAATTGACCTTATTTATTAATTATTATTTCACCTTTCGGACATTTATAACATTATATTGACATTTTATTTTATTTGATTCTAATACTTTAATTATTTAGATTAATTTGAAATGCATTAAATTATAATTATTATTGTTAAATTAAGACATTGCATGCCCAATAAGGCAGAATACATTGTGACAATACAATTTTATAAGAACTTTTTTAACATGTATTTGAGCAATAAATGTTTGATTGATTGATTGATTGATTGACTGCAAAGGAGGTAAATTATCGTCGCGAACCATAACAATCATGCCTTCACGTATAGGAGGTCCGCGATTATGAAACCACTTTTGAGCTTGTTGCAGCTCGTGTAAATATTCCTTACTCCAGCGGTTCCAGAAATGTTGAGTACATTGCTGAACCCACTGCCATCTAGTAAGTCTATTGGATTCTATATGCGTATAGGATAAATCAGGTAGGACCGCTAAAGGTCCGCCAATCAAAAAATGCGCTGGTGTCAGCGGCAAAATGTCCGATGCGTCTGCGCTTAAGACACAGAGCGGGCGCGAGTTCAAAACCGCTTCTATTTGACACAAGAGTGTGTGCATCTCATCATACGTCTGTGTGCGCGTGCCAACTACGCGATACAAATGATGTTTAAAACTTTTTACACCTGCTTCAACTAATCCGCAGAAATGTGACCCGGTCACGGGTTGAAAATGAAAGGTTAAGCCTTGGGATAAGGTACTTTCATGTAATGACTTTTGAAATGAATCTGACTTTAGAAAACCGTATATTTCTTTGAGATAATTACTACAACCAACAAAATTCTTTCCATTATCCGAATAAATATCGGTACATAAACCCCGACGGGACGTGATGCGTCGCAACGCCGCGAGAAACGATTCAGTTGTCATATCCGCTACTAATTCTAAATGAATCGCCTTAACACTCATACACACGAAAACGGCAATGTAGGATTTAAATATTTTAGCATTCCGAATGTTATTAGCACGCACCATAAAAGGCCCACAATAATCAACTGCAGTTTTAGTAAAACAACGAATATTCGGTTGTAAACGAGGATTCGGTAACGGGGCCATACGGGGTTGTGTATTTCTTGGCCGCAAACGAAAACAAGATATGCACCGGTGTATGCGCTGCCTTATAACATTGCGCGCTGATAAAATCCAATATTTTTGCAACAACAAATACTGTGTGGTCTGAGGACCAGCATGAAGATGTGTGATATGAGCATCATCAATAATTAACATAGTTACGTAATGTTTCCCCGGGAGTATTAACTGATGTTTTGAATCGAAGGGTAAATGAGACTTATGTAATCGCCCGCCTACGCGCAACAACTTATCATCATCAACAAAAGGTGATAAGCGTTTCAATAAATTTGTAGGTGATTTACCTTTCTCCATGTTATTTAAATCGTCCGCGAACGCGGAGCGCTGAACAATACCTATAATTTTATATAACGAAAAATTATATTCTGGCACAGTAATGTGCGATGAAAATGAAACTTGAACTCTTTTACATTTATGATAGAAGCGATAAATATATGAAACAACACGAATTAATTTTCCCAACGTGGAAAACTTAGACAACATTTCGTCAGCATCAGCACTCGTGCTCGCTGACGAGATGTTTGCGAGAATAGGAAGACTACGCTTTTCTTCCTGCGTAACTGGATTTTTATGAAGAGAAGGCCAACTATCTTCCTCTTCACTTAGCCACTGAGGACCATGAAACCACAACAAATGACTTACAAATACCGAGGGCAACATACCTCGGGACGCCGAATCAGCTGGATTATCGTACGACGGTACGTGTCTCCAACAACTAGCTGGAACTCGCGACAGAATGTCGCTAGTTCGATTAGACACAAATGTCTTCCACTCGTGCGGTGGCGAGTGTAACCACGCTAAAACAATAGTAGAATCGGACCACGCGTAAACATGATCGAAATTAATTTTGTCGCCGTAAGCGAGCATAACTTTACTAATTAATTTAGATAACAATTGGGCGGCCATCAATTCTAACCGTGGGATAGATAAACGCTTTAACGGCGAAACGCGCGTCTTAGCTAACACTAGAAAAACTCGGGTTTTATTGTCACTACCTTTGCATCGAACATAAACACACCCAGCATAAGCGCGTTCGCTCGCGTCAGAAAACCCATGCAATTCAATTGTACTAGCATGGTTAAAAATGTGACGCGGAAAGAAACATTGCGATAAAAGCGGTAGTTCCTTAGTAAAGCTTAACCAAGAGTTAACAATGTCAATAGGCGGTGACTCATCCCACCCCGTGCCAGCTATCCACAATAGTTGAATTAAATGTTTTGCAAACAACGTCACCGGCGATAAGAAACCGAGAGGATCGTAAACTTTTGCGATTTCTGACAAAATTGACCTTTTAGTGCAGTCCGAATTAGAAAGGTTAACTGTGAATGAAAAACCATCTGTACTCGGGTTCCATTGCAAGCCTAGAACCTTAACAGAATCATCACTATCCACTGATGCGAACGATATGCTAGCGGGCCGCTCACCGTGAGGTGAGGCGGTCGCAGCAAGTATCGTTGGTGAATTACTGTGCCACTTCCTAAGTTCGAATCCTGCACTAGCACAAATATCTATCAGCTGTTTTTGTAGAACCAATGCTTTGGCCTCCGTGGCCTCTCCGGTGATGATGTCATCGACGAAAACTGAGTCCATCAACGTAGCTGACGCGAGAGGATATCTCTCCGCCTCGTCGTGTGCGAGTTGCCGTATCACGCGTAATGCGACATAAGGAGAGGAGTTCACGCCGAATACAACGACTCGAATTCTATAATCTCGAATAGGAGAATCAGGTTCAGATCGCCACACTATCCTCTGATAGTCCCAATCTGACTCGCGTACCGCGATATTACGGTACATAGCCTTGATATCAGCTGTAAATACAATTTTATGAATACGAAATTTCGATAAAATATCGACAATATCCGAATGAAGTTTCGGACCTGTTAACAATTGATCATTCAACGAAAATCCATTTGTGGTTTTGCAACCAGCATCAAATACCACCCTAATTTTAGTGGTTTCACTAGATTCTTTCACCACGCATAAATGTGGAATATAATAGTGACACTTATCTTCTTTGGATGGCGAATCGCAAAGTTCCATTTGATTCGAATCCAAGTACTCTTGAAGACAAGCGTGGTAATCCTTTTTCAACGTAGGATTACGTTCTAAACGATATTCTAATTTACGAAAACGCGAAAGAGCGATGTCGCGGGATTGACCTAGTATAGGTGCTTCTTTGAAAGGCAAAGCAACCACATAGCGGCCGGTTTCGGTACGCGTATGTGTCCTTTCAAAGATCGCTTCGCTCAATCGTTCATCCGGGGTGAGAGTTTTCTCTTCTGGAACCGCCTCCAGCTCCCAAAACCGTTGGAGGTCGCTGTCCTCGAAAAAGGAGCTATGACACACCTGGAGTGGCGGCGGGTTGCCTACATCGAAAGAAACTTTCCCCATCAACAAATAACCAAATATACTATTCATAGCAATAGGAGTGTCTGGCTGACCTCTTACAATATTGCCTAACAAAATGTTCGGGAGTGTATCCGCACCTAACAATATATCTATGGGTTGTGCATTCACTGAATTAAATTCAGGATCCGCTAAAAACAAATTATTAATGTGTGGCCACGCATCGGTAGGTACCGGGATTCTAGGTAGGCACGAAACTAATTTAGGTAAAATTAACGCTTCAACTGAAATTGTACAAATACTTCCTTGTTTACGAGGAGAAATAAGACACGACGTTATTCCCTTAGGATAAATCGGTTTTCCTTCACCAATTCCAAATATTGGTGAATTAATTTGTCTATAACTCAAACCTATACGTTTAGCGCAGGCCTCGGTCATAAAGCTCGCTTGACTACCGGAATCTATTAAACAACGCACTAAGTGTTTAGTGGAACCGAATTCAATGTTTACAAGCGCGGTGGACAGCATAACCATCTTAGTGTGAGTCATCGCTTCACAACTGACCGTGACAACACTAGGATCCTCCGTAGGAGGGAAAGAGACCGCCTGATTCGTACTCGTTGCTTGCGATTCAAAATGCAATAACGAGTGATGTTTTTTATTACACGATTGACATGTATGTTGGGATTTACATGTACGGAGATCGTGACCAACACTTAAACAATTATAACAAATTTTCCTATTTTTTTACAAAATAAAACCTATCTTTCGGAGTCATATTCAAAAACTTCGAACACTTAGAAAGTGTGTGTTGTAATTCGCACAGAACGCAATGTTTATCACTGTGACTTTGAGTATGTTCGGTCGCGGCAAATGAACGACGCGAAATCGGACCAGGCGTTGCAACCCTACGAGTTGGTTCGATGTTAACTACGCGAGAGCGCGAGCTAGGCAAATCTCCCGGCTTCACTTCACTTCCTGACATAATTTCAAAAGTGGAAATTTCTTGTTCTAGGAAATGTATAAGTACATCTACAGTAGGTATGTCCGAAGGCTTAAAAAGTGACAATTCAAAACGTTTACGAATGGAATTCGGTATTTTACGCAACAAAATATTCAACAAAACAAAACTCCATGATTCAACGGGAAAATGCATAGTTTCGAGGGCTTTAATATTTTCCATATAAATATTTACTAAGTTTCTCAAAGAAGTATGCGATTCGTTGGTACAAGGTTCACAATCAAGAATTCGATCAAAATGTTTAGAAGCAATCATTCTACGATTTTCGTACCTATTTATTAATATTTCTAAAGCAATTTTATAATTATCGTCAGTAATAGGAATTGATTTTATCAAGTTGTGCGGTTCGTTTTTTAGCGTCAGCAAAAGATAACGAAACTTCTCTGTTGACGAGTAGGCATCATTGTTATGAATCATCGCTCGGTACAAATCAAAATAAGAATTCCAATCCGTGGCTTCTCCGCTAAAAGTTGGGAGCGGTAATGTAGGTAATTTATGCAAATTAGAACTATGTGAAACGGATTGAATAGGACAACGACTATTACGACGAATTTCTAAATTTTCTTCTTTAAACTTATTTAAATGAACTAAAATCGCATAATAACAATCATTAAAATCATTACGGATTTTTAATTGTTCGTCTTTATTAAATAACTCTGATTTCATCAAAACCTTTTCTATTTTAGACTGAAGTTTACTAAACTTTCTTTGATGAGCATTTATATCGGTAGATCGTGTTTTAAATTGAACCTGATCGGTTGTAGCAAACAATAATGTTCTTTTAACATCATCTAACAAAATTTCTCTTTCGAAAATATCTTGTTGTAAGGAAGCGTCGTCCGCCATTTTGGATTACAAAGATGGCTTCAACGGACAACGAACAAAGGAAATTTTAACTAACTAAATGTGCACGTAATGCAGCAACAAAACTAATGTTAAATAAACGCAACGTAATTAATTTCTACTAATCTATTATGTACACGAAGTGTAGCAACAAAACAACAAAATGTATAAATGTACACGTGTGTAGCAACAAAGAACAAAGAAAAGAATACGCAATCTGGAGATTTCACGCTAATATCCGAGTCGAACGGATATCCGGATCGTAGGATCAAAACTATGTAGGCGAATGGTCGTGACACATACCTTGAGGCGCTGAATTTGCTGATCTCCAGGTCTGCTCGTTCCAGCTTCGCCTGACATTTATCCACAGGTCGCTGGGTCCTAGAAGCGGGGATTCCAGGGTTTGCGCGTTCCACCATTAACAAAAGCACCAGAGTTTTCGAAGGACCGTTCAAATGATTTAATCACGTTGCGTTTGATTTAATTTGGAAAGGGAGTCGACGGCGCGTGTGTGTATTCGCGCTCTCCAAAGCCGGACTGGCGTTCCAAACACGCCATACAAAAGCAGAGGTGTCACGATAAGAAACCAACAAAATCTCGTGAATACCCTCTAAATTGCGTATTCTTTAAAAATAATAAATGGCACCAATCGTGCCTAAACAACGTGAGGGTAGATCGAAAATTATCTATAAACAACTTCCGTTAGGTACGGAACAGGAAGTCTACCAAGTTACACAAGCCATGTACCGAAATTAAGTCTCTTAATTTAATTACGTCGTTATCTAAATTGCTTAAAAAAATTGATGTTAAAGTCACCCACAATAACACACTCCTTATCCAAGTCGCTAATCTTATTGAGCAAACGATCAAAACAACTAATAAACTCATTTGTCGAAATCAGGTTTGTTCTATAAACGCAAACTACTGTCAAATTATACTCTAGTAAATTAATAGCAGATATTTCGCATTTTCTCTCTACAGATAAACTTGTCAAATCAATGTTTTCGACACATTTACATTCGTTTTTAACAAACAGGCACGAACCGCCATGCACTATTTGATTCCTACAAAAAAAGGAAGCTAGCTTGTAGTTTTGTAAATTGACACTTTTAAGTTTACATTCTGTTAACCAGTGCTCGGTTAGTGCCAGTATGTCACATTCCAGCTCACTCGATAACAACACTTCTAGTCTTTGCGATTTCCTATCTAAAGACGCTATATTTTGGTGACATATAACGATTTTACTACTGTCCGGTTGGCATACACTCGCATACGTCCGTCGTTCACTGCTGCTATTGGATACTGCGGCGGCCGCGGCCGCCGCTCGCTGCACTGAGCTCGGTCGCGTCGGCTGCCTGCGCGTGCGCCCCCCGCCCCTGGCGGGGGCTTCGTTGAAACCAGTCCGATAGCTTGATTCCGTGTGGCCATGATTTCGGAGTGCATAATTTTTCATACAAAGATTCCGGAAACCCAATTACGAATGCAGCGTGTTGATCTGTTTTAATGTTTCTTTTTTCAACCATGTATTTTTCGCATGTTGCAATCTTATTTATGTGTGTTTTTATATTTTCAGTTGTCGTATCGGGCCTGAAAGACCACACCTGTATATATTTTATCCGTTCGGCAGTTTGTAGCTGATCATTTTCTTCACCAGACCCTGTTAATACACGGCGGTTCTTAGTGTTATTGCGTTTGTAGGACACTTCCGTCCATTCCTCGGTTGGCTTAGTAGTCGGGTTAAAACTAGGCTTTTCTGTAGAAGCCGTGGTCACCCTATTAGTTGTCGTTGTTATGTTGGTAGAAAGGGCATTGAGTTGGACTTTACCCACTTTGTCGCACCTAGAGGATTCATTATCGGTAATAGATTCTCTAGCCTTGTCACTCTTTGAAGCGTTCTTTTTGGCAGCGGCTGCAGCGCTTGATCCCGCACTGATGTTAGCGGCGGCAATGATACGCGCCTGCCGCACGGGTCGCTGCAGCGCTGAGGGGGCCGGCGCACCAGAGACAGTTGGAGTGCGCGGAGTTAGGGGTTGCTTACCCTCTACTTGTATTTTTAGCGAGTTGATAATCACGGTTTGGTTAGCAATTAAAGCGTTTTGGTCGCTCACCTTGCCTTCCAGTGATGTAACTTTATCACTCAATTCTTTGATTGACTTTTGTAGTTCGCGGAAAGCACTTTCTATCACTTTTTGCGTCATTTTTAATAATAAAAGTATTAAAATAGTTGGAGCACAGTTGTTACCGTGAGTTACCCCACTACCCATTATCATTTTTTATTCAGACAGCTTATTAATGAATACCTACCTACATTCAACAATTATACAATTTGAACAAAATAATAAATTCGACTTACTGAATTAACGTATGTATTTATAAATTGATGAACCTCTGCAATCTCGTTCTATTACTAATTATGTATGTCAGCGAACCTGTAACAAAAAAGTAATGATTATTATTATTATTCGATAAAGATCAAATCGTGGTGATTCAGAAGGCTGCTTGCTCTATTTTAGGTACTTACCAATAAAAATTGTATAACTTCAGAATCCTCTATTATTCTTTTTAACAATAAGCTGTATATCTTTTCAAAACGCCAAGGAACCTGGAATCTGAAAGTAATTCATATTTATATTTGTACAACTTAAAAAATTATAATGAAAACGTTATGTTATTTATTAATTGCAAACTTACCACTTTCACTTTATTTTATTTACTTTTCTTCTTCTCAATATGAAAACTAAGTACTTAGTAATCACACCCACACACCTGAAAGGAAAATTTTTTTTTTAACAAATAGGTAAGTACATGAAAGCAAATATAGGTATTATCTAAACACTAGAGCCAGAATCAAGTTTTTAGTTTTATATTAAAAATTTAGTAAACTTATTAAAAATAACTATGTACTAAACATTAATTTTGTTAAATTATTTAAAATATAATACTTAATTTAAAAACTCACCAGTAATAAAGTAGATAATAATATGCACTTCCACATCAACCATATAAAATAAATTTTACTTAATTCCCAAAACCGGCTCATAAGCTGTCTGAATAAAAAATGATCACATAAATTATAATTTTTAACCCAGTTTGAAAATAACAATTAGTAGTTGTGGTAGGAAATTGCGAAATCAATCTTGGAATTTTACAATTGATTATTGCTGATCACATACCTCGTGTTCAAGCTTCATTTTATTCATGACATAGGTAAAATGATTATTCCTCACCAACTTGCAAAATAAGCAACCTAAATAATTAATACTATAAAATAAACTCTTTCAACGCGTTTGTCTGTTTGTAATAAGATTTATGTAAAGTCTAGTATAGTTCGGGTTCGATTCCTGCCTCAGGACATTTCTCTTCAGACATCAGTCATTGTGTAAACTGAAAATATTTGTCTCATTGTTTGGTTGTTTTCTATGTATAATAAAAAATATCTTTATAATTGTAGTTATCAGATTATCTAGTATTTGTCCAGAAATATTAATTATTTATTTATAAGCATCGAGTCGTTGTATGAATTGCTCAGAAATATTTATTTATTTTAGTATTGATTAAAAAACTGATAATGATGATGATAATTTGTGGATTAGGTAGTTATGTCTTTTTGTATCCCATTTACCCGTAAAAGACAGGCAAACAAAATACACTTTTTATTATAATATAAGTATGGTATTAGGTTTGTTTCGTTTATTTTCTTACAATTAAATTTATAAATAAGGAGCAAATTGTGCAGGTCCACTACTGAAATAAATACTTACCTACTTCCATTCATTTTAAAACATTGAAAAACTAGTACAATATTTTTTCAACATTATTACCTATAAATATCTTGCTTATGTACCTAGGTGAGTAAAGTCGCGTGATGCAGCTCAATCATATATACAAATGTATTCATGATCACATTACATAGGAAATGTAGTGCAGTTGGTACACACGAAACTCTTTAACACAAAAACTAATTAACTGTACCGTTATGATGTTAGGTACGAGGATAGCGTATACCATGGATTAACATAGACTAAAAATAAAAATACGTGATAAAAACCTCTCCTAACTTCTTTATCATAACACATCATCATCATCATCATTTATAAATAATATATAATCATCTATTCTTTTGTAAAACATCAAGATCATGATATAATGAAAACACTTCGCAAGGTTTGCAATCGACATCAAAGGCGTGACAAACATATTTTATTTATTTAAGCTTCAATCATGATTTTAAGAAATGAACTAGCTGAATTAATTTACCTAGAAATAATTTTATAACAAATGTTTGTGTTGCATTTTTAGTTAGGTAAATCATGTTTAATGAGTTTCAATTTTTAGAATGCAATATTGCAATGTTTTCAGTTTCAGGAAGATCGTAAGTAGCGTTATTTTTCAAGTTTATTTGTGACACGTTGTTTATAAGGTTTTATTTTGTATGGCTTATTGTTTTGATGATCTTATCAAGTTTTACGTATAAAACGCGATGATTTTTAAAGCAAGTCGTAGAACAAATAAACCACCTGAAGAACTCTACCGCCGGACAGCAACAGCCAAACGAAAACCAGCCTGAAGAACCTGAAGAAACCAGCCTGAAGAAACTGAATAAACCAGCCTGAAGAACCTGAAGAAATCTGCTGTCAGTCTGAAGAAATCTGGACTACACCAGTCTGAATACAACTAGCTAGCTGTGGGCTACCTAACCTCTACGTACAAGCTCTGAGAAAACCATTGTTTATAACAATGTAAGTATACTTTGTTACTGACTCTTAGTACAAATTATTTTAAAACCTTCTATTTAACATACATTTCCTTTATAACATGTATTTCCATTTGTTTTAGGTCCGACAGCGAAATGGACTTCCATTCGGAGCCTCAGAAAAAGAGGGTCAAAGTATCCGGGACTTCTAAAAGAAGCAAGAACGATTCGAAATCTAACAATGAGTCTCTGAAGTAAGTTTCTACTAATCAAATCTTTACATTACAGCTCTTAACTATATAGTTCGTGTCACGTAAAAATAACTCTGGAAGAGAGTGGAGGGTATGTTCGCGCACACCAAATAGACCTTTATCCCCTAATGTAAGGTTTATTTGGTTTACACGAACATACACCTTCCACTCTTCCAGCGTTATTTTTCGTGACACGAACTATAGTTATAGAAACGAGATAGTGAGGTGATCGGACATCGCAACACTATCTCATCACAACGCGATCGACATAATTTTACCGCGATCAAGTTACTAACGCTAACGTTAGTAAACGTGCGCTCCGATCCCACCGTTCACAAACTTGTTGAACGCAGGAACGGATATCACAACGCGATCGATAAATTTTTACCTTATATTACCGATCTTGCGTTCCCTTGCAACAAACGATATTTTAGACCCGTTTCAGCGTTGTTCTGTTTTTTGGTATAAATTATTTAATCTCGATCAAAATTGTTAAATATTTAATAATTTAATCAATCATTTCTAAGATTTTTAATTTGTACATGATATTGTTACAGAAACAAAAAGGTGCCAACTCCTCAACAGCAGATAAAAACGGACATATTCGGCTTGAGTCGTCGTCCGTTGAACGAGGACACGAGCGACCCGACAACAGTTTCGTTCTTCGTGAACAAAGTCGCCAATGGAAACGAAAGGCGCGCCGCAGAGGTGGAGGGTGACTACATTGTAGACCTGAAAGTCTACAGAGCCGCCGACATCTGCGGCGTGGACTCCATCGATGCGTGGAGAAAGGCTCTCGTGCGGATCAAGCTGCAGACCATGGATGACAGCGAACAGTGGAAGTGTCTACAGAGATTCGTACGGAGTGCAGACGAAATTTTTACAGACGACCCAAAATTCTATAAAGAGCGAACATCATAGAATATTGAGTCATACATTTTTATAATTTTTAATATATTAATATAAGAAAAAACATTACTTACATCATTTGCGTTGTTTAATTTTATTCTGCACCTGTAGTTTGAAAGGCTAATATCTTACTATATCGCAGTTAGACTAATGTTTGTGTCATTATCAACATATCAGTCATAGGATAGGTTCACCGCCGACGACGCACACCACCTCGTCAAACTGTCCCACCACGAGTCGAGCATCGACATCCGCGACCCAGTGTTGCATGTCACCCTGCCGCCGCTAAGGTGAGACCTAGTCAGAGCCGGTGACACAACGACGAGCTGTGGGTTAGTGAGGCGAGCACCGTGGATGATGGTGAGATCTTTCTTTCTATGCATGCTTCATTTCAGGATTGTTTAAAAATCTCCGACTACATGGAATATGTTTAATTTAAGATATAGTATTGGGCATGATTACTCCACTGGTGGAGTAGAATGCCCAATACTATACTACTTATTGTATTATTGGACTGTCTGCATAATAACTATAAGATACATTTTATAAAAAGTAAATCTGTTTTTTGGCCGTAAGTTTTGTTATAAGTATATTGTATATCTGTAAGGGCTGTGGATTTTGTGTTAAATAAATAAATAAATAAATTATAAAAATGGTTATAAAGAAACATTTCTATAGGTAGGTGTAAGTACCTATAGCAAAAGTAGGTAATAAATGAGACTAAACTATAACCCAAGATTATTCATGACATCGGGAATCGTTAATCATTCGGGAGAATTTATTTAAGCTTCTTGACTATATTAGCCAATCTGAAACTAAGTAATTATATCGAGTTCTTTATTATTTATAAAGACTTCGTTATATTTGCAATAGGTTTGTAATAGGGTTATAAAACAAGATTTTTTTTTTTTAAAGATTTGTAATACGAATAGATTACTTAGTTGTATTGGATCTTCTAGCAATGAATTTAGTATTAATAGAAATATGTGAAAGTATGTGAGGTGAGTCAATTAACGAATAAACGGTTTTGAAAAGGTAAATTATATCTGAATACGATTGACGCGTTTCGAGTGAAAGAATGACCTGGCTGGTGACGGTAACTAAAAGATATTACTAGATGGATATTGCATTTAAGTGTGATTTATAGATTCTGAAGAAAAAAATATTCCATATCCTAGTATTGTACTCTACTTATCGCGTTTGGAACTAGACGGGTCTAGGAATGAGAATAAATTATTACGTAAAAGAGAAATCAGTTACAGATGGATTTTTATTGCTATTAAATGATGCCATTCTTACAATATTGTATGCGTAAGAACATTTTCACAGAAACATTTCATAAAATTCATACAATATTAAACTTGTGTTTTAACATAAACTAAGTATAGTTGGGACAATTAACACTCAATTCTAAATAACATGATATCAATTTTTAACTATAACTGTTGGATTTTACTCTTCACTTGAAAGTAACAAAAAATAGTCATAAACTTTCACAGAAACATTCTCTTCATGGTATAGGTAGGTATGGTAGGAAATAGTGTAGCACCAAGAATTCAAACTGAATTTAAATTTACCTATATTTATTGAAAACAAACGTTTCATACAAGACAACAAGTGAGAGATTATACAAGCGTGCGCTCAGCGTCGAGACTAAATTCTGACTGGCGTGCCGAGTGCCGCCGCGCTGCGCCTGCGCGCCTTAGGTACATAAGCGCCTATTGTCTTGGGTCGACACTAGTGATGGGGTAAGGTTCGAGGTTTTTAGGATTATCGATATCGGTAATTTAGGAATCTATAATATCGTGTTGTAAATATTTATTGTGTGTATAAACTAAGTGTATTAAATATATTTATAATAAATAAATAATGTGTAAGTTTATAAATATAATAGTGTAATATTTATGTGTAATTTATAAATATATGTGTAATATTTATGTGTAGTTTATAAATATATGTGTACGCATCCTACACCACTCCCCTCCAGAGACCGTCACGGGCGATAATAATCAGGAAATTTTACCCGTCTCCCAGAACGAGTAGTGTAGCTGTTCGGGGGCTCCTGTGCGGACTCTTGATCGCAAATAGACAGTGTGAAGACTGGCTTGAGCCGGTCTATGGACACTGTCTCCTCCTTGCTGTTTAAAAGAATTTTAAAAACTTTCTCACCTCTTTGCAGGACTTTATGAGGACCGGAATATGCTGGAGTCAGAGAACCTCGTGATGTATCATCACGTAGGAAAACAAAATTACACGATTCCAGTTCCTTGAAAACAAAAACTTTTGGTTTGCAGTGGCGTGAAGTTGGTACGGGACGCAATTTCTCGGCGACGCTTCTGAGTCTAGCAGTAAATTCGGAGGTATCAGTGGTACCACTACCTGTTGCTTCAAAGAATTCGCCGGGGAGTCTAAGCGTTTCTCCGTAGACCAGTTCTGCTGAAGAAGCCTGTAAATCCTCTTTGAAAGCAGTTCTGACGCCTAGTAAAACCAAAGGTAAGACTTCAGTCCATCTGTCGTTAGCGTGACAAACAATGGCGGTCTTAAGATGACGATGAAATCGCTCAATCAATCCGTTGCACGCTGGGTGATATGATGTCGTCCTTTTGTGCTCAAAACCAGCTATTTTAGATAAGCATTCGAATAGAGCCGACTCGAATTGGCGACCTCTATCGGTTGTTATGCTTACAGGACAGCCGAAACGAGAAATCCACGATGACAGCAAAGCTTTCGCCACAGTCTCCGCGGTGATGTTCTGGATCGGAGTTACCTCCGGCCAGCGTGTGAATCTGTCAATCATCGTCAAGCAATACTTAAAACCTTCAGAAGTAGGGAGTGGACCGATCAAATCAATATGGATTTGCTTAAAGCGCGCGCGTGGTAGTTTGTAAGTGCCAAGAGGGGCGGTCACGTGACGTGTGACCTTAGCCTTTTGACAGGACAAACAAGCGCGTGCCCAGTCCCTGCTATCTTTATTGATACCTGGCCAAACATATCGCTCGGCAACTAACTTGGCCGATGCATTAGGACCTGGATGACTAAGAGAATGGAGACTATCGAAAACCTGCTTTCGATGTACTCCTGGAACGTAAGGCCTGGAAGTAGATGTACTGATGTCACAGTACAAGGTACTTTTACTTCCAGGGATATGAAGCTCTTGAAGCTTCAGAGAAGAACTACCGTTCAGCAAAACTTGGAGTTCAGGATCAGAGGTTTGGCTTGCAGCTAACTTTTCCAGACTAACCGGCTCTCCCAGTTCCTCGATGCGTGACAAGGCGTCGGCGACCACGTTGTCCTTCCCAGAAATGTGCCTGATATCAGTGGTAAACTGGGAGATGAAGTCGAGGTGCCTAAATTGCCTAGGAGAGCAGGTCTTCTTCCTGTCATGGAAAGCAAAGCAGATTGGTTTATGGTCCGTATAAATAACAAAATGCCTTGCTTCCAGCATGTGTCTAAAGTATTTGATAGACTCGTAGATAGCAAGCAATTCCCTGTCATATGGAGAATATTTAGACTGGGACGAACTAAGCTTTCTAGAGAAGAAAGACAAAGGCTGCCAGGAACCGTCTTTTAGCTGCTGCAGCACTGCTCCTATTCCCTTGTCCGAAGCGTCTGTAACGAGTGCGAGATTAGCGGAACAATCCGGGTGGGCTAACAGTGCGGCGTTTGACAAGCTCTCCTTGCATGACTCGAACGCTGCTAAAGTTTCACCTTCGAGAGTGATAGGGTGCGTACCTTTCACTGATCCTGTCAACAATGAATGAAGAGGAGCCTGGATCTGAGCTGCCTGAGGAAGAAATCTGCGGTAGAAGTTTACAATACCTAAGAAGCATCTCAGCTGACGCACGTTCGTAGGGGGAGGAAAGATCTTCAAACCTTCAACCTTGGATTCGAGTGGTCTGGTACCGTTTTCTGAGATCAGGTAACCTAGAAATTTGACCTCCGGTACGCCGAAAATGCACTTGGAAGTGTTTACCAACATGTTGTACTCCTTCAACCTCGTGAACAGCTGCCGCAAGTGGTCTTCGTGCTCAGCATCGCTCCTAGAGAAGACAAGAAAATCATCTAGGTAAGTATAAACAAAATCGAGGCCCCTGGTGATTTCGTCGACAAAGCGCTGGAATGTTTGTCCAGCGTTACGCAAGCCAAAAGTGACAAACGGAAACTCGTACATACCAAACGGAGTCGTTATCGCAGTTTTCGGAATGTCATCTGCACTGACAGGTATCTGATTATAAGCTTTTTCCAGATCTATAGTGCTAAACACCTTGCAACCGGCGATGCTGTGAGTGAAATCGTGTATATGCTTAATCGGATACCTGTCAGGTACAGTACGAGCATTTAACTTACGATAATCCCCACAGGGACGCCAGCCGTTGTCCTTTTTCGGCACCAGGTGCAAGGGCGACGACCACGGGCTTTTCGATGGGCGAGCTGTTCCACTAGCTAACATAGAACGAAACTCGCTCTCGGCAATTTTAAGTTTGTCAGGAGCTAGACGTCTCGGAGGAGAAGTGACTGGAGGACCTGGAGTCGTTTTAATATGGTGTACAGTGTTATGTGGTGTTGTAATATGGTGTTGGCCAAAAGGGCGGGTTATTTCAGGAAATTCATCGAGAATCCTATGAAACCTTGATTCCCCAGTAACAATTTTTACTGAATCTACGTTACAATTGGCAATAGTAGCAATAGCATTGAGAGAAGTTGTGTTATCTAATAAACGCTTATTACGACAGTCTACAACAAGGTTATAAAAATTAAGGAAGTCTACACCTATTATAGGTTTAGTTACATCTGCGACAACGAATCGCCAAACAAAGTTTCGACGCAAGCCAATATCTAAATCTAAATTAATATAACCGTACGTTGAAATACATGAACCATTAGCAGCACATAAACTATAGTCTGTTTTAGAACGACGATCCCGAAGTGAAGAACGTGGGTAGACACACAGGTCGCTGCCGGTATCCACCAGGTACTGCATCTTCGAGGCGCGTTCCACGACGAACAGGCGGCCAGTTGGAGAAGGGCAGTCATCAGCCGCCATTATCGATCGCCCCTGGAGTTTTCCGGCTTGTAGTCGCATGGGCGGATGCAGCGTTCTGCTTTCTCAGCATACCTGCTGTGATACCAGCAGAGAGGAAATTTTCTGTAGTTGGAATCAGACCGTTTCCTGTTCTCACCACGAGAGCGCGAGCGAGGTCTTCGAGTGTCTGCATTCCTCTGGGTTGACAGCCTCTGAACTTGTCTGCGAAGCTCGGCGACTTCCTTAGCGAGGTCGCTAAGAACAGATCCAGGAACAGCGTCGCTAACAGCAGCAACTCTCGGCGATGACGATGCGAGGTCGTTGACCCTATCCGCCAAGTCCGCAAGATCTTCGAGTGTGGCTGAAGATGGCTGACCTGCGAGTACTGTCTGGATACCATGAGGTAGACGGCTGATCCAGATGGTCTTCAAAAATCCTTCAGGTACGTCCTTGCCAGCGAGTCCCTTGAGATGTCGATGAAATTGCGAGGGTTTGCGATCGCCCAACTCCTCGTGCATAAGCAACTGCTGAATCTTTTTCTCATTCGACTCGCTCAGTCTCTTCACTAGCTCCGACTTCAGGTTCTCGTACTTATTTGTCAGCGGTTGATTGATTAAAATATCTTTAATCTCCTTCGCGTAGTGGTTGTCGATATGAGCAATCACGTAGTTAAATTTCGTCGCGTCATTAGTAATGCCCGCTATAGCGAACTGGCCTTCAACCTGGGCAAACCAAATTTCCGGTTCTTCAGCCCAGAAAGGAGGCACTCGGACACCAACCTTGAAAACGTGGCTCTCGTCCATCGACAGTGTCCCCTCACTAGTGCCGGCCGCCGCCGAACGTGTTTGTCGACCGCGTGGTTCGGCCATTTTTTCCGAATGTTCTTGACTCATGTCCGGTCTTCAGGTCACCAGTATAGGTAGGTATGGTAGGAAATAGTGTAGCACCAAGAATTCAAAGAACTGAATTTAAATTTACCTATATTTATTGAAAACAAACGTTTCATACAAGACAACAAGTGAGAGATTATACAAGCGTGCGCTCAGCGTCGAGACTAAATTCTTTTTTGTATAGAGTTTTATTTTGTATGGCTTATTGTTTTGATGATCTTATCAAGTTTTACGTATAAAACGCGATGATTTTTAAAGCAAGTCGTAGAACAAATAAACCACCTGAAGAACTCTACCGCCGGACAGCAACAGCCAAACGAAAACCAGCCTGAAGAACCTGAAGAAACCAGCCTGAAGAAACTGAATAAACCAGCCTGAAGAACCTGAAGAAATCTGCTGTCAGTCTGAAGAAATCTGGACTACACCAGTCTGAATACAACTAGCTAGCTGTGGGCTACCTAACCTCTACGTACAAGCTCTGAGAAAACCATTGTTTATAACAATGTAAGTATACTTTGTTACTGACTCTTAGTACAAATTATTTTAAAACCTTCTATTTAACATACATTTCCTTTATAACATGTATTTCCATTTGTTTTAGGTCCGACAGCGAAATGGACTTCCATTCGGAGCCTCAGAAAAAGAGGGTCAAAGTATCCGGGACTTCTAAAAGAAGCAAGAACGATTCGAAATCTAACAATGAGTCTCTGAAGTAAGTTTCTACTAATCAAATCTTTACATTACAGCTCTTAACTATATAGTTCGTGTCACGTAAAAATAACTCTGGAAGAGAGTGGAGGGTATGTTCGCGCACACCAAATAGACCTTTATCCCCTAATGTAAGGTTTATTTGGTTTACACGAACATACACCTTCCACTCTTCCAGCGTTATTTTTCGTGACACGAACTATAGTTATAGAAACGAGATAGTGAGGTGATCGGACATCGCAACACTATCTCATCACAACGCGATCGACATAATTTTACCGCGATCAAGTTACTAACGCTAACGTTAGTAAACGTGCGCTCCGATCCCACCGTTCACAAACTTGTTGAACGCAGGAACGGATATCACAACGCGATCGATAAATTTTTACCTTATATTACCGATCTTGCGTTCCCTTGCAACAAACGATATTTTAGACCCGTTTCAGCGTTGTTCTGTTTTTTGGTATAAATTATTTAATCTCGATCAAAATTGTTAAATATTTAATAATTTAATCAATCATTTCTAAGATTTTTAATTTGTACATGATATTGTTACAGAAACAAAAAGGTGCCAACTCCTCAACAGCAGATAAAAACGGACATATTCGGCTTGAGTCGTCGTCCGTTGAACGAGGACACGAGCGACCCGACAACAGTTTCGTTCTTCGTGAACAAAGTCGCCAATGGAAACGAAAGGCGCGCCGCAGAGGTGGAGGGTGACTACATTGTAGACCTGAAAGTCTACAGAGCCGCCGACATCTGCGGCGTGGACTCCATCGATGCGTGGAGAAAGGCTCTCGTGCGGATCAAGCTGCAGACCATGGATGACAGCGAACAGTGGAAGTGTCTACAGAGATTCGTACGGAGTGCAGACGAAATTTTTACAGACGACCCAAAATTCTATAAAGAGCGAACATCATAGAATATTGAGTCATACATTTTTATAATTTTTAATATATTAATATAAGAAAAAACATTACTTACATCATTTGCGTTGTTTAATTTTATTCTGCACCTGTAGTTTGAAAGGCTAATATCTTACTATATCGCAGTTAGACTAATGTTTGTGTCATTATCAACATATCAGTCATAGGATAGGTTCACCGCCGACGACGCACACCACCTCGTCAAACTGTCCCACCACGAGTCGAGCATCGACATCCGCGACCCAGTGTTGCATGTCACCCTGCCGCCGCTAAGGTGAGACCTAGTCAGAGCCGGTGACACAACGACGAGCTGTGGGTTAGTGAGGCGAGCACCGTGGATGATGGTGAGATCTTTCTTTCTATGCATGCTTCATTTCAGGATTGTTTAAAAATCTCCGACTACATGGAATATGTTTAATTTAAGATATAGTATTGGGCATGATTACTCCACTGGTGGAGTAGAATGCCCAATACTATACTACTTATTGTATTATTGGACTGTCTGCATAATAACTATAAGATACATTTTATAAAAAGTAAATCTGTTTTTTGGCCGTAAGTTTTGTTATAAGTATATTGTATATCTGTAAGGGCTGTGGATTTTGTGTTAAATAAATAAATAAATAAATTATAAAAATGGTTATAAAGAAACATTTCTATAGGTAGGTGTAAGTACCTATAGCAAAAGTAGGTAATAAATGAGACTAAACTATAACCCAAGATTATTCATGACATCGGGAATCGTTAATCATTCGGGAGAATTTATTTAAGCTTCTTGACTATATTAGCCAATCTGAAACTAAGTAATTATATCGAGTTCTTTATTATTTATAAAGACTTCGTTATATTTGCAATAGGTTTGTAATAGGGTTATAAAACAAGATTTTTTTTTTTTAAAGATTTGTAATACGAATAGATTACTTAGTTGTATTGGATCTTCTAGCAATGAATTTAGTATTAATAGAAATATGTGAAAGTATGTGAGGTGAGTCAATTAACGAATAAACGGTTTTGAAAAGGTAAATTATATCTGAATACGATTGACGCGTTTCGAGTGAAAGAATGACCTGGCTGGTGACGGTAACTAAAAGATATTACTAGATGGATATTGCATTTAAGTGTGATTTATAGATTCTGAAGAAAAAAATATTCCATATCCTAGTATTGTACTCTACTTATCGCGTTTGGAACTAGACGGGTCTAGGAATGAGAATAAATTATTACGTAAAAGAGAAATCAGTTACAGATGGATTTTTATTGCTATTAAATGATGCCATTCTTACAATATTGTATGCGTAAGAACATTTTCACAGAAACATTTCATAAAATTCATACAATATTAAACTTGTGTTTTAACATAAACTAAGTATAGTTGGGACAATTAACACTCAATTCTAAATAACATGATATCAATTTTTAACTATAACTGTTGGATTTTACTCTTCACTTGAAAGTAACAAAAAATAGTCATAAACTTTCACAGAAACATTCTCTTCATGGTATAGGTAGGTATGGTAGGAAATAGTGTAGCACCAAGAATTCAAACTGAATTTAAATTTACCTATATTTATTGAAAACAAACGTTTCATACAAGACAACAAGTGAGAGATTATACAAGCGTGCGCTCAGCGTCGAGACTAAATTCTGACTGGCGTGCCGAGTGCCGCCGCGCTGCGCCTGCGCGCCTTAGGTACATAAGCGCCTATTGTCTTGGGTCGACACTAGTGATGGGGTAAGGTTCGAGGTTTTTAGGATTATCGATATCGGTAATTTAGGAATCTATAATATCGTGTTGTAAATATTTATTGTGTGTATAAACTAAGTGTATTAAATATATTTATAATAAATAAATAATGTGTAAGTTTATAAATATAATAGTGTAATATTTATGTGTAATTTATAAATATATGTGTAATATTTATGTGTAGTTTATAAATATATGTGTACGCATCCTACACCACTCCCCTCCAGAGACCGTCACGGGCGATAATAATCAGGAAATTTTACCCGTCTCCCAGAACGAGTAGTGTAGCTGTTCGGGGGCTCCTGTGCGGACTCTTGATCGCAAATAGACAGTGTGAAGACTGGCTTGAGCCGGTCTATGGACACTGTCTCCTCCTTGCTGTTTAAAAGAATTTTAAAAACTTTCTCACCTCTTTGCAGGACTTTATGAGGACCGGAATATGCTGGAGTCAGAGAACCTCGTGATGTATCATCACGTAGGAAAACAAAATTACACGATTCCAGTTCCTTGAAAACAAAAACTTTTGGTTTGCAGTGGCGTGAAGTTGGTACGGGACGCAATTTCTCGGCGACGCTTCTGAGTCTAGCAGTAAATTCGGAGGTATCAGTGGTACCACTACCTGTTGCTTCAAAGAATTCGCCGGGGAGTCTAAGCGTTTCTCCGTAGACCAGTTCTGCTGAAGAAGCCTGTAAATCCTCTTTGAAAGCAGTTCTGACGCCTAGTAAAACCAAAGGTAAGACTTCAGTCCATCTGTCGTTAGCGTGACAAACAATGGCGGTCTTAAGATGACGATGAAATCGCTCAATCAATCCGTTGCACGCTGGGTGATATGATGTCGTCCTTTTGTGCTCAAAACCAGCTATTTTAGATAAGCATTCGAATAGAGCCGACTCGAATTGGCGACCTCTATCGGTTGTTATGCTTACAGGACAGCCGAAACGAGAAATCCACGATGACAGCAAAGCTTTCGCCACAGTCTCCGCGGTGATGTTCTGGATCGGAGTTACCTCCGGCCAGCGTGTGAATCTGTCAATCATCGTCAAGCAATACTTAAAACCTTCAGAAGTAGGGAGTGGACCGATCAAATCAATATGGATTTGCTTAAAGCGCGCGCGTGGTAGTTTGTAAGTGCCAAGAGGGGCGGTCACGTGACGTGTGACCTTAGCCTTTTGACAGGACAAACAAGCGCGTGCCCAGTCCCTGCTATCTTTATTGATACCTGGCCAAACATATCGCTCGGCAACTAACTTGGCCGATGCATTAGGACCTGGATGACTAAGAGAATGGAGACTATCGAAAACCTGCTTTCGATGTACTCCTGGAACGTAAGGCCTGGAAGTAGATGTACTGATGTCACAGTACAAGGTACTTTTACTTCCAGGGATATGAAGCTCTTGAAGCTTCAGAGAAGAACTACCGTTCAGCAAAACTTGGAGTTCAGGATCAGAGGTTTGGCTTGCAGCTAACTTTTCCAGACTAACCGGCTCTCCCAGTTCCTCGATGCGTGACAAGGCGTCGGCGACCACGTTGTCCTTCCCAGAAATGTGCCTGATATCAGTGGTAAACTGGGAGATGAAGTCGAGGTGCCTAAATTGCCTAGGAGAGCAGGTCTTCTTCCTGTCATGGAAAGCAAAGCAGATTGGTTTATGGTCCGTATAAATAACAAAATGCCTTGCTTCCAGCATGTGTCTAAAGTATTTGATAGACTCGTAGATAGCAAGCAATTCCCTGTCATATGGAGAATATTTAGACTGGGACGAACTAAGCTTTCTAGAGAAGAAAGACAAAGGCTGCCAGGAACCGTCTTTTAGCTGCTGCAGCACTGCTCCTATTCCCTTGTCCGAAGCGTCTGTAACGAGTGCGAGATTAGCGGAACAATCCGGGTGGGCTAACAGTGCGGCGTTTGACAAGCTCTCCTTGCATGACTCGAACGCTGCTAAAGTTTCACCTTCGAGAGTGATAGGGTGCGTACCTTTCACTGATCCTGTCAACAATGAATGAAGAGGAGCCTGGATCTGAGCTGCCTGAGGAAGAAATCTGCGGTAGAAGTTTACAATACCTAAGAAGCATCTCAGCTGACGCACGTTCGTAGGGGGAGGAAAGATCTTCAAACCTTCAACCTTGGATTCGAGTGGTCTGGTACCGTTTTCTGAGATCAGGTAACCTAGAAATTTGACCTCCGGTACGCCGAAAATGCACTTGGAAGTGTTTACCAACATGTTGTACTCCTTCAACCTCGTGAACAGCTGCCGCAAGTGGTCTTCGTGCTCAGCATCGCTCCTAGAGAAGACAAGAAAATCATCTAGGTAAGTATAAACAAAATCGAGGCCCCTGGTGATTTCGTCGACAAAGCGCTGGAATGTTTGTCCAGCGTTACGCAAGCCAAAAGTGACAAACGGAAACTCGTACATACCGAACGGAGTCGTTATCGCAGTTTTCGGAATGTCATCTGCACTGACAGGTATCTGATTATAAGCTTTTTCCAGATCTATAGTGCTAAACACCTTGCAACCGGCGATGCTGTGAGTGAAATCGTGTATATGCTTAATCGGATACCTGTCAGGTACAGTACGAGCATTTAACTTACGATAATCCCCACAGGGACGCCAGCCGTTGTCCTTTTTCGGCACCAGGTGCAAGGGCGACGACCACGGGCTTTTCGATGGGCGAGCTGTTCCACTAGCTAACATAGAACGAAACTCGCTCTCGGCAATTTTAAGTTTGTCAGGAGCTAGACGTCTCGGAGGAGAAGTGACTGGAGGACCTGGAGTCGTTTTAATATGGTGTACAGTGTTATGTGGTGTTGTAATATGGTGTTGGCCAAAAGGGCGGGTTATTTCAGGAAATTCATCGAGAATCCTATGAAACCTTGATTCCCCAGTAACAATTTTTACTGAATCTACGTTACAATTGGCAATAGTAGCAATAGCATTGAGAGAAGTTGTGTTATCTAATAAACGCTTATTACGACAGTCTACAACAAGGTTATAAAAATTAAGGAAGTCTACACCTATTATAGGTTTAGTTACATCTGCGACAACGAATCGCCAAACAAAGTTTCGACGCAAGCCAATATCTAAATCTAAATTAATATAACCGTACGTTGAAATACATGAACCATTAGCAGCACATAAACTATAGTCTGTTTTAGAACGACGATCCCGAAGTGAAGAACGTGGGTAGACACACAGGTCGCTGCCGGTATCCACCAGGTACTGCATCTTCGAGGCGCGTTCCACGACGAACAGGCGGCCAGTTGGAGAAGGGCAGTCATCAGCCGCCATTATCGATCGCCCCTGGAGTTTTCCGGCTTGTAGTCGCATGGGCGGATGCAGCGTTCTGCTTTCTCAGCATACCTGCTGTGATACCAGCAGAGAGGAAATTTTCTGTAGTTGGAATCAGACCGTTTCCTGTTCTCACCACGAGAGCGCGAGCGAGGTCTTCGAGTGTCTGCATTCCTCTGGGTTGACAGCCTCTGAACTTGTCTGCGAAGCTCGGCGACTTCCTTAGCGAGGTCGCTAAGAACAGATCCAGGAACAGCGTCGCTAACAGCAGCAACTCTCGGCGATGACGATGCGAGGTCGTTGACCCTATCCGCCAAGTCCGCAAGATCTTCGAGTGTGGCTGAAGATGGCTGACCTGCGAGTACTGTCTGGATACCATGAGGTAGACGGCTGATCCAGATGGTCTTCAAAAATCCTTCAGGTACGTCCTTGCCAGCGAGTCCCTTGAGATGTCGATGAAATTGCGAGGGTTTGCGATCGCCCAACTCCTCGTGCATAAGCAACTGCTGAATCTTTTTCTCATTCGACTCGCTCAGTCTCTTCACTAGCTCCGACTTCAGGTTCTCGTACTTATTTGTCAGCGGTTGATTGATTAAAATATCTTTAATCTCCTTCGCGTAGTGGTTGTCGATATGAGCAATCACGTAGTTAAATTTCGTCGCGTCATTAGTAATGCCCGCTATAGCGAACTGGCCTTCAACCTGGGCAAACCAAATTTCCGGTTCTTCAGCCCAGAAAGGAGGCACTCGGACACCAACCTTGAAAACGTGGCTCTCGTCCATCGACAGTGTCCCCTCACTAGTGCCGGCCGCCGCCGAACGTGTTTGTCGACCGCGTGGTTCGGCCATTTTTTCCGAATGTTCTTGACTCATGTCCGGTCTTCAGGTCACCAGTATAGGTAGGTATGGTAGGAAATAGTGTAGCACCAAGAATTCAAAGAACTGAATTTAAATTTACCTATATTTATTGAAAACAAACGTTTCATACAAGACAACAAGTGAGAGATTATACAAGCGTGCGCTCAGCGTCGAGACTAAATTCTGACTGGCGTGCCGAGTGCCGCCGCGCTGCGCCTGCGCGCCTTAGGTACATAAGCGCCTATTGTCTTGGGTCGACACTAGTGATGGGGTAAGGTTCGAGGTTTTTAGGATTATCGATATCGGTAATTTAGGAATCTATAATATCGTGTTGTAAATATTTATTGTGTGTATAAACTAAGTGTATTAAATATATTTATAATAAATAAATAATGTGTAAGTTTATAAATATAATAGTGTAATATTTATGTGTAATTTATAAATATATGTGTAATATTTATGTGTAGTTTATAAATATATGTGTACGCATCCTACAATGGTAAGATGTTTCAAACAACAATAGTGCAGAGCCCCAATTTAGGGCTTTACCTGCCATGACCGTGGTCGCGATACTGCTCCGACCATATTCTTGGTTCCGACTGGCTCGACGTTGCTGCACCTTGCCTTGGCGCGGCCGGCGTAGCGGCGCCCAGGACACCACAGCTCAGGGGTGAACGTCAGCTGGGCTGCCGACATCCCTCGGCCTCGGCGACTTCCCGAAGCTGTCTCGTAGAAGATTTTCTTCGCGAAGACGTTTATCTATAAAATATAAAGCATATTAGTAAGGCATGAATATCATATCCCACTTCTGATGTTAGATTTCTATAATTATACCTATCATGGGTAAACTAAACTAGGAGGAAAATAAAGAAAAGAAGTTTTACTTCATCACAACAAACTTATAATTTCAAAAATGAATAATTCAAAATTAGACATTTACATATTACAATCAATTTATGTACTTTTTAATAGGACTAAATATTAAATAAACTTTGTTTGTTGTGCTTTTACAATTAACATAATTACTTTACTTTTACATAAGTAATTATTAAGCTTTGACACAAATACTTTCATAAATACAATTATCGATTACAATTTGAACAACAATTCTATACAGAGAAGTACTTAGCTTTGCCTGTGACGCTGGTCCAACGGTAAGTGCCCCGCGTCTTACATCTGGCCTGTATATATGCCCTTTGAAAAGGTATACAACACTTTTTTATATCAGTCATTGGTTCTCAGACCCAAAACCATAAAATCAGTTAACTTATACGTTCTGAAAGCTGAACCATTGGTATCTCAAGTACCGTCTCAAACTTTGTAGAATGCTAAGAAGTTCTCACATTAAGAACAAAGATTTATGGTTACTAAAATATTTAGGTTTATTACCTTTCAATATTCATTGGTTTTTTAAATAGATTCTTTTAAACAGTACATTATTTTATTATATATTTATCTCATACACGCTACGCACAACAACAGCGACGGCGAAGCTGACAAATGCAAGTTTTGTCACAAAACCGGACATAACCTGCAAGACTGCCCGCGCTTCAAACGCGCGATGCGTAAGGATCGATGGAGATTTGCAAAAGTAAATAAACTTTGCTACAAATGTTTACTTCGTCACGACTTTGGCACCTGCGCTGCAAATAACTGCGACATCGAGGGCTGTAACCAGCCGCACCATCGTCTTCTTCACTGGACCAGGCCGTGTGAGAATAAGAGTACTGTAGGGATCGAGGAGGAAACGGAGATTACCCACGAGACAGTGAACCATACCGTGGCGTCATTAAACCCTAAAGTACTTCTTAAAACGGTACCGCTGACAGTGCACGGGCCGGCAGGTTCTATGCACACCCACGCGTTGCTGGACGACGGAGCCACGGTGACCCTGATCGCGGCGGAGCTGGCTGACAAGCTAGGTCTTCACGGGACCATCCAGAAGATGCGAGCGCGTAGTGCATGGGATAACGGTAAATTAGTGTGTGAAACGCAAATCGTTAAGTTTAAAATCGCAAATAATAATAATAAAAAATATTACATAAGTGCGCGAAAAATAAAATCATTAAATTTACCAGTGCAATCGTTACCTAACATTGACTTTAGTAAATACGGTTTAGGTAGTGATTTTGTTACAAATAATTTGTGTAAATGTGACGCGCAACCAATGTTATTGATAGGCCAGGATAACCATGATTTGATAACGCCTGTACAGTGTTATCGAAGTGAGCAGCGTGGGCCTTACGTCTCACAGACCCCGCTAGGTTGGTGTGTACACGGGACCTCGGTAAGTGACCTGTTACGTAATTCTAGTCCGTATGTCTCTCTTGCCTACGACTGTCGGGTAGTTCCACCGCGCTCCAAATCCCATTGTTCTCAAAATTTTAAAGTTCATACATTGATTCCACTGTGCTCCAAGAATTTTTAAGTAATAAAATATTCGAATATTTTAGTTCCACTGCGCTCCAAGCAATTTTGAGTAGAGTTAGCAAAAAATATATTTGCATGAAACATTACCTACGGTACGTGAAAAAAATAATAAAAGATGTAGGTACCTCAAATATGTTTATTCAGTCAATAATTAAGTTATTAACAATAATTATTTCTTAAAAATAATGTAAAAACAAAAATCACAGCTACAGATTAGAAAAGTTTTCTTAAAACTACAATACAAATACTAATTAAAACTATATAATAAAATAGCAGTTACGAAAAAATAATCAGTCTCTCTTATAATTAAAGTAAACAAAAAAGTAAACATAGAAAGTAAGTAAACATAAAAATCACAGCTTCAGATTAAAAGTTTTCTTAAAACTACAACACCAATGCCTTCTAAATAAAATAATCAGTTCTTCAGTAAATAACCAGAGACAGACCAGAAAGCGCACATTCCCAAACTTTGAGCATTTTTGACAAACAAGATGAATCCACGTTATAAAAATATTAACGAAATTAATCTGTAGGTACACTTGTTCTTACAAAAATAAACAACTAATGTTAACTTTTTTTGCTGACGCTATCTTTTTCATTTTGGAGTGCGGTGGAATCAATATGGTACTTATTTTTTTTTTTTTTTTTTTTTTTTATATATATCTATCTACAATCAGCCTTGCAGCTTTAATCAGATTTGTTTTGCTGTTTATTATGCTCTTTTTGAGTGAGTGCACATCCTATGATGTGTCTCTCTATACTTTATTTTTCAGGTTTTTTTTTTTATGTTGTAATATCAATATCAAATTGTTTTTTTTTTTTTTTTTTTTTTATATTGATGCTAGTCGCGATCTTTTCAGTCGGAATGTGCAGTCGTTTGTGGTGATCAAGTCCGTCGCTAAGCGATTCGTATGGCGATGGAGCCTGTGTTTGTAGGTCACTGAAGATGTTTCTATTTCTTGCTTCACAGTCGGGATTTCCAAGTAATCGTGTACTTCTGTGTTTTGGATGAACCATGGAGCGTTAGCGAGTATTTTTAAAACTTTGTTCTGGAAACGTTGGAGGATTTCGATGTTGGAGTGACTTGCTGATCCCCATAGTTGTATTCCGTATGTCCAGACCGGTTTTAGAATACATTTGTAGATGAGCACTTTATTTTCCAGGCTTAGTGATGATTGTCTGCCTATCAACCAATAGAGATCTGATAATTTTCTATTGGACTGTTCTTTCTTAGCTTTTATATGATCTCGCCAGGTGAGTCGTCTGTCCAGGTGCATACCAAGGTATTTAACTGAAGTATGATGAGGCAAAACTGTTCCATCCAATGTAACCGGGGTGCAGTCTCCTTTCTTTAGTGTGAAGGTAATATGAGTAGATTTAGCTGGGCTTGCTCTGATTCTCCATTTTTTTAGCCATGCGTCAATATTATTCAGACATTTTTGTAGTTTCGTTGAAGCTGTTATTGGGTTTTTGTCACAGGAAAGAATTGCAGTGTCGTCTGCATATGTTGCAGTTACTACTTCTTCAGAAACGGGCAGATCTGCAGTGTAGATAGTGTATAATACAGGACCCAGCACAGAGCCTTGAGGAACACCAGCTTCTATTGGGTTTATGGTGGAGAGTTTATCCTCATATTTTACTTGAAATATTCGGTGCTTTAGGTAGGATTTCAGGAGAGTGTATGCATTGTTTGGTAAGTGTTGTTTTAGTTTATATAACAAGCCCTTGTGCCAAACACGGTCAAACGCCTGCTGTATGTCCAGGAACACAGATGAGCAGTATTCTTTTCTCTCCAGCGCCTGTCTCACTGTGTGAGCTACTCTGTGTATTTGTTCTATGCATCCATGCTGTGCTCGAAACCCGAACTGGTGATCAGGTATAACTTTATTTTCACTCAGCACTGGAAGAATACGTTTTAGAAGTAGCTTTTCAAAGACCTTTGATAGGAGAGGGAGAAGACTGATTGGTCTGTATGATGTTATTTCTGTTAGAGGCTTTCCTGGTTTTGGAATCATATTTATAACAGATACTTTCCACAGGCTTGGAAAGTATTGTGTTCGAAGTATAGCGTTAAAAAGAATAGTCAGCAGAACGAGACCTTTCTTCGGTAATTTTTTAAGGACTTCTGCTGTTATCAGGTCAAATCCTGGTGCTTTCTTTTGTTTCAGATGCATGATGGTTCTTTTAACTTCTGCCGGAGTTACAGGTCTTAATGGTAACGACATTTGTTGGTCACTATCTAGTAGTTCGTCAATTTCTGTTTCAGTGCAGCTGATGTCAGGGTCATTAGGTTTGAATACGTCTTTAAGAAATTTCGCAAACAACTCTGCTTTGTCTTGGGGTTTCCGAGTCCAATTGCCATTTGTCTGTTTGAGAGGAGGTATGTGTTCTGTTGGTCTTTTAAGTGATTTTGTTATTTTCCAGAGGGAATAGTCATCAGCTTTGTATGGAGATAGCGTTCTTAGTTTGTCCTGAAGTGTTTTATTTTCAGTTTCTACAAGCATTTCCTTAAGTTGTTTTTGTACTTTATTGAGTGCTTTTTTGTCAAGTCTATTTCTGCTAGTGTGCCACTGATGTCTGAGTTTTCTCTTTTTGGCTATTAATTCTTTTATTTCTTTACTTATAGTTTGACCTTCTTGTTTGCTTTCTAAGTATGGAGTTGACAACCAAGCAGCTTTTTGGATTAGATTGGTAGCATACCAAGTTGCCTCTTCTATAACATCTTCCGTTTTAAGAGATATTTGTAGGTTGATATTGTCATTAACATAATCTCGGAAAGCCTCCCAGTCTGTTTTGCGGTTATATAGTGTCTCTCGAGGTTCTTTAAACATAATTGTAGTACTAAGTGCACATATTATAGGTGTGTGGTCTGAAGAGCCATCTAGACATGATTCTATTTTGGTGTATAGTCCTGACAATCCTTTTGTGACAAAGAAATCGATTAGATCTGGCGTTTTATTAGGGTCTGTTGGCCAGTAAGTCGGTTCGCCTGTGGACATTACGTCAAGTGAGTTGCTGTCTATTGCTTTTTTGAGCTCTCGGCCTCTGGTAGTCGTGAGTCGTGATCCCCAGTAAGTATTTTTGGAATTCCAATCTCCTCCTGCAATATATCTGTTACCGAATTTGTGGAAGGACTCACTAAACATTTGCTCATCTATTCGATGTCGCGGTGGACAGTAAACTGCACATACGTTTAGTGATCCTTGCCAGTCGTCAAGTGATATTATTGCAGCTTGTATGTGTGCTTGGCGTATGTTAATTAAGCTGTGGTGTCGTATGTTCTCTTTGATGATTACCGCTGACCCGGCATGACATGTTCCATCGGGATGGTTGGCGTAATAGATGTTGTATCCTGTTATTTTTATAACTTTGCGATCGTTTGTGTGTGTTTCAGATATTAGTAGTACATCTATTTTGTTGTTGTTAAGGAACAGTTCAACTTCCTGTTTGTTTGGGGGAAGGCCGTTTATATTCCAAGCTGAGATACGCAGGACTTTAATCATTTGTGCTGTCGGGCTATGAGGGTTGTTAGGAGACTCATTAATGTTCCTATTTGTTGTATGAGGATATCTATCTTTTCTGATTGTTTTATTATAATTTGCTCTAATGAGCTTGTTGACTGAGATTTTATGTTCTCTGTGGTTTTATTCCAGTAGTTTGTGGTGTTAGCCATTCTCTCTGGTTGGTTTGGATTGCTTTCTAAACTGGTTGTTGGCATTTTTGTTTGCACAGGTTTTAGTAGAGGGTAGTCAGTGAGTTTTAGTGGTGGCGGTCTAGCATTTATTGCGTATGTTTCTTGAGGTTCCCGTAGTACTTCTCTTTTATTTGCTCGTGTAATTCTACGCGCTTTGATTTCTTTGTAGACTTGGCAGCCTTTGTAGTTAGCAGGGTGATCCCCTTGGCAGAGTGTACAAGTGGCTGGTGTGCTTCTGTCTGTTTTTGTGCATTCAGTTGTTTTGTGTTCTTGTGCGCATTTGACGCACAGATATGGACGCATGCAGTTATTTTTAGTGTGGCCATATTGTTGACATCTCGTGCATTGGGGTACTTCGGTGGATTTTCTTGGATCTTCAATTGTAATCCTTGTGTTGTAGATATATTGTATACCTTTTATTTCAGGGTTATTGGGACTCGGTTCTATGTTTACAAAGAACATGTTTAATGGTTTTTTGGTTTTCTTTGAAATGGCATAGACAATTTCACCTCTTACTTTATTTCCAGTTTTTTCTATTTCTTCTATTATAGCAGTTTTAGGGGTAGTGTGATGAAGATTTTTAATCACAATTCTGTAGCATTTGTTTTGCTTTTGGGTAAATGTATAACCGATCAGGCCATTGGTTCGGATACAGGTTATTATTTCTTTATATATGTCAGTTGTTTGTGTCGTTACTCTTAGTTGGTGTCTGTTAATTATTTTATAGGAGTAGCTATTACTGGGTATTGTTTTATTGAATAGTTCAGTTAATGTAGATAGATCTTTAATTCCATGTAGTACAATAGGTGGTGGTTTACTGATTTTTCTGGTTTCAGTAGGTGGGTTTTCATCTTTATTATTTGGATTTTCACTCTCTATTTGGTCTACAGGTAGACCGCTGTATCTGTTAGAGGTGTTTATTCCTGTTTCAGTTATTTTGTTATTCTTTGCTGGTTGTGGTGGGCTATAAGATGGTTTCTTTCTTTTGGGATATCGATCTGTATGCGTTGTGGTTTGCCATGAAGGGCTTAGATTGAGGATATCGTCAGTCTGTTTTACTGTAGATGTAGTAGGCAAGTTTTTGGTGTCTGAAACTTTGGTATTTCCTGTCGAGGTGGTTTTTGGTTTCTTAAGGAAAAGGCTTGGATGGAAAGCTTGTTGTGTGAACTTTTTGTTAGAGGTGCTTGTAGTTTTTGTCGCTAAAGAAGCCTGCGCTATCGCTTCAGCACACTCATTTTGTTTTTTAGTTTTTTCTCCTATCTGCTCCACTTGCGGCAAAACTGTGCCCCCCCCAGAATACGAGGGGCAGCCTGAGCTAGGCTCAGGGAGGGATTCTCCAATAACTTCGTTATTGGTACCCTCCTGGGGTAATTTCTCTTCAGGTTTTGCTTCCATGTTCTCTTTGTAATTTTTTCGTTAGGGTTGTCTTCCCTTAAGCCATTATATCCGGTTTTGAGGCGCCGAAGATTCGCCTGACGCCCTTCATATTTCGCTACTGTGGTCCCGAGGTAGACGGAGATGTACAGGGACTCGTTTGCAGACCACAGCATTGCCCAGGAGGGACGACCCACACAGGTAAACGTGTGGGCCCATCAGTAGACCGAGGCGTCAGTCTAAAGATGGCGGGGACGTATATGAAGCACTTGTCGATGCGTGCCTTATAGCCTGGCTCTGTACTCCCAAGGCGTGCACTAACCGGTATACTCAGCTTTTTGTAGGTCCGTGCTCTCTGGCAAAGAGCACGTCCCACCGAGACCTAACATCGACCCCCTCCCTGGTAGACCTTCCTTTAATTCACAAGCGTGAAAATTCTTTCATGTGTATGTCTAACACAGGTAAGAATAACCCCCAAACATGAAACCTGGATCGCGGTTCCTTTGGGAGATAACAACCTTTTACCTGTTATCTCCCAAAGGAACCACGATCCAGGTTTCATGTTTGGGGGTTATTCTTACCTGTGTTAGACATACACATGAAAGAATTTTCACGCTTGTGAATTAAAGGAAGGTCTGGCCATCACGGGCTCTTAGTCTAATTGGAGTAGGTACGAAGCCCCGCGTCAACCCTGATGATGAACGCGCGATCTCCATATTAGATCGGACTGCTGAGCTTCGCGATGGACAATGGTACGTTGGTCTACCGTGGAAAACGGAAAATCATTATTTACCTGACTCCTACTCTAATGCTTTTAGACGCTTAAAATCTATTCAAAAGAAAATGTTATGTAATAACGATTATTCACAACGTTATCACGAACGAATATCGCAACTATTTTCTAACGGCTATGCTAAGGAGCTAGTAGGTATAGGTAGCTATAGCGATGGACGTGTATGGTACCTACCTCACTTCGGGGTTGATAACCCGAACAAAAGAAAACTACGATTAGTTTTTGATGCAGCTGCGAAATCGAATAATCGATCTTTGAATGATTTTCTCTTACAAGGTCCCGATCTGTTGCAATCTTTATTGGGAATTAGTTTAGATTTAGGGAAAATTGTATAGGAATAATAGGAGACATACAAGATATGTTTCTACGTATAAAAATACGTGAGCAAGATACTCACGCGTTGCGTTTTTTGTGGCAGAATGAAGTATGTAATAACGATCATGCATCATCATCATCATCGAAAGTGACCCCTGTTAAGGAGTACGCAATGACGTCACTTATCTTTGGTGCGAACTGTTCTCCGTTCATCGCACAGTATATAAATCAAATAAAAAATACACAGGGCTTCGAACAAACTATGCCGGACGCCGTAAGTGCTATTAGAAAGAATCAATATATGGATGTATTTCACTTTCAAAATTTTCGTGAGTTATACTATTCATTTTGTACAACGGGAATTACTCACGTATTTACATAGGAGTTAAACAACTCTCGACGTTTCGACCACAACAAGAGCAGTCTTTATCAGGAGGAGTGAGCGTCCCGCCGTGCCCCGTCTCCTCTCAGGTCGCGCGCGCGGTTCTCACTGCGGGCGAGATACCGCAGCGCACGGCTGCATAAATACGTGAGTAATTTCCGTTGTACAAAATGAATATAATGGATGATTATATTGATAGTGTAAGCGAGATCTGCCTCGCTACGAAATTAATTAAGGAAATTTCTTTTATTAATCAACAGGGCGGTTTTACAATGCGCGATTGGTTAAGTAACAACTTAGAGGTTTTGAACGACACACCAAAAGATATCCTTAGTGACAAGGCCGTAAGGTTTAATATTGAAAACCAACCGGAACGAACCTTAGGTTTATTATGGTTTCCTGAAAGCGATACTTTTGCATTTGACTTGTCGTTAAAACGCATTGCTCCTGATATATTAAATAATACTAGAAAACCGTCAAAACGTGAACTATTAAGCATTATTATGTCTATTTTTGATTTGCATGGATTTTTAAGCCCTTTTACTGTAAAATCTAAGATAATAATGCAGGAAGTTTGGAAAATAGGTATAAAGTGGGACGATGAAATTCCAAATAATTTATTTATTCAATTTCAAGACTGGTTATTGCAATTACAAACAATTAGCATTCCTAGGTGGTATTTTAGATATACTAGTGTGAGCGAGATAGCAACACATTTATTTATTTATTTATTTATTTATTTATTTTAATTTAATTAATACGGTTAGAAACCAATTACATTAATTAAATAAGTATTGAAATTAAATTACACAATCATACATCATATTAAAAACAAATAAAAATAGTAATTTGAAGATTATCATAATAATTAAGGATATTAACAACAATTAAAAATAATAATAATAATTAGGATTATACAGAACATTAATTCTAAGTTAACAAATAACCTTCACAGAAAGTAAGACTCGCTTTTCTTAGTGTGCTCCACCTATCATAGAAAATATCAATGTCTGGGTTGACGTCCAAAAGAGCGTTAAGAGCTTTTAGTACGCGTGGTATAGGTGAGTTTGAGTGGAGTACTGTTCTCGATAGAGGCACAGCTAACAACCTATGTTTTCTACCGCGACAATAATTATTAGGAACATAGAGCCGACAAATATCATTCATTAGGTCTACTGCGTCGATACCACCATGTAAGACCTTGCAGACGGTGATGATTTGATCGAAGGACCGCCGAACTTCAAGGGAGTTATAGCCTAGGCAGCCTAGCAAAAACTTAGTTGGATAAAGGAAAGGATAGTAGCCGTAGCGGCGCTTGTACAGAAACCGCAGAAATGCTTTTTGTACCTTTTCTAACATTAGTGTGTAAGTAATTTCATGAGGATTCCACACACAAGCGCCGCTCTCCAACTTACTCCTTACCAGAGCAGAGAATAACAGACGTATCACATGTTCATTCCTAAAATCTTTAACATTCCTAAGAACGAATCCAAGACGTCTAAACGATTCTTTGGCCAACGAGATGATATGATCATGAAACGTCAGCTTCTGGTCGAATCTCACACCCAAATCTCTCATAGTGTTAACTCTTTGTATGAGTTGAGAGTCAACGCAATAATTGAAAGTTACTGGGTGCCGCTTTCGACCAAATGACATAACGTAACATTTGCTTGGATTAAATTCCATTTTGTTTACGACACTCCATTCGAAGACAGAATCAACATCGCATTGCAGAGCCCTACAGTCTGCTTCAGTCCTAATTTCTTTGAATAATTTTAAATCGTCGGCATAGAGTAGGCCTCTGCTATGCGAGGGCACGGCTGGGAGATCGTCAATCATTATTATCACATGTTACAGGTGAGAGATGGAGTTACACGTCTTCGGAGACGCTAGCCCGCGCATTTATGCTTCGGTTGCATATTGGCGCAAGTTAGATTGCAATGGAAATGTTTCCGTTTCATTTATAGCTTGTAAAAATCGCGTCGCGCCGTTGAAGTCCATCACGATCCCACGGCTGGAGCTACAGGGCGCTCTTCTAGCTTGCCGTCTAGCTGAAACAATAAAAAAAGAACATAGAATTAAACCTGTTAGGACATTTTATTGGATTGATTCTACCGTTGTTTTACACTGGATTAGAAACGAACACCGTAATTATAAAACATTTATAGCCAACCGATTAGGAGAAATTGATGAATATACAAAAATTAATGAATGGAATTACGTTCCCTCAGAATTGAATATGGCGGACTTAGCTACTAAAATTACTGATTACAACTTACGTAGTGATTGTTCTTGGTTCACGGGACCCTCGTTCTTGTACGATCGTCCGGAAAGCTGACCGCAGCAACCTGAAACATTAAAAATAAATACAAATGATGATTTAGAAGAAATACAATCGGTTTTTCATACTCACAGCGATACTTATGTTTTACCCGTCCCGGATCCAAATAGGTTTTCTTCCTGGATGAGGCTGCTTCGTTGTGCTGCAACTGTACTTTTGTTTATTTCAAAATGTAGAAAAAATAAAACTCGCTTCATTGATTCAGAATTTATTAATAAGGCGGAAGTTTTATTGATAAGACATTCACAATCACAATCATTTCCACGCGAAATAATTTTGTTGAAAAATAAGAGTGAAATTAATTTTGATAGTCGTTTACGTACTTTAACACCGTTCTTAGATAACGATAAGGTTTTACGAGTTGGCGGGCGTATTAACGCCGCGAGTCAAGTAGATGATCAAATGAAAAATCCAATCATTCTTGACGGTCGCGACCGTATAGCTAGACTTATAGTTAAACACTATCACGAACGTGTTGCTCACTCGTTTAACGAATTAGTTGTAAACGAACTTAGGCAAAAATATTGGATAGTCAATTTAAGACCTACCGTTAGGACGGTAGCATCTCAGTGCTTATTGTGTCGCATTAGGAAAGCTAACCCTAGACCGCCGCGACTAGGCGACCTGCCTCCTGAGCGGCTCGCTCATCATCAGCGCCCGTTCACGATGTGCGGTCTAGATTTATTCGGACCTATAGAAGTAACAGTAGGTAGACAAAGGCCTAAGCGGTACGGGGTTCTATTTACATGTTTAACTGTGCGCGCGATACATATAGAAATAGTTCAAAATCTAACAGCTGATTCCTTAATTATGTCACTTAGACGGATGGCCGCGCGCCGTGGATGGCCAGATACAATAATGAGCGACAACGGGACGAATCTTAGGAAAGCGGACGTTGACCTGAGAAAGTCTTTTCTTGATCTGGATCAGCAGCAAGTTGTGTCTGATGCATTGAACAAAGGTGTGACCTGGAAATTTATATCGCCTGCGAGCCCACATATGGGGGGCGCGTGGGAACGTTTGATACGAACTGTCAAAACAGCACTTAGGGTTGTTTTGAAAGAAAGAGCTCCACGAGAAGCGGTACTGACAACTCTTCTCGCAGAAGTAGAAAATATTGTGAATAGTCGACCACTTACTCACGTATCAGTAGACCATAGGAGTCATTAACCCCTAACCATTTTTTAATAGGAAGTTCTTCTAACTTACCTGCTCCAGGTGTCTTCAACGACGACGACCTGTACCTGCGGCGCCAGTGGTGCACCGCTCAGCGCTTGGCTGACCTATTCTGGAGCCGGTGGGTAAAAGAGATCTTACCTGTTCTCATCCCTCGAACGAAGTGGAATCGCGAAGGGCAGCAGCTAAAGGTAGGTGACCTAGTGATCGTGGTTGATCCTTCCTTACATCGAAATTGCTGGCCAAAAGGGATTGTGGTTAAGGTATATCCAGGGCAGGACGGTAGGGTGAGAGTCTTGGACATACGGACTGGGACGTCAGTGATAAAGCGTCCCGCCGCGCGCGTAGCCCTTCTCAACGTTTGAGTGTCGCTATGACGACACTAGGGGGGAAAGTGTTGCCGACGCACGCGCCGCTCCTTCGATAAATTAGTTTAATATTTATAATAACTTCTGTTCATTTGTAAAATTTGTATACAAAACCATTGTTGATGATGATGAGTTACATATCTCAATAAAAGTGAATGCCAAAATGACGATTTCACCGGAACGTAGCTACGAATGGTGTCTTTTGCAAATGGCGCGTACGCGCGAACGTCAGAGTCGGTCTCCCGGTAACGACATCTACGCACGTCTCGAGTTACTCCGGAGAAATCTGGATTTTTTAGCATCTTTTCCAACCATAAAACGTCTTTCACATTACCACTTCGTACACCAGTGACCTACCTCCCTAACACCATACCATGCAGTTTTATCTTCTAAATACTCTGATATTTTATATGTCGGGGCAGGCAAGAACATCGGTTGAAATATGACTCAGAACCGGTTTGTACCGGCCGCATCGCGCTACGGGTTGAGGCGCTTCGACGCGCCTATCACTTGAAAAACTGGTTCGGTCGCCAGGCCGCTTTGTGCTTCGTATAAATACGACCGTCGGCCGAGCTAAAATTACATTCTTGTCCGAGCAGTCGGTCGTAACAGTCCTCTGTTTGTAATAAATGTATTCTTGTCCGAGCAGTCGGTCGGAACAGTCCTCTGTTTGTAATAAATGTATTCTTGTTCGAGCAGTCGGTCGGAACAGTCCTCTGTGTGTAATAAATTAATAATAATAATCAGTTTGTAATAATTCAGTGATAAATTCAGAGTCGATGGACCAAAACATTGTAAATTGGAATAAATAATGGACGTTTCGTTGTGGTTTTATTATCAACATGAAGACGACTGTGACGTTAGACCTGGTGACGTCATAACCAACTAGAAGCCCTCCTGATAAACACTCACACTCCTCGACATCCTCGATATCTCTATCCGACATATAATATGATTTTGAAATAAGATGTTTTTTTACCAAATTTTTATATTTAGTGATAGATAATTCTTGCAATTATTTGGGAATCTTGTTATAGAAGCGTATACATTGCCCCTTAAAAGATATATTAACCTTATGTAGCCTAGTAATATGTAAAGGTAGTTTTTCCTTATTTCTAGTATGAAAATTAAACTATTGATGTTTTTGTGGGTATACATTAAGACTGTATAAATATATTGACAGGGAATTGTCAATATATCTATTTATGTCCTTGAATGTTTCACGCAAGGATTCTCTTGGGCTCATTTTATAGATAGATCGAACAGCTCTCTTCTGAAGCACAAATATATTATTCAGTCGTACATCTCCAGCACTCCCCCAGAGTAATATGCCATACGACATAACACTGTGAAAATAACTGAAGTAGACCAGTCTAGATGTAGTGACATTAGTTAAATAACGGATTTTTTTAACAGCAAAAGCCGCAGAACTGAGCTTTTTCGATAATTTATCTATGTGAGCGTCCCATTGAAGCTTACTATCTAGTGTTATGCCTAAAAATACAGTACTTTTTACTAACTCTAAGTTTTTATCCTTTATTTTAATATCTGCCTTAACTTGTTTTACATTTGGTAATGTAAATCTTATACATTTGGTTTTATTTTCATTAAGTAACAAGTTATTAGAGTTAAACCAATGAACTACTTTCGAAATAGCGTTATTCACCTTGTCATAGTTATTGGTACGTCGATTCATTTTAAACAAAAGAGAGGTGTCATCAGCAAATAACACTATTTCGTGATCATTCTTTACGAGAAGTTTAATATTGTAATGAAATGATAAAATTTGCGGTAAGACTAATAGTCTAGATGTGACTTTGAAGCTGGTTACCATTGACCTCAATTGAGCCACACAGGATTCTGTGACTTGTCCAAAATTATGGTTGCCAATGCCTACTACATTGACAAGGCAGTTCGAATTTGTTGGTAGGCCTAATCTATCCTTTAGAGATTGAGATATAAAGGAAGATTCACTGCCGCTATCTAAAAGACAACGAACCCTTTCGGTATGATTTGTCTGCGGATTAGCTACTTCAATGAACGCGGTGGACAATATTACTTGTTTAGAATTGTTCTTAGAAAAATTGACATTAGTATCGTCAGTGCTGTCGAGCGCGGTCCCGGCGGCACTGGAAATTGAAGAATTGTTATTGGACACTGGTTACGCCAAAAGGGGTTGGTTCCACAACATGTCCTATTTCCTTCCTATCTTTACCCCGCGCACAAGAAGGAGAAGTAGGAGCTGTCAAAAACTAACTGACATCCACACAGTCGCCGTTATATTTCGAAGACAATGCACACCGCTTCCCGCGCCGCTGTAAAAACCCGCTAATTATCCGCTTATATCGCTGTGAACCAATAAACAATAAAACGCCTCGCGAGTGCTTCGCGAGTGTATCCGCAGTGTACAAATCACCGCTCGAATGTGAACGCAAAGCCAAATTAATGGGAGAAGAGTCTTCAGACCACCAGAAGACTAAGAAAGGCCAGCAAGGTATGTGCGCGCTGTCCCATATCCTTCCTAACAAATAGCCAAACATCCCAAATATCAACCCCCTTTAAGGAACCCCGTAATATACGGAGTTCAAATCGAAGGCTTAGAGAGGGCGCGTCTCCATTTGTGGTCCTAACCGAACCCGATTGTCCAATATTTATGGTTCTCGCCTAGTCTTACAAGCTAGAAAACATAATATAACCCCGCATAACTTGTTAGAATACCTAAGTTATTGGTCTAACAAGCTATTATTACATCCCCGCATAAATTCCCGCAGTTCTAAAGTATTACATTGTAAACGGTGTGATTTTGCATTATAACAAATCAAGACAAATCACAGCCAAATACGTATTTAAGGTGTTTTGAAACCCATAAATCTCATTTATATATAATATTCTCGATATTGTTTGTCATATTTTTATATTTCAAGATGTTCGCATAATATGTATTGACAAAAATTTAATTCTACTACGCAATTACGAAAATTTTCCGCCATTTATCATATTGTTTGCTCATTCATATTTTCTCTCTTTCACACCCGCTGCACAAAGCATATAATCCGTTCGTGCTTGATCGGCTAGTTACGCACCGGTCATGGGTTACAATTGCATATTATTCTTCCTCTCGCTCGCACCCGCATTAAGACATATAGTCCGTTCGTTTCGCACTAGATCCGCTAATAACATCACACCAATCGCTGATCTATTGCGTCTCACTCGCACCCGCCGTATTTAGCGTATAATCCGTTCATTATCATACATGTCGGGGCAGGCAAGAACATCGGTTGAAATATGACTCAGAACCGGTTTGTGCCGGCCGCATCGCGCTACGGGTTGAAGCGCTTCGACGCGCTTTTATTACTTGAAAAACTGGTTCGGTCGCCTGCCTTTGCTGCCTGCGCTTTGTGCTTGGTATAAATACGACCGTCGGCCGAGCTAACAGGACATTCTTGTTTGAGCCGTCGGACGGAACAGTGCTTTGTTAGTATTCTTGTTCGAGTAGTCGGTTGGAATAGTCCTCTGTTGGCAATAAATTCATTTGTTGTTTGAAGTGTCGGTTGGAACAGTCCGTAATAAATTAATAATAATAATCTGTTGGTAATAAATTGTGTCGATGGACTGAAACATTGTAAATTGGAATAAATAATGGACGTTTCGTTGTGGTTTTATTATGAACATGAAGACGACTGTGACGTTAGACCTGGTGACGTCATAACCAATTAGAAGCCCTCTTGATAAACACACACTCCTAGACATCCTCTACATCTCTTTCCACGACATCAGAAGTGGGATAACAAACCTGAACAAGTGGGATAACAGACCTGAACAAGTGGGATAACAGACCTAAACAAGTGAGATCCGAACTTCGATAGCCTTGAGACTGTACGCTGCCACAAGACCAAGACAAAGAAGAAGGCGAACCATACTGACGTCAAATTTTGGAACTACCTGCATCTTTATAAAATGATGCAAAAACTGACCCAAGAACAAGAAGAAGACTTAGTTAAACCATACTAACGTCAGAGTTTTGGAACTACCTGCACCTTTATAAAATGATGCAAAAACTGACCAAGAAGATGGCTTAGTTAAACCATACTGACGACATATTTTTGGAACTACCTGCATCTTTATAAAATGATGCAAAAACTGACCTAAGACCAAGAAGATGGCTTAGTTAAACCATACTGACGACATATTTTTGGAACTACCTGCGTCTTTATAAAATGATGCAAAAACTGACCCAAGACCAAGAAGATGGCTTAGTTAAACTATACTGACGACATATTTTTGGAACTACCTGCGTCTTTATAAAATGATGCAAAAACTGACCCAAGACCAAGATGCCGAGCAAACAAACAATTGAGGATCATACTGACGTCAGAGTTTTGAAACTACCTGCATCTTTAAAAAGTGATGAAAACAAAATTGATGAAACGCAAATCGGTCAGGACTTAGCCGAGCAAATAAACAATAGACGATCATAGTTTTGAAACTACCTGCATCTTTATAAAGTGATCAAATAAATGATGGAACGCAAATTGATCAGGAAAAAGCCGAGCAAATAAATAATTGGATCAAAATTCCAATGAGAATTCCTACGAACCCCTTCTATGAAATATTCTTCAAGAACTAATTAAGTTTCTTTTACAGATTCACTTCCGCACTACGAGTACTTGCTGATATACTCCGAGAGGCAGATGCATAGCACGCACTGCCTGTCAGTAGGGCTGTGTTGGTGGAAGAAGACGATGCACTAGGCCCTCAAAACACTACTGCAAGCGAGCCCGTGCCATCCACCTCCCATGCTAGACTGCCTGAGCAAGACTCCGACTAAAACAAAGTTAAGTTGATTATCTTTATAAATTTTCCCCAGAACTCTTACCCTCCGAGACCTTAACTATTCTTCATTAAAACTTTGTTGCAACTCGATGGAGTTGTAAACAGATACCAAACTCAAAAGCAAATCTCTTTGTTACAGACACTTGCAGACCAGGCAGGTGCAGAGCGCTCACCGCCTGTCAGTCATTCCCGCACTACGATGACCTCTTCGAGGCAGATGCAGAGCGCGCACTGCCTGTCAGTATGGCCGAGTAGGCGGATGAATACGATCCTGTAGTTCTACCATGCATTCATACCTAGGCAAGTACCGTAAACTTTAAGCAATATGCAACCAAAACAAACAAACAAAAGAAAGAAAAAGAAAGAAAAGAAAAAAAAAAAAAAAATTTTTGGCGAACTGTAGATTTTACATAAACACACAACTACCTTTTACTAACCTCTACGAAAAATTCCACAAATATCACGATGAGAAAATCCACGAGTATCTCGTTGAGAGGATCCCTTAGTATATCGTTGAAGATCCCCCGAGTATAACGATGAAAAAAATTCACGAGTACTGAGTGGTAAGAAATTCCGCGAGTGTATCGTTAGGAAGATCCCCCGAGTATAACGTTGAAAAAATTCACGAGTACTGAGTGGTAAGAAATTCCGCGAGTACTAAGGCGAGACTTTCCACGAGTTACTTTATGAGAAATTCCTAGAGTACCTTAATAACCATGCAAGTACGTGGAGTGCAAGCATTGGCCATAAAATTATAAAACAATGTAAATACGTGGAGCATGAACATTGATAACAATAATAATAACTCACTCACTGTCAGCTTACCTTATCCATTTTTCTAATAAACATTCTATGTACCATGTTTTAAACTTTCGCTGATAATTTGGTGGTTGAGATCCAATTATCAGAACAAATAACCTTGCACCAAATTATCAGCTAGTGTACCTTTGAATGGATACCTAGCTCAGAGAAACTTTTTCATCTTTTCCAGAAAAACGACTGGTGCAGAGCGCGCACCATCTATCAGCATGGCCGTGTCGGGGCAGGCAAGAACATCGGTTGAAATATGACTCAGAACCGGTTTGTGCCGGCCGCATCGCGCTACGGGTTGAAGCGCTTCGACGCGCTTTTATTACTTGAAAAACTGGTTCGGTCGCCTGCCTTTGCTGCCTGCGCTTTGTGCTTGGTATAAATACGACCGTCGGCCGAGCTAACAGGACATTCTTGTTTGAGCCGTCGGACGGAACAGTGCTTTGTTAGTATTCTTGTTCGAGTAGTCGGTTGGAATAGTCCTCTGTTGGCAATAAATTCATTTGTTGTTTGAAGTGTCGGTTGGAACAGTCCGTAATAAATTAATAATAATAATCTGTTGGTAATAAATTGTGTCGATGGACTGAAACATTGTAAATTGGAATAAATAATGGACGTTTCGTTGTGGTTTTATTATGAACATGAAGACGACTGTGACGTTAGACCTGGTGACGTCATAACCAATTAGAAGCCCTCTTGATAAACACACACTCCTAGACATCCTCTACATCTCTTTCCACGACATACATAACTTCATTCTTTCGTTCGGATTATAATTATACATACTTCACTCGTTCGTCATTCACTCTTGATGAACTAAAACCGCAGTGTTAGGCCGCCATTTCACCGTAATATAATCTTATCTATTTTCTTATCCGCACGCATAATAATTAAAATTCGCAATGGCGACGCGATCAGCAAAACACGTAGACACAAGCGATTCTCGTTTGTTATTATTGCAAGCCAAACGAGAGGCTATCTTTGAGTTAATTCAAAACATGTACGATTCTTCTTCGAACATTGATGATTCGAATAAAGAATCTTTTCTAGACGAATGCGCCAACATTGACACATTACGTAATGAGTTCGTTCAATTAATGGATGATTATAACTCGCATTTATTGAAAATCGATCCAACCGCAAAGCCAGATTATAAAATATTAGTTGCATTTGAACAGTTATATGTATAGCCGTATAAAAAGAATGCAAGATAAACATTCCAAGCAGTCAGCGCCCGTTGCATTAAATAAGTCGCCGCTTAGATTACCGCCTATCGACTTAGTTACATTTGCAGGAGACATTAGGAAATGGCCTATATTTTATTCTTGCTTCAAGTCCGCTGTACATGATAATCCAACCCTCACCGACGCCGAAAAGCTATATTATTTAGTAGGTAAATTGATGGGAAAGGCCGAGACAGTGTGTGTAGGTATAACACACTGCGCCGAAAATTATCAACTTATTTGGCAAACACTTATAGATAAAAAATAAAAATAAAATAAAAAATAAAAAAAGATATTTATTCTCTCTCACAAACATAAATTAATGCTAAAAACTTGGATACCATATAATTTAATTTAGTACCTGTTTGTGAGAGACTGGTGCCAGTGATAGGTCATAAACCTGTGATACTGGTCACCAGAGTCTCCTCTACAGATCAAATTTTTAAATTTAATTGGTCTCTATTTCAGCATAGACTATTTAGGCAATTTTGTTCTTGCAAAAAATATTAAAATATTATTCAGACTTTTGTGTAATTTGATCTTTATAAATATGTGAGAAATGTGGATGTATGTTTGTATAGTATACATATGTGTGTAAGATGGGAATGTTTATGCTGTAGTGTTATGTAGGTAGTGAATAATAGTAATAAGGTTAACTAAAGACACCAGCCTCCTAAGAGTCTGGGCGATAGGTACCTTACTACCGTAGGTAGGTTTGCGTGTTGTGTGTATTTGTTAATAAGTAATGTGTGTTGGTGTATGCTGAAGTGTTGTGTAGGTAGTGAGATACAAGGTTACCTAAAGACACCAGTCTCTTAAGAGTCTGGGCAATAGGTAACTTACTACCGTTAGGTAGGTATGTGTGTTGTGTGATTTGTTAATGAGTAATGTGTATAGGTGTATGCTGAAATGTTGTGTAGGTAGTGAGATAAAAGGTTACCTAAAGACACCAGTCTCTTAAGAGTCTGGGCAATAGGTAACTTACTACCGTTGGTATGTGGGTTGTGTGAAAGTGTATGCTGAAGTGTTGTGTAGAGTTGTGTATTATAAGGTTACCTAAAGACACCGGACTCTTAAGAGTCCGGGCGATAGGTACCTTAGTACCGTAGGTGTGCGAGATGTGTGTATGTGTTATGTAGTGTGTGTCAGTGTATTTTTATGTGCGTGTGTGCTAACGAATGCCAAAGCAAGGATGCAAATCATGAAAGATGTTTCAGCAAATCTTCAGTCTGTTGGTATGTGAGGGACTTTAGAAAATTACAAACTTCTATTTTGCATTTGTGTCTGGTTAGTGGATATATATTTATTTTGTTGTTAATTTTATTGTAAATAAAAGGTCCAAGATAACAGAAAAAGTGCCGGGAAAAACTGGTATTGTAAGCAGTAGTTGTACAGACTTTGCCCTTTCGCCGTTTTGCCTCAACTAGTTGCGGGTCATACGTCAACTGGGAGTGTTTGAGAAGAATAATTTGTAGGAGGTGGTATTATCTAACCGTTAGCACATCCCAGCTGATGTACAATTCAGTTGTAGGAAATTGGAAGTGCAGCCCAGCACCAACCTTCAGAACAGCTCTTTGAGCTCTTTCAAGGGAAATGAGATGACTTTTAACTGCACCTCCCCATGTGGTGATGCAGTAGCCCATAACTGATTGGCACAGGGCCAGGTAAACCATTCGAATGGTCTTCCTGTCGGCAATATGTCGCAGTTCTCTAAAAATATAAATAAGTTTTCTAAGTCTGGTCACCAATGTGTCGATATGAAGCTTGAAAGTCAAAGCCTGATCTATGTGAACACCTAAATATTTGACATTATTGGTGGAACGTAGAGAAGAGCAAGAACAGTCGTCATCCGTCAGAAGAGGGCAGGTATGGGCCTTTATTGTTTTACAGATCGGTGGAAGAAGGTTTTTCCTAATCGCGAATGGTAAAAGAACTGTCTTATCAACGTTTAGCGTAAGTATGTTTTGGCGGAGCCAGTGGCTTACACTATTAAAACCTGCCTGAGCAACGTCAAATACTTCGTTCCAGGTCTCACCCCTAAAAATCAGAGCTGTGTCATCGGCGTAGGTAATTACAGAGCCGTTATGTAATTGAAGATTACACAGACCGTTCACATAAATGAGGAAAAGAGTCGGACCTAATATGCTTCCTTGTGGCACGCCAAAACTTACAGGAAGATTCCCGCTTATTTTATTGTTAATTTTAACACACTGAGTCCTGTTTGTCAAGTAGTCGGCGAAAAGCTTTAGAGGCAGTCCTCTAACACCAATTGCTTCAAGCTTAGTCACAAGAAGAGGTATACAGACCGTGTCAAATGCTTTGGCTAGGTCTAAGAAAATTCCTAGACATTTCGCCTTTTGATCGAGACTGGAGATGATATAGTCTGTCAGCCTATGAACAGCATCATTTGTTGACATTCTGGAACGGAAACCATACTGAGAGTCAGATAGCAGGTGGTTGCGTTCGAGAAAGGACTTGAGTCGATTATTTAACAAACGCTCTAAGATCTTTGATAAGGCCGGAAGTATCGAAATGGGTCTATAATTATTGACTCGATCCTTATCTCCATTCTTATAGATAGGTTTTATTTGGGCTGTCTTAAAGGCCGATGGGAAAACACCGGTAGCGAAGGCAAGGTTGCAGATGTGAGCTAAGGGTGTTGCAATGTGTTCAGCATATCTTTTAAGTAGATGACTTGGAATTTTGTCTATTCCTACAGCACATTTACTCTTCAATTCCACTAGCTCTGTTAGTACTTCAAGAGGATCAGTTGGTAGCAGAACAAATGATTTCAATTGTGGTTGTACATTTACGGAGTTTTGAAGAGGACTTGTCGTTGCGAGCTGTACTTCTGCAAGGTTTTTTCCTATATTAGCAAAATAGGTATTTACCTTATCCAAGTCAGCTACATCGTTTCCAGCACGGAGAAGACATAATGAATGATCATTTGCTTTGTTTTGTCCACTAATATCTTTTATTACTTCCCACAATCTCTTTTTGTTATCCTTAGCCTTGTATAATTCATTTTTCTCGTAGTTTCTTTTTGCTAGCTTTAAAATTTTGCTGCAGTAGTTGCGGTATCTTTTATAAGTAGTTTTAATTATTTCATTATTAGGATCTTTTTTTAGTTTTTTATGTAAATTATCACGATTTTTCATACAGCGTAGCAGACCTTGAGTTATCCAGGGTTTCTTAGTTTTTTTACGATAGAGTGTTTTCATTGACAATGAGTTGTCTTTGATTGCTGTGCTTAAAAGTTCAATGAGCTTGTCAGCAGCTGCATCTGCATTATCAATGGTAAGTATATGTTCAAAGTCAATTCTTGTAATAGCTGCATCCAGGCCATCGTAATTAATCTTTGTTATACTATTATTCATTCTATAAGAGCCTTTGTTTGTTTGTAAAAGACTCAGTGCAACACATTCGTGATCTGTGATTGACGATTCAACCACTACGCAGATAGTTTCTGATTTTGTACGTAGGATCATGTGGTCTAAGCAGGTAAGTCCATGAGTAGTGAGGGTATGAGCTGGGAGTAAACTATGGCTAGCTAATAGATTAAGATAATCGTAAGATCGATTGTCTTGTGTGTTTATTGCAATGTCTATATTAATGTCTCCACATAATACAATGTTTTGAATATTATTAAATTTGTTTAAAACTTGATCCAGACTATTTATAAAATTGTGTATATTTCTTTAACTTGGTGGACGGTATATACCAATAACAATCGTATCTGTGTTTATTTTAATAATCAAGCTATTTGATTCGCAAATTTTTGGTTCTTCATAAGTAACATTCAAATTTTCATTATAATAAATAACAACACCTTCATTTTGTGTGCTATTTTTAGTAGTGCACACGTGGTTAAAGCCTTTGATATTGGGAATAGCCTTACATGATGGTAGCCAACATTCAGAAAGAACCATTACATCCCACGTAACATTCGATCGTTGTAAGAGGGAGATGAAACTATCTATATTGCATCGTATACTTCGTATGTTTTGCGAAATTACTTTTAAACTATTGCCATTAACGTAGTTCCCTATATTTTCAATGTCACAATTAACTGCTTTCGCTACTGATATAGAATCCAGTCCTTGGTTTATAAATTCAACGCTATTTGTATCAGTCATATTATAGGTGAATGATAATGATGATAATGAGAAATACCAAGGGTTGACATTCCGTCAGTATTAGGAAAGCATAGTCTTCTAGAGAAATACTCCGAATGAAAATGTGACATTTCATAAAATAGAAAGAACTGTGATAGGGCAGTGGGTAAATTTGAGGCATACATTAGCTGTGTGTGTGTGCGTGTGAGTGTGTGTGATGTGTGAGTGTGGGATTGGAAGTCTGTACAAGTCTGAATAAAATTATGAGAAATAGTGAGAACAAAATTAAATACAGGTAAATAAACAAGAACAATATACAATAGAACGTTAATTTTTATACAAGAAAATATAATTAGTTTAATTTGTTTGGCAGAATTAGGTACCATTAACTTAATACTTAAAACTAGTCATTGTGCACATATTTTGCGAATTTCTTCCTCTGAGTTAACGCGAACTGGAGTTGAAGCTTCTTCCTTCTTAACAAGGATCCTCCCGTAGGACACCCAGGTTGAGTATAGCTGGTTACTTTTGACAAGTTCCCGGGCAATGTAGTGTAGATAGGTATGAAGATAAGCGTATGGTTGCAACTTCATACTTAAATCAGCTGTTCGATTTTCAACCTATTACCACCGCGTCAACAGATAGTTTTGAATTGTTTTATGAACAGTTTATTAACACAGTCCGCGCACTGAATAACTTAAATATAGAAAAATTAGATGAATTAATTATAGTTCAGATTGCATTAAGAAAATTAGATTATAGCACTGTTCACGCTTTTGAGTTGAGTATAGGCTCGAGTATACCTACTTTTACAACTCTGGAGACATTTATAAGAAATCGCGCGAAGGTGTTCGAACGAACATCCCCCGCCCCCGCACCTTCAGAGTCTTTGAGCAGAATTAATACGCGAACTCAACCAAAACGCAGTAATAATAATAATAAAGGTGCCCCGCAAATACATACTTACGTGAGCACCGCCGCTCATGCCGCTGTATATAAATGTATGTGCACTAATACTGTTCACCAACATTTATATAAATGCCCGCTATTTCATAAATTAAACACCGCTGATCGCTTTAAGTTTGTTAAGGAAAGTAGTTCATGCGTAAACTGCCTTAGCATTAAACATAAGGTCTCATTATGTAAGTCAGATACGACTTGCCGCTCCTGTAAGGCTCGACACCATAGCTTACTACATTTCGAGTCTGAGATCAAACCCGCACACCTCAGCGTTCAAAGCGCCACAGCCGGCCCGCCGCCGCCGCGGCCGATGGTGCCATCATCATCATCAGCACGCACCGACGTTTCTTTATGCGCGACTTCCGCAAATAAAATTAATTCGCCCGCCGCTTCCGGTAATAATATTCCTCAGTGTTCCACGGTATTATTAGCCACAGCGCAAGTTTTGGTTAAGGACAAAAAAGGCGCCGAAGTACGCATTAGAGCCCTTTTGGATACAGCTTCGCAAACACATTTTATTACCAAAGAAACTTGTGACTTATTAGGCATAAAGGTTATAGGAACCGGAACTACAATGATTAAGGGTTTTGGAGGCACCGAGAAGGCAATAAATTCAAGTTCAATTAATTTAGATTTTTATTCACGCTTTGATAAAAATATAAAGTTTAATTTATCATGCCTAGTCGTCGATAAAATTACAGACTCTTTGCCTAACGCAGTTATAAATAAGAGCGTGCTGACGCATTTACACGGATTACCGCTTGCTGATGAGGCATTTTATGAACCAGGAAAAATAGATATACTTATAGGTGCGCCGCTGTTCACGCATTTATTATTGCCACTAGACATTACACCTGACTTTACTCGTACACCGCAGACATTACGTACGGTATTGGGATATGTTTTAATGGGTTCCGTACCTACACTATTTTCCCGAGATGTTTCGACTTGCTGCCTAGTGCAGGAGCAAGGTGTAAAAAATATACAACATGATCTCGTTCAAAAATTCTGGGAGCTTGATGAGCTACCAGGCGCTTCCGCACCGAGCATCCTATGTTCCGCTGACATAGAATGTGAGGATTTTTACATAAATGCTACACGTCATACTCGCGTTCTGACAAGAAACGTGGTGGTGCATGTATATTGGTCAAGACGAATTTTGAATTTAAAACTCTTGATTTTATAAATGAAGATTTAGCATGTAAATATTGTTTTGAATGCACTGGAATTCAGATTTTGACATATAATTTAATCTTAATTTGTATTTATCGGACGCCTGATAGTTGCACTAAGATATTTTTTGAAAAGCTCGAGTTACTTTTGAGAAAATTAACAATAAAATATAAAAGAATAATCTTATGCGGAGACTGGAATATAAATATATTAAAAAATAACAAATATAGTAGTGAACTGTTCAGTGTGTTAAATAATTATAACTTCAAAATTCATATCAATAGTCCCACACGCCGGAAATCTTGCTTGGATATCATTGCAAGTAATATAAAAAAAGCAATAGGAAAAATTCATTACCTGGCATTATCGGATCATGAAACTGCTCAAACATTAGATATTCCTATAAAAAGAAAGCACGAAACAGTTCACTGGTTTGAATATGGAAGAGATTACAGCAAGGAAAATATTACAAAATTTTATGATTGTATAACAACATTAACTTTTTCTGAGATGCGGGAAAAACAATCATTAAATGATGCGTTTGACTATTTTCATGAGCTTTACAAATTATTTTATGATCTTTGTTTTCCTGTCATCAGGATAAAAAAGACAAATAAGCATAGAAAATGTAGATGGCTTACTAAAGGTATTAAAAAGTCTAGTTTTCAAAAAAGAAACCTCTATTTAAAATTAATCAAATCATGTAGTAATAAAAAGATACAAGAGTCCACTTATTATAATTACAGCAAAGTATTGAAAAAATGTATATTTAAATCACAGCAGTTGCAAAACATGAAATTAATAACCAACAGTACTAATGTTTGTAAAGCTGCATGGGAAGTTATTAATGAAAACATAGGTGACATAGAGCCTATAAAACAAATTGACAATATAATTAGTAATAATGTGACATATAATGAACCGAATGACATTAGTGAGCTTTTTAATCAATATTTTATTGACATTACCCATAATAATAATTTTAATTTTGTATCATCTGACATATCGAATTACTGTAATAAATCGAATTCTTCTTCTATTTTCCTCTATCCAACTGACCCACATGAGATCTTTAAGGTCATCATGAGCCTAAGGAATAGTAAGTCTGTAGGTATAGATGGAATAAATACTAGAATCATCAAAGTTAGTGCTCCCTACATATGTGAGAAGATTAGTTATTTGGTTAACAGATCCTTTGAAGAAGGTGAGTTCCCAAGTAAATTAAAGCTTTCCATTGTTAAGCCTTTATTTAAAAAGGGAGATGAGTCTAACATGGATAATTACCGACCGTTAACTCTTATACCAATCATTTCTAAAATATTTGAGAAAACGATGCTAATAAGACTCCAAAATTTTGCTACGAAACATAATATATTGACACCAGAGCAATTTGGATTTCGTAAAAACAGCTCTACTTCTTTAGCATGTTTTAACGTTATTAAACTTATAATGGAAGCTATAAATGACAATGTACCTGTTATTGCTCTGCTTTTAGACATGTCTAAAGCATTTGATTTTGTTGACCATAAACTGTTACTTCATAAACTTGATATGTACGGAATTAGAGGTAGAGCAAATGAATGGATTCAAAGCTACCTCAGCAATCGTCAGCAATGTGTTGAGATAGCTAAAGTTCACATGGGGAGTAAAACCACTGTGCGTTCAAGCTACAAGTATAATAGATTAGGAGTACCACAAGGAAGTATTTTAGGACCGTTCTTGTTTCTTATGTATATTAATGACATTCCAAATATAACGAGACATAAAACAATTTTATTTGCTGACGATACAACGATTATTATAAGAGATGACCTTAAAAATAATATGACATTTGAAATTGACATTAATAATACTTTATCTAATACAATTCAATGGCTTAATAATAATAATTTGAAAATCAACTTAAATAAAACTAATTTCATACAGTTCAGAACTTATAAACAAAGCAAAGTAGATGTGGCTATTAATTACAATAATACACAGATAGCTGAAGTCGATACAGCGAAATTTTTAGGAATTTGGTTTGACCAGCACTGTAATTGGAAGACTCACGTCAAGAATGTTTGTGATAGGCTAGACAAATTTGTATACGCAATAAAAAGTTTAAGACTAAGAGTTTCTATAGACGCGGCACTTAAAGCGTACCATGGATATGTCTCCTCGACCTTAGCATACGGATTAATTATGTGGGGAAACTCATGCGACATTGAAAAGGCATTCATTACCCAGAAAAAGTGTGTACGGGCTATCTGTGGAGCTTGGAATACAGATAGCTGCAAACCCCTATTTAAAAAATTTAACATTCTTCCGTTGCCTTGTATGTACATAATGGATATTTGCTTGTTTGTTAAACAATATCCTTGTCACTTTAATAAACGCGCGGATGTGTTGGAGAGACAAAGCAGGCATAAAGACAAACTCTATGTACCTAAATTCAGGGTGAAATTAATTAAGAAAAATGTGTTTCATCAAGCAATTAATATTTATAATAAGCTACCCAAAGATTTGCAAGCACTGTCAAATAATCTATTTAAAATCAAATTAAGACTTTGGCTAATGGACAAATGTTTTTACAATATCAAAGAATTTTTAGAAATTAAAACTTGACTATGTCTGAATCTGTATAGGTATATATTTTTATTTTATTTCTATTTTAGTAAGAATTATTCAATAATTATTGTCAATTTGTAGTGAATTTTAGTTATGTGACATTATATTATAATTAGATTTTAAGTTTATATTTGCACGCCATGACAAAGGCAGAAAGTATAGGAGTGATTTATTTTTAACCCTTAGCCACCTAACGTGTATTTTAGTAACACTTCCACCTAACGTCGGTCATGGTGACCGTTCGCGTATAAGTACTATTAGAAAGGTAAAAGCTCAAATATTGCTGTAAAACAAAACTACATCATGTTTTTCAATTGTTTTTATTTCAAATTGTTTAAATAAAATCTTCAAATTAACTCTTAATCTATTTAGTATCGTTAATTAAAGTTGACTTACAAATATTTTAACAAATTAAAGGTTTTTTAATTAAACTGAGATCTAAGCAATAATAATCAATGAGACTTCTTAATTTTTAATTATTTTAGTTACTTTAACATATTACCTCTTATATAAAACTATCATTGGCACAATAAAATAACAAACAAGACAAAATTACAACTCCCTAACATTTACAATTTTTCGCGGCAGTCTACACACATTTTTTGAGAAAACTCAACGTAAATTCGATTTTTGCACTGAAAACACAAATGTTTTACGTTTCTTTATTGGGGCACACGTTGAGCAAGTTTTTCGTGATTCTAATTTGTCAGAACTGCCTGCCAAAGACGTTCTTAGCTGTTCATCTATTTTGAGAACCCGGCGAATAGCATGTTGAAGTTCCCTTTGCAATTCAACCAAACTGGTTAATTCGACGTCTTAAATGGGGTTCGATAAGATCTTCAGCTAGCCAGGCAGATCTTCAGCCGCGAAACTCGAGCTTGAGACAACCAACGGAAACGATTTCTTGCAAAGTAGTTCCGGTACCTTGCCAATGGAACATCATCATCGGAAGATGCATCATCATCAACTGGCAGATCATCATCAGCAACTGGCAGACTATCGACTTCTTCATTTAACTCGTCAACATCAATATCAGAGTCTGATTGACACTCACCATCAATGACGTGGTCTACTAGTACATCTTCAACGTCACTGCAATCTTCATTTGGTATTTCCGGCACGTCCCTTTGATCCTCGGAACCTGTATCACACTCTTCTAACCATCTTCTTAGATTTTATCACGTTTAGACATGATAAATCTAAAAAAACAACAAGAAAATGGTAACACTAAAAGTAACGTAACAACCTAGCGTCGGTCACCATGACCGCATACGAAATATATTTACCTGAATCTTTTCACTATGTGCTCGTATTGCTTGGTCGGGCACGAAGCGCAAACGGGAGAGGGAGGAGAAAAAGTACACAGAGTCACAGGCTTCTGGCACGCGTAGTAACGGAAATATTTGAAAAAATATATCGAATGGAGTCACTGTGACCGACGTTAGGTGGTTAAGGGTTAAGAACTTTTGTACCTACTTTCCTGCAAATAAAATTAGGTCTTCACTGGTCTACAGACGATGACGCATTCTATTTCAGAATTAACGCTCCCGCGGATGAGAAATGCACTAAGCGTTCCATCCTATCAACAACCGCAAAACTTTGGGACATTATGGGATTCGTAGCCCCCACAGTTTTATTCGCTAAACTACTCATTAAAGAGCTTTGGAAATTAAATTTTGATTGGGACGAGGCTCCCCCGCAACACATTATTAAAATGTGGAGACAATTTTGTAGTGAGCTACCGGCGCTAAATAAAGTGCGTGTGACGCGCCATCTGGGTGTTTTCCCAGGTCGCGTTGTTACTCTAGTCGCATTCTCAGACGCAAGCGCGGACGCCTTCGGCGCTGTAATATACCTGCATGTCGGCTCTGACAATGGTAATACAGTCCGCTTGGTTTGTGCTAAGTCCAAGGTCCTCCAAGTCTGGAGCTATGTGGAATAGTCCTTATGTCAAGGCTATTACGCATGGTACTCGACAATTACAAAGGTCACATACCAATTCAAGTTTATGCATTTTCCGACTCCAAAGTCGCATTATATTGGATTAAAAGCTCACCGCATAGATGGCAAGTGTTTGTTGCCAACCGCGTAGTTCAGGTGACTGAGAACATTCCACCTGAGCGTTTTTATCATGTCTCTGGCACAGAAAATCCTGCAGATTGCTTATCACGTGGTCTCACGCCGCAGAAATTAATTTCACATCCATTGTGGATGCACGGACCTCCTTGGATCACGCTCGATCCATGTCAATGGCCTCTCCGTCCTCTTGACGGTCAGCCTGCAGAGGAAATGCCTGAACAAAAGATATTGTCGCACGCTACAGTTTGTTCAACAGAATGTGTAATTTATAATCTCGCGTTACGTACTTCATCATGGACTAAACTAACGCGAACGCTTGTATAATATGTCTTTACGTTTGCTAAATTATTGCAGCGTAGAAAGACAACCGCAGTTACAACAGAACAGCTTCAGTTCGCTGAGAACAAATTAATACTCGCTGTACAAAGGAAATATTTTGCCGAAGAATTTAATAGCATAACTAAGGGTGAGACATGCTCTCATGCTATAAACAAGCTTAGACCGTTTATAGACGATAAAGGATTAATTCGCGTAGGTGGTCGTCTAGCAAATTCAGGGCTAGCTTATACTCAAATTCACCCATTTATTCTACCGCGCAGTGACCATGTGGTCAACTTGCTGATCGATTATTATCATCTAAAATACCTACACGCAGGTACAGAATTATTGATGTCGCTCCTACGACAAAGGTTTTGGATTTTATCCGCCCGCAGCCTTGTGAGACAAAGAGTCCACTCGTGCAATAATTGCTTTAAGTTAAATCCGCGTCCAACTTACCCGCTAATGGCAGACCTGCCCGAATGCCGCGCTCGCCAATCTGTCAAAGCATTCGCGCAGACCGGTTGTGACTATGCAGGTCCGATTGCATACACACCAATACGCCGGCGTGGAGTTCATGCTGAAAAGGCCTACATATGCCTGTTCACATGCTTGACCACTAGGGCTGTTCACATTGAGGTCACAACCGACTTAAGTACACCCAGCTTTATAGCAGCACTCAAGCGCTTTCTTGCCCGCCGCGGTCCAGTCCAATTCATGTACTCAGACAACGCCACGAACTTTAAAGGCGCCAATGCGTATCTACGCGATTTGTATAAGTTTTTAAATGATGAAAACTTTAAACAAGAATTTACTGAAAGCCGTATAACTTGGCATTTTATTACTCCAAGATCACCGCACAAGGGAGGAGCCTGGGAAAGCATGATTAAGATAATCAAAACACATTTATACCGAGTCATAGGGCAGCAGCTTCTTTCTTACGAAGAGCTCTGTACTGTACTCGCACAAGTAGAATGTTTACTTAATTCACGCCCGCTAACAGTACTAAGTTCAGATCCCGCAGAGCCTTCTGCTCTAACGCCTAGTCACTTTTTACATACCGCACCGCTGTTTTCATTACCCGCGCCTGGCGTAGAAGCTGAGAATATAAGTCCTCTTCAAAGGCATTCGCTACTAGACAAGTTAGTTCAGTCGTTCTGGCAGAGATGGAGGATGGAATATCTACATGGACTGCAAGTTAGACAAAAATGGAACACAGTTTCCGCGCCTATCGCTCCTGGAACTATAGCCGTCATTATAGAAGATAACGTACCCAGCCATTTATTTATTTATTTTATTTATTTAAGAACCGCGAACGGATCTATATTGCTTCGTCCAGCTGTCCGCATTTGCCCGCTACCGCGTCAGTAAAGTAAAACATTTATAAAATTTGTCAATACATATACCGCAGTTACATCTTAAGTTTATCCTTTATAATACACCGCAGTTTATAATATACCGCAGTTTATAATACACCGCAGTTCATAATTACCGCAGTTTATAACCCCGCCTTTATCGCTTTTTCTATTATTCGCTTACTAAAAATAAAAAATAAAAATAAATAAAAAGACGTTTATTTTGACATAAAACACACTGGTACAAACACAAGGACAATAAAATAAAAAACACAAAAATACTTATAAATAAAAAAAACAAACAAAAAGGTACAAAATGAAAGAGAACAAAAAAATATCGCTTAACCTTTAAAAACATTTTTTTTTTTAATTGTTTGCACTCCAGTGTGCCTGTGCCAAAATGGGTTAGTCTCAGCTATTGTGTTACCCTGTAAAGAATACAGGGTAACGCTGGTTTTCAGACTAAACCCTTTTTAGCTGGAAATATACTTCAGATAGATGAGTCAGCTAGTGTGTGTGTGTGTGTAAATAATATATTTAAATAGTTAGGGCAGGAGAAAGAAAATATTAATGTATAAATAAATGTAAATACAATAAAGTAGTGAATGTAGGTGAAATAGGAAGGTAACACATAATTGAAAGGCAATGTATAAATATGTAGAATACTTATTATATAAGGAATTTATTTATTAAAATGTAATTAAATAGTTGAGCCTTAAATTGTGAAAAACACAATACATAAATATATTGTCACATTGAGGTGTATATGGTTAATGCTGGCAACACTGACAGCTTGCTAGTATGGTTGCTTTTGCTTGATTAAAAAAAAAAAAAAAAAAAAACTTGCAAACGTGGCACCACGATTATTTTTGTAACCTTACCAGAATGGTGTAAAAACTAAAAATAATGTATAAAATATATTCAAAAATCCAATTTTATATAAACAGATAAATATAGACAGTGTAATTGATGTATTGGAAAACTAAAAGTACAGCAGGAGTAGATACACAAGTAAGTACACAAATCTTATTGTGATTTTTGTTCGAGCAAAAGCTCCTTTTTGAGCCTTGCTCTAAAAGTGCCAACTTCTTTCAGGCTACGTAGCGGGGGAGGGATTCCATTCCAGCATCGACTAGCAGCGTATCTAAAAGAACCACGGAAGGCCATGGACTTGTGCGTTGGAGTCCGTAAGACAAGACGGGAAAAAGTGCGCTTTGGATAACGTGAACAATCACTGGACCACTGTAACTTATTGTACAGGTACCTGGGTGTTTTACTCTTAATAAGACCAAAGAGAAGTGTGGCCAAGTGTAAATCTCGACGAGCCTTCATTTTCAGCATGTTTGATGAGTTTAAAAAGGGAGTGACGTGGGATCTAGGAGGTACATGAAAACAAAAACGTGCACAGGCATTTTGCACTCTCTGTATGAGTTGCTCTGTTCTGACTAGTAAGCATGGCCCGTACACTGTGTCACAATAGTTCAGTCTAGACAAAACCAAAGATTCACACAGCAAAATTCTGACTTCTTCACTCAAGTATGGACGGATTTTATATAAAAGTTTTAAGCGGTAGAATGATTGGCGAACAGTGTCAGCTATGTGAGATTCAAAATGTAGGTGACTGTCCATAGTTAAACCTAGATTTCTAGCTTCGGCAACATATTCAACAGATTCACCATTTACTGTGATGCTTATGTTACAATTATTTACTATCTGGAGCATTTTCTTTGTACCGAAAATCATGTACTTGGATTTTTTGGGATTAAGGATTAAGGAATTACTGCAAGCCCATTGGTGAATATTATCTAAGTCACTATTGATCTGAGAAACAACATTTACATAATCAAGAGGGGAGAAAGGAAGTATGAGTTGGAGGTCATCTGCATATAGGTGGTATTGGCTGTATTTTATCTTTTCTATAATATCAGCACAGTACAGTACAAACAGGACCGGTCCGAGAACCGAACCCTGCGGGACGCCACGAGGAACTGGACGAGGAGAGGATCTGATGGGTTTTCCACTAGGAGACTGCAATTCAACACACTGTGTCCTTTTATCCAAGTAACTAGAAAACCATTTGACTGTCAATGTTTCAAAGCCATAGTATGAGAGCTTAGATAGGAGAAGCGGAATATTTATGGAATCGAAGGCCCTGGAGAAGTCCAACAGCACGAGTATGCTGCATTTGCCTGAATCCTTCGAAGACAACAGACTATCTACTACATCAGAAAGGGCAGTGGATGTACTATAGCCCTTGCGAAAGCCAGACTGATTAGGAGGAAGTATTCCATTGTCCTCAAGATACTTTGTCATCTGCGAACAGACAATCTTCTCAAGTACCTTTGAGATGCAGGGTAACAGACTGATTGGCCTAATGTCGCTAAATGTAGAAGGTTGTGAGTTTTTCGGAATAGGTTTAACCACTGCAGCTTTCCAAAGGTCTGGGAAAACACCCTGTGTAATGGATGCATTTATTATGCTAGTAATTGCGGTGAGAGTCTGGGGTAAAGTCAGTTTCAGCATTTCTATTGATATTCCATCAATACCAAGAGCATTTGATTTGATGCTCTTAATGGCTTTTAGGACAGAGTCTTCTTTAACTGGTTGAAGAGAAAAAGTGTGAGCACCATGTCTATTGTATTCATAGTATGTAAGTTGTGAAATCTGAGTTTGGTCTGAGCCAGGCACATTTAAGAAATGATGGTTCAGGGCATCGGGATCATTGAAATGCTGAGGGAGTTCAACTGACTGCTTTTTACTTGGTACTATATTACTCTTCAAGTTCCTCCATAACGTTTTTGGGTTTTTAATATTGTTATTAATCTTTTGTGTAATATAAGCCTGCTTATCATTAGCTATTGCAGAGATAACTAAGGACTTCATAAATTTATAGCAGTCTTTGTGTGTCTTTTGCTTTTTTAACTTATTGTGATAGTCATCCCTTATTCTCATCATAGTCTTAACAGTTTCTGTAATCCAAGGGTGGGGAGAACTTTTAAACATTTTAGTTACTATAGGCGCATGGAGGTCAAATAGTTGGTTGATGAACAGGGTGAAAGTGGATGTAAGTTCATTTACATTACTGAACGGTGCATTCCATGGAATTGAGTTGAGGTCATTTTCGAAGAATTCAGGAATAATGTTCTTTAGTGGCCGATAGGTAACCACACGTGGAATCTCTTTCTCCTTTTTTATGTGGAATTCTACCGTCAGCATTGCATGCCTTCCAAGATCAGGAGTATGTTTTATCTTTACTCCACGTACCCTTATATCCGAACAGACAATATCTATTAGTGTTAGTTCATTGAGTACATTAAGGTGGGTGGGTACATCAATGACCTGCTTTAGTTGTAGACAGTGTAAAAATTGCTCTAGTAATTTTAACTTGTTGTCATTTTTGGAATTCATAAGATTTATGTTAAAATCCCCAACCAGTATGATGTGATCACTATTAGCAAAGGATGTTATAGAGTCAGTAAGAGCACTTAGGAAGGAAGGTGTATCCTGCCATGGAGCTCTATAAGCAGTGCCCACAATTATAGTTTTTCCCAACATATTTAAGCGCAACCATAGTTGCTCAACTGAGGCTACATCCGGGTATGCACAGATTCTAGCATTTATACCTCTACGAATATAGAAGCCCACCCCACCACCTCTGCCTCCCTTAATACTACTATTTCTGGGCTTGTTAATGAAACGGTAGTCGCTCAATTTTGGTGCTTTCATATCTTGACCATGTCCAATCCAGGTTTCATTAATAGCAAGGATATCAGGGCAGAGCTCATCCACTGCCACCAAAAATTCGTCCTGACCTGTGCCTAGTGATCCCGCATTAAATAGACCAACTTTCAAATGCTTTAGAGAAAGTTTTGTAAACTGTAATAATATCTTGAGTTATTTACAATTTGGTTAGAATAGTAGTCTGTTCGGGTTAATATTGTACTAGCGAGTCCATGGTATTTCAGTAAAATTGTAAGATCATAAGTATATAAATGTAGATATTGTAATATATAAATAATGTATTGTGTTACATAAATAAGTATAGATAAACATATTTTATACTGTAATGTTGACATGCTGAGAATTATAAATAAATTATTTTCTAGTTGCCACTGAAGTAATTGAGAAGACAAAATATACCCTACCCATTGAAGAAAAACAAGGTAATTTAATTTTACATAATACAAAATAAGTGCTTTGTTCAAAATTAGAAATGATAAATTAAAACTATTTTCAGACATGAAGAGGCAGATTAAACTTTTATCGAGCCAAAAACCCGCATGATGTCGGCCTCGGAACGCAGAGGATAGGCCGGCTTCCCCTCAGCCTCCCTGGCGTACACACGCCCCCGCTTCGTCCACGAGAAACGCCACTGCGCTCTGCGGCACTCCTCCCGCACGTGATGGAACAGCTGGCGGTTTGCACGCGTCAGCCGCTCGTTCACATAGATGCGAGACGCGGCGGACGCGTCCCGGCCGGCGTCAGCGGCGGTCAGAGTCCGGCGCACGCGCGCCGCCTGCAGCAGACGGTCGCGGAGGTCTCGGCGCGCCAGCCGCACCGCGGCGCGCCGACCCGCTCCGCAAACACCACGTCACGCTCTTCTAGCGGAACGCCCAGCTTGGCGGCCAGCACGGTGACGGCATGCAGTACGCTCTCACCACGCTCCTCGGGGAGGTTTCCGATGTCCAGGTCGGATAAAAGCGCATCCTGGTCGCGCTCGTTCAGCTCCGCCCTCAGGTCCGCCACGCATCGCTCAAGCGCCGCGATCTCACCCGACGGCTCCGTACGACGCTGTTCAATCTCCTCCAGCCTCCGCTCAACGACGTCCATACGCTGTCCCACGCTGGAGACCGACGCCCGCAGCACGGCAAGTTCGGAGCGGAATTCCCTCACCTCAGTGAACATGGCCCTGAATTCTGCCTTAAACTCGCCCAGTTCCTTGGCAAGGGCGTTGTGAATACTGGAGAACTCCGCTGACATGTCGTCTCGGAGGGCACGCAGATGTAATTGCAGCTCCGCGTCAGTGAACTCTGCAGTGATGTTGCTGGCCGTCTCGTCCAGCGCCATGGGCTCCTCTGTCACTACAAAGTTCTGCCGCTCCGATCGAACAGGTGTACACGGATCACGACCCTTAGGAGCTTTGACCTGGCATGCTCCACAACGCCAAGAGTCCGCTATGAGGGCCCCCTGCGGCAGTCTAACACATTCGAAGTGGCTGCAACTTCCACAGCCCGGACAGACAGCGCCACCTCTCAGGAATTTGGCGCACGCCTGGCATTGCAGTCTTTCGCGACCCTCTCTGACGTTCATGGTCGACAACTTAATCGGTTATTTAATTAAAAAACTTGTTACTAGATGGCGCTATAAAGTTGTAGCCTCTTCTTCTTATTTTTAGTGGCAAGTGTGAGTTCAAGATCGGAGAGTCTAAGGCAATGTCAGTTATCTTTATACAGACATTGGGCATTCAGACATTGGACATTATAAAGATAACTCACAATTACTCATTGTGAGTTATCTTTATACAGACATTGGGCTCATCCCAATCTCTATTCCCGCTTAACCGCAATAACTTCTCTTATGGTAGTGTCTTGATCTTGACACATCAAGGGGGGGAGGAAATGGTTACGCCAAAAGGGGTTGGTTCCACAACATGTCCTATTTCCTTCCTATCTTTACCCCGCGCACAAGAAGAAGAAGTAGGAGCTGTCAAACCCTAACTGACAGCCACACAGTCGCCGTTATATTTCGAAGACAATGCACACCGCTTCCCGCGCCGCTGTAAAAACCCACTAATTATCCGCTTATATCGCTGTGAACCAATAAACAATAAAACGCCTCGCGAGTGCTTCGCGAGTGTATCCGCAGTGTACAAATCACCGCTCGAATGTGAACGCAAAGCCAAATTAATGGGAGAAGAGTCTTCAGACCACCAGAAGACTAAGAAAGGCCAGCAAGGTATGTGCGCGCTGTCCCATATCCTTCCTAACAAATAGCCAAACATCCCAAATATCAACCCCCTTTAAGGAACCCCGTAATATACGGAGTTCAAATCGAAGGCTTAGAGAGGGCGCGTCTCCAGACACTTTACCTATTTTATGAATTAAAGAATTGTGTCTGCCCTTACAAACACGACAAGGGCCCCTCGGACATGACTGCGAGTAATGTCCGGGACGAAGGCAGTTAGCGCATAGCTTTAACCTACGTACTTCCGAAATTCGCTCATCGATACTCTTGGCAAGAAAGGTAGGACACTCGTAAATTCTATGCCCTTCATTGCAGATGACGCATGAGAATCTAAAAGAAGCAGCGGTGTTTACATTGTCATTGCTACTAGAAGCAAATGCCTTGGTTTGCGGCTTAGATGCAGCATTAGTAATAGTTGTATGCGATTTATTAGCAATAGAATTCCGCTTAATTGACTCAAGAACGTCAGCGCGATCAATTAAAATTTTTGAAAATTGTTCTAAAGTCGGATAATCATCTAACGTACCACGCCATTCCTCCCATTTCACGCGAGTATTATTGTCAAGCTTAGAACTCATCATGTAAACTATTGAAACGTCCCACTTGTCTGTGGGCAGCCCTAAGTTACTCAATGCGCGCAGGTTTTTTGACACATTGTCCACAAGAAATTTCAAAGAACTATCACAGTCGCGAGTAATGGCTTCGATACTAAACAATGAATTTAAATGATGATTTATCAATTGTCGCTTATTGTCATAACGTTCGGTTAATAGTTTCCAAGCAGTTTTATAGTTAAAGCTCAAAACTTCAAGATTTGAAATAATGCGCGCTGCATCGTCCGTTAGATAAGAGATAAGATAGTGAAACTTGTGAATAGGCGCGATGCGGTCATTATTATGCACAATAGATAAGAACGTGTCGCGGAACTCAAGCCAACGAAAGAATGATCCGTCAAACTTAGCAATTTGTATTTGGGGTAATTTAAATCCTATATTGTTGTTATCACATTGACCTTGAGTTGAGGAGAAGTGACTGGAGTTAAGGCTTTCATTGTTACGAGAATGTCCATTGTGTTTTTGAACTAAACTTTGAGCCAAAACAATATTTGAGATGAACAACTGTTCAATCACTTCCCGTTCGTCCAACTCACAATCTAAATTACTAGGACTCAACACCTCTATTTGACTCTGCAGATCATCGAAACGGTTTGAAAGCGCTTCAAATTTACTAAGTTTATGTGATAATTCAGCTAACTCAATAGGCGTTAGCTTGTCACTTGAATAGATAGATTGAATGTAATTTTTAAACTTAGTAATTTGGCCTTTCACTGAACTACGTTTTGTAGTAAGTTCAGTACTTAGAACATTTGTATCTCCTCCCATCATAAAAAATGTAAAAACTTAAAATTGCAAAAATAAACAAAAATAAAAATGATTGATTGTACTAATAGTAATGAAAAAATAGCTCACGTTCCTCAATTTGGCGTCACTGGCATTTGGCGTTTTTATGTTTGTGTTGTCTACATTAAGCCTAGTGCCAAAGACTCGGAGTATATGCAATTATTTGCCAAAATTGAAAGTTTTATTAACGACATTAAGGGAATTTTTATTGTGTTAGGTGACATTAACATGAATAGTGCCTCGATAAATATAAAGAATTACTATTGCTATTTTTTGACATTTTGTAACTTAATTGACATGAATTGTGTTCAGAACGATCATGGTGGAATGCTAGATGTTGTACTGATCCGGGAAGACATTGACGTGTATGAGACGCGTGTTCAATCTACTGACGGCATAGTGAAGATTGATGCATATCACCCTCCCCTTGACATTGTAATTATGGTAGTCCCTGGTAGTCAACAGGTGCGTATGGAGCCAGGTAATATATGTTCTCGTAAGGACTGGAATTTTAATAAAGCTGATCTTGTTCTACTTTATGACTCTCTTAGTAAAGTTTCATGGCATGAAGTGCTTGAAACTAATGACGTATTTACTTGTACTGCTCTATTTCTTGAAAAGATTTATGACTGTGGGGATCTTCCCCACTTATGTATTTTGTATTTATGTGAACATGTTATTTATTTACATAATGTATTTATTTATGTATTCTCGTATTTATATTTACCGTCTATTTACTATATTCAATACATATTATATTTATACATGTTCATAAATAATAATAAATAAAATAAAATAATGTTTTGGCGAGTAATGAGGGGCTGGTTTAATTATTAATTATCGAAGGACCTTATGAAGTAATTAATTATAAATAAGTATATAAACATATAACTATGGTGGCTAGGCCAAAGTATGAGGAAAAAATAAATAAATGAAGTAGATCTTTGCTCACAGAAGTTAGGATAGATTGGACTGAGTATACCACTAACCTTTCTTTAAATCCAGAGCTTCCCGTCCACATATACGAGGGTTTCTGGTGCTTCTCCGGTATCCAATATCGTCTCACAAAACCATCACACACAGCACGGCTGTTCAAAATGTGTTAAGATTGTCTATTCACGGAATTCAATCACGGAAGTGGAAAATATGAGGACACGTCTTCTATCACGCACGGCGTGGAGGTGAGAGAGAGGTCATCGCAGCGGGCGTGAAGAATACCCCACCACACTCGGTCGATGCTTCCAAGAAGGTAGATTATAAAAAACTGTCATTGGTAAACAAAATCTCAATCCACCCTATTTATTTGTAAGCAAAGATCGAACATACCCCCCACCGAAATTATCATGATAATTTCAATTAAGGGACATAAGAAAATATATCAATACATTATAATTAGAAAGTGGCACAAATGTTGTTGTGCGATGACGGAGTATTTATTTAACTAAAATATAACTAATAAAGATAAATAATAATAATATATAAAATAAAATATAATAGGATACGAACAAGAATTTAATTTAAGTATGGTAATGGGCAAAGTTTATTTACGGGCCTTTTAATTATGCCCTTTTGCGTCCGCAGAGTAACAACACGAATAATTTTATCGGGACCCTCATGAACAGACTCAACCCTACCACGGGGCCAATAAAGTGGCCGAGTTAATTCAGATTTAATAAGAACTAAATCACCTACATTTAGGTTGGGTGGCGATGCAAACCACTTCGATCTTTGTTGTAATGTATGTAGATAGTCATTTGACCACTTCTTCCAAAAGGTTTGGGAGATTTTCTGTATAGACTGCCAACGTGACAGTCGGTTCATACCTAAATCATCAAAATTATATTCAGGAATCGCAATCAGACTTTTTCCGATCAAAAAATGACCTGCAGTTAAGGTATCAAACTCATTAGCATTATTAGATAACGGGCATAATGGTCGACTATTGAGCACCGCTTCTATCTTACAGAATATGGTGGAAAGTTCCTCATAAGTAAGAGTCATTTCGCCGATTGTCCTGAGTAGATGACGTTTGGTAGACTTAATACCAGCCTCCCATAAGCCACCCATTGAAGCAGCAGTAGGGGGAATATTTTTCCATTCAATGTAGCGAGAAGCGCAACCTGATAAAATGGAATCATTATTTTCGTTAAAAAACTTACAAACATCCTTTAAATGTTTCGCGGCAGCGATAAAATTCGTTCCGTTATCAGAATACAAGCACGAGCATAGGCCGCGCCGTGCTACAAACCTATCGAGTGAGGCTAGAAAGCAGTCGGCAGTTAGATCGCTTAACACTTCTATATGTACGGCCTTAGTTGAAAAACACACGAAAAGACACATATATAGCCTTTTATAATTTTGGTGTTGCGTATTGTACTTGCTTTTATAGAAAAAGGGCCGCCTACATCACACCCAACATGGTCAAATATTTTATTAGGCAACAATCTAGAAGCTGGTAGCGAGCCCATGTATGGTTGTATGGATACAGGGTTGCATTTAAAGCACACGATGCACTTAGAAAGGACACTTCGAATAACACTTCTAGCGGATACGATCCAATATTGCTTACATAGAATTCCTTGCAAAGTTCGTGGCCCAACATGCAAATAAATTTTGTGAAAATATTCAATTAATAAATTTACAATGTGACATTTAGGTAGTAACAATGGGTGTTTGGTCTTATACGGTAGGTCGGATTGTCCGAGCCTACCCCCCACCCTGAGGAATCCTTGCGAGTCTAAAAAGGGTGATAGTTTACGAAGTGAAGCTACATTTTTATTTTGACTAATTAATGCTATTTCATCGTTAAAATGGTTTGATTGAATTACTCTCATTATAGTATCTTGAGCAATTAAAAGCTCAGATGTTTTCAGTGGTGTATAAATTTTTGTACGTATTTTAGACTTAACAGCATTTATAAACCTATGACACCAAGCCATAACACGCTGTAATCTATTAAATGATGAAAATTTATTAAAGTTCAACTCTAAATCATTATTTAACTTGTTTATTTCACTATATGAATTTAAGCAGAATGTATCACAATTAATTTTAGTTTCTGGAACATGAGAATCGTCTTTAATGTAAAAGGACGTGATTGGCCATGTATGTCGCTCATCATGTAGCCACGTCGGGCCTTCAAACCATTCAGTAGCAACGTCTAAGAAGCGAAGCGGCATGGCGCCGCGTGAACAAATATCGGCAGCATTGTTCTCGCTGCGTACGTGAAACCAATTATTCGACGGGATTACTTCTACTATTTTAGCGACACGACTCGAAACAAAGGTTTTGAGTTTATATGGAGGTGTTTGTAACCACGCGAGGGCTACACTAGAATCTGTTAAGGCAATGACATTAAATTGTTGTTGTATTGAATTTCTTAAAAATAAAACAAGTTTAGACAACAATACAGCGGACATTAATTCAAGCCTGGGAATTGACATAGGCTTGATTGGCGCAACCTTACTTTTACTGATAAGCAGGCGCGTCTTTAATTCATTACTTGAGTTTACGCTACGAGCATAAATACAGGCCGCGTATCCACGGGTCCACGCGTCGCAGTATCCAATCAAAACAAGTTCGTTAAACCTACCTATAAGTAAATGCCGATCTATTTTTAAAAGCGACAGTTGTGACAATGAACTAGTGAAGCTCATCCATTTGTCACGCAGCTCTGTAGGTAGCTGATCATCCCAACCGAGGCTTAGTTTCCAAAGATCTTGAATTATGCATTTAGCGAGAAATGTAACCGGAGATAAGAATCCCATTGGATCAAAGATACTAGCAAGTATTTTTAACACGGATCGTTTCGTGTAGGTATTATCGACCATGTTGTAATCGAAGGTAAAACAATCACCTGTAGGAAGATATTTTAAACCAAGTACTTTTACTGACGAGCACACGGTGTCGTCGGTAAAGTTAATTGTGACTGCTTGGTCAGCGCCGATACGCGACAGTAGCTCAGGCGAGTTACTGGTCCACTTACGAAGGTCGAAACCGCCTAGTTTAAGAAGAGCTACGAGCTCATCCTGCAACATACAGGCGTCTTCCAGGTCATCAGTAGACCACAACAAATCATCTACAAAAAAACCATTCATAATAATATTAGCAGCACGCGGATATTTATGACCTTCGTCAATTGCTAATTGTTGGAGTGACCGGACGGCTATGTAACCAGATGAGCGCAACCCGTAGGTATTAGTCGTAAGTTCATATGTTTTAATCTCATCCGCCGGTGATTCTCGCCAAAGAATGTGCTGATAACAGCGTTCTGAAGGATTTATTAAAATCATTCTATAAAATTTCGCGATGTCAGCGGTGAAACATATGTTATATAGACGAAAATTAATAATGATTTTTGAAATATCATGATGAAGTTTTTTGCCAGTAAGCAATGAATCATTTAATGACACTCCGTTTGAAGTAACTGCTGACCCGTCGAATACCACTCGCATGGGAGTAGTGGTACTAGACGCCTTTACCACACAATGATGTGGTATAATATACTTACTTGGTTCAGTACCTGTATATAGTTGCATATGACCGAGCTGTTCATATTCACGCATAAAATCAGTATACGGCTTTTGTAACTCGGGCGAACGAGCGAAACGTCGCTCTAAGTGATGTAACCTACGCACGGCGTGGTTATAAGATTCGCCGAGACTGGCACATTTAGGGTCCAGCAGGATGGGTGAAACATACCTACCGCTTTCGTCCCTATAATGATGTTTTGAATAAATCTCATCAGCGAGTTCCTCAAGTGGGCTAATAGGGATGTCGCACGGTGGCTCCTCTATTTCCCAAAATGATTTAAGCTGTGAGTTGATACTATTCGAATCACTAGTGTACGACACTAGATTGCAAGACGTTGCAATGTTGTTAATATTTTTTGAAGTACACGGTACTTCTATTTTTCCACATAATACATAACCAAAAATACTACTTAGGGCAGCTGGTAATTCATGATTAATAATGATTTTATTACCATCATAGATTTGAGGGAAAACATCACCTGCGAGTATAATGTCTATAGGAGATTTTTTATAGAAGTAAGGATCTGCTAACAAAAGGTTTTTGTAGCGGGAGGAAACTACTTCAGGAATTTCAACTGTAGGTAAATCACATGTAATTTTTTGTAAAATTATAGCATCAATATTAATAGAAGGATCATCACAATGCCTTGGTTTTATAATGCAAGATGTCATGCCAAAGTTTCGCACACTATTGCCACCTAAACCAGAAATATTAAATGGGCATTTCTTACGTGACAACCCTAGCCTATCTAAACAGTTTAAAGTTATAAAATTTGATTGGGCGCCCGAATCAATCATAACACGACAAGCCTGCAGGTGACCAAACGAATCCACCACATGTACCATAGCTGTACCCAGTAGTACCATATAGTTTTTAGATTTCCCAATATGGGACGACACTAAGCGTTTCGCCTGAGTGGTGAGTGAACCTACTTCTAGCGGAGTATCGTCATTATTGCAAGCAGCTATGCCACATGATGCAGGTTCAATTCCTGAGTCAACGTGCAATAATGCGTGGTGATGTTGATTGCAGGTAAAACATTTAAAGTCACTGCGGCACTCTGAGGCCAAGTGATTTTGTTTAAGACAATTGTGACATAAGTTTAATTGATCAGCACGGCTGACTCGTTCGATGGGTGATAGTTCACGGAATTCCACACAACGAAATATCATATGATCCATGCCACAATGACCACAAACAGGTTTATTGTTGTTAGATTTTGATTGTGTTTGAGAGGCAAATACCTTCCTATTATAATTGTCGTTTTTTACGACTGTTTTAGGAACAACATTTTTAAACTGAGTAACAGCTGATGAGTACGCTTGGGAATGTTCCAAAATTTTAATTTGATTATGTACATGGGACATTAATTGGTCATATGTTGGAATCGTTTTCTGATCGAGACCTTGTTCGAATGTCTTCCTAGTAATGGAATCCAATCCCCGTAATGCTATATGGCATAAAACGTAGCTAGATAAATGCTCAATATTCAAAGCCTTTATAGCACGATATGAGTGATCAAAAGTTCCAATAAAGTTATTTAAACTTGCAGCGGATTCCGTTTTTAATGCAGGAAAATTTAGCATTTTATCGAGATATTTACCTACGAGCATCCTATTATCTTGATATTTATCAAGCAATGATTGCCATACTACTTCATAATTTGTTGAAGTTATAGGTATGCTTTTTACAATGTTGAGCGCAGATCCCTTTGTACACGACAACAAGTAATGAAATTTATCTATGCTTGATATATTACTCTGATTGTGCACCAAAGAACAAAATGTTTCGTAAAATGTTGTAAAATTTTCAATATTTCCATCAAAAGAAAACAATTCTAACTTTGGTAACCGTGGTCGAATATCTACATTGGGTTTGTCCGTTGCGCTTTGTCGAGCGTCCGCCATTTTAGATTCTAGCTGATTTACGCACAACCTAATGCGAAAGAATAAGTCATCAAAACTACGCATGTCCTTATCTGAGAAAACTGCCTTAGGATTTAAAATTAACTGTAAATCGTATATTTCTAAGCAAACGTTTTCAAATGATATACGTAATGTTGTTATCTCTGCGGCTCGCAATAAAAACATTTCTTTATGAGTTTCAATATGACTTGATAAATCAAATGCTTGTTGTAATTGTGAATAAATGCGCTGCTTTTTTGCTATGCATTTATTTATCGATCGTATGGTTTCTAACTCTTTTTTAGAGGGAGGAGCCTTACTTTCAGAGTCAGACATTTTGAAATAAGTAGGTAGGAAAAATGTGAATAAATGAAATTAAGTTTTATAAGTAATATTTTTATAATGTATGGGTTAATCCCGGCTCGAAGGCCAATGTTTTGGCGAGTAATGAGGGGCTGGTTTAATTATTAATTATCGAAGGACCTTATGAAGTAATTAATTATAAATAAGTATATAAACATATAACTATGGTGGCTAGGCCAAAGTATGAGGAAAAAATAAATAAATGAAGTAGATCTTTGCTCACAGAAGTTAGGATAGATTGGACTGAGTATACCACTAACCTTTCTTTAAATCCAGAGCTTCCCGTCCACATATACGAGGGTTTCTGGTGCTTCTCCGGTATCCAATATCGTCTCACAAAACCATCACACACAGCACGGCTGTTCAAAATGTGTTAAGATTGTCTATTCACGGAATTCAATCACGGAAGTGGAAAATATGAGGACACGTCTTCTATCACGCACGGCGTGGAGGTGAGAGAGAGGTCATCGCAGCGGGCGTGAAGAATACCCCACCACACTCGGTCGATGCTTCCAAGAAGGTAGATTATAAAAAACTGTCATTGGTAAACAAAATCTCAATCCACCCTATTTATTTGTAAGCAAAGATCGAACAATTTATTTCAGTAACAAATTTACAATAATATGATTCAGTTGTTGAGACCCTCATTTAAGTTTTAAACTTGTGTTAGAGAGTCTCGCTCTTCTATAACAAATGTTACTATACTATGACAAAAATTTATTAATAGTTTATTTTGGTATGTTTAGGTTAGTTAAATTAGTTAAATTAGATTAAAGTTAGTTTTAGGTTGATTAAAATTTAGAAAAAGTATATAAATCTAATACAAGTACTATCAAACAAAGTTATGCAAGTATATAAAACTAAAATGTATTCTTACTTAAGCTAATGTTAGTTAACGAATGAATTAAACTAAAATATAGTGTACAAAAATGCGGGATTATAATCTTAGGTTCGTCAAGGACACTAGGCTCATGAGAGTCTAGGCAGTGACAGAACCTAGTCAAAATATATATTAATCTAATCAAAATGTATATAAATCTATTAGAAGTAGGTACTATTAAACAAAGGTGTGCAAACATATAAACTAATATGTATTCTAACTTATACTTATGTTCAAATGAATTAAAATCAGAAGATGGTGTACAAAAATACGGGCTTATAATTTTAGGTTCATCGAGGACACTAGGCTCATAAGAGTCTAGGCAGCGACAGAACCTAATCAATTATGATATTACTTTCATTAGGGTTTCCGTCTCTTCATAACTTTTCTTTAGCAACCATTGTGTAATAAGTTTTTTAATTTCAAATAGATTTAGTGGATATATATTTAAGGTTTTATTAATTGAATTGTATATAAAAGCTGATTGGGATTTGTATTGTCTCTGCGCAAAGCTGGACTTACACGATTGAGACTCTACCCTATAATTTCTTCTTCGGTTTACAGTTTGGATAGCATTGAAATTTAAGGATTTATGGAGCCTCAGGATTACGTGTAGAGTATAGAGCTTCCTAACCGATAATACACTCAGCGGCACGGAAACTTGGCCAGTCTCATCTTTTGGGAAAATGTTGGTTATTTTATTTTTTCTTTTGTATCGTTGATGGTTAGAGGTTGAAAATTAATTTACGGTATTTTTCCTAGCCTCCGGAAGTGTTTAATGTCTACAGATAACAAATAAAGCATGCCATTTCAAACTAAGAAAAATCAAACAAAAATTAAGAATATTTAACATGTTTTAAAATTTGATTTCAGAATGAAACAAAAATCTTTTTGACTTGTCTTTGTGCGAATTAATAGGGCGTGTTTCCTCCTCTAGTCTTGATGACTGCCTGCATTCGATCAGGCATGCTCTGAATGAAGTTTGTGATCTTTCCTTGCGGTATCACTTCCCATGCGGGCTGCGCTGCAATGCAGACCTCAATTAGTGACTGTAGTGGATTGGAACCTGACTTGATCTTTCTTTTTAGCATGTCCCAGATGTGTTCTATTGGGTTTGAGTCCGGGCTACGAGCTGGCCACTGTAACTTCCGGATCCCAACCTCTTGAAGATACTCCTCGACGTTCCGAACGACGTGGGGGCGTGCATTATCGTGTATTGACAAAAATCGTCGTACCCAATGAACCCCAAACAGGGTAAAACATGATCCTGTATAATGTCTGCGATGTTTCGAGTAGAGTTTAACCGGTCGTCAACGACCACTAACTCCGTACAAGCCTTAGAACTTACACCCCCCAGACCATTATAGAGCCGCCGTGAAAACTCACTGTTTGTGTAGTGGAAATGGGTAGGTACCTATCTCCTCTTCTTCTCCACACTCTTTTAAGACCATCTGGAGATCATAAAGCCATACGGAACTCATCCGCTAAGAGAACTCTGGCCCATTGAGCGTGTGTCCAGTTTGCATGTTTTTGGGTAAAACGAAGACGAGCTATTCGGTGCTGTCTGAGGTGTTCTGGGCCACGCGCTGGTCTAAAAGTTTTTAAATTTACTTCCTTTGTTTGTCTTCTCATCGTACGCTCGGTTACATTAATGTCTCTTACGTTTTGGAGCCGCTGTCGTATCTCAATGGTTGTAAGTCAAAATTTCCAAGATAATAAACCTCTCGTCCCGAGCTGATGTGCATCTTCTACCATCACCACCTGGTCGCCAACTGTAGTTCCTTATTGCCTGATATCGTTTCAGGGCAAACTGCATGAAGGAACCAGGTACATTTAACACAATAGCCACTTCAAGCTGGGTCAGTCCCTGGTTGATCAATGCTATGGTTTGCGCCATCTTTTCTGCTGTTAGTGACAGTTTTATTCGTGATACTGGTTGTTAAGATACCCAATAACAACCACAAAATCCAAAAATAATTAAAACTTTTAGCTAAAGATTTTAAACACACAAAATGAAAAATCGTCTCTATCAGTGAAATGACCTGTTTTGACTAAATCTCAAAAAGTGGTATCAAATTTAAACTCAAGTTTAATGAATCACCTTCTTGAACGTAACCTTATACATTTTTTACCTACCTTCATACTAACATTCATCAGAAACACTTGCATTGTTTGATTTTCACAAGTTTCGAGCTTGGCCAAGATTCCGTGCCGGTGAGTGTAGTTCAGTAGTAGAGTAGAGAGAGTGAGTTGAGAATCTGTATGGCTTAAAGAACATGACCTTGATCAAGGCTCGCTGGGCTCTTTCTATTTCAATAAACCTAGTCTTTACGGCACCGCCCCATATTGAAATACAGTAAATTTGTACAGACTGTGAAAGAACTGTGTAAATATTTTTTAAAAGTGGTTCTGGTGCAATATTTCTTAAAGTTTTAAATACCCAAATCATTTTTCTTATTCGTGCACTAAGTGCGTCTATTTGTTGATACCAAGTCAGATTTTGATCAATTATTACACCAAGGTACTTAGTTGACGCTACTCTACTTATATTACTGCAGTTACATGGGTGATTCTGTGCATGATCATAGTCATGTATTTGGATCTTAAAATCATCTCCTGGTTGATTCCTTTTATTAATAGAGTAGCACATAAAATTAGTTTTGTCTGTATTTAGAGTCAGTACATTTTCTTTGAGCCATACAGCTACTCTAGCTAATCCTTTCTCTGTATCTATTTTAACTTTATCCCAGGACTCATTACTAAAAACTATGGCTGTGTCGTCAGCATAGCAGAAAACTCTAGCATTATCAATTTTCATGTTGCATAGATTGTTTATGTAGATATTAAAAAGTGTTGGCCCTAGAACACTACCCTGGGGAACTCCATAGGTAATGTCAAGGGGTTCACTGATATAATTTTCTAGCTTTACTTGCTGTTGACGTCCGGACAAATAATCAGTAAGAAGCGATAAACTCATACCTCTAAAGCCTATTTGTTCTAAATTTTGTATCAGTCTAGGCACATGAACAGTATCGAAGGCTTTGCGTAGGTCGAGATATGCGGCTATGCACTTTTTGTGTCGATCAACCTTCTCTACTATATACGAGCTTAATGACTCTACAGCGTCTTCAGTGGATCTTCCATTTCGAAAGCCAAATTGTGAGTTTGAGAGAATTTCGTACTTATTTAAATAGTTAATTATTCTTTTGTTTATTAGTTTTTCTATAATTTTGGAAATGGAAGATAGTACTGAGATTGGTCTGTAATTATTAACATTACCAGAGTCACCGTTTTTGAATATAGGAGTGATAAGTGATTTTTTCAGAACGCGTGGAAATATTCCTTTATTAAAACATAGATTAGCTAAATGTGTTATTATTGGAATAAGTTCTTGTTTAGCCATTTTGAGAAAGCTCGTAGGAATATTATCCCAGCCAGGAGCGCTGTCCGATTTTAGGTTCACTAGTATACTATTAACTTCATCTACATCTGTTTCTAAAAGAACAAAGCTATTAAGTTGGGCGAATTTGGGAGTATGCATCTCACTGTCCGGTATTGTTTTATTTAATTGTGTTATGTTATTAGCCAAATCTCTACCTATGTTTGCAAAAAAATTGTTTACATAATTAACTGATTCTATGTTTGTAGGTTTTATATTAAGAAGTTTATCTGTTTTATTCTTTACGTTGTTTGTATATGTTATTTTTTTTATATTTTGCCAGAGACTTTTTGTATTTTTAGCTGATTTTTCCAAAAGTTCTTTTTCGTACTTAATTTTACAATTTTTAATTATTTTATTGCAGAAGTTCCTATATCTTTTAAACGTTATTTTTAGAATATCATTAAATGGATCTAGCTGTAATTTTTTCTGTAATTTGTTTCTGTTTCTTATACATCTTAATATTCCACTAGAAATCCAGGGCTTAATAATTCTCTTATTATTAGGAATATTTGTTAAAGCAGTATTTTCTTGTAAAGATTCCATTATTTTAGTTACTAATTTCTCTGCTACAAGATTAGGATCATCAGAAAATAAAAGATGTGCAACATCTTTTTTTGCAAGTGAGATTAAAGCTTTACTAAAATCTGTGACTTTTTTATTTCTAGAAATTTGTTTGTTGACTTTTTCAGCAGATAGAGCAAGAAATATCATCAGATGATCTGTGACTGAAGTATTTAAAATAGCTATACGTGCAGATGACTTTTTTTTGTCTAACTTGAGCATAAAATGGTCAAGACAATTATTCGCCCGTGTTGGTAATGAATGGCCCGGCAATAAACCATGAACAGAGAGCATATTTAAATAGTTCAGTCTGTTTTGTCTTTCATTTGTTCTGTCAGTTTCTCTACTTATTAAGTTTATATTTATGTCACCTGTTATAATTATAGTCTTGTATGATTTTAGCGTTTCGAGATGTGAGTTGAGAGAGTTTAAAAATACGTCAGCGTTCTGGTTTGAGGGCGAGCGATATATACCTAAGATGACATTTGTTTGGGTTTCTAATTGTAAACACGAAGCATGTTTTATGTTTATTTCTTTCACTTTCATTGCTTGCAACGTGTTACTGACGTAAAAGACAACACCATCATTCTGGTTATGTTTGCTAGATGTTTGGAAGAAGTTATAATTTGCTAGAGATGGTGTTGGTTTATTTGAGTCTAATCTGCATTCAGTTAAAACGAGTAAATCAGGACTGAGATTAAGTAATCCTAAAGTAGCGTTCAGGTTATCAAAGTTAGCATATATACTACGTATATTTTGTGACATAATTGTTATGTCATCTATATTTATAGATAGTTTTTGCTTCAAACACTGGATATCGCACTGAGTAGAACTGGCGATTTCTATATTGTCTATTTCTTGCAAAGTTAAGAGAGTACTATCCATAGTGCTTATTTAAGAGACTGCATTCGTTCCTGCTCTGATATTGTTGCATGTAGATACACTTCATAAAGAGAATAAGTATAATTACTAATAAGTTATGGCTATGTTCTTTATAGTAGTACATTGTTTGAAATTTAGAATAAACAGTTGTATAATTTACATATAATAGTTTAAGAAAAAAATTTAACTGTGTGTTTAACTCATTCCCATATATACAAAAATAATTGAATTTTGTGTTAGGCGGACGTTTGATTATATAATTATACAAAAATATATTTTGCGCTTGCATACCATGCGAAAAACCAATCAAAATTACAAGAGATATCAATTTGAGCTGTGCCAAAGCTAGTCAGCATTCCTGAAATAACTGCTGAACCTGCGCTTCAGATCTGATGATTATGATGGACGAGTTCTCGTCTTTACGAATATAGACTTTTCCATACGCCGTCCAACAGAATTTGTACTTCTTAGATTTCGCCAAGTCCCTGGCCAGAAAATATAGACGAGATCCTTTTGCTGTTAATTGCTCGGACACATAAATAGGTGTATCTTCGGAAGTGCGTAATCCGAGATGCAGGGCGCGCAGCTTAGATTTGTGTCTGATATTGAAGCCTTTGCTCAGCTTTAAGATATCCGACTTGATAATCGTGGAAGATGTTTCGACTATAATGGGTGTATTCTGAGAACCGTCTTTTTTTGCACGAACTCGATATATGTCTTTTATGTCAGACTTGGTAATACTGCCTCCAACGCTTTTAGATAAACTCAAGACCATTCCAACAAGATCTTCTTTTGTCTCCATAGACTTTTTAGGAACGTTTTTTAGTTCAAAATTAGTCTTACGGATACTCATCTGCATATCCTCAATTTTATCCTCAAGGACAGTAATGTATTTCTGATCTTGTAGGATTTTATTTTCTAGGGTTTCAATTTTTTGCTTAAATTCGTTATTTTGAGTTGTGAGAAGAGAAATAGACGATTGTATATTTTGATTGCTAGACTGAATTTCTTTAAGGATTTTCCTCATATCCTTTTCCTGAGTGTATAACATTGATCTTATCTCTTCTTTAAAGGCAGTGAAATCTGAGTTATATTCCAATTCCCGTTTCCTCTTGTGGATAAGAAACGCTTGCGTTGGTGTGCTACCTAGTACACTTAAATCTGGCTCAGATGCCGATCTATCCATTGTAGTACCAGGAGAAGTCATTATTATACAGTTTTTACCTATGCGTAGAGTCAGCGTAGCCCGTAGTATAATGCACCGTACAATGTGATCGTCACCGCTCGTAGCTAGCGTGCGTAGCGCTTGTAGCTCCCGTAGCACCGTCTCTGGCCCCGCCCCTTACTTGTCGTAGCGCTTATAGTTTAAGCAGGTCGCTTATTTCGGACTGTGGATCACTGCTCTCGTAGCTCAGTTGATACAAGCTACGACTACGATGCGGGGACCGATGGTTCGCGTCCAGCTAACTGGGTGTCAAGTGCGATCAGATGCGACTCACCCTTGGCCACTGGGTTTCGGGGGGCGCTCCACGGGACAGTTATAGCAGCGTTTAGGTAGGCAGTGGAGGCACCGGAGACCGTGGGGCGCAGCACCAGAAATCAAATTAGAGCACGGAGAGAGCCGACGACACGTCCGTTCCGTACAACAGCCGAGAGGCAAGAGGGTTTCATACTTACGTTCATACTTCCATACATTATCCGTTCACACTCACTTACCGTTCATACTTCCCACTCTGTTCTTACCTTACACCTCTTATGACACATATTTAGTAATACCCTCATTTCTTCTATTATTTTTATGTACGTAATTATTCTATTCTTTCCGAGTCGCCAGTCGTTCTGGAATACTCCTACCGTGCGCACAACCTGTAACCGTGTAACCCGTCCGTGAACTTTTCATTGTCTATACGTTATACGTGCCGTCCAAACTTGTTCTCTGTCTATTTACGTTTGTGTTTATGCCGTTTGTAACTTTCAATCTACTATACTTTAACTCTCTTGTGCTGTGACTTTTATCTTCTTACCGTGAACACGGAACTATATGTACCTACCTTCCGCTCCTTCATTTGTAACTGTAGTGGATGTGAATAATACACAGTGAGTTGGAAAATACCTATCTTTTATTTCTACGCTGATACCATCACGCATCTCTACAACTGGTGACCCCGCATTTGAACACCAAGAAGGTACCCACATATCACAATCAATCGAGCTACTTATTCGATTCTAGTGGATTGATCATACAAAGAGAGTGATTTCTTTACTAAATGAGCGACTCATCAGACACGGCAAGCACTACTCGGAGTAAGAACGTTGCCTATAGATCGTGTGATCGCAAGCGAAAAATGTCACAGAGTAATGACATGTATAGGATGCCGATCAAAATCCCGCCATTCTATCCAGAAGAACCGGAGTTGTGGTTCGCGCAGGTAGAAGGTCAGTTTATGATAGCAAACATTACTGACGACACCACGAAATTTTACTTCGTGACTGGACATCTGGATCCTCAGTACTCTAAAGAGGTGAAAGACATAATAACGGCCCCCCCTGCAACACACAAATTTGAAAGGTTGAAGGAAGAGCTCATCAAGCGGCTGTCTGCATCCCGGGAGCACAAAATCCAGCAGCTCCTCATGCACGAAGAGCTGGGAAACCGGAAGCCATCACAGTTTCTTCGGCATCTTCAAGGCCTCGCTGGAACTACAGTACCCGACGACTTCCTGCGCAGCATATGGTGCAGCCGACTCCCCAGCAACCTGCAGACGCTGATTGCGTCGCAACCTGCCACTTCGCTGGAGGCCTCCGCTGACCTGGCGGACCGCGTCCACGACATCGTCGCGCCCGCACCACACGTTGCTTCGACTTCAGCAGCACCCGTTCCAGGATCCGTCGAGTCAATGGCGAACGACATCGCAGAGCTGAAGGCTGCCTTCAGGAACCTCACGACGCAGCTTAACCGACAATCCCAGCCAGGACAACGTTCCCGTTCCAACCACCGACAGAACGACAACCAGCGCAGGAGACCCAGATCGCGATCGCAATCGAATTACCAGCGATTTCCGATATGCTGGTACCACAGTCGGCACGGCAGCAAGGCGGATCACTGCGTCAAGCCCTGCGACTTCGAAAAGTCGGGAAACGCCAGATGCAGTCAGTAATGGCGACAGATGACTGCACTATTTCTCCTGGTCGCCTCTTCTTGACTGACCGCCGATCGAAGCTCCGCTTTCTAGTGGACACCGGAAGCGACGTCTGCGTTTTCCCCCGTTCGGCGCTGCAGGAACGTCGAGTGAAGACCGGATACGAGCTGACCGCTGCCAACGGGAGCGTCATCCACACCTACGGATTAACCCAGCTCAATTTAGATTTAGGACTTAGGCGCGATTTCCCTTGGAACTTCATTGTTGCGGACGTCACTAAAGCTATAATCGGAGTGGACTTCATGAGCCACTATGGCCTTGTTGTCGACATCCGCAACAAACGTTTAGGGCGTATCATAGATAACTTAACGTCATTATCTACTGACATTTATTTTGATAATACTACTAATGACAATGTATTTTCTGTCAAGGTTCCATCCGGCGGCGACTCACGTTTCCATAAACTCTTAGCTCTATTTTCTCTTATAACTAAGCCAGCTGGCACAGCCCCCCACACACACATGCACAACACTGTCCACCACATCCGCACCATACCCGGCCCACCTATTTCATGTTCCCCTCGCAGGTTAGCTCCAGATAAGCTGAAGTTGGCGAGGCAAGAATTTGACCTAATGCTTAGCAGCGGTACCGCAAGACCTTCAGAGAGTCCGTGGTCGTCTCCCCTACATTTAGCCCCTAAAAAAGACAATGGCTGGCGCCCCTGTGGAGACTACAGACTACTCAACTCCCGGACTATCCCCGACAGGTATCCAATCAGGCACATTCACGACTTCGCCCACAGCATATCCGGTTGCAAGGTCTTCTCGACGATTGATCTGGTCAAGGCCTACAACCAGATCCCGGTGTACGAGGAGGACATCCCTAAGGCCGCCATAACGACTCCGTTTGGCCTCTAAGAGTTCCCCTTTATGAGCTTTGGACTCAGGAACGCAGGCCAGACGTTCCAGCGGTTCGTTGACGAGGTAACGCGTGGTCTAGACTTCTGTTATTGCTACCTAGATGACTTTTTAGTCTTCAGCCAGTCGGAAGAAGAGCACGAAAGTCATCTACGGCAGCTGTTCGAGAGAATGCAGAAGTACGGCATCGTGGTAAACACCACAAAATGTGTTTTTGGCGTCCAAGAGGTAGACTTTTTAGGATACCACATTTCCGCAGCTGGAACAAAGCCGTTGGAAGCCAAGGTTCAAGCCATCAAAGAGTTCCCTGCGCCGACAACCATTCGGGAATTAAGGCGTTTTCTAGGCATGATGAACTTTTACAGACGTTTTATACCAAACGCTGCAAAAGTTCAAGCGCCCCTAAACGCCTTACTTGCAGGCTCGGTGAAGGCCAAGGATCCGGTGAACTTAGTAGGTGTTAAGTATAAAAATGTTGATTAGTTCGTTCAGGCCATCCAGAGGGCGCTCATATTGTAATTAGTTCCCTCCGCCGTAGCATAGATGGCGTTAGTAGAAAAATTAGAACGCGCTATCGAAGCGTTTGCAAGCTTTAGGGTTCTAACTTTGATTCCAAAAATAAAATAAGTTTCTTCCGAGTAAAAACAACCGTGTTTACTTTATGACCTATCCATGGTCCTACGAACCGCGATCAGTAGTGAAAAAGTGCCAGTTCAGTTCAGTGCAAGTGTTCAGTGGTCAGTGAAGTTTTTTGTGAGGTTATGCAAGTAACCATCACACCCGGTAGTGAAGTGCTACTTACACGGAAAGGTCTCAGCCTTGTTGCTTGAGACTGAAGATTGGGCCACAGACCAGATCTGTGCGGGTGGCCAGGAGAAGGCGCACCACATCGTTACCCATCTTCGGAGGCTGGACACTTGGAAGATTCTTCAGCGGTGTGCTAAACATTGCCGTTTAGCACGCGCCGCATCGGAGCAGAGCTACCAGCGTGGCGGTGTCGTCCGTGGATGGACGCGACACCCACGCTACCTACGTTACAACCGTAACGTGTGGATGAAGGTCTTTGGGAGACAAGGACTCCTGGAGCCAAGCTGCAAGCGTGACTGTGTTGTCCGTGGACGGACGCAACACACACGCTACCTACGTTACAACCGTAACGTGTGGATGATAGTCCTTGGGAAACCAGGACGCCGGAGCCAAGCTGCAAGCGTGACGGTGTTGTCCGTGGACGGACGCAACACCCACGCTACCTGCGTCACAACCGTGATGTGTGGATGACGGTCTTCGGGAGAAGAAGGTGCCCTTTGGAAATAGTTACAAGTGGTAATTGAAGTGAAAACCGTGAGTACTTTAATTATTAAGCAGTGCAGTGTAGTAGTAAATTATTCTAAATAATAACAATTTGTTGAACTTTAGAATCTTAGACTTAGAATAATTTTGAGATTTATGCATCTACGGGGAACCTCTGCCCAATTTTCCTTTGAATTTAAAAGACTTGTAAAAATTTATAGATTGTTTGAACTTTAGAATCTTAGACTTAGAATAATTTTGAAGAAAGTGCATATACGGGGAACCTCTGCCCAATTTTCCTTTGAATTTGAAGTTACAAGACTTGTAAAATTTAACGTTGTGTGGTTTAAACCTTTGTGTTGATTTACTTTGAAATTTATTTCTTGTCGTTGAACTTTTATGTTGAGTTACTTTGAAATTTATTTGTGTTTGAATTTTTTTTGTCGGTTACTTTGAAATTTATTTTGGTTTGAACTTTTATATTGATTTACTTTGAAATTTATTTCTTGAGTTTGAACTTTTACATTGATTACTTTGAAATTTATTTCTCGTGTTTGAATTTATACTGATTTACTTTTGAAATTTATACATAATGTCTTTAAACGCGTTGCTAAGGTCTCAATCAGGCTACAAAACTTTGATAGAAAAGACATGCGAAAACTATAAGAAGTCACCGAAAGAGAGGCTTCTTAAGGAGTCATATTTGCTTACTAGATTAGAGTCATTGGATAGCAAATGGAAAAGTTTTGATGATAATCATAATAAATTATTAAGCGAAAGCCTGAGTGAACAGTTAGCAGCAACCTCGTACATTACTGAAGGTGTGTACGAAGGTGTGGAAGAATTATACATGGAGTGTAAATCAGAGATCAGAGAGCGTATATCAAACCTTATAGTTAGGAATAGTAAAAGCACCTTGTCATGTTCCGCAGCACAAAGTAAAATTAATGTTCAATTACCAAAAATCAACATTCCCACATTTAGCGGTTCATATTCTGACTGGACCACATTTAGGGACTTATTTGTATCGTTAATTCATAACAATGCCGACATCGATGATGTTCAAAAGATGCACTATCTCAAGGGGTATTTATCTGGTGATGCTGAACAGTTGTTAAGGCATGTGCCAACAACTTCTGCAAATTACAAAGAGTCATGGGAGACTCTTAATAGGAGATATAATAATAAGAAATATTTGGTAAATTGTTTGTTAAAACGCTTCGTCAACCAACCTCAGATTAATAGTGAAATTAGTAGTGCTTATAAGAATATGCTAGATATAACGAATGACACCTTAAACGGTCTTAAAAACCTAGGTGTGGATGTTGGTACCTGGGACACAATAATCATATATTTGATGGTCTCTAAACTTGATGTTGAAACGCGAAAACATTGGGAGTCGCGAATCGGAACTACCGATGATTTGCCTAGTTTAAAACAACTTAATGAGTTTTTAGAAATCCGTTTTCGGTCTCTTGAGTTTGTTGATCCTAAAGTAAATTCTAAGTATAACGTTTCCACTCAAAGAAAGAATGCATTGCATGCAGTTGCCTCAGGATCCAACATTCAAGTCAAATGTTCATTTTGTAATGGCGAACATAAACTTACAAACTGTAAAGAATTTGTGAAAACAAACCAGTCGAAGCGTTATGATCATGTCCAAACCAGTAGGCTTTGTTTCAATTGTTTCGGTTACCACTCTGCCAAAGCTTGTCGGTCTCCAGTCAGATGTAGTATTTGCAAGAGAAAACATCATTCTTTACTTCATCCTAAATCTTCGGGATCTGTTGCTTCCCAATTCGTTAGTTCTGGTTTAGATGAGGAGGTGAAGGAGACTGTTTCAATTATCAAGGCATCATCAGAAAAACCCGCAACTACAACTTCAGTTTCAGCACATTGTTCCAAAGGAATCTCACAGAAAAGAATTCTGTTAGCTACAGCCTTGCTGAACGCAAGGGCTGGTAACGGAGCGTCTCACACGCTTCGTGCGCTTTTAGATCAAGGATCTGAAGCCTCGTTTATAACAGAATCGGCGGCACAGTTACTAGGGTTAAAGAAATTTCCCAATAGCAGCAGCATATCTGGACTCGGTGGCGACAGCAGTAAGTTAGCCTCAAGGTACATCGTGAACGTCGATGTACACTCACGCTGCGATCCAGATTTCTGCATCCAAGTAAGTGCGCATGTACTCAGTACCATAACTAATCTTTTACCAGCGAAAAGGGTAAATTTAGATCATGTGGACTGGCCAGAATTAGCTACAGTCGTTCTAGCTGATCCTCAGTTCCACACGCCGAGCAAAATTGATATTTTGCTTGGAGCAGATGTTTATGGTCAGCTGATTAAGGAAGGTCTGATTAAGGGTCCTAATGGCATGCCAACTGCGCAGCGTACTGCCTTAGGATGGATCATTTCTGGTCCCACACATCATGTAGATGATAATCAGAACGCTTCACCATATTGTTATCACAATGTGGTCACCTGTCAATCTCACATTGAAGACAACGCCCTCTTAAGGCGTTTTTGGGAGATTGAGTCTGCTACTCAGGAAAAGAAGATATTGACTAATGACGAACAGCGTTGTGAAGAAATTTACACGCGCACCACAGCGAAGGATGCTGAAGGTAGGTATGTAGTCAATCTTCCATTCAAAACAGATAACCCGCAGTCATCATATGGCAATTCTAAAGATCTTGCCATAAAAAGATTTAAATATCATGAGAAGAAATTTGAGAAGGATCCTGAAATCAAATTGAGGTACTCCGAAGTCATTCATGACTATTTGCAACTTGGTCATATGGAGCGTGTGCCAGCAAGCATGTCATCTAAGCCATCAGCAGTGTATCTGCCACATCATGCTGTCATTCGAAATGATAACAACGACCAAGGTGCGTATAGTGTTTGATGCGTCTATGAAGGGTACCAATGGTGTTTCACTCAACGATGATCTCATGGTTGGACCAACTTTGCAGCCTCCACTTCGACATATTATTATGCGTTGGAGACAGCATCCAATCAGTTTGTGTGCTGATATCATCAAAATGTACAGACAAGTAAAGGTAAGTTCTGAGCACGTTGATTTTCAACGAATCGTCTGGCGTGACAACCCAGATTCCGAGATTGAGGAGTACCGACTATTAAGAGTCACCTTCGGCACCGCCTCGGCTCCTTACCTTGCTGTGAAGTCTCTACAGCAGGTTGCAGTTGATGAAGGCGCCAAACACACCGCAGCATCGTCAAGGGTACTTAAGGATTTTTATGTTGATGATTTAATGACAGGATGTCAATCGGTCAATGAAGGATTATCATTGCACAGAGAGATCAATGATCTACTCAACAAGTCAGGATTTCAACTGCAGAAATGGGTGAGTAGTAGTGATGAGTTAGACAGGCTCATCTCGCGCAATAAACATCAGGTGAAGGAGATTGATGAAAATAAAATAGTAAAAATGTTAGGCATAAGCTGGGATCGGGACAGTGATGAATTCAAGTACTCTGTATCACTTCCCCCTTCTCAAACTCCAGTCACTAAGAGGAGAGTGATATCAGAAATATCACGCCTATTTGATCCTTTGGGGTGGGCCGCACCTTGTGTGGTCACTTCAAAAATCTTCATCCAGAAGCTTTGGCTGTCTGGACTGGAATGGGACGATGAGTTACCACCTGAATTGCAGAGTGAATGGCAATCGTATCGAGAAAACCTTCTCGAAATAAGTAAGTATACTTTACCAAGATGGGTCAACACAAGAACAGATGATCAACTCGTTGAGATCCACGGGTTCAGCGACGCATCATTGGCAGCTTACTCTGCAGTTGTCTATCTCAGGGTGATGAACTCCATGGACACCATTCAAACCAGTCTCATCACGTCTCGCACCAGGGTCGCTCCAGTCAAGCAGCAAACCATTCCAAGGTTAGAGTTGATGGGAGCAGAGTTGCTCTCAAACTTACTCATGGAGGTGGCCGACGTTATGGAAATTCCACAAACTAACATACACGCGTGGACCGATTCGACGGTTGTCTTAGCATGGCTTAGCAGTCACCCAAGCCGTTGGTCCACATTTGTAGGTAACCGAGTCTCTAACATTCTTTCTCAACTAGACAATTCTCATTGGGCTCATGTTCAAACACACCATAATCCAGCAGATATAGCATCGAGAGGAGTGGCACCTCAAGAACTAGTGTGTAATGAACTATGGACGCATGGTCCATCATGGCTAAAAGGTGAGACGATTGATTATTCTAGACCTAAGTCAATCGCTACTAAGATAGAACAGAAGGTTGTCAAGTCCCACATTGGAGTAGAAACACCACAAGCAGATTGCATAACATCCAGGTACTCCACCTTAACGAAATTGGTGCGAGTCGTAGCTTATTGTAGGAGAGTTCTAACGTGGAGACATAAGGGAGAGATGGAAGTCAAGAAGAAAGAGAGGTACCTAACCAAAGAAGAGCTGCAAGATGCTACAAAGGTTTGTATTAAAATAGTCCAAGAGAAGGAATTTCGTGACGACGTGAAGGAGATAAGTAAGACTGGAAGGGTAAAGGGTAAGAGTAAGTTGAAATCTCTTTGCCCAATAATTGATGAGGATGGAATTCTACGCGTCAGTGGACGCCTCGAGAACGCAGAATTGAAGGAGAACACAAAACATCCCATCATATTGCCTCATAAAAATCATTTCACAGATTTAGTAATCGCAGAGGCTCATAAGGTAACAATGCATGGTGGTCCTACTATAATGTTACACCATTTGCGACAAAGGTTTTGGATAATTTCAGCCAAGAGTTTAGTAAGAATGTTTGTCCACAAATGCGTAGTTTGCAAACGATACTCAGCAAAGGTTCAAGTGCCTTTGATGGGTCAGCTTCCGTCCTGCAGAATAACACCAGCACGAGCATTCAAGAACTGTGGTGTGGACTTCGCTGGTCCCATCAACATTCGCTCTTCCAAGGGCCGCGGTCATCAATCCTACAAGGGATACATTTGCCTCTTCATATGCATGGTGACCAAGGCATTGCACTTGGAAGCAGTAAGTGATCTTTCATCAGCAGGATTTATAGCGAGTTTCAAGCGATTTGTCGCACGCAGGGGCGCAGTGTCGGAAGTCTGGAGCGACAACGGCACCAATTTTGTTGGTGCCGCTAAGGAACTACGTCATTTAGTAGAGGTAGAGCGGTCATCTGTTGCTACGGAAATTAGAGAATGGTTGGCGTATTGTGGTACATCATGTCATTTTATTCCACCTCATGCTCCGAATTTCGGCGGACTATGGGAAGCTGGGGTAAAATCGACCAAATTTCACCTTAGACGAGTTGTAGGCACATCGACGCTTACATATGAGGAGTTGTCTACAGTGTTATCACAGATTGAAGCATGTCTTAACTCAAGACCTCTTACAATCATGCCTAATGATATGTGCGATCCCACTCCTCTAACTCCCGGGCATTTTTTGATTGGTGAGCCGATGTTAACAGTTCCCGATCGTAATTTTGAAGATCGTAGTCTAAGTTCGTTAAAACGTTGGCAAGTGACACAGCGTATGTTGCAAGAGTTTTGGCGGAGGTGGTCACAAGAATATGTAGTTCATTTACTCCATCGGTATAAATGGAATGAACAAATTCCTGAACCTAAGATCGATGATGTGGTCTTAGTTAAGGAGGATAACTTACCTCCAGCGCGATGGCTTTTAGGTAAGGTTGTTGATAAGCATCCTGGTATTGACATGGTCAGTCGCGTTGTAACTCTAAAATGTAATGGAACGTTAATTAAACGTCCAATATCAAAACTGTGTATCTTACCTGTGTCTAATTAGAGTTATGTTATGTTGTTTAGTTGTATAAGTCAACATGTAATAGTATAAGAAGATAATGTAAAATACAGTCCATTGTTCTTAGAAGTTAAGATGAGTTTTTGTCAATGTTAACCCTCACTAACGTCATGGTGGGCGGTCCCTGTTACTGTTGTCAATTTATTAAGGACATCTACCATGTCCTTGGTGGGCGGTATGTTAAGTATAAAAATGTTGATTAGTTCGTTCAGGCCATCCAGAGGGCGCTCATATTGTAATTAGTTCCCTCCGCCGTAGCATAGATGGCGTTAGTAGAAAAATTAGAACGCGCTATCGAAGCGTTTGCAAGCTTTAGGGTTCTAACTTTGATTCCAAAAATAAAATAAGTTTCTTCCGAGTAAAAACAACCGTGTTTACTTTATGACCTATCCAGTAGGTGAATCCCTTGCAGCTTTCGAAGAGACGAAAGAGAGTCTCTGCAATGCTGCACTTCTCTCCCATCCTGATTGCGAAGCTCAACTAGCGTTAGTCACTGACGCTAGTGACTTGGCAATGGGAGCAGTACTGCAGCAGCGTAAGGATGAAGTATGGCAGCCGTTGGCGTTTTTCTCACGAAAACTCAGCCCGGCCCAGCAGAAATACTCTCCTTACGACCGCGAGCTGCTCGCCATCTATGAGGGGATCAAGTACTTCCGGCATATGGTGGAAGCAAGAGACTACGGTCTATACAGACCACAAACCTCTCTGCCACGCCTTCAGCGAACGGAAGAAGACTTGCTCGCCGCGACAATACAGGCATCTGGACTTCATCTCGCAATTCACCAGTGACATTCGGCATATATCCGGTTCGGATAATGTCGTTGCCGATACACTGTCGCGAATTGACGAGCTCCAAAGTCCAGTCGACCTGGAAGTCCTAGCGAAATCCCAAGCAGCTGACGCCGAGTTATCTTCCTTTCTCTATGACGAGTCAACGTCACTACGCTTAGAGAAGATAAGAGACTCGGGTAGTAAGGTAGACATCTACTGTGACACGAGCACTGGCACTCCAAGACCTTTCGTTACCAAACCATTGCGAAAGCAAGTCTTCGACAGCCTCCACTGCTTGAGTCACCCTGGCGCAAACGCTACTGCTAAACTTATAGCACAACGTTACGTTTGGCCAGGAATGAGGAGAGACTGTCGAGATTGGTCACGATCGTGTTTGGATTGCCAGCGCTCCAAGGTCAACCGTCACGTCTCTGCACCTCTAGGCTCTTTCGACTTACCGAAAGCTCGATTCGCCTTCATCCATATCGACCTTATTGGTCCTATGCCGATGTCCAACGGCTTCCGTTATTGTCTGACCGCCGTAGACCGCTTTACCAGGTGGCCAGAGGCGGTACCAATAGCGGACATTACAGCGGAAACAGTGGCCAAGGCTCTTCTCTCCGGGTGGATCGCACGATTCGGTTGCCCGGTTGATATCGTTACCGACCGCGGACGACAGTTCGAATCCGAACTATTCGGATTCCTGGCCAAATTAGCCGGTTTCAGGCACCGCAAGACGACGGCATATCATCCTGCTTCCAATGGCCTCGTGGAAAGATTCCACCGTCAGCTGAAGACTGCAATAACATGTCATGCTGACGGCAACTGGACGGAAGCTCTACCTCTAGTTTTATTAGGCATACGAAGCGCAGTCAAGGAAGACCTGAAGTCATCGTCGGCCGAACTGGTGTATGGAGAGCCCTTGCGGCTCCCTGGTGAATTTTTTCATAACGCCATCACCGGTACGACCGACATGACTGACTACACCGCCAGACTGCGCAGAATCGCCAAAAACATACGGCCCGCACCCGCGTCTCGTCACAGGGATAACAAATCTTTCGTGTATAAAGACCTCGCTGCATCATCGCACGTCTTCCTACGAGAAGAAATGCAGCGAGGAACGTTTCAGCCAGCATACACCGGCCCACACGAAGTCATTCAGCGAGGAGACAAAGTTTTCAAAATTTGGTGTAAAGGCAAAGCGGTGAATGTGTCCATAGACCGCCTCAAACCAGCTTTTATTCTGTCTAACTCTGCGACTCCTGATCCTATCCCGAATTCCGAGCCAATTCCCGGTCCAGATACTATCCCGGATCCCATCACTTCTCTCCCCGAACGTACCACGCGCTCGGGCAGAAGAGTCCGCTTCCCGGATTTCTTTCGCCCGTAGTAACGGTCTTCGGAAGGGAGTGATGTGGGGATCTTCCCCACTTATGTATTTTGTATTTATGTGAACATGTTATTTATTTACATAATGTATTTATTTATGTATTCTCGTATTTATATTTACCGTCTATTTACTATATTCAATACATATTATATTTATACATGTTCATACTTACGTTCATACTTCCATACATTATCCGTTCACACTCACTTACCGTTCATACTTCCCACTCTGTTCTTACCTTACACCTCTTATGACACATATTTAGTAATACCCTCATTTCTTCTATTATTTTTATGTACGTAATTATTCTATTCTTTCCGAGTCGCCAGTCGTTCTGGAATACTCCTACCGTGCGCACAACCTGTAACCGTGTAACCCGTCCGTGAACTTTTCATTGTCTATACGTTATACGTGCCGTCCAAACTTGTTCTCTGTCTATTTACGTTTGTGTTTGTGCCGTTTGTAACTTTCAATCTACTATACTTTAACTCTCTTGTGCTGTGACTTTTATCTTCTTACCGTGAACACGGAACTATATGTACCTACCTTCCGCTCCTTCATTTGTAACTGTAGTGGATGTGAATAATACACAGTGAGTTGGAAAATACCTATCTTTTATTTCTACGCTGATACCATCACGCATCTCTACAATGACATTTTTGACAAAGGTATACCTAAGAAGCGCCGTGCAGAAGGTTCTGGCAGTAGACGATATCCCGTATGGTTCACTAAGGATATAATTGCGGACTTAAAAGTAAAATCCAGAATGCATGCCAAATGGAAACGGGAAAACTGTGAGGACTCACATAAAACTTTTTCCGAGTTAAGAGCATCATTAAAGTGCCGAGTGTCTATTGCGCATGATGCTTACCTTGAGGACATAGAGCGAAACATTGTTAAAAACCCTCGTGGTTTTTGGCAACATGTGTCCAGCCTTCGGTCCAAGGGGGGTTTCGAGCCATCAGTCACATATGAAGGAGAGACTGTCAGTGGCGTAAATGCAGCCGAAGCCTTTGCAAAATTTTTTGTTTCTGTGTACCATCCCGAAGTTCCTAAGTTAGATGTTGAAGATATAAGTAGCTGTGGTTCAGATAGAACTAGCAGCCTGGTTAATATATCTGAGGTTACCATGAAGGATGTAGCAATTGGTATTAAAAGTCTTAAGGCCACTGGCTCAGCTGGGCCAGATAATATTCCAGCTTGGTTCTTGAAGATGGGTGAAAAGTTCTTAGCTCAACCACTTTGTCACATTCTTAACCGTGCTTTAGTGACTGGGGTTTATCCGCCGCAATGGAAGATAACAAGAGTCACGCCTATTCCTAAAACCAGTAAAAAGAATCTTGTGGAGGAGTATAGGCCCATTGCAATACTTTCTTGTCCAGCTAAGGTTTTTGAGCGTGTTCTGCACAGAGAGATTTATAGGCAAGTGGACCAATTGCTTTGTAATGAGCAGCATGGTTTCAGGAAAAAGAGGTCAGTCAATACAAACTTGTTGACAGCTGTTGACTATATATCTTCTAGGCTGGATCGCAGAATACAGGTAGACGTCATGTACTTTGACTTCCGCAAGGCATTCGACAGAGTCAACAATGACGTTCTTCTCTCAAAGTTAGATGCTATAGGTTTTAGTCCAGCTCTTCTCCGGCTCATTGCAGATTACCTTCGTAACCGGCAGCAATTTGTTAAGTTAGGTATTTATGAGTCTGACGTATACCACACACGTTCCGGGGTTGGGCAGGGCTCTATATTAGGACCACTACTTTTTATTTTGATGATTAATGACATTCCATCTGTTCTGCGGCATGCAAAATGTTTGCTTTATGCTGATGATCTGAAGTTGATCTCAGAGATAAAGTCTGCTGAAGATTGTTTCAGGCTACAGCTAGATGTGGATGCTGTTTACGACTGGAGTGTAGCGAATAAAATGGAATTTAATCCATCAAAATGCTACACAATGTCTTTCACTCGTAATCAGCATCCAATCAGTTTTCTTTACACACTGGGTTCTGACATCATTAGCAGATGTACATCGGTCAGGGATCTAGGTATAACTTTTGACCCGAAGCTAACTTTTAATGACCATATCACTTGTCTGGCAAAAGAAACTTTTCAGCGTTTAGGATTCGTACTTCGTAACTGTCGAGACTTCAAAAGGGATAGCGTCATAAAGCTAATTTATAGCGCCTTAGTTAGAAGTAAGATCGAGTCTAGCTCATGCGTGTGGCATCCGCATGAAAGTTCATACACTCTCCTTTTAGAAAAGGTGCAGAAGGCTTTCCTGCGATTTTTGTATAGACGGCTTTTTGGCTATTATCCATTTCTCTACCCGACAAAGTTCCTCTTAGGCTGCCTCGGTTACAACAGTCTGGAAGTAAGAAGGAGTAATGACCAAATTTTAATTATGCTGAAGGCTCTGCGTGGAAATATCGATGCACCAGATCTCGTCAATTGCATTCTGCGGCTCAGTGTCCCTGAGAATTATCTACGTGGTAGGAAGCATAGGCTATTTGCAGTCCCGTTCGCACGAACCGCTGCTCATGCGCAGTCTCCCATTCCTCGAACCCTCGCATCGCTCAATGCCTTCCTGGACAGTAACCCTACAAGTGATGTCTTTGCTGATACATTGATGGGTTTAACGACGAGTTGTTTGAGGTTTTGTGAACATAACACCTAATCGATTTTTTTTATTTTATTTTATAATATTTTATTACTAAAGATTGATTTTATTTAATGAAGTGTATTTTGAATTGACATTTAATAATTATTATAGCTATTAATATGTATTGACAACTGTTATCTCAGATTATTTTAATGTTAAATTATTATTATTGACTATGAACATGTCGCACCTCCAGAATTATACTGACCTAATCCAAAAATCAGGTTTTTTGGGAATCGTCGATTAAAGATTGACATGTTGGTAACTTCTGTACTTATATGCTAATAACAACTTTGTTTTTTAAAAAGATAGCATTATTTTAATTTTATAACATAGCCAAGTTTGTTAACTATTGATACAAATATAAAGATTAGTATTTGGATCTAAAATTCTAGTAGTTTTAAAGGTTTTTTTTAAATAGGTCACATTTAGGTCTGTTTTACACTAAATATGCTTATGTTTTAAAAGACTGATTTTAGTTTAGGTCTCGATAATTATGAAATTTGGTCCAAATAAATGAATTATTCATAAATAATTCGGTATAATATTAAAATAGTTACGTAAATTTGGGATTGAGTCGTTATACTTTAAGGTATTTAAAAAAAAAAGATAATAATATAGGTAGTTATTTATTACAGAACAAAATTATTTTGTTTTCTGAACAAAATAGGATCATTTTAATCACCTGACAATGTAATATTATTCAAAAATAACACATAGTAGGCAATTTTGCTTAAGAATTATAAGTCTCAGTTTTCAGTCAAGAAGTGTTAATCACAATTATTCTAAGTAATCTATTACCTTCTAAAAAAATACTAAGACATGGTTTATTAAACCATCAAAATAATGTTTTACAAGACATGTTCTTATTAACTGAACCACTTGTAAGTTAGTTAATAACATTATTTGTTACTCCTTAGTATTAATTATGGTATTCATTCTTTGTTTCTTATTACTACAATCTCTGAAAGTTGGGTTAGAGTCACTTAAATCGACATCACTTTCATCTGAATGTTCGGGTGACTCGTTGTTATTTATTTGCTTTTTTGAATTCAATCTACTCACAACTTGATCCGATGCTTTCGATGTAGATGGTTCATCAATACCAATATTATCGCAAGTAGTACTTGTACAGTGGCCCAAGAAATTGGTGTACCACCATAAGGTTGAATGACGCTTGCAGATTCATAGATGATAAAGATTAGTTTCGCTTGGAAACCAATCTGACAACTTCTATTGCCGTCTTTATCTGATTATTGATAACGATGATTACTGTTTGTCGCGTGACAGCTGTTCTTAGTTTAAACTTGATGAAAAAGTTTAAAATGACGTAGTAATATCAATGGCGTGGAGGTGATGTGTAATTAAATTGTTTTCTTCGAATTGTCACATGAAAAACTCCTTTTTCATCGATTTTTATACGATGATCTTCGACGATATCCGCTGATGAAATCGCTTGTGTGAGTGGGCCCAAATAGTTGTTTATATTGTCAGAAAGAAAAGCTATTAATTGATGTATCCTTTTATTAAATTGTCACAATCACTACTTAGGTACATTAAAAATTAGAATAGGTTGGATAAATTAAAAAGAATTAGAAACGGGTGTAACCTCCATTGGCTTCTATGACATCTAAAAGACGAGACCTCATTGAACCCACAAGCCTTGAGCAAATATTAGTTCCCTGCATTTCCTCCCAAATTAAATTACAGTGACTAATAAGAGCTTGTTTGTTTCTTTCATTTTGATGCGACCATCTTTGGACCATAAGGCCCCAAAGATTTTCTATCGGGTTTAGGTCCAGTGATCTTGAGGGCCAAGGAATTACCCTTACGTCAGTGTGTGAACGAAACCAAGCTCTTACGATTCTCGCGTTATAAATTGAACAATTATCTTGAACAAAATCAAATTGTGGCACTTCGTTCTCAGGATAAACGTTACGGACTGTCGGTAGCATTGCATTTTGAAGCACGTCGATATAATTCACAGCCGTCGCTCGAGGAGGTAGAGAGCACAATTCTCCTACACCATCCGCACTCATCCAGCCCCAAATATTTACGGAAATTCGGCCAGATTCTCTATTTGGGACAACATGGTCATCTTTATACCGTGTAGAGTTATATCGCCAAAGGCGTAGACGTCCATGTTGACTTGATTTAAACGTTTTTTCATCTGTATTAGACCAATCAAATTCTAAGTGCTCTCTGGCGAAGTTCAGACGAGCAAGTTTGTGAGCATCCGTCAAATTTTTCTTGGCGTAATGCCTGTGGTGTAACCCCGTCTCATAAATTCTCTGTCGTTATTGGAGAGAGCAGGGCGGCGACCACTTCTTCTGTGATCTAACAAACTTCCTTCCTCTCCTTCCCGACGAATCCAAAACCGGACACTACGTCTCGATGTATTTAAATTCCTCGATATTGCACTAATATTGTTTCCCTCATTAAACTGGGAAATTATTTGTGCCCTTTCAGCAATGGTCAAGTTGGCTGGCATTGAAGATCGTATTTATATTCAGTTGAGTAAACACGGTAAATATCTATATGGATTTTCCTGATAAAAATAATAATTGTCAGTTTTCAAAATGTCATTCGTCAGTTTTCTTTACCAAATAGAATTTGATTGTCTATTTAAAAAGTATTTATTACTTTTGTTTCTAACATTTAAATTTTCTTTATACAAATTAATGCCTTATCCATTTATAATAAAGGTTAAAATATCATGTACCTATAGGTGTAGGGATTAGATTTACGTCATTATTATGCATCTCTTTCTGTGATATAGTTTGAACCTTGTTGTAATTTTCGATGACTAGGAAAATAAATCAAAACTGGTACACCAATTTCTTGGCCGACCGTATCTGAAGAGGAACTTGAAGATGAACCTTGATGAAAAACTTGAAATTCTTTATTATTGACTTGGCAAAGGAATTTTTGGAACAATTAAATTATAAGCACCTAAGTAATTCTAGTACGGTAAGCGACTTAATTTGAAACAATAAAGCAAAAATATATTAATATTGTGACCGTTTCGTAAATAAGTCACGGGTATAAATTTGTAAATAGGAAGTAAAACGACATGATTGCTAATTGGTCCGCAATTTAAATATTATTTAATTATTATAAAGACTTTGTTTGATTTGAAACAAAAATACATACAAAATTTCAGTAAAACATTGACCTAATACATAATAAGTCTTGATTTTCATAATACATTTTAGATATAAATAGACCCAAAATCTAAATAAGTCATTATATAACCAAAAATATTTAAATAAACTTACTGTATCTTCGATATCGTACAGACTCAATTAACTTTAGGTCTCCTCTGTCTGCCTCGGCGCCGACACTTTACGGTTTTTGTCTCTCTTATACCGAAGCAACGCGCGAAAAGGGGATGGTGTGAAAGAGACCGAAATGTATGTTTGCTACTTTCTAGCTAACTTAGGACTGTTCTCAAATATTCATAGGCTGAAGAATGGTACATAGGGTCTATTTATGCATCTAACTCGAAACACCAAATTTTTGGATTAGGTCAGTATAATTCTGAAGGTGCGATGTGACCTTGTATGTATTGACTATGTGACCTTTTGAGATGTATATTTTTGATTAAACATAAGGCTAGTGTAATTGGAGAAATCTGTACTAGTTTTCAATAAATAAATAAATAAATAAATAAAAACCTGTGAACCGGTTGTAGGGCTGGGGGCTCCGCTCACGGCTCCGCTGCTATCTGCCTCGGGCCGCTCGCAGCCGCGCTCCCGCAAACCACACAATGTTGGCAGGTACGTGCGATGACGCAACGTAAGCCTGGAAATTTCGGCGAAATGGGTGAACACGGGCACAATATGACTAGGCACAAATAAATCGGGGACTAATTATGAGTAGGATATTTGTTGATGTATAACCATAATTTCGGAACGCATCCGAACGCAGTAATGGCGCTGTATCCGGGTTCCGCTCACTGACAGCTCTCTGACAGGCTGCTCCCGCGACGACGCCCGTGTCACCCTTCGCGCTCCCAAAGTATTTCTCTTTATTCTCAATATAATTAGTAAAACCATAAACAGGCTTTTATTAAACCTCTTCAGGTTATGGGCCGTATAAAATCAACCTGTTCAGTTGGATTTCTATAATAATATCAGTGAGAATCTGCAACAATTATTTGTGTGGTACCGCATTGCATTGGTAGAACAATGAATAACCTCCAAATAGAAAAATTGTCCGGCAGGGAGAATTATAATACTTGGAGATTTGCTGTGAAAACGTATCTGGAGCATGAGGACTTATGGTGCTGTGTCGATCCGTTGAGTGACATTGCAATAATTGACCCTAAAAAAGATGTAAAAGCTAAGTCTAAAATAATTTTACTCGTTGACCCGGCCATCTTTGTTCACATCGAAGAAGCGGGCAGTGCACGAGAAGTGTGGATGAATCTGCAAAAAGTATTTGAAGACTCTGGGCTGTCAAGAAAAGTCGGTTTATTAAAAGATTTAATAAACACATCTTTGGAAAATTGTAGCAACGTGGAGGAATATGTCTCCAAAATCATGACAACTGCACACAAGCTAAGAAACATAAGTTTTAAAGTGGATGATGAGTGGTTAGGCACACTGATGCTAGCAGGACTACCAGAAGAATACAAACCCATGATAATGGGAATAGAAAGTTCTGGTGTGTCTGTATCTTCTGACTTCATAAAAACTAAATTGTTACAAGAAGTAATGGTCTCGGAGTCCTCCGTATTATATACAAAACATAGGAAAAATGGAAATAAGAATAATAAAGGACCCCGATGTTATGAGTGCAATCAGTATGGCCACTATAAATCTGGATGCCCCGTGAAGAAGAAGAGGGAGAAACAAGAAAATAATCATTCTCTTTCAGCATTTTCAGCTTTTTTTTCAGGTAATAAAGATACAAACTGGTATGTGGACTCAGGTGCATCCATGCACATGTCATGTAGATCTGACTGGATTTATGACAAAGAACCCTCATTAGTAAACAAAATAACAGTCGCAAATAATGATGTTGTCTCCGCACAGGAAATGGGTAAAGTAAACCTTACCACAGTTACTTGTAATGATGAGCATCATATTCAGGTGAGAAATGTATTGTTTATACCAGAACTAAGTACTAATTTACTATCGGTGAGTCAGTTAACTAAGAAAGGCTGTACTGTTAAATTTACTGATTCTGGCTGTGAGATTTACAACTCCAACAAAGTACTTGTTGCTTCAGCAACGTTGGTGAATAATATGTACAAACTGAACACAATCACAGGAAATGCATATTCCACAGCAAACAGTAAAAATACAGCTAGTATAGATATATGGCATAGAAGATTAGGTCACTTAAACAAAGCTGATGTAATTAAGTTGGAAAAGTGTGCTGAAGGTATGAATATTACAAAACAGGGATTTAATCAAACCTGTATACCTTGTATAGAAGCGAAACAAGCTAGATTACCTTTCCCTACTTCTAATTCTAGAGCAAATGAATTGTTAGAAATAGTCCATTCCGATCTGTGTGGCCCAATGGAAACTCAGTCTATTGGTGGGGCCAAATATTTTATGACACTAATTGATGATTATTCCCATAAAGTTTTTGTTTATTTTCTAAAAAACAAAATGAATCTGAAGGAAATATTTGAAAAATTCAAAAATGAAGTTGAAAATCAATTAGGGAGGAAAATAAAAATATTAAGAACAGATAATGGCACAGAGTATACTAACAAAGTTTTTCAAAAATGTTTGACAGATTCCGGCATAAAGCATCAGACCACTACACCCTATACGCCTCAGCAGAATGGAGTTGCGGAGCGTATGAACAGAACTCTTGTGGAAAGGGCAAAGTGCATGCTATTTGATGCAAAACTGTCAAAAGGTTACTGGGCGGAAGCTGTTGCCACCGCAGCCTATGTGGTAAATCGTTCACCTTCACGTGTTTTGGGAGAAACTACGCCGGAAGAGATGTGGACAGGTAAAAAACCAAATATTTCACATTTGATGATTTTTGGAACCACAGCTATGGTACACAGGCCCAAAGAGAAAAGGCAAAAATGGGACAAAAAGTCATATGAAATGATGTTTTTGGGATATTGTGAAAACACTAAAGGCTACCGATTATATGATATAAAACATAAACGGATGACAATCAGTAGAGATGTCATATTTATGGAAAATGAGAACATAGAATTAGCACAAGAAAGTACAAACCAACCTACCCTTGTTGATATAATTCATAATAGTCCTGAACTAGATAATGAACACATTGTTTCAGTTACAGATACTTCTTCCTTGGCAGAACAGACTGATAGCACCTTGTCACCACAGAGTTCTGGTTCTTTTGACAGCTGTGTTAATGATAATGATGACAGTTATCATCCGGATACAACTGATGAAAGTTTCTTCAATAATTTATCTCATTCAAATATTACTCTGAGATCACACAGGATAAATCGGAATGCGATGAATTCATCATTTGAAGATAGCAATGTAATGTGTGCCATGCAGTTAACTGACCCTGCAACGCTTGAAGAAGCAATGTCTAGTACCGATAAAGAGCAATGGCAAGAGGCTATGGATGAAGAATATAAATCTCTATTAGCAAACAATACCTGGATTATGTCTAAATTACCGCCTAATAAGCGTGCAATTCCGTGCAAATGGGTATTTAAAAGAAAAACCAATGAGAGGGGGGAAATTGTCAAGTTCAAAGCAAGATTGGTTATAAAAGGATGTGCACAAAAGAGAGGTTCAGAATACAATGAAGTTTATGCACCTGTAGTCCGGCTGACTTCATTGAGATATCTGATGGCAATCTCAGTCAAATATGATTTGGATTTATATCATATGGATGCTGTATCAGCATTTCTTCAAGGAGATATTGAAGAGGAGATATACATGGCTCAACCGCCTATGTATGAACATGGGGAACATGTTTGTTTATTAAAAAAGTCACTGTATGGCTTAAAGCAAGCGAGCAGACAATGGAATCGAAAATTGGATGCTGCTTTAAAGGAATATGGTTTAACATGTTCAAAACTTGATTTATGTGTTTATTATAGAATAACAGATCAAAATAATATAATGTTTGTAGCCACCTATGTTGATGATCTGATAATTTTGAGTAACAATGAGTCTGAATTTCAGAATTTGAAAGAAAAGTTAAGTAATACATTTCAAATGAAATACCTTGGTGAGTTAACATATTTCATAGGCTTTCATGTGGATAGAGACAAAAGTAAGAAGGAAATTTGTCTAGATCAAAGAAAATACATACAAGAAGTTTTACACAAGTTTGGTATGTCAGATTGCAAATCAACGAAGAGTCCTATGGATGTAAATGAGAAACTGCATAGTACAAACAAAAAGGAAAACATTTTGACTAATATTCCTTATCAAGAACTAATAGGCTGTTTGTTATATATTTCACAAGGTACAAGACCAGACATAAGTTATGTTGTTAATTTCCTTAGTAAATTTAACAACCAACCTGAAATGCATCATTGGATGGCGTTAAAACGTGTCTTGAGGTATTTAAAAGGAACTCAAGATTATAAGTTGACTTATAAACAGTCTCTGGAGGAAAGAATAACACATGGATATTGTGATGCCGACTGGGCAAATTCCGCTGAAGATACCGGTCGTGCACCGGTTACACATTTCTGTTTCAGGGAGGATCCATATGTTGGAATTCTAAACGCCAACCTACAGTTGCTCTGTCAACCACAGAGGCAGAATACATGTCACTCTCGGCTTGTATTCAAGAGGGTCTGTGGCTTATACAGCTACAAGAAGAATTCTGGCCACGTAGATCGCAGGCTATGATAGTATACTGTGATAATCAAAGTTGTATTAAACTTTCAGGTTCTGATAGCTATCAATCAAGGACTAAGCACATTGATGTGAGGCACCACTTTATACGTGACAAAATAAGAAGTGGGCAGTTCACTGTGCAATATGTTCAGACGGGAGAGATGATTGCGGACATCCTTACCAAGCCTACTACACCGGCAAAGTTGGCTTACTGCTCCATGAAGATGGGATTATGTTTAAGGGAGGATGTTGATGTATAACCATAATTTCGGAACGCATCCGAACGCAGTAATGGCGCTGTATCCGGGTTCCGCTCACTGACAGCTCTCTGACAGGCTGCTCCCGCGACGACGCCCGTGTCACCCTTCGCGCTCCCAAAGTATTTCTCTTTATTCTCAATATAATTAGTAAAACCATAAACAGGCTTTTATTAAACCTCTTCAATATTTATTGCGAAAATTGAAAATTAAGCTTAACTTTGTAAAATTTAGGTACTACAATAAAAATGCAGGTAGGAAATTGTAATTGCGTAGTTGTAAGAACAAAGGACTTTATCGATCTTTTTATGTGCGGGTAGGAAAATACTTGTTGAATGTATGAATTTATGTGAAATATAGTAATAATTGGACTTCTAACACACTGTATAATAGATAAATAGCACAAATAGAAACTGATTGATGTATAGGAATAGGAATAGTTCGGGAATTTGGTATAGAAATTGATTGGGAAAGATAGGAAGGGCACTTAGCTTGCACTGGCTTGAACTGCGGTCCGACGCTGATCGCTGATCGATAGTCCACAGAATGGCTCCAATGGCTAGTACTTCCTTCTGGTATTCCTCAGGAACATTGCTTGTATTGTAGATAGGAACGGCAGCTGGTCACAGCGAGAACTTGTCCGCCATAGATTGGTAATGGCGGCGCTCGCCGGCAGCCTGGCACTCGATTTTTACGTTATATATCTTCTTGTTTCACGAATTTGGATATTCGTGCTGTCCTGTCACGGTCGCCAGATGTTTACGCACTTATTTGTCGTAAATGAAACTCCCAAAATATCTTGGAAAATTGTATTATAAAAAGTGTACAGTGTGTCTTTGTTGGTGGTTAAATTGGAAGTGAAGTTATACAATGGATAGAATCAATTACTGATGGAAAATAAATTGCACTAATAATACGTGCACTAATATCCATTCTCTGTGTACATTAAGCTTTTACCTATTTTGTTTACTAATTTTGATTATATTTATGTACTTTTTACTTACTTATATATTTCTTTCCTGCTGTATAGTTGTTATTATTATTTTTTTTTAAGCTAGTTCTTACTTTGTGTTTGTTTATATTTTTAGTTTGTATTTTGTTTTCTTTTGTTATCTGTGGCTCGGAAGGTTTCCTACGGAAGATCAGCGTTGTTTTGCTTAATGCAAGGCAACACATGCTGAGTAGGGAACCTTTTTGAGATACAATACAATTTTCTCGTGATTTTTATTTTAATTATTATTTTGTATGTTTTATTTTATATTGTTTTGTATCCCAAATAAAAGTATTTTCTTTCTTTCTTTCTTTCTTTACGTTGCTATGATATTTAGCGCAGGCGTTCGGCGTAAACATCTTATGTGCACCGTTTAGATTCTGTTGCCCAGTCTCTTAAGAGGCTGGTGCCCTCAGTTTCTGATGGTTAAAGTACATATTTTCTACTTATTTTATTACACTTTATTAGATACTATAGATTACAGAAATATTGTTATAATTTAGGAAACTCTAACTAATGTGTCTCACAAAGTCTTTTGACTAAGAGGTCGCGGCAGAATATCAGCGTTTACTGGTAACCTAGTGAACACAATGCTGAGCCGTAGCCTATTTACTGCTGTAGCACACATTCTCCCTATACTTTATTTTTTAATTATTATTTCTACTAGTTTTGATTTGTATATGTATAGTAGTGTATTACTGTGTACTGTTCCTTTATGTGTGTGTTTGGTAGTAAATAAATGTATGTCTATGTCTATTTCACTGCCAGCAACGTAACATTAGATGGTAAGGCATCATTTATCTATACTCTATACTAAAATTATGTAGCTAAAGAGTTTGTTTGTTCGAACGTGCTTATCTCAGAAACCGATGTTCTTTTTAAAAATATATGTATTTCAGTGTAGGATAGTACATTATTAAGGAAGGCTATAGGCTATTTTTTATAAACTATATGTAGATGTAGATACATAGTAAGAAAACGCATGCAAAGCTGTCGACAGGTCGGCTAGTTTTTTTATAAGTCCATACGGTAGTCCATAAAAAAAAAATAAAAAATAAAAACTTTTTATTTCAGATATCTAAAAATGATCCATATAAAGCACTATTAGTTTATTAGATTCAGATTTTAATCAGATTCTGTTTTTAAGGTTACCTCTACACTCCAAAATGCCGAATCGGGGATGACGTTATCCTTTTGTCCTTCGATAGACAGTGCGCGCGACTTCGGATTTATACTGTAGATCCGGTTCGAAGAATGTTAGAGGTATTGAAATTATGAAATGATGAAGACGCCACTGCTAACTTGTCAGAAAACAAATCGTTATAGCGTTCCTGTAATTCCCTAGTAGGGTAATCAGAATGTAGGTATGTCGTAGTATAGAGAGCCATTAAAAAGCTTCCACATATCGCCGTTATACTGCGCAAACCAATTAACTCGAAATTTTGTCCAAATTGAACTAAAAATGCCAAAGTACTCAAAATTTTATGATCTTTCGTCTGGTAAAACCCATTAACTGCTATGTCTTTTAGTTTTGCTTCTATAGAATGTGTTAATCAAGTAAATCAAGCAAATTATGATTTGTGTACAAATACAAAACATTAGGCCGATTTAACTTGACTGTCACCACAATCGTCTCCAACGAATGTCAGTTAAATTGATTAAATTTATTTTACCCCCAAGAGACCTCTTTGAATACTTTTTTTTTTCCTCAGGGATAACCATTTTATTCGTTTTACTTAACGTATTTCATATGATTCAATACAAATATCGTCTAAGAAAAAAGGCTATAACCAGATAATAGGTTTTACCTGTCGAATTTCATACGTCTTAATACAAGTTATCATCTAGGAAAAAATGCTATATCCAGATAATTCTGCTCTGGGCTGTACAAAAAATAGAAAATTTACAGTTAGTTGACCAAAAATTCCTTGAAAGTGGACATTCACACATGGATTTGTTTTGATTAATTTTAACCCCCGACTAAAAATAGGTTTGTTTGTTTATAGGCTTGATTTTGATGATTTTTAAGCAGATTTGTGATGGTTCTAAACTTTATAACAGTTTTATATCCTACTTAAAATATTTGTTAAGAAGGATATTAGGCTGTAATAACCTGATGTTATCATCATCATCATATCAGCCATTGGACGTCCACGGCTGGGCATAGGCCTCCCTATATGACTTCCAGTCGTTACGGTCGCTCGCAGCCTGCATCCATCATCAGTCCACCTTGTTGGTGGACGCCCAACGCTGCGTTTCCGTTTTTTTTTCCGTGGTTTCCACTCGAGGACTTTACGGCCCCATCGGCCATCTGTTCTCCTCGATATATAGCCTGCCCATTACCACTTCAAAGAGCTAATCCGTTGTGCTATGTCGGTGACCCGCGTTCTCCTACGCATCTCCTCATTTCTGATTCGATCCCGTAGGGAAACTCCGAGCATAGCCCTCTCCATAGCCCTTTGAGCGACTCTGAGTCTGTTGATGAGACCGATAGTGAAGCACCACGTTTCGGATCCGTATGTCATCACTGGCAACACACACTGATTGAAGACTTTTGTCTTGAGGCACTGAGGTATTTTTTAACGAAAAGACGCTGTGAAGTTTCCCGAACGCTGCCCGTCCGAGCTGGATTCGACGAATGACCTCCTTCTCAAAGTTGGACCTACCTAATTGGACTGTCTGTCCTAGGTATACATACGCGTCAACAACTTCAAGAGCCGAGTTCTCAACCATAACAGGGGAAGGCTCTACATTAACATTGGACATGACTCTCGTCTTATCCTTGTTCATTTTGAGACCAACCCGTTGGGAGACTCGATTGAGGCCTTCGAGCATTGTGGAGTTCTTCCATCGAGTTTGCCATGATAACGATATCGTCTGCGAATCGAAGGTGAGTGCTGTATTCGCCGTTGATATTGATGCCCAATCCTTTCCAATCCAAAAGTTTGAAGGCGTCTTCCAAAGAGGCAGTAAACAGTTTCGGAGACAGAACGTCTCCCTGTCCTACGGCCCTTTTCAAGGGAATCCGAACTCTGTTCTTTTACTCGGACTGTCTCGGACGGACATGGTAACGTTTCTATACAAACACTTAACTACTAACCATGTAATGTACCAAATTTTTTACCAATAAATGCTATCTATGCTATGCTATGCTATGCTACTTTAACATTTTTCCTTACTTTTTTACTCTAATATTATTAGGGTGAAAGCTTGTGACTTTGTTACTTCTTCACGCTTAAATGGTTAGACCAATTTTGTTGAAATTTGGTGAGGACATAGCCGACATCTTGGATTAACACATAGGTTGCTTTTCATTATGACCATCATCATCAGCGAGCAAAGCCGTGGGAAGGAGCAAGTAAGATAATAATTATATTTAGTGCTTTCCTGAAGTGGCCAGCTTCGTATAGGTATTTAAACAGTCTCCAGAATTTCAGGGAATTTTCTGCACAGAATGATCAAAGGTACATCTAGACATAATTTAGAACATCTAGCAAGCTTCACTCTTGCTTGATTATTTTGACTTTTATTTGAATTATATGAATTTCAGTCATTCATAAAGTGTTTGTCCAAGTTTCTCCATTTACTAATTTGAATTGGTTGGCACTGATTAATGACTATTCAATTCAATTCAATTCAATCAATTTTATTTCAGACAACATTAATTTAATAGATACATGAATGAAAATTAAAGCGTCCATATACGAGTACACACAAAAATGAAATAATTATACAAAAATCTATTATTTAGACTTGGGCAGAATATAAGCTTCTGTCCAGTGCTTCATAAACCAACAGTCAGTGTCTAACCTACTCGCTATAAGCTGTAGGTAGCTGTTAGAGCTGTCGCGCACGCGGCGCATCAGGGACGCAGATCTTTTGCGCATTATCGCCTCGAAGCCGTCTACTCGTGCGTCAGCAAACATTCCTGATGCGCTGCAGAAGCGCGGCAGCCCTAACAGCACCCTAAACGAGTTGTTATATTAAATAAAAAATAAAATAAAATAATTTATTCAAATTCTTAGTGCTATAGATTTATAGATTATGGTATAATACATGATAATTTAATTCTTAAATAAAACGAGTGCCTAAACTAGGTTAAAACCTGTGTTATAGGCTAAATGTGCATACAAACATAAAATCACTTAAAAATCTAGGTATAAATAGTGGAAGAATTGCAAAATTTTAAAATATCTTACTTATCAACTAATTACAATGGTATACTACATTGAAATGTACTTATATGTTATTAGCCTACTTTATTATAGGCGCATTGTATTGTTTGCTGAGCCAACATTCTGTAAGAACAACGATGTCACAGCTTACATCTAATCTCTTTTGAAATACAGCAAAATTATCATAATTTTTAAAAACACTTCGAATATTTTGAGTTAGTATGGTAAAATTGTTTATGTATGAAGTAATATATTTTTTACAATTTTCTACTTCGCACAAATAGGATTCGGATACGGAAAAATTATCTAACTCTTCAATTACATTAGTTAACATATTTAGTTATAAGTGAATAGATAGTTATAAAAGAGCAGGAGATTTTGAGTGATGCGGCGCTCTTAGGCGCCTTCATAATCAATAGAATTTATGTACCTAGTTTCTGCCGCTATTTTCGCCGGGCATTCGACAGAGCCAGTTAAGTGATTCGCAGGTTTCTTAAAATGCATGCACGTCGCACATTTAGGCTCTTCCGTCTTCTTTACACATTCTTTGGCCGAATGTCCCTGACCTCCGCAGTGACTACAGATAATGGTGGTATCACGGCAAGTTTTCGCGGCGTGGCCGTACTGCTGGCACTTAAAACAGCGGGTGACAATAGTAAAGTCTTTGATGGGGCACGAAGACCAGTTTATAAAAAGCCTTTCTTTGGTGATAAGGGCTTTACGAATAGCTGCTGGTACTTCAATAATGTAGTTACAATGCTCTGCGTCTTTTTTTCCAGACTTGTGGCTTAATCTTATTGAGGACAAGAACTTTTCTAAAGTATAATCCTTAAGAGTTTCGGTCACATTTTGATGAAAGATGCTAGAGAAAACTTCTTTTTCTTGCATTTGGGACGGTACTCCAATAACTACAACTCTGGGCTTTCGTTTTTGAGGCTCATCAATCAGCAGACCGCAGTTTGTTAAATTTACTGACTGTTTGAGTTTTTCAATATCGTTTTTTGATTCTGTGCTAATTATTACGCCTCCATTTCTGGTCTTTCTGAGGCCTCTAACCTGCAACTTCATTTCCTCAGGACTGAACATTTTTTGAACAAGATTTTTGGTGTTTTCGCTTGTCTTTGTGGTGTCTTGCGGATAAATTGCCACAGAACTCAGGTTTATAGGCTTAATGAGGTCAGTCCCTCTTTTAACCATGTCTGCAAATGAATTTATTGGGCTAGGTCTGGAGGTTTCGTCAATTTTTTCCTTTAGGCTCACAAGAGACTTTGAGAGGTCTGTTTGCTGCCTAAGGGCCTGAGTTTCCACGTTCAAAATCATAGCTCTGGACTTTACTGATTGATAAAGAGCTACCATTTGGCCCGTGCTGTGTCCAACTTGGCGGCACAACGATGAGATTTTTAATTTATGCTCAGAGTTGAGCTTGCCTGATTCAGAGATGGTGCAGATTTCATTTAGTGCTTGTTCAATGGACGACATCCACTTTTGCAGCTCCGACGTAGGAATAATGTCTCCAGGCTCGGCTGCAGGGCAGGACGGGGGCGGCGGGCGGGGCGAGGGGGCCGGGGCGGGCATGGCGGGAGTCCGGGGCGGGCTGCGGGCTATCCTGCTGCTCCGGGAAAACGGACTTTCACTCATATTACCAAAGTTCCGAAAACACTTTTAAATAAGCATTATCACTGTTTCATATAACACACATGACACAGATTCTGTTTCTCATTAATTGAGGTCACTGGTCAGCACAAAAATATTAATTGTTTATTTTACTTTTGGCACGACTGCTCTAAACAACGGCGGATAGTAAGAATCCGCCGTTTTGGATCCGTAGGGCATTCCAAGACTTTTTGGTGTGCTTGACCCACAAGCTGCACGTATAAAACGACTGGCAATAAGCACTAAAAAGCGTCGTTTTTACATGCACAGTGCAACGCGCGAACCTACGGGCCAGCATGTTTGCTCTGATTGATAATGCCCTACGTTCCCTATCCATGTCTTGGTCATCCTTAAGAGACTCGGTGACCCAATGACCCAGATACTTGAAGCTAGTTACACGCTTGAGCTCGCTGCCGTTCAGGAAAACCGGCGGTATGGTGTCGTAAGTCTTATTACCTGATTTGAAGACCATGAACTCACTTTTGCTTGCATTGTATCTGAGCCCGTGGGCCTCCGCATACCTCTCACAGACCCCAATTATATTTCTGAGAGCACTGATTGATGGGCTTAGCAGCACCATGTCATCGGCATAGCTTATGTTATTGACCATAACACCGTCAATGGAGCAGCCGATCCTAGTGCTGCTAAGCTCACGAATCAGACGGTCCGTGTACAAGCTGAAAAGTCGTGGCGAACTCAACCCGCCCTGTCTGACCCCGCATTCCAGCCTGTACTCGTCCGAAAGTGATCCCGCCCACCTTACATAGTTGCTCTGGTTGCTATACCAATGCTGGAGGAGTGATATGAGCTCACGAGGAAGGTCAGTATCCTTTGTCAGCTTTTGCCACAACCTATCATACGCCACAAGATCGAAAGCTTTCGATAAGTCGAGAAAGCAGGCGTAGACAGGTGTGCTTCTGCTGGTATAGTACTGGACGGTGTGTTTGAGGCATAGTACTGCAGTTTCAGTGGACAACCCAGCTCTAAATCCGAACTGGGCGTCGTGCAGGTTCACATGATTAGATAGATGCATATCAATCACACCGTCCAGCACCTTTGCTATCACTGTAGCCAGAGATATAGGTCTGTAGTTGTTCAAACAGGAAGAGTCTCCAGTCTTGTTTTTAATTAAAGGAACAACTACAGTCCTTAACATATCTTCTGGTAAATGTGAATGGCTGACACAGAGGGTGAAGAACATAGCGAGCACCCCTGGCAGATGAACACCTGCATTTTGCAGGTGTTCAATGCTCAATGAGTCATGACCTGGGGATTTCCCTCGCTTCATGTCCCTCACCACCCGCGCCACCTCCTTCGCAGTGATAAGCATGACCCTCTCCTCCCCGCCTCCTCCTCCCACATCTAGCCCCTTGATTGCAGGATCCAGTGGAGATTGTACCCTAAAATGCTCCTTAAACCGATTGGCAATTTGGACGGGATGACTGATGCCCTCCACGCTCACCGGGACGCTTGGCTTCGGATTCAGTTTATTAGTCTCTTTCCAAAACTTAGAAAAATTTTTAGCTTTATGTTGTGTCGCAATAATATCCATTTTTATTTGAGTCTCATTATTTTGACACCATTTTAATTTAGCTTTAAATTTACTTCGCGTCTCACACATTTTTCTGTACGTTGGACCACAAACAGGTTTTCCAACAGACCTCCACTCCTGAAACCAAAGCCGAGCCTCCCTGTGAGCGTCTGCTACATATTTGTTCCAGCCTGTAACATGAGATTTAATTTTATTATTTCTATTACTATGATTAGCAACTAACCGACAACACTTAACAGCCGAATCACGCAGACTAGTTACAATTTCACTATATAGGTTATTTAAGATAGTTTTATGTTCCATTTTATTACAAAGCGAGTCAGCACAACCTCTGAACTCGGGGGGAAAATTTACATTTCGAAGCTTGGATGTACATAGTTCCCTATATTTTTTCTTCTGTAAAACATCTCTTTCACCCCATGTAACATAATTTGGCACTGATTTAACCTCATTCAATTTTAATCTTATAACACTTAGGTCACATTTTATTTCCAATGCAAAGTGATCCGACCATGAAAAACTATAATTTACCTTAATGTCAGTAATTGACTTCCTGGCAGCCTCAGTCGTTACAACATGGTCTAACCACGAAGAAGAACCATGCGCATCACTAATAAAAGTGTATGTTCCCGACGACACCCCCAGGAAGTCAATGTCCGCACAAGTCCATTTCACTTCACGACAAAAATGTATCAGCTCCCTACTAAAAGGCGCTCCCGGATCCGCATTAAAGTCACCTAATTATATACACTGAGTCTACGTTACTGTTTTCCACAATGGCACTAATTTCACTCAAACAGCCTATAAATTTAAGTTCTATTGAAGTTTGATATTATTAATATTCAAATAACCAAGGCACAATGTGTTTATATAGTTTTATGACGTTAAAATTACAATAACAACTGAAAGACCTGAAACCCCAAAAATTTGTATGCATAATTCATTAGTTCTTAACATTTTCTACAGGGAAAGCCAATTATCTTGACGCCTTTTATCGTGTAGCTTCACGAGTTTTATTATAGCTTTTATTATATAAATGTAAAAACTAATTTCTCATGTTTCGCTATATTCCTACAAATTTAGAAAATATAGAGATTTGACAATTTACAGGGAAAACCAGTTAAATAGGAGACCTAGTGACAGTTACCGCCAAATTTTGATAAAAGCATTTAGCTTTTTATATATCTAAGGTTACATATACTAATAGAACATGAACAAATGTACTTTTGTTAATATATAAATAATAACAATAGAGATTAGAAACTATCATTTCAACACCTTAAACTTTAAAAACGCGATATCTCATTTTGAACTTTTGGGCAAACTTTTGCAATTTCGCAAATTCGCGATACCGGAAGTTGAAATTCGATCCCTGACATGACGCAATTTTTGTTTTAAAGTAGTGGCTGTTATTGTTTTATTCAAACGGTTGGTTCATCTGGCGTAAGTTTAACATAAATCTTTATAGACATAGACCTTATTTTAATCAGGATAAGGCTCAAAATCAACACACGTCGGAGTAAGTCATATGGCTTACTGCGATGTTTACGTAAAGATCGGAGTAAGTCATATGGCTTACTGCGATGTCAACGGGTTAATTGTTTTGCGCAGTATAACGGCGATATAGCAAATGCATAGCTAGGAATAAATGTACAAACTGATTACCTACATAATCAAAAACAACCAAACATACACACATAAAAAAATAATAGGTACCTACCTACCTATAAGTACTTAGGTACTTAATATTTTCTTTTAGGAAGCAAAAAATACGGATAAATTACCTACAATTCAACCTACATGCCCTATCTTAAAGAACAAATTACTGAGTAATTGTTTAAGCTTAGGTACTAGTGCTTGTGTTAAAGATATCCAAATCATCAACATTTCTTACTACAGTATTATTCTGTATTATACATGGTAGATAGGTAGGTACTCAAATAATAAAAGAATTTTGTCTATAGCTAGTTTTAACAATTGGTACAAAAATAATGATATGTTATGTTTAGGCTTTCTCAATGCAATTTTGCTCGTGTGCAACCTGTTGCGTATGTGTAATGTGCAATTACACCTGTGTGCGTGCCGCGACCCCATCCCACAGAAATTATACTCTAACGAGAAGAACTACAAATTCATACGTTGGAAATGCTTACACGGAGCCCACTAGCGCTCCAGTTTTCGAGCAACGAAACTAATCAGTAGCGCGGGAATTTCAAAATGGGTTCTACCTATAGGTACCTACTATATGTATATGGAAAATGGAAAACCTGTGTGCATATTGTTTCCTTTTCAATTAGTAAATAAATGGTAAAGTTATTCAGTCTGTCTAGTGACTGACCTAACACCTAACATCCTTTATTAATCATCCTTAGTAGGTATACCTACTAATACTCTACATTTACATAGTGACCAAAGAAATTTAAATGTATCTCAAACCTAAATACTTAATAAACTCATAAAGTTAATCATTATCACTGCCGTCATATTGCTAAAAAACCGTAAACTGACATTTTGCCAAAATTGACTTTTATACACAGCACGAAAGCGTAAACTTTTATCTATCTTCTAGTCGTTAATTTAAGGCTTTCATTCGCTTGGTCCTACAAACTTAGAAAACAGTTACATGCATAAACAATACTAAATGACCGCTATCTGACTTTAACTTTTTTATAACTATTTCCACCCTCATGATATGATTAGGACTTACAATGTCTAAAACACAGTTTTTGTACTCGTACAACACTAAAGAGCCGCTAAACGCCCTTAGACGTAAAATCGTAGGTAAACTTACATATATTTTAAACAATTACAAGCCTAAAAGACAGTCACTGGTTTTAAGAAATGAAATATGACGTTATTGTCTAAGTAATTATAACGTAATAAAACAGTTAACTGACAATGCAACACTAAAACACGTCAGTAGTTGTAAATTGGGGTTTCTGGATCACAATTAGATCCAGAAACGCCCAATTTCCATCATTCACTACACTAGATTCAGAAACGCCCAATTTCCATCATTCACTACACTAGATTCAGAAACGCCCAATTTCCATCATTCACTATACTAGATTCAGAAACGCCCAATTTCAGCCATCATTCAATAGTTCTGTTTTCAGTTCTCTTCATATCATTCCGATCTGTCCTGATCTGATATATCAGATATGTCAGTCTATAAACTGCTATCATCTTAAATTTATAGCTGATCTGATCTGTACCCTTATTCAATCAGTTATTATGTATTTTGTAATATCCCAATTTATGCATTCACCATGCTTTGACAACTTATAATATATTCTTCCCCTTTCACTGCATTTAAATAAAGACATTGAGGAAAATTTATAGCATGCTGCATCCAAGGATCATTATACATTTCCCAATCTTCAATAATTCCTCCACATGAAAAACATGCTGCCTTATCATTTGGATTAGTTCCAAAATAAAAAAATCCAGCATCAACCATTTCCATTACTAATCTTCTTACATTATTTGCTCCCCAGTAATTATCAAAGGAAACTTGACGCATTTTATAAGTATTATAGAGGTCATATCGAGGTTTATATCCAGTTTGAATCATATTATATTCTATTTATTAATAGCTCTTTACACAAATAATTTTATGTGTCTAATGACTCGGTTAAATGTTCGCAAGCCACTTTATAGTCTTGATTTAAGCAGGTGGGAAAGGTAGAAAGCTCGTTTAAAGCAATAATAAGTATATCTTTGTTTTATTTTATAAAAAGTTTATTATCAATACACCATTTATTCAAACACAATACATTTTTTAAAGCACATACAGAATCATGATAATGACAATGATAAATATCTTGAGAATATTTATATTGATCATATAGACTTATCAGACTAGAACAACCACTTTCTTCTAAATTACAGATATTAATATTTTTATTTCTTAAAATACGCTTTAACCACAACACTTTTTCAGAACCTTTAACATAAACTTCTTTATCTCTCAAGATAGCTGTCACCAAAGTCTGGTAACTAGAATAAGGTATAAATCCTTCACCCCATTTGATTTTTCTGTTACGTTCAATCCAATTTACTTGTTTTTTCTCTGTTTCCGTTAAATTTTTATATTGAAATGGAGCTTTAAATAAATATACTTGTATTTTTTGATTGTACAATATAGCGATTTCTTTTATGATAAATTCATTTGTATCTGTTTTAAAGCCTTGAATATCAACAACAGCAATCATGATAACCTGCGCACAATGTTGCTTAGAGGTTTGTACTCCACAATTCTATCGTTTATAATCAAACAATATGCAGTTGTTTTATCCGGAAATGGTGTGGAACATTCAACTTCAAGCCTTACATCTACAGGACCCGTTTTTAGACTATCGTTTTGTCTTGAACAGTCTAAAATAAAAAAAGGAGCTTTTTCTTTAAAACCGTGTAGATCAAGCAATGGGTCTACAGGACTGTTGTAATACGACTGACGAAATTTTACATACATTTCATATAATATACTGTACTTGTTCTCGGAAAAGTTTAAGCTAAAAGGTTCATAGGGAAAATATTGTGAATTCAAAAAGAGAGTAACATTGGTTATATCACAATGATCAAATTGTGAACTGTCTTTAATTTTATTATTTCTTCTATTAGTCTGCAAGCAAAATATAACATATCTAGGCTTTTCCAGTTGTGAAGCAGTTTTTACCGACCATGAATGCTTTGTTGTTTTAGGGAGTAAGGGATACTCATATAAATCCCAATTTCTAAAAGCCATCTGAATAGGTTTATCTTTTTCTAAGTGTTTTAAAAGCGTTAATCGCTCTCGATCTGATACTTTAATATGTGGTACCCTCCATTGAACTCTCTGTATCTCTATTTGAAAATGAGTAACCTCTGCATCAGTAAGAACAACACTGTTTAGGTTAGAGTTGCTTCTATTATTCTATATACAATTTTATTGTAATCTTCTGCGAACCCTAAAACCTTGTTGTTCACGCGCCTGTGAGTGTAATTATCTACGGAACAACATACACATGAAGATCGTACGCACTTGCATCAATAGGTGTGTAAAAACGTCACTGAAATGTCACCTGTCACTGCAACAAGAACTTCGTATGCGCCTCGACCAATCAGACGCAATTACGTCACCGCCAAATTGCACCAACCAGAGGAACCGTCTCAGCGCAACGTCACTTGGCTTCAATAACGCATCAAGATCGCCATTATTATTCGCTTTAAATTCGTACCTAACAAATGTATCTATTTTCTACAAATAAACGTTATATACCAGCATAAATAAAGAATTCGTTTATGAGTCTACAAGCCTGTTATCTATCCATCCCGATAGGAGATAGAATAATAGGAAACAAGGACAGAACTCAAACATTGGACCTTACGAGCCGGATCATAAAGAAATCGAGAAATCACCAAGGAAGTTGAGCCATCATACGAAGAGGAAGAGATAAACGGTCAGGTCATCCACTCCCGCTCCTTCTCTCTCATTTTCCTTGTGCTAAAACCGTGTATTTTCACATTCCAGTATCTACGCCTTTGTTCTATGCGCGTGCACCGGTACCGGACCGCGTGCGTGCTTGCCGCCATTTTCCGGGACAAACGTGAGTAACCTTTGCTTCTTTATAAACTACCAAAATGAGTGACGAAGAGAATTCGTATGTCGCGAGTTATGTAGATATAAGCGATTTAAAGAAACAAAGGGGTTGTATTAAGGGCAGATTAACGCTATTCGAGAAATATGTCGCTAAGTTTGAGGGTGCTGCGTTGTCAGACAGGCATCGAGCTGAGTTTGAATTGAGAATTGAATCTGTATCTAATTTATTAAAATCGTTTACACAGATACAAGATAAAATTGAAATGATGTCCGAAGAAAAAGAAATAAATTCACAGCTAGAATATCGAGGGTCATTTGAGGATCAATTCTTTAGTATAATGTCTATAGCTAAATGTTTGCTAGATAATTCGGACAGTAAAGGTAATTCTGATTCTAAATGTACACATAATGCGCATCAGATTAGACATAATTTATTCAAATTACCTGAAGTTAAATTGCCCTCTTTTGATGGTTCCTACGATCAATGGCTTGAATACAAGAATTCATATTTAACAATGATTCACAAGCGCAGTGATCTTGATTCAATTCAAAAGTTTCACTATTTAAAATCTTCACTTAGTGGCTCTGCCTTACAAGTTATTAGTGCGTTAGAATTCACGGCTACAAATTATTCCCACGCATGGGATTTATTGGAACATAGGTACCATAATAATCGTTTACTTATTCATAATCATGTCAAATCTTTGTTTACTGCACAACCCGTCAATAGGGAATCATCAACACTCATTAGACAACTAATCGATGTTGTTTTACGAAATTTACGTGCATTAAAATCATTAGGAGAACCCACCGACGGCTGGGACACTTTAGTTAACTTTATCATTGTGTCAAAACTTGATTCTTCCACTGAGCGAGAGTGGGAAAACTACAAGGGATCGATTCATTCTAATTCAAAAGACGGTCATATCAAATTAGATGATTTGTTAGGTTTCCTACGGAACCGTGCAGACATGCTTGACATGATTCATGATAATATTTCTAAGCCCACAGACAATAATAACAAACATAATTCACAGGTTAATAAACACAAAGCACAAAGTCAACAAAAATCGTATAGTTTCGTTTCAAGTCGTAATAGCGGTAGTAAACCGTCGAGGCTTTGTGTGTCATGTGGTGCTAATCATCCATTATATACGTGTATTAGCTTTCTTAATTTATCCGTTAAAGATAGAACTAAGTTAGTCAAAGATCGAAATCTTTGTAACAATTGTTTACGTGCAGGTCACACATCATCAGAATGTTGGTTCGGCCCATGTAAACATTGTGAGAAGAAGCATAATAGTCTATTGCATTTCGTAGGTAACGACACCGAAATTATGTCTTCGTCAGCGCCGAGCGCATCTCACAGTAATAATGCGAGTAATAAACAGGTTTCTATAGCAGCTTGTGCTATGTATTCCTTACATGCGAATAATAGCGACTCGTCTTTACAAATACCACAAGTTTTATTATCCACTGCACTAATCGAAGTCATGGATAGTAATAACAAATATCACACAGCACGCGCGCTGTTAGATAATGGTAGTCAATATAGCTTTATTACGAAAAAGTTATGTAATCGTCTAAACGTATCATATATACAGTCCACTATGCAAATAACAGGTGTGGGACAATCGGTCTCAACTGTCAATCAATCATGCGAAATTAAAATGCGTTCAAAATCGAATACTTACAGTACAAATCTTCGATGTTTTGTTCTGCCACACATCACGTCTTGTTTGCCTACTAATAATATAGATATCGAGTCACTTTCTATTCCTGACAATATCACGCTAGCCGACCCATCCTTCACCGACCCAGCTGATATTGACATACTGATCGGGGCAGACTTATTCTGGGAATTACAAGAAAACGAAAGAATACGACTTTCGAACGGACCGTATTTACTATATTCCAAGATAGGATGGTTAATTTCGGGTCCTATAGATGTACGTCGAAATAATACAAATAAAAAACTTCATTGTAATCTTGTCCAGTCATCTGCTAATTCGGCTATCAATAGGCAATTAGGTAAAATTAGGAAAATGGAAAGAGTAGGTAGGCCAGAATGTATTAAACAGAAAACGCGTGAGGAAACAATCGTTTCAAAAGTGCCGTGTGGTGCCGGCCGAAGAATAGTACCACCCCTTCTCCTCCCGCGGGTGTCGTCGAACCGACTTAGGGAAACATATACATAGTATATACCAGAACACGGGCAGCAGCGTCGTTCTGTAAACTTTACCATCTTACTGCGATCATCTACACGTCTATTTAATAAACACGTAAACGTATAAAGAGTTATTATTCGAAAACTCACAAAATTAAACTTGAGTTAGGTTGTCTATTCGAAAGCAATCATCTCGATTTTACTATAAACGAAAAAGTTAACATATGTATTGTTATAAAGCGAAATTAAACGTATGACCAATCGGGTCTATTAATATTCAATTATTATTATTTAGAACATAATCTTTTAAATGTCCTGGCTAGCTAGATTGGAACGAAAACGTGTTTACGTAAATGCGATTGGTGAACCGTTTTATCGAACCTTTAGAGTTAGGCAGCTACATTTTACTTACGCGTCTCGTGATAGCGAATAGGTACTTTATTTATATCATATTAAATAGGTAGTCTTTTTCCATGTCTCAAAACAATTTGTATTTAATTCTTCTTCTATTCTTATACTCGTACTACTACAAGTTATTTATTGTAACTTTGCTACATGTAAACATAATCAGTAAAGACAATCCCACGGATATCGTAACGCGGGGTCTTTATTTATGCGAATTAAAACATAATGATATGTAGTGACCCGAACCGTAATTTTTATTGACTACGAACTTATTCCGCAAGATAAAACAATAACGATTACAAACCTTTTACAGAAAACCTTAGATAACAAGTAGGTTTAATTTTAATAAGTTGCATCGTTCAATCGGTTACGGCGCTTATGTGTCGAAAGACCGGTTCGGAGTCCGTTGATAAGCTGACGCTGCGGGACATTCGCTCGCACGGCTATCACGACATTCATTAACAATCTAAAATAATTTATGCGTAAAATCTAAACGAATTATTAGGTTAAATGTTATTTTAGACGAATCTACTTTATGTTATACGTGTAGGTAGAAGAATTATTTTATAACTTAAAATCGATTACAACAAAAACATTATATTCTGTTGTGCTGTGCAGCAAACACAGATTAACTAATTCATTACTTCTTGTGGTCTCCTATTATGTTTCTAAATCGTAAAGGCAGAGGGGCTACTCTCAAAAAAGGGTTAATTTATACGTATTATAGCATTCGCGCTGTACATTCAGAATTGGTTACCAGTTTATAATTTAATGATTACGTACTTGCCTTAAACGTTTCATATCTCGTCGTAGTAATAATATAATATTCAATTTAGTTTATTTTATCATGTTGTCCTCATTTTTGGTGGTTTATGGGAAGCAGGGGTGAAATCGTACAAATACCTACCACATAATTCGACGTGTGGTCAGTTTAGTTACACTCATATCAATAATTTAAATCGTTTTGAGCACAAACTATAATTTCCCGTCCCATTACCGCACTGTCCACAGATCCAAATGACCTAAAGGCCTAGACACCAGGGCACTTCCAGATCGGCAGGCCACTACCAGATCGCCAGGCCACTGACGACGCCGGCTTGTCAAAACATGACAACCGCACCCAGACACAAGCAATCACCAATATGGCTTGCTCGAGAACACGAAACAGGATCTATGAAGCGATAGTCTGCATTTATCGTGGGCCAGATGGAATCTCACGCATGGCTCATCCACATACGTCTACAGGCATTACACGCAGAGGTTTTCCAAAATATGTACACTACCATTTCTACCAACAGAATTTCAAGAAATAGAATACGTCAAAGTTTCTATTGGAACCTGCTGATTCCAAGGCCGGGCCTATGTTCACGCGCCTGTGAGTGTAATTATCTACGGAACAACATACACATGAAGATCGTACGCACTTGCATCAATAGGTGTGTAAAAACGTCACTGAAATGTCACCTGTCACTGCAACAAGAACTTCGTATGCGCCTCGACCAATCAGACGCGATTACGTCACCGCCAAATTGCACCAACCAGAGGAACCGTCTCAGCGCAACGTCACTTGGCTTCAATAACGCATCAAGATCGCCATTATTATTCGCTTTAAATTCGTACCTAACAAATGTATCTATTTTCTACAAATAAACGTTATATACCAGCATAAATAAAGAATTCGTTTATGAGTCTACAAGCCTGTTATCTATCCATCCCGATAGGAGATAGAATAATAGGAAACAAGGACAGAACTCAAACACTTGTTTAACGGCAATACAGCACTAAAACTCCCATCAGTAAGGAATCCTGATAAGTTCCAACCCCATAAGGCTGCCACTTTACTTTCTGCCTCATTTAATGAAATGTATGATTTTATTGTTGATGTGATTCCCGAATTTTTTATACGATCTATTTCAATACCATTTATTTCATACCTAATGTCTTGAAACAAATACATTACAGGATTATTTGTGAATGTAATATTTTTCTTGATTTGATGTCCATCTTTACCAAAAATCTTTGCTTTACCTTCAATGTAAATTGCACTGGCTGAAGGTAGCACATATATGTCTTGTTGATGTATGGGAATTCTGATTTCATCATTTTCTCTAAAGCTGTTATTATAGGAATTATATGAATGTGTTTCATAACTTTCAATCGAACTGTCGAAGTGCGGTAATTCAGTAATTTGCAGCATATTCATATTTTAAAACCAATAGCTCTGAGGAAATCTTTATTTGCTCGAGTCAATTTCTTAATTTTACGTCCGGCTACCTTAGAGATTGTAGAACGAATAATCCCACTTTTTTCCACTCGGCGGGTTTTATAATATACTATCATTTTATTTTTCTTAAATGAAGACGTATTTCAATATGTTCTCCTTTAATATTTATACACCGACCAAGATGATTTTGAATCTTAAGAGATATGGATGACACTATATTTTTATTCACTGGGAAATAAATAACGTTTTGTGGTATCTCCAAAAAACGGTAGCCTAAAGTAGTATCATTCACAAATTCATGAATAAAATGTGTTGATAATCCATTGCAGAATGAGCCGTGCACTAAATCACATTCGATTTTGATAACAGAGAGATCAGTTTTAATAGGAATATCTGATCTTGAATTCAATACTGAAAAGTACAATAAACCACACTCATATTTATCAGACAAATGAAGTGCAGGCTGAAAGTGTGTAACTAATTCTGATTTATATCCAGAGATGGTAATCGTATAAGACATGCTTATATACTGGACTATAATAAAAGATCACAGTTGTTTTATTACTTCTCTACACCAAAACTTCTTTAAGAAGTTTAAACAAAGATGTCCGCAATTATAGGGATGGTCACGTTGCATGTTTTCATAATTGTAGTTCACTTTGGTACCTACATATTTGATGAACTCCTTTGGTGGTTTAAGATTTCCATAACTATCAAAATACTCGATATAATCATTATATTTTGCTTAGGCTACCCAATGAGAGCCAGGGTTTTTAGAGCTATCTAAATTTATTACTCCACATTCTTTTTCTAAAGGGTACTTAGGGAGTTCATCTCTCATAAAGACACCTCTGAAATACGGAATACTATTTCCATACTTTAAAATGTCTAAATTAGATAAAGCTCGATTGTGTAGCCGATTTCTTAGTTTTTTTCCTTGGATAAGAAAATCCCAAGACCATCTTTATGTGGTTTAAGGTGAAGTCCTTTACCTATACAAAGCGCTTCCATTTTTTCATTATGTCTTCTCGACTCATCAAATATTTTTTGGATGTATTATCAGCTAATTCTCTGACAGCAGCCATAGCTAATTTAATTGCTGTTTTCTTGCATTTCGGATTAATTTTTTTAATTTGTTTTTTCGTTTTTGTAATTACACTTTTAAATTTTTTTAATAAACCTTTTCCAGTTGTATTCTTTTGAGAACCCTGGTTGCTACATTTCTTAAGACCAGAGCCTGTTTTAAGTTTTGCTGCCATAGCACAGCCTACTAAACGGGCTGCAATTTTTTCACCTCGACTGGCATCTAAGGCAATTGCTCTTTCTTTAGCCATTTTTAACAAAAGTAAATCCGCTTTATGCCGTTCTTCTAAGTTCGAAGATTTGTGATATGCAATATCGTGCTCCTTGCAATACTGCCTTCCTATGGTTAAAAAACCGTAAAGTGACAAACCCAAATTGTTGGCTACGAGCAAAAACGTGAAAAATGTTTAATTCTAGACTTTGTGAAGACTTACAATCTTCTTTCATATACCATTTTTTGAATAATTTCTGGGGCTTCTATTTGAGTATGAAACGGGAACATCAAATTATACACATGAGTTTTTATTGACAAATTTGTGTTTTAGACAATGGTCATCTACTTCATAAAGTGGGGGTGTGCAACACTAAAAAGCAGTCAGCTGAAGCGTAGCGGCTTTTAAGTGTTGTATCTTAGTGAAACACATACAGTTTTTCAATGCTTAACTAAAACACAGTTAAATCACTTAGTCGTCTTTTTGCATTGCATTGTATGGAAAATTGGACCAGCTCTAATTCTTAAAACACCGTTAAAAACCTTTAACGGTTTATTTGTTGTTTTGTGGTATAAGTAAGAGATAATGGATCTAGACTTAAACACAGTATTGTGAGAAACATTTTATCTAACTGTGTTTTAGCGTTGAAAAATGTACTTGTAGATTCATAACATAATTATAATTTTACGGCTAAGTCTATACTTCCAACATTATACCTCACTTCCAAAATGGTAAATCATGATTAAATTATACAAAATTTAACGATTATCTTTTATTCAAAGCAATAAAAACAATATTGAATTATATTAATATTGTTTATAGTTATGATATGCAACATAAGGTTGCAAATGCTTATATATAGGAACATTTTAAAACATAGTTTGATAAAAGATTAAACAAATGAACTGTGATCGCCTAGCGATTTACCATGTTTAATTTGCCATGCAAAATCAGTCTTGAAGTTGCGACGGTAAAGTTATTCTCATACTTAATAAATTACAGATTAATATCAGTTTAAAAAAATACTTTCGTCATATTTCCGCGTAAATTGATTCTGAGCGTTGCCCTGTTTGTTTATGATACAAAAATTTAACGCCTAGACGTGTTGCGCGAATCGTTATTGTATTATTTGTGAGAGACTTCGGTTTTAACAGCTCAGATTAAAGATACAACTCATGTAAGTAGTATTTAAAAACAGACTCGACCACTGGTTATGCACAAATAAACTACAGATGATAAGAAATAAACAATGACTGTACCTTCCAACACTGTGACATAGACAAATCAGCATCTAAGCTGCTCGTGTATAATAAAATAATAATAATATTTACAATGTAATGTTGACAGTTAATTTTATCTAGATCATTAATTAATACCCATTAATTTTGTTTATTACAGTACAATGTCTCAAGTCAAAACTCGACAATCGACGTTCTGTCCCGTGTTTGGTTTGCCAGAGAAGTTACCAGTGTCCCAGTTGCATACTTATAATGATGTTATGAATTATTATATAATCATTAAATATCAATTAAAGACAGACAAAACAACAAAAGAGCCGACTGTCCATGACATATCCGAAATATTGGCTGAAGAAATATTAACTGTATAATGTCAAAAAGCTTCGCTGCCAACTGTAAGCCGTAAGAGAGTATTAAAGTTAATTCGCGCCTTTCATGATAAATACAGAAGTTTAATGAAACTTTATTATGGTCGTCAAACCAACATAAACTTTCAACAGAACATTAATACATTTACAGCTGAGTCTCATAGATTATTTGATATTTGCAGTTGCTAATGAAAACTTATCTCAAACTCTCAACGTGTTTGAAAGACACTTGTGTTCCCAAAGAAGAAACTCTCTTTCTAGTCGATCAAAGAACAACAAGAGAGATGATCATAGTTGGTGTAGATCTAGCTGCAACTACAAAAAATAAGAAAAAACAAGTTCATTGCGTAGCAAAGAGACAATTGGGAACAGCACGGTTTTTCGGAAACCTAGCTGTTCCTGATTCTTAACAGATAATCTGAGATTGAAAGTACTAGTGCTAGTTCTAGCAATAGCGAGGCATCTAGTCCAATAAAAAACCAATTTGCATTTTTTGCAACATGTCACGTCATAAATTGTTCGAAATAAGTTACGGCTCTTTTAATTATCGTATTTGCAGGTCCAAATATATTTATTAATTGATTGCAGAACAAAAACAATAATTGAACAATTTGACAGCGTGATAACCAGAATGTAAAAAGTAGTTATATATTTCAACGATTTGTCCAGATGCTCACATTCGTCCTTAACACAATTAACAATATTTCCGGCGATCTACATAATTGTTAAGTACCTAAAATAATATATACCTATTTTCAATCGAGCACCTCGAAATATTATAATAGATTAACGAGATTTCGTATGTTTGATTCTCTTTTTCAAAGACTATTTTATATCGCTATGCCGTTCAAAAATTCAGGAACCTACAACAAAACATGCGCTAAATATTTAATAAACTTCATATAAATCTATATTTAGTGCTTTTCTTTCTTCAGAAATCATTTTCGGTGATTTTTATCCTAACACGCCGCACGTCAGACCTCCACAAGGTCCACGACACGACCGAGAAAGGGAGCGAAACGCATAAAAAGGTAGAGCAGGTAGACGTGTTTTAGTGTTGGATTGTCAGTTAACTGTTTTATTACGTTATAATTACTTAGACAATAACGTCATATTTCATTTCTTAAAACCAGTGACTGTCTTTTAGGCTTGTAATTGTTTAAAATATTATGTAAGTTTACCTACGATTTTACGTCTAAGGGCGTTTAGCGGCTCTTTAGTGTTGTACGAGTACAAAAACTGTGTTTTAGACATTGTAAGTCCTAATAATATCATGAGAGTGGAAATAGTTATAAAAAAGTTAAAGTCAGATAGCGGTCATTTAGTATTGTTTATGCATGTAACTGTTTTCTAAGTTTGTAGGACCAAGCGAATGAAAGCCTTAAATTAACGATTAGAGGCGTTAAGCGGTATTTTAGTATAGAAATGCTAGATAACCGTGTTTAAGAATTGAAAATGTCTCAAAATGATGTAGTTAACGGTATACGAGGGTTCCAGATCTCCGGCATTATAAACGATAGAGCCATGAGACCCAGACTAGAAGATAGAAAAAAGTTTACGCTTTCGTGCTGTGTATAAAAGTCAATTTTGGCAAAATGTCAGTTTACGGTTTTTTAGCAATATGACGGCAGAATATTCGTCTAATTTATTGAAACTTTTATCTCCACGTCTAAGCCTTTTAATTAATTTTGTACCGGGTCCACAGTAATTGTAGCCTGGTAAATGTAACTCAAACGGTAAATTATTAATTAACCAATTAAGTAGACCGAACTCTCCAATACACATTATAAGAATGAAGAGAAATAGATAAATCGGTTAATAAATAGTATTGAATAGCTCATTAACTCCTACGATTTGATGTGAACTTAACAATTGTTACAGCTTGTTTGTTTTATGAATCCAACTGTTCTCAGATGAAGGTAAACCTAGCCATTTCACTAGAACTAAGTTTCCTTTGCGTCGTAATACTTTTTCTACTAGATATACATCGGGAAACCTTGTTTTTTGAAGTTCTTGTGCATAAAATGCACCTAATATAGGTCGACCTCTAGTAGTATCTTCAATTAAATATGTTACAGGAGTTGTATTCTGTATTTTTATTATTTTAAATATTTCTGTTGACCAGTTAGGCGTATATCCTTTTTCAAAAGTTCCCTTATACTTGCTAATACGCACATAGTCATCTATTTTAAATTTACTTTTTATCTTAACATTTTTTATCAAACTTAAATATCTTTTCAGTATGCGCATTTTATTTTTACTATTTACATTTGCAGGAATTTCATCGATTGTTCTATGATGTGTATGGTTATACTCATTAACAACATTAAATAGAGTATTATCCACCCACTTATAATTTCCTTTTAAACTAAATTCTTTATAAAGTTTAGACTTCAGTGTTCGTATAAATCTCTCAACGATTGAAGCCTTTTTTGTAGAAAATGTTGAATAATGATTAATATGATAAGATTTCATAAGTATTTTAAATGAACTATTATAAAATTCGGTCCCATTATCCGTTTGTAGGTTTTGAGGCACACGTCCATTGCTTAAGAGTGTCTTGAAAGTTTTACTGACAACATCTTTAGTCTTAGATTTTAATGGGAAGGCCCAAGCAAATTTTGAAAATGTATCAATAACAGCGAGAATAAATCTAAAATGTTTATTATCTTTTGAAATAGATTGCATATCAATTAAATCCGCTTGCCATAGATCATCTATATCCTTCATGATAACATGTCTTCGTAAAAAATTCTTTCTAACATTTTTATGAATTTCGTTAACAACGCCAGCTTTACTCATGCTTATAGTATTAAAGTAATTTTATATTAATACCCTGACAAGTTACATGAGATACTGAATAATCAATGCACTATTCTATCTATTTATTCTTTAATAATATTAGCTTCCTTTAATTCTTCAATAATCGATAAAATTTCATTATCATGGTGTGTGTTGCCAGCATCTCTTGATGCAACTAATAATTTCAACCTCTCCACCAATTCATTAGGGTCATCCCAATAAACTAAATCAGTGTTCTTCTTATATTTCTTGAGCTTTGGCAAGTTTCCACCAAATTTAGAGGGGGCTTTTTCATTTAATATCTCAGAAAATAGTGGTCTGATTATAGTGCAATACTTAAACCCCTTGTCACCTCTTATTTGACCATCAGCATCAAAATTTCTCTTATGTGCGTTTGTGATGTTTAGTATATCTTTATAGATAAGTTTGTCGTTGTCGGATATTAATTTCAAGTCAGGTTTTTTTTTAAGTAATAGTTCTTTTAAGCCAAGCGTCAAATTATAGGATCTGTGACCAATTTTAATCAAAATGGTATTATTTTTATTTAAACTTTCTGTTTTGGAAAATGATACTTCTGAATTACCCATCCATAATTTCTTATTTTCGCTTCGTATTCCAAAGGGTATATTGACTCCTCCATAAATATCATGAACATCATGACTCTGCAAAGACTTTTCTAAGTCATCTGACAAATCGATTTCTGGTGATGATTCAAGTGCATCGTTGGATTCACAACAATTTTCAAAATTTGTTAATGAATTCTCATCATTAGATTCATTGTTGTCACTTTCAGTATTATTAAAATATTTATTTTCCACACTCTTGCTTTCTGTGATAGGAATATTGGAATCAATAAGTGTTTTAAGAGGATCAGTGACGGGTTTTAACATTTTGTCGAATGATAAATTCAGGACATATTCTTTAGTTTTCATATCTTTAATTTTATTTTTTATGGAGTCTACAGACTTCATTAATTCTTTTTTAATATTTTTTTCCATCTTATTTGTTTACCCCCACATTCACTTAACAGAGAATGAATACTAATGTACTAATCATATGTTCATAATTATATATTTGTTTTTATAGTAAACTTTCATCAAATTTAAAGTATATGTCAAAATTCTTTCTGTATCTTCCATTATTTAATGAACATTCTTTGTTAATAAGGATGAAACTGTAACGATTACTCCAAACTGTTTTACACATATCTTTAAACTTATTCCAGCTTAAATCAGGGGTAACATGTTCCTCATATATATGTTTTAAGTTTACATCATCTTGTTTAAATATTATGAGAAGATTGGCATTGTCACGTAACAATTGCTTTGGAATTTTAGAATAAGTTTGCGATAAATAAAAACTATCTATCAGTTTATGTCGCCCCATACAGAAATAATTACGGATGGTCTGATTCTCGGTTGCAACATCATCAAAAATAAAAATAGAATTCATTAGGGCTTCACTTGGTACCATGACATCTTTATCATTATTAAACTCATAGAATTTTATTTGTGGCACTCTTTTTATCACTTCACTTAAAAAACGATATTTCGGTTGAAAAGAGGTTTTAGAGTATAGATATAAGTTTTTAAATTTTAGCCCATTTTCATGTAACACTAAGCTTATCATAACGTTTGTTTTACCACAGTTGGATGGTCCACATATTATACATCGAATTGTATTCGGTAATAAAGGACTATGCCTGATGTAGTTAGGTGTGTCATCAAAGTTTATATTATTAACGTTTAAGGAAATGGGCTGTTTAATCAACGTCATTTTACTGAGTAATATTATTATCATTCAACATCATATTATATACTATTTGATGATCTTGATGACGAAATAATTATTAATAAATAATAAACAAAATGTTTTCTTCATCTTTTATTATGTTTAATAATGCATTTTAACACAAGCTCTACACACTAAACTATGTTCATTTTGATATCAATCAGATTAATATTGTTTAGTTAAATCGTATTTCTAACATAAGCAGTCATAATGACCCCAAGGTAATGTATCTATTTGATTAGTTTGAACAACTCGTTTATCATCTATTCTATTTAATATTATTTTATTTACTTCCTGTGAATAGAGTACATGTTTACTTGACTTTATCATGTTCATCTTACTCTTTAAAGTAATATTATTAAATAAAACTTTCTTATAGTTAGATATATTCAAATTTTTTGTAATGGGCTTTGATACTCCTTTAGCCTTGATTATCTGTGTATTTAATGATTTAATACAATACAGTTTTGCTCTCAAACCTGTAAATTCGCTAATAATATCACCACCTAATTCATCTTTAAACAAACCGGGAATTTTATTATTCACCTTAGATATATTGTATGAATTATTAGGATCAAAATTACTGGTATCAAACATAAATAAATTTTCATTTAAATCTTTGTAAAAGTTTTCCGTTTCTATTAAATATAACAAACTGTCAGTATCAGTGTAACATAGTTTAACATTTTTACCGTATTTATTTTTAACAAAATCGTAATGAAAATTATACATGTGTTGCTTAGCATATTCTAGTACTGTGAATCCTATATAGATTGGTCTATCTAAGACTAATTTATCAGGATTTAACTGAACAGCAAGAAAATCTTCGCTAAAAATGCAAATGCTGTTCAAGTTGGGTTTGGCAATTAGTTTCTCAGCACCTATTTTTTTATTTGTTCTATTCTTAGTATCATTCCACTTAGTTACCAATTTAACATCAACTTGTTTTCGTTTATTTTCTATAGTTTTCCCAAATATCGAATTATTCAAAAGCTTAAAGAAATCTCTTTCGAAAGAAGTCTTTGCCGATTGACGCAATTGGGTATTTAAGTCTATATAAGTTTTCAAAAAATTTTCTTGTCGAAATTTAAGTATTCTATGAATTTTTTGTAAAACTAGACCATGCTTAATACATTCTTTCAAATAAATATAATGAATTACATAATTATACTTGTCATACAAGCTTGCAATTAACAATAATATTCATTTCTAAATGACTGATCGATACATATGACCAGCCAGATTCACAGTGCTCAAATTCAGTTAATTTCATCTTCATCGTTTCTCTTAGATTCAAATAGATTTCATCAAATTCAGTACTTTTATATATTATTTCATATTTTGTATTAAATGATTTTAGTTGCTGCTCACCTGATTTTAATAATACATAATAAGCAAACAACTCAAAGCAAACTTTAATACATGTATTCTTCATCAATGATAGCTCAAGCAGTTTAAAAACATCGTCTCGCTTATCATCCAAGAACGCCTCTGGTAGGAGGTACTCGTCTTCTATGGATGGGTTTATGCGATATGACATAATTCTGTTTTTAAATGCTGTAGCTATTATGTAAATATGATTAAACTCTGATTTTATCAAGCAATTTGATTTATGGATATTGGATCGTTTATGATATCTGTATTCATTTCTAGGATACTCAATATTACATTCATGACAATTTATATAGGTGAGTCTGTAGAAGGTGGATTCACTGAAAAGAAAAAAAAAACAACCTGGAGAACGAATAGCATATTTTATTAAAACTAGATTGTATAAACAAATTATCCTATATCCTATACACCTTATCCTATAATAATACAACGTAACCAAAACGTTTATTTTATATTGGCTTATAAAAAGAAAGGTTATGCATATGGATTAATATTTAGTTTAACATAGATAGGAATAATTAAATGAACGATAAGATGTGGGTACTATTGGTAAGAGCTGATAAATGTAGGAGTACGATTTTTAAACTCTTTCCTTGTCTCCTTTATAAAAGCATTAATATGTTTCCAGGACTCGGTGTCCGTTTCAGTTTTATTTTTGATGGTTATTACGGAATGCCGCCATCGATTGACTGGCGGCACCCGCTCAATTTCATTTGAATTATAAATTTTTAATTCTATATAAAAGCTACCGGTTTTCTGCTCATCTATTTGTCGCGAGAAACCGTTCGCCAATCTTCTTGTCACATATGAGTAGATTGGTGAAATTTTTTTACCGGCAGTGGTGTTGGCTTGATCGTTGTCATCATCGCTGTCGGTGCCGAAAAGATCATGGGCCGTAGGTTTCGTCTTCATCTTCTTAGAAGTCGAAGGCTGGCTCTCCAGCGTCTTCTCAGCAACCTTGCGCTTCTTTTTGATGGCTTTGGTCGGAGCGTTGACTGTTGATTCGTCTGATGATGGGAACATCTGATCAGCCATTTGTCTGGACCTAAAAATAATTTTGTATAAGTACATAATATGGAAACAGTACATAACACAACTAAACATGTTTAGAAATTATTAAAGTGAGTATGGGTAAAAAAATCGCAACATAATAGCGGTAATTTATCATTCTAAGAAAGAATTAATTAATCGATCAATCTACATTTTCAAATCATAATTTGAACATAGAAGGTAGGTATATCTAATATTTAAGTAAATGAATAGTAGATTTATCGCATGACTTAATAAACTAAAAACTTGAATGTTACTTGATTATTAAAAAGTCGAATGACTGAATGCAGAGTTGAATGAATGAATAATAAGAGAATAGAATTAAATAAATATATTGAATTAGAGTAACTTACATGTTAGAGATGAAATCTTCTTGTTATTGATAAGGACAGCTCTTGCTTGTAGCTCGTGTAAAGATGATTTGTGATCTTCCTCCTGAAGCTCTGCGCTTAAATAGCAGTAAATCAACGTCACGGGTTCCCAAATATGGGACAGGACGCGTGTTAAAAACGCTGTCTCAGAAGTTCCATCCAAATACGATATTACAGACATCATCGTTACATCGTTTTCAATATCGTAATACAACACTGTATCAATCAAAAGATGATGATATAATGATAAAATTATTTTTCAATTCTAGTTATTAAAATGTTTGATGCTATTCATTGCTATGAACCAACCATGTATCTACAATATTAGGTATATTTTAAAATTTATAATATTTTGATATTAACTTACTGTACTCAGTTAATTATAAAAATAAGTAAATAATAGTATATCCTGGCTCCTGTAACACAGTGTATACTAGCTCAGGAGCCTATGGATCATATTATACTGTACACTACTTTTTAGTCAAATAAATAACTTTTTACTTTTACTTTACTTTACTATATTACTTCGACAATATTAAAGAATTCGCACTTCCACATTAAAGCATAATTCAAATATCTATTGTAACATTTTATCTTCCACTAATATTTGGAATACTTGATATAATTTATAATGTTTTTAAATACAGCGATAATTAATTGATATTTTCCATATACTAGTATTACTAGTTTTGCTCCCACGGCTTGGTTATAATGCTAAGATATGAAAATGTTATCATTTTTCTAGAACGAAAATATAACATATGGGTTATTCGGAAAAATCTTAATTATTGTCAAGTTTCATTAAAATTCATTTAATAGTTTTATATGAAAGAGTGTCAAACACCAAACCATCTACACATACAAACTTTCCTGAAATAATTTTTAGAATAATAAAATGCAGGTAAAGTCAAATGAAAACATCAAGTTTAGAATCAATGGAATTATATTGCTAGTCGCTTCCTTATAAGAATTCAACTTATGTTGCAAATTGATTCGAATTGATATACTATTGACATACCATCACTTTGCCTGGTACACAATTTTACGTTACTGAGTCGTCTTCTTACAATTTATTCAATCTGAATCGACGGACATTTGTTTTATTTTATTGATATATATTTAAGGTAAACAGTTTAATTCTAGACACCGTAATGTCTGATGTTTGAATTTCACCATACCATTTTTGTTTAGATACTAAATATCTAACATAATTGTTCGATTTTGAACTTTATTTATTCAAATATGTATTAAAATTAAAATATAAAAGAGCAGTATTATTACTTGAAATCCATTTCATTTTTGCATCTGAGTGTGGAGAGTGGATATATTCGCAGAATGTCGGTAAGTATCTATTCAAAGCTATTATTAATGTAATATTAGATAATAATTACTAGCATCACTCAATTGATTTCAACAAATTATTTTGGTTTATTTGGGTGACGATATAAATAATGATTTTATGATTAATTTCAGGATACGGAGGACCTTTTCAATTTTATACCCATGAATCAACCAGCTCAACAAACCGGCAGCGGACAGAAAACACTGGGACTTGCTCGGAAGAGATCAAAACCAGAACAAACGTTTTATCAATATATCAAAAAACCTGTTACGCATGCGGTAAAAATAATCAAAATAGAAATTTATGATGCTGATAGTTTTCAAAAATCTGCACAACAGATTTGTAATTGTGATGCTGAAGTATGCATTCAACATGTTGTAAAAACTGTATTATTTGATGATATCTATGCTGGTACGAGAGAATTGATCACCAAAATTCAAGACGATATCGAACCAAAAGTGTAGATTAATTTTTAATAAACTAATCAGTATTTTAGACTATTTCCATAGCATTAAAATAATATAACTTTAATAATATTATTTACGAAGTATATAAGAAATGATGTTATTTGAACATGTTTGTATTCACTCTTAATAAAATACCTTATTCAACAAATTATAATATTTTTCCATCCCACGGTTGCCTGGAAGAAATCGCTCTTAGCGATAAGGCCGCCCATTGTCTCACTGTATTGTTTTGTGTTGTATTTTTTTTGTGTATCTGTTTTGTAATGTGGTATGACAATAAAGTATTTTGTATTGTATTGTATTGTATAATGTTTTTCTTTTATTTAATTACCACCCTTTTGATTCTTATGATACCCCATAATAATTATTTAATGCTGATATTTAGGTGTAGGATCATTCATAAAATGTATGTGACTAGAATGTTGATGATGATGATGAGGTGCAAATATCTCGGCACTGGACCTAAGTAATAACCGAGAGCGCCCCACTATTCATAATGTGCGCGCTTATAAGGGAACGATGTAAAATAAGAGAGCATTTTGAATGCGAGCGCTAGGCTGTGGTTGATCATGTCCAACTGATCTTTGATTATAAAATTCTATGTGTAATTATCAAAATATATCAAGATAGGTCTGAATGATTGGTATTTCGAAGACTAAAGATATAAAAAAAATATAAGGTATAAGAAATGATTATTCTAGTTTTCATGAATGAATGAATGATGGAAATTAGGCGTTTCTGACATGAAAACAAATATTGAATGATGGAAATTGGGCGTTTCTGACATGAAATCAAATAGTGAATGATGGAAATTGGGCGTTTCTGGATCTAATTGTGATCCAGAAACCCCAATTTACAACTACTCACGTTTACCTGCTCTACCTTTTTATGCGTTTCGCTCCCTTTCTCGGTCGTGTCGTGGACCTTGTGGAGGTCTGACGTGCGGCGTGTTAGGATAAAAATCACCGAAAATGATTTCTGAAGAAAGAAAAGCACTAAATATAGATTTATATGAAGTTTATTAAATATTTAGCGCATGTTTTGTTGTAGGTTCCTGAATTTTTGAACGGCATAGCGATATAAAATAGTCTTTGAAAAAGAGAATCAAACATACGAAATCTCGTTAATCTATTATAATATTTCGAGGTGCTCGATTGAAAATAGGTATATATTATTTTAGGTACTTAACAATTAGATCGCCGGAAATATTGTTAATTGTGTTAAGGACGAATGTGAGCATCTGGACAAACCGTTGAAATATATAACTACTTTTTACATTCTGGTTATCACGCTGTCAAATTGTTCAATTATTGTTTTTGTTCTGCAATCAATTAATAAATATATTTGGACCTGCAAATACGATAATTAAAAGAGCCGTAACTTATTTCGAACAATTTATGACGTGACATGTCCGAAGTATTCACTTCCTGGCTCCGATAAAATAACTTAGTGGGATTCTGTAACTCTTTTTCTGTAAGATTTCTTCCATACTAACAAAAGTTTTGTCCTTTCTACCATCAAAATAAACACCACATACATCGCAATCTGCATTCTGTAAAGCTGTTCTGACTGTACAGGAGTTCTCACATGGCGCAACCTAGATAGATGGATAGAACATTTATTCCATACATAGAAAGAGAAACACAATTTTTAAACCATGTAAAATAACTTGCAAAAAACTTAATCTTACATATATTCGAGCTTACCACGGGTCTAGATGTCGCTGTGTAAAACTGTCCAGTAATATTTATTTTATTATTTTTATTTATTTTTTAATCTATAAACTGTGTGTGTTGCGTGATACAGCGAAGAGGGTTCGACTCAGCATGATGTCAGCTGAACTAGATATCCAGTCTTAGTTCTCCGGAACTTGATCGATCAATGACGCTACCGGTATCGTTTGAAGAAACAATTTCCACATCATTCAACACCAAAGAAGCTATCAAAACTTAATCTCTTCCTTTTTGCTGATGGCACAGCAAATGGGTTTTTATTGGACTAGATGCCTCGCTATTGCTAGAACTAGCACTAGTACTTTCAATCTCAGATTATCTGTTAAGAATCAGGAACAGCTAGGTTTCCGAAAAACCGTGCTGTTCCCAATTGTCTCTTTGCTACGCAATGAACTTGTTTTTTCTTATTTTTTGTAGTTGCAGCTAGATCTACACCAACTATGATCATCTCTCTTGTTGTTCTTTGATCGACTAGAAAGAGAGTTTCTCTTGCCTCTCGGCCGTCAAAGAGAGTGGACGTGTGTCGGTTGCGTTACTTAAATATTGATTTACTTCGGGGACCTAGTCCGGAAACCCTTGTTTTGGTGATCTGCTTTGGATAGTGGCCTGTGGAGTCTTCAGTCGCGGTCCGCATAGAAGAAATTGACACCTGCTGCACCAAGACTTGAAATCGGGACCCTCGGCTCGTAAGGCGACAGTACTTACCGATGAGCCGTGATAACATTGGTCACTCCGTCGAAATTACACAACACAAGCTTGCACTGTGCTACGAAGCAGCTACGAGAAGCATCTACGAACTCTACGAAGTGCTACGGTTTGCATCGGCTACGCGTCGGTTCCGTCGTCTACTTGCTACTTGTTGTCGTCGTACACGAATTTAAGCTCTATAACCTTGAAGATTGAGATGAGTTTAGCAAGAAAAGACGGAAAAACAGTCCGAACGCCGCCGCCTAGACCCCTGAGTGAGTCTGTTTCTCAACCTGATATCTTTAGAACACCTGATGTCTACGACTCAGATTCAAGTATTTCCCTTAGAAAACGGAAATACAAAGACGATAGCGAACAGTCGATGAATGATATGTTTAATAATGTTCTGCAAATGTTTAAGGAGTTAAAAACAAGCCAAGATTTGCAATTTTCTATGGTCAGGGAGGAGATAGGTTCACTCAAAAGTCAAAACTTAGAACTGCTGACTGTTAATACTAAAATTAAGGCCTCAGTTACACAATTGGCGCAGGAAAACCATGACCTAAAAAACAGAGTAGAAAATCTTGAAAAAAGGAGCTCATTGACTGAGGAGTATGTAAAAAAATTGGAAATTAAGCTCGAAAATGTGGAGAGAAAATCTAAGAGTAGCAGTGTTGAAATCAGCAATATATCCGTTGAGAACCACCAACAAATGTTGTTAGCGATTGAATATATACACAAAACTCTGAAAATAGACTTTGAGCCGCACTACATTCGTGAAGCTTACAGAATACCTACCAAATCTGGCCGCCCGAAGCCCATCATTGTTGAATTCTTAAATATTCAGATGAAAGATTAACTGTTACGGGCCGCAAAAGGTTACAGTAAAACACATAAGGGTGAATACTTGGACACCAAGAAAATAGGATTAATTGGAGAAAATTCCAGAATTTTCATTAATGAACTTCTTACCACCAAGGCGAGACATCTCCATTACATGGCTAGAGAATTTACAAAAAAGTTTGGCTGGAAGTTTTGCTGGACAAAGAGAGGTAAAATATACAATAAGAAGACTGAAAATTCATCTGCTATTGAAGTGACCAGCGAAGAACAGTTGGGTGCACTGGAGGTTGAAGAGGCCTCCGCTCTGGGCTAGTGGGGTCAGGTACCTAATACCTACTATTGCCACAACGGTTATATATTATTAGTTAAGAATTACTAAGTATAGTGAACACTAAATATAAGTAGCTATAATAATAACATAGGACATAGATATAGTTAACACTAAATATAAATAATTATAGTAACATAGTAACATATATTATATATGTCGGGGCAGACACGAACATCGGTTGAAATATGACTCAGAACCTGTTTTGTACCGGCCTTATCGCGCTACGGGTTGAGGCACTTCGCCGCGCGCGCCTATTGAAAAACTGGTTCGAACGCCAGGCCGCTTGGTGCTTCGTATAAATACGACCGTCGGCCGAGCTAAAATTACATTCTTGTTTGAGCCGTTGGACGGAACAGTGCTTTGTTAGTAATAAATGTATTCTTGTTCGAGTAGTCGGTTGGAACAGTGCTTTGTTAGTAAAAAATGTATTCTTGTTCGAGTAGTCGTAAATTCAGAGTAGTTTGACCGAAACATTGTTAATTGGAATAAATAATGGACGTTTCGTTGTGGTTTTATTATGAACATGAAGACGACTGTGACGTTAGACCTGGTGACGTCATAACCAATTAGAAGCCCTCCTGATAAACACACACTCCTCGACATCCTACACATCTCTCTCCACGACATATATATATCTATCTATACAATTATATATGTATAACACTTTTATTATTATGTTTTAACCATAATATTAATTAAGTACCTATCACCTCTATTCTTCTGAAATCTCCAAGAACTACTTTCCACTAAATAAAATTAAACTACTATAAAATAATATAGCTTCTATTAATTTTGTGGTTCAGATGAAAATAAAATAGTAAAATTTATCTATTTAATTAGTAAAATTACTTCTCAGTAACTAATAGGTTTAGTGATTTTTAATAGCATTTCCTACAACTAATTATAGCTGTTGTTGCTTGCCCTTTAAGTACCTGTTGGAACAATCAGCTACCAAGAATAAAATAAAAATACATAAATATTAATTATTGCTTGGGTTACATAAAGTTTGCTTGAAATAAAAAGTACTTAACTATAACCTTGTATAAATTGTATGTCTTTTGTTGTTTTGATTTATTATTGTTATTTTATCTTAAATACTTTCTAAGTGTACAATGCTTATTGATCTGAAATTTGTTACTAAGGAAGTGGAGCATGACATAAATCCGGGTGATTCATTCATATTAGATGATCCGACCAAGTTAAATAATCTAAATCAAAATGAACATTGCATCACAGACATTTCTCAAAATATTAGAAGCGTTACTAAAAACTTTCTGGATTTTAAAATTAATCTTAATAGGAACAATTTTGAATTTGACATTATTATACTTTCGGAATGTTGGCTAAAGGGTTGTGACACCATTCCAAAATTAGACGGCTATACAGTCTCATACACCCAAAAACACTTAAACCAAAATAGTGGGGTTATAGTGTATACCAAAGCGAATCTAGTGGACATATCAACTTATGAACCAGAAATATTAGATGCTGATTGCCTAGTTATAAAAACAAAAAATACCATTTTTATCTGCTTATACAGGTCACCATCTTTTCACTCCACTGATAAATTTCTGGTATCCTTGGATAAGTTGCTCAACGAATTATAAATACTCACCGAATATATTTGTTTTTGGAGATTTAAATATTGATATAAGTCACGAATCAAAAGATACTAGAGCTGATGAATACCAAGACCTTTTAGCTACACACTGTAACAGTCCATAATGGATATTTATTTTATTCCATTTAATAATAGGTACAAATTACGTACTTATTTAGTTTTAAATGTCAATGTCAGAATAGACATTTGGTTTTAGAGTGAGTTCAAATAGAGAAAGAGAGGGATGAGCCGGAAGTGTGATTGCATTTCACCATCCGGTGGTGGGGGGGTTCTGTAACCAGCAGGATCCGGTAGAAAAAAGGGTTCTGTAGCCAGCGATATAGAGATCACTGATGGGGATACTTGGTCTTGAGCGGTCGTCGCAGGTGGTGGGACGGAGAATTGTGGCTGAGAGACGCCATTTTTGGTATTACTAAGTGTTGGGAGATGATGAAGAGGATTTCGTTTGAGGCTGGATTCATTGAAAGTGAGCAGCGACTTCTTTGTTTCAGTAAGTGGCTCAGTTGTATTCCTACAAATATGGACTCGCGTTCATATTTGTGTTAGAAAGACAGAAGTTGATTAGGTAGGGTGTTTGGTTATGCGTGTAGCCAGGGTCTCATGGAAGCCTGGCTGGAGACATGAAGTAGGGCGGGAGTTGGGGCCCTTCTTATAACCAAAACAAAATATATTTTTTATGAGTCGATTTTCTACCATTCATCATGTCAGCCATTGGACGCTCACTGCTGGACATAGGTCTCCCTTTATGATTTTCATATAATGCTGTTGTACGCGACCTGCATCCACTGCGAGCTAACCACTTTCAGCAGATCATCTGTCCACCATGTTGGCGGACGTCCGACGCTGCACTTGCCGATCCGTGGTCTCCACTCGAGAACTTTATTACTCTTTAAATCACAATCTTTGTTTAACCCGGTCCGACAAAGGGAGATCTTTGCTTGTCTGTGCTGTTGTTGTGTAATTCTAACTAATAAATGTTTTCAGTTATATGAGTTCTTTATGTCTTGTTATATGTACCTAATAATCTCACTAGCAAATTGAATCATATTGAATATGAGTTCTTCAAACATAGAGCTAGTTCGATTCCAGTCTGTGTAACTCAATGAATCTAAGTAATGTTCTATTGACTGATGAGCATTCTTTATCATTTACAAGATGCTGGTTCGACCCCAGTATTATTGAAACATTGAAGTGTATTTTTAATCTAATTTATGATTTCAGGAAGAGTTATAGTAAGATATTTCATTAGGGATTAGTAATAGGATATTCTTATATTATTATTAACTTATTTCTCATTATATTTTATAGGTAACTCAAGGTTAATGTTATAGGAAGTAAGCTAGATATGACCGTAGGAATTACTAAGCCAAAATGTTTCAAAAATGCCTAAAAGAATTCTAGGTTTCTATGGTTTCACATCTAAAGGGTCCTTATAGTGCCACTAGACAATCACACATCACGGCCAATCATCAAATCAACAGAAGGAGATGGATCCGGAGTATATGTCCAATATATTGGTATTTATAACTCTAGGTATTTGTTGTACATACATGTTTAGGTAAGCCAAAAAGGTAAGAAAGTATTTAGGTAAGCATTTAGGTATTTTTAGGGTAGGTCTATCTGACGACCCACTAAAATAACCCCCGGTGGCCGGCCTCTATGCATACGCGATGATCCTGGGAACTCCGATGGACCGCGCCAGGATCACCTTGCATTGCCAAAATAGCACCTCTCGGGAGCGCTGCGCTCCAGTACGTGCAAAACCTGCAGCGACACTTGCCACGAATGTCGCGATCGTCCCGAGGTCAGCCTAAGGGGGAAGTCGGATCCCTCACTCTGACTACCCGCAGACCCAGATCACCTTCAAATGTCACGACGCCCTCATGTGACAGGCGGCGGGGGGCGATCGTTACGACCGCCTCTCCGCCGTACCCTACGTGTGGGATCAGCCCTTTCGCGATTACGCCCGGTGACCTCTTTTTGGACCATGATGGTCTCACAAAAAGAAGCCACCTCCTTCCAAGCTGACTCGTCCGCAAGCATGGCCGTCACCACCCTGGGCAGTGCCAGGTCCTGCCCGATCCTGTCCCTCAGGTTCCCTCTTTCGGTGGTCCATGCCGGGCACTCCTCGAAAGTGTGCTGTGCGGAATCCCGTTCTGACTCACAATGGTGACAATGCGAGGTTGGTAAGCGTCCGATTCTGTTCAGAAACTCATTAAAGCAGCCATGCCCGGTAAGGATCTGAGTGAGACGGTATGTCATGGTACCGCCACCCTCTAACCAATCCTCAAAGTTTGGCAAAACTGCCCCTACTGCACGTTGCCGCGCGTTCCTGGGCTCTTCGAGCCGTTCGCGCCATCTGACCAATGCTCGCAGATGCTCTTCTCTCCGCACTTCTACTGGTGCAGCCCCGCCAGCACTATCTTGGCGCAGACGGGAGTAGATGGAAGCGTCCATCGTGGCCAAGATGTCGAAAGGTGGGAACCGTGCCAGTAGTGTTGCAGCCTCAAACGAGATTGTGCGGTACCCTCGAACGATTCTTATGGCAATAGGGCGCTGAAGTCTGTTGAACATAGTCCTGTAGCGACCAACGCCTGCCAACCGATGCGACCAGACAGGTGCGCCGTAGAGTGCCATTGAACGGACTACCGCACCATAGAGACGTCGAACGCCCTCTCTAGGGCCACCTAGGTTGGGTAAAAGTCTATGTAGAGCACCTACCACCCCAAGAATGCGAGGAATGCAACGACTGAAGTGTTCTCCAAAATCCCAACGGCTATCCAAGGTGAGTCCAAGGTACTTAAGGTACTGGCCCACCTGCACATCTACGTCTCCCACGCGAATCGACGTAGGGGGTGGCCTCCTGGTTCTGGCCTTATAAAACCACAGTGCCTCGGTCTTGTGAGGCGCTACCTGAAGACCCAGCTCCTGTATCTTTGAGATAACACAAGACACTCCTATCTCCGCCAGTGCTTTTGTGTTATCATAAGTATCCCCGCCAGCTAATATAAGCGTGTCATCTGCATAACAGACGACATTAACGCCGGTAGGAAGTTCGGTCCGCAGTACCGCGTCATATGCAAGGTTCCACAGAAGTGGTCCAAGGACGGAACCCTGTGGAACTCCGCATACAACCTCCTTTCTATGCGTGTCGTCTCTGCCCACGTACTGCACACCCCGGTCGTGCAGGTAGGCTCTAACTATGCGTTGCAGGTAAGGAGGCACATTGTGAAAAGATAGCCCCTCCCTTATTGTCCTCCAGGGCAGTGAGTTGAAGGCATTCACGATGTCTAATGACACCCCTAGAGCCTTCCCGCCACGTGACACGACCTGGTCCGACAATAATCGGACGCGTTTAATTGCGTCCACAGTTGAGCGTGCCCGCCGAAAGCCGAATTGGTCATCTGACAAGTTGGGACCCACCCGAACAAGATGAATGCATAGACGGTCAGCAATTATTCTTTCGAATAATTTGCCAACCTCATCCAGCAAACAAATTGGGCGGTATGCCGATGGAGAATCTCTGTCCCTGCCGGCCTTCCTTAACAGGACCAATTTGGCCTCCTTCCTTAAGGTTTAGGGAATACACCTGAGCGTAGACAACTGTTAAAAAGCTGCCTCAGCTTGTCTCCTAGGCCTGCAGACAGAGCCAGAGCTAAAGCCCTGCCGGGGATGCCGTCAGGTCCAGGCGCTGTGTTTCTAGCCTTGAGGCGTTTTACGGCTCGGTCCAGCTCCTGCCTTGTAACCCCCGAGCTGTCTACCCATTCTGCGGTGACTGTGTTGGGGTCTGATGGCTGGGCGACCAAAACAGGAGTGTCTTGAGCCCCCGGGAAGAGGGTGTCTACCACTCTTTCAGTGAAAGCAGGGTCCAGAGTTTCAGTCAGGGGAGGGACCCAAGGTCGGAGCTTGCCTAGCACTAACCTGTACGGGCGACCCCAAGGATCCCTGTTCAGATCTTCCAGGAGCTCAGACCACCCCTGAGACTTGGCTTCGGAAATCGCGGTCTGGAGGGCTTTCGTAGCGGTACGGTATTCCGTGTAAGTATCCTCCAGTTCCTCGGCCGTAGCTCGTCTTCTTCTCCGGGTTCTCGTGTATTGACGACGAGATCGTAAACATGTTTCCCGTAGCCTTTCTATTTCCATCGACCACCAATACACCGCCTTCAGCATTGACGTTCTAGCTCGAGGCATCGAGATGTCACATATGGACGACATTGTATCCTGGAATGATGCTGCCTCCCTTTCTGCATCTGTTGGGACAGATTGGTTACACGACGGCCAGGCCGCGATTATAGCAGCCGCTTCGAGCATATCCCTGTCCATTCGCTTTAGAGCCCATCGCCTGGGCGGGCTACCGTCACTACGAAGCGCTCTGGAAGATGAGTGACGATGGACATCGAAGACAATGTGGCGGTGGTCGGACAAGGTGACAATCTCTTCAGCCACTCTCCACCCGGAAACTAGGGAAGCGGCTGATGGAGTTGCCCATGTGAGGTCTACGATGGACTCTCCCTGCCACCTTACACAAGTGCTCGTTGAGCCCCTGTTTAGTAGTCGGAGGTCATGGCCAGCCGCCCACTCGGTGATAGAGACTCCTCTTGGGTCGTCTCGACGACTGCCCCACTCACGTGAATGGGCGTTAAAATCGCCTAGTACCAGCACAGGTCGAGGAAGGCATCTACGTATGCAGTCTCCGAGCTCATCAAGGTACGCCTCGTACGCGGCTAAGGTACAGTTGGGGGAAACATAGCATCCCACAACCGCCATGTGCCCCCATTCTGTTGCTACAAAGCCGTTACCCCCTTTCTATAGGTGCACAGTGAGGGTCGCCTTCACCTCCTCCCCAGTAGATAGCGACAGAACCCTGTTCATCCCCAAACCATCGAGGATGGTCCGGGATGCGATAGGGCTCCGCTACTACAGCACATTTTATTGACCACTGCGCAAGAGTTTGCATTAGCAAATTTTGCGCACTCTGGCAGTGGTTATATTGCACTGGAGGACTTTTAATAGGTTGTGGTCCATTAAGAGGCTTCCATACGTTCCTGGGCTGGGCATGGGCCAGGTATATCGGCCGCTGTATTTTCGGCCGAGTTCCTAATTATGTTTGCGACAGGTGGAGGTCGCCTCCCGCCTTTCGCCTTCTTAGGGTAGGTACATTTCTGGCTTCCCATCCTATGATCGGCCTTGCAACCCATGTCCGAACATAGCGGGCATTTTGGAGTATTAGTACATTCCCCAGCCTTGTGGCCAGGTGCGCCACACGCGTAGCACAGAGCACTACGGTCTAATGGGTTATTACACTGGCTGCGTACATGCCCATATTCCAGGCAACGGAAACACTGTAGCGGCCGTGTCGTTAGGTAGTCGACACGAGCAGCTGTCCACCCGACAATCAGACTTCCCGCCGCTGCCAATGTACGCACACAGGCTAGCGGACATCGAACCCACACCGTGCCCAGGGCACGAGGTGAGCGCCTTATTGTGCCCACCCGCACGTTGTCAGCATTGCAGTTTCCAGCGCGGGCAACCGCGTCGGCTACATCTCCTGCTGTGACGCTGTCGTCGAGGTCCTTGAGCCTCAACTCTCCCGTCTTTACTGGACGTGAGATATGCACCTTGAAATCCTCAAGAGCAGTGCGCATGCGCTCAGCCAGTGTGTCCGCCTGCGTTGCACATTCTGGCCCAGACAGTTCCATTATGAGTCCTCCCGTTACAGCCCTTTTAGATCGCACCATATCTATTCCGACTTCCTCCAGCCTGATGCGGGCCCTGGCAGCTGCCATGACCGCGGCGTAAGTGTCTTGTGAACCTTCCGGAATGGTCACTGTTATGGCCGCGGATTTAGGTAGACGAGGCGGCTTAGGCGGCTTAGGAGGAGCAGCTCCTCTTTTTTGTCCTCCTTTAGGTCCAGAGTTCACACTGCGCTTGTGGTTAGCCGTGTTACTGGTTTTGGGTTAAATCCCTACACTTAGTGTAGGGCCTGTTGTAGCCGCCTTCTTTTTTTGTGCTCTAGTCCACTTACTCACGACAGTAGTCCAACTTGAATTTTGGACTTGTGCCACCAGTTCAGGCTGCTGATCATGGAATACAGCTAGAGCTGTCCCTGTATGAGGAGGCTCCATATTCTTCTCCGTTTTCTTCTTTTTGGCAACTCCGGAAGTTGCATGCGCCAGGTTGTTTGACGGTGTCGGTATGGCCGCTTGTGCCGCCGCCGCCAATTTGCGATCCATCAGTGTCGCTATCCGATCCATTAGTCGGGTCTCCCATTCGTCTTTTTTTGCTGCATTTGATGCTGGTGTCTTCTCCATGAGGTCTATGTTGACCCTCGCCTGTTGGTGGATCTCTTCCGTCAGCTTCTCAACTTTATCAGAGAGTCTTTCCATCTGAGCTCTCAGATCTGCGTTCTCCTTTTCTAGGCGTTCTACGTTGGAGTCAATAGGTACTCTTTGTACCAACGCCAAGGAGGCCGCCTGAACTCTTCTGACTGCCATACGGAGGCCGCGAACATAGTCTCCTTTCAGGTTTTTGGACCTGTCGGCAATCTTTTCTACGATCTGCAGTTCAGAGTTTATACAGGCTACCAAATCATCAGTTGGGTGAGCCTGCATTTCTTCTCCTATCTCATCGGCTTTAGGCAGCTTTTCTTTGGCCTTCGTATTTGTAGGTGGTACTGATGGATCGAATACTTCGTCTTCGTTTTCCCCCTCTGACCTTAGGTACAGTGCACGAACCTTGTTCCCCTTGGGGTTTTCCACTTGAAACTTTGCTCCTCTCTTACGACTACGCTTTCGATTTTCTGCATTCGAAGCAATTGAGGAAGTAGACATGGCAGAACTGTCTGACTCTCCATCAATCTGACTTCTCAAAGCAACCGGCTTCACGAAAAAGCGAGATTCCCTTTCTTTGCATACTGACATTGCTTGCATTTGATACGGGCGCGGACTCGCAAGCATTGACACCGCTTCCATCGTCGACTGTCGGCTGCGCATCCACGCCCGGGACGGACGAGGGTGCGCAGTCAACGCCATCCGCCTCCTGGTTCAAGACACCAGCAGGCCCCCTTACGTCATGACAGTTTTTGTCCCCCACGTATACGACGGGACGCGACACCTCGGTGCCATGGGATTCCCCGTTTCCGGGACCCACACGTGGACTGTTTTCTAAACTGTCTTTTTCCATTTTTTGTTTTTCCTTTGAGGGGTGAGGTCCCCATGTGTGGCGCCCTAGCGGCCGGGTTCCCCCCGACCATACCTCGTGTCTGAATCCAGGAAGTGTTCATCTGCCCGAATCCACACACGCGATACTCCCTTCGGCAGGCGCCGAACCATATGTTGGGATTTGGTGCCTTCTCGATCCACTCTACACGTATATTGGATTCCGTCCATCCCTCTTGACAGAGTTGGAAATCCTTTCCTCTGCCGAGCCCCATTCACTGTGCTGTCTGCTGGTCAGAGAGCCACGTGAGAGGCCCCAGGCTGACTCCAGCCCGTTTGGTGTTTTGTCCACGCTGTCCTGCCGATAACTCCATAAGGGGGCTATCAGCAGGCCAGAACCCCCTATCCGCAACCCGGGGACGCGCCACGTCGGAATTTCACCTTTCCGCCCGACTGGGACGGCCCAGTAGGTCCGTGTAATAGAAACAACTAACCTAACCTAATCCTACCTAACCTACTTATACTACCTAACCTAAACCCAACCTACCCACGTCTGTGGCCCCCCGGACCACGACGCCGCCTGATGATTTTAGTTACGTATATTTCTTGAAAGTCGAACTATACCAAAAACAGGGAGTACCGCGAGAAGGATAAGTCATCAGACTTGCCTTGGGGATCTACACGACTTGCGCTCCCCCCCAAGACCGTATGACCTTTCCCATTCCCCTTGAGGAATGAGATAGATCATCCCCCCCACCAGTTGCACAATTCAATTCAAAATTCAAAATTCTATTCAAAATGGAATAGGGTAGGTCTGCTCGGGGGGGTTTTTACAACACGGACTATTACCCGGTCATCTGTTTCCAACTCGCCTAGACAAGTGCATTGACCACTGCTTTGTGAAATCTATGCACAAAGTCACCACAGCAATAAGTCAAACATCTATAACAGATCACAGCACTGTCTACGCATTAATTCCACAAACACAAAATACGACCATAAGACATGATAAGTTGGTAAAAAAAATTGATCATAATATTGCTAAACGTTTACTATTAGGAACAGACTGGAATGAATTAAATGAAGTAAGTGATGCAAATCAGCTCGCTGAAAAAATTCAAATTACTATTTCTAATGTTATCAATAAAAGTACGCGATTATATAAACCACCAAATAGACAATGCATAATACAACCTTGGGTCACCCCAGGACTGTTGCGATGCATCAGATTCAGGGACATTCTTAGTAAAAGACACAAAACATCACGTAAAGATAAGCTTTTAGAAATACAATATAAACGATACCGGAATCATTGTAACAATATCTTACACAACTTAAAAAATGAACATGACAAAACACAACTAAATGAAGCCAAAAACGATATTAAAAGAACCTGGAATGTAATTAAAAGAGTGTGTAACCTCCGCAACAAGAGTGATAATGCTTCTGGAGACGAATTATTAAAATTACACGAAACCCCTCAAGACTCCATAGACCTAGTGAATAAATACTTTGTTGAAGTTGGTAGCAATCTTGCAGACACTATCCTTGACAAACTAAACTGTACACAAGATGATTTAATTAAACAATATAAAGCTTCTAGCACATCACAAAACTCATTTATGCTATTAGAGACAGATGAAGGTGAAATTACTAAAATTATAAAAAAATTAAAAAAATCATCGTCTTGTGGATGGGATGGAATATCATCTCTATTTGTCAAACATTACGTAAGCATATTAAGTAGACCTATTGCTCATTTAACAAACCTCTGTTTGAGAACTGCAACTTTTCCCTCTTGCTTAAAAGAGTCAGTTGTTGTTCCTATATTTAAATCAGGAGATAAACAATCTATATCTAATTATCGGCCAATATCACTTCTGTCAACTGTAGCAAAAATACTAGAAAAGGTCATTAATATCAGACTAGTAAATTACCTAGAACACAACAAAATACTTTCTAATAATCAGTACGGTTTTAGAACCAGGAAATCCTGTGTCGACGCAATCGAAAGCCTTGTTAACCAGGTTACAAATAGTCTCGACAATGGTCTAAAATGTGTTAGTATTTTCCTTGACCTGGCCAAGGCTTTCGATACCGTCTCAATTTCTCTACTCTTAAGGAAGCTAGAGTCGATTGGAATTAGAGGACACCCCCTTAATCTCTTCAAAGATTACCTCAGCAACCGCACTCAAGCCGTCAGGATAGACAAATATTTCAGTAACAAACTTCCCATCAATTTTGGCGTCCCGCAGGGATCAGTTCTTGGCCCTACGTTATTCCTGATCTACATCAACTCGTTATGTGAAACACAATTGAACAATGCTACAGTAATAACTTTCGCAGATGACACTGTAATAACATTTAAGGGCAAAACATGGGAGGATGCTAAACAATCAGCAGAAAATGGTTTACGTACAATACTATCATGGCTCAACACTAATCTTTTGACACTTAATCTAACTAAAACTAAATATATAAGCTTTTCTATATATAACAATAAACAACCAAACTTTGACTTAAATTTAAAAGCACACGAATGCCATAACCAATCAAACAGTAGTGTCTGTAACTGTACAATTATAAGTAATGTCGAAAGCATTAAATATCTTGGCATTGTTATAGATAGAAATCTTAATTGGAAAAATCAAATTGATAATCTAAAATGTAGAGTCCGTAAACTTATAGGTGTATTTAAAAAGATCAGGAACGTACGGGACGATAAAACAAATAGAACTGTATACCAAAGCTTGTGCCAGTCAGTTAAGTTACGGAATTACTGTTTGGGGGTCTGCATGTAAAACTAGCCTGATAAAGATTGAAAGAGCTCAACGCTGTATCTTAAAGGTACTCTATTTTAAAAGATATAGATTTTCGACTACACAACTCTACAAGGATACAGGAATGTTAACCGTTAGGCAACTATATATCAAAAACACAATATCAAGACAACATTCTTGTCCTAGCCAAGTTGACAATATTCATACACGTTCTCGTAGGAGGTGTGATCCATATAAAACTATTCCATGTAAGACTAGTTTTGCTCGACGGTGCCCTCTTATTTCCGGACCTTATATATACAATAAAATTTGCAAAGTCAAGAAGTTAACCTTAACCGGTGAAACTAAATTTATATGTAACAAATTAATATACAACACATTGCAACCACTATCATATGATGAGACAGAACAGTTGTTGATGATAACCCGATAACTATAAACACTATAATATCAGCACAACTATCTATGATGATGATGACAATGAAGACAAACTAAGTACATTGTTTATGTAGTTTTATATATTTTGTAATTACCTTTATAATACTTAGATAATTATAATTATAGAATAGTTTTGATCAGTTTAATGTTCAAAGTTAGAATAGTTTATAGAATAGTTCTGATTAGTTAATTATAGGAATAAAAGTAAAGCGTTACTACGCACCTAGTTAAATATATAATTATGTATAAATATAATATAGTATAATATAATATTATAGATGTTAAAATGTTGTTTCACTTTAAATTACCGCGCCTTATTGTACAACGTAGTTCCACTACTGTCCGCAGTCTTACTCTAGCGCTACTGACGCACTTTATACTCTATGGCGCTGACAAAGGCTAAGGGTTCTCAAGGCTAGATGTCTTTTTCGTTGTAGTAATTATTCTAAAGTCTAATAAATCTTCTATCAGTATTTCTCTGTGTTTTTGTCCACAAACCTCAACATGGTAGCAGAGCGTGGTTGCTAATGTGGACAAAATAAGTGTTACGTGAAAATAGCAAAGAAAAAAAAACACACGTGGCGAAAATTTTGCAAGTGTGCAAGTGCAATTTGTAATGTTAAAAAAATAAGACTCAGTTTATCAGATTACAGAATATCTAATCTACTAAAAATGTCTTCAGATAACGCACTAATTGAAAAGCTTACTGGCAGAGAAAACTACAATACAGAACACAAGATCCGTAATATTGGCTTTAGATTAGACGATGAGTGGCAAGGCACACTGCTTCTCTCTGGTCTACCGGAAATCTACAAACCTCTGATCATTGCCACAGAAAGTTCCGGCATGAAAATAAGTGCAAACTCTGTAAAAACCAATATCATACAAAATGTCAAAATAAATCATAAAAGCAAAGGTCACTGTAAAAGACCTCGGTGCTTCAACTGCATTAAATATGGCCACATCACTCAGTGCAAGTCAAAACCAAAAGAGAAGAATCCAAGCTCAAGCTATGCCGCTGCTTACATGGCTTCAGAAAGCTCAGCAGATTCATGGTACATAGACTCCGGCGCTTCAATGCACATGACCAAATGCAATAGTATGCTGAAAAATGAAAAAACACCAATCATAAAAACAATAAAGGTTGCAAATGACAAGTTATTATCAGTTCACAGTTCAGGACAGTTGGTTTTAGAAGTATGCAATGATAAAGGTCAGTACAATGAAATTTTGTTCCAAGATGTATTATATGTGCCAGACCTGGCCACAAACCTACTATCAGTCAGTCAGATCATCAAGAATGGAGGTCATGTAAAATTCAACAGTAAAGGCTGTATTATAACAAATAAATACAATGTGATTGTTGCCACCGCCAGCTTAATCAACAATATGTACCGATTGGATGTAAAATGTGAACATGCATACATATCAGATGTTGATGAACAGGATGTATATATTTGGCATCAACGCATGGGCCACTTGAATTTCCAAGATTTGGCTAAAATAGTAGAAAACACAGACGGTGTGAAATTATCCAAGAATGTTAATAAATTAACCTGTATAACATGCTTAGAAGGGAAACAGAAACGCTTACCATTTAAGCATAGTGAATCTAAAACCACAGAATTATTAGAATTGGTTCACTCAGATATATGTGGTCCGATGGAGACAAGATCCTTAGGAGGTGCTAATTACTTCATGACATTAATTGATGACTATTCTAAAAAGACCTATGTTTACTTTTTACAGAAGAAGTCAGATGCCCTAGAAAAATTCAAGGAATTTAGAAATGAAGTACAAAATCAACTAAATAAACAAATAAAAATTCTGAGAACAGATAACGGGCTTGAGTATGTCAATAAGGATTTCTCCAACTACCTAAAGAGTGCTGGTATCATACACCAGACCACCACACCATACAGTCCAGAACAAAATGGGACAGCAGAACGAATGAACAGAACCCTCATTGAAAGAGCTAAATGTATGCTGAACAATGCAAAACTCACAAAACAATATTGGGCTGATGCAGTATACACAGCTGCCTATATTGTGAATCGTTCTCCGACCAAATCACTCTCATTCAAGACACCAGAAGAAATGTGGTCTGGACAGAAACCAATTATAAAACACATGCGGATATTTGGCTGTGAAGCTATGATTCATCTTCCCAAAGAAAAGAGGAGAAAATGGGACCCTAAAGCACAGAAAGCTATATTTATTGGATACTGTGATCACACAAAAGGTTACAGATTTATATTACCAGGCTCTAAAACGGTAATAAAAAGCAAAGATGCTGTGTTTCTGGAATCTACAGTGATGAGAAATTATGTTCCGGTGGATTTGTCAATAGAAAGTTCTATGTGTGATTCATCATCTGAAACAAATGATAGGCACACTTCTGAAACTTATGATGCAAATGAAACATTAAAATCCACAAACACAGATTATTTCTCTGAATCAAATACTTCTTGTAGTAGTGAATACTCACCAAACCAAGAATTTAAGACACCACCTATATCAAATATTACTTTGAGACCCAGAAACAAACAATTATCTCCAAAACTGAATTATGAACAAAGCTACTTGTGTAACAATGAAGATATTACTGTTCCATTTAATTACAGTGAAGCAATTGCATCACCTAATTCAGAAAAATGGAAGGCATCAATAGAAAGAGAACTTGAATCTCATAATCAAAATGGAACGTGGACATTGGTAGAAAAACCTCAGAATGCCAAACTAATTGGAAGTAAATGGGTTTTCCGAACAAAAGATGAGCCAACAGGTCTTCGATACAAAGCTCGACTGTGTGCTAAAGGATATGCACAAAAAGAAGGGATTGATTATGATGAAACATTCTCACCAACTGTTAGGTATGATTCTATTCGATTACTAATATCTATTGCAGCTCAAGAAAAATTAGAAATTGTCCAATTTGATGTCACAACTGCATTCCTGTATGGTCAACTGAATGAAAACATACTGATGACACCACCAGAGGGGCTGAACTGCAAACCAAACATGGTATGTAAACTTGTTAAGTCTCTATATGGATTAAAGCAAGCACCTAGGTGTTGGAATCACAAATTTGACTCAGCTTTAAAGAAATTTGGTTTTGAGAAAAGTAATGCAGATCAATGTGTATACATTGCAGAAATAAAAGGGCTCAAATGTTACTTGTGTCTATATGTTGATGATGGACTCTTACTCTGTAGAGACAAATCAGTGATAATGGAAGTAATCAATGATCTTCAATCTAATTTTGATCTAAAAGTATGTCCTCATTTAACAAACTTTATTGGTATGCAAATTGAAAAACATGAAAATGGTATTTTCATTCATCAAACTAAATATATTGAACTCTTACTAAAGAAATTTAATATGCAAAATGCTAACTCCAACAGTATCCCTGCTGATCCTCATGTAAGGCTCCAAAAGGCAGACGACAAGCCAAAGAAGGATCGTCCGTACCGAGAAGCAGTTGGTTCACTGATACATGCAGCCACTGTAAGCAGACCCGACATAATGTTTGCTGTGAGTCAGGTAAGCCGATACTTACACTCATATGATGACTCACACTGGAATGCTGTATTGAAGATATTCAAATATCTAAAAGAAACTAAGGATCATGGATTAAACTATATGTTTGAGTCTGAGAGCAAAGATTTAACTGGATATAGCGATGCTGATTTTGCAAACGACATAGAGACCAGGCGATCCATTACTGGATATGTCTTCATCAAAAATGGAGCTGCTGTCACTTGGTCTACACAACGACAACAAACTGTGGCACTGTCGACCACTGAATCAGAATTCATGGCTGTGTGTGCAGCCACCAAAGAAGCTATATGGCTAAGACAGCTACTAACTGATATTTGTGAATATAAACAGGACTCTGTGTGTATAAACATTGATAATCAGAGTGCTATTAGTGTGATTAAGAATAGTGAATTTCATAAGAGATGTAAACACATAGATATTAGGTACAATTTTGTAAAAGAAAAATACCAAGATAAAATTATAAGCTTAAACTATGTTCACAGTGCTTATCAATTTGCTGATATTTTTACTAAAGCTTTACCTAAAGAGAAATTTAAATTTTTGAAATTCAATATTGGTCTGTTTAAATTGTAATCCATGTTCACAATAAATTAATGCTGTTTGTAATAGATAATCCTGTAATGTACTTTATAGAAGGCACGAATTTAGGAGGAGTGTTAAAATGTTGTTTCACTTTAAATTACCGCGCCTTATTTTACAACGTAGTTCCACTACTGTCCGCAGTCTTACTCTAGCGCTACTGACGCACTTTATACTCTATGGTGCTGACAAAGGCTAAGGGTTCTCAAGGCTAGATGTCTTTTTCGTTGTAGTAATTATTCTAAAGTCTAATAAATCTTCTATCAGTATTTCTCTGTGTTTTTGTCCACAAACCTCAACAATAGATACAAATATAATATAGTATAAATATAATACAAGGATAAATATAATATAGTTATTTATTCATCTATAAAAATAGTATCTAAGAACACAAACTTTGTCTCCATAGTTCTAGTTTTTCTTTAATTTAAAGTTATTACTGTAATATATTTACAACTATTTTCATTTAGTATTAATTTTATAGAATATCTTTGTAGTAACAATAATAATAAAGAAGAAGTTGAGTCCACTCTAGTAATAATCTAGTACCGAGGCATGAAGCAATACCTTGCCGTAACACAGTGCTACACTAAAACGGAAGGTATGAACAGCATGACCACAAGCCTTAAAAAACCTACTTAATATTAACTAATTTTCGTCAAGACTTGTATTATTATATTGATTTCTTAGGTTAATTTGTATCTATCCTAAGTATAAGTATAAATAAGGCTGCGAATGTATTCTATATTGGAAAAATAAATTCTTTATCTTTATCTTTTATCTTTGGGAACACGAGTGTCTTTCAAACACGTTGAGAGTTTGAGATAAGTTTTCATTAGCAACTGCAAATATCAAATAATCTATGAGACTCAGCTGTAAATGTATTAATGTTCTGTTGAAAGTTTATGTTGGTTTGACGACCATAATAAAGTTTCATTAAACTTCTGTATTTATCATGAAAGGCGCGAATTAACTTTAATACTCTCTTACGGCTTACAGTTGGCAGCGAAGCTTTTTGACATTATACAGTTAATATTTCTTCAGCCAATATTTCGGATATGTCATGGACAGTCGGCTCTTTTGTTGTTTTGTCTGTCTTTAATTGATATTTAATGATTATATAATAATTCATAACATCATTATAAGTATGCAACTGGGACACTGGTAACTTCTCTGGCAAACCAAACACGGGACAGGACGTCGATTGTCGAGTTTTGACTTGAGACATTGTACTGTAATAAACAAAATTAATGGGTATTAATTAATGATCTAGATAAAATTAACTGTCAACATTACATTGTAAATATTATTATTATTATTATTTTATTATAGACGAGCAGCTTAGATGCTGATTTGTCTATGTCACAGTGTTGGAAGGTACAGTCATTGTTTATTTCTTATCATCTGTAGTTTATTTGTGCATAACCAGTGGTCGAGTCTGTTTTTAAATACTACTTACATGAGTTGTATCTTTAATCTGAGCTGTTAAAACCGAAGTCTCTCACAAATAATACAATTACGATTCGCGCAACACGTCTAGGCGTTAAATTTTTGTATCATAAACAAACAGGGCAACGCTCAGAATAAATTTACGCGGAAATATGACGAAAGTATTTTTTTAAACTGATATTAATCTGTAATTTATTAAGTACTAGCAGCCCCCGCGAACTTCGTCTCGCCATATACTTTTATTTGCAACTATCTACATAGGTACTAAATTTCATCGAAATCGAATTTTCCCGCGTAAGCATATATTTTTCCGCCGAAGCCGACATTTTTTGTAGATAATGATGAGTTCTGCAAAGTCGTAGTACATGATTTTGTTCTATCATCAATAGTTTTCGCAGCGCACGCGACGTAAGGAATTTTTCAGGTCATTTTTTTACACCTTATGTTACATTATTGGAGTTTTAGTAAGGATCCCTAATTTTTTTTAAAATATAATATAGCCTATGTTACTCGGGGATAATGTAGCTTTCCAAAGGTGAAAGAATTTTTGAAATCGGTCCAGTAGTTTCGGAGCCTATTCGTTACAAACAAACAAACAAACATACAAACAAATCTTTCCTCTTTATAATATTAGTATAGATATATAGTATAGATGAGAATAACTTTACCGTCGCAACTTCAAGACTGATTTTGCATGGCAAATTAAACATGGTAAATCGCTAGGCGATCACAGTTCATTTGTTTAACAGTGAGATTTTATCAAACTATGTTTTAAAATGTTCCTATATATAAGCATTTGCAACCTTATGTTGCATATCATAACTATAAACAATATTAATATAATTCAATATTGTTTTTATTGCTTTGAATAAAAGATAATCGTTAAATTTTGTATAATTTAATCATGATTTACCATTTTGGAAGTGAGGTAAAATGTTGGAAGTATAGACTTAGCCGTTATCTCTTACTTATACCACAAAACAACAAATAAACCGTTAAAGGTTTTTAACGGTGTTTTAAGAATTAGAGCTGGTCCAATTTTCCATACAATGCAATGCAAAAAGACGACTAAGTGATTTAACTGTGTTTTAGTTAAGCATTTGTGAAAAGCATTTGTGAAAAACGTGGGATTTTGGTCTGAGGACCTTGTGAGGCTAACACACGTTCGTTTGTACTCCGCAATTTTTATTTCAAAAAGCGAGTAAAAAGTTAATTATTTCCAAAGAAAGTTATATCAGTAGAAACAATAAAGTTTTACACATTCAAAAGTCCAAAAATAATTAAAATCGGATAACAAACTAAAGTGATACGAGTGAAAATATTACAATACAAAACATTAAAAAAGTGCAATTCACTGTGCAAGTGCGACCGTGTTACACAGCCGGCCCGATAACAAAGCCGGTTTTTTGTACTGTACCTGCGTCCACTACGCTACGGATCCTTATTTTCGATCGTGTAGTTATAAGCACAGTGGCTCGGCGTCTTGCGAGCTTACTGAGCGGTTCACGCTTGAAAAGTACCCGGGTTCGGATCTTCGTGAAGAAGCATACTTTTTGTGCTATATTTTACTACATTTTTATTTTTTGGATTGTTTAATTAAACAATTGTTATATCAAGATGAGTTACAAGAAAGTTTCGTGCAAAGGATGCTTGCAACATATATCAACAAAGGAATACCTTGAATGTTCCTTTTGTTCAGGATCTTATGACCTCCAATGTGCTAATATTGCAGTACGCGCTTTTAACTCTATGAGACAGACCGTCAAGGATTCATGGAAGTGCGCTGAATGCCGAAACAAAGAGAAACAGACGGATAACTCCAATACACCTGTACGTGCGGCTCTGCAACAGGAACATGATGAGGTAGGAGATGCCAATGTCACTAAACGGAGGACTCCTACTATAACTGTATCACATAATCTTCCGTTTGAGTCGGAAGATGGATGCACGCTCTCAAAGGCAGACATGAAGTGTCTCATAAAAGAAGAGATTCAAAAAGCTGTCACGGAATCGGTGGGGGTAATTCTTGGAGAATTTCGTACCTCTCTATCATCTATAGACGCTCAGCTTCAAAACCTTAAATCCACATTAGAAGAAAAGACGAAAACTATAGTCAAACTCAAAGAAGAAAATGTTAATTTGAAGCAATGTGTACAGCGTCTTGAGGAGCAAATAAACGATGCAGAACAACTTTCTTTGGCGAACGATGTTGACATCGTAGGTGTACCAGAAACCAAAGGGGAATAAGTTCTTCACGTCGTGGTTACTCTTGCTCAGCAACTTGGAGTGACATTAACTGAAAGCGATATCGTCAGCGCTGATCGGGTTGGCTTAGTGAGGGACCAAGCAGTTGGACGAGGAGGCCGCGAGCGGCCAATAGCGGTTAAATTTGTTCGTCGCTCTCTACGCGTAGAACTTTTAAAAGCTGCGCGTGTACGTCGTGGAGTCACCACCAAGGATGTGGGTCTGACCGGTGATCCCAGGCGTTTCTATGTCAACGAAAGGCTCACAAAGAAGAATAGAAGTCTTTTCTTAAAAGCGCGAGAGATCGGAGCTCGTCTTAAGTGGAGGTTCATCTGGACTAATGATGGCCGGGTCTTCGCACGTCAACATCAGAGCGATGATTCGCCACGCCATAGATTGCGTTCAGAACGTGACCTAGAACGGGTTTTTGGAGCCGATGCCGTTGGACCTTCTCAGAATGACAAATAGCCTGATGCAAAATTGTCATAAAATTTCTATGTGTTTGTTGTATAAATATTGTATATTGTTTAAACTGTTGTTGTATATATTTGTATATTGTGTTAATTTGTTATTCGTAGTTTGGATAATGCTTAAATTGTTGTTTTATGGTATATTTTTATTACTTACTGATGTCACAGCAAAAATTGGTTTGACTCGCATACTGTCCTTCCAGAGCAGATGCGCTGACAAGATACGTCGAAAACCATCAATCACTTTTATAATATTTTTAATTGTTATGGTATATAGAGTAGTACCATGTTTTACGGTCTTATATTCGCGAGTAATCTCGGTGTCACATTTGTCCGCTTTTTGTAAGTTATCAGTGATTTTTAATGGGTTCTAAGGCTAAGACTTGTTTTAAACTAGGATTATATAACCCCGGGTCTTTGGGAACAGGTCAACATGATTTTCTGGTTGCTATGAATAGTCTCAAATGTGACATTGTCGCCATCAATGAAACTTGGATCAAGAAGGGTGAAGAAGCACTTGCACCTAGAGTGCCTGGTTATAGTTTCCGTAACACTCCGCGTCCAGAAGATATGAGTCGTAATAGAGGGGGAGGTGTAGGCTTTTATGTAAGGCGGGGTATCAATGCATGCAAACTTAACCACCCTGATGCAAATATTGAACAAATGTGGTTGTCTGTGAAAGTGAGTAAATTGAGATTTGCAATTGGTACTGCTTATCGACCAGATTGGGTATGCGTGGATAGCTTTTTTGACGCGTTAACAGAATCCGTTGCTTGTTTTGGTGCTCATGACTATGTTTTGGTTATGGGAGATTTCAACATCAACTGCCTTGGTTCCAATGATCATAAGTTCAGTAAATTACAGCAGTTCTTAGACAGCACAGGTTTGTTGCAAGTAGTTACATCTCCTACACACTATACCACTCATACTCAGACACTTATTGATGTTATTTGTACAGATTGTCGTGTACGAGATGTTTCTGTTCTTGATATTAAGGGTAAATGTGGTCATTCGTTTGTAACAGCTACATTGAATGTGAAGAGAGATAAAATACCACACAAAACCATAAAAACTCGTTCACTCAAGAATATTGATCATAAAAGGTTTGCTGAAGATATTTTAGCTTTGGATTGGAGTCTTGTAGCAAGAGCAGGTACTATTGATACTATGGTTCATAACTTTACAACTTTAATCTCTTATGTATTCGATCGTCATGCCCCTATAAAAACAATTACTATTAAAGAAAAGTGCACACCGTGGGTCACAGATGTCATAAAAGCTATGATTAAATGTCGTAACGAAGCTCACGACAAGTTCCGTACTACAAAGTTGGAAACGGACAAAGTTCAATACAAGGATCTAAAGTCATTTGTATCTCAATCTATTTACAATGAAACTAGTGCATATTATGACTACCGTATAAATTCAGAAATTAATAATGAAAAGAAGCTCTGGAAAAATTTGAAAAATGATGTGCTACATTCTGACCCAATTAACTTTTTACCTGAGAATCTTCAACAACCCGATGCTATAAATGATCATTTTTTAAATGTTCCTGGCTCTTCAGATGTCCCGACTGCTAGCAGTTCATTTTTTGAGTCAAATAAGTTTAATGATGAAACTTTCTCATTGCATGAAGTGAATGAAGGAGAAATAGCTAAAATCTTAATGAACATTAAAACTAATGCTAAGGGTGTTGACGGTCTCTCTATGGATATGGTTTTACTAACATTACCACATACATTGACATTAATAACATCAATTGTCAACAAATCCATATTCACTTCCACATTTCCAAGTCAATGGAAGATTGCTAAAATTAACCCTATACCTAAAATCACAAACCCGACTGATATAAAAGAGTTGAGACCTATTAGTATCCTTCCTGTTGTTTCAAAAGTGTTAGAGAAAGTTGTGTATACTTAACTCAGTGCATATATTGAACGCAATGAAATCTTACCAGACGTTCAATCTGGTTTCCGCAGGGGTAGAGGTACAACAACAGCATTAATTGATGTTGTTGATAATATTATTGCTGAGCAAGATAAAGGGCTTGCAACAATTCTAGTTCTTCTAGATTTCTCGCGCGCGTTCGATTCTATATCTATTTCTTTACTTTTGTCTAAGCTGGCATATTACGGAGTAGACTCTTCTGCTGTAGCATGGTTTAGAAGTTACCTGAGCAATCGTTTTCAGTTTGTAGAAACTACAAAACAAGACGGAACACATCTTTTATCATCAACCAAACCTATAAACCGTGGTGTGCCGCAGGGTTCTATTCTGGGTCCGCTGCTATTCATAATCTATAGTGCTGATATTTGCAGGCAGATCAAGCATTGTAGTTACCATTTATATGCTGATGATGTTCAGCTGTATATACCAGTTGACCCAGATAATCTTAGTAGCAGTGTCGATAAACTTAATTCTGATTTGAGCCGAATAGCAGACTGGTCTGAGCAGAATGCTCTTGTTTTGAACCCGTTGAAGTCAAAGTATATGATACTTGGTTCACCACTTCGGATTGAGAGTATTTCTCGCCACTCCCCAAACATCAGTATTCAGGGTGAATGTATAGAAAGAGTACGCGAGGCTAGAAACCTAGGTATATTGTTTAACGACACCCTGCGCTTTGAGAATCATGTAAAAAATTTAGTGAAGAATTGCCTGTTTCGACTAAAACTACTTTATAAAATGAGGAATTTCCTAAGAACTGAAATTCGCATTAAGGTTTGCGAATCAATAGTTCTGTCTAAACTTAACTATGGCGATTTAGTTTACGGCCCGCGTCTGCTTGCAAGAACAGCTCGTCTTGTCCAGAGGGTACAAAACGCTTGCAGCAGATTTTGTTATGATATTCCTCCGCGAACACACGTCACACCATTCCTTAACAACTCAGATACCCTTAACATGGAATCGCGGAGGCACTTACACCTAGCAGTTCTCGTACATAGTGTTGTTAAATTCCAGTTTCCAAAATACTTGTTCTCAAAACTAAACAATGCTAAAAGTGCTTATAGTTCAAGGCCGACAAGAAATCTTTTGCACTACAGTAAGCATAAAACAGCAGCATTCCGAGGAAGTTTTCGTTACCAGGCAACCAAATGTTGGAACAATATTCCTCCACCCTTAAGACTCTTAAAGTCTAAATTTACTTTTAAAAAACGTTTTAAGGCGTACTTAATGGAGCATCAAAAAACAGGGTTGCCTGGAGCCATGACCCGTCATGGTGCACCGTTTACTTGCTAGAGCAGCAGATAGGTTTTTATTTTTTATTCTTAAAAAGAAAACATCCTAAAAATCACAGTAGCTATTTATTTTAATTTTTCAACCCCACTTAAACTAAGGAATCTTCTGTCGCCCAGACTCTCAAGAGACTGGTGTCTTTAGAAGACTCTAAACATATAATTAGTTTAAATTGATACTATATTTATAAAAACTCTATACATACATACTAAAAAAAACATTGTTATTAATTTAATGTTGTTTGTCCCTAATTAATACCTACAAACATAACCACACACTCACACTTACACCCACACAAACACACACAATCACTCTATCATACACAATCACTCACAAACATTCATTCATTCTCATAACACAACTCATACATCTTAAATTTGTTTTGCCTACTACTTCTATATTTAGTTTCAATATTATATATTACAACCTTGTAAGAACAAACCTCACAAATTGTAGAAATTTATAACTATTTATTTATTTATTTTATTCTAAGACAACACGCAACAATTTTATGGCCTCATAGGGTCTTATGACCGCCTCAATCGGTTCCGACAGAATACCAGCGCCTACCTGCTCTCGAGTAGCAAGGCATTTATGCTGAGTCGAGACCCTTTTGCTGCTGTGACACAGTATTTCATTTATCTTTAATTGTTAGGTTTATAATCAGTATTTTTTGTTAGTTTGTATATTTTTAACTTGAATTTTTATTTAATTATATTTGTTATTATTTTTATTATATTTCCTTAATTCTAGTTTTTGTAAATTTTTGTGCTAAATGTTTTGTACTGTGTGTGAGTAGCAAATAAATGTATGTCTATGTCTATGTCTATGTCTATGTCTATGTCTATGTCTAAAAACTGTATGTGTTTCACTAAGATACAACACTTAAAAGCCGCTACGCTTCAGCTGACTGCTTTTTAGTGTTGCACACCCCCACTTTATGAAGTAGATGACCATTGTCTAAAACACAAATTTGTCAATAAAAACTCATGTGTTTAATTTGATGTTCCCGTTTCATACTCAAATAGAAGCCCCAGAAATTATTCAAAAAATGGTATATGAAAGAAGATTGTAAGTCTTCACAAAGTCTAGAATTAAACATTTTTCACGTTTTTGCTCGTAGCCAACAATTTGGGTTTGTCACTTTACGGTTTTTTAACCATAGGACGGCAGATCAGTGATTACTGAAAGCCTGATATAGCTCTAGTAATTTGAAAATATGAAAGAGATACATAGTTACATCATAGATATACCCGAAGATAAAGCCGACCCAAATTCAGACTAACATCTTTATCAGAAATGTACCTATAAGACATATTACATATGTCTTTATTTGGCCAAACTTGATGTTGATTGAAATAAGACAAGGATTTTAATGAATGTGTTTTGTCATGATTGATATTCTCTATTGAACATTGGGTACTCAGATACAAGATATTAATATTTATTTCTTAAGTTAAGTTTCTTTCTATATTGTGTTCTTCTTTGTAGTAGAATAACTTGTGCCTAAACTAAACATCTTAGATATTTTAAGTACAAACAATGTTACACAATAAACTTAATTAGGTATTTAAGCTAGAAAACGCAACATATGTTTTTAAAAACATAGAATAGAAAAGGCATGAAAAGTTTGACACAATGAAACTATTTAATCAGGCTTGTTGTGTATTTCCCCTATTCTAGTTATTAGTTTATGATTAAGATAATATAAGTTTATTAAAACAACTTATTTACTTATTAAAGTATATTTTATTTATTAATTTCAGGCACAGCACCCCTAGTTCCATACCTATCTACATATGCCAGGCAACTGGGATTCTCAGCATCAACAGTTGGATTAATATACACAGTACCTACTACCAATATTTGGCCTCGTAGCAAAACCTTTATTTGGTGTCATTGCAGACAGGTAGACAAAATATCTCTTTATGTATGAATTAGCCGACACGTCTACAGCTAGCGATTTTTTTACTTTATCTTAAATATAGTTTCTAATTGGATCACCGGTTTCTGAGATTAGCGCGTTCAAACAAACAAACTCTCAGATATAATACATATTACGATAGATATTCCATTAATATTAATAAGCTTCGCGCTTACTTCATGGCTAGATGTTGCTGTGTAAATTTTCTAGTAATATTTATTATTATTATAACATTGACCTTAACTTTTCAAAATGTATTGAACTAGTACTTTACTAAAATGTATACATATTTTTATATGTATATATTTAGGTTATTATATTAAATAAATACCGTTTCTTTTTCATGATATAAGGTATGAGATAAATGGCGTTGAAGTTGATCGTATAAGACATGTCGGTATTACTTCTACAATCAAATCTTACGTTTCAATGAATGAGGGAGAAAGTAAACAGGCTGCTCTGTGGGGATGGAACTTGAATGGAACAAAATCTGAAAAAGGTCGTTTTAATGTAATATTACCCCTCAATAAAATATTAGGGTTTGCAGAAGACTATAACAAAATCGTATTAAACTGTAAATATGAATTAATTTTAACAAGATGTAAATCTAATAATGATGCTCTCATACTTGATAATTATAATGAAGTGATCGTAAATATTGAGAGAATTCAGTGGCGTGTACCTCATATTAAAGTATCCGATCGAGAAAGATTACTACTCTTAAAACAATTAGAAAAAGATAAGTCAATACAAATAGCGTTCCGAAACTGGGATACATAATGAATATCCACTTTTACCTAAAACAAAGAAGCATTCATGGTCCATTAAAACTGCCTCCCAACTTGAGAAACCTAGATATTATTATGTCATATTCGGTCTTCAAACTGAGAAAAATTCAGTGAATAGAAATTGTTCACTGTTTGATCATTGTAATTTAACTAATGTTACATTATTTTTAAATTCACAAACATATCCATACGATGCACTTAAACTTGATTTTGACGACGGCAAATACCGTATATTATATGAAACTCTCTAGTTGACCCGTTGCTTGATATCACGCAGTTCAAAGAAAAAGCACCTTTGTTTGTAATAGACTGTTCAAGGCAAAATGAAATATTAAAAACTGGGCCAGTTGATGTAAGACTTGAAATAGAAATTGATAAAGATTTTCCTGACAAAACAAGTGCCTATTGTCTCATTATCAACGATCGCATTATAGAATATAAACCTCTCAGCAGCACGGTTCGCAAGTTATCATGAAGTTAATAGTTGATGTTCAAGGTTTCAAATCTGAATTAAATCAGTTTATACCCAAAGAAATCGCTATTCCGGATGGTGAAGGAGTACAAAGTTTTTTACTACGTCAACCTTATCCGTTTTATGATTTAACCAAAAACGAAAAGAGACAGTTATTATGATTTAATCATACAATTTATTTTATATTAAAGCATGCGATTTTCAAGAAACACAGACTACAGTTATATGGATGACTACCCTGATAATTGATATAGTTATATTGAATGCTGTCACCCAAATACTTCTGTAGGCGGCTTCAAATCACCATAACTATCAAAATATTCAATTTTGTAATTTCTTTTAACATCATTAACTGATCACCTACTTTCCGCACACCGAAAGGAATATTTATATCATATAGGCTACTCAGATATTTTTTTGTTATAGATACGTTATTGTTTTATCATCGTCTATAATTCGCACCATTCCTGGAAAAAGGAAGTAAGTGGTTTTTGTCAACTTTTCAGGAGCTTGAAAAAACTGTCCTGTACTTTAATTATGATAGCTAAAAATATGTTCCAAACAGAAAATCGTAGGTAATAGTTGCCTTCATCTACATGTGTTTACTGATTTAGGAACAGATTCATGTACTTCGAGATAATCTAAAAAAATACGGTTACTTCTTTCTTCCACGAAACACAAAGAATTTATGTAGGTGTAAGTATAATTATTGTTTTATCGCCATGTATTTTGAAATATATGAACTTATTTAAATTTACTTACGGCTTTATACTGTCCTTAATTTCATTCTATTCTACCGTTGTAAGTTATAATTACGTTTTTATTTCACGGACAATCCTATTTTGTACATCGAGTTACGTAGTTCTAGGGAGCTATTTATTTTAGTTTAGATAATGTATTTATATAAACAGCTTTCATAATGTGGAAAGTAACCGAAAATTAAAATTTAATTGTATGTTACCTACTTCTTACATCAAATGTCTATTAGGTGCGTTTATGTAAATCAATACTATTACATAGAGATACATAAGTATAGAGATATAATGAAAACAAACGAGGTTATTAATTAGCTTTTATTATTTTTAAAGAAATTATCATCGCATGCATAATTAAGTCATTTCAAAAATTGTTCAAAATAGTGATGTTTTTATGTTATTATTGACTTTCATTATCTTCGACTTCAGAATTCGACTCAGTGGCAGCAAATTGAGTACTAAGGCTCTTAAAAAACGTCTGGTAATGTGGCAGTATATGATTATCTTTACAAAGACTCATCAAGTTTTTGTATAAGTTTTCAGATATCAGTAGCGGGGCATTGTATAATTGCATTTAAGCCTGATGTGTTTCAGAAGTTTTACTGTCTGCAATTATTTTTCTTCTCACAATTTTTCTGCTTCTATTTGTAACAACAACTATTGGTGCCTTGTCCTCGAATTGGTATCTAATTTGCAATTTTCCGAGGATCTGCCGAAATCACTTTTACTTCACAATACAATACAATACAATACAAACATTCTTTATTGTTACACCACATTACAAGAAAATACACAAAAAAATAAATATAATAACACATTGAAACAATAGGCGGCCTTATCGCTAAGAACTGAACTTAACTTCACTCTAACTCATTTTCTTTCCGAAGTCGTCTTTTTCCCAGTTCTTGTTATATTAGCTACAAGTTTTTTGAAATCTATAAAAACATCTTAAGTAATTTCTTTTACATTGTATTTTTCACTTTGTACTTTGGCATTTTGAATGATTGCATACATTTCTTCTGGAACATAGAGTACGTGGTTTCTTTTGTTTTTTTTTCTATGCTGGAGTGCATCGAGTCATCATCATTTTGGGTATGACCTGTCTGTAAAAATCTGTTTGTAATTTTTAAACCCAATGCTTTTGAGTTTAAAGAATATGGGGAAATTTCCATTGTCAAACAGAGAATAACAAAAATTAGCCCGTTACGAATTTTATTATTATAGAGTACGTCTACATTTTTATATCTAATATGTTTTTATTCCTGTAGGTAGACGTTCTAACTTTATTCATTTTGAACAATATTTTCGTGAATTTTAGGAACAAATGAGCACGCTACAGGTCGCTAGTGCAAACGAGTGCTTAGAGCCTTAGAGGTTTGCATCAACATCTGTCTGACCAGTTCATACGAGACATAAATAGTTAATCCACTCCGGCATTTGAACTTGGAGACCTGAATCTTAACGGTCACTTTCTTGGTCTTAATTATTTGTTTTATTTTGTTGGCAAGATAGTTCTTTGCAACTATGGGTATATAGTCTTCTTTTTTATAAATTATAGACGTGGCGTGATATCGCCATACTTTCTATATCTTAAAATGGTCGTAAGCCTCATAAAATTATAACTAAGAACTCTAAAAGTGCAATCAACTCTTTGTAAATGCATCAAATGTGGGTGTCTCGATAATCTTACAGATGTCGACGATAGTTCTCGCCCTGATTTGATTGCTCACTGGTCCTATTACTTAGCCGTATGTTATAAAGAGAGATGGGAATGGCTATGAAAGTTCTAAGGTGGATTTTGTATGGGTGGTAAGATATACAGCCTAGATAATGTTGTTTCCCTATTGCGGCATCCTTAGACAAGCTGTGAGAATGAGATCATAGTGAAGGAAGTGGCTTGGACTTATCTGCTAATGCGGATTATGGGAAATTATACAAAATCTTACAATATTGCGTATATTTTCTGAAATAATTATGCTCTTTTACCTTCTTAAGAAGTGTAATATAGAAGACTGTCTTGTTTACTCACTAGTCAAAATGAGAACTAGATAGTTGTACTGCAAACCAACAATGACTTGCAGATTCTTAACTCAGAATGTTAAGCGAACCAATGCCATGATTACGCTCTAATAAATAATGTCTGTGGCAAAAGTTCTGGAATTATAACAACTTATATTTTATTTCAGATATATCTAGTATCTTTTAAATTTCTGATTAATATACTCATCAGTTGCGTTCTTACTTATAATATGTATAAAAATGAGAGTATGAAGGACTACTATTTTCTTATAATAGGTCAGCTATATTAATATAAATTATTATAGTTTACTAGACAATGCTGTTAGTTAGCGTCAAGCCGGGGTTATTGTTATTAGAGCTTATCACGAGGCTAGATGTTGCTATGTGAATTGTCCAGCAATATTTATTTATTTTTATTTAAATATGATATCACCCGCATGTTTCTTAGTAACTTCAAACCGTTGGTCAATTTAGAGCTTAATATGAGGGAGGTGGCAAAACTGGTCGCTATAAACCTGCACTAAAAGAGGGTATAGAAAATTCCTTCTAATAGTGACATCCGAAACAGTATTCTGATTTTCTGACTGATATGCGGCCGACTTCAAAAACGGTTTTAGAAAGAAATAATGCTAAGCATATTCGTAAAAATACACTATTTTTCACTCAAGAACGGCGGAATAGATTGGGCTGAAAGTATTGTGGAGTTGCCCTAGAACCACCAGATAGACATTACCTAATTTTAGGCAATCTGGGATACATGGTGTAACAAGTGTAGCCTTTGTTTAGCATCAAAAACATCAAAAAGCTAAACTTGTTACACCATGTATCTCAGATTACCTACCTATAAAGGTATGGAATGTTTCGTAGAATAAAGAAGTAACTGCAACTACACTACACGCGTTATAATGTTTTGCTGGGTCAAAAGTATGTAACAACCATTTACACATAAACGATCAGCTAAAAGTTTCATAGAATAAATAAGTAAATCGAACTACTCATTATTACTAGATTGTAAATAGCGGGAATAAGTGTTTAAGCGTATTTGCATTATACATTTTCTTGTTAATCTTCCTTTATAATTTACGTATATATAATTATGACTTTATGAAACGGAATAATTGTAAAACAAAGGGAAGTAAATATGAAAACCTCTTTTTCTTGCTGGAACTAAATATTTTCTGAAGGCGTAAAATTTCAGTTATTTTGCATTAATTCCCTTATTTTTAGAGATAGCTTCACGAAATTTTGACAGCAGATGTAAATCACGATGCTCGATTTTTTCATGCAATAAAAAATTTTTGACGCAAGTGTATTTACGGCCTTTTTACAGGGGTGGTGCGTTCTGTTATTTCTGAATCTGCACTTGATGATTCTTTATATACTCTTGATGGTGTGGAAGTAAACGCATCATCTGTTCCGGCGCGAGGGAGTGCTTCATGGCAGAGTACATTTGCGTATGAACAAGCTTTTCTAACACCTTAGCGAACAGGCATAACTTAGAGATCGGCCTATAATTACCTACTAAATTTTTCGCTCCCTTTTTATGAATAGGTGTTATAAAAGCGGACTTCCATATGCTAGGAATAGTACCTTCTGTAATTGAACGGCGATACAATATAGATAATGGATTTGAAAGACTTCTTGCACATTTAACTATAAACAATGGGGGAATGCTATCCGGCCCTGCCGACTTATTAATATCTAGGCTCTCAAATAACTTTTTTACAACATAATCTAAAACTTCAATTGAACTTAAATATACCGCGGAGGTGCAAGGGGGACTAGGAACAGAGAATCATATTGTTCATCGCTCGGAGCAGTGTCTAGGAAAGTGGAGTGAAAGTAATTACCGAACATGTTACAGATCTCACCACCATCATCTGAAATAATGTTACCGAATTGCATTGTAGAAGGATATGAATTTGAATTATTTTTGCTTTTAACATAAGACCAAAACGAACGAGGGTTATTTTTAATACAATTCTCAATATTATTTATGTAAGTGTTATACATGCTGTTTTCCATAATATGGCCTCTCTCTCTTAAAACTTCAAATGAATTACGGTCACAAACATTACCATATTTTTTAAATTTCTTATGAAATTTAGCCTTTTCCTTGAGTAGTTTGATCAGCGGTGTCTTGTACCAAGGTGGATACTTAGAGGAAGGCGTACTACATTTAGACTTGATAAAAGTGTCACGCAGACTATATAACGTACTATATAGAAATGAAACTGCCTCCTCTAAAGTCCTATTCGTACTAATAAACTCATCACCCCAATTAATATCATCAAGATGCTTACAGATAGACTGATAGTCCCCAAGTGAGAACATAATATTTAATATATGAGCGTGGCTTAATTGTATCAAGATGGACAAAGTCTGCAGAAACAATTAAAGCACGATGATGAGGATCTTCAGGCACCAGTGGAAAGTCGCACGACTCAACAGTAATGTCCTTATTACAAAAAACCAAATCTAACAAGCGGCCGTGACTAACATTAGGTAAATTATTATATTGCAGTAAACAACATGTACTAAAATTATCAAAAAATTCTTCCTGGTGAGATCCAATAAGGTTGCTTGGTGTAAGTGAAATACCATCCTCACTCGGACACCACTGGATATGTGGCATATTGAAGTCTCCTAAAATTATTACCTTATCCATTAGATTGTCAAGAAAATGTTTGTATATGTCGGAGAGAGATGTAGAGGATAACGAGGAGAGTGTGTGTTTATCAGGAGGGCTTCTAATTGGTTATGACGTCACCAGGTCTAACGTCACAGTCGTCTTCATGTTCATAATAAAACCACAACGAAACGTCCATTATTTATTCCTATTAACAATGTCTCGGTCAAACGAATTTACTGAATTATTACAAACTGATTATTATTATTAATTTATTACAAACAGAGGACTGTTCCGACCGACAACTCAAACAAGAATACATTTTTTACAAACAGAGGACTGTTCCAACCGACTACTCGAACAAGAATGTAATTTTAGCTCGGCCAACGGTCGTATTTATACGAAGCGGCCTGGCGACCGAACCAGTTTTTCAAGTAATAGGCGCGGCGAAGCGCCTCAACCCGTAGCGCGATGCGGCCGGTACAAAACAGGTTCTGAGTAATATTTCAACCGATGTTCTTGTCTGCCCCGACACGGCCATGCTGATAGATGGTGCGCGCTCTGCACCAGTCGTTTTTCTGGAAAAGTTGAAAAAGTTTCTCTGAGCTAGGTATCCATTCAAAGGTACACTAGCTGATAATTTGGTGCAAGGTTATTTGTTCTGATAATTGGATCTCAACCACCAAATTATCAGCGAAAGTTTAAAACATGGTACTTAGAATGTTTATTAGAAAAATGAATAAGGAAAACTGACAGTGAGTGAGTTATTAATATTGTTATCAATGTTCATGCTCCACGTATTTACATTGTTTTATAATTTTATGGCCAATGCTTGCACTCCACGTACTTGCATGGTTATTAAGGTACTCTAGGAATTTCTCATAAAGTACCTCGTGGAAAGTCTCGCCTTAGTACTCGCGGAATTTCTTACCACTCAGTACTCGTGAATTTTTTTTTTCAACGTTATACTCGGGGGATCTTCACAACGATACACTCGCGGAATTTCTTACCTCTCAGTACTCGTGAATTTTATTCAACGTTATACTCGGGGGATCTTCAACGATATACTAAGGGATCCTCTCAACAAGATACTCGTGGATTTTCTCATCGTGATATTTGTGGAATTTTTCGTAGAGGTAAGTAGAAGGTAGTTGTGTGTTTATGTAAAATCTACAGTTCGCCAAATTTTTTTTTTTTTCTTTTCTTTCTTTTTCTTTCTTTTGTTTGTTTGTTTGTTTTGGTTGCACATTGCTTAAAGTTTACGGTACTTGCCTAGTAGAAGTGTTGCATGGTAGAACTACAGGATCGTATTCATCCGCCTACTCGGCCATACTGACAGGCAGTGCGCGCTCTGCATCTGCCTCGAAGGGGTCATCGTAGTGCGGGAATGACTGACAGGCGGTGAGCGCTCTGCACCTGCCTGGTCTGCAAGTGTCTGTAACAAAGATAGTTGCTTTTGAGTTTGGTATCTGTTTACAACTCCATCGAGTTGCAACAAAGTTTTAATGAAGAATAGTTAAGGTCTCGGAGGGTAAGAGTTCTGGGGAAAATTTGTAAAGATAATCAACTTAACTTTGTTTCAGTCGGAGTCTTGCTCAGGCAGTCTAGCATGGGAGGTGGATGGCACGGGCTCGCTTGCAGTAGTGTTTTGAGGGCCTAGTGCATCGTCTTCTTACACCGACACAGCCCTACTGACAGGCAGTGCGTGCATCTGCCTCTCGGAGTATATCATCAAGTACTCGTAGTGCGGAAGTGAATCTGTAAAAGAAACTTAATTAGTTCTTGGAGAATATTTCATAGAAGTTCTCCAAAGGGGCTCGTAGGAATTCTCCGAGAGGGGCTCGTAGAAACTCTCAGAGGATCTCATAGTTTAGAAGTGGCTCTTCCGCAATACTTCGATCCAATTATTCATTTGATCGGCTTTGTCCTGATCAATTTGAGTTCCATCATTTTTTTCATCACTTTAAAAAGACGCGGGTAGTTTCAAAACTCTGACGTTAGTATGGTCGTCAATTGTTTATTTGCTCGGCTAAGTCCTGACCAATTTGCGTTCCGTAATTTTTTGCATCATTTTATAAGGACGCAGGTAGTTTCAAAACTCTGTCATCATTAACTAAGTCTTCTTCTTGGTCTTGGGTCAGTTTTTGCATCATTTTATAAAGATGCAGGTAGTTCCAAAATTTGACGTCAGTATGGTTTGCCTTCTTCTTTGTCTTGGTCTTGTGGCAGCGTGCAGTCTCAAGGCTATCGAGGTTCAGATCTATCGAAGTTCGGATCCCACTGGATGAATTGACCATCTTTTCTGGTCCGGAAGCAGCTTGTAGTTCCGAAGTTCAGATCTGTGATCCCATTTGTTCAAGTCTGTGACCCCACTTGTTCAGGTCTGTTATCCCACTTCTGATTTCGGAGAGAGATGTAGAGGATAACGAGGAGAGTGTGTGTTTATCAGGAGGGCTTCTAAACGTCACCAGGTCTAACGTCGTCATGTTCATACAGACACAGTCGTCTTCATGTTCATAATAAAACCACAACGAAACGTCCATTATTTATTCCAATTAACAATGTCTCGGTCAAACGACTCTGAATTTACTGAATTTACAACTGAATTATTACAAACTACGGTACGGGTACGCACAACAAGGGTTTAATATTGTAAATAAATGGCTGAAACGCAATTTACTAACATTAAATGCTGAAAAAACTAATTATATCGAGTTTTCGATGCGCAAACCTTCACCGAACGACTACAAAATATATGCACATCATTGTAAATATCAGAAAATGAATAACTGCATGTGTCCTATTATAAAAAGAACATGTAAATTAAAATACCTGGGAATAATATTAGACGAAACTCTGTCATTTAAACATCACATTGAAACTCTGGTAATTAGAGTCCGTAAGTTAATTTTTATTTTTAAAAAATTACGACACATTGCGGACACTAAACTAATTATTAAGATTTACCAAGCCCTATGCCAATCAATTTTAACGTACTGTATAACATTATGGGGAGGTGCTGGCAAATCTTTGTTATTAATGTCGGGCACACTGGCGGAGCCGGCGGGCAGCGCACAGGAAGCGGCAGCGGCGGCGCAGGGCGCGCGGCGGGTCGGCGCAGTGGTGACGGCGCGGCGGGGCGGTTTGACGGCGACGGCGCGTCGGCAGCCGCAGCATCAGGTCGGACTGAGAGATGGCAGAGCGACAGACAACAATGTAAAGTATGTGGCAGTCGGCACGCATCAGAAACATGTAAATTCAGGAGGTATGTGTGCCGAATTTGTAACCAAGAGGGCCATTTGAAAAGAATATGTCCTAGATCAGGGCGGGTCAGCACTCTGCAAAACATGAACATTGAGGATCAAGTAAACTTCAAAGAAGAGGAGGCAGACAGCGATGAGGTAGTTATAGATGTAAATCCATTATTATCAATAAGCCAGTGTAAACCCATAGTAATGTCAATTAATGGGCATAATATTAACATGGAAGTTGATACCGGGAGTGCAATTTCATGCATAAGTTATCAATTGTATAATAAACTGTTCCGTTGTAGCTTACCAATATTCCCTTGTAGGTTAATATTACGTTATTATACAGGTGAATTAGTGCGACCAGTAGGTATAATCAGACCAATAGTTGAGTATGAAAACAAAAGACATCATTTAGAATTGTATATAATTGACAATGGAAAAACATCATTGTTAGGTCGTCAATGGTTAGCAGAAATGGGAATATCAGTAACACCAGTACAATATAGTTCACAAGATAGACCCAATAGTGGGATACTTAATAAAACCGATTTTAACATAAATAAATTTAGTTCCAGGTTTTGTAAGGTGTTTGCGGATGGCCTCGGGCGGTTCACGGGTGGGACAGTGAGCATCCACCTGCGCGAAGGCGCGCGCCCCGTGTTCCATCGTGCGCGGCCGCTGGCGTACGCGCTGCGCGAGCCCGTGGAGCGCGCGCTGGACCAGCTGGTACGCGACGACATCCTTGAGCCGGTAACCCGTTCCGACTGGGCCACTCCAATCGTACCGGTAGTAAAGAAAGACGGATCCATCCGGATTTGTGCTGATTTTAAGTCAACGTTAAACAAGGTACTAGAAGTCGACCGTTACCCTTTACCTAAGGTAGAAGATTTACTGGCTAGATTACACGGGGGGGAACGGTTTAGCAAAATCGATTTATCGCAGGCGTATGCGCAGTTTGAACTTGATGACTCTAGGAAGTACACGGTAATAAACACACATAAAGGGTTATTTATGTACAAGCGTTTAGTATATGGCTTAGCGTCTAGCCCAGGGGTTTTCCAACGCTGTCTGGAACAATTGTTTGCGGATTTGCCACAAGTAGGGGTATTCCTCGACGATATAATCATAACAGGGTCAGGAACGACACAACACTTAGATAACTTATACAAAGTGTTTGAGCGGCTAGAGTCAAGCGGACTCAGAGTGAGGAACGATAAATGTGTTTTTTTTGCGGAATCACTCAATTATTTGGGTCATGTTGTCAGTAAGAAGGGGGTTCACACTTGTCCGGATAAAGTGCAAGCGATAGTGAAGACACCGGCACCCGAGAACGTATCGGAATTACGAGCTTTCATTGGTATGGTAATGTACTATGGAAAATTTATAAAGAATGTTAGTTGTATTTTGTCTCCGTTGTATAATTTATTGAGGACAGGGGTTAAGTACGAGTGGAACACGGAGTGTGCGGCGGCGTTCGAGCGCGTGAAGCGCGCGCTCAGCACCGGCGAGGTGCTCGTGCACTACTCACTGGAGCTGCCGCTGGTGCTGACGGCGGACGCGAGCGCGCGCGGCGTCGGCGCCGTCATATCGCATCTGACGCCAGACGGGGAGCGGCCCGTGGCGTTTGCGTCGCGAACGTTAACCGCTGCGGAACGGGCCTACGCGCAGATAGATAGGGAAGCGCTTGCTATCATATACGGTGTAAGAAAATTTCACCAATACCTATATTGCAGACATTTTTTGTTAAGAACTGATCATAAACCCTTAACGTATATGTCGGAGAAGTAACGAGGAGAGAGTGTATTTCCAGGAGGGCTTCTGGTTGGTTATGACATCACCAGGTCTAACGTCACCGTCGTCTTCATGATAATAATGAAACCACGAAGAAACGTTCATTATTTATTCCAATTTACAATGTTGATGGATGACGTCAGCAGCGCTGACGTCACTATCCTCGCTTTGGTGGTCACCCATACGAAGTAAAACACGAAGTTGTTGTGGCACTTTTAGTTTATTCCATAGCAGAGGTGTTTTCCGCCCGACGGCTCGAACAAGAATGAATTTCTAGCTCGGCCGACGGCCGTATTTATAGCAAAGCTTAGGCTCGCGTCGGTTGTTCCGAACGCGAGCGCGAAATCGCCGTCGCGAAGCTAAGTCTCGACTTTTTACAATGTTGCCTTAACTTATTTTCGTGGTTATTTTTAGTAGTTTAACAATCAAATTAATTAACTAAATTTTCATATTGAAGCAACGTCTTTGCGCCGACATATATATTCGGAAATAAAGTAGGTATACCGACAATGGCGGCGTCGCGGTTACAGAGGTGGGCTATATTGCTCTCAGGTTATAGGTATGATATCGAGTATGTCACATGGGCGAAGAACTGTGCGGATGGCCTGTCCCGACTGCCGCAGCCGACAAATAGGCGCGAGGTAGAACGCGATGTGAAAGAGGTAACATACTTAAATTTTGTTGAAAATTTTTTACCTGTAACAAATGATGATGTGAAACAAGCGACAGCACGCGACCCTGTTCTAAGCAAAGTATTGATGTACGTTCAGTCGGGCTGGCCAGGACATTGTACGGAGGATGCTTTAAAACCATATTTCTTAAGGAAACATGAGCTATACATAGCAAAAGTTTTAAAGAGTTTTGGAAAGCCACGAAAAAGTTGAACCCTAGAACTAATATTCCACTTTGCGTTGATGGAAAGATGGAACCGTCAGACATCGCGAATATGTTTAGTGAACATTTTCGTGTAGAGCCCGCACAGCTGTCGACTACGTGTTCCTCATTCTCGCCACCGGTGCGCGCTGAGAACGTGTCATCCACCGCTCCAACATCTTTTTCAGAGGAAGAAGTGGCAGGTGTTGTTAGGAATATGGCAAGAGGAAAGTCTCCAGGGCACGACGGTCTCAGCGTGGAGCATCTGAGGTACGCAGGTAAGCATTTGTCAAGAGTGTTGGCAATATTCTACTCGCTCTGTGTCAGACACTCTTATTTGCCAAGGGAATGTATGAAAACAGTTGTTGTACCAATAATTAAGAATAAGACAGGTGACTCATCGGACAAGAGTAACTACAGACCCATATCGTTAGCTACTTCAGTGGCAAAGGTACTGGACAGTCTGCTCGATCGCATACTTCGTAGACATGTAAATCTGAACGACGCCCAGTTTGGGTTTCGACCAGGCTTGTCTACGGAGACAGCGATCCTTTGCCTAAAGCAGACTGTCCGTTATTATACTGACAGGAAGACTCCAGTCTATGCGTGCTTCCTAGACCTGTCAAAAGCATTCGATTTGGTTTCATATGAGGTCCTGTGGCGCAAGATGAGAACCGAAACCTCTCTACCATGTGAGGTAATTAATTTGTTTGGTTATTGGTACAACAACCAAATCAATACTGTAAGGTGGGCAGGAGCCTTGTCTGATGAGTATGGGTTGAAGTGCGGAGTTCGGCAGGGTGGATTGACATCTCCGCGAATTTTCAACCTCTACATAAACGGGTTGATCGAGGAGCTCACCAGCGCCGGTGTTGGTTGTTCAATTGACGGTAGTTTCATTAATAACCTAAGCTACGCCGACGATATGGTGCTCTTGGGTCCCTCGATCAGTGCCGTCAGGAAGCTCCTTAAGATATGCGAGGATTATGCGGGGGCGTACGGACTCAGGTACAACGTCAAAAAAAGCGAGCTTCTCGTATTCCAGCCGAGGGAACAGAAGATATCTATGATACCTCCTGTTTTTCTCAACGGGGTGGAATTACCGAGAGTAAAGCGCTTTAAGTACCTGGGTCACTGGGTCACCGACGACCTTAATGATGTCGAAGACATAGAGAGGGAGCGCAGAGCGTTGGCTGTACGTAGCAATATGTTGGCCCGTAGATTTGCACAATGTACTGGAGCAGTAAAAGTCACACTGTTTAAGGCTTTCTGCCAGTCATTCTACACTTGCAGTCTGTGGGTTTCTTATAGCAAGAAGGCAGTTAACGCTTTGCGAGTCCAGTACAACAACGGTTTTAGAGCGCTAGTCAGGCTCCCAAAATATTGTAGCGCTTCAGGAATGTTCGCGGATGCACATATAGACGGATTCCAAGCCATCCTAAGAAAAAGAGCCGGATCGCTGCTGCGCCGCGTGCACTCCAGCAATAATCGACTGCTCAAGGTGCTGGCGGGCAAAGTTGATTGCCCGATTATGTGGCGCTTATCGCAGCTTCACGTAATAAGCAATAAAAACATTTAATTCTAATTTAAACTTAATTTATTTTTAATTTTTTGATTATTTTATTCTTGACAAATTTACTAATCTTTTAATTTCAATTTAATTCCGACATTTAAAATTTATTGGTTTTTATTTTTATTTTATTGATTTTTTTCTAAATTGTAATTTCTTTGTACCTACTATTATTATTGATTTTTTTTTTTTTTCTAAATTGTAATTTCTTTGTACCTACTATTATTAGCTGATTTATTTTTTAAGTGTTTTTAAGTGTTTGTATTAACCATGTAACTAACTTTGTATATGGCCTTTTTATTGGCTGAAATAAATGATTTTTATTTATTTATTTTATTTATTTTATACCTCGAAAGAGACAGTGTGTATAATGTGGGGTTATAGGATAGTGATACCAACGACTTTACGTAGGACAATTTTAAAACAACTGCATAGCAGTCACATGGGTATAGTAAAGACTAAGTCACTAGGACGTAGTTTTGTGTGGTGGCCCAACGTAGACAACGACATCGAGGAGACGTGTCGGCAGTGCGACACCTGCGCGCTGGAGGCGCCGGCGCCGCCGCGCGCTTCGCCGCAGCCGTGGCCGTATATAGCGCAGCCGTGGTCCCGACTACATATTGATTTTTTAGGTCCCATGTTAGGTAAAACTTATTTCGTGATAATAGACTCTACATCAAAATGGATAGAAATTGAGGAGATGGCCCAAACGAAAGCTACATCGGTTATTAAGGTACTAAGGGCTTTGTTCGCGCGTTTCGGTCTCCCCATCGAAGTTGTTTCAGACCAAGGGCCGCCCTTCACAAGCTTAGAATTTAAAGAATTTTTAGCATTAAATGGAATTAAACAATCGTTTTCTCCAATCTATCATCCGGCATCCAATGGGGCAGCGGAGAATGCGGTCAAGCTCTGTAAGCGAGCCATTAAAAAAGCGGTTAGAGATAAGGTAGATTTAGACACTGCGCTCCAGACATATTTATTAGCGTACAGGAATAGTACCCAGGGCAGGACAGGAGACAGTCCAGCGATGCTCTTACAGCACCGGCCGCTACGCTCTCGTTTCGACCTATGCGTAGAATAGAGTTCTATGTGACCATAGAGCAAAAGTACTTTTATCAGCTAAACGTGTTATGGAGTTCAAACTCTACAGAGGTGCGTTTTTAGAATTTTTATATCTAATGTAGTTACGGAGATATAGAGTCGAATAACGTTGCATCTGATATCAGTTCCGCAGAACAACGCACTGAGTGTCCATGCGACAGTAATCGGAAGCGGGGACGGCAAGATAGCGCGGTCCGTTTTTCAGTCCAGCCACTATACGATGGAAAGCGGTAGATCATTACGGGCGTTCGATATTTATTTGGGACTTTTTTTGACGGAAAGCTAGTGAAACTCATTATTAATACGAAAGAACGATCAACTTAATACATGTCTTCAGTATAATCATTTTATGTATAAAAATAAACACGATAAAGTACAAGTCATATGAAAATATAGGACCATTTTTGACGGATACTGATGAGCTTTTATGGATTTTATGTGAATATAGGACTTTTTATGTTGGAATCTGTTTTACAATTTACGGAGTCGATGTTAAGATAGGACGTTTTTACTGGAATAACGAGTTTAAATAGGACATTGTTCGATTTAAAACTTCGTTAATTTCAAGTTTTATTTTATAATAATTTGTTCTCTAAATTTGTAGGTGTTCATATAATTCTGCCATACTCATAGTTATAAACAAAAACAGTTATTTTTTGTCAGATCACAATCCTCACCTTAACATTATTGTTCCTATCTCCTGGGGCAGTAGGAAAAAAAAATAGCCTAAAGCTCTATCTACATTAATAGACTATTGTTGTGAGTATTTCCAAAATTTTCAAACAGTATTTTGAATTGTTTGATCTCCAGAACTAAACCTCTTACACTGAAGCTACAAAGTAACGCCATTATCGCGACATAGTCAACTCTAACTTTAATCTAGATTTCCATATCCCAAAAAAACTGTGCTACGAATGTCATGTTTTCCGGCTAAAGAAAAACCTGACGGACCCTTATTTAAAAATAAGGGATTTAAAAAGTCGAGATAAAAAAAACACTGAACATTCAAATGAAAACACTGTTTTGCTGTGTTTGATTTTAAGAATGATTACAGTGGCCTCATGACAATATAAACGTATTTTCTATAAGAGATTTCAATTTTATAAGTTTTGAAATGGGTAATAGAATAAGGACATTTGCTATAATGTGGGATGAATCAGTGGGAAAGCGTAGGGCAAATGATGTGACTACATAGTTGCCTTGTAAAATGTATTCTTGCTAATGTTGACCAAAAAGTTTGGTTTTTAGTTGGACAATTACTGTGGGCCAAACTGGAAATCGCTTTGTGGTTTCAGAAAGAGGTAAAGCGCAAAATTAAATCAATAATATTTACGAACTGAGATTATCACTTTATTTAATCGCTTTGTGTTTCCATTGCATGTTTACCCCACAAATAAGTTAATCATCCGCCTTAAATATCTACAGAAGGGACATGTCCGAAAAGAAGATGATAGTGTTAATTCTGTTATTGAAAGAGCTTCTTAAACCAAAACTATCTATACTCCTTTTGAATGGCGTTTATTAGTAAAATGAGTCAAGAATAAGCCTCTTTGATTTTATATGTCTATGACAAGTTAATGAAAAGGTATGAATGAAAGATATTGAGGAGAAGAACTGGAATAGCATTAAAGAACTTCATGCAGAGAGCAGTAACACTAACAAATTATGTTTTTAAATATTACTTTACTTTATAATTTTACAACAAATTATGAAATGAATTAAACCTATGTTTTAAGGTTTCTGATGATAAATACAGAGATTTATTAGATAAGTGCCACTCAAAAGTTATATTCGTGGAGTATCATCCTTACCTCATCACACTGCGTAATTCTTTAGAAGAGTCGGATGATGAGTTACTGGACTAAAGGATATGGTATTGTTTCTGCTGCTTAATTTTGAAGCTGTATTCGTCATTTAGCGAAATAATAATAATGACATTCCACGTTGTAAAAGTTAGCTATTATTTGTTTAAGTAGGATTATGTAACTAATGCAAACCTGATGATCAACCCCCTGTCTGATGTTAAGTATTCTGATAATAAAAATACAACTTTTGGGTACTTAATTAAACTTTTTCATGTTGTTCTAACGGAAGGACATGGTACTAAGTTACTAATAAGTAACGCGTGATTGATATTCAAAGTGAGTCTTGAGAACAAACTTTTGAATGAATAAAAGTTTGTTTCACTTATTTTGAGATTTAATCAGTTTTAAACGATTTTAAATTCACAAAATATCCTAAATATTTTAAAATTACATAATATATTTATATATAGGTATAAATAATGGAAGCTAGACATAGTTTCACTAACATTATTATAAGGATATTATTCACATAGAACTCTTACGGAAAAGGTGATTCCGACGTAAAACGATCAATATTAATATAGAACATCATTTCATTATGATTTTTCCGTAGAACAAAGTTTAGTGTTGACAACGGACCCTCGCTGTTTTGCCGTACAACGTCCAATGTTTACATGGGACTTGCTATCTCCGGAAAAAAAAGAATAATAAATATACAACACAAAGCATTTAACTATGCTGCGGTGTTGTAACAACATACCAAAAAATCTCAATGATAAGTCTCACCGTTTAAAAGTTATAACTCTTAAACGAAGTCAAAAACTTCTCTGGCCTCTACTGAAAACCATCAACTTTGCAGATCAAACTCTGTTCTACGGATGAGTCGGTTTGGACTTGCTGCGCGGCGCGAGCGCACGGCACGAGCAGGTGTGGCGCGAGCAGGCGCGACAGGCCGGCACGGCGGGCGCCGCCGCCACGACCGCGCACCGCGCAGGGGACCCAGTATGGGCTAGGAATTACGGCGCGGGGGATAGATGGGTTAAAGGTACGGTAGTTAACTCAGAAGGCTCGCGTAGGTATATGGTAAACAGCGAGGACGGTCGACATCTAGTAAGGCATACAGATCAAATTCGGAGGAAAACAAACCGGTCAAGTCTTTTATCTCACCCAGACGAACCTTCAGAGTCTGGAAACGTTGAGGATGTCGGCGCGAAGTCAGCTCCGGGGATGGTAGCGGTAGAAGGTGTGGACAGTAAGCTAGATCCGGGAGGCGAGAGTAGTGTAGATGGCATTTCAGAGACGGCAGAAACACTACCTACTGTAGCACCACCGCCACCATCACCGGCACGGAACGTACCCGTAGACCGCCCGGTTAGGAACCGCAAACCACCAAAAAGATTTGGCGTAGAAATTGATTAAACTAATCAATATTATATTTCCTTTATTTTGTTTCCTTTATTTTATTTTGTTAAATAAGGGATAAGTATGTAATTGTAAGGCTTCGTATTAATAAGTATGTATAAGAAATAAACAAATATAAGTTTTGTTATTGTAATGTTTCCTATTATAATTAGTTTTAAGATAGATAGTATACTCTCTAATTTACCAGGGAGGTGTGATGTTGGTAACATTAGTTTTCTTCTTCTTGTAGCCTACTGTCAATGTCACCAGTCCGCAATAAATGAGTCTATTGGCAACGCGTGTTTCTTTCACAAAATTCCCAAGAATAAGTTCCCGTAGGCATCCAGACTCCCGAAATATCACACAACCAAATAATTCGGACAGAAAATAATAAAGCTAAAGAAACGGCTGAGTCCAAAACAACATATATGTGTAAAACACCACCTAAATCTAAAATGTCCAAGTGATCTTTAGGATTTTATGGAAATAAATGACATAAATCTTTAAATCTTTAAAAATCTTTAATGATAATTAAGTCTAAAACACCATTCAAGCCAAAGTCTTCTAAACCCACAAAGATGATAAACGCTGAAGATAGCATGTTTCCAGTTGTATATTTGAAGCGGCTATCTTCAGGAGATATAAGCAGGTGGACAGAACCAGCTAGGGAATCTTCTATTTCTCCTATAGACCAAGATGAAAATTTCACGCTGGTTTACGAGGAGAGTTCCGACGAAAATGAACCAACCACTGAAACACCCAAGCGAAGATCGCATTCCCCCATCCCGAATCCAAAATCTGGCGTCTGCATAGGTGAGACTATTTTATTTATATAATTACTATTTTATTTATTTATTTATTTTTATTTATTGGTTGATGGTAGGTAGTAAAGTTATTAAATAAAGCTACAATGTTTCGGCAACTGGTTCGAGTACTATTTGTGTGATCCACAAACGTTGTAATGCAAGTTATATGTATGTTGTCCAGTAATATTTATTATTTATATGCCTTTTCAGACATAACCAACAACAGAGAGACTATTAGGAAGTGAGTACCTAGTTTTCCAGATTTTTTACAATTTTCAATGTTGATGTTATTGCAACAAGTCTAATACTAGCCGACCCGCCGACAGTTTCGCTTGCGTTTTTTACGTAAGCTACTTATACATAGTTTATATAATATAGCCTACCTTATAGCCTTCCTTGATAAATGTACATTCCAACGCTGAAATAATTTTTCTAATCGGACAACTCAACAAATGATATTAAAAACTAAAATATTCGTTTTTATATAAAATTCTCATGTCTCAAAGACTGTCGGTCGTCGATTTACGTAAAGCCAACATCTATTTCTTACATAAAAATACATATTTCCGAGGAAAAATTTATAATAACGCAGACGAAAAGCTAGTAAACATCTATAGAATATAGGAGAGAAGTCCCTTTGTCCCAGTACTCCCAGTAGTAAGAAAGAGGTTTTAGCGAATAACGTTGGGAATTCGCTACGTAAATTCCAACTTCTAAAAATAACCAATAATATTATGTTTCAGGTTTGACAATGTATTCGTACACATCAAAACTATGATGGAAATTACATCTAAAATCCGACATGAGTTGCAAGGTATTTTGGACAATATGGTTGCAGAAAAATAATTACCTTATTGCAGTGTTTTTCAATCTGGGGGTCGCGACCCCTAGGGGGGTCGCGACGCCTTACTCGGGGGGTCGCCGACTCAAAGAAAAAGAGGTTCTTAGACAACAAAAACGCAATTTTAGTGAGAAGGATGTGCTTGTTTATTTTTTATAAGTGTATCAAATTGTGGTGATATTTTGGAAACATTTACTATCAAATCATTTCATATAATTGCTTATAATCCGACTTATTGCACATAATACAAACAGATTATTATATTATTATTGTTATTATATAGTCTGAAAAGACAAAATCACATTTTTATGATGCAATTGTACATAATGGTACAAATTTTGTTTCGGTGTTTTGCATTTTCTGAAAAAAATTACTATAGTATTGTATATAATTTTTTAACCATCAAAAAATAGAGATTTCAATGAACAAAAAACAAACCGATTTTTATAAAAAATCGAATGTTTTGACACGTGAATTTTCGATTGAAAATTAGTCTATTTTTTTTTATATTAAGTCAAAATAAGGTGAAAAAAATAATATTTTCAATCAAATAAATTACAGTGTATTTGGGACATAAAAAGGTAAGTTTTCACCAAATTTCGTAGAAAAATAACAAGTTTTGAAAAAGATAAATAAAAGAAACAAAAAACTTGGTTATTTAAATTTTTCACATAAGATTTGAGGTTATGTAAAAAAGTTGTGAATTAAAAGTTGTATATCGTTTTATTACCTACAACTTTGCCATATAACTTTTTTCATAGGACTTGTAGTTTCACCGCAAATCGGGATAAACCATTTTCTCCCCTTAAAAGCCCACCCCCTACCACTTCCCGAACTCAGATCGACCGTAATTTATTTTTCCTTTAATTTTTATCATATTCCCCTTCTTTTCTAATGGGTTTCATCCTACTACTATTTTTTTCCCTTTCAAAAATTAAAAACCCTGGTCTACAAGGGGGTCGCCAGAATATTTCAACTTGTAAAGGGGTCGCGAAGTCAAAAAGATTGAAAAGCACTGCCTTATTGCATATATTATATGCAATAAGGTAATTATTTTATTCGTCTAATTCGTTGTGACCTTACCTTTTGTTTTATGTCTGATTATAAAATGAATGTGTTCTTGACTGGTATTATTACGGTTATGTTGTGAGGCTATAACATCGTGTTTATACTATTAATTAAGTATAAGGACTTATTAAGCATTTAAAAAGTGAAGTGCTGTCTTAAAATATCTCACTATCAGATTCCGCTTACAATTTATAAAGTAACAGTGGAATCTGTCGGCAAGGTAAATACTCTTATGATTTCCATAGGCATGATAATTATTCAATTTATGTATAAGGTCATTAACAAAAGACCTAGGTACTCAATCTAAAGATAACAATTACATACATTATCTAATGTTTAGAGATCATCTTACGTGGTGGTAGTGACGGGTTGTGTATCGGACCGTGCGCACGTATCCCTCCCGAAGCGTCTATTGTTTTCTACTGATAACGCTCAGGCGGCCGGCTCCGGTGAGCTCGGGCCCGCTTGCAAGTAATAGCGATCATGAGTCATAATAACAGTTTCGCGTTGTTGCAAGTTGAGGAATCTGACCAACAGTATATTAATACTATTAGGATATGTTTGTCTATGGAGGAAGAAATAGTGGAGAGATCAGCTGAAAAGCGGCCTATAGAGAAAAGTGAGGAAAGTAGCGAGGAAGGGTTTAATACCATGACGAAGAGGAAACCTAAGAAATTAATGAAAACCGGTTCTTTAGGTAATTTGACTTATCAAAACAGCGTGGACAGTCAGCGAGATGAAGTTTCTATTTACCATGAAGTTTGTTTAACTTCGTTGAAAATACTCCCGAAGCATATGGCATTAGCTAAATTATTACGAAGTTTAAACATCAGCACAATTTTGAATTTTTTTTTTTTTTTTTTTTTTATACTACCAAGTTGGCAGACAAGTATGCGGCCCACTTGGTGGAGAGCGGTTACCGCAGCCTATGGACGCCTGTAGCATCAGAGATGTGACCTGCGCGCCGCCGAACCCTTTAAATGCTTCAGAATACCCTTTTTGAATAAACCCATGCTATAGTCCTTTGGGAAAACCTTGGAAGGAAGATCATTCCACAACCTGAGTGTTCGCGGTAGGAAATTTCTTGTGAACCTGACAGTCCGCGAACTGAATGGCTCTAAAGTATGTGGATGAAATCCTTCCCGACGGCGAGTAGTGCGATGAAGAAATGTAATAAAATATAAAAGTCCCTATAAAATATTTGTCCAAAATTAATAGATTTAGAAATACGAGCGCAGTTTACAGATCAGGGAAATCTATCTTATGGTCTGATAAGAGGAGTGGATTTGGGAATAAGTGAAGAAAAGATTTCTGAATCTTTGAATAGCCCTGTTGAAATTATGTCTATAACAAGATTGAGACGTATGGATTCTGAGCGCAAGTGGGTGGATAGCGAGTTTGCTTAACGGGTTTGCTTTAAGAGCCCCACGTGTCCGGCATTTGTGTACGCCTATGAATGTAGATTTGTAGTGGAGCGTTATGTATTTCCTGTGACACAGTGCTCTGGATTCCTACTAAAGACACTGGAAAGGTTGTGCGACAAATACATTCGCAGTGGGCCTCTTCGAAGTAACCCAGTGAATAAAAATCAGCACGCCTATCAATCAGGCAAATCTACAGAAACTGCCCTACATCATGTGGTTCGCAAGATTGAAGGAGCACTAGAAAGCAAACAATCATGTCTAGTCAGTCACCTTCATTGACATAGAAGGTGCTTTCGACAAAACAACTTTTTCCTCAATAAAAGAAAGCTTACAAAAACAAGGCATTCAAGATAATCTAAACCAGTGGATAACTGAAATGTTATCAAACCGTATCACCAAAATAGATGACCCAGAATCCCCTGGGAAGGCAATAGAATGCAGAGTAACGCGGGGATGCCCGCAGGGAGGAGTTCTAACGCCGCTCCTATGGGTGCTAGTCGCGAATGAACTCATAGACTCTCTGAATAAAGATGGCATCACCACCATCGCATATGCAGATGACTTAGCAATAATGACATCGGGTCTTTTCGAAACGACACTATGCGAAAAGATGCAGAAAGCACTAAGAGTAGTAGAAGCATGGTGCACGAAACACTCTCTATCTGTCAACCCGAGTAAAACCGAACTCGTACTCTTTACACGTAAAACAAAACTACCAAAACTTAAACTTCCCTCTCTACTTGGAACAATGCTAACGCTCAATAAAGAAGTCAAATATCTAGGCGTATGGCTAGACAGTAAACTTCTATGGAGCAAACAACTAGAGCACGTCACGACAAAGGCCACAAATGTCTTATGGCAATGCACCCGCGCGATGGGTAAGGACTGGGGACTGAGACCAAAGCTGTGTCTCTGGCTGTATACGGTCATGGTCCGTCCAGTACTTACCTATGGAGCCATTGTATGGTGGCCCAGAACAAATCTAGTAACCACTATAAACAAATTACAGCAAGTTCAAAGACTAGCATGCACACTCATAAGCGGATGCAGGAAATCAACTCCATCAGCAGCGCTAGATATCATACTAGGCCTAACGCCTCTGCACGTACACATTCAGCAAGAGGCTATGGCAGCGGCACTTCGGATCAAGTCAACCCAACAGTGGAAAGGGGACTTGGGCCCCACAAACCACTGCAAAATACTGAACAAGGCTATTGCTGCATTTCCAGAAGCAGCTAACGGTACAGACAGAATTGCAACAACTTAACATGTAAAACCTTAGAGATAACGAACGAGGAGATCGAATCAAAGATCAACTTGAATCCTAAACACACATACCACATCTACACTGATGGGTCAAAGAGCAAGACGGGAGCCGGCTGTGGCTTCCACTGTCCGGAGTTAAAACTATCTAAGGCTCAACCCCTCAATCCAGCCACGACGGCCTTTCAGGCGGAAACACTGGGAATATCGCTGGCAGCTGACAAATTATTCCTAGAGATAAGTAATAAAGACCCACCTACTCCAATAAATCTGGTCTTCAAAACAGACAGTGCAGCTCTAGTTAATGCACTCAAGAGATCAGAGACAAGATCCAAATCGACGGCAGAGTGCTACAATTCTCTACAAAAGCTGTCAGAACATCCTAAAGTCAGCAAGGTAATCGTAAATTGGACGGAAAGATTATCCTGCATGGGTAACACCATTGCGGACAAACTTGTTAAGGAGGGATCTAGACAGATCCCTACGGTTCACGATATTAGTCTCTCTAACCCACCAACCGCCGAGGTTAAAATCAGGCTTAAACAAAATTCAGAATTGGAACAGGAGAAGCTATGGGAGCGACGAACTGATTGCAAGCATACCAAATCAATTTTTGAGATCAAAGATAGGAAAAAAAACGACAAACACGTTGCTGAAGATGAATCGCAAGGATCTTAGAACTATGGTAGAACTCATAACAGGTCATTGCGAACTTAACTACCATCTACTTAGAACCGGAGCCACAGACAGCAGCTTGTGCCGGGGTTGCTTCGAGGCAGAGGAGACGGTAGAACATGTACTACTACATTGCACAGCCACTGAAGAGGCTAGAAAAGAGACAGGGCTAAGGCACCTCATTGATGCGGTAGCGCGGTCGTCATCCTCAGATATGCTGAAACATATCTGCAAGAAACCAAAGGTCTTACTCCGCTACATCAAGGAGTTAGGCTGGTTAGGGCCGACTTAGGCAAGGGGACAATGCACAATACGCTCCATAGCGAGACGTCAGTGCAGATCCTAGTTCCCCCACAACAAATTAGACAAATTATTAGTGCTCTGGATGCTGGAAATTCGGACATACTAAAAAATTCTGTCCAACGAATAAATGTTGGTGTCCTAAGTGTGGTAAATCCCATGAAAACTGCGATACTGTCCTATTTACATGTATCAACTGCAAGGGCTCTCATATGGCTTTAGACAAGACTTGCCCCATTTTCAAGAAAGAGAAGAAGGTCAGAGTCCTTATGAGCGAACAGAATATAAGCTATAAGAAAGCCTTAACATTGTACTTAAATGACAAAGTCAATAAAAAAAAGTTGTACGATCTGGAGTATCCCCAACTTTCTCAAGCTAATCGTGAGATTCGGAGACCTACTGATCAATCGAAGGATATTAACAATGATATGGAAAGTTCAATCCACAGTGAACTAGAAGACGGTATAACAGTTCAGACACAAGCGCAAAAGTCAGTTAAGAAAAAGAAAATTAAAAGAACAAAAATTAATGAAAATATGGAAGTTGAATTAAATGAAGTAGTATTTGAAAACCAAGAAGATGAAGAATGTTGCAACAAAAATCAGGAAGAGGAAAAGAAGAAGAGGAAATTTGACTGGGGAAAAATATTTGACTAAATAAGGAATATTACATGCTCAGATGATTCGTTGGAAATGAAAGTAGTAAATATGACAAAGTTTATTTTTCAAGAATTTAGTTCGTTTGTTTTAAATATATTTGCTGAGGGTGAACTATTCAAAAGAATGTTTCGGCATTCTTTTGAATGTTCATAGCAGAGGGCGTTATACAAAAAGTTGCAATCAATATTTTTCAATGGAATTGTCAAAGTTTAAGACCTAAAATATCCAGCTCTGAAGCTTTGCTATGCCAAGAAAAAATTCATATAGCTATATTAAGTGAAACCTGGTTCGAGCAGGATACCATTGTAAGTATTACTGGCTATAACTTGTATAGAAATGATAGAAGGGACTCCTACGGGGGAGTTGCTATTTTTGTTCATAAATCTTTACGTTCTTATTCACACCCTATTAATTTAACGAATCCAGGTATAGAAGTTGTTTTAGTTTAAATATTAAATTGTCGTAGCTTAGATAATATTATATCAATTTACTGTCCATCTTCTGTAAATACACGAGCGGCTGATTGGGATACTCTTTTTTCACTTGCTTCTGGTAAAAGTCTGTTTGCAGGGGATTATAACGGACTTGGCCTAAAAAGAAAAGAGCTCCAAGAAAAAATGATGATGAAGACCTAATGAAGACGTTCTTGCTTAATCAAGTTGTTCAAATTAAATTCGTCGCTGGTTCAAGGAATGTCTTTTACAAAACAAGGTACTATCAATATTTAAAAAAAAAGTAAAAATCTTGTCTTAATTGAGTAGGTATCTTACTAAACTTTAATAACTTCTGTTTCAGTTTCGATGAACCATTCGCTGAGTTAGATTTCCTGCCCAAAAACTATAAAGTGACTCAATTACCTACAGAAATAACAGAACCTCGCGGTATCCCAACAAGAAAAAAGGAACCAATTGTTCAAAGATTATTTATGTTCTACACCAATACTAGCTGTTTATGACCCACAAGCACCAATATTTATATATACGGATGCCAGTTCCATAGGAATGGGAGCAGTTTTGAAGCAAATTCAACATAATGGTGATCAAAAGCCAGTGGCATATTTTTCAAAGAAATTGAATGAATCACAAAAATTAAAAAAAGCTATATTTTTGGAGTGTTTAGCCATTAAAGAAAGCATAAAGTTTTGGCAACATTGGTTGATTGGAAACTATTTTACCATTTATACAGATCACAAACCTCTTGAGAAATTAAATATCAAAAATAGAACTGATGATGAATTAGGAGATATGGTGCATTATCTGTCACAATATAATTGTGAAATTAAATATTTTCCTGGAAAGAATAATGCAGAAGCGGATTGAACCTCCGAGAAACTTTTAGGTACTCTCCGAGACCCTCCGAGAAACTTTTAGGTACCCTCCGAGATCTTATTTATTCTTTGTTAAAATTTTTGCAGCTCGACAGAGTTATAAACAGATAATTCAAAAGCAACTCTCTTCGTTGACCAGACCTCTTCGCAGACAGTTGCAGACCAGGCAGGTGCAGAGCGTGCACCGCCTGTCAGTATGGCCGTGTAGGCAAGTACTGTAAAGCAATGTGCAACCAAAACAAACAAAAGAAAGAAAAGAAAAGAAAAAATTTTGGCGAACTGTACATTTTACATAAACAGACAACTACCTTCTATCTACTGACTTTTACGAAAATTATATAACAATGTAAATACGAGCATGAACATTGATAACAATAATAATAACTCACTCACTGTCAGCTTTCCTTATCTATTTTTCTATAAACATTTTAAGTACCATGTTTTAAACTTTCGCTGATAATTTGGTGGTTGAGATCTAATTATCAGAACAAAATAACCTTGCACCAAATTATCAGCTAGTGTACCTTTGAATGGATACCTAGCTCAGAGAAACTTTTTCATCTTTTCCAGAAAAACGACTGGTGCAGAGCGCGCACCATCTATCAGTATGGCCGTGTCGGGGCAGACAAGAACATCGGTTGCAATATTACTCAGTACCTGTTTGTACCGGGCGCATCGCACTACGGGTTGCGGCGCGCCGCCACTACCTGTAAAGTTGTTCGGTCGCAAGACCGCTATAAATACGACCGTCGGCCGAGCTAGACATTCATTCTTGTTCGAGCCGTCGGACGGAACGGACCTCCGTAATAAATTCATTCTTGTTTGAGTTGTCGAACGGAACAGTCCTCTGTTTGTAATAAATTAATAATAATAATCTGTTGGTAATAAATTCAGTAAATTCAGAGTCGTTGGACCGAAACATTGTAATTTGGAATAAATAATGGACGTTTCGTTGTGGTTTTATTATCATTGTGGGCTTATCCCACATAACCAAACCGTTCTAGCTTCACAATCATCGCAAAGTTTAGAACAACTGGCAGACCTAGCTGACCGCATCCAGGAAATTTCCGCTCCAGGAGCTCATGTCGCAGCAACGTCCAGCAGCGCAGCCTCCAGCAGTACTTCAGGGGAGATCGCAGAGCTGAGGAAGATGGTCGAACGCCTGGCAGTGAAGATCGACGAATGCACACGTGACTCTCGGACACAGCAGCGCGGTAACTACAATCACCGCCACCGCCGTCGCAGCACTACTCGCAGCAGGACCCGTTCAGCTTCGGCGTACCGACAATACCCTAGTGGTGGGTCGTTGACAATTTTTACGTTAACGAAACGAAACCGTTTTCTATAATCGGTCAACCTGTTGAAAAAACGGTTGCCGTTTAACTGGTTTGGTCGTTGAACGAACGTCGACAGGTTTTCGTAAACTGTTGTACTAGAAGGAACTATGCGTTAAACTAAGTTTGTAATTACATTGAAAAACGACCTCGCCAACTGACACGTCTATCGTTTTTAACCCTTTACCACCTACCACCTATTTTTGTCACACAACCACCTGACATACGTCTCCTAGACGGGCTAGAGAAAAGTGCGTTGTATGTAAAATCCAAGGGTAAAATTTTGGTTTTTTAAATAAAATCCATTAATATACATAATAACGTATTTATTAGAGTAATTAAGGTGCAGAATAAACGATAGAATTTCTTAAAATATTAATTTTTAAAACACAACTCTTAATTTTAGTTTAAAAAATTAGGTTTTCAAAACACGAGATCTATAAAAATAATCACATAAGATAGGAACTTTTTTCTTTAAGTTTTAAATAATAGAATAATTGACAAGACATATAAAATCAACAAAATCTAATTATAATCACATCTTTTACGAAATTGCAAGGCATCAATCTTACAAATTTTCCCGACAGTGAATGCACATTTTGTGGGAACATTCCATGCAAATTGGTTTTTTACATTCAAAACACATGTATTGTGTCCTGCGTTTCTTTATAGGGTTACAGGTTGAGCAGTTTTTTCGAGATGCCAATCTCTCTTCGGAACCGCTTCCACTTGGTAGAGCTGGTGGAGCTGTGTCATTGCCGCTGCGAAGTATGCGTCGAAGTGCGATTCGAATATCACGATGAATCTTTACGTTTTTTTCACGACGCTCCATATGCGGTCTGGTGAGCTGTTCAGCGAGTCTTTTTATGAATTTGAATCTGTCCTCTATCTTTTGTCCTTGGGCTTGAGCAGCTAATCTAACTACGTAGCAGTTTGAGGCCGAAATGTCAAGTAGCCGGTAAAAAACTGCTAATGGCCACCTACGTGTTCGACGAGCTGTGTTATAATTGGAACACCTTTGATCAAGCAGGTCCACTCCGATCTTGGTTTGGTTGTAGAAAAGTATAATTTCCGGTTTCTTCGTTACATCATCTACGTCTGGCATATGATGCATACTTGATACAGTGATCACTGCTTTATTTGGTTTTGGGACATATGATGATATAGTTATATCTTTTGTGAAGCCAAAGATAGTTGAATCAACCAGTCGGTGACGGGCCGGTAGGAATTCTTGAGGTATTTCTCTTTGGTTTTTTCTTAAAGTTCCCACAACGGTTAGGTGTTTCGCTTTAAGTGCATCTAAAAGCTCAATAGAAGTATACCAATTATCGGTTGTAATATTTCTGTTGGATCCTTCTATTGGAGAAATAAGTCGCAGTACAGCTTGAGTTGGCTTTTTCAATCGTTGATATTCAGTTGGTAAATTTAGTCCATCGGAGTCTTTTCCTAAATAAATATAAGCATTCAAAAGATACCCCGATCTTGCATCAGTAAGGCACTGTATTTTTATTCCGTATTTGGCAGGTTTCTTGGGCATATACATTTTAAACCTGCATCTTCCACGAAACGCCAGCAACATTTCGTCGATACATGCATAGCTGCCAATCGCATAAACTGCTTGGCATTGTTCAATAAACGAGCTAAACAGCTCGGCAATAGGCGCAGAAGGATCGTTTGCTCTGCGTGCTAATCTTGTCTCAGAGTCATCAAACCGAAGGGTTTTCAGTACTACTTCAAATCGATTTTTACTCATGATGCAGCTATATATTTCCCGTCCAGTGCCGTCACTACTATACCATGAGGTATAATGTTCATGATTTTCTTTGAATATTGCTGTATAGAAGAGAAACCCTATAAAAGCTTTCAATTCCACAAGATCCATGTCGTAAACACAGGATGGTTTCTGATAATTCGGTCTAATTTCTTGAATCTTTACATTAGTATTACGAACTATTTTTTCAAGCATTTCGTCAGTGAAAAATTTCTCCCAAATATCCAGTGGTGAAGAGGAAGCATTCAGTTCGTTTCGGTAAGCTGGTTTTATACCTTCTCTTTCTTCAATTATATTACGATGTAATGTTCTCGTGCGTAATGATGGAGGTGTTGAAGACCACCGAAAACGGTTCTTACTTCGGTTCGGTTCGGTTGGGGTCTCGATTGGATTTGTGACAAGGGCTCGTCATCTTCAGACGAAAATTCTTGTAAAACTTGAGATACAGTTATACTTTGGTTCTCTTCCGAATTAGATTCTTCGCCTTCAGATTCACAACTATCCTCTAATACATGTTGTATGGTAATGTCAACATCGACGTCGCTGCCTTCATCATTTGGTATATTTTCGTCGTCAGATGGATCTTGCTCTAACCAACGTTCGATAATAATTATCATTAGAAGCCATTTTAAACTGAAACACAAAAAAAAACAAAATTTCAAAAAAGTCACACAACCACCTACCAACCGTCTCTCAGACGGACAACGACAGTTTTTTACTCACCAAAGACAAACGCGCGCACGTCTGACCCCGACGAGCGTTTGTGCGGCACTGAGGGACGCGGCGGGAAGGTACAGGGACGCACAAGTTGATCCGTGCTTTGCGCGCCAAAATATAAGCGATTTAAATTTTCTTCCGTCTGTGAGACGTATGTCAGGTGGTTAAGGGTTAATCATCTTTGTTTGAGAATTGAAATTATTTTATTGATTCTATTATTATTATTAATAAATGACTTTTTAGATGTAGGTAACATTTGATTAAATAAGTAGGTACTTGACATGCTTATGTAAAATGTAAAACCAATTGACCTATAATATTTTTATCAATAAATAAAATAAATATTATTATTATTACCGGGGGGCATTATGGTGATATATACAAATTTAATTTTTAAGTTCTACAGATTTGTGTATTTAAAAAATAAATACATAAGTACATGATCCTATTTGAATTCGAAATTTACAAACGAATTATCGAAATTAATTATTGACATATTCTTTTTTTGATGTCCAACTTGGGGGTTATCTGCGATGTAAGTTGATTCTTTGTGTTTCGTTTCGACGTTCGTTGATTCAACTTCTTTGTGTTTCGTTTGCAAACCTATGTCGTTGACGTTAAATGAATTAACTTGTTTGTCGTTCGTTGAACGAACGTCAAAAGGAGTTAAATCAACGAGCGTCGAACAAGTTAATTAATTCAACGTCAACGACATAGGTTTGCAGGAGTTAAATCAACGAACTTGGTTGATTTAACTTGTTTTGTCGTAATAAGAAAACGGTTGACTCGTTAAATATAGAAAAGCAGTTGAAAAAAACGGTTCGTTGATTCAACGCCCACTACTACAATACCCTATTTGCTGGTACCACACCGTCCACAAGGATAAAGCACTGAATTGCCAGACACCGTGCGATTACAAGAAGACGGGAAACGCCTCCGGCAATCTGCAGTAATGGCGACCGAAGATTGCCCCGACTCCCCAGGTCGCCTCTTTATAACCGACCGTTCGACGAAGACTCAGTTCCTGGTTGACACGGGAAGTGACCTCTGCGTGTTTCCACGATCGCGTATTCCAGAGCGCAGGACTTCTACGGGTTACAACCTCACCGCAGCCAACGGGACGTCCATCGACACCTACGGCTACGCGCATCTCAACCTGGACCTTGGACTTCGGCGGACCTACTCATGGCGTTTCGTGGTTGCAGACGTAACCAAACCCATCATCGGCGTAGATTTTTTATGTTATTACGATTTGATAGTTGATTGTAAAAACAAAAAGCTTATCGATAACACAACTAGTCTTTCTAGCCCAGCTTCACTGGCTTGTAATTTGCGTAACATATTTTCTGTAAAGGTTCAGACCGGCGATTCTCGATTTCATGCTTTGTTGCTTAAGGATTTTTCAAGTATCACACGACCAGCAGGTACACAACGCACTATCCCACACAACACACAACATCACATTCGAACTACACCCGGTCCTCCAGTGTCCTGTACTCCTAGGCGTTTAGCACCCGACAAATTAAAGATTGCTAGAGCCGAATTCGACTCTATGCTAGCAAACGGGACCGCTCGGCCTTCCGAGAGTCCTTGGTCTTCCCCGTTGCACCTTGTACCTAAAAAGGAAAACGGGTGGAGACCATGCGGCGACTACCGCAAACTCAACGCACGCACAATCCCAGACATGTATCCAATACGCCACATACATGATTTTACGCACAATATCGCTGGTTGCCGAGTCTTCAGCACCATCGATCTTGTCAAGGCGTATAACCAAATACCTGTTGTTCCAGAAGACATCCCGAAGACGTCTATAACGACGCCATTCGGAATGTTCGAGTTCCCTTTCGTTAATTTCGGTCTTCGAAATGCTGGACAAACGTTTCAGCGTTTCGTGGACAAAATGACGAGAGGGCTCGATTTCGTCTACTGCTACTTAGACGACTTTCTCATCTACAGCAGAGACGAAACTGAGCATGAAACTCACCTGAAACAAGTGTTTTCCAGGCTCCGCGACTATGGCATGGTGATTAACGTGTCCAAGTGTGTTTTTGGAGCTCCGTCGGTAACTTTCTTAGGTTACCACATATCGGAGAGCGGAACCAAACCACTGGACGCCAAAGTACAGGCCATACACGAGTTTCCAGCTCCAAAGGATGTGAGGTCTCTGAGACGGTTTTTGGGTATGACAAATTTCTATAGGCGTTTCCTGCCTAATACTGCCCAAACCCAAGCACCTCTCAATACGCTCCTTACTGGTGCTGTCAAAGGCTCATCACCCATCAACTTATCCGGCGATGCTCTGAAAGCTTTCATCGACACCAAAGAAAGCTTGGCTAACGCAGCGCTCTTGGCTCATCCGAGTTGTCAAGCCAAGCTTGCGTTAGTTACAGACGCATCAGATACGGCAATGGGTGCTGTCCTTCAGCAATACAAGGACGAGACCTGGGAACCACTTGCTTTCTTCTCCAGAAGGTTTAAACCAGCCCAAACCAAATATTCGCCGTACGATCGCGAGTTGCTCGCGATATACGAAGCGATCAAATACTTCAAGCACATGCTTGAAGCTCGACACTTTACGGTTTATACCGATCATAAGCCGATCAGTTATGCATTTCATGAGCGAAAGAATAACTGTTCGCCTAGGCAATTCCGACACCTGGACTACATAGCACAGTTCACAACCGACATAAGGCACATCTCCGGCAAGAACAACGTCGTGGCCGACACCTTATCTCGAGTTGACGAACTTGAAGCTCCTATTTGTCTCGAGGATCTCTGTAAAGCTCACGAGAATGATTCTGAGTTAGCTCAGTTCATCTCAGAGGGCTCTTCTCTTCGTCTGCAGAAGATGAACTATCCTCCTGGCAGCCGAACCTTTCTGTACTGTGACACAAGCACGCAAACTACAAGGCCATTTGTCACACAGAGTTTCAGAAAGCAGGTGTTCCATAGCCTTCACTCACTCAGCCACCCTGGACCAGTAGCAACAGCTAAATTAGTAGCAGAAAGATTCGTCTGGCCAGGAATGAGAAAAGACTGCAGAACCTGGGCACAATCTTGCTTGGCTTGTCAGCGAGCCAAAGTAAGCCGGCACGTATCTGCACCTTTAGGTACTTACGACCTACCTCGATCTCGCTTCAAACAGGTACACATAGACCTCATCGGCCCTTTACCAGTTTCTCACGGGTATAAGTACTGTTTGACAGCTATAGATCGATTTACCAGGTGGCCGGAAGTGGTGCCGATAGAGGACATGACAGCCGAGACCGTCGGTAAAGCTCTCATTTCCGGTTGGTTCGCCAGATTCGGCGTACCTACAGAAATTGTCACAGATCGTGGACGGCAGTTTGAGTCCACTCTGTTTCAATATCTGTCCAGAACTGCAGGATTTCAACACAAGCGCACTACAGCATACCACCCGGCATGTAACGGACTAATAGAACGCTTTCATAGGCAACTTAAAGCTTCTGTTGTCTGCCGATCGCAACTGGTCAGAAGTACTTCCGTTGGTGCTTCTTGGCATCCGTAGCGCGTTTAAGGAAGATCTACAGACGTCGTCCGCAGAACTTGTGTACGGCGAACCACTGAGACTTCCAGGAGAGTTTTTCGATCCTAGTTCAGCCGCTACAACTGACCTGTCAGACTTTACAGCGCGTATGAACTCGTTCGCAGAAAAACTCAAACCAGTTCCTACTTCTCAGCATAATAGCAGGCGTAAGATATTTATTTTTAAAGAGCTCGCATCAGCAGAACACGTTTTCGTACGTGAGGATGCTGTGCGACCTCCTTTACAACCAGCTTATACCGGCCCGCATAAGGTTTTAGAAAAAGGTGATAAGGTTTTTAAGCTCTTAGTAAAAGGGAAACCTATGACAGTTACCGTGGATCGGTTAAAACCCGCATTCATACTGACAGACAGAACGGACGAAGACACTACTATAATTCCAGTCAAAGCACACGAGTATAGTCAGCCGTCAGTTCCATCTCAAAATACTGTTCCACCTAAAACTACACGTTCAGGTAGACAGGTTCGATTCCCGGACTACTATCGCCCTTAACCAGGTCTCTGGGGGGAAGTGATGTGGGCTTATCCCACATACCTACTTACTTATACCTACTTACACATAATTTACACTTAACATTTAAAAACATGTGTTCCTAATTTTAATACTTATGATTTATACTAATACACACTAATATTATAAACACTAAAAGTATTTATTTATTTATTAACATAATAACTATCTATTTATATTATTCATAAATATATATAGGTACACATAAACAAATATTAATAACATACATTACATTTCATACAAAATAAATATTTGGTCAATCCTTACAAAATATTAATTAATTCTCGTTTCTAAATCCGTACCCTGTCGCGAATGACATTCCAAAGTCGCAAGCCTATTGTCCTCAGCCGGCCGCTCGCCGCGCGCGCGCCGCACAGCGCCATATTGGATGACCAGTCTGAACCTCACTTCGAGACGCGACGCTTGTGCTTACGTAATGCTTATTGTACCGCTTACGCGCTAACTTGTTTTGCATCTTTCGCTAAATATAATATCCATAATCCTTCTATAAACTTTATTTCTTACCTCAAACTCCTAAATCATCATGAAGACGACTGCGACGTTAGACCTGATGACTTCATAACCAACCAGAAGCCTTCCCGACATATAATATAGATAACACAGAAAGACACACACAAAAATTTCGATTTAACCAACCACCAAAAATGATGGTTATTGTTACACTACACAGTTAGACACGGGAATAAATCGCAAAAATGCTTAAAGTACATATAATGATAAGCAATAAGCTTAGAGCACCGTCAAATAAAAATTTTGATGCGAAATATTACAACCAAGTACGTGTCTCACGGAGCAAAGACAAGTTCAGACTGTTTAATACAACGGCGGGTAGGTAGTCTCGAAAGGTTAATTTTCACTATAAATTTCGATTTTTGTGTTAAAAAAGTTGTTTTTCTGTTGCAGGGACGTGTAAGAAGTGTAGCAGAGGTGATTACAACAGAAATTAGCGGAATTTAAGGTAAGTTGTCAAACAAAATTTTGAAAAAATAGCCAAAAATTGATGTTTTTATAAAATTTGCATAAAATTTAAATATAAATACCTTTAAAAATGTGGAATTTTCTGTTGCGCGTCACGCAGATGGTCAGCACAAACAACACAAACAGAAATATATATATATAGATAACACAGAAAGACACACACAAAAATTTCGATTTAACCAACCACCAAAAATGATGGTTATTGTTACACTACACAGTGTTAAATATTCGAGTAGGGTGGCGCGTACGCAATGAAAGACGGCATAATGCACACTGGTTTATTTCTATAGCTCCTAACTTAATGCGTACATTTAAGGTAGGTCGTTACTCCGTAATTGGGGTGGATAACCATATAGAACACTTTTCCCCCTCTGAAAATACTGATCAATAAAGATACATATATTACCTATTATTATAACATCAATAGAAATTCTTATAATCTATTTTTTGTTTATTTCTACGCGGTCGATCCGGTTGTGGCGTGTGGGAGTTGTCATCATCATCATCGTGTGTAGTGGACTGCGGTGTGCTGAAGATAACAGTCGATGCCTCGGAACTGGTCGGCGTCGCAGCTGGGCTGTACATGCTGGATGAGTCGGACGTCCGCGGTGGCCGGGGTGACGGAGTCCGTGGGCTGCTGCTTGCTGACCTGCTGTTATTTTGAGAATCCTCGACTGTTTCGTTTGCCGTGGCATTAGACGTGTCTCGGGTACCGTCAGCCTGGGGCTCCATGTCGGTCGGCGATGATGGCCGCGACAGGGTCTCACTCTCAGTGTCGCTGCTGCTGCTGTTGTACATATTTTCTCTCCCGTCCTGGGGTGAAGTAACATCCCACACGTCCTCCACTGGATCATGAGCGGCACTCTTTGATTTATTTAAGTATAATTGGTTTTTGTGTCTCATTATACATTTTTCACTATCTACTTGTTTTATCTCATACATAACTTTACCTATTTTTTTAATGATCTGTCCTTTAGACCAAATATATTTCTGTTTGTTTATGTAGTTTTTAAACCAGACTGTTTCACCCGGTTTAAAATCATTTCGTAATGTACCACCAAAGTTTTTAACCTGTGAGCACTGTTTTTTCGTAATAAGAGCAGGTAACTCCGATAACGAAGAAGTTTCGAGGTTATTCGGTGTAACTAAGTCTAATCGCGAGTGTAGCTTCCGACCGAAAACTAACTGAGCTGGAGACGTTCCTGTGGTGCTATTGCATGAGTTACGATAATCAAATAAATATTTTAATAGGTTGTTTTGAAAATTTTCTTTATTGCCCCGCGTCATGAAAATCGATTTAATTCCTGTTTTTATAATTTTAACAAACGATTCAGCTTGACCATTACTCATGGGGTGATATACAGGTGAAAACATTTGTTTAATATTGTTGAGTTTGCAAAAATTTGCTATTTCCTGCGATGTGAACGAAGTTCCGTTATCAGTCACAACTGTGTTCGGTATTCCGAACCTTGACATGAAATCACATAATTTTGAAATAACTGCCTTACTTGTTATATTATTATTCATGTCGTAACATTCTACCCATTTTGAATATGCGTCTATAATAATAAGAAACATTTTATTATGCATAGGGCCTAGAAAATCCATATGAATCCTATGAAACGGGTGCGGTGACGGCGGCCAGGGCGCCAGCGGCGCGCGGGGCGGGGAGGGGCGCAGGAGGGCGCACACCTCGCATGCACTTGCTAAATTTTCAAGTGCCCTATCGATGCCCGGAAACCAGAACCGTGACCTAGCCTCAGCCTTCATCTTTATTATTCCAAAATGAGAACTGTGTAGCTCTTCTAACATTTTATGTCGCAGTGCTGAGGGAATAACTACCTTATGACCTCTCATTAAGATTCCGTTTTCAACTGACAGTTGCGTTCTGCACAAAAAATATGGTCTAATTAAGTCATCTTTTATTTTAGGTGGCCAGCCCCGTAATACTAGATTCATAACTATACTTAATACGGGATCGTTTATAGTTTCACGTTTCAAATCTTTATCTGAAACAGGCAGACATCCCTCTAATGCGAAATGAACATATGCGGCGACCTCCCGCCCGCACCCCTCCGCCTCGTGCGAGTGGCGCGCTGGGCTATTGTTCGGAAGCGCGCGCGATAAGAAATCCGCTGTGTTGGCTGAGCTACTGATATAATCGATTGAATAATTATATGCACTCAAAAATATTGCATATCTTTGCAACCTATTCGCAGAAACTTCTGGAATGCCACGTTTAGCACCGAATATTACTGTTAACGGTTTATGATCTGTGCGCAAGATAAAAGGTTCGCTTCTACCGTACAGGTATTGGTGATACTTTCTCACACCAAAGATTATAGCGGTAGCTTCCTTTTGAATTTGAGAATACTTTTGCTCAGCTGCGGTTAGCGATCGAGAAGCGTATGAGATAGGTTGTTCTACGCCGTTACTACCTATCTGTGATAAAATTGCACCTAGACCTACCGGAGAAGCATCGACAGTTAAAATTATTTTTGCGTTGTTATCAAAATGCGCAAGAGTTTTATCCGATGTTAATATTTTTTTTATATTTTCAAAAGCATTATTTTGTTCAGTACCCCATAACCATTTGTTATCTTTTTTTAATAATTGGTGTAAAGGGTTTAATATTGAGGATGCATTTGGTGTAAAATTACGGTAGTAATTTATTAAACCGAGAAACGACTGAAGTTCGGTTACATTTTTAGGTACAGTCGCCTTCAAAATTGCATTGACTTTACTAGGATCTTTTTTTATACCATTTTTATCAATTATGTACCCTAAGTATGAAATTTCTTTTTGGAAAAACGTACACTTATCTTTCCTTAACGTAAAACCAGCATCTTCTAACCGTTTTAAAACCTCTTTTAACCTAAACATGTGCTGTGACTTGTTTTTACCTGTTATACATACATCGTCTTGAAAAACTAAGACTCCGTCCATGTTGCCTACTATAGAATCAATAACTCGTTGAAAAATTGAAGCTGAGCTAGCTAATCCAAAAATTAGACGAGTATAATTATATAATCCGCGTGGCGTATTTACACATGTAACTTTTTGCGAATTTTCGTGAATTTTGAGCTGATTATAGGCCATCGATAAATCTAATTTACTAAATTCTTCACCGCCGTGTAACTTGGCAAATAATTCCTGCGAGGTGGGAAGAGGATACTTTTCTACAAGTAGCTGTTTATTGATGGTGACAGAATAATCAGCACAAATTCGTACACTGCCATCTTTTTTCAACACGGGGACGATCGGTGACGCATACTCTGAATATGTAACCGGTTTTAGGATTCCTAGGGATTCTAATCTGCTCAGTTCCTTATCGACTTTATCTTTTAAAGCGAAAGGGACTGGGCGAGATTTAAAAAATATTGGTTCTGAATCAGGCTGTAAGGGTAACGAAATGTCGAATTTAGTAAAACATCCTAGTTTATCTGAAAATATGTTTGGAAATGCGCTCATTAAATTTTTAATATTGACATTCTCATCTTCACTTGCGATGTTGCAACAGCGATTTAGCGCGGACATTATGCGCAGATCAAACGTTCGCATAAAGTCACGGCCTAAAAGCGGCGGGCCGCCATTACAAATGACATGAACTTGCATTTTTACTGTGCGGTTCAAATAGGTTATATTTATATACATACATCCTTTTACCAACATTTTGGTACTAGTATAGGTTAAAGACACGATAGAGCGGAATAAAGGCTCCAAAGTGTTCGCAAGAGATATGTCTATTGGGCAAAGCCAAATGACGAAGCTGAAGAGGGATGATGGCAGTGTAGCGTCGACGAAAGCGGAAGTGTTGAGGGAAGTCGAAAAGTTCTACGGACAGCTCTACGATTCGGTCACTCAGCCTGTTACCAGTGCGGCTACAGACCCGAGAGCCAAACTGACCCGACACTACACCGAAGATATCCCGGACATCAGCCTGTACGAGATTAGGATGGCCCTGAAGCAGCTTAAGAACAACAAGGCGCCGGGTGAGGATGGAATTACGTCAGAGCTTCTGAAAGCGGGTGGATCACCGGTACTTCCTTCAGAAGCTCTTTAATTCTACCTTGCTCGGGGGTACTACGCCTGAAGCATGGAACAAAAGCGTGGTGGTCTTGTTCTTCAAGAAAGGTGATAAAGCCTTATTGAAGAACTACAGACCCATCTCGCTTTTGAGCCATGTTTATAAGCTGTTTTCTCGGGTCATTTCTAACCGACTCGAACGCAGGTTTGATGACTTCCAGCCTCCCGAACAAGCCGGTTTTCGAAAAGGCTACAGTACCGTAGACCACATACATACGCTGCGGCAGGTTATACAGAAGACCGAAGAGTATAACTTGCCGCTCTGTTTAGCGTTTGTGGACTACGAGAAAGCCTTTGATTCGGTCGAAACATGGGCGGTGCTTGAGTCTCTCCAGCGGGGCCGTATTGACTATCGGTATATCGAAGTGTTGAAGTGTTTGTATAGAAACGCTACCATGTCCGTCCGAGTACAAGAACAGAATTCGGAGGCTATTCCCTTAAAAAGGGGCGTAAGACAGGGAGACGTTCTGTCTCCGAAACTGTTTACTGCCTCTTTGGAAGACGCCTTCAAACTTCTGGATTGGAAAGGATTGGGCATCAATATTAACGGCGAATACATCACTCACCTTCGATTCGCTGACGATATCGTAGTCATGGCAAACTCAATGGATGAACTCGGCACAATGCTCGAAGGCCTCAATCGAGTCTCCCAACGGGTTGGTCTCAAAATGAACATGGACAAGACGAAAGTCATGTCCAATGGTCATGTAGAGCCTTCCCCTGTTATGGTTGAGAACTCGGCTCTCGAAGTTGTTGACGCATATGTATACCTAGGACAGACAGTCCAATTAGGTAGGTCCAACTTTGAGAAGGAGGTCACTCGCCGAATCCAACTCGGATGGGCAGCGTTCGGGAAGCTACGTAACATCTTTTCGTCAAAAATACCTCAGTGCCTTAAGACGAAAGTCTTCAATCAGTGTGTGTTGCCAGTGATGACATATGGATCCGAAACGTGGTGCTTCACCATCGGCCTCATGAATAGGCTCAGAGTCGCTCAAAGAGCTATGGAAAGGGCTATGCTCGGGGTTTCTCTACGGGATCGAATCAGAAATGAGGAGATACGTAGAAGAACGCGGGTCACCGACATAGCCCAGCGGATTAGCTCTTTGAAGTGGCAATGGGCAGGCCATATAGCTCGGAGAACGGATGGCCGATGGGGCCGAAAAGTTCTCGAGTGGAGACCACGGATCGGAAAACGCAGCGTCGGACGCCCACCTACCAGGTGGACGGATGAGTTGGTGAAGTTAGCTGGTTCACGGTGGATGCAAGTCGCATCCGACCGAAACGACTGGAATTCATTAAGGGAGGCCTATGTCCAGCAGTGGACGTCCGACGGCTGATATGATGATGATGATGATGATGATGATAGGTTAATAATTTTTTTGTAGGTGCTGATAACGGAATTTCGTGAAAGTACTGTTTGTATAAGCTATAAGAAATTACAGAAACCGGCGAACCGCTGTCTATTTCGCATTTAATGTTTTTGCCTCCCAAGCTCACCATTTCGGTCATCGGCACCTCACGACAGCAATTAATATTCAAAAGTAACTCACCATCGTCTTCCTCGTCATCGGTGTTACCTTGCTCAACGTAATTCACTTTCTTGTTTGGACACATCTTACGGAGATGACCTTTTTTGTTACACAATTTACACATGTAATTAGCAAAACGACATTCGGAAGTTTTATGGTTTTTATAACCGCAAACAGAACACTTGTTAGTTTTTTGATTAATCTTGAAAACAGCCCCGGCGATGGCGTCTTGGTTGGTTTCAACTACACCCGTGTGCGCCACGTGAGCGCCGGCACGGGCGCAGCGGACACTTTCCGCTAAATCAACCGCTTTGCTCAGCGTCATCTGGTCTACGTCCTTTGAGAAAAGTTTTTCCCGCTCCGGGCCTGGTAACATTCCCATGACGAACTTATCCAGAAGTAGATCTTCAATGTTCCTGAAGCCACAGTAGGTAGCGAGGCCACGTAACCGCGCAGCCCACTGCGAGTACGACTCCCCGGGCTGCTGCACAGCTGTGTAAAACTTGTGCCTTTCTGCAAACCTGCAACGCTTAGGTAGGAAATGATCGTCGAAAAGCTTCACGATTTCCTCATATGTCTTATGACTTAGTTCACTCGGCGATGCCAGATTACACGCCAACTGAAATGTATTTTCTGTGAGTGCGCTTAGCAATATGGCCTTCTGCTTGATCGCTGTTTTGTTCGCTTCGGCCCCTTCGCCGATTCCGTGAGCGATGAACCACTGCTGAAGTCTGCCTTTGTACAGCTTCCAATCCTGGGTGAGGTGATCAAAACAGGCGATAGCCCCCAACGCGGAGTTATTTCCGAACATTTTTAACGATAACGTGGGTCCTCGTCGCCACTGTTAAATATTCGAGTAGGGTGGCGCGTACGCAATGAAAGACGGCATAATGCACACTGGTTTATTTCTATAGCTCCTAACTTAATGCGTACATTTAAGGTAGGTCGTTACTCCGTAATTGGGGTGGATAACCATATAGAACACACAGTTAGACACGGGAATAAATCGCAAAAATGCTTAAAGTACATATAATGATAAGCAATAAGCTTAGAGCACCGTCAAATAAAAATTTTGATGCGAAATACTACAACCAAGTACGTGTCTCACGGAGCAAAGACAAGTTCAGACTGTTTAATACAACGGCGGGTAGGTAGTCTCGAAAGGTTAATTTTCACTATAAATTTCGATTTTTGTGTTAAAAAAGTTGTTTTTCTGTTGCAGGGACGTGTAAGAAGTGTAGCAGAGGTGATTACAACAGAAATTAGCGGAATTTAAGGTAAGTTGTCAAACAAAATTTTGAAAAAATAGCCAAAAATTGATGTTTTTATAAAATTTGCATAAAATTTAAATATAAATACCTTTAAAAATGTGGAATTTTCTGTTGCGCGTCACGCAGATGGTCAGCACAAACAACACAAACAGAAATATATATATAGATAACACAGAAAGACACACACAAAAATTTCGATTTAACCAACCACCAAAAATGATGGTTATTGTTACACTACACAGTTAGACACGGGAATAAATCGCAAAAATGCTTAACAGTGAGCGACTGCACTCGGAGTGTGAAGGTCGTGCGCGCCTTATCTCTGACTCAGTCTTATCTACCTATCGGTGCGGTCGGCGGCAGGCTCGTACATCGGGCCGTAAGCCGAGCGCTTATTGATAATAAATTCTCAACCTAGTGCCTATGACAATATGGCTCAAAATAGTGTAATCGAAAAAGATCAATGTGGTGAATCGGTGGAATGTAGTGCAATTATTGCAGTAGAAAGCGAGATAAATCAGGAAAAGATGGAGGAGGACTTAATAACCATATCAGGACAAAGAAAGAGACAAATAGAACGTCAACTTGGAGATGAGACAAACTCTTCCGAGGACGCGGACGGTTGGAATGAAGTGAGGAAAGGAAAAAAAACCAATAGACGAGAAAGTGACGGAGCGGAACCCGAGGAATCAGTACAAATTTGTGTGGTGTGTAGAAATGATGTACCAAAACAATTTGCGCTTGCAAGGTTGTTACAAGAGCATAATATTGGAGACATATGTAAAATTAAATACGTTAACAAGACTAAGATTCTGATCACATTTACTAAATTGTCAAGCGCTGAAATTTTTTTGCAGACTCAAGCTTTTTCGGATATGGAGTGGAGATGCTCAAAGACATCTGAAGTTGGAATATCTTATGGTGTGATTAAAAATGTGGAAATGGATATAGAAGAAGAAGATATACTAAAACAAATCTCATCTTCAATAGAAATAATTTCGGCAAAAAGGCTTAACAAAATAAATATGGAAGAAGGAGGTAATCCATGGGTACTCAGTGAATGTATCAGATTAGGATTTATTTATTTATTTATTTATTGAGGGCTACTTACATAGATTACACTAATACATTTCTTAAAACTATTATACAATATTTTTGTGACAAGTGCACCTACACTTATAAATAGCCACAACATGTACTATTATAACAAGCAACAATATAACACTTAATAATTAGCTTGTTGTATAAACATTATATAATTTGAGTGAATATTAATTCTATTTTATATTGTTTGTTAGGTACCTTATTAAAATTTAATCAATTAAGTAAAGTAGTTACTATGTTTATTTAGAGTCTTATTCAAGTGATCTTTAACTGTGTACAGCGTTGACTTACATTATAAAAGTTTGAAGTTAATATGATTATTTAATATAAATTAAGTTATAATGATACTTTAAGATTAATTTAATTTTAATGGATTACTTATTATTTTTAACTGTCTATCAAATTTTGAAATAAGAATTTGCGGAACCTTGGTAGGTTCGTAGTGAAAATATCAATCTGAGAACAATGATTATTAAAATGCCTGCTCATCCTAGGTATAGGAGAGTTTTTGCCTAGAACTGTAGAACGGGGTGGCGGGTGGAAAAGAGGGATCGGTTTACGGGGAATTCTACGTGGAACTTTAAAGGGAACTTTATTTAGAAGTAATGGGCAGTTTATTTGATTATTTAGAAGTTTATATAGAAAAATTAGGTCTAACTGATTACGACGTTTTTCTAAGGATGACATTTTGAAATACTGAAGTCGGCTAGTGTAGGATCGAAGAATTTTAGCCTTCCCTGCTGCAAATGCTAGATGTCTGGTAAAACGTTTCTGGATCCGTTCAATTTTTAGAATATGTGTGGCATAGTGAGGCCGCCAAACTGTAGGACAATATTCAAGAATGCTACGCACTAGTGAATTATAAAGGACAAGTTTAGTGTGCGAATTTATTTATTTATTTATTTATTTATTTATTACAAAATCCACAGCTCTTATACTATTCTTAAGCTAAACTTATAAATATAACTTAAAGCCAATTATGGATTTACATTTTACAGTCCAAACATATTTAATTAACGACGGTCACATAAATGTTTATGTATGTACCATTATGGTTATTGTAAATTAATATATCATACAAAATATATATATACTTATAAATATAAATAAGTAAATGATAAGCGATAAACAGATACATAAATACACAATAATACATAATTGATTAATTAATTATTGCAAAGCTTGAAAAATCTCACGTTTGAAACTCATTTTGCTGCTATTAAAGACATCAATACTGGAGAATTTTTTATTGTAAGTTCTAAGCAGCCGTGTAGTTAGTGTGTTCTGTGCGTAATTTGTTCCTGATTGGGGAATAGCGAATAGTTTTGTATGTCTCGTTCGCTTTTTGGGAACGTTGAAGCTTAACGTTCTTGAAGATAACTCAAGGCAGTCAATGTAACCATTACATAGAGCATGTAACAGTGACATATCAGCTAGGACACGTCTATTTTCAAGAGTACAAAGATGATGGAGATTACAAGCTTTCTCATAATTATCTACTCTACCATGATACGTCCTGTAATTCAGATGTTTAACAAACTTGATCTGGATTTTCTCTAGACTCTGAATGTAAATAACGTACTGCGGGTTCCAGATGGAGCTGCAATACTCTAAGATACTTCGCACGTATGAATAATACAAAATTCTTAAGCAGGCAACATCTGAGAAGGGACGGCTGACTCTAAGTATAAAACCTAAACTTTTATATGCTTTATTAGTCGCTAGGTCAATATGCTCAGAGAATGTGAGCTTATTGTCCATGATAACTCCAAGGTCTCTTACAACATTAACTTTTTTGAGGACAATGCCATTAATTTTATATGTGAACTGGATAGGATGCTTTTTACGTGTAAATGAGACATGTGAGCATTTTTCAACGTTGATGCCTAAACGATTATTAATAAAGAATTGAGCTAACGTGTCAAGGTCATTCTGAAGACTCATACAATCACTTTGGTTTTGCACTTTCATAAAGATCTTTGTGTCATCAGCGTACATGAGGAGTTGTGAGTGCTTGAGACAAGTCACGATATCAAATAAGTAAGCAGCATACAAAAGAGGACCTAGGATAGATCCCTGTGGGACACCAGAGGAAATCGTAACGTAGTCAGAACAAAAGCCACCCACAACAACTGACTGAGAACGATTCCGTAAGTAAGACTCTGTCCATCGAAGTAAATTGCCCCTTATACCTAGGTTACTGAGTTTGTGCAGAAGAATAATGTGGTCTACACGATCAAAAGCCTTTTCAAAGTCAGTATATACCACGTCTACTTGACTCCCTCTGTCCATATTTTTGTTAACACTATCTATAAAGACTCCTAGGTTGGTGGTTGTAGAGCGTCCTTTCATGAAACCGTGCTGTTCCGGTGGAATTAAAGCAGCCAGGGTGGGATATATATGTACATGTACTACCTTTTCAAATAGCTTACTCAAAACATTAAGAATAGAAATCGGGCGGTAGTTCTCAATATGAGTTACTGATCCTTTTTTATGTATGGGTACTATGTGTGCTTGTTTCCAGATGTTAGGAAAAAAACCTTCTTTTAAGCAACGGTTATAAATAGAGGCAATGGGGAAACAAAGTTCGTCTGCGCATTTAATGAAGAAGATTGGCGGGATATTATCACAGCCTGCTCCCTTTGTTGAATCTAAATTTAGTAAAAGCTTATGAATATCTTCAGGGTTAACCTCAAGGGAGTGAATGACATCACGGCTTATGTCGTCATTAGGCTGATCCAGGAAGTAACTACTAGCGGGGGGACTAAAGTTATTTTCAAAAAACTTATTAAACGCAGAACAAATATCTTTAGGTGTATTCAATGTGACCTCCTTGTATGTCATTTTCTGAGGATAATTTGAGCTATTTTTTCTTTTAGATTTAACGTAAGACCAGAAACATTTAGGGTTAGCTTTAATATTATCCTGACATCTATTAATATATGAACTATAACATTCATCTTGGAGAACTTTCTGTTGCTTCCTAAGTTCAGCGAATAGTTTATGGTCATTTGGATTTTGGTGACTTTTCCAATCTGCATGAGCTTTAGTTTTCTCTTTTATTATCCGAATGAGCGATCTACTATACCATACTGGATAATTATATGTATTTGAGGTACTAACTTGAGGAACAAAATCTTTAATTAATTTATGTAAGATAGCATAAAATTGTTCTATCATAGCATCGATATTATTGATTTTATTTATGAACGACCAGTCTTGTTGCTGTAGAGCTGTATTGATACTAATGTAATCACCACGTCTAAACTGGTTTTTTAATCGTGGTTTAGCTTTAAGTAACGGAACGAAAATATCAGTAGCCACTATAGACAAAGAGGGGTGAAATTTATCCTCATTGACTAAGGGAGAGTTAGAAATAGTAATGTCAACTGGTGTGTTAGAGAAAAGTAAATCTAAAGTGTTATTAGCACTGTTCAGTATCAAATTATATTGAGAAAGACCAATTAGTGAGGAACATGATACAAGACTAGAAGCCAAATTTTGCATATCAATTGATCCTTTTTTCACTATAGTAGGAAATCCAGAGGTACTCCAATCTATACAGGGCAAGTTAAAGTCACCAGCAATCATAAAATAGTCATCTGAATGCAGTTCATACACATAAGTCATTAATTCCATAAATAATTTAGTACGTGCGCATAATAGTGCGTTCGGCGGTATATATATTACTGCTATATGCAAGTCATGAAGAGAACCTAAAGCGCGCGCTGGAATAGTTAGCCAAATACACTCTAGATCCTGCCTTTGCCATTCTGGCCGCTCGTACGCTTGCAAGTGCACTCCGCAAAGAGCCATCACTCCACCACCTAACGAGCCACGATCTCTTCGGAACAGGTTATACTTACCGTCGCACAGTTCGGCGTCAAGTATTCCATCGCAAAGCCACGTCTCAGTAATTAGAATAACATCCAATTTCCTGAGCAGTAAATTATTATAGAATTCATTCGTCTTGGTTCTCAACCCCCTAACGTTCTGGTAAAAAAGTTTTAATTTTTTAAGGTTATTATCAATCATAATTATAAGAACAGTTCTCCGATTTTATAGGTGTAAATATGTTTTGCATTAAGTTCATAATGTGTATAAATTGTGAGTAAATTAAATTATAACTTTTAAGTTTAGTATTGTGTAATATAATTCTATTAATAGATATTTCAATAATTAAGTTTTGTATGAATGTAAATAATATAAATAGTATAAAAACAAAATAGCATAGTTTTGTTAGTAAGTTAACATAAGTTTGGTAAGTATGGTACATAAGACGTACATGATGATAATGGTAATAGCTTAGAAAAGAGTTATTCGCGAGTGATAACAGAACAAGAGCAACAACAATGCTAGTAAAGGTTATAAAACAACGACAGTAAGTAAATAGAGGAGCAGTTAAACAATTTTTATAAGATCTGAAGTAGAGTCTATCGGTACAGCCGGAGTGCCGTCGTTTTTGCGAACATAAATACGGCAGTTTTTTGTCCAGACATATTTATAGTGAGCTTCTTTCGCTTTTTCTTTGCAGGCATTTAGCAAAAGTTTGTTATTTTTAGTCAGGTGCTCATTAATAAAAATTCTGTCGCTGTCGCCCCCTAGTTTGAGATCCGCTGCAGTTAAGTTCCGACGTTTACGACCTGCCGCAATGATCTGATCCTTCACGGAGCGGCGCCGCAGCCGCACGACGATAGGACGAGCGCGCGCTGCACTTGCCGCGCGCCGTGGCTGCACTCGATGAGCAAACTCCAAATCCGAAGACTGAATGTCAACTCCTACGTAACGTGTCAGTTTTTCAACGATGTCTGACGTGTCTTCATCCTTTCCTTCAGGAACACCAGTTATTTCGATGTTTTGGAGTCTCGACCATTGCTGTTGCTTAAGGTTTTCCGCCTCGAGGTTCTTGACACGCGTCATACAATTGTCCAAGTTTTCTCGAAGGAATTTGTTTTCGTCCTTCAAAATTTTCATTTCACTGGACGTTTTTCCGAGAATATTTTTAAGCTCGGTAAGCTCTTTCTTTAGGTCATCATACTGCGTGCTTACGTAAGAGAGTGACTCCTGAAATCCAGTGCATTGGTTATCTATGTTTTTTAGATGACCAGCTACCGTCCTTTTAATAGTTGATTCCAATAACGACTCCATCTCCTTACTCATTTCATTCTTCCATATGTCCCTTAATTTTTCATCCGTTATGTACTCGGCAGCTTTTTTTGAGATTTCTTTTCGGCGCATGGTCACATTTGAGGAGTCGGATGACAATTCAACATCACTCGCATTGTCGTCCTTTAGGGCCATGTCCTGCCGCGGTAGATGCGAAGAACGAACGGGCGTATTACTATTGTCGCCCCTAGGCACCTTACTCTTGCACTCAAAACACCGCCATTCACGCTTGTACAAATCAGTTAAGCGCTTGAACCGCTTAGGTGATAGGCCGGCACACGCCAAATCGTACTTTTTCTTACAACCATCGCAGCTCATAAACTCCTTACTTTGGAAAGGCATCTTGCAGCCAGCACATGATTTATAGTCCATTGCAGCTAGTATTGAAGCACAATCGGACTTCAGATAGTATGCGTAAAGTTTAGAGCGCTTTCACAGTAACCAATATTAATCAATCTATAGCAGCACGCAGTAGAAGCACATCAGGCCGTTCATACAAACTCTTAAATTAACTGCAATAGCTACTACGCACCAATCGCTATGCGAGTTGTGGGTAGGTCAGGTTTTTATTTGTTGAACACTTTGGTGTAAGTGAAATGTTTATTGTAATAACTCACTGTAATGTTGTTTTTTACGTTATTATTATACACCACTAGATTCGTCACACTGTAAGCTTTATTGAGATGTATAATTATTTGTTAATTAAACACTTTTGACACACTTTTTCGAATATTTATTACGGAGCTACCGGACGTGGATGTATTTCTAGTGACCGCCGTGAGGGTAGTATTTCTAAAAATTTTTCCATTTCTAATAATAAATCCCAACATTTTTGATGCTCTTTTTGTGACATTATCAATTTGACTAACAAATGTTAGTTTTTTATCTAAGATGACTCCTAGATCCCTAATCTCTTCTACTTCTCGTAGAATAGTTCCGCCTATCTTGTAGCTAGACACAAGGGGTTTCAACTTCCGCGTGAATTTAATAAAAAAACATTTGTCCGTATTAATACGCATGTGATTGACACAGCACCATTGGTACAATCTATCTAGATCTTGTTGCAGTAAGGATGAGTCAAGTTCTGAGTTGATGATGCGCGAAATTTTTAGATCGTCTGCGAACATGAAGGGCAATGAGTGACTAATGGAGGCGGGAATGTCGTTAACAAAAATATTAAATAATACTGGTCCCAGGTGGGAACCTTGTGGTACCCCAGATTTTATGCTAAAAGATGTCGATTCAAAACCATTTACAACTACAGAGAAATGACGTTCACTTAAGTAGGACTTGACCCACTCGACTAGATTACCTGCTAAACCGTAAGATTTAAGTTTCTGGACAAGAAATTCATGAGAAACTCGATCAAAGGCATTACTGAAATCTGTATAAATAACATCTTAAACATTTAAAGGGACATCAGTTCCGCCATTTGTTTATATTCATAAAATACGCACAAAAGTTGATCAATATGTATTTCCGGTAACTCAATGTACGAGATGTTGGAAGTTTGGGCATTTATCCAGGTTTTGTCCAAGTAAAAAAGTAGTTTGTCCTAAATGTACAAAAAAACATGAAAGTTGCGAGAATACCTCATTTACTTGTGTCAACTGTCATGGTCCACATATGGCTATGAATAAAAATTGCCCTATTTTTAAAAAAGAGAGGCGAATCCGAGAACTCATGGCTGAATTTAATGTAACATATAAAAAAGCAAAAGAAATGTATGTTCCTACAACGCCAGCATCTGAGAGACTTATTAGGACCCCTTATACGGATAAATTTGAATTTACTCAAGAAATACTTAATCTTGAACCAGAAATAACAACAAAGGATGTACCTATTGAAGCAATCAACCCTGTTGCAGGATGTTCCTATGCTAATGCAACCAAATCAAAGAAGAATAAACCTAAACTGAGTCATATTACCTTAGAAGTAGAAAAACCTCAATTGGAAGAAGATATGGAACTAGAACAAGGTCAAGGTCAGAAACAAAATAATAAACTTAGAAGAAAAACACACACAGAAGAAAAAACAAAAGAAACGAAAACAGGCTTCACAATATTTTACGGCTTCGGACGATGAACGTTCTGCGTGTTCTGAGGAGAACAGGTATACTGAAACAACTAAGGAAACACATAGATCTAAAGAGAGAGATGATAATAGTTTTACAAGTTTACTTATTAGATTAAAAGACATTATATTTAGTTCTAGGTTAACATTTGAAAAGAAAATATAAACATTAGTAAAGATTTGTATTGAATGGGTTATATCAAAATCTGTGGGGTATTTTACGGCCGGAACCTTTTTAAGTTCTGTCCATAATTATGGATTTTAGTACACCTAAAAGTTTTACAATAAACATAATCCAATGGAATTGTCAAAGCCTAAGATCTAAATACCGGTCCTTCGAAGCATTACTAACACAAGAAAAGGTACATATAGCTATTTTAAGCGAAACATGGCTAGAGCCTGAGAGTAGTTTTAATATAGGTAATTTTACTTGTTATCGACTCGACAGGCATGACTCATACGGTGGGGTCGCTATTCTTACTCATAAAACTGTAAAATCTATTTTACGTCCGTCACGAAGTTTAAATCCAGGAATTGAGTTACTACATGTTAAAATTCTGAACTGTCAACATATTGAAAATATTATATCGATATATTGTCCATCGTCCGTTAATACCACCCAAAGTGATTGGGATCATGTTTTTTCAATAAGTAATAGCAAAACACTTTTATTAGGTGATTTCAATGCACATCATAATAACTGGTCTTATAAAACAGATAGTAGGGGTAATCAAATTATGGAAGCGATGATAGATTCTAATTTTACTTATCTGAATGACGGCAGCCCTACCAGGTTAAGGCTGGTGAATGATGTCTTGCAGCAATCATCCCCAGATATATCTTTCATTTCCACTGGATCAGTAATTGACTTTAATTGGAAAACAACAAATGAATCTCTTGGCAGCGATCACCTTATTATTAAAATATCATTCATTCAAAATTACTCTAGGAATTACATTAAAAAAAGAAATTATAGAAAAAGTAATTGGACAGAATATTCCATACTGATAGAAAATTTGTTATCTAATTTTAACCCACCAAATGATCACCAAATATTTTATGATCAATTTATAGAAATTATACAAAAGGCAGCTAACACATTTATCCCATACAGCAAAATACCTACTGATTTATCACATAACTTTGTACCTAAACCTTATTGGAATTCCGAGTTGTCGAAGTCGGTGGCGATTCGTAGACTGGCCCTGGCTACGTTAAGGCGCTGCCCGTCGCGTGATAATTTGAAAGATTTAAAAAAGAAAATAGCAGAGTCTCAGAGGTTGATTCGTATAGCTTATTGTAAATCATGGCAGGAGTTCTGTTTATCTGTTGATGAAACGTCAACCGCGACAGAAATGTGGCGTAAAATGAGATGGATTAAGGGGCGTATCACACCAAAACAAAGTGTAGATAAAGAAATTGTAAAGGAATTATTAAATAATCTTACACCCGATTATGTCACTCCTAATAATCCAATTATTAACTCTAAAAACACAGTATTGGAATCGGATATTTCACTTGATGAATTACTAAATTGCATAAAGAAAAAAGACACCACTCCTGGTTGGGACGAGGTTTCCTATTCTATGATTTATAACCTTCCATTAACTGGTAAATTAATGTTGCTAAATTTGTACAACCGTTGTATTTCCAATGGGTTTGTTCCGATGCAATGGCGTAAAATAAAAGTTATTCCAATACCTAAACCTGGTTCATCAACATCTTTACGCCCTATTTCGTTAATTACGTGTTTATGTAAAATACTACACTTAATTCTAAGCAAACGTCTTGAATGGTACTTTGAAAAAGAAGCCTTATTTCCGGAAGCGATGGTAGGATTTCGTAAATCGAGGTCATGTTTAGATAACTTAACATGTCTTGTATCTCATATTCAAAATGGATTCTCTAATAATTTACTTACTGTGGGATGTTTTATTGATATAAAAAACGCATATAATAATGTTAACGTTGAATCTCTTATTAATACCCTAGACGAATTTAATGTTGGTAGTAAAATTTGCCGGTACCTATGGTCCTACCTTAAATTAAGAATGTTAGAAATTCAATCTGATGACACTGTCTGGTCCAGATGGACATGTCAAGGATTAGCTCAAGGGGACCCTCTGTCTCCGTTGCTCTTCAATATTATAACCATTAAAATATGTCAATCTATATAATAATGTGGAGATATCCCAATATGCGGATGACTTTGTTATTTATTGCTCAAAACGGCACGTCAATGATGCGTTAACAGAGATTCAACAAGCTTTTAATCAGATTAGTATAATATTAGACGATATTGGTTTAGAAATTTCACCTACTAAAAGTAAAGTTTGTATATTTAAAAAGGGTCGCTTTAGGGGTTCAATTGATTTTGTTCACAACAATCAATCCTTGCAAGTGTGTGATAACGTTAAATATTTGGGATTGTGGCTTGACAGTTCATTAAGGTGGGGAAAACATATTCAAGAGACAATTTACAAAATTCAAAAATTTATTAATGTTATTAAAGTATTATCAGGTCCGGGGTGGGGAGTACACCAAAAACATTTAAGACGATTGTATATATCTATAATTCGAAGTAGGATTGACTATGGTAGCTTCTTATATGATAATAGCTGTCAAACCAATGTTATTAAATTAGATAAGTTACAGAACCAAGCCATGCGCGTAGTAGGTGGCTATATACGTAGCACACCTATACATGTCATGGAGTCTGACTTGAGTTTACCTCCTTTATATACACGTCGTAGATATTTAGCAATGAAATTTTGGCTTAAGTCGAAATCTTTCAGTAACAGTAGATCAATACAAAATATTTATAAGTTATCTGATCAAATCAGTTCTAATTATTGGACTAGGAAAAAAAAACCTGTATTAGTAACAGTGAACTCAAGTTTCAATTTACTACCTATTTATTCTTGTGATAGACTCGAAATGTTTTCGTTAAGCACTTGGATAAGCAATATTTATCTTAAAGATATCATATTGGACACTATACCAGCTCTGGATCGATCTAAACGTACATACAACTGCAGTGTCATTAAAAAAATATGCTTAGATTTTATTACTGACAATTATCAAGAATTCTACCAAATATTTACAGATGGGTCAAAGAACGGTATTGAAGGCGGTGCAGCGATTTATGATCCCGCTACAGAAAGTTACATGAAATTCCAGGTTGAATCTAATATTTCAATTATGCATCTAGAGCTTATTGCGTTATCTGAGGCTTTATCTTACTTAGATTCTATAGAATGCAACAAATTTGTTATCTTTTGCGATTCAAAGAGTGCGTTGCAACATTTGGCTCGGAGTACCTCGCACATTCGAGGTCACCCGATTGCCTATACTATAATCGAATCTATTAGAAAGCTCCATTTAAAAAATAAAAAAATAATTTTACAATGGGTTCCATCCCATATTAGTATTGAAGGTAATGATATAGTAGATTTATTAGCAAAACAAGCAACTTTTGATGGAATTCCTTTAAGTATAGTCCCGTTACAGTCAGAATATGTGAGTTATGCTAAAACACAATGTTTACATTTATGGCAGGAGTATTTTGACGTAAGATCCAGAGAAAAAGGAATTTGGTACCGTACTATACAGCCGGAAATAAGAACGCGCCCATGGATAGATAATGTACTTTAGGTAGAAATGTTCTTGTAACCGCTCTCAGGCTCCGCGCTGGACACATCCCAACTAATAGGTTTGTATTTTTGATGGGAAAAGATGATTCGCCTAATAGTTCAGAATGTGGTTCCGTTGAGGATTTTTACCACGTGATAATGGAATGTGTTCGTAATGCTGATGAAAGGAAAAAAGTATTTAGCAGGTCTACAGCAAATAATGTTGGCCAATGTAACTCAATAATGTCTTTGCCTATGTCCAAAAGGGCCGAACAATTGTACGAATTAGTTACAACTTGTTTAGTTTTAAGAAGTACTTAGTTTAATTAATTTTCTGATTGTTTTTCTGTTTATGTTTCTGTATAAGGCGATGTGGTCGCTAAGCGACAAAGTCCTTTCTTTGTGTGTGGTGTGAAATAAAAAAATAAAAAAATGCTTAAAGTACATATAATGATAAGCAATAAGCTTAGAGCACCGTCAAATAAAAATTTTGATGCGAAATACTACAACCAAGTACGTGTCTAACGGAGCAAAGACAAGTTCAGACTGTTTAATACAACGGCGGGTAGGTAGTCTCGAAAGGTTAATTTTCACTATAAATTTCGATTTTTGTGTTAAAAAAGTTGTTTTTCTGTTGCAGGGACGTGTAAGAAGTGTAGCAGAGGTGATTACAACAGAAATTAGCGGAATTTAAGGTAAGTTGTCAAACAAAATTTTGAAAAAATAGCCAAAAATTGATGTTTTTATAAAATTTGCATAAAATTTAAATATAAATACCTTTAAAAATGTGGAATTTTCTGTTGCGCGTCACGCAGATGGTCAGCACAAACAACACAAACAGAAATATATATGTCGTGGAGAGATGTAAGTAGGATGTAGAGGAGTGTGTGTTTATCAGGAGGGCATCTGGTTACTTATGACGTCACCAGGTCTAACGTCACAGTCGTCTTCATGTTGATAATAAAACCACAACGAAACGTCCATTATTTATTCCAATTTACAATGTTTAGGTCCAACGATTCGACAACTCAACCAATAATTAAATTATTTCAAACAGAGTACTGTTCCAACCGACTACACGAACATTTATTACTAACAAAGCACTGTTCCGTCCAACGGCTCAAACAAGAATGATATGGTAGCTCGGCCGACGGTCGTATTTAAAGGAATTAAAGCGGTCTGAACCAGTTTTTCAAGTAACAGGCCCGGCGAGGCGCCTCAACCCGTAGCGCGATGCGGCCGGTACAAACCGGTTCTGAGTCATATTTCAACCGATGTTCTTGTCTGCCCCGACACGGCCATGCTGATAGATGGTGCGCGCTCTGCACCAGTCGTTTTTCTGGAAAAGATGAAAAAGTTTCTCTGAGCTAGGTATCCATTCAAAGGTACACTAGCTGATAATTTGGTGCAAGGTTATTTGTTCTGATAATTGGATCTCAACCACCAAATTATCAGCGAAAGTTTAAAACATGGTACTTAGAATGTTTATTAGAAAAATGGATAAGGTAAGCTGACAGTGAGTGAGTTATTATTATTGTTATCAATGTTCATGTTCCACGTATTTACATTGTTTTATAATTTTATGGCCAATGCTTGCACTCCACGTACTTGCATGGTTATTAAGGTACTCTAGGAATTTCTCATAAAGTAACTCGTGGAAAGTCTCGCCTTAGTACTCGCGGAATTTCTTACCACTCAGTACTCGTGAATTTTTTTCAACGTTATACTCGGGGGATCTTCCTAACGATACACTCGCGGAATTTCTTACCACTCAGTACTCGTGAATTTTTTTCAACGTTATACTCGGGGGATCTTCAACGATATACTAAGGGATCCTCTCAACGAGATACTCGTGGATTTTCTCATCGTGATATTTGTGGAATTTTTCGTAGAGGTTAGTAAAAGGTAGTTGTGTGTTTATGTAAAGTCTACAGTTCGCCAAAATTTTTTTTTTTTTCTTTTCTTTCTTTCTTTTGTTTGTTTGTTTTGGTTGCATATTGCTTAAAGCTTACGGTACTTGCCTAGGTAGAAGTGTTGCATGGTAGAACTACAGGATCGTATTCATCCGCCTACTCGGCCATACTGACAGGCAGTGCGCGCTCTGCATCTGCCTCGGAGAGGTCATCGTAGTGCGGGAATGACTGACAGGCGGTGGGCGCTCTGCACCTGCCTGGTCTGCAACTGTCTGTAACAAAGAGATTTGCTTTTGAGTTTGGTATCTGTTTACAACTCCATCGAGTTGCAACAAAGTTTTAATGAAGAATAGGTAAGGTCTCGGAGGGTAAGGGTTCTCGGAGGGTAAGAGTTCTGGGGAAAATTTATAAAGATGATAAACTTAACTTTTGTTTCAGTCGGAGTCTTGCTCAGGCAGTCTAGCATGGGAGGTGGATGGCACGGGCTCGCTTGCAGTAGTGTTTTGAGGGCCTAGTGCATCTTCTTCTTCCACCAACACAGCCCTACTGACAGGCAGTGCGTGCTATGCATCTGCCTCTCGGAGTATATCATCAAGTACTCGTAGTGCGGAAGTGAATCTGTAAAAGAAACTTAATTAGTTCTTGAAGAATATTTCATAGAAGGGGTTCGTAGGAATTCTCATTGGAATTTTGATCCAATTATTGATTTGCTCGGCTTTTTCCTGATCAATTTGCGTTCCATCATTTATTTGATCACTTTATAAAGATGCAGGTAGTTTCAAAACTATGATCGTCTATTGTTTATTTGCTCGGCTAAGTCCTGACCGATTTGCGTTTCATCAATTTTGTTTTCATCACTTTTTAAAGATGCAGGTAGTTTCAAAACTCTGACGTCAGTATGATCCTCAATTGTTTGTTTGCTCGGCATCTTGGTCTTGGGTCAGTTTTTGCATCATTTTATAAAGACGAAGGTAGTTCCAAAAATATGTCGTCAGTATGGTTTAACTAAGCCATCTTCTTGGTCTTAGGTCAGTTTTTGCATCATTTTATAAAGATGCAGGTAGTTCCAAAAATATGTCGTCAGTATGGTTTAACTAAGCCATCTTCTTGGTCAGTTTTTGCATCATTTTATAAAGGTGCAGGAGTAGAGGATAATTGGGGCATCTGGATATTTACTTATCCAGTTTGCCCCAATTATCATTATTCAACTTTTCAATCAATTCAATTCAATAACCGTTGAATCTATTTGGCTCTGAGCAAGCTATTATAAACTATGTGATAACTTTAATTGATCATCTATTCAGTTATATAACTATTCGTGCTTAAGCACCATAATTCACGATGTTTTTATTGTAATTTGACTTACCGACACGGCGTGTGTGTAAAATGCAAGTGTCCGAATAAAACCTTTTCAATCACTTTATATCTTCAGACTCCTATGTCATAGAGTTCAATCTTACTATCATAAGAAAAAATGCATGGAGATGCTAATAAACACACGAGTATCACATACAGAATAAGAATGAGTTTGTTGCGCACTATAATAAAATGCTGTGTTAGTGATAATACAACGCTAGTCTAGACAACTGTAGCAAACTAATGGTTGGTAAAGATGACTCAGTGTGGGTTCGATTCTAAAGCACATTTCCAATAGATTAAGAAGTATTCGTTTATAGGTTAAGTACCTACTACTTAATGTAACAAATTCTTTAGGATTCTTAAATAAAACAAATAGCTGACTCTAATTGATTTATTACTTTTCTTTGCAATAATAATCGATTAATCTATTGAACTTAACTTTTCTAAAATTTTACTGATTAACTTCTCTGTGTCATTCTTAATTTCATCATAGTGTTCCTTCACTAAGTACTGAACACTCACATCCGTTTTATTTAAGTTTGAGTAAAATGAATTCACATCTGATACATTTTCTATACTTATTTTTATTACATGGTGAGCTTTTCCTGTTTCTTTGCGAATTACATAAGACGTACACGCAGAACTTGAAGCTGTGGACTTGCGAATAGTTTTATTTAAGGACAAATTAGATTTCTTTTTGCCTTTTTCCGGTACTTCTTTAATTTGCTTATTTATATCTACATCCTTATTCATTTCTTGTTGAATCTTTTGCATTTCTGACTCATAATAAGCGTCCATATTCTGGGCGTAATAAAATGGGTTGGTAATGGGATCAGGATCATCTTCGTAGTTTGTGTTGCTCATTTTCTGCGAAACAAAATAATAAAGTGTAAGTAAATGTAATAGTTGAATGGTAAAACTGAAGTTAAGTACTCATGGACTTTTGCTTACCTCAATCACTTTAGATTGCACGTATGTATGTCCTGTAATAAATCTAAATCACGAATGATATTATAACGCTGTCTAATTCCCTAAATATATATTATTTTTCTGCATGCTCATTAAAATAGAACAATAAATTTACATGAATGTCTTACTCACACCTAGAAAAAAATATGTGTACGATCTGCAGATATTTGTTCGCGATGCGAGGCAGTATTCTCTATAGCATCGAGCATTAAATAATAGACCTTATTTCGATAAGTATCTATTAAAACAAAATCTTGGTCTGTCCGTTTGCCTGCAAAGCCGGGGAAGCGTATCTAGCTATAGATTATTTACTACCTTAATACAGGGTAAACCTGAGAAATAAACATAGTCTACTATCGCCAAAGCCAAGCCAAACATAACATTAGTGCTGATGGGATAATGTTGGGCATCTGAAACCTTCCATATACGGAATGGAAAATGTCTACAAACTGAGCCTATTTAAACTGAGATGTGGGATTAAACAGTGTTCAGTCTTGTCTGGAATATCAAGCCTATCAATTGGAACTTTGAAAAAAGGAATCATCTTCAATAATGTGAGTACCTTAAAATATCTTTATTAGTTTATTAATATTTCTACTAGGTGTTTTCATCATTCTATAGCATCGAGTATTCAGCGTTTTCATCTATTCAACGTTTTCATCTATTCAAACATGAATAGATGAAAACGGTGAATACTGAATGTACTTTTTATACTTATTATTTTTTTATGTTTTCAGGTCCAGAAATATGCCGTCTCTTTCTGATGACGAGGTGAGCTCAACGCCGAGATCGGCCCACAGCGCAACCGCTCCGCGTCAACCGCCACCGGTTGTCCCGAGCTGTTCGAAGAAGGCACGCAGTTTGCCCGTCACCGCCGATGCTGTTCCCACGAGGAAACGCAAGACTCCAATTGCTCCAGTGGCCGCACCGAAGAAGCCCACACCGTACGAGTTATTCGGCACTGATAGCGAGGACGAGTTTGAAGAACCCCCTGCACGGAAACATGGTAATATTCTTGTCTCGTACTTCACGATACGATATGCAAAAGCTTATTCACAACAGGTGAAGAAAACAGTCTTGGGGAAATATTATATCGTCACCAGGATTTATAACACAAATAGTACCCCATTTAATAAATCAACACATCTAGACATCGTCATCAAAAACAGATCAAACTCCGATTCAGAAGCATGGTACTATTTAGTCAAATTTATTGAATCATCAAGAAGACAGATTAGAAACTGTTTTGTTTTAAATAGTTTGAATGATGATCGACCTCTAATCTGCCCTACGTCCACAGAAAGAAGTACGGGGCATGGCTCAAAGAAGCAGCTCCGGGAGTGCCATCCTCCTCCTGCACCGCGAACTGCTGACTCGGCCTCTAGAAAACTCTCGGCAAAGGACGTCTTCGGCAGTGACAGCGATGATGACGAAGCCGTCGTACAGCCCGGTAAAAAAGCTTCGCCTCTCGTATCGCATTACTCTAAAAGAATTCCCCACGGCGTGTCGAGGCAATCCCATCTCACCAAAAAGGGGTCTCATTATATAGAGCTTAAGGTGTACAACAGCAATGAGATTGAACATATTCAGCCTATGAATAGATGGCGTCATGCTATCATTACAGTAAAAAATAGAACGGATGATAACACTGAGGCGTGGCAGCACCTCTGTGATTTCTTAAAAGCCACAAGGAGTGAGTTCAAGGGTTGTAGGCCTGATATATTCAACGCATAATAATCTGTATAAAATAATAATAATTATCATAAGTATATTGATTTATAAATCATAGTCATAGGCACAAGTGTAATCAATTGTATAACCACTATATAATATTGTATTTTATTTCTTTAACTTCTTTCTTAATAATAAATGAAAAGTATTTACATTCTATGTGTTTATTATTTCTTTCACAGTTTTGACACACTCAAGCCTGCAACCTGTTAATGAAGTAATAAAATGTGAAAAATGTCAAATTGAAATATTAAGAAATGAATATATCTTGCATAAATCGAATTGTTTATTAAGGACTGAATTTGATAATATAAATATTGTTGCCACTGCATTTAAAAATCGAATTGTTACTTATCGTTTGAATTCCGTTCTTAATAAAAAGCACCTCCCCCTAGAGGTCAATTTGAGCGATCAACGAAAGTACATAATACAGCTAATAAAAATGTCACTCAGTAAACATGAGTGCATTAAAGTAAATTACGAATTGTTTGCCTATTTTGTTTTACCTAAGTCAAATGAACAGCAACTAAAATCGTTTAATACAAAATATGAAATAATTTATCAAAGTACAGATTTGAATGAAATGGTGTCAAACTTAATGGATCATTTCATGACGAAACTAACCGAATTTGAACATTGTGAATCGGGGTGGAGTTATGAGTCAATGAGCCATTTAGAAATCAACATTAACAAATACTGTCCTATGAGAGGAGGTACATACATTGATCTACCTAAAACTATTAAAAATACAAAAAGCTGTATTAATATTCAGAATCTTGATGATTATTGTTTCCTCTGGTGTGTGGTTGCAAAATTATTCCCAGCTAAGAATAATGTGTGTAATGTAAGGTCATATCCACACTATTCTTCAGTGCTCAATGTGAAGGGAATGGCTTTTCCACCGACATATAGAGACATTGCGTTATTTGAAATGATTAATCCTAATATTAGTATAAATATTTACGGTCTGAATGACAAAAGCTGTGTAAATGGTCCTCTGTATTTTACGAAAGATCGTAAAAGTAATCATATTAATTTACTATTCATTGAACATAGAAATAAAGGACATTACTGTTTGATAAAAGATCTTTTGCGATTAGTACGAAGACAAATTTCTTACCATAAAGGGAAAATGTTTCTATGTGAAGGCTGTTTACAATGTTTTAATAGTGAAGCTAAATATGTGTCACACAATTGTAACAGCGTATTAACTATACTACCCAAAGAGCATACTTTTTTGAAATTCGAAAACTATCACAGGCAACTTAAGATCAACTTCATTATATACGCTGACTTTGAATGTCTATTACTTGATTACAGAAACCAAAGCTCTAAAAATACTGAAACTTTGCAGTTGCATAAGCCTTCTTGCTTCGGCTATTATATTTGTTGTTCACATGACCGAAACTTAAATAAGTATGTTGCATATAGAGGCGAAAACTGCATAGAAATATTTATAAAAAGTCTAATTAAAGAAGCCGAAAGAATTAATGAGATACTACAAGATAAAAAATCAATGTCACCTTTGACACTCGATCAGGAATTTCAATATCGCAATGCTACTGTGTGCCACATATGTAAACAAGTATTACTCGGTGATAAGGTACGAGATCATGATCACGTTACGAGTGAGTTTAGAGGAGCGGCACACTCTCATTGTAACTTGATGCATAGAGTATGTCCATTCATTCCGATAGTGTTTCATAATCTATCCGGCTATGACTCACATTTATTTATTGAAGAGTTAACAAAATCTGATGGTGAAGTTAGAATTATTCCTAAAACTAAAGAAAAATACCTTTCTATTACTAAAGTTATAAAGTCCAACACATGCAGTCGCTCTATTGAATTGAAATTTATTGATTCTTTTCAATTTTTAAGTTCAAGTCTAGAATTATTAAGCAAAAGTTTATATGAAGCTGATTTCATAAATTTGTTAAACGAGTTTAATGACAAAAAGCAATTTGATTTAATGAATAGAAAAGGTGTTTATCCCTATAATTACATGGACAGTTGGTCAAAATACGATGAAACACAGCTTCCACCTAAATCTTGTTTTTACAATTCTTTAAAAGACGTACACATTTCTGATATTGATTATAAACATGCGAACGAAGTGTGGAAGTACTTTCAGATTAATACTTTGGGGGAATATACTGACTTATACTTGAAAACGGATGTCTTGTTGCTATGTGACATTTTTGAAAAATTCAGAAAAACAAGCCTACGTTATTACAAATTAGATCCTGCTTATTATGTAACATCACCTAGCTTAAGTTGGGATGCAATGCTTTTTCATACTAATGTTAAACTGGAATTGATTAGTGATATAGATATATACCAAATGTTGGAGAAAGGTATACGTGGAGGTCTAGCTCAGTGCTCATTACGTCATGCTGTCGCATCAAATAAATATCTCTCTAACTGTGATGAATCTAAAGAGTCTTCTTATCTGGTTTATTTAGACTGTAATAATCTTTATGGATACGCAATGACGAAAAAATACCCAATTTCCGATTTCAGATTCTTAACTACAAAAGAAATAAAATATTTTAATGTAATGAATATTTCAGATGATTGTGATTATGGCTATATTTTAGAAGTAGATCTCTTATATCCGGAACACTTGCATAAGTCACATCAAGATTTACCTTTTGCTCCAGAGAAATTTATTCCACCTGGAAGTAAAACTGAGAAATTGATTGCAAACTTATATGATAAGTTCAACTATGTCATTCATTACGTACATTTGAAAGAATGCTTGAAACATGGATTGGTTTTGTCAAAAATACATCGCATTATTGGCTTTAGACAAGATAGTTTTTTAAAACAGTATATAGATCTTAATACAACTCTTCGACAATCATCAAAAACACCGTTTGAAAAAGACTTTTTTAAGTTACTCAATAATTCAATTTTCGGTAAAACTATTGAAAATAAGAGAAAACAAGCTAATGTTAAACTTGTAACAAGATGGAAAGAAACACAAAATGTTACGAATAAACATCTTTCTGCAGAAAAGTTAATATCAAAACCAAACCTAAAAAGTATTGATATATTTTCGGAAAACTTTGCAGCTATTCAACTCAGTCGTGAAGAACTTGTATTAGATAGACCAATTTATGTTGGATTTTCAGTTTTAGAGTACGCTAAACAACATATGTACCAATTTCATTATGATTTTATTAGAAAAAGGTATAACGACCATGCACAGCTTTGTTATACAGACACTGATAGCTTGTTATATTTGATATACACCAAAGATTTTTATGAAGACCTGCGAAATGACATTTCTCAATTCGATACAAGTAACTATGCGTTAAATAATGTTTATAATATTCCTAGGATAAACGAAAAAATTCCCGGTTTATTCAAAGATGAACTGAGTGGTGATATTATTTCAGAATTTACTGGTTTAAGAGCTAAGTTATATTGTATAAGAAGTGTGAAATCAACAATTAAAAAAGCTAAGGGCATAACAAAAGCTGCTACTCAAACTTTGGAAATGTGTGACTATAATAAAACTCTTTATAATGAAACTACTACAAGATGTAATATGAAACTGATAAGATCTATTAAACATGTATTATATACACAGCAGGTAAACAAGCAACTTCTGAATGGAAACGATGATAAAAGACAAATACAGAAAGATCGCATCCACACCCTGCCTTGGGGTCATTGTGATACGATATTCTGATTTTTGTTTTAATCTACTAATAGTATTATACAAATACTCAACCTCTTTAATATTTACTAACTTATGGGTTTGTGTAATCTGAAAATAATGAATTTGTTATAATAATTATTAAATAGCAACTATTGTCGATACCACTTTTAAGTTATGCTTACGATTAGTTAAATAAATAATTTCAAAGTACTACCTATATATCTGTTTCATTGAACGCCTTCGACACCTTGATAAGTAAGAAATATCTGTTATATAAAAGTTCTAACGCATTGATAAAATGACAGATCGTGTAGAGACGTGTTTTAAATAACAGCGTTAGTACAAATTCGACGTGGATTTCACATTTTTATTTCTAAATGAAGTTAACTAAACAACCAGTTTCACTACAAGTAAAAAATCTAGATATAATAAAAAACCATACCACTATAAATATAAAACACAGCTCTCTTTTACCGAATTCAATTCGAAGCATAATATGCGGTCCTTCGAACTGCGGAAAAACAAATGTCATGCTTAGTTTGCTTTTAGACAGCAACGGGCTCAAGTTTAGAAGTATATATTTATATTCTAAGACATCCTTCCAGCCAAAGTATATTTTTTTAAAAGAAGTATTGCGAAGAGTCCCTCACATAAAGTTGTTTATCTTCAATTCAAATGATGAAGTTTTACACCCTAATGAAGCAATGAAAAACTCTATTATAATATTTGATGATGTCAGCTGTGAGAATCAAACCAACATCCGGAATTATTTTGCAATGGGAAGACATCGGCTAATCGATTGCTTTTATCTGACACAAACATATTCAAAAATACCAAAACAACTGATTCGAGATAATGCAAACCTATTGATAATCTTTAAACAAGATGATGTCAATTTGAAACATCTTTATGACGAGCATGTAAATACAGATATAGACTGGCTTAAGTTTAAAGATCTATGTTCTCTAGTGTGGAGGGACCCTCATAATTTTTTATTGATAAACAAAGATTGTTGTATTAATAAGGGAAGATATCGCAAGGGTTTTGACATTTTTATCGACTTTTGATATCAACTATAAGCATGTGAATTCAGATAGATTTAGAGATATTTGTCATAATGAATTGAATAACGACAGATATCGAAAAAATCTGGACACCTTTATATACTTATCGTGAAATACAATATCATCATTTGCAAGAGATACTTGAAAGCACAAAGACGAAAGATGAGTCTTAATATTAAAGAAGATATAATAAAATCATCAAATATCATAAAAAATAAACTCAAACAGCTAAGAGACATAGAAGATCAAAATAACCATCAATTGAATAAAATATTTAAACCTGTTACTGGACCTTTAACACAAATGTTAGAATCTAATCAACCTAAGGTTTTTAATGTAAATACTATACAAATGCCAGCTGAATTAGATGATGCGTTTACCTCCACGCCATCAAGAGGATATAAACACACATCGAATGAAAATTCAGAAACAGAACATTATGCCTCGGGCTCAGAATATTTTAGTGATATGGAAACCATTGATAACAAATTCGATGATAACAAAGACGTATCTATAACAAAAAAATATCTGAGTAGCCTTTATGATATAAATATTCCTTTCGGTGTCCGGAAAGTAGGTCATCAGTTAATGATGGGTAATTGTCCAGTTAAAATAATTTCTTCAATCGATGGTGACCAGGAACCATGTAGAATCAAGATCGATAATATAGAATATCAATTGACTGAAGGACTAAAAGAGGTATTATTACACAAAAAACCAAATCTAGAATTAGTTACTGAAAATGACAAAAATGTTTATAAAAACATCTTGATAAATACGAATGCTCATAAACGTGATTATGATGACAGCGGACAGTTAAAGGGAGACAAAGGTGAAAAATATAAATACATTATTAAACCCATGTTCATTACATCAGCTGTTGATAGTAATAAAAAAGTGGGTGGTAATATAAACGTATTGAAAAGATATAGAAAAAATACTGATTTTATCTATTGGGATGATCCTAATGAGCTGGTCGAGAGATTAAAACTTCTCATTGCTTCCAAACAAGCTGGAAATACAAATCAAGACAATGAAATTATTTCAATCATAGAAGAACTGCAGGAAGCGCGTATAATAAAATCATAAATAACAAGTCATGATAAAGATTGGTTTAGTTGTTAAACATTTGTCAAGGATTGTAGTAGTTAAAAATGAGTAAGGAAGATGTGGTGAATGAAATACACAAAAATGCTAGAATAAATTTTCCTCGTCGATGTGTTTTACTCAAAGACATAGATGATCTCTGGCAAGCAGATTTGATTGATGTTCACAAAATATCAAAATCGAATTCAAATTATAATTTTATACTAATCGTAATTGATTGTTTTTCGAAGTATGTTTGGGTCAGACCGCTAAAAAATAAAACTAAAGATTGTGTAACAAAAGCGTTTCAATCAATTTTGTATGGCGGTAGAGTCCCTGTAAACTTGCAAACTGACCAGGGTACGGAATTCTATAATATTTCTTTTAAAAATGTGATGCAAGTACATTCAATAAACCATTATTCAACATATTCGACTAAAAAGGCTTCAATAGTCGAACGAGTGATACGTACAATAAAAGGTAAACTTTATAAAATGTTTAGTTTGAAAGGTAACTTTAAATGGGTTGATGGAACTTTAGAAAAAGTTGTGAATGATTATAATAACACTAAGCACAGTACTATTCAAATGTGTCCAGCAAAAGTGAATAAACGTACAAAACACATGGTGGTGCAAAGATACAATATTCATAGCAAACCAAAAATTAAAAGTAAATATCCTTTTGTTGTCGGTGATGTAGTACGAATAAGTAAGCATAAATCAAATTTTGAAAAAGGATACACTCCAAATTGGTCGACTGAGTTGTTTAAAGTAATAGTTATTCAGAATACTGATCCGCCGACGTATTTGCTCGAAGACTCAAGAAAATCTAAAGTTCTGGGATCATTTTATGCTCAAGAACTCCAAAAAACTAAAAATCCTAATGTGTACTTGGTTGAAAAAGTTCTTAAGAAAAAAGGGAGTAAAGTTTTTGTTAAGTGGTTAGGATTACCGTCTGAGGAAAATAGTTGGATCAGCAAGACTAATATATTATAAATATCGAGCATAATTTTGTCATTCTTCGTTTACTCATGAAAGGGAAAGGTCTTGTCAATAGTATAATAAATCATCTACCGTTTGAGTTACATCTTCCTGGCTATAATTATTGCGGGCCAGGAACAAATTTACGGAGGAGACTTAGCAGGGGTGACAAAGGTGTGAATCAACTTGATGAGTATTGTAAACAACACGATATTGCGTATATGAATACAGATAATTTACATACCAGGCACGAAGCAGATAAGATCTTAATGAAAATGGCTAAGAAGCGAGCATCATCATCCAATGCAAGTGTAGGAGAAAAGCTTGCTGCGAATATTGTTAACAAATCAATGTTAATGAAGATTTCAAATGGATCAGGCCTTAAAAAAAGCTTTAAAAAAGTGGTAGCATATGCAAAAAAAAATATTCGTAAAGCTAAACCAAAGTGTAAAAAGCTGGCTATCGATTTGGCTATTGCTGCAATTAAAGATCTTGGATCTAATTCAGAGGTGAAAATTCCACGTGTGATACCGCTACCGAAGACAGGAGGATTCTTACCGTTAATACCAATAATTACCGGATTATCTGCAGCTGGTGCTCTTGTTAATAAAACTTCTGTTATATCCCGAATGGTAAAAACATTTCAGACGGCGCTAAAAACATGGGATGTGATGAAAGGTCTTAATCAGAATTTTGAACCGGTATGTCTAGGCAAAGGATTACAGCTTAAACCATATAAAGGTGGTTTGGGTATTTACGCTTCACCAAAAAACTGAATAAGCTACCTGATCGTCCTCTTACCAACATTGATTTAATAAAATATTCAAAAAACCATATTCCTTATTTTCGAGGAGTATTCATGAGAGATCAATTACCTAAACATCCACGCAAAATTGAATGTGGTATAATCAATTTGGATAGCTCTAAAAATCAAGGAACACATTGGGTAGCTTATGTTAAGAGAAATGACAAAATTGAATATTTTGATAGTTATGGTGATTTGAAGCCACCAACAGAATTTATTAAGTATTTGGGTGACTGCATTCAATATAACTATATCAATTATCAGGGTAGTCATCCATATAACTGCGGTCATTTATGTCTAAAATTTCTAGAAAACCACATGCTATAATTTAAAATAAATTGTATGATTGAAACATAATAGTTCAGTATTAGTCTATACTTCACAGAAATAAGAAGCATTTTTATTACAAATATTAATATGATTGATTTCAATGTTAAAAAACGTAAGAAAAGTGGATGTACGTCGACCAAAACTAATAGTACAAATCGTGATTCCATTAAACACACACGTATCGTACCAGCTCTTAGTGAGATTAATAAAGAGTTTTTAAGAAATTTGGGATTTCAATTATGAGTATCTTGCATATTATTGAAGCAACTAATTTTGATAACTCTATCGAGGGATATGAAGTGCATTCCTATACTCCATACACCAATAGCTTCAAAGAAAACGATGAAATTCGTATACCGATTAATCAACAAGACACTTATCTACTACCGGCAGGCAGCTCCATTTACATTGAAGGACGTATAGAATTATATACAAAGGATGCTGCAGGTAAACTTATAAGGAAGGTGTGTCAGCTTAACAACAACCCTATACCGTTTCTTTTTCATGATATCAGATATGAGATAAATGGCGTTGAAGTTGATCGAATTAGACATGTCGGTATTACTACTTCAATCAAATCTTACGTTTCAATGAATGAGGGAGAAAGTAAACAGGCTGCTCTGTGGGGATGGAACTTGAATGGAACAAAAACTGAAAAAGGTCTTTTTAATGTAATATTACCACTCAGTAAACTATTAGGGTTTGCAGAAGACTATAACAAAATCGTATTAAACTGTAAACATGAATTAATTTTAACAAGATGTAAATCTAACAATGATGCTGTCATACTTGATAATAATAGTGAAGTGATCGTAAATATTGAGAGAATTCAGTGGCGTGTACCTCATATTAAAGTGTCCGATCGAGAAAGATTACTACTCTTAAAACAATTAGAAAAAGATAAGCCAATACAAATAGCATTCCGAAACTGTGATACATATGAATATCCACTTTTACCTAAAACAAAGAAGCATTCATGGTCCATTAAAACTGCATCCCAGCTTGAGAAACCCAGATATGTAATATTCGGTCTTCAAACAGCCGATAAACATTCAGCGAACAGAAATTGTTCACTGTTTGATCATTGTAATTTAACTAATGTTACATTATTTTTAAATTCACAAACATATCCATATGATTCACTTAAACTTGATTTTGACGATGGAAAATACCGTATATTATATGAAATGTATATGAGATTCCGTCAGTCTTATTACAACTCTCCAGTTGACCCGTTGCTTGATATCACGCAGTTCAAAGAAAAAGCACCTTTGTTTGTAATAGACTGTTCAAGGCAAAATGAAACATTAAAAACTGGGCCAGTTGATGTGAGACTTGAAATAGAAAGTGCTAAAGATTTTCCTGACAAAACGAGTGCTTATTGCCTTATTATCAACGATCGTATTATAGAATATAAACCTCTCAGCAGCACGGTACGCAAGATATCATGAAGGTAATAGTTGATGTTCAAGGTTTCAAAACTGAATTAAATCAGTTTATACCCAAAGAAATAGCTATTCTGGATGGTAAAAGAGTACAAAGTTTTTTAATACGTCAACCTTATCCGTTTTATGATTTAACCAAACAAGAAATGAGACAAGTTGCCTGGATTGAGAGAAACAGAAATATATGTTGGAAGGAAGGATTCATACCTTTTTCAAATTACAAACATCTAATTTCACCTCTACTAGAAAATAAATGTATTTATGTAAAAGGTGACGAAAAAGTAAAGTGGATAAAAGAAATGTTTGGTAATTATAATGTGGTGAACTTAGAAAATTGCAAATGTCCTAACCTAAATACTTTGTACGATCATTACAAAAATTGTGATGATGCCTATACATTGTATCTATCATAATAATATTTGTGCTCTAAAAAATGTAATTTGTTTGAATAAATGGTGTATTGATAATAATATTGTAAATAAATTCAATTAGATGTATGTATCTGTTGTACATTAAAATATGTATTACTTAAAAAGTAAATTAAGTAGTTTGAATAAGTGGTATATTCATAATACATTTTTTATCCATACTAAATCAGTTGTTTTATTATTATAATAAATAGTTACCTCATTCATCTGTAAATTGAATAGAAGAAGTTATGAACTGAGTGGAACAAGTTCAGTTACAGACATTAGTAGTTTGAAATATCTTCTCAACTGGGTTTTCATTGGTTCAAATACCTATATGTAATTGGTCAAGTTTTCTCTGACATGACAATGAGGCAGCTTATCATCAACTCCTACTAGATTTCCATGAATAGATTAATAACTGAATAGATGAATAAAGTACCTAAGCATGAATAGTTAAATAACTATTATAGATGAATAATGATAATTGGGGCAAACTGGATAAGTAAATATCCAGATGCCCCAATTATCCTCTACTTGCAGGTAGTTCCAATCCCACTTCTGATGTCGTGGAGAGATGTAAGTAGGATGTAGAGGAGTGTGTGTTTATCAGGAGGGCATCTGGTTACTTATGACGTCACCAGGTCTAACGTCACAGTCGTCTTCATGTTGATAATAAAACCACAACGAAACGTCCATTATTTATTCCAATTTACAATGTTTAGGTCCAACGATTCGACAACTCAACCAATAATTAACCCTACAAAGCTAACGTTCTTAAACTACCTTGATAAGCTAACCATTCGTAATTTTGACGATCATTATAAAATGAACCATATTATAAAGTGTGTTATATTTTTATATGGATTTATTGTATTTTCAAGAAATATAGAATATAAATGAAAGATATTTATCACAAAAATCCATATATTAAACCATTAAGGCACTATAAACACGAATAACATATGGCACCAATTTTTCGAGAGCAAAATCACACATCTTATAAACTACGAAATAGGCAAAAAATATCAGAAAATTATAGTTTTTTTTTACATTTGTAGAAATAAAACATTGATCTTCATAATTTTTGAACACACGTTGGTCAAAATACCAATCGAATGTTCACCACCATTGGGAATTTAGCAACTGTGGAAGTTCTTCGTTGTCATTTATCTCCAAAACTAAGCAACTTACCTGTTAGAGGCGACCACCATCCGATGCAGTCTAACAGTCTCTTAGTTGGCACGAAACCTCAAATCCGTAGTTGTAACTGTTGGAAAGTTACTAGACGATATTCTTCCGATGTGTGCAAAAATGACGAACGTTAGCTTTATAGGGTTAAATTATTTCAAACAGAGTACTGTTCCAACCGACTACACGAACATTTATTACTAACAAAGCACTGTTCCGTCCAACGGCTCAAACAAGAATGATATGGTAGCTCGGCCGACGGTCGTATTTAAAGGAATTAAAGCGGTCTGAACCAGTTTTTCAAGTAACAGGCCCGGCGAGGCGCCTCAACCCGTAGCGCGATGCGGCCGGTACAAACCGGTTCTGAGTCATATTTCAACCGATGTTCTTGACTGCCCCGACATATATATATATATAGATAACACAGAAAGACACACACAAAAATTTCGATTTAACCAACCACCAAAAATGATGGTTATTGTTACACTACACAGTTAGACACGGGAATAAATCGCAAAAATGCTTAAAGTACATATAATGATAAGCAATAAGCTTAGAGCACCGTCAAATAAAAATTTTGATGCGAAATACTACAACCAAGTACGTGTCTAACGGAGCAAAGACAAGTTCAGACTGTTTAATACAACGGCGGGTAGGTAGTCTCGAAAGGTTAATTTTCACTATAAATTTCGATTTTTGTGTTAAAAAAGTTGTTTTTCTGTTGCAGGGACGTGTAAGAAGTGTAGCAGAGGTGATAACAACAGAAATTAGCGGAATTTAAGGTAAGTTGTCAAACAAAATTTTGAAAAAATAGCCAAAAATTGATGTTTTTATAAAATTTGCATAAAATTTAAATATAAATACCTTTAAAAATGTGGAATTTTCTGTTGCGCGTCACGCAGATGGTCAGCACAAACAACACAAACAGAAATATATATATATAGATAACACAGAAAGACACACACAAAAATTTCGATTTAACCAACCACCAAAAATGATGGTTATTGTTACACTACACAGTTAGACACGGGAATAAATCGCAAAAATGCTTAAAGTACATATAATGATAAGCAATAAGCTTAGAGCACCGTCAAATAAAAATTTTGATGCGAAATACTACAACCAAGTACGTGTCTAACGGAGCAAAGACAAGTTCAGACTGTTTAATACAACGGCGGGTAGGTAGTCTCGAAAGGTTAATTTTCACTATAAATTTCGATTTTTGTGTTAAAAAAGTTGTTTTTCTGTTGCAGGGACGTGTAAGAAGTGTAGCAGAGGTGTTTACAACAGAAATTAGCGGAATTTAAGGTAAGTTGTCAAACAAAATTTTGAAAAAATAGCCAAAAATTGATGTTTTTATAAAATTTGCATAAAATTTAAATATAAATACCTTTAAAAATGTGGAATTTTCTGTTGCGCGTCACGCAGATGGTCAGCACAAACAACACAAACAGAAATATATATATATAGATAACACAGAAAGACACACACAAAAATTTCGATTTAACCAACCACCAAAAATGATGGTTATTGTTACACTACACAGTTAGACACGGGAATAAATCGCAAAAATGCTTAAAGTACATATAATGATAAGCAATAAGCTTAGAGCACCGTCAAATAAAAATTTTGATGCGAAATACTACAACCAAGTACGTGTCTAACGGAGCAAAGACAAGTTCAGACTGTTTAATACAACGGCGGGTAGGTAGTCTCGAAAGGTTAATTTTCACTATAAATTTCGATTTTTGTGTTAAAAAAGTTGTTTTTCTGTTGCAGGAACGTGTAAGAAGTGTAGCAGAGGTGATTACAACAGAAATTAGCGGAATTTAAGGTAAGTTGTCAAACAAAATTTTGAAAAAATAGCCAAAAATTGATGTTTTTATAAAATTTGCATAAAATTTAAATATAAATACCTTTAAAAATGTGGAATTTTCTGTTGCGCGTCACGCAGATGGTCAGCACAAACAACACAAACAGAAATATATATATATAGATAACACAGAAAGACACACACAAAAATTTCGATTTAACCAACCACCAAAAATGATGGTTATTGTTACACTACACAGTTAGACACGGGAATAAATCGCAAAAATGCTTAAAGTACATATAATGATAAGCAATAAGCTTAGAGCACCGTCAAATAAAAATTTTGATGCGAAATACTACAACCAAGTACGTGTCTAACGGAGCAAAGACAAGTTCAGACTGTTTAATACAACGGCGGGTAGGTAGTCTCGAAAGGTTAATTTTCACTATAAATTTCGATTTTTGTGTTAAAAAAGTTGTTTTTCTGTTGCAGGGACGTGTAAGAAGTGTAGCAGAGGTGATAACAACAGAAATTAGCGGAATTTAAGGTAAGTTGTCAAACAAAATTTAGTAGGTATGAATATGTTGCCTACTGTTTGTGGGTTGCGTCAATAAAAGATTGTTTTTTATCACTGAGTTTATATTCATTATTACAGAGTTACATGAAATACAAAGTTTACAATATAAGATTCGTTTAGGCGCAATAGATGTTAGGATGTGACTGAGGTAGCCATGAGGCTCTGCAGTCAACGCTCATACATAATGAATTTAGCTTAGTCAACAAAACATAACATTCACGACTCTTAGTACATAATCTGTGTCACCACATTAATCCTCCCCTTTTTTTTAAAAAAATTACAATTTTTTTCAACTATTAAAACAATTAAAACTTCAATATTCAAACTAGACTTAAAAGGGTACACTTCATTCACAATGTTACATCGAAAACGCTTACTCTACAATAAACAACACGCGACGGATATGGCCGCATTCCGAAGCGTGGAGTTACATTACACTTAGGTACTTATCATCAACTCAATGACAAATTACATTTTATAAAAATTAAACGAATACAAAAGAACACAAATACAAAAGAACACAAATTAAACGAATACAAAAGAAAATTCAAATACTCAATTACATTTTACATTTTACAAAAAAAAAAAAAATGAATAGAAATTACAAATTAGACTCAAAAATTCCAAAAACATACTTAAAATCTCAAAAATAACTCTTTAAAAAATTTTTTTAACACATAATATATTCTTTAAATTTTAGCTGAATTACTACAAAAGGTAGTCACCCCCTGCCATAAAAAATTAACATTGACAACGCATTGTCAACACTTCATGGGGCAACGCCAAACAAAAATTAACACATTCAGTATTCAAAGAATATAAAAGTATGTATGTGTGTACTTACATAAAAAAAATAACATACATATTTTACCAAACTGTTTAAACACTTTAAACTTAAACACTTAAAACTTTCACTCTAGGCGATGCAACATTTTGCACCGAACCTAGTTCTAAATTGTTAGGGGAATATATCTGCCGTTGAACCCATTTTTTTATTCTTGCATAACTTCTAACACATAAGAAGTATGTTATTGCCAATAGAATCAATACTATGAGCACTATAAAAAATATTTTGAAAAGATTTAGATGCTCTTCAATGGTTGACACTTTCGCATCTGATTGTGCGATGATCACTTGCTCTTTAACTTCTTTACTCTGATTGTAACCCATTTTGTAAATATAAAAATAAATTTTGTATATAAAAAATTATCAGTATGAACAGGTCTAAGAATCAACAGTGAATGAACACGAAGAATAAAATAAAATTTAATTACGATATACAAAACCATTTTCGCAATTACTACAAAAAAAATAAAATTTCACAATACCAAAATTGCATTTATGTTGCAATGACCTATATACTTACGATTCACTGTTCATGTCAGCTTATATTCAATCTGAAATTATTTAAAATAAATGTTCCATACCATAATTATCGTTCTTATTTCAATGCATTAAAGTCTAAATCTAACTGGCAACTTAACAGTACGACCGCTACGAGTAGTTCGTTGCGTCACCTTATCGCTCGAATTGTCGTCAGTACTATTGGTTCGTGATCGTGAGCAATCATTATCATCATTAGCAAAGTCGCGAGTTCGATTCTCGCTGCAAGATGTTCTAATAATAGCTTCAGGTGATGCTTGATTATTAGAATCATTTTCCGTTAAAATATAGGCAGGTTTAACACGATCAATAGACACATTCGAAATCCTATTATTAATTTGTAACTTAAAAATTTTATCATTCCTATCAAGTACTTTATACGGACCGTCATAAGGTGGTTGTAAAGATACACGTACTGAATCGTTCCTAACAAAAACAAATTGACATTCTTTTAAATCTTTATGTATAAATATTTTCTTAGAATTTTGATTTACTCTAGTCACAGGTTTATAACTATCTATAGTTTTCCTAATTTTATTTACGTAACTTTCTGAGTCAATTTTAACATTCTGAGCTTTTTCATCATAAAATTCACCTGGTAATCTAATAGTAGTTCCATATACCATTTCAGCTGCACTTACGCCTGTATCTGCGCGCATAGCCGCACGTAAACCTAACATAACGGTTGCTAACTCGTCTATCCATGACTTATTATAATTAAGGCGTGCCATAAGGGCTGCTTTCAACGATCGATGCCAACGTTCTACGGCACCATTACTCTGTGGATGGTACGGTGTTGTTCTAATCCTGTTTATTCCTAAAAGAGACATTAACTCCTTAAACAAATTACTTTCAAATTGTCTACCTTGATCACTAGTAAGTTTTTCAGGACAACCAAAACGTGAAATCCATCCGTCATAAAAAGCTTTAGCTACAGTTTCTGCTGAAATATCTTTAGTTGGAATAGCTTCAGTCCATTTAGTACATCTATCTATCATAGTTACGCAATATATATATCCCTCGGAACTAATTGGCAATGGTCCTACAATATCGATATGTATGTGCTGAAAACGATCTGTCGTCTGAAACTGGCCTAAATCTGAAACCGTATGTTTCAAAACTTTAGATCTCTGGCATCGTACACATGACTTCGACCAAAGACTAATATCTTTATTCATGCCTTTCCAAAAATATCTATCTTTAATAAGTTTTCTAGTCGCATTTATTCCGGGATGACTTAAATTATGAATCGCGTCAAAAGCTACTCGTCTAAAATTTTCCGTAAGGTAGGGTCTTACACGTTCTGCTGATGTTTCACATACGACCGATTTCTCACTACCTTGTAACATTATCCGTTTGAATTGCAACTTGTTATTGTCTACGAACAATTGTGCAAGCTGTTTATCTACTTCCTGCGCCGTGGCGAGTTCTGCGAAATCGACCACCGTTGGGCAAGATATCGTTTCTATCCTAGAAAGACAGTCAGCTACAGAATTATCCTTACCGTTTATGAAACGAATATCTGTCGTAAATTCACTTATGAACATGATCTGTCTAGCTCTGCGAGATGTTTCCTTATCGCGACCGTTACCTATTTTACTGAATAAATACGTTAAAGGTTTATGATCCGTTAATATGATCGTTTGTCGCCCTTCGATTAAATGTCGAAAGTGAATAATCGCTAAATAAATTGCTAATAATTCCCTATCGTATGTGCTATATTTTTTCTGAGCATCAGATAAACGCTTCGAGAAAAATTCTAACGGTTTCCATGACTTACCTTCTCTTTGCTGTAAAGATGCACCAACACTGGTATCACTAGCATCTGTCATAAGAGTAACTGGGCTATCAATAGATGGATGAGATAATAAAACTGCATTTTGTAAACTTAACTTAGTAAGTTTAAACTCATCATCAGCCTCATCAGTCCATTTAATTACCGTTTTATCCTTACGCTTTGAATTATGAAGGAATTTATTCATCTCAGCTTGCTGGTCCGCCGCATGGGGCATATGAGATCTATAAAAGTTTAACATACCCAAATATCTTCTAAGTTCTTCCACTGTGGTGGGCCTCGGGAAATCCACGATGGCCTTTACCTTGTGGTCCAGGGGTCGAATTCCAGTAGTCGACACCTCATAACCTAGAAATTCAAGTTTTTCCTTAGCAAAAACACATTTTGATATATTTATAGTTAAACCATTCTCATCAAATCGTCTAAAGACTTCCTCAAGATGTTTTCCATGACTTTCTATATCATCGCTCGCTATGATGACATCATCTATATATGCAAAAATAAAGTCTAAACCGTTTAAAACATCATTATCTATAAATCTCTGAAAGGTTTGAGCACTGTTACGCAAACCGAAAGGAAGCTTACAAAATTCCCAGAGGCCAAAAGGAGTAATTACAGCAGTCTTCTCTATGTCCTCTTCAGCCACTGGAATACAATTAAATGCTCTGTTAACATCTAACCTACTATAGACCTTTTTACCCGACATTAGATAGGTAAAATTCTGTAACCTCGGAATAGGATACCGGTCAGGTTTAGTAACAGCATTTAATCTTCTATAATCACCACAAGGCCTAATGTTACCATCTTTCTTGGGCACAATATGTAACGGGCTGGCCCAGGCGCTCTTACTAGGTCTGCAAATCCCTAACTCCTGCATAACTTGAAATTCTTTCTTAGCTTTTACATACCTGTCAGGAGGTAGGGGTCTGGCCTTCGCATGCACTGGAGCTCCCGTTGTTTCGATGTGATGGTAAACCTTGTGCTTAATATTCTCCTTGAAACAAAAAGGTTTGGTAATATCCACATACTTTAATAATAAATCACTAAACGGGTGAGAATCCACAATAGTTCTCACTGCTGATTCTATAGAGCATGTTACAATACTCCCTATCACATTTATATTCGTTATTTTATCAACCAGCCTTTTACAAGATAAATCAATTAATAGCTTAAAATTCACCAAAAAATCGGCACCAATTATAGGCTGGCTGACATCCGCAATAATAAAAATCCACTTAAAACTACGACGTAGTCTTAAATCTAGTTCCATAGTGTGGAGTCCATAAGTTTTAATTTCTGTCCCATTAGCCGCATATAGTTTGTGTCCAGATTCACTGACTCTAATATTTTTATTCACATAAGTACGCGGAAACACAGAAACATTAGCTCCACTATCCACTAAAAAACGCAAACCGGATTTATAATCCATGACACTTAGACGGTGATTCACTACAGGCTGGGCACAGTCGTCCGCCGCCGACTGTACCTGTCCTAGTTTTCCTGGGCCTTATTATTTGCACTCCTAGATACACTACCATTTCGCTTATTCCAGGCGCACGATTCCACGCACCTGTGTGCTTTATGCTTATAGCGGAAATGATATGTACATAGCCAATTCGGGTCTCCAGGATTCCGGCTGGTGCTGCGTCCTCTTGATTGGGGTCGTCCTCCGCGTCCGCGTCCTCCTCCGCGTTGATGATTATCCCATCGGGAATTTCTGTTACTCTCTAATCTTCCGAGACGCGTGGTTAGTGTTTTGATTTCCGCCACTAACGTACTGAAACTGCCATTTTGTTCGTCAACGCGGGCTACCGAATTGATCGGTCTAGATGTCTCCATCACCCTATCTGCAATGGATGCTAAGGTCGTTAGTTCTTTGGCATCCACTACAGCCAAAACGCTCTTAATGTTGGTGGGCAAATGGTTAATCCACAATATCAATAATGTTTCATCAGGTATCTTATCCCTGGCCAGATCTTTCATACGACGCAACAATTGAGACGGCTTCTGATCTCCCAATTCCATTTCCCCAATCAATTTCTGAATTTGTCGGTTTTCCGACTCTTCATAAACCTCCAACAACCGGTTTTTAAGCGCCTCATATTTTCCTGTAGCCGGCGGTTTAATTAAAATGTCCGTAACCTGCGATAATGCGTCCTTGCCTAGACGCGCGATGACCACATTAAATTTCGACTCATCTGAAGCGTTTTGTGGTTTTAAAATCGCCTCGGCCTGGATAAACCATAAGCGCGGTTTATCATGCCAAAAATCTGGAATGCGCGAAGAAACTGCTATGGCACTCACGGTTTCCTCCATGATTCGGGCTTCCATCTTATTTTGTCTTCTTATAAAACTCAGCGGCGCGGTTAAGTGAGTCACACCCGCTTTTATTCACTAGACGCAACCCGATAATTAAAATCACGTTATATGATCACGTCGGGGTCACCAATTTAGTAGGTATGAATATGTTGCCTACTGTTTGTGGGTTGCGTCAATAAAAGATTGTTTTTTATCACTGAGTTTATATTAATTATTACAGAGTTACATGAAATACAAAGTTTACAATATAAGATTCGTTTAGGCGCAATAGATGTTAGGATGTGACTGAGGTAGCCATGAGGCTCTGCAGTCAACGCTCATACATAATGAATTTAGCTTAGTCAACAAAACATAACATTCACGACTCTTAGTACATAATCTGTGTCACCACAAAAATTTTGAAAAAATAGCCAAAAATTGATGTTTTTATAAAATTTGAATTTTTAAGACACACACAAAAATTTCGATTTAACCAACCACCAAAAATGATGGTTATTGTTACACTACACAGTTAGACACGGGAATAAATCGCAAAAATGCTTAAAGTACATATAATGATAAGCAATAAGCTTAGAGCACCGTCAAATAAAAATTTTGATGCGAAATACTACAACCAAGTACGTGTCTAACGGAGCAAAGACAAGTTCAGACTGTTTAATACAACGGCGGGTAGGTAGTCTCGAAAGGTTAATTTTCACTATAAATTTCGATTTTTGTGTTAAAAAAGTTGTTTTTCTGTTGCAGGGACGTGTAAGAAGTGTAGCAGAGGTGATTACAACAGAAATTAGCGGAATTTAAGGTAAGTTGTCAAACAAAATTTTGAAAAAATAGCCAAAAATTGATGTTTTTATAAAATTTGCATAAAATTTAAATATAAATACCTTTAAAAATGAGGAATTTTCTGTTGCGCGTCACGCAGATGGTCAGCACAAACAACACAAACAGAAATATATATATAGATAACACAGAAAGACACACACAAAAATTTCGATTTAACCAACCACCAAAAATGATGGTTATTGTTACACTACACAGTTAGACACGGGAATAAATCGCAAAAATGCTTAAAGTACATATAATGATAAGCAATAAGCTTAGAGCACCGTCAAATAAAAATTTTGATGCGAAATACTACAACCAAGTACGTGTCTAACGGAGCAAAGACAAGTCAGACTGTTTAATACAACGGCGGGTAGGTAGTCTCGAAAGGTTAATTTTCACTATAAATTTCGATTTTTGTGTTAAAAAAGTTGTTTTTCTGTTGCAGGAACGTGTAAGAAGTGTAGCAGAGGTGATTACAACAGAAATTAGCGGAATTTAAGGTAAGTTGTCAAACAAAATTTTGAAAAAATAGCCAAAAATTGATGTTTTTATAAAATTTGCATAAAATTTAAATATAAATACCTTTAAAAATGTGGAATTTTCTGTTGCGCGTCACGCAGATGGTCAGCACAAATAACACAAACAGAAATATATATCAGAAAGACACACACAAAAATTTCGATTTAACCAACCACCAAAAATGATGGTTATTGTTACACTACACAGTTAGACACGGGAATAAATCGCAAAAATGCTTAAAGTACATATAATGATAAGCAATAAGCTTAGAGCACCGTCAAATAAAAATTTTGATGCGAAATACTACAACCAAGTACGTGTCTAACGGAGCAAAGACAAGTTCAGACTGTCAACATCGAGCTCCAAGTTTATCCATGCGGACGCGGACGCTCGCTGAGTTCGGACGTGTCGTGCGCGCAGGCCACCCTTATCAGTTTCTATTGTTATCTAAGCGGTTGCCGGCCCGGCGGGCCCGGCTTATCGCTTGAGTGAAGATGGCGACTGAGAGTGTTTCAATTGAGACGGAAGCCGAAATTAATAGCATCATACAAGATTCAGAAGTAAATATACCTTTAGAAATGGAGTTAGAGCAGGTACTGGTCCCGATTTTGGGAAAAAGATCATCATTAAATTTGGATACAATGAACCAGATAGAAGTTAAAAAATCGAAAGTTGCTGAAAATGAAGAAGAATGGGAGCAAGTACAAAGTAGAAAGGAAAAATCTAAAGAATCGAGGGATAGTATTGAGATATCTATTACATCAAATGAAATATTCCCTAAACAATTTGCCCTAGCTAAGTTATTCAAAAAACAAAACTTGAATATAGTAAGAGTTAAATATATAAATCCATATAAAATAACTGTTGAATTAAACGGGGAAAAAAATGCAGATCAGTTAACACAATGCCAGTGTCTTATACAGCTGGGTTGGAGATTTCAGAGACCTCTCGAAGTTGGACTTTCCTACGGGGTCATAAAACATATTGAATTGGATTTGTCGGAAGAGGAGTTATTAGAGTCCATTACTTGCTCTGTTGAAGTAGCTAACGTAAAACGACTGAAACGCAGAAAGCAGGATTATGGAGAATCTGGGTGGACAGAAAGTGAATCGATACGAGTCGGTTTTAAAGGACCTACACTACCATCGTATTTATGCATCTATGATATACAGGTTAAAGTAGAACCGTATTTATTTCCGGTCACCCAGTGCTCGAGATGTTGGCGCTTCGGACACACCCTGAGAATGTGTCCTTCAAAACGTATTTACTGTCCTAAATGCGGGGGAAGACACGAAAACTGCGAGTCTAGTAAATTTAAATGCGTGAACTGCGCTGGTGATCATATAGCCTTAAACCGTCGCTGTCCAGTGTATATTAAAGAAAGGAAATTACGAGAGATAATGTCGGAGTTTAATGTTTCATACAGAAAATCAATGACGATGTATGTACCGCCGGAAACACCCACCTACGAGCCTACTCAGTCTCCAATACCTCGTAGCAGCATGGAACCTAGTTTACCTGTACATAATCCTGGATCTACTCAGTTTTTCAGCTCGATCTTGCCCGTGGAAGAGAGTACTCCTACTAAATCATATGCTGAGATCACATCATCAGCCCCTCGTAAGAAAAATAAACAGACCACAGCTGACGAGACGCCTAGGCGACCCAATAAGACTAACAAGAAGCGAAGTCAGAATCCGAGTGTTGTTGAGTTTTTACAGGATTTTAATATGTCTACTGAGTCTGAAGGTAGTGATGATGAACAACAACCAAACTGTGAACGAAACAGGAAGAAGCGTAAGGTACAAAGTGAAAATAGTTTTTCTAAGTTGTTAGGTAAGTTAAAAAATAGTTTATTTAATAATAATAATGAATCATTGAGAAGTAGAATTGAGAATGCTGTACATTTATGTCTTGAATGGGTCGTATCATGGATTTTTGAAAATATTCCAAACTTGCCTTTGCGCAATTTGTTTGGTTAATTATGGATAAGTACAACCTTAATGTTTTTCAATGGAATGCTCAAAGTATTAAGAGTAAGTTAGTGGAATTTGAACAGCTTTTGTGTCAAGAAAAAGTGCATGCAGTGGCACTTTCTGAAACTTGGTTAAATCCAGATATAACGCTTAACTTAACTCAGTACTGTGTTTTTAGAAATGACAGATCGGACTCATATGGGGGCGTGGCTTTATTAGTACACAAGTCTCTCTCAGCTCAGAGGCTGCCACTGCAATGTCCTAATTCCGGCGTTGAGGTGGTGGCCGTAGTTATCTCTAATTGTGAAGTAATTGAAAATATAATATCCTTATATTGTGCACCCAGCGTTCATACCTCAATTAGCGACTGGGACTCAATATTTTCATTATCTGATAAAAAGACCCTTATACTTGGAGATTTCAATGGACACCACCCAAATTGGTCAAATAAATTAGATTCTAGGGGTGTTCAAATTATGGACTCGTTGTTAGATCACAACTTTGTTACGTTAAATGATGGCAGGCCAACTCGTTTAAAATTGGTTAACGGTATTTTACAACAGTCAGCCCCTGATATAACATTAATATCGTCAGACATTGCCTTTAAATTTAACTGGAATGTTACAAACGAGTGTCTAGGTAGTGACCACTGCATAATAAAAATTTCAACATCTTTAAATCACTGCCCTATTCTTAAAAAAAGGCGTAACTTTAAAAAAGCTGACTGGGTAATGTACCGTCAGCTAATAGAAATAAAATGTACTGATTTTGTAATGTCAAATAACCCTCAACAAGCTTATGATGATTTTATCAATATGTTATCGGATGCCGCAGAGGCGAGCATACCATTTATTAGAATGTGTCTTAACCCTAAAGCAAATTTTGTTCCAAAACCATATTGGACACCTGATTTATCTAAACTTGTAGCCGAGAGACGGTTAGCATTAGTAAATTTAAGAAATAATCCTACTCCGACTAATTTAAAAATATTAAATAAAATAACCACCAAATCTCAAAGACTTATTCGAAACGCTAGAAATAAAGGTTGGGAAGAATTTTGCTCATCACTGAATGAAACATCTTCTGCTTCGGAAATGTGGAAAAAAATGCGATGGTTAAAAGGTTATAAATCAGTCAGACAAAATATTGATGAAAATAGCGCTCAGTCATTACTTTGTAGCATTGCCCCAGATTATGTAACTCCGTGCTGCCCGGTATTCACATCACAAAATAGTAAATTGGAAAAAATAATATCCTGGTCAGAATTGATTAATTCCTTAAAATCTAAAGATACATGCCCTGGTATAGATGAAATTTCTTACTCAATGTTATTTAACTTACCGAAGGAAGGCAAGATTATTTTGCTTAATTTATACAATTTACTTTTTACACAAAGCTTTGTTCCTTATCAGTGGCGTCAGATTCGCATTATCCCGATACCTAAACCTGGCCGAAACCCCAATAGTGTATCATCTCTTAGACCAATATCGCTGATGTCGTGTATTTGCAAAACTTTCCACGCTATTATAAATAACCGGATTGAGTGGTACTTTGAAAATAAAAACTTATTCTCAGAACATACTAAGGGATTTAGAAAGACACGTTCATGTTTAGATAATCTAACTGATTTAATAACAAGTATTCAGATAGGGTTCACTAAAAACTTATTTACAGTAGGATGTTTCTTAGATTTAGAAAATGCATATAATAATTTGGATATAAATCAACTGTTGTTAACCCTCGATCAACATAGTGTAGGCTCAAAATTTTGTTATTATTTATGGGCATTTTTAAGCCAAAGATTTTTAATAATTGAGGGATTAGATTATAATTTGACAAGGTGTACAGGAATAGGTCTAGCACAAGGTGACCCAAGTTCACCATTGTTTTTTAATATAGCAACAATGTTTATATGTAAATCTATGACTTCTATGGCACTACTTAATATATCTCAATACGCTGATGACTACGTCATATTCGTAACTTCGAATAACTGGACCGAGACACAAAACCAACTTCAAATAGCATTAGACACTTTGAAAATGTATTTCAATAAATTAAACTTAGAAATATCTCCACAAAAAAGTAAGGTATGTGTTTTTACACGAGGTTTCCGACGCAATAATAACATCAATTTAATAATTAACGACGTGCCTATGGAGGTCGTAGATAACGTCAAGTACCTAGGTATGTGGCTGGATCGCTCTTTACGGTGGAATAAGCACATAAATCAAACATGTGAAAAGCTTCTAAAATTTATTAACATTTTTAAAGTCTTGGCAGGTTCCGGTTGGGGTGTTCACCCCAAGTACCTGCGTAGTTTATATATAAGTATAATACGAAGTAGATTAGACTATGCTAGTTTTCTTTATGATACATGTTGTAAAACTAACTTGTATAAACTAGATAAAATTCAAAACGCATCTATGAGAACAATAGGTGGGTATATAAAGAGCACTCCGATTCATGTGATGGAAAACGATTTAAATTTATGTCCATTAAATATTCGAAGACACTATTTAGCAGGTAAATTTTGGTTAAAAAACAAATCCATCGTAAATAATTCATCTATTAATCTTATCTCTTCATTAAATGACATGATTCATAATTGTAGGTATTGGAATAATAAGAAAAAACCTCTGTTAACAATAATACACGAGAAATTTGAAACCCTCTCTATTTACTCAGACTCGCAGTTAGGTATGTTTTCATTAGATCAGTGGGTTACTAGCATAAATGTTTCAGATTTTTTTAGACCTAACATAGAGAGTGTTTCAAACTCTAAACGGCAATATCATGAGTTAACACTTAAGAGCTTGTGTGTTGATTATATTAATGATGTATACCCTACTTATTATAAAGTTTTTACTGATGGGTCAAAAGATAATTTTGGAATCGGAGCATCATTTTATGATATTCAAAATGAGGTTTCATTGAAAGTAAAAATCTGTGCTAATATTAGTATAATGGAAGCGGAACTTATAGCAATTTATGAAGCCTTATCCTATATAGAATCAGAAGGTTATAACGAAGTCGTTATCTTGTCAGACTCCAGGAGTTCGCTTCAACACCTTGCTCGGTGTACTTCGATATTCCGAGGCTTACCAGTAGCATACGCGATATTAAGGCTTCTAAATAAATTGATAAATGAGTCCAAAAACATCTACCTTCAATGGATACCCTCTCATATAGGTTTAAATGGAAATGAAAGGGCGGATATTTTAGCCAAGCAAGCCATATCAGATGGACTAGAAATTAGAATAAGCGCATCTTTTCAAAATTTTGTACCAATGCTTAAAAAAAATTGTTTTGACATGTGGAAAGAATACTTTGATAAGAGATCTAGGGAGAAGGGTATATGGTACCGTACGATCCAGCCGCATCCCATGCGCTCGACATGGATAGATAACAGGCTATTGTCTAGACGCGACTTAGTAACAGCATTAAGACTGAGATCTGGACACATTCCATGTAATAAATTTTCATTTCTAATGCGTAAAACAACATCTGCAAATTGTCCGACGTGTAACGTCGTTGATGATATTTATCATATATTGATGGAATGTGTACAGAACGCGAATGAAAGACAGACTTGTAGCATAAATTATAATTTGATTGGTTATTGTAATAGCATTCTATCAGATCCACTTTCGGAACATGCTAAGAAATTATACTATTTAGTACGTAAGAGACCTAGTAATAGTTAGAATGTAGTACCTAGTTATAGTTTATTGTTGATTGTTTTCACCAGGGTGTCATATTCGCGTGTGCGAAAAAACCCTTCATTAATGAATAAAAAAAAAAAAAAAAAAAAGTTTATCCAGTGTTAATAATTATTTAACCAACCAAATAAATATTTAAATACTTAAAAAACCTCAAACTAACAAAAACATCTCAAGTCAGTGCTCATCTCGGTGTGATTTTGACGATAATTTGTGAATACGGAGTCATTGGAATCTTCCAAAAACCAAGCGGTTTTTAGCGGTCTTCCGTCACGCTTACACTTGCACACAAGGACTATCTTTTGTCACTTTCACTGACTGTTAACGCTTGCAATTTCAAATATCGAATCAACGCAACATGCCGAACAAGTGCGAAGCGTGCCAAAGCCTGGCAAACAGGAAATCGAGCACGAAATGCGCATTTTGCAAATCAATATATCATCTCAAATGTGTACACCTCACGGTTGAAGATTCCACAGTGGATTGGCTATGTCCATCTTGCAAAAGTAAAGTGCCCAAAGGTGATAACACGCCGGTTAGAGCATCTTCACAACAAAGCTCGGGTTTGTCAAATGTAACAATGAGGAAGAAAACCACGATTTGTCTCTCTCCAGACGAACCGACGGGTGACAATTCGCTTATTCTTACGGAATTAAAACTGATGCGGCAAGATCTTTTGGAACTAAAACAGCAACTAACCAGTGTAACCGATGGCTTAGCACAGTGTAATAAACATATTCAAGAACTTGATGTACGCTACGAGAGTTTCAACCAGAGATTGCAGCTCGTGGAGATATCACAACCTGAGATCTCAATTCTACAAGAAAAAGCCGCCCAGCTGGAGGATCAACTTAGGATTCAAACTCAAGCTGTGCTGAGAAACGAAATTGAGTTAATTGGGATACCAGAATCTCCTAATGAAAATCTCATGCACATTATTTTGTTGGCGTCCCGCAAATTGGGGGAGGAACTACAGGAACAAGATATTGACTGGGCTGAAAGATCTGGCCCATCTCAACGAGGAGGTCAGAGGTCGCGTCCCATGGTAGTTCGTTTCGTGAGAAGAGCCAGAAGAGATGCATTTCTACGTGCTGCCAAGCTGAGGAGGAACCTATCATCCAGCGACCTAGAGTTTCCTGGTCCAACGGCCAGAGTCTATATCAATGAGAGACTCTCAAAAACTGTAAGATTACTTTTTAGGGAAACTCGAGTAAGAGCTAGGGGGAACGGATTTCGCCATTGCTGGACCAAAAACGGAGCTATCTACATTCGCAAGGAAGAAGGACGTCCTGCGATTCCCATCCGCTCCCAGATTGACCTGGACCGCCACTTACCAGTCACCGTTAACCATAATTAAGGTCATATGCAAGACTTTTTGTAATTACTTTAGATTCTTATTAGTTCATAGCTTAACATATTCATTAGTTAGTATAAGGGGTAAACGCTGTGTTCATGATATTATTTGTGAAGGTATGGTATGCATATTATATAAATTAGTTATAATTTTCAAAACTACATTAACAAGTCACACTTACACATACATTCTTGAAGACACAGTACATTATACATTTCTGATAAATCTATTTCACAAAATAGGCAAAGTATATAAATTAGATAGAGTTTACAAAATAACATTAACAAGTCACACTTACACTTATATTTTAATTTACACAGTACATTATATATCTCTGATAACTATATTTCACAAAATGGTAATTTTTCATACTGTTTTTTGCTGCTATAGACACTACACAAACCATGGTGGAAAACACATTCCAACTTTATTCATCTGTTACCTAAAATATGTTCTTCTGGTATGCAAAATTTTTAAATTATTTACATGTTATAGACAAACATTAACAGGTCACACATACACTTACACTTTAGATATCCTGTTAAATGGTATACTTTGGCTTAAATTATTTCACAAAATAGTAATTTATCACACAGTACTTTGCTGCCATAGCACAAATCATGGTTGTAAGCTCAATGCAACACTTTTAATATGTAACTTAATATATAGTTTACTGGTTAATGAAGGGAAGTTTCAAGTTGGTAAGAATACTCTCAAAAATATTTTGCATAAAATATTACTAATGAATCACACTTCCACTTACATTTTAGATAACATAGTACAATATAAGCTTCTGATATTTCTACTTCACAAAATGGTAATTTTTCTTGAGGTATTTTGCTGCTGTAGACACAATATAAATCTCTGTGGTAAATACATTGAAACTCTATTCATCCGTTACATAAATGATTGTTTAGTGGTAAATGTAGGAAATTTTCATCAAGTCTGTAAGGATATTTTACAAAATAATTTTTATGATGGTTGATCTATTTGAAAATTTGGACAAATCTTTTGAGATCGGATGTCATTCAGTGGACTGTGTTGAACAGGCTTCTCAGCATATAACGGCTAAATTTCCCTAAGAAGTTAATATTTTATCTTTAAACATTCGGAGTATACAAAAGAACTTTGACTCGTTTCTTATTTCACTCAAAAGATTAAGGTTTCAGGTGGATATATTAATACTTACTGAGTGCTGGCTTCAGGCATACACAAACATTCCTCAAATCCAAGGTTACACATCGCATATAACTAACAAATTCATTAATAGAAGTGGCGGTGTTACCATTTATGTGAAAAACTCCATTGAAGCTATGGTCACAGAGCCGGAAATCGACGATTGCAACTGCTTAAGTGTGAATATCAGTAATAAGTACATAATTTTCGGTATCTATAGGTCACCCAGTTTTAAAACCGCATCAAATTTTTTGAAATCTTTTAATCAGGTTCTGTGTTGTAATAAGTTTATACCTACAATTGTGTGGGCTGGGGATATTAATATAAATCTGCTTGAGTCACCAATCAGTGAAGATTGCATGGAATACTTACGTATTGCGGCGGAACACCGGATGCTCCCAGCAATTACAAAGCCTACTCGTCTGGGTGCCTGTCTAGACCACATATTTATGAAGGGCAGTAGAGATGCACTAGGCATAGTTTGTAACTCCACTATAACGGATCATGCTATTTGTATTTTAGGTATATCGAACACTAGAGTCATTGCTAAAAACCCTAATCGTACACGGCGAGTAATAGATTACCCAGGTGTAGCTCGAGCTCTTATAGAGGCAGACTGGAATACTGTGTACTCTAGATCTGAAATAAATGAGGCAGTTACGAATTTCACTGAAATTATATCCTCGGCAGTATCCTCCAATAGCAAAACAGTAACCGTGAGTCGCAGTAAGTTGAATCTAAAGCCGTGGATTACCCCTGGTCTAATGAGGTGTCAGAGGAATAGGGACAATCTTCATTTAAAATCAAAAAGCGAACCTAACAATGATATACTTAAAAAAACATACACGCGGTATAGAAATTTTCTTAAAGAACTTATAAGACGGGTTAAGGCTAGTTACGAGGAGGCGGAGATCTTGAAAAACAAAGATACACCTAAAAAACTATGGCGTACAATAAATGATATTTGCAATAATAAAAAAGTTAATAATGATGCGGCTGAACTGATTACGAATAAGCAAGACCCTTCTGTGGATCTATTACGATGCAACCAACACTTTGTCAATGTAGGTAAAAGCCTAGCTGATAAGGTACTAAACGAATGCAAATCTAACGAAACACTATTTGCTAGCAAATTCAAACCTTCCACTCAAGTGTTACACTCTTGCTTTCTTACACCAACAGACAATGTTGAGCTTAACAAAATAATAATGAACCTAAAAAGCGGCAGCTCACCTGGTATTGACGGTTACACAGTTGAACTCATAAAGGAAATCCGACAATACATTTTAGATCCTCTGACTTTTATATGCAACCTTAGCATTAGCACTGGAAGCTTTCCAGACAGCTAGAAACTCGCGGTAGTGATTCCAATTTACAAAGATGGTCCGAAGAGTGTTCCGAATAACTACAGACCGATTTCATTATTAGGTATTTTCTCAAAAATTTTGGAAAAAGTGGTAAATGTAAGACTGATTAGCTATCTGGACAAAGGCTGCATATTATCAGAAAGACAATACGGGTTTAGGCGAAATCGTTCAACAGAGGATGCTGCAGGACTACTAACTAAGATAATAAGTACTGAGGTAGACAATAATAATTGCTGTCTAGGCGTTTTCCTAGATTTAGCAAAGGCGTTCGACACCGTCTCAATTCAAATACTTTCCCGAAAGCTGGAAGCAATAGGAGTCAGAGGGCTCGCCCTGAAATGGTTTGTCAGCTACCTCACGGACCGCAAGCAGACGGTTAGGATAGGAAACAAACTGAGTGAGACCTTATCTCCTTCTTATGGTGTACCGCAGGGAAGTATTTTGGGTCCCACGCTTTTTACAATATACATAAATGACATTCTTAAACTTAATATACCAAATGCGGAAGTCATCTGCTACGCGGATGACACTGTTGTTTTCAAGGGATTGTCCTGGAATAGCGTTTTCAACGTGGCTGAACTAGGTTTTAGAACTATTACCGAGTGGCTCAAATTTAACCTACTCACGCTTAACACAAAAAAAACTAAGTTTCTTCCTTTCTTCAAAACTTCAGTCTCAGCCCCGAAGGGAATGCTTTCATTAAAAGTCCATTCCTGCCACACGAAATCGCCTTTCATACTAGCAGACTGTGCCTGTATGGAAAGTATTACAATGACGGACACTATACGTTACTTAGGGGTGGACTTTGACAGCAGACTGTCGTTTAAACATCATATTCATAATATCTCAGGACGGGTCCGTATATCCATGTATATAATGAAAGCTCTTCGCTCTTCCTGTGACCTTAAGACGCTGCAAATGGTTTACTTCGCGATGTGTCAATCTATTCTATCCTACTGCAACTTAATCTGGGGCGGTGCAGCTAAAACTCATGTAATTGAAGTGGAGCGTGCACAACGCGCAGTACTTAAGGTTATGCTTGGCAAACCTTTTAGATACTCCACTGACCTTCTGTATAAAGATGCGGGTGTGCTACGAGTAAGACAACTATTCATCTACAAAGCTTTCGCAACTGTTCACTCTGATACGATAAACTCTGAAGCATACCCTGATCTTATAAGAAAAAGAGTTTATAAACTTCCATATAATACCACAAAATCATCTTTTGCCAAACGCCATCTTTCATCAATTCTGCCTAGAATATATAACTATATCTGTAAGGTTTGTGACGTTAAAACACTACAGACGTCTCAAGCTAAATTGGAAGTCCGTTTGTGGCTTTCTACAAGGACGTACGATGAAACGGAAGATATAATACTCTAAGTAGTTTATCTGTCACTCTAATTTCAACAATTTTCAGTTACCGTACTTTTCGTCACACGCACACACATACCTTCACAATCACTTCACAATCACTTCATGTACTCAACTTTTGCATACCTACCTATACCTGAGATAAGACATTGGATAACCTAGGATACCTACATTACTTCGTGTACTCAATTTTTGCATACCTACCTATACCTGAGATAAGACATTGGATAACCTAGGATACCTACATTACCTACTCAATAAAAATATTCCTGACCATTCGTCACACAGGTACCCACGACACGGGCCATGAGCCTAGTGTGGGGCCATTGCAAAACTTTAGCCGTAATTTTAGTCGTAGATATAAGGTTAATCTTAATTATTCCTAAGCATGTTTGTAATATTGTTAAATAAATAAATTTGATTTGATTTGATTTGATTTATACAACGGCGGGTAGGTAGTCTCGAAAGGTTAATTTTCACTATAAATTTCGATTTTTGTGTTAAAAAAGTTGTTTTTCTGTTGCAGGGACGTGTAAGAAGTGTAGCAGAGGTGATTACAACAGAAATTAGCGGAATTTAAGGTAAGTTGTCAAACAAAATTTTGAAAAAATAGCCAAAAATTGATGTTTTTATAAAATTTGCATAAAATTTAAATATACCTTTAAAAATGTGGAATTTTCTGTTGGGCGTCACGCAGATGGTCAGCACAAACAACACAAACAGAAATATATATATATAGATAACACAGAAAGACACACACAAAAATTTCGATTTAACCAACCACCAAAAATGATGGTTATTGTTACACTACACAGTTAGACACGGGAATAAATCGCAAAAATGCTTAAAGTACATATGTCTAAATATTATACATAGTTATTACACAGTAAGTGCAGTTTTATTCTAAAATATTAATTATTATATGCCGCCTCTTGAAAAGGCTCTTCATTTGTACCTTGGTATGAATCCTTATCAAAATAAATTACTTTATATTCAAGACGGCTTTAATACCTTTTCATAACTTTTTGAATTATTCAATTCGGACATTTCATTCGGAAGAAGTTTAAAAATGCAAGTATTAGAAAAAAGTCGCGAGGTTGTCGCTCACCGCGCTCAGCTAGCCAGCATGCGATCTATGCTCCATGTAAGCGTCACTGGGGGTACGGGGGGGGAGTCAATGTCATAAAATAAAGTGTAAATAAAATAAAAAATATGAATAAAAAAAATTCATAATAAAAAAATTCAAACTTCCTATAATGTATAATTAAACTTTTTTTTTAAACCCGATGCAATAAAAGGGTGTATGGTGTGTATGTATGTACCCGTGCGGAGCCGGGGCGGGCCGCTAGTGTTTTATAATTATCTAAAACATTTGGCTTATTCGCGGTGGTTGGGTATTCTGGTTTAGTTAAACATTCCTTTAGTTATATTCTGTGGGTAATGGGTATAATTAATTTAGTTAAAATGAACTTTAAACCTTAAGTAGAACTCAAACTAGTTTAAATAAGGTTTAAAGTTCATTTTAACTAAATTAATACACCCACAGAATATAACTAAACGAATGTTTGAGTTTGAGTTCTACTTAAGTATTTTTTTGTTCTAGTTAAAATGTTTTTTGTTTTGCTTTGTTTTATAATTCTATTATTAATTTAAGTTTTGGATGTAATTTCTTATATTGAGCTATATGTGAAAACTTACTAGGGTTATTTAGACTATTGTTATGCTAAGTTAGTTAAAAATGCTGATGATATTTAGTTTTCCTAAAATGTAAAAATAAAATAATAATATCACTGCAATTTTACTGTTTAATTTTACGTTTATTTTACATGTCGACGCAAGACCGTCTGATAATTTAATTTACGATTTAATTGTAAGAATTTAGCAATAGTCTTCTCAATTATTCATACATTTGATTTAGTGCCAACAAAACAAATTGTTTAACATTTAGTTCGTTCATAATTTGTATCTGTCACTTTGAAAGAAGTATTTTTGATGCTACGTGATTTAATTTAATACAGTAGATTTTCTGTTTGTTTTTCCATTTAAATTATTGTTAAATAGAAGCTAAAATTGACTGCGCACGAGGTGCAGGGGCCCAGTGTAGTCGCGGCACGCGGCCGCCACGTCGAGGTTCACGTGCGAGCGCACCACCTCGCGCACCAGCGGCAGTAGCAGGTCGTGTACACTCACGTGAGACACAGGATCTCGTCTGCGGTCCTGCGCACGAGGTGCAGGGGCCCGGTGTAGTCGCGGCACGCGGCCGCCACGTCGAGGTTCACGTGCGAGCGCACCACCTCGCGCACCAGCGGCAGTAGCAGGTCGTGTACACTCACGTGAGACACAGGATCTCGTCTGCGGTCCTGCGCACGAGGTGCAGGGGCCCGGTGTAGTCGCGGCACGCGGCCGCCACGTCGAGGTTCACGTGCGAGCGCACCACCTCGCGCACCAGCGGCAGTAGCAGGTCGTGTACACTCACGTGAGACACAGGATCTCGTCTGCGGTCCTGCGCACGAGGTGCAGGGGCCCGGTGTAGTCGCGGCACGCGGCCGCCACGTCGAGGTTCACGTGCGAGCGCACCACCTCGCGCACCAGCGGCAGTAGCAGGTCGTGTACACTCACGTGAGACACAGGATCTCGTCTGCGGTCCTGCGCACGAGGTGCAGGGGCCCGGTGTAGTCGCGGCACGCGGCCGCCACGTCGAGGTTCACGTGCGAGCGCACCACCTCGCGCACCAGCGGGGCCCACGAATGGTTTCACTATACATATATAAGACCCAGACACCCGGAACAAATATTTGCAGATCATACAAATAGTTGTTCCGAGGCGGGAATCGAATCCGCAACATCCTGTGTCGCAGGCAGACCTTCGCCCGCTGCGCCACAGAGGTCCCTCACACAGCCCGAGACCTTTCCAACGAATGTAAAACCGTGGAAATCGGTTCGTGCGTTCTGGAGTTATAGCGTCAGGAAGGATAACCTGAGTTATTTTTATATATTAGATAAGGGCTCGCCTCACCAGAGCACTGACGCGGTAGGTGGCGGCGGCCCAGGCGGCCGAGTAGCCGCCGATGCTCCAGCCGAACAGCACGATGTTGGCGGGCGAGAAGCCGAGCTCGTCAACCGCGAACTGCATCACCGCATCCATTGCGCATAACTCCTGGGACGGATACGGCAGCCCCTGACAAACAAACACCACGTTATTCACCTACCTCTGCCGCATTATCAACTACTTTTTAAACATATTTGAACATGAAACGGGTAACATACCATGATTTAATTTTTTTTTGAGTTTTCCGATATTTCGACACTGTTGCAAGCGCCATGTTCACGGACAAACTGATGACACCGGCGGGTAGGCAGACCGTTATTGACAAACGAAACAATCTACCCTCTTCCTGAGTCTTTTATTGCGAGTTTGATTGTCACTGTCACTGTTATCACCTGTTTCATTCACGAATGCTCAAAAACATTTAAATCATGGTATGTTACCCGTTTCATGTTCAAATATAGTTAAAAACCATGATAGTTTAAAAAGTTATACTTTTTAAACTTTCAACATTAGTTAACATAATTATAAAGTTTAATTCTTTGACCTAATTTCACCACTCTCTGTTTGTTAGTTTAAGATCTCAATAAGTAATTAACAGTCCATGAACACAAACTGTCCCGTCATTAATCATAACGGGATATTAAACTAACACAGTGCGGTGAAATTAGGTCTTAGTGACTTCCTTATGTATATCACGGAATAATGTTATTTGCTCTTTTGCTACGATTGAACAGAAAATTAAGAATGGAATCTCATCCTTCTTATCATATAGAACTATATTATGAATTTAATAGATTTTTTGTCATAAATAACTTTAAGTAACAAATTGCGTAGACCACAGATGGTCTACACATTGTACAACTCAATAAGTACACATTGAGTTGGTTTGTAGAAGGTGAGAGAGAACTATTAATAATTGTTTTGTTTCTAAGATCTGGTAGTTATGTTTGTTGGTTACCGTGCTAGCGGCAAAGCCCGGATGGTTCCAGCCGAGCACGGAGTAGCGCGCCCGCATCGGAGTGTCCATTATGCCGACCTCGTAGAAGCCAGAGTTGCCCTCACAACAGATCACTAACGTGCGCCCCTTCATTGCCTTGTAACGGTTATCAACAAACATAGTGTCGATAAAATTCCCGTCCGCTGTTTTAATTTTTGTACGCAATCCATCGTTCTCATCCACTAATTTTGCACGGCCTTGCAGCAATTACTGGTCTGTAATGTTTCAATTAAAAATTCAAAATGGCCTTCTAAAACTTATATTATTGGAGTATTAAACTTTTATACTATTCAATTATTTTTCACTTTGATGTAACTTTAAAGCACAAATAAATGTTCCATGTAAAATGAGAAATGAGAAGATCACAGCAAACTCACCCAAGGTGCCAGGGTAGATTAGTCGTAGCCCGAAGGTGTGCACAGCGACATAGGCCATCGCCTTCACGATGAACTGCCGGTAGACGGACAGGTGCATGTTCTCCTTACACACGAACTGGCGCTCGATGCGACAGCGCAAACTGCAACATTAGAGACAAGAGAGTTTTAGGAGCAACATATTTACTACCCGAGCTCTGAGCCTCCACACTGTGTAAATAATTCCAATACAATTATTACAATAAATTACAATATTTTTTTTATATAATAATCGTTTGCATACTGGAAACAGACATGAGATTCATTTTATTTTAATTTTAAGATTATTTTATTATTATTATTATTATTTTACTTGACTAATTTATTTTTCTTTGAATTTCAATTTAATTATAACATTTAAAATTTATTAGTACTTTTTATTGTTATTTTATTATTATATCCAAATTTATTGTAACTTTTTTGTCATTTTATTAGCATTTGTTATTTTAAGGTGTTGGCACGGTACAGTAAGTGGCAACACGGCAACGTATACTAGCCCCTTTACAACATCATATATACCCCCAAGGACTACATATTGCATATTTGGTATTCCTACAATCTTGGTTTTAATCAATATTCTGCCACTAAACATTGTTTCGATGAATGCCGACCAGGCTAGAAATGAAGCTCAATAGTCTTGCAAGCACACTTACAACCTGTCTCATGATTCAGTGAAAGTTACGTATTGGATAGCTATCTGGGCTATTGTTATATATCAGGTAATAAAACTACTATCTATTAATGTGCTACATAAAGCCATCATTCATTTGATTTGTAGCGTTTGAAAACGTCTTGTGTCTATTTGAGGTTTGTGAATGACAATGCTATATAGGTTATTGATGATAAATTATACATATGATTGATGACATAGCGAGAAGAATAGATGGCCGATGGGGCCGAAAGGTTCTCGAGTGGAGACCACGGATCGGAAAGCGCAGCGTTGGGCGTCCACCAACAAGGTGGACTGATGATTTGGTGAAGGCGGTTGGCTCGCGGTGGATGCAGGCTGCGAGCGACCGTAATGACTGGAAGTCATATAGGGAGGCCTATGTCCAGCAGTGGACGTCCAATGGCTGATATGATGATGATTGATGACTTCGCTAGGACAACAGACATGAAAACAGGCTCTAAGTCAGTGCTATGTCGTAGCTAAGCGACCACGACGATGAATGTACAACCAGATGTGAACAAAACTACTGGATATTGATAGAATGAATTATAACGTTGTTTTGCCATATAAATAATTTATAAAAAAAAATTTAGGGGTGGACTACCCCTAACATTTAGGGGGATAAATAATAGATGTTGGGCGATTCTCATAGATACCGGATAAGCACAAAAAAATTCATAAAAATCTGTCAATCCGTTTCGGAGGAGTATGGCAACGAAAACTGTGACACGAGAATTTTATATATTAGATGTACATTACTATAAAGGCGACAGCAAATAGCCAAGTATCTTTCACTAATACCAAAAATATGCATTATTGCACCTGTGAAGGAGTCTTGTACAACATATGCATAATGAATATATGAGAATAAAAAAAAAAAAACAACTGAAACAAGCTTCAGAAAGAGACCACGTTTCATAACAATCAACTTACTCTGTTAGAGAGTAATAGGATTTGTAGTCGAAACGTCTCGAGAGTGTTAAACCACGACAGTTTTACAGTTGTACACTATTTATATCCAGTAGTTCAGTTCTTACCCCATATTAGTACTCATAGTTAAGTTTAAAACGGTATTTATAACGCGTATTTTTTGATTCAGAAAAAAAAAATCTGAATCAATTACTTAATTGCACCAAAGATAAGAAATAAGGCTTAATGGTATTTTTTACCTGCCAATCTCAGACAGGCAGGCTTGTTATATAAGTTGCTTAAAACATGTAAAATATATTTTTACTTGTTTTATTTTTATCATGTCGACGTTAAAGCGCGGTCGCTCGTGGTCTCGTGGAACTAGACCCGTTAAACTTGTCAATGATTATAACAAATTGTGTGTTTTTTTTTATTGCTGATAGACCCTTGCTTGACCACAATCTCACAGATGGAAAGTGTCGATGTGGCCGAAGATGGATCGCAAGGGTCTATTCACTCTTGTCTAGATTATAGGTTTCAGGAAAAACAGCAGCAGGCAACGCATTCCAATCTTTAGCAGTGCGAATAATGAAGGTGGAGGAGTATCGCTTCGTACGGGTGGACGGTATATCTACTAAGTAGGGATGGTAGTGTGCCGTGCGTCTGCTTGTCCTGTGGTGGAATGGGGAAGGTGGTATCAGGTCATGAAGCTCCTGGGAACATTCACCAAAGTTGTAACAAGTGTCGGTACTTATAGTTTGATATAGTCCGGCTGTCCGATGCACGCGATGGTTTTCTTGATGCGCAGCGCCGTGAGCCGCGCCGCCGGCTTCGTGTACCAACATTCCTTCATCACCTTGGCCATTGCTGATAGCACCTGGAATTGCATTAAAACTACTGTTATCATCGACCCAATTAACGTTCCCACAGCTGGGACACATTCACACAGCAACATCTATAAACATAGATATATTATATATTTTTATTATACACTAGTTAACCCCCCCCCCCCCCCCAAGGCTTCGCCCGATCTAATCTCACATTTTAAAACTTCCTGAATTGTTTGTAGTAATTCAGTAGAAATATTTTAAAACAAAAATCATCTAAATAGGTCCGGCCGTTCCTGAGTTTCGGGCGAGGGGTCGGGCGGCACGGCGTCGTAGTACGTACCTTGTCCGAGTGCCAGCGGTTGGGCACGGCGGGGCGGCGCTCCTCGGCGCACACCACGCGGCGCATGTCCTCGAGCGAGGGGTCGGGCGGCACGGCGTCGTGGTACGTACCTTGTCCGAGTGCCAGCGGTTGGGCACGGCGGGGCGGCGCTCCTCGGCGCACACCACGCGGCGCATGTCCTCGAGCGAGGGGTCGGGCGGCACGGCGTCGTGGTACGTACCTTGTCCGAGTGCCAGCGGTTGGGCACGGCGGGGCGGCGCTCCTCGGCGCACACCACGCGGCGCATGTCCTCGAGCGAGGGGTCGGGCGGCACGGCGTCGTGGTACGTACCTTGTCCGAGTGCCAGCGGTTGGGCACGGCGGGGCGGCGCTCCTCGGCGCACACCACGCGGCGCATGTCCTCGAGCGAGGGGTCGGGCGGCACGGCGTCGTGGTACGTACCTTGTCCGAGTGCCAGCGGTTGGGCACGGCGGGGCGGCGCTCCTCGGCGCACACCACGCGGCGCATGTCCTCGAGCGAGGGGTCGGGCGGCACGGCGTCGTGGTACGTACCTTGTCCGAGTGCCAGCGGTTGGGCACGGCGGGGCGGCGCTCCTCGGCGCACACCACGCGGCGCATGTCCTCGAGCGAGGGGTCGGGCGGCACGGCGTCGTGGTACGTACCTTGTCCGAGTGCCAGCGGTTGGGCACGGCGGGGCGGCGCTCCTCGGCGCACACCACGCGGCGCATGTCCTCGAGCGAGGGGTCGGGCGGCACGGCGTCGTGGTACGTACCTTGTCCGAGTGCCAGCGGTTGGGCACGGCGGGGCGGCGCTCCTCGGCGCACACCACGCGGCGCATGTCCTCGAGCGAGGGGTCGGGCGGCACGGCGTCGTGGTACGTACCTTGTCCGAGTGCCAGCGGTTGGGCACGGCGGGGCGGCGCTCCTCGGCGCACACCACGCGGCGCATGTCCTCGAGCGAGGGGTCGGGCGGCACGGCGTCGTGGTACGTACCTTGTCCGAGTGCCAGCGGTTGGGCACGGCGGGGCGGCGCTCCTCGGCGCACACCACGCGGCGCATGTCCTCGAGCGAGGGGTCGGGCGGCACGGCGTCGTGGTACGTACCTTGTCCGAGTGCCAGCGGTTGGGCACGGCGGGGCGGCGCTCCTCGGCGCACACCACGCGGCGCATGTCCTCGAGCGAGGGGTCGGGCGGCACGGCGTCGTGGTACGTACCTTGTCCGAGTGCCAGCGGTTGGGCACGGCGGGGCGGCGCTCCTCGGCGCACACCACGCGGCGCATGTCCTCGAGCGAGGGGTCGGGTGGCACGGCGTCGTGGTACGTACCTTGTCCGAGTGCCAGCGGTTGGGCACGGCGGGGCGGCGCTCCTCGGCGCACACCACGCGGCGCATGTCCTCGAGCGAGGGGTCGGGCGGCACGGCGTCGTGGTACGTACCTTGTCCGAGTGCCAGCGGTTGGGCACGGCGGGGCGGCGCTCCTCGGCGCACACCACGCGGCGCATGTCCTCGAGCGAGGGGTCGGGCGGCACGGCGTCGTGGTACGTACCTTGTCCGAGTGCCAGCGGTTGGGCACGGCGGGGCGGCGCTCCTCGGCGCACACCACGCGGCGCATGTCCTCGAGCGAGGGGTCGGGCGGCACGGCGTCGTGGTACGTACCTTGTCCGAGTGCCAGCGGTTGGGCACGGCGGGGCGGCGCTCCTCGGCGCACACCACGCGGCGCATGTCCTCGAGCGAGGGGTCCGGCGGCACGGCGTCGTAGTACGGCGGCTGGTAGTCGTCCGGGTGTCCGCCGCAGCGCCGCGCCATCTCCCACACCACTAGTCCGAACGAGTACACGTCGCTGCGCTTGTACGGGTCGAACTGACGGCTGTCCATTGTCTCGTCTAGCACCTGAAATTATATTTGTTAGAGGTACCCAAATGATAACTCCAACGGTGTTGATTCGCAACTGACTTTATTGTTAAAACTTATTACTAACGATAGATTCATACGGAAATTACAAAGCACGTATCTATCGAAGATACGCGCTTATTGCAAACATCATGATCTCACGTAATTAAGTCATACATCTAGGTTTTTGAAGTAGGTAAGCTGGCTGGTTACTTCCTGGTAAAAAAGGTACAATCTTATATGATATTATTACAATATAAACTAGGTATATAAATAATAGCTGTAAACACATTGTACTTCGTACATCCTGGCCACACAAAAAAGACACAATATTAAAACGATGAATTTATCTCATGAATGTAACTAGTACGAGTAAATAAAGAATTTAACGACAAGATAATAACAAGATTCAACTTAACAATAATAATTAAACAACAAGATTCAAAGACTTATCCTTAACACCTTAATCTATGTCTTAATGTCTTTATCTGTTATCAGTATATTTAAACGGTTCTATTATTAACACACCACATCACACTGTCGGGATCTCTATCCCGTTGTTATATCGCACATCACACACTGCTTGCTGTTGTGAGGCCTGGGGGCCTCCCACAAGGGCCGCCGAGCTGACTACCTGGATGCCTGACCCAGGTACTGCTGCTGCTCGCCGCGCCTTCCTCCTTCGTCGTATGATGTAGCCTAGTCAGTACATTGAGCGATACGTTTGGGCCTTTATATTTTCTATTTGAACTTGACCTACACTAGATATCCCATTGCCGGTCAATGTCACCATCTGAATTTCGCTGTCAGCACAAAACTGCGCACTGAGCATTTGCCGATGCAACATACATAATTACCACTTATCATTGTTTTGTAATATGATCCATCATTCTTGGCAGGTCAATGCCTAGGTATTGCATAAGTATTCTTTGTGATTAATGCTCAACTTGCAAATCGCTACTGTTCTACTTGTATCTGATGTATTTTGTGACGCATACTTTCTTTGTGCTGCGTTATGGACTTTTGTTCTCATTCTTTTTCATGATATTATATTGAGCTTCTAAAATGCTAGTTTGATTTTTCAGTAATAGGACCTTCGTTCTGTTTATATATTTTCTCAATGTCCTTCTCGTATTGCAAATGAGTCATCAAGGACACCGATTAACGCGTTAGCCACATAACCCACTCCATTTATCAAACCTCTCTTTTGCCGTTTATTGTTTTTATTGTTAGTTAAGATTGTATAGAATTCAATTTATAATATCTCCTGCCGTAACAGGTCAACGATACCCTTGTATTGCGGCGGAAGCGGTGCTAATGACGAAGTTAAGTACTGAATTAAATAGGAAACGTAATTATTAATATTGTTTAAACCTGTCCAGTATGACGACATATTATTAAAATAAACTACGAGCTTCCACTCGTCCCGAATAAGATTCATATCGGCAATTTTTTCAAAGTAAATATTTTAATTTTGATCTAAGTAAGTAATATTATAGGAATTGGAACTTTGTACCGGAGAGATTACTGCCAAGAACAACATGAGTACCATTGCCATAAGATGGCAGAATCTTGGTCTCGTCACGCGTTTTTGTTTTGGTGTACTTTGTTCTTGCACATCATCATCACTTAGCTGGGCAGCATCATGATTTTCCTTTACAGGTAAGACTGAAAGTTTCAAGCAGGGTCTCCTATTAATTCCGTTTTTCGTTTTGACAGAGGCAACCCGGACTCGTCCATCGCTCCCGGGGTGAACGTTAGTCACCCTTCCCATGAGCCACTTCCCGGGTGGCAAATTTTCCTCCTTTATAATTACAACGTCATCTATTTCCATGTTTCTGGATGGTGTCTTCCACTTAGACCTTATTTGTAGTTGATGAAGATAATCCGACGACCATGCTTTCCATATATCCTTAGTTACCCTTGATTCAGGGAGATCACCTAACATCTGCGGTTTACTGTGGTCGCTATGTCTTTTACATTTAACGCACTTGTTGAGTTCACGTTTCACCGTCCGTAGTCCACTAATTATCCAAAATCTATCCCTTATGTATGCTCGGGTTAGACTAGGACCCCCGTGAAGCGTAATTCTGTGAGCTTGGTTGATGACTAACTCTGTGAGACGGCTGTGACTTGATAATATCATAGGATTTTTAACGGATTGCTTAAGCATCGAATTATTAAGTCGCCCGCCCACTTTTAATATTCCATCTTGTATGAATGGATTTAAAGATAGAAGCTTACAACATCCTTTCAGTGGTTTATTATTCTGTAAACGCTCAATCTCTTCTGCAAATTCAAAACTTTGGACTGTCTTCACGATTAAATTACAGGCATGACTCATTTCGCTAATCGTTAGATAGCTTTGTTTATTTATTCGCTTGTTACGCAACCACTTTACGAAACGTAAGAGCCACCCGACTCTAGTTGTAACGCGATGTAATGACTCACACTCATTTAATAATCTTAAAATTAAATTGTCTTTTGTACGATCTAAGGCTGTATTTACACTAATCTTTTTGACGTCAATGGAGGGAGATTGGTATGTCTTTGTACCAAGTCGATTAGCGTCAAATTTCTGAAGCCATGTAGGGCCTTTCCACCACAACGAGTGATCCGCTAGCTGGGCAACACTCAGCCCTCTTGTCGCACAGTCGGCGGCGTTTTCTTCTGAACGCACATGATGCCATTTCGTCGCTGGAATTACTTTAAGGATGGACATTACTCTGTTGGCTACAAATGGTTTCCACTTATTGACACCACCGTGTATCCATCCCAGAACAATCATTGAATCGGTCCAGGCAAACATGTGCGTTATCCATAGGTCACTGGTTCATATCCGGCTCGAAGAATGTTAGAGGTACCCAAATGATAACTCCAACGGTGTTGATTCGCAACTGACTTTATTGTTAAAACTTATTACTAACGATAGATTCATACGGAAATTACAAAGCACGTATCTATCGAAGATACGCGCTTATTGCAAACATCATGATCTCACGTAATTAAGTCATACATCTAGGTTTTTGAAGTAGGTAAGCTGGCTGGTTACTTCCTGGTAAAAAAGGTACAATCTTATATGATATTATTACAATATAAACTAGGTATATAAATAATACCTGTAAACACATTGTACTTCGTACAATATTTATTATTACAACTGCACTATCCTTTTAAAGTTTTATAATATTTTTTACCAAAGCAATAATAAATTTGATAATTAGGATGGTATAATTCAATCAATCAATTTCAATTAATTTATTTTTTTAAACCAAATCAGAGGTGCGTGGCGGGGGGTTGAACACGGCTCTCAAAGTTCACTTAGCCAACGCGGCGCTCTGAAGTCGATTTATTTATTACTAGCTTCCGCCCGCGGCTTCGCCCGCGTGGTAAAAAAAAAGTAGCCTATGTTGTCTCAGGGTCTAAAGATTGTCTGTACCAAATTTCATCAAAATCGGTTAAGAGGTTTAGCCGGGAAAGCGTAACAGACAGACAGACAGAGATACTTTCGCATTTATAATATTAGTAAGGATAAATATGATATACCTCAGGTGCCATATACCGCTTGGTGCCGACCCTGTTAGTGGACGGCACGTCGACCGAGTCACAGGACACGTTGTGTCGCACCGCGAGCCCGAGGTCGCCGATCACACACGACAGGTTACTCTTTACCAGAATGTTCTTTGATTTCAGGTCGCGATGGGCTATCGCTGGCTTTCCTGTTGAAGAAAAACTTATTTGAAAACTTAATTTGTAATATTATTTATTTTCTCACAAGGCAGATACTTAAGTAAAGCTTATCTTATAAAACGTCTTTTATTAATTAGCCTACATTGTGAGAGATTGGTGCCTGAGTTGGATCACATTGATTTTTTGTAATAAGGAGCTTTGATAAAAATTAATATTATGAGCAAAAACTTATGTACCTCTTGTTACTGATCACTTCGGAAATAAAGTTTGGAAGGAATATCAGAGGAAAAGATAGAAGAGGGGTGAGGGGCAGAGGTGATTGGTTATCCTACTTGAAATACCCAGCTTGAAGGTCAAGCAATGTATAGGAGTAGAGAGGAAATGGGAATATTTACCTATTCATTACAACTTTCTTAAGTGTTGATAATTAGTTAGTTAGTTATTTTATTATAATGGTCCCTGCGCTAAATTAAGCACAATTTGCCAGTGTCAAGTGTTTTATAAATTTTCAAAATTATAAAGTTGTTACTTGTGTGATCGCCATTGTGCATTTGTGTTGATTATATTTTTATTGCCCCATAAAGATTGATAAATTGATATCTGTCATTATTTATTTATTTATTTATTTATTTGGGTTGTATCAACAAAGTAAACATCAGCTTAACATTATGGGAATTGTACAAATGATTTTCTAATTTACAAATGTCACCTTAATTATAGATATTGTTTACGCACTTATTGTCGTAAATGAAACCCCGAAATAACTTGGAAAATTGTTTTAGAAAAATTACACAGTGTGTCGTTGTTGCTGGTTGAATTGGAAGTGAAGTTATACAAAAATAGAAATAGTTACTGAGAGAAAATTAATACACTAATAATACGTCAGTAGCGTTGCTATGATATTTAGAGCAGGCGTTCGGCGTAAACATCCTGCCCCCATTGAAAAGCTAGGTCTTTTCAATCTTCGAGTTCTTCAGCAGTGGGAAGAGGACAGAGGCGAACCAGAGGACGGCGCACGCATCCTCCTTGTGTGTGGACATCAGCAACTCGAGCCACGTTGTCAGCGGGGCCATAGAACAGCTTGGAGATGCGGCCGAGTTTCCAGCATAGCGGTGGTGTGTTGTCTTCGTGGATCAGCACTAGATCACCGATCTTTGGATTAGCGGAGTTAGTCTTCCATTTGTGGCGTTGCTGCAGTTCAGCGATGTATTCTCGTTGCCAGCGACGCCAGAAGTGTTGTTGTATTTGCAGAAGTCTTTCGTAGCGACTCAGATTGGTGGTATTGCAGTCTTCAAGTACCGGTGAGGGTATAGCATTCAGTGCCCGGCCTATGAGGAAGGTACCAGGAGTCAGACATAGGAAATCATCTGGGGATGATGACAAGGGACATAGAGGGCGGCTGTTCAAAACAGCTTCTACTTGTGCGAAAAGAGTAGATAACTCTTCATAAGTTAAATGAGAATTACCCATAACGCGTTTTAAATGGTATTTAGCGGATTTAATTCCCGCTTCAAAAATGCCGCCAAAATGAGGAGCGTAAGGTGGAGAAAATAAAAATGTAATACCTTGTTCGATAGCAAACTCAGATAAAGGCGTTGAGTTTGTTTGAAAAAATTGATTTATTTCTTTAGATCCAGCTACAAAATTGCGTCCTTTATCGCAGTAGACTTCAGTTGGCTTGCCTCTTCGCGATACAAAACGACGAAACGCCATTACAAAAGCGTCCTTAGATAAATCGCTAACTAGTTCAAGATGCACGCATTTGTAACGTAGGCAAACAAAAATGCACAAATAACATTTTAAAAGTTTAGCACCTCGACCTTTTTTGTTTAAAATAAAATATGGACCACCCATATCAAGGCCGACGGTTTGATTGGGAAAGCTTGGCGTAGTACGTTGAGACGGTAAGTTACCTAATTTAGGGTTCAGTGTTCTAGCTTGTAAACGTCGACACCTAACACAGTTACGAAAGGTACGTCGCACTATATACCTACCGCTGATAGGCCAAACGTACTCGCGAACGATCGCTAGTAATAATTGCGGGCCGGCATGTAAATTACGTTTATGTTCGTAATCAAATAAAAGTTTCGTAAAATGATGTTTTGCATGTAATAGAATAGGATGTTTCTTGTCATAATTAAACTCTGACGCTTGTAATCGTCCGCCGACACGGATAATATTTTTATCTAAAAATGGACTTAAAGATAAAATTGAACTCGTAGAACTTAGTTCCTTTTTATTAGAAAGCAATTCGAGCTCACTATAAAAGGTTTCACGTTGTGATAAATTACATAATTGAATAAAAGATGCATCAAGTTCATCGACTGATAAGAGGCCGGTTCTTTTGTTTTGTGAAAACCGGGCGTTATGAATGAAACGTAATAGATATGCAAAAATGGGCCTTATCTTAGGGAAGCTAGAATAGTTTTTAAATTGTATAATTGTATTATCGGAAATTGTTTTAGGTTTTGTATTAGTTTGATAAACACACAATGAGTTAGTTTTTAATTCTGGTAGGTTTTGTGTGTCAATTTTATTTAAATTTAGGATAGGCCAGTCCGCTTCGGGCTGTCTTAGATAGGCTGGGCCTGACCACCACAGCTCATTGTTGCCTAACTGATCCGGGTTTATACCTCTTGAAATAAGATCAGCTGGGTTAGAGGCGGTTGGCACGTGACGCCATGCATTGTAGTTAGTAAGTTCACATATCTCTGATATGCGGTTTGAGACAAATGTTTTTAAATTTTGGAAGCTACTTCGAAGCCAGCAGAGTACTATTGTCGAATCGCACCAATGTACTTGCGAATGTATTTCAAAATTTAGTGAATCTTTGACAGCCTTGCAAAGCTTAGCGGCTAGAAGAGCAGCGCACAATTCTAAGCGAGGAATTGTAGTCGCCTTAAGTGGCGCCACCTTAGACTTTGAGCATAATAGTTTTATAGTTATGTTACCTACGGCGTCTACGCTACGTAGGTAGATACAAGCACCGAGTGCACTTTGGGAGCTATCACTAAATGAATGCAATTCAATTGACATAGGGTTGTCACACAAAACACCTCTAGGTATTTCTAGGTTTACCAAAGTAGAAATAGTGTTAGCAAACTTATTCCATTCTCTTTGAATATTCTGAGGTACTGGCTCGTCCCAGGGTAGTTTATGCAACCACAGCTGCTGCAAAATCATTTTAGCTTTAATGACACATGGGCTAAGCAATCCTAGCGGGTCAAAAATTTTGAAAAGAGATGAAAGAATTATTCGTTTTGTTAAAAGATTATCTGAGGAGGGCGGAACCTTAAATGGAAAATGTAAGAGGTCAGTTGATGGGTTCCAACCCATACCTAGCGTTGATGTAGATTCACTTATTAATAGATTGTCATCGGAATTTTTAGTAGTATTTAGTATAGATGGTAAATTAGTTTTAAACTTTCTTAGATTGAAACAACCTTTTTGAAGAGCTGACGAGACAGATTGATGAATATAGCGGAGGTCCGACTCATTATCGGATCCGGTTATTAGATCGTCTATGTAAAAATCGCGCTGAATAATTTGTTTGATTGTTGGATCCGAGCATTCCTCTCCCAATTGCCAAAGACAGCGCGTACTTAAATAACTACTACTTGCCATGCCGTAGGTAATAGTATTTAATCTGTACGTTTTTATAGGTTGTGACTCATCCTCTCTCCATAGTATAAGTTGAAGGTCTCTGTCCTCCTCGTTGATAAGCACCTGGCGGTACATTTTTTCTACATCCCCGGTCAGGAGGTACCTATGTAGCCTCGCCCTTATAAGTATGGAAAAAAGAGAATCCTGCATGTTGGGTCCTACCCATAAAATATCGTTTATAGAATATGAGGATGTGGTCGGCGCGGATCCATCGAACACGACTCTAATCTTAGTGGACTCGCTACTGTCTTTGAAAACAGCGTGATGACATAGAAAATAAGATGTATGCGGGATAGAAATAGGAGACTCTGACAGATGACCTAGGTCAGAATACTCGCGCATAAATTGAACATATTGCGTTTTGACGTCAGGTTGTTTGCGAAATCGTTTTTCTAGATTGAGTAATCGCCTTTTAGCTGCATTGTAGGATTGACCTAGACAATCAGCTGTATCTTTAAGTGGTAGTCCTACAGAAAACCTACCTGTTTCTAGGCGAGAAGAGTGACCTAAGAAATGTGATTCACGTGCCTTCTCGCTCTCGCTAAGCGTACTTCTTAGAGGAACTTCCTCGAGCTCCCAGAATTTAGCGAGATCACGATCGACTTGAATATCGTTTTCGTTTATAGTATTCGACATAGTAGAATGATAAGATTGTAAATAGTTAGCTTGCATTCTAGCGGACATGGGACCTGAAACTATCCAACCAAACTGGGAATTTAATAGCTTTGGATTATTAGGTCCGAGAGACTGCTGCTCGCGGCCTAGAATATCCCAGAAGAGATCGGCACCGATGAGAACATCTGTTGGTGCTGGCTGATGAAACATAGGGTCTGCAAGTTTAATATTGTTCGGAATCTTTAACCTAGACAAATCAATAGGAAACCTAGGTAGGTTACCCGTGATTTGCGGTAAGACTAACAGTCCAGATGTGACCTTGAAGCTGGTTACCATTGACCTCAATTGAGCCACACAGGATTCTGTGACTTGTCCAGAATTATGGTTGCCAATGCCTACTACATTGACAAGGCAGTTCGAATTTGTTGGTAGGCCTAATCTATCTTTAAGAGATTGAGATATAAAAGAAGATTGACTGCCGCTATCTAAAAGACAACGAACCCTTTCGGTATGATTCGTCTGCGGATTAGCTACCTCAATGAACGCGGTGGACAATATTACTTGTTTGGAATTGTTCTTAGAAAAATTGACAGTAGTATCGTCAGTGCTTTCGAGCGCGGTCTCGGCGGCACTGGAAATTGAAGAATTGTTATTGGACACTTTACCTATTTTATGAATTAAAGAATTGTGTCTGCCCTTACAAACACGACAAGGGCCCCTCGGACATGACTGCGAGTAATGTCCGGGACGAAGGCAGTTAGCGCATAGCTTTAACCTACGTACTTCAGAAATTCGCTCATCTATACTCTTGGCAAGAAAGGTAGGACAATCGTAAATCCTATGCCCTAAATTGCAGATGACGCATGAGAATTTAAAAGAAGCAGCGGTGTTAATATTGTCATTGCTACTAGAAGCAAACGCCTTGGTTTGCGGCTTAGATGCAGCCTTAGTAATAGATGGATGTGATTTATTAGCAATAGAATTCCGCTTAATTGACTCAAGAACGTCAGCGCGATCAATTAAAAATTTGGAAAATTGTTCTAAAGTCGGATAATCATCTAACGTACCACGCCATTCCTCCCATTTCACGCGAGTATTATTGTCAAGTTTAGAACTCATCATGTGAACTATTAAAACGTCCCACTTGTCTGTGGGCAGCCCTAAGTTACTCAATGCGCGCAGGTTTTTTGACACATTGTCCACAAGAAATTTTAAAGAACTATCACAGTTGCGAGTAATGGCTTCGATACTAAACAATGAATTTAAATGATGATTTATCAATTGTCGCTTATTGTCATAACGTTCGGTTAATAGTTTCCAAGCAGTTTTATAGTTAACGCTCGAAACTTCAAGATTTGAAATAATGCGCGCTGCATCGCCCGTTAGATAAGAGATAAGATAGTGAAACTTGTGAATAGGCGCGATGCGGTCATTATTATGCACAATAGATAAGAACGTGTCGCGGAACTCAAGCCAACGAAAGAATGATCCGTCAAACTTAGCAATTTGTATTTAGGGTAATTTAAATCCTATATTATCGTTATCAAATTGACCTTGAGTTGAAGAAAAGTGACTTGAATTGAGGCTTTCATTGTTACGAGAATGTCCGTTATGTTTTTGAACTAAACTTTGAGCCAAAACAATATTTGAGATGAACAACTGTTCAATCTCTTCCCGTTCGTCCAACTCACAATCTAAATTACTAGGACTTAACACCTCTATTTGACTTTGCAGATCATCGAAACGGTTTGAAAGCGCTTCAAATTTACTAAGTTTTTGTGATAATTCAGCTAACTCAATAGGCGTTAGCTTGTCACTTGAATAGATGGATTGAATGTAATTTTTAAACTTAGAAATTTGGCCTTTCACTGAACTACGTTTTGTAGTAAGTTCAGGTAAACTTAGAACATTTGTATCTCCTCCCATCATAAAAAATGTAAAAACTTAAAATTGCAAAAATAAACAAAAATAAAAATGATTGATTGTACTAATAGTAATGAAAAATAGCTCACGTTCCTCAATTTGGCGTCACCTGTGAACCGGTTGTAGGGCTGAGGGCTCCGCTCACGGCTCCGCTGCTATCTGCCTCGGGCCGCTCGCAGCCGCGCTCCCGCAAACCACACAATGTTGGCAGGTACGTGCGATGACGCAACGTAAGCCTGGAAATTTCGGCGAAATGGGTGAACACGGGCACAATATGACTAGGCACAAATCGGGGACTAATTATGATTAGGATATTTATTGCAAAAATTGAAAATTAAACTTAACTTTGTAACATTTAGGTACTACAATAAAAATGCAGGTAGGAAATTGTAATTGCGTAGTTGTAAGAACAAAGGACTTTATCGATCTTTTTATGTGCGGGTAGAAAAATACTTGTTGAATATAGAAATTTATGTGAAATATACTAATAATTGGACTTCTAACACACTGTATAATAGATAAATAGCACAAATAGAAACTGATTGATGTATAGGAATAGGAATAGTTCGGGAATTTGGTATAGAAATTGATTGGGAAAGATAGGAAGGGCACTTAGCTTGCACTGGCTTGAACTGCGGTCCGACGCTGATCGCTGATCGATAGTCCACAGAATGGCTCCAATGGCTAGTACTTCCTTCTGGTGTTCCCCAGGAACATTGCTTGGATTGTAGATAGGAACGGCAGCTGGTCACAGCGAGAACTTGTCCGCCAGAGATTGGTAATGGCGGCGCTCGCCGGCAGCCTGACACTCGATATTTACGTAAGATTTCTTCTTGTTACACGTATTTTGGTATTCGTGCTGTTTTGCCACGGTCGCCAGATGTTTACGCACTTATTGTCGTAAATGAAACCCCGAAATAACTTGGAAAATTGTATTAGAAAAATTACACAGTGTGTCGTTGTTGCTGGTTGAATTGGAAGTGAAGTTATACAAAAATAGAAATAGTTACTGAGAGAAAATTAATACACTAATAATACGTCAGTAGCGTTGCTATGATATTTAGAGCAGGCGTTCGGCGTAAACAGATATTTATTATTCTAACAAATAACATTACAAGTTTTGATATGACATATATTGGTATTTGATCTGCAGGCATATCTTTGTTTCGTCTATGCCACTATGCTATAACCCAACACTTTTGTTTGTTACCTCAGAGCCCACACTTAAGTCACCGCCCTGTAAATCCCAGACTAATTTACAAATTAACAGTTTCCGACTGTTAACAGACGGAATCCCAAATCTCGAAGCGAATGAGATCAGGTGAATAAGACAAGGTCAGTTTCCTACACTGCTGAGATAATTCTCAAGGACTTTAACTTAGGAGGACTTTTGCATGGAATATTACTATAATAAAGGATTACATTGCAAACTGGAGGCATGGTTTTTGACAATACCTTTTATAGTGAAATTAAATTTTTAGCATTTCCTAATGTTTAATGGTTTAACTATTGTTTGCATGTGAATTTATTAAACTATTGACATAACTTACTTTAAATTACCTTTTGACATAACTTTCACAATTAAACCTTTTGTGTAGTTATCTGAATCTAATAGTGATAAAATGTATTAGAATTATTTTAACTATCATGGTTTTTAACAATATTAGGATATGAAACAGGTTGAACCTGAATTAAATGTTTCCTTTTTCCCAATATTTCAGCACTGTTAACATTAGTTAGAAAAAGGAAAAAACATAGTCACTTCAGTTTAAATAAATCATTTTCACTACTTATAGCAATAATTGGCGAAGTGTCCGATTTACGAGTGAGAACTTTACAGCTTTGTACCCAGACATACTTGTGACCCTTCTCTTGAGCAATCTTCTTAGTCTTGGTGAGTAGCTGCTTGTTCTCTCTTGTAAGATGATCATTAATGAACACTCTCGCGGTGTTTCCTGCGAAGCCCAGGTCCTCTGCTAGTAGACCATTCTTCCGCGACCTGGCTGAAGCCACAAAGTTCTCCTTCAAATACCTTCCGATGAATCCTAGTATGATGTTCTTTTCTGTGTGTTGTGAGCGGGCTCTCAATACAAAGTTTATATCATTCTTCGTGACTGCCATACCCAGTGAGTCACCAATTTTTGATATAATATCTGTCGACGCAAGATCGTCTCTTAAGTTAAATTTACATCTAAACATTGCTGATTAACTCAAATTAGCCAATCTGTGTTTTGGTTATCAATTCATTCGTTCATATTTTAAATTTGCCAATTTAAAATAAGTCTTTATTAGTTCCGTAATTTAATTTAACAGAGAAGATTTTCTGTTTGATTTTTATAATTTAAATAGTTGTTTAAATAGAAAAAGGATTTCTAGAATAATTATTACACATTAATAGTCACCTATTATGAAATTGTAAAATGACAAGACGTTATTTGAACTGCGGCGTCCGGCGCGAGATATTCATACAACGTAATGTCTTAACTTTAAGTTATTTCGGTTTCATTACGATTTAAATTATTGTTAAATAGAATTATAGTTTTAGAAATAGTAATAATAATTGTTATACAAACTTATTATGATGTTGTAAAATGACAAGTCGTTGCTTGAACTGCGGCGCCTGGCGCGCGATATTCAAGCAACCCAATGTCTTAACTTTAAGTATTTCGGTTTGATTACGATGTAAATTATTGCTAAATAAAATAATAATTAATGGTAAAAGAATTACATTGTTATACAAACTTATTATAATGTTGTAAAATGACAAGTCGTTGCTTGAACTCCGGCGCCTTCAAGCAACGTGATGTCTTAACTTTAGATATTTCGGTTTGAGATTACTATTTTAATTATTGTTAAATAGAATCTTAATTTATTACATTTTTAAAACCAACCGGTTATAATGTTGTAAAATAAGAAGTCAGTAATTGAACTGGGAGGCGTGTGGTAGGTACGCGATATTAAAACTATGTAATGTCTTAACTTTATTTAATAATCGGTTTGTAAAATTAATAAATAAGTAGAAATAATCTTTAAATTTAAGAAAGTAATTCTCACATAGATTCTGTTCAGATCTAAAATGTTTTGTAAATGTTTAAAATGAACGGAACGAAAACGGATCGAGCCATGCGCTTGGTAACAGCGCGGCCGACCGCTATTGCATATCGTACCTCGTTTGAGGCGAATTGTCTTGTAAGTATTGTTTGAATTTAATTGAACCTAGACTTGGTTAGTGCAGGATTTAGTTTAGTTATCTAAAATAAAAGTGTTTGGTGTTAAACCAGTGTTAGTTATTTGCTATGAGCGACCTAGATGTGGATGGTGATGTTGGCCTAGCTAGTACTAGATCTATTGGTACTGGTTTTGCCAACATCACTCATTCTAAAAATCCCTTAGGATTAAGCCCTCCGTTATATCAAATAAGTTCTCATTTTTCTTGTAGGGTACTCCCTTTATCTCGACATTGTTGATTCTCAACAACTGTTCTTTGTTATTGAGATCATACGTAATTTTTTCGAGTTCTTCTTTAAGCTGGGGGTAGTTCGAATCTTGATGATTTTGTGATTCAAGTAAATCAATTCTCTTGGTAACTTGATTAATTTGTATGGTATTCTCGGATACTTCCTTCTTTAGTGTACAAAAGGACGCTTCAAAATGTTCTTTTAGTGTTTGCATTTCCTGAGTAATATACGGCAGTTGCTCCAACCTTGCATTGATCCCACTGATACCGTTACGTAGCTCCTGCAGGACTTGGTCCAGGGTGGTCGCCGCTGCGGGCGAGCTGGGGTACACCGTCGGGGACAACATACTCTGGTTATTCTTGCAGCTGGTACACTGGACAGCAGCCTGTCTAGCCAGCCCAAGTTTGCGGTAGTTGGTCTCAGTAATGTTTGCACACGTAAAACAGTACGTTATCGAGCACTTTGAGCATTTTACTCCGTCGGAAAAATTGTTTTTGCAAATAGGGCACGAAAACATTTTGGATAAATATCCTGTATATTTCAAATTACCGCACTGCGTGTTGACGAGCGAGTTATAAGTTTCGTCAGGTAAGCGATCTAGCGTGCGTGCGTACACAACAAGCGCGCAGCGCGGACTGACTGATATTGGTTCTGGGTGTTCTGGATTTTTTTATGTAGAATATAAAACATCTATCTATGTAGTGTATTGTATTAGGTATATCAGTTACCTAGTATCCATAACACAAGCTCTGCTTAGCTTGGGGCTAGATAATGCTGTGTGGATTGACCAACATTATTTATTTATTTTTAACCCAGAAACAACCAGCCCAAGTAAGATTCTTGGCCACTGCATGCAAATGCTTTTGTTTTCATTAAATATATGAATAATTTACTAACCTGGAGTTTGTTGACCGCCTATTTCTTGAGTAAACTGTATGTTATGTTTCATAAAATTATTTCTAAAACATTTTAACAGGTGGGGTGGGTCCATTATCGTTACAATTTCATGTCCCCGGTACTCGAAGTATGGTCGATGTGTTGACGATCCCAAGGAATTGATTGCGCGTATATTGACACCGTCGCAGTCACAGACTGTCCCAACAACTTCCAAACCAGCGTCAAAACATGCTCCCAAGACCTGCATAATCATATTAATCATATTTCATTTGTAGTTATATCTTTATACTGGTAGACACGTGGTCAAAGTTAAGGTTTTTTTAAACTTAAATAAACAAGAAACAAACTCACCTCTTTGATAAGTGCTACCAATCTGTCTGATGTGACATAAGCCCCTGAAAAATAAAAAGCAATTGGCTGTTTCCAGTTCTTTCTAAGACCAATAGCCATAAATGTCAATGCTTTACTGGCTACTTCTGCGCTTCGTCCCTGGCCAGCATGGTCTTGATAGCCCTCAATTTGGTCAAGCTTTGAATTATATGTCAGGTTTTTCCGTATTGACATTTCATCAAAAGACAACACGCACATATTGTCTGTCACATTGTTCTTCTCAGTTACATCCCTAATAGTTTCCATAACTTGTTTGTTTATTCCACACTTCATTGGTATTTTGTTAAGTAATGCTTTTAAAGAACCTGTACTTGGCAAACAAAACAGCCTTCTTAATAATCTATAACATGAGCTAGACTTTTTGTAAATGCTCAATGCTAGAACTTTGTCATCCAGAGTCCATCTTCGCCCAGTTAATCTTCTTGAATTATTTTGTATCTGGCTTTGTAGTAGTAAATAAAAAGAACAGCTGAGTTTACTTTTAATTATGTCATTCACAGCGCTATTTGACTGCAAAGATTTTAATATATCTCTGTTGCACTTTTTAACTTTTCTGAATTTCGTTCTAAGTCTTAGGACCTCTGTTAAATTTTTTCTGCATCTTTTATATAATTTTATCTTTTTACGTGTTAACTCCTGTAACGATTTTACACCCATTTCATTTAATATGCCTCGACTCTTTTTGCATGGTCCCTGTAAAAAAATACATTATGATTATAATACTGACATAAGTAGGCAGTCATTATGAAATGTTGCATAGCTTGGGCACTATTTTTGCTATGTTTTTGTGTTTCGTTACAATATTATAAGCCGATTTTGGGTACGGTCATGGGTAGGCTAGCTTGATCGTTATGCTGGCGTACACACTAAGTATGGTCATTATTTCTTAAACCAAAGAGTCACCATTTCTTTTACTTGCTCTATTTATTGGCATAACAACAAACGCGAATTCTTTTATGTGTACGGTAACATAACGGGTACAGTTTTTAGCACAGTTACTAAGTTCAAATAATTTGTAAATTCCTAAATAAAATATTTTATCTTTTTCTTCTTTCTTTCATTCTTGTCTAGTCTTCAACAATAACAAAACATCATACCTTGGTTGATTTTGGGCTCTGAGGGATATCTTCATTTACAAGTCCTATGGTAGCAGTTGCACACTGTGAAGTACTGGCTAAAGCTTCTGGATTTATCTGAAATAAGTTTATTTATAAAATGAGTGAGGTGATGAAGATATTTTGTAGAAACTAAGACAAACACTTTTAGAATATCTTATTTAGGTGCTGATCTTGATTCAGGTACCCAGTTCCTTTAGTCAGGAAATTAACTTAATTAGAATTAGGCTAACAAATTAATTTTCTAGTCTTCCATGATAACAAAACATCATACCTTGGTTGATTTTGGGCTCTGAGGGATATCTTCATGTACATGTCCTATGGTAGTAGTTGCACACTGTGAAGTACTGGCTGAAGCTTCTGGATTTATCTGAAATAGGTTTATATATGTCGGGGCAGACAAGAACATCGGTTGAAATATGACTCAGAACCGGTTTGTACTGGCCGCATCGCGCTACGGGTTGATTCGCCTCGCCGTGCTTGTTACTTGAAAAACTGGTTCAGACCGCTTTAATTCCTTTAAATACGACCGTCGGCCGAGCTAAAATAACATTCTTGTTTGAGCCGTTGGACGGAACAGTGCTTTGTTAGTAATAAAAGGTATTCTTGTTCGAGTAGTCGGTTGGAATAGTCCTCTGTTGGCAATAAATTCATTTGTTTGAAGTGTCGGTTGGAACAGTCCTTAATTAATTAATAATAATAATCTGTTGGTAATAAATTGTGTCGATGGACTGAAACATTGTAAATTGGAATAAATAATGGACGTTTCGTTGTGGTTTTATTATGAACATGAAGATGACTGTGACGTTAGACCTGGTGACGTCATAAGTAACCAGATGCCCTCCTGATAAACACACACTCCTCGACATCCTACACACATCTCTCTCCACGACATCAGAAGTGGGATAACAAACCTGAACAAGTGGGATAACAAACCTGAACAAGTGGGATAACAGACCTGAACAAGTGGGATAACAGACCTGAACAAGTGAGATCCGAACTTCGATAGATCTGAACCTCGATAGCCTTGAGACTGTACGCTGCCACAAGACCAAGACAAAGAAGAAGGCAAACCATACTGACGTCAAATTTTGGAACTACCTGCATCTTTATAAAATGATGCAAAAACTGACCAAGAAGATGGCTTAGTTAAACCATACTGACGACATATTTTTGGAACTACCTGCATCTTTATAAAATGATGCAAAAACTGACCTAAGACCAAGAAGATGGCTTAGTTAAACCATACTGACGACATATTTTTGGAACTACCTGCGTCTTTATAAAATGATGCAAAAACTGACCCAAGACCAAGATGCCGAGCAAACAAACAATTGAGGATCATACTGACGTCAGAGTTTTGAAACTACCTGCATCTTTAAAAAGTGATGAAAACAAAATTGATGAAACGCAAATCGGTCAGGACTTAGCCGAGCAAATAAACAATAGACGATCATAGTTTTGAAACTACCTGCATCTTTATAAAGTGATCAAATAAATGATGGAACGCAAATTGATCAGGAAAAAGCCGAGCAAATAAATAATTGGATCAAAATTCCAATGAGAATTCCTACGAACCCCTTCTATGAAATATTCTTCAAGAACTAATTAAGTTTCTTTTACAGATTCACTTCCGCACTACGAGTATTTGATGATATACTCCGAGAGGCAGATGCATAGCACGCACTGCCTGTCAGTAGGGCTGTGTTGGTGGAAGAAGACGATGCACTAGGCCCTCAAAACACTACTGCAAGCGAGCCCGTGCCATCCACCTCCCATGCTAGACTGCCTGAGCAAGATTCCGATTGAAACAAAGTTAAGTTGATCATTTTTATAAATTTTCCCCAGAACTCTTACCCTCCGAGACCTTACCTATTCTTCATTAAAACTTTGTTCAACTCGATGGAGTTGTAAACAGATACCAAACTCAAAAGCAACTCTCTTTGTTACAGACAGTTGCAGACCAGGCAGGTGCAAAGCGCGCACCGCCTGTCAGTCATTCCCGCACTACGAGGACCCCTTCGAGGCAGATGCAGAGCGCGCACTGCCTGTCAGTATGGCCGAGTAGGCGGATGAATACGATCCTGTAGTTCTACCATGCAACACTTCTACCTAGGCAAGTACCGTAAACTTTAAGCAATATGCAACCAAAACAAACAAACAAAAGAAAAAAAAAGAAAGAAAAGAAAAAAAAAAAAATTTTTGGCGAACTGTAGATTTTACATAAACACACCACTACCTTTTACTAACCTCTACGAAAAATTCCACAAATATCACGATGAGAAAATCCACGAGTATCTCGTTGAGAGGATCCCTTAGTATATCGTGGAAGATCCCCCGAGTATAACGATGAAAAAAATTCACGAGTACTGAGTGGTAAGAAATTCCGCGAGTGTATCGTTAGGAAGATCCCCCGAGTATAACGTTGAAAAAAAAAATTCACGAGTACTGAGTGGTAAGAAATTCCGCGAGTACTAAGGCGAGACTTTCCACGAGTTACTTTATGAGAAATTCCTAGAGTACCTTAATAACCATGCAAGTACATGGAGTGCAAGCATTGGCCATAAAATTATAAAACAATGTAAATACGTGGAGCATGAACATTCATAACAATAATAATAACTTACTCACTGTCAGTTTTCCTTATTCATTTTCTAATAAACATTCTAAGTACCATGTTTTAAACTTTCGCTGATAATTTGGTGGTTGAGATCCAATTATCAGAACAAATAACCTTGCACCAAATTATCAGCTAGTGTACCTTTGAATGGATACCTAGCTCAGAGAAACTTTTTCATCTTTTCCAGAAAAACGACTGGTGCAGAGCGCGCACCATCTATCAGCATGGCCGTGTCGGGGCAGACAAGAACATCGGTTGAAATATGACTCAGAACCGGTTTGTACTGGCCGCATCGCGCTACGGGTTGATTCGCCTCGCCGTGCTTGTTACTTGAAAAACTGGTTCAGACCGCTTTAATTCCTTTAAATACGACCGTCGGCCGAGCTAAAATAACATTCTTGTTTGAGCCGTTGGACGGAACAGTGCTTTGTTAGTAATAAAAGGTATTCTTGTTCGAGTAGTCGGTTGGAATAGTCCTCTGTTGGCAATAAATTCATTTGTTGTTTGAAGTGTCGGTTGGAACAGTCCTTAATTAATTAATAATAATAATCTGTTGGTAATAAATTGTGTCGATGGACTGAAACATTGTAAATTGGAATAAATAATGGACGTTTCGTTGTGGTTTTATTATGAACATGAAGATGACTGTGACGTTAGACCTGGTGACGTCATAAGTAACCAGATGCCCTCCTGATAAACACTCACACTCCTCGACATCTTACACATCTCTACACGACATATATAATGTGAATAAGTTGATAAAGATATTTTGATCTTATCAAAATACAATTTATTCTATATTTATCGTATTTGAGGAGCATAGTCCTTAAATACTAACTTTTTTTAATTTTCAGTATAATTGATGTAGTGGCAACAGAAAAACATACTCTGTGAAAATGTCAACAGTACCTATTACAGTTTGTGAGATACCTACAGCCCGGAAACAGAAAAACAAACAGACAGACAGCAAAGGCTTAGTAATAGAACTACAGGCTGTAACTTCCGGGTACACTTGAAAAAATTTGTACATTTTTATGAATATAATTAATTACATTTACATTACTTGATTTAATTACAGGAAATTAACTTAATTGTAAGTGATCAACAAGTCCTCACATAGCAATTGCATAGTCGCATAATGGACCAAATTCGGGTCTACATAAATGTGGATAAGGGAGGACCTATATCTATAACTAACTAAGTCCTTACCTGAGTTTTTGATTTGCTTGGTTGTATAAGCAGCTCCTCTCTTAGCTGTGCCAATATATTTCGTGCCTCAGTGGGAATCGAAAACTTGTTTAGCCTTTTTCTGTCACTGCTTGTAAATTATGACTCATCAAAATGTTTACAACACAGGACTTTATGTTGTTTGTATAATTTATAGAGTGATTGATCCGAGCTCCAATCATTATTGGGGAAACAAAACTTTGCCCAAACTTTTGCCCTGGAAATAAAATGTTTATGGTAAAGTATGTATAAAATGTTTATATTTAGAGATTGAAAAGTAGATATCCCTAGCAAAGCAGTGCGGAGTTTACTTACTTTAGCGACCCATGTACAGATGGAAGCGGAAATCGATGAAAGGTCAAGGAAGAATCTTCATTTGAAGTTATAGCGCACTTAGCACATTTCCAGTTTCTTTTTCCGGCCATAATTACTCAGTGAAAAAATCACAAGAAAGCGTCCACTATCGCACAAACTTTTTACAGAAAACGTCCTTATCGGCGGGTAGAGTATCTGTCTCAAAAATCACAGCACAGAAGCGTCAATATCGCCAATGAGTCCCTGTCTCGTTTATATAACATAAATCACAGCGTCCAGTATCGCAAAAACTACAAACACAAAAATCACAACACAAAATCGTCACTATCGCAAATGAGTCTATGTCTCGTAATATTAGTTTTGTGTCAAAAATCACAGCACAGAAGCGTCAATATCGCCAATGAGTCCCTGTCTCGTTTATAAAACATAAATCACAGCGTCCAGAATCGCAAAAACTACAAACACAAAATCGTCACTATCGCAAATGAGTCTATGTCTCGTAATATTTGTTTATTCGGCTTTCTTTGTCGCAGTTGTTGGCACAGAACAATATACTCCAAAGATAAATTCACAATTATCACCGGCCGGCAAAAACAAACAAGCATCGAACACAAAAAGCCAAACAAGAAAAGAAAAAACAAAAACAGCAGCCAGCCATTTTAAGAGTGCTGCCAGCCTCGCAAAATAAATCTTACCATTTCATGGTACGAATTTAGTATAATTTAAGTAATGTTAAGTTAAAAAAATGAAATTAGGTTGAACATTTACCGTAATTGTTTGATCAAACCTCTATTTACTTTAAATTAATGAATTTTCTTAAACTATCTCATTAACGGAGTCTATAAATCCTACCAAAATAGTAAGTTTTCTATAAAGGGATACTCCATCTACGGACGGTCGGAAATATTCGGAATAATCGGGTTCTTCTAATCTGGTAAATACTCCTTCGTCTCGTTCGTTTGTAGAGCACTGTCTTTTGCTTACAAATCTATCCACATGCTTGCATTGGGCGCTTCAGAAGCTGACCCCCCCTGCACAATACCAAGATAGAGGTATTGAATTGAATACAACTTCGCATTCTGTCTGTTCTGATTGAATGAATGAATGAATTGATCTAGGAAGGAATTAAAATTGAATGATACCATAAAATCTTATTTTGCTTCAGGCCTTAGATAAAAGAATACCAATAGATATGTTACTAAATTGTCTATGGAATTAGTTTATAAGATGACTAAAATAAAAATGATGACATCTCTGTCTAATGTATGCAATTAAAAGGAGCCTAACTATATACACCACAGTTTCGCTTGGTTGCCAATATTTATCGTGACGTCATGCACGTGCCTTTCTTCGATATCATTACTGTCACTTTGGATATCATTACTGTCCTTAGATAATAGAATACCAATAGATATGTTTCAAAATTGTCTATGGAATTAGTTTATAAGATGACTAAAATAAAAATGATGACATCTCTGTCTAATGTATGGAATTAAAAGGAGCCTAACTATATACTCAACAGTTGCGCTTGGTTGCCAATATTTATGGCACGTGCCTTTCTTCAGCTTTCTTCGATATCATTACTGTCACTTTGGATATCATTACTGTCACTTTTTGGTTTTGTTTACATCGATAGTGGTGTTCTTGTATATTGCACGAGTTATCGATATTTTGATTTTAGACTTAGGTAAAAAATTATAGACCATGTTAATTTGAATAAATGTTGATAATATATTGTGTTTTTGCAGAATAGCATGAATCGTAGAATGAAATGACGGATTAGATTTTAGGTTTTTTATACATATTATATTATTTTGAAATATAAATTATTTTGATATATTATAATAATACAATATATATAAGTAAGTATATTGTGTTTTATAATTATCTAAAACATTTGGCTTATTCAGGTCTTTCATTCGTTTAGTTATATTCTGTGGGTATATTAATTTAGTTAAAATGAACTTTAAATAGAACTCAAACTAGTTAAAATAAGGTTAAAAGTTCATTTTCACTAAATTAATATGCCCACAGAATATAACTAAACGAATGTTTGAGTTTGAGTTCTACTTAAGTATTTTTTTTTGTTCTAGTTAAAATGTTTTTTGTTTTGCTTGGTTTTATAACTGAAATTAATATTCTATAATTATATAATTCTATAATTTAATACTTACGGACTTCAATTTACAATAAATACATTATCATAAAATAAAGTTCAGTTGAAAACAAACTCTATGGATAAATTATTACAATATACCTACCTCGTACAACACTAATTTATGATATCGTAGGTATACACGATGTTTTGGTGGTTATGCCCGTTCCATTATATTCCTTCTTCTGAGCTTCAGGCAGACAATTAAAAAAAACCAACCTTTCACTCTTGTATTACACAACAAACATATAAAAGCAAATTAATATTTGTCCCTTCTTTGTCTATTTGACTCTTCCAAAGTGGATAACAGAGTTTTCCCCCTCTAACTTCTAAAATAAAAGAATGATAAATCTAGAAAAAATATATACTTAATGTACATTATACAAAAACTATAAACGTAAATTGGTTTGAACGAAATCTACCAAGTAGTTTTTTTTATAGTACGTCATAAACTATTTCATATAAACAACTAACTTTCAAAAAAGGTAAAAACTACCCTATGTCCTTCTCCCGGTTCTAAGCTGCCTCCCCACCAAATTTCAGCTAAATCGGTTCAGCCGTTCTCGAGTTATAAGTGAAGTAATTAACACGACTTTCTTTTATATATAAAAAGATTGCTGCAGAAGCCTACATGGGCGTGTCCGACTCGCACTTGGCTACTTTTTAGGATTATCACAATATGCTTAGATTGTGAAAAAGTATAATTAACCTAATAGCAAGTCAGTGTTCCACAGGGCAGTGTATTAGGACCATTACTATTCTTACTGTACATCAACGATTTACCTAAAGCAACAATACAACCCCTTTCATTGTTTGCCGATGACAGTACAGTAACAATTACATGTAAAGACATTAACACATACGAAGATGATATAAATACAGCACTGACATCAATAATAGCATGGTTAGACAATAACAATCTAAAAATTAACATCAACAAAACTAAAATAATCCATTTCAGACAACGCGATAATGCAGCCACTAAAAAACTTGACATTCAGTATAATAATAATACAATTAATTATTAATAATAATACAGGGGAGCGCTAACGCCATACCTAAAAAACCTTCTCTGGCATGCTAAACAAGAACTTAAGGGTATTTATAAATTCATTTGGATAAAAGAAGGAAAGGTACTTGTACGTAAAACTGATACCGCAAAGGTATTCAGAGTACGATCCAAACCTGATATTCAAAACCTTTTGAGTAACCTTAACTAATTCATACGTTATTTAGTCTATGTTCATACCTCTAAATTTTTATAATATAATAATGTATGTTAATACCTATATAACTATCATAATTTTAAGTGATTAGTGTAGGTAGACTTTTACTAAATTTTCTAGTATATAAGTAATGAATCTCCTATTATTTTGACCTTTTGTTTTGTTTTTTAAGTCAGTGTGATAAAAATATAAAGTCGCTTATTATTATACACAATGCACTTGGCTGAGATAGCATCGCAAATAGTTTCTCGTATATAAAATTATTCACTACATACTTTACTTTATAAAAAATCACAGCTAACAAAAGATATCAAATTCTTTTTACAAAATCATAATTTTATTTATATACTTACATTTTTATTTTATATTTATAAATTCATATTTAATTTGTTTTGTAACACTTTGCTATACACAACGCCTTGCCTGTGTGTGTAACTGTATTTGTTTTAAGCTAATTCTTACCACATTAATGTGTGCTTTTAATTGTAAATTATATTAGAGAACTCTAGTGTCTAGATAAACCTAACTTAGGATTTAAGACACTACTAACCAAACTATGTCATCTGTTTAACAATAAATGCTATTCTATTCTATTCTATTCTATTCTAATTGAAGATGTTGACGTAACAAAGTTCTTAGGTATAAAAATTGACAATAAACTTAACTGGAAAGCTCACTTAGAATATTTAGGTAAAAAAATTAACAGTTTAATTTATGTTTTATATAAGCTATACTCTAGAGTAAGTCTAACTGCTCTACTTAGTGCTTATCACGGACTCATCGCTTCTAATTTGAGATTTGGTATAATTTTTTGGGGTAACTCTACGAATATAGTTAATATCTTAAAATACCAAAAAAGATCTATAAGAGCTATGTTCAACCTGAAAGTTACCGATTCCTGCAAACCATACTTCGTTAAGCACAAAATTTTAACTGTCCCTTCGCTGTATATCTATGAAACAGTAATATTTGTAAAATGTAATCCAAACCTATTTCAGCGTCGTCCGGAAGATGGCCGGAGCCGACGTGATATACATAGAGTTCTAACAGTTAGTTCTAAAACTACAATGATGCGGAAAAGTATTTTTTCTAATGCGCCTTTTATATACAACAAACTACCTGCCACAATACGATCATTGAAACTTTCTCTTTTCAAGAACAGAATAAAAACACGGTTGGCTGAGAAATGTTACTACAGTTTAAAAGAATTTATGAATGATAAAGAATTTTAATGTAATAAATTTTGTAATTATGTATATTATGTATAAACTAAGCTTATGTTAGAATATTTTTAATAATTAACCTTAATGTACCTACCTACTACACTTTTATAAATAATTTAACATCTCTTTAATATTGTTAAACTGACATTGCACGCCTGATTGGCAGAATACATTGTTACTAATAATAATAATAACATAAGATCAACACAACATACATGTATTTATGCAATAAAGATACTTTTACTTTTTTTTTTACTTTACGTTTGCCAAAAATAAAAGAAGAAGAACTGTATAATTTTTTTTTGTTGAAATTTTTCTCAGAAGACATTTTTAGATCTCTTGACACTGGCAAATTGCGTTTAAACTAGCGCAGGGTCCTTACATTAAGAACATAGAACTATATAGAAACAAATCAATCCTTTTTTTTGTCTATGGTTTTTCTTTTTATCGCCGCAGCGGCAGCGCATACGTCCGGTCCGCCATTTTTTCCACGTTGTAAAATGAATGCCACGTGGAAAAAATGGCGGACCGGACGTATGCGCTGCTCATTTTTGAAGTTCTGCCTAAAATAATCTAAAATTTCATTGTAAATCCGGTATTCAAATACTGATTTATTTTAAACTAGCTTTCCGCCCTGCGGCTTCGCCCGCGTTTTACACTTTCCCGCAATTTTCTTTGCTATATTATAGCCTATGTTACTCGGGGATAATGTAGCTTTCCAAAGATGAAAGAATTTTTGAAATCGGTCCAGTAGTTTCGGAGCCTATTCATTACAAACAAACAAATCTTTCCTCTTTATAATATTATAGTATATAGTATAGATGTAGCAAACCCTGACTGCACATACATCAAATAATTGCGGGTGTGTTTTTTCCTTAGATGCTCTGAATCAACGATCTTTTCAAACGTTAATTCACGACTCACGACTAAGTTTTACATCGCATTTTATAGCAGTTTTTTATGGATAAGTTTGCGTTGTTAATTTTTTGTAACTTTAGGGGTCCGGGTATTGTACGACCAGGTAATGTACAGCCAGGTATTTCATGTACAAACAAACAAGCTTTGTTTGTACATGAATTACCTGGTTGGACAATACTTGGCTGTGCAATAACTGGCTGGGCTTTCCCTACACGTACCGGTATTGTTCAACCAAGGAAAGCCCAGCCAGGTATTTCATGCACATATCTTTGTCTCTTTCTTTTATCTCCATCTCTTTTCTTACTTGCCCAATTTCGAGGATCTGTTTACATTAGTTTAGCAGAGGGTTTAGTGGTAATAAGCATAGACAATAATATTGTTTTTGTGCAACAGATATAATACTGGGTTGAATGAAAAGTAAAGTACTGATTGATATTTGAAATATTTGAGAATGTCATTGTCAGTGAAAGATTCAAAGGGCGAGATTATTTTTAATCTCGCTATCAAAGAGAATATAATCACTACGTTTTAAGAGACGGCACTTAGAACATTGGATTGAGCTCACTTGACGTGAGCTCGAGTAGACGCACCATTACCAACATAAGGACAATATCGCTCAGACAGGCAATGCTGCCAACCTAACAGTATTAACTTTTGACAGCTCCTCCAGGACCTCGCTACTTGTATTTTTCATATTTGCAGAGAATTATGCTAACCAATTCACCAATCATTGCTATACATTTGATAAAATAAGGAGACCATGAAAATAATACAAATCAAATCAAATCAATCGTTTATTTGCAAAAACACATCATTTTAAAATACAAAATAGGTACATATTTTCTTATAACTAAACCTGCAAGCAGGTGTGCAAATATTAAGTAGCATGAGTAGGTATACTATAATAATACAATTAAATTAAATTAAACACTTAGGGTTCAAAGGAAATTTTGCAAGAAATATATCATATTTGGGCAACTTTCGTCTGCCACAAATAGAACATTTCCTGGAGCTTCTGTTGTATGATTTTTTTTTATCCGAATCTTCTATTGTATTTTGCATGTTCAATGTTAAATATTATTTTTGATATGTAACAATTTTTAAATACTTCACTTTTGCACAATATTGCGGAATAAATTTGGATTTGATAAACTTATTTCTCGCAATTCAAACAAAACGTACGACAGAAAAATCAGAATGAAATGACAATGTGACATGATAGTCAATCCGTCAATCGACAAATTTTACTCCTAAGTACCAACCGAATAGTAAGAACTTCGACATCTGTTGGTTGGCAAGGATTTCTCTAACATAGTTTAATCTCTGTTCTGTCAAATTTAAAACTTAACATCAAAGAAATAAAGTGACTTATCGTTTACATTATCACTATTCAAATTCTGTTCCAAGGCAGTGTCGACCCCCTGCTCGCTATAAGACGAAGAATTCGAAGAAAATATTGTAGAATTATAACAAAAGGTCCACAACATCAAAACGTAATTCTTTTTTAAAACAATACTGTCTGGGAAGTCGGTCGTAGCAATCTACAAACGCGACGCTATTAGCGTCACGCTAATACTACTAATTCAGTAAATGAAGAACTAAAATAATTAGAGGTACGAATTAAATTTCATTATTTTGTTTTGGAACCTTTGGTTAATTAGGTACCATAATTAATCTTACGCATGAACTACCTTCCTGAGTAAGATAATAAATATGCGCCGCGGGTGGAAAGCTTGTGAGCTATAAATAAATTATTTCTCATTGAAGTTTTAAAATATCTTTACCTATCATTAGGTATAAATTTACATGTAGGTAATATCATGAGAGGCACCTCTCACATGAGGTTTCCCGAAATATACAAGAGATTTTACCTACTTACGACATTTACCTACTTACTAGTAAACATACCTACAGCACCTACCATCCAACTTGTTGGATTCCTTCCTACTTTATACAATCAGCAACCTGTCTGGTCATTATGTAAATGACTCCAAAAATAAAATAAATAAGTAGGTACCTATAATTTGTGGGACACAAGGTTTGTTATAATGTTAATTACCTAGGTATAAGAAGTTAGTTACTCAAGTGCCTACCCACCCAACTATGTTATTCTGTATTACACACATGAACAGTTTTTCGAGTATTTAAGTAGGTACTTGCTTGCTTACCTATTTTTATTTTTCAGGTTTGAATGAATCTTATGGTCATGATCAAGAGAAGCTTGAGGAGACATAATGTGTCTCAGAATTTCATAGTTACATCTGATTATAATATCGGACATAAATGTAATGCTGTTACTTGTACTTATTGTAATGAAACTACATGGAAGAAACTATTATTTCTGTTAAATGTGAAAATTGTGCTGCACAATTATGTAAGTAACTGTTTTACTTCCTTAGCATCAGTGCTTAGGCTCACTAAGCTTGTTTAACCACATTGCAATGATGCATCACATGTAAGACTTAATGAGATACAAATAAGACTTAACTCTCCTATCCAGAAGATCTAAGAAAGTTGTTAAGTGAATACCAAAGAATGGTATTGTATGATGTAGTAAGTAAAATAGGTTTTAAGTAGGTAGTCAAATCGCGACGAAGGGGGATTATGTTTTTAAAAACTAAATCCAAAATAAAAGACGGACAATTAATTCAAGAGTCGATGTTAGACTGAATTTTAATATAAGAAATCTTTAGACTAAACAAATCCTAGCCTCGGAATGTTACACCCACGCAATCTGGGAGGCAGGTGCATTAACGCAGTGTAAGCACTCCTCATACAGGCACTGATACATAACTCCTCCCTCCTTTAGTTTGAAATCATCCGAAGAACAATTTTTCGGAGGAAGATTTCAAGCCAAAAAGATTTTACACAAAGAAAAACATTTTTATATATGAAAAAGACACAAAACCTATAACTAAAACTAAATATAAGACAATTGTCCCAACCCTAACACTCTCTGTGTTCACTTTATTATCACTTTGAATTTCACTTTTTTCTAACGCATATGATAAAACTTTTGAATTTGTTAACTCAATTCCACTGAATTTCACTGGTTTCACTATTTTCGGCGTTAACAGCTTCCGATTTTCAGGATATGATGCAAATAGCAGGTTCTGATAAGTGAGGTTTTCTCCAATAAATCCTTCCAAATCGATGCGATGATATCCAAATGCGATGATATCCAAATGATGATGATGATACCAAATCGGTAAATGCCAATAAGGGTGTAATGTATAATTTCATTAACACATATTCCTGTAATGTCGGCGACTGATTTAGAGTAAGTTATCCAACGGTTTCTCTGGACTGCTTCTATCTCTACATCATCGAGTTTTAGGGAAATCTGTTTACCTTTCGTTATTCGATTACCTCATCAGGGCAAGGATCCAGGTGTCTTTAGCTGGTACAAAGATCTGCGCTTCAACATACTTGTAAAGGTAAGTTTTATCATCAATGGGCCGACAAGGAGAATTCAGCGAGATGGCTTTCAACTCTTTCACTATAAGGTATAAGGTATTTAGGTAATAATAATAAGGGTAAGGTTGGTTTAAGGTTAGGTGATGGGCAAAGGAACAATTTTATATTTAAAGTAAGTAATTTCCTTAACTAATGGAATTTATAAAACAAAAATTATCTTAATATTCTTAAAATACGATTTCAATGTCTCACAGTTTCTTGAATTTTGATAACAATTTCATTGTCTTATGTAGACAATTTTAAAATTTTGACAGATTCATTAGAATTAATAACATACTGGTGCAATATTCCTAATTTACTAAAATCTTATCTTAGCTTTTCAATCTCGTTCAATTTAGGACAAAATGATTTAAAATTTATGTTAAAATAATTTGTAAATAATTGAGATTTTATAAACTTGAGTTTCTTTGTTAACTTTATAAAATGAATTGTTAAATTGTGCGAGATTGTTACTCTTACAGTAGAGTTCGTTAATAATTTAATCATTTCGGTAACATAGTAGAGTAGTTTAAATTTCTATAGAACGCTGGCGAGAATTCAAACCTTTTATTAAATTGTCATATTTAATTGCATCATCGTTATCCAAATTGTTATATTTAAATATATATTTTATATGTTAATCTAATATAATTTTACATACAAGAGTAAATAAAAGAACTTAATTAAAGAACCTATTGGTTGACGAACCCACTTTAACTGAAGATTAAATGGATTTTTGTGAAAATTTATCAAATATAATATGATTTATTTGTTATAATTAGTTTTGTTTTAATAAGTTTTTTTTTAATTTTATATTATTATTCTAAACTTATTTAATTTTAATTTTATTTTAATTTACATATATGTATATTGGTTTTATTTTGAAGGATAAATGTAATAAAGGAGTAAGTCAAAAACTTTGAAGCTCTACTAGGAAATACTAATAAACTAAAGCAGCAGAATCACGAAGAATATTCGCTCTACAATCTATAGCAGGTTTAATTACGAGTGATACTACTTGTAGAGAAGGTTTCAGAGTTAAATTTTATGAGTATGACATGTTTGTAAACAAGTATTAACCAATTGTATAAGAGAAAATTATATAAAAGCTACTAGATATAATGAAAATTCAATATGATAAAACTAGACATAACGAAAATGTTATAGCTCATTTAACAAGACTATCTAAAATAAGAAAAAGCTTTATGTGTATATCTATAACATTTTAAATAAAATACTTTTAGAAATGAGAAATAAAACTGAAATGGAATTTTATATAAATATTAAAAAAAATCTAATGAAAAAAAATTAAGAGTATAAAAACTGATTTAGTAATAAAATAGAAAGTACTAATTTAGTAAGTAATAAGATAGTCCAATTTATATTGTATGGCTGTTTAACTTAATTGAGTACATGTTAATGTCAAGAAACTCATGATTGAATAGAATAATTTTAGGTAAAATAACGCAGATGTACTTATGTTGAATCAAAAAAATCTAAATTAATAAAAAAAATAAAACTTAAGAAATTAAGCATAAAAAATATAAAAGGAATATAATTCTATCTCACTTCCTGAAGATACCAAACTCTTAAGAGCTTGGACAACAGGAAATAAGTAAAGTAAGTTTCTATCACTATATAGTTATAACTATTCAAGTTTTAATCTAAATCTCCCTAAAAAGTTCAATATTTTAATAACCAGCAAATTGTCATAAGACATAAGGGCGGTTATTTCACTAATCGGGATTAAGCCGCTGGAGCTGAAGAGCCAGGGTCAATACTGCTTGGGTCAGCAGCAGGACGAATTTTTGGAGGACGACGCACATCTTTAAAGTTCTTATCTATCTTTCCTTTAACATTCGCTTTTTCAAACCTAGGCTTATCTTTACCACTACGCTCTCTACCTTCGATAAAGATGTTTTCATCATCCCGTAAGTCAAATTTAGTCTCTCCTCTATCATTTTGAATGTTTCCCTTCCTGTTCCCCATTTTATTAGTGAAATATTTGTATGGGTACTTAGGTTTTTCTGCTCTACGGGTTGTTTCAGATGCGTGGGACAAAGTTTCAGAATGACGAACGTCACCAATTGAATGCACAATCTCTTCAGGACCTTTTTGTGGTAGTAAAACATTTGTAAGATCCTGAATGTGTCTGACAAGGTCGTCATTAACAGAGTCACCTACATTGGCCGCCGGCGATTGGTTTTCAATGATATCACCTTTACCTAGAGCGGTAATAATTGTTCGCGAAAGCACGTTTGCGTTTGAATTTAGCTTCTCATTTTTAATCTTTTGTTTAGTCATATCAAAGGGTTTGTTAATTTTAGCCTCAACGGAGTCATTTTGAATAACAGTTGGAGCGTAACCTATCTCGCAATTAACGGTTGCAGCTGGAGTTCTATCAACTTTACCAAGATCAATTTGGTCGGTTATAGCTGCACTATTACAAAGATCAACAGGAATTTTCACTTCTGACTGTGGTTTAACGTGCACTGTGTGTAGCGGTTTCTTATAGAGGTCTTTATCTGTGTCATAATAATAATTTTCCGCAACTTCCGGGTAATCTGTCAGCACATTTGGATAGAATAAGTAATTTGTGCGCGGAGCTACAATACCGTTTTTGGGCGGGGCAGTACGCATAGATACGTCGTTGTTGTAGACGTGTGTATTCCGCTGGTTTTGGTTTGGCGAAATATCAATTCGGAGTTGGTTGTTGGTTGGTATTACTGGATTTATACCGAATTTAAATTCTGACTTATTTGGCACGGAAGGTCTAAATTCTTGAGCTTGGGGAATCCCAAATTTAAATCTTTGATTTTGTGGTGTAAAACCTTGAGTTTGGTTATCAAATCTAAAGCCTTGATTTTGAGTTGTGAACTTGGGGTCAATTTTATTTGTCAGGATGGCCGTGTTAAAATTAGGGTCAAATTTATTTTTCAGGATGGCCGTATTTAAATTAGGGTCAAAATTATTTGGCAGGAAAGCCGACTTAAAATTTGTTACCAATGGATTGGATTGCGTTGGATTTTGTTGTGTAGAATACTGTTGAGATAAGAACTGACGGTTCTTGTTATAATACTTCCAGAAGCTAACTTCTTGCATAACTATAGTTAACGCATCCTCCAATACATTACATCTGTTAAGTCTCACTACGCGGAGCATATCCTCTGGTAAATTATGGAGAAACACATTTAACGCCATATTATTGTAAATGGTCATTTTCGCTTCTTTAAGAGCCTCATCTTCGATTAAATTTATTTTGGCTAACAATGCGGATATAACAGTTTGAATTCTGTGACAAAAGAATACATAAGATTCGCCATGTGAAATTTTGATATTTTCCAACTCTATAGCAATACACTCTTCTGACCTCGGGTCACCGAAATGTTTACTTAACAACAATTTTAATTCATTCCAGGTCGTAATATCCTGGCGCTCACTAATAAGGTGGGCGGCTTTACCTCTCAGGCGGCTTGTGACAATATGAAATACATATATGTCTTGAGCCGTGTCTACACACTCTGATCTAAAAGTTTTAATTACATATTCACTCTTTCTAATGAATAAGTTAAGCAATCTTTCATCCCCATCAAATTCAGGAATTAAATCAATGAACTCAAGTGGGATGGTGCAAGTTGGCTCCATATTTCAAAACAAAATTTTATCTTAATTACATCAAAAAAAATAAAATTTATTACGGCACAATTATTTTATATATATTTAATATATTTATTTCATAAAAATGAATTTATGTATTTATTTTATACTTTTAATTCCAAAAAAAAAAATTTTATTCACTTACTTAATCTAAGTCACTCATATAATTTCCCTAGAGTTTGTAAGGAAATTATAATACCTATCGATGCATGTATAGCAGTGACTAACTTAACTAATTACTTATTCTAAGTCACTCATACAATTTCCATAGAGGTTGTAAGGAAATTGTATTACCTATCGATGCTTGTATAGCAGTGACTAACTTAACTAATCTTAACTAATTACTTATTCTAAGTCACTCATACAATTTCCATAGAGGTTGTAAGGAAATTGTATTACCTATCGATGCTTGTATAGCAGTGACTAACTTAACTAATCTTAACTAATTACTTAGCTATAGGAGTAGAACAGGGATAGGCAGGATAGTGAAGAGGTTTACTCACGGTTCGCTTTTCCCCATTTCCTCCAATATTGAATATCGCCGTCTTTATTTTTCACAGATTTCCACTAAGTCGCGCGACAAATTTATTTAGGTTTTCTTGATATCGGTTAACGTTAAAACGCTCGCGAACCCTTGTACTCAGACCGATACGAGGTCTTCACAGGCACAGGATATATCGCGCCGATATCCTACCGGCTGCGCCAGTCAAATCGCGACGAAGGGGGATTATGTTTTTAAAAACTAAATCCAAAATAAAAGACGGACAATTAATTCAAGAGTCGATGTTAGACTGAATTTTAATATAAGAAATCTTTAGACTAAACAAATCCTAGCCTCGGAATGTTACACCCACGCAATCTGGGAGGCAGGTGCATTAACGCAGTGTAAGCACTCCTCATACAGGCACGGATACATAACTAGGTATTGTTAAAATAACATAAATACATCAATCAATTTTTATTTCTTGTTTTAGGTGGAAAACAAGCAAAGCACCACTCCCATAAATGTTATCGGAAAAATATATCGAAATCCAAATAATGTTGAAATGTTTAATAAATTATCTACAGTTGTCAAGCAAAGCAATTGAAACTTGACTAAATATAATATTGTTGATATGCAATGACTGTAGGTGTGGTATAAGAAGGCTGTATTGCCATTGTTACAAGGCGTGCTAAGATATGGCAGGATCACAGTCTCCAAAGCTTAGGATGCTGCATGTTACAATGTTCTTGATGGAACATTAGCTCAGATCATATTAAGCAAGTAAATTAAAGGACACAAATGGATCACCTACTGTTATAATAGTTCATATCCTATATTTTATGGGTCCTTCTCCAAATGGTGACAGTTGTGTTAAAGCATAAAAATCCCTAACATCCCATTCCCATAGCATGGAATAATAATGTGAGTGCAGGACATAAAGTTGCGGTAAAGCATAATGATCTAGCAAGTGCAATACAGGTTCATTTTTCCTATACATTAAAAAATCTGTGTTTGTTTTTGTTCATGTTTTGTTTCTCCTTCAATAAAACAAATGTTTCTCATTTTATTTGTTAAACCTATCTACCAACCGTGGAAAAATGAAAAACGGCGAATGAAGAAAACCAGACGACAATCCAGCTGGAAGAGTAAAATGCGAAGGTTCCGTGGTAGGAAAAAATAACGAAATAAATTGATTAACAACCTATAAAAACGGAGTTTTCCATTATACGACCCTTCAGTAGATACCTACATTTGTTTTCATCATAAACTACACTACATTACAAATAGCTTTATTGTAACGCCAACAATATACAGGACAATACAAGAAAGAAACAGATACTTAGCAGTGGCACAATGCATTACACTGATAAATAATACCTAAATATTGCTGGACAATTCACCCAGCAAGCTCGAAATTCGTGATACGGGTGCTATATATTTCTGATATACTTACCTACTTAGGTACTTTTTGAGTATAATATACCTACATAGATAGATATTTTTAAAATACCTATATGTATTATCGCTCAGATACTCGGTCTAATAATTGTAGATCGTACAATTTTTTTCCCGGTGAAGGAATCGTACCCGCAATCTTTTGCGTTGCAGGCGGATCTTCACCCGCTGCGCCACAATTTTTATAATGGCCAACTTGGGTATGTCTTTCGGCCCAAGCCAGGAGGCCCAGGCGCCTAAGCATAAAATAAGAATGGTGGTAGTGTAGTGTCGTAACAGTCTGTAGGTACCTACCTACACCAGGTATTGAGAGATGTTGATTGAAAATTTTCACGGGCAGCTACAGGGCAGAGCTGCTAGCCAGACAATATAAATAGTTGCCCAAGGTTCCTCTACCTATAGCATAGGAGGCGTACCGAGGGGGACAGCTGGAAACCTGGCAATCACCAGTCATCTTTATCTAAAATTTAATAATTCGTGTAATAGGTAATTAAATGCTTTGCAAATTATTGTAAATAAATAAATAATAAATCTATATCTAAGTATACTAATATTATAAAGAGGAAAGATTTGTTTTTGTAATGAATAGGCTCCGAAACTACTGGACCGATTTTAAAAAATTCTTTCACCTTTGGAAAGCTACATTATCCCCGAGTAACATAGGCTATAATATAGCGAAGAAAATTGCGGGAAAGTGTAAAACGCGGGCGAAGCCGCAGGGCGGAAAGCTAGTACCTAATATATTTCACGTATCTAGTTACGATCGCAAGAAATGTATTTAGGTGGACCTATGTACTTAGCTTAGTACCAACAAACATTTTGTAGTAGGTAGGTACTTGGAAACCTTGAAAAATAATGAAACTTTCAACCATAATCCTTTGACGCAGAAAATATTTTGAAAATCGAATAATAATGAGATGAGCTTAGTGTATTGATACTTAAATTAATAGACTTGGATTGAGCTCGCCAGAAATTAGATAAGTTTTGTGTTTGATGTGTTGAAATGTTTGAATAGCAGGTAAGGTTCATTTTGCGGGTTTATTTAAATCTACGTTTGCGGGTCGCTTTGCTCGCCATAAAACAGTTCAGATTTTTTAATACGTTTGTGTGAATTCAAATTATTTATTGATATCACACAATGTAATAGGTACCTAGGTACATACCTACTTAAGTAAGTAGGTATAACAGTTACTATTGTTTTTGAGATTGTTATTAGGTACAGTCAGCAAAAAATGTGGTCTAACACCCTGAGATCCGTTTGTCTAACAGTATGGCCGCTCTGAGAATTCGTTTAGGACACATGTCAGTTTGACACGTTAGTGATGGGCATAACATTGTGGTGTAGGTACCAACGTCACTCAATGACTCAATACCTAACTATTTAGAGATAAGAAAATAGATTTATATTTTATGGATTAAAATGTAATGTAATACCTAAGTATCAGATTACAAGATAAGAAAATACAATTAGATTTTATTAAGAATAAAATCTAATGAATATCAGGTTTCAAGGTAAGCCGACAGAGATAAGGAATAATAAAATAATCTGTATTTAATTAATTAAGAGATAGAATTTTACTATAAATACCAATGTCTTCTATCAATAAATATTCATTACTGATTCAGCATTGATTCAGTATTCAACCAGCTACAGTCGTGTTAATTACCTATTCCTCCGCATCAAGTCATCACTTCATGGCGACCCTGCCAGCGCGTCGCATACGGCGATCCAGCCAGTGCGACGCGTCGGAAACTCGGAAAAACGCGTCGGAATAACGGAAAATTATTTCAAAAATAAAAATAAAAGTGAAAATCTCGTAAGTGAAAATAATTTAAAATATTTAAATAAATAATGTTTACGACGAAAGAAAATGAAGAATATGAAGAACGAAAAATAAAAATTGTGAAATACAAATTATAGTGAAAAAGAAGGGAAAGTAAAATACATGAATAAAAATATGTAAATAATAAATAAACTAACTAAGAAATATAAAATAAATGAAGAAATAAAATATTGAAGAGTGAAAAATGTACTAATAATGTACAAATAAATGTGTTATATCGACGAAAAATAACTTGAGAAGTTAGAAGAAAGAAGACAGAAGAATATAGTTGGAGGAGTCCAGGGTATTCCCGGCTCAGTTAGCAGTGGTGTCCAGGGTACAGCCCGGCCCAAGCAGCCTTCCAGTGGAGCAGCACGAGGACGAGCGCCTGTCTGCACACTAGGACCACGGCAATAATACGACGACAGTGTCGAGAAGTAAGACTTCAGTGTTAAGAATATGTTCTGCATGAAGGTCAGTAAAATAAGATTATTTGTAGGCAAACCGCCTAATAATTTGTAAAAATAATGAATTATTTGGATTAAATAATTTAAAGATTTAATAAGAAGAAGATTATAAACTATATAAATACTTTTTAAGACAATTAGAGTTTAAAAAGGAGTTTTAAAAGAGTTTATTGAAGAAATACTTATAGTAAAAGAGAGTTAATTTTTTTTTAACAAAATGGGTTTAGATAATTTTGATTTACAAGTAGCTTTAAACTTGTTACCAGTTATGGACGGAAACGAATATATTACCCGTGCCTTAATTGATGGAATTGATTATTACAGTAATTTATTAAATGAAAATGGTAAGAAAAATTTAATTAAATTTGTTCTTAAATGCCGATTATCAGAAGAAGGTAAATTTTACCTAAATAAAGAATATAATTGTTTATTTGAATTAGTAAACGATATGAAAAAACATTTGCTACCCAAAAAATCACATGTAGCTTTACAAACAAAAATAATGAAATGTAAACAAGGAGATAATAATATTATCCCGCCGTTTGTGACCTGTATGTCTGTGAGACCGGGTGGATCGAAAAAGTCGAATAACTTTTTTACCAGTTAACCAATTGAGTTGCAATTTCGTGTACTCTCCTGATTTTGCGTACTCTACCGTCGGTAAAACCCGCGTGGGCGAGGCAGGCGGACGTGTGTGAGTTTTGGTGCCAACCCGGTGCGTGAGACCGGGGTCACAGATTACGTAAGTAAAATAGTCATAGTAAAATATGGTACAAAAATAATCAAACAAAAAAGAATACCTTTTTGTGTTTAGTTCCTATTATAATAAACATGAAAAAGCCTGATTAGGTTAAAAAAAAATGTTTTTGTTGAAAATTCTGATATTTAAAGTCAACATTAAAAATAACTTGGTTATTTTTAATGTTTTAACTATGTAAGCCTAATAATGAATAAAAGATAACTTATTTAAGATATAACCTTGTATTATTATAAAAAAAAACATAGCTTTTCAATATTTAAATAAGTAAACATTCCCTGCAGTAATACTTTTTAAGAAAATTTAATTTGAAAAACCCGGTCCGTATGACCGGCGTCACAAACCACGTAAGTCAAAGTGACGTCACAAACGGCGGGTTATAGATTTTGGTAAGGAAATTGAATATATTTTATACGAATTGTTATTAGCTCAGTTAGAATTTTTAGGAGAATCAGGAGAAAATTCTAAACAATTTTTATTAAAATTAAATGAAAAACAAGCAATTCAATGTTTTATCAATGGACTTAATAATTCAAATTTAAAATTATTTATGTCATGTACTCAGCCCAAGACTCTTAATGAAGCTATACAAATGGCCATTGAAGAAGAAATATCTCAAAAATTTATAAAATTTAACAGCAATCAATTTATATACGAAAAGAAAAATAAAGTTGAAAATCAAATTACTAATGAATTTAACGAGCATACAAAAACTATCATAATGGAAGAAGATAACGATTGTCAGGTTAATTTAAATAAAATTGAATGTAAACAAAATAATTTAAAGTATGAAACGGCGCAAAGTATGAATAATAACAATGTTTGCAAAGAAACTCAATCATTAAAGGAATTCGAGAATCAGCAAATTGTTACGTCCGACAACATGATATCAAATAGCACTCTTACACGGACTAAAGATGTAATACAACTTAGTAACAACTTAAATAATATTGTAAACTGTAACATGGATATAAAATTTGTAACTACGAGTAATGTTATGAAAAAAGGAAATATTTATTCGGAAATAAATATAAATGATAATGATAAAGAAATGGAGTTGTTGAAGAGAAATTCTTGTAGATTTAGAGGTTAAATGTAAATGTCTAAATGGTTCAAATTTTTTTTAAATAATAACTTAAGCTTTGAAAATGGTATCGATTTAGCTTATTTATTTTATAAATTGTAGAGTTAAGCATCAAACAATTTGATTTAAATTCAAACAATAATTTTAAAATGTTCAAATGGAAAATAATGTATGTAATAAGAAACTATCATAGTTAGCAAATTCCGTAATCCTAATAAGGATTTCCATCTTCCCGACATTAAAATAATATTAATAGCATGTAAGCAAAATTGTAAGATCAGATAGCATTATATTTGCTAGTGTGCATTATGTTTGTAAACAAATTTACTTGAAAATATTATTGCAATATTAAGATTGAAATGTATAACTTTAGATTACTTAATATTGAAAAAAAAAAAAAAAAAAAAAAGGGGAAAGGTGTGGTGTAGGTACCAACGTCACTCAATGACTCAATACCTAACTATTTAGAGATAAGAAAATAGATTTATATTTTATGGATTAAAATGTAATGTAATACCTAAGTATCAGATTACAAGATAAGAAAATACAATTAGATTTTCATTTTGTACAACGGGAATTACTCACGTATTTACATAGGAGTTAAACAACTCTCGACGTTTCGACCACATCAAGAGTAGTCTTCAACAGGAGGAGTGAGCGTCCCGCCGTGCTCCGTCTCCTCTCAGGTCGCGCGCACGGTTCTCACTGCGGGCAAGGTACCGGAGCGCGCGGCTGCTCAGGGGCGGTGGTGGGGGTAAGGGCGGTGCTTGTTGGTACGCCATACCAACAGATGTAGTTGCTGGCACTGAATGAACGTTCCCCTCATCGTCACTACTGTCATCTTCTACATCTTGTGTAGCGTAACACACTGCACTGATCGTGTCACCAAACGAAGGCAACGGCCCTTTGTTGACGCGAAGACCATGAAGACACGGAAGCCAGGCAGGTGGTACAGCCCAGCCCTTGTCCCTATTAAAATTCGGAGTCCGGTTGATTTCAATAGCTTCGCGGATTTTTCGGGGCACGAAAAACCTCTCCCTGGCCAACACACGAGCCTTGTCGAAGCGAATGTAATGTGATGTACCCGCTGTCAGCGCATGCTCTGCTATGGCTGACTTATCTACATCCGCATTCTTCATAGCACGTATATGCTCAGTCAGTCTGGTGGAGATGTTACGCTTCGTTTCACCCACATATGAACTACCACAATCACATGGAATTTGAAAGTGAGTAATTCCCGTTGTACAAAATGAATAGTATAACTCACGAAAATTTTGAAAGTCAATTAGATTTTATTAAGAATAAAATCTAATGAATATCAGGTTTCAAGGTAAGCCGACAGAGATAAGGAATAATAAAATAATCTGTATTTAATTAATTAAGAGATAGAATTTTACTATAAATACCAATGTCTTCTATCAATAAATATTCATTACTGATTCAGCATTGATTCAGTATTCAACCAGCTACAGTCGTGTTAATTACCAACAACTCCTCCTCATCAGACCTTTATACAACATAATGAGTTCGTAACCGTTCCTCCAAAATGAACCGCCGCGTTATTTTTAAGATTATTTTCGTTTTAAATTGGCGGAATCATTTAATATTTATATTTTAGTAATTTAAGTGGAAACCGACTGTTTTAGCGTCACAAAATAACGCCATTTGGGGTTATTATTTTAAACCTAAATATAAAAATTACAAAGTTACGTCGGCGGCCAAAGTATAAATTATCTTACACAGAAAAACCGTATCGATCTTACATCGCACAGAAACTTTTTTCAAAACTGGTAGACCACTTTCTTGGCCGACTGTACCTTTAAATTCTGGCTCTATCACAAATGCATATCTTTAAATGACGTTTAGCATTGACATTGACAATTCTAGTATAGGTTGGAAGCTACTCAATAGTTCATTTGACCGTTAAATATTTGAGAGACGTTGAGTATTTCTATATTCTAGGATTCTAGGGTATTCGGGCACAACTCAGAAGAAAGAATCCTACTTCATTGGGGCACAAGCACATCACTTCGCTCGCCGCTATCTTCTATTTATTGTCACTGTCATCAAGCCTTGTTTAAGGGAGCAAAGCCAGCCTCATTATTTAGATTATCCCCTTATTGATTCGTCATGTCTGTCTGTCCGTCCGTCCCCCGTTTTTCTCAACAACTTAAGAGCTATAAAGTTTAAATTTGGTAAGTAGATGTATTCCGTGAAACGCACTAAGATTTAAAAAAAAAAACTTGAAAATCAATGACATTTGGGGGTCCCCATACATAGAACCAAAACTTTAAACAAAAAATTTCATCAAACCCATACGTGTGGGGTATCTATGAATAGGTCTTCAAAAATCATTATTATGGTTTCTTACAACATTTATTACTAAACTAAATAGTTTGCACGAGAGACTCTTCCGAAGTGGAAACATGAGTTACATAAGAAAAATATATAAAGTACATTACTACAAAAACTACCAACGAAAATTGGTTTGAAAGAAATCTAGCAAGAAAGTGTAGTCATTAGCTCTCGTGAGCCACAATAGATGGCGCTATAATAAATGTTGTGATTAGTTCTAATTGCTGCGGAATCCTACAAGGGCGAGTCCGACTCGCACTTGGCCACTTTTTTTCTAGCTTTGTCAGGTTGTATTGTTTCTAGGTTTATTTGGAGATAATCCAAATATTGAGGCCATTTGAGGCTGGCTTCGCTCCCCATTAAACAAGGCCAATTTAAATGGTGTGTTCATATAGGTACCTACCTAAACAGGGCGACCTCAAGGCTGAGGTCCTGAGCAAAAATAATACGTAATAACACTTAGGTAGGTACCTACATAGTAATTATATTATTGATTGACAACTACCTATTTGTATGATATGCAAATATTTGTTCCGGGTGTCTGGGTGTTAGGTATAGGTTGGGTAGGTATAGGTATATGTACCTACTTTAAAAAATATCTATTTATGTACCTATGTTTATTGTATTAAGTAAGTAGGTACCTACTTATATCAGAAATCTAGCACACAAGCTACGAGCTTACCACGGGGCTAGAGTTTGCTGTGTGAATTTTCCGGATATATTTTATATATTTATTATATTCTATTCCTGAATAGCCACCCCTATGTAGTATTTTTACATGGGTGGTGATTAACAATGATTTACTATTACTTACCTACCTACCTTCGCTACGCTACATGGCTACCTATTTTGTTAAGTACCTAGGTAGGTACCTACTTAAAATTATGGCAGGCACCAAAATATTATGTTTCTTTCATTCTATCGGTTAGAATGAAAGAAACATAATATTTTGGTGAAAACACAACAGTGCTTGTCCAGGAAGGGCGAATACGCCGCGTTTCTCTCGCGCGTATTACGCGCGAACGTTGCGTCCACAAGGCGCGTACCAACGCGCGTTTCTGTGGCAAAATGTTGGCGCTCCATTTCCCTTGATACCTACTTGCACTCGCTCTAGTACCTCGACGACGCGCGTATGAATACACGCGATTCGATTCGCGACGTTTTCGCCCTTTCTGGACAAGCACTTAGACCTTGTCCAGAAAGGGCGAATTCGCCGCGAATCGTATCGCGCGAATTCATACGCGCGTAAATCGCGTGCACTACGCCAGACTCTCGACTCCAGTTAACGCGCGAACTCTAGAGCGAGAGCACGTATCAAGGTAAATGGAGCGCCAAAATTTTGACACGGAATTGTTTATAGCTCGCGCGTTGGTACGCACCTTGTGGACGCAACGGTCGCGCGTAAAACGCGCGAGAGAATCATGGCGAATTCGCCCTTTCTGGACAAGCTCTTAGGTCTATTATAAAACAAAAAAGTTGTTTTGGGAACATCTCATGTTTTTAAAAAGTTAATATATTGAAAATAAATAGGAAAATAATGTTTCGCCGAATGGGAATGGGCTCATTAAGTTAAGAACCTATGTACCAATATGTAAATAAACAATAATTATATGATTAAGATACTTTATTCTGATTAATTACTGTGCGACAGGATACATCATCCCACAATAAAGACGTAACATCAGCTATTTAATTCTAGGAACGCCGTGTGCATTATGCCTTTTGCTTAATAATAATAATCTAAGGCAGAGGGAGATGGTTATCCATAACTTCATAGATATAAAACCACAAAAACAACAAAAAATATATTACTCAGCCAGGTACATTTATAAACAAAGCAGCTGTCATACATGCTGCTTTACACCAAAAAAGGAGTACCTAGTCTCAACTTAATGTTACTCTGTCCCTGTGAAGAGACAGAACAACCATGGTTTGCAGACTCCTCCTATTTATTTATTTATAAAGGCACAGCCAACAAAATTGTTTTAAGGACTTATTCTATGGAACATGTGCCTAATTGCCTATAGGCTAGCACAACATTTTTGAGTAGTAGTAGTAATACTCCTATTGTTACCTACCTAGAGATTTCATACAAGGTTTGCTCTAACAATTTTGTCAGGTGTATTTACTCAAACCCTGTCCATCACAGTTTCAAAGTTGCATTTGATGATTGACTGCCTTATTACCCTAATGTTACCTAGGTAGAACTTAATTCATCAAGGTAAAACTTGGTAAAATTAGTTAGGTATTGTAACACCTAACTAATTTGAGGACTTGTAAGAATTTGAATCTAGTTATAATTGTCAAGTATATTATCAACTTTTTACCGTTGACTAAGAATTTTTTGTTTCTATAAATTCTTAGTCGACAATAAAAAGTTATCAATGTTAATGTAGATCAAAATTATTTTAATCAGTAGGTAATACATATTCATTTAATCAATGTACAGTACATATTGACAGACATGGTTTGAAATAATTGATACAAACATTAGTAAAAATTTATATTAAACTTTTAGAATGATGAAAGCAATAAATTAATAATGTCGAATTTTCTTGTTTTTCTTGGCTAAAACCAGTCATAATATTAATAGTATACCTATATAATGTATAAACAAAAAATCCTGTAATTTCTCTTGCAGTGATCCATTTTTATTAGTTCTGTAGTTTCATTAGTTTTTTCCGTTCATAGCAATATTGAATGAGTGTTGCTGCTTCTATATCAAGTTGGCTGCTAACCCTTCTTAGCTTTAGTCAGGAGTAGAAGTTTCATACTTTTGAACAAGTTGATTTTTCGAGTCAAGTATGGTGGACATTATGCATATCTCATCAATCTGCTCTAAGTTGCATTTGGTGATGCATCCTTAGTTACTGAAAAATATTTTTTTAATCTATACTAATGTTATAAAGCTGAAGAGAGTATTTATCATAAATACTACAAGTAAAATACTTGTATAACATTATGAGAAATAGACAATATGTTAGCTACGGGGATCATCGGGTGCGTCCTTCAATGAGAATCCTTTAACATTTGCAATAAAAACGTATATTAATAAATCTAGGTACAATTGTGCGTGTGCTCCGTATCGCAGGTAAGGGCAAGAGAGTGAATATAAAAATAAAAATGGCGACGCTGCCGTAGTACTGCAACATTATCGACGGGTGTCTCTCTGTTTTATCAAAGGTAATCCGCGCGCGCGAGTCTTCTTTCAGGCCCCTTACGGGGGCACCGAGAGAGGCTTCGAGGCTAGGCCTCTTTACCCCGGCTTCAACTCTAGGGGTAACGACCCCTAGGTCACGTGGTTAAGCCCATTTTGATGGGCAGGCTTCAGACGCTATGTTTTTCTGTTCCCGGAGCGAGGGCTATCAGGTCCCGCGGCAGGGGCCTCAGCGGGCCGGCGTGGTCGGGGGGGCGCGCGTGCAACGGCGCGAGGCCGTTCAGGTGGGCGTGGCGGCTGTTGTCGGCGCAGGCGAACATTCGGCGCGCCGTCAGCGCCACGTGCTCCTCGATGGACGGCATCCGCAGGTCGCGGGCGATCACGTCGTTCCTTACGTAGAAGCCCGCTCCCGTACAGAGCCGTAACGCCTTGTTCTGCAGCGTCTGCAGGCGGTTCTGGTTGGTGGTGGACGCCAGCGCGTACCAGGCCGGCGCGGCGTAGGTGAGCCGAGACCTCACGTAGGTGGTGTAGACTCGCAGCTTGGTCCTCAGCGGCAGTCGAGAGTCAAGGACGGGTCGGAGGAGCGCCTGGGCGGCGCGCGCTTGCTGGAGCGCGCGGTCTACCTGGGGCTGCATCCTCAACGACCTGTCGATCTCGATGCCGAGGTACCGCGCCTGCGAGCTCCATGCCACGTTCTGGCCCCGGAGTTTCAGTTGCGGCGGTTGGAGGCGGCGTCGGGACACACACAGCGCGGCCGTTTTGCCCACGTTGACGGCCATGCGCCACTTGTCCAGCCATGGGGGCAGTAGGTCCAGGACTCGCTGCATCTTCTGGGCGGCAATGAAGGGACTGAAGTGGGACGCAAAGAAGGCGCTATCGTCCGCGAAGAGCGCTAGCAACACATCCTCTTCCCCGGGATTTAGGTGCCCCTCCAGGGTCGGGATGTCGTCGGTGTAGTGCGCGTACAGCGCGGGCGACAGGCAGCTCCCCTGCGGCACTCCAGCTGTGATGGGCCGGGTAGTAGAGGTGGCTCCTTCGACTGCGACGAAAAAGCTGCGGTTTTCCAGGAAGGATGCCACGATTCTGATGAGCGCGGGCGGCGTACTCGTTCGCAGGAGCTTGAAGAGTAGGCCGGGGTGCCAAACGCGGTCGAACGCCTTCTCGACATCGAGGAAGACCCCAACAGCGCTGCGCCCGGCATTCTGCTCAACTGTGAGGTGGTGAAGCACGCGCGTCAATTGGAGCGTGGTGGAGTGCCCACTCCTAAAGCCAAACTGCTCGGGGCGCGGCTCTATCGTGGGCGTCAGGCGGCGTAGGAGTAGCCTCTCCAGTAGCTTGGCTGCAGTAGGAAGCAGGGTTATGGGCCGATAGTTCCCGGGGTATCTTCGGTCCTTGCCGGCTTTTGGCAGGACTATGACTCTGCCTGTTTTCCATGCCTCCGGGAAGTGCCCTGTCCGGAGTATTCCGTTGAACAGTCGGGCTAGGGCGGTCGTTCCACGGCGAGGAAGGTTGGCGAGGGCTGCATTCGGGATTCCGTCATATCCTGGCGCCTTTCGCCTGGGTAGGCGAAGGGCAGCCTTCCGTACTTCGGCTGGGGAAATAAAGTACTTCCCTTCCAAGGGCGGAATTGGACGAGTCAGGAACTCACTCACGGTCGTTTCGACTGCTTCATGATGAGCGATGGTATCCGGGTGGGCGTCCGTTGGAATAGGGTGCGGCGTAAATTGCTCTTCCAGGTGCTCGGCGAGGATTTCGGCACGATCGGCTGGAGCGAAATGTCGGACCCCTTCTCGATCCAGCAGGGGATAGGTCGGCGTCGGCTGACGCGTGAGCGCTCGGTTCAGGGCGTACAGGTTGGTGTCGTGTTCGGAGGCCTTGTCGATGGTGTCATCCCAGGTCTCACCACGCCAAACCTGTACGGCGGCCGAGAGTTTAGCAGTCAGGGTGTTCAGGCTGGTTTTCAACTGCGGGCAGCGCGAGCGCGACCATTCACGGCGCAGCTCTCGTTTGCGTTTGAGGTCTCGTTGTAGGTGTTGCGGTAGCTCGTTGCGCCTTCCAGAGCGTTTAGTGATGGGGGTGGAGGCGGCCTCCTTGGCCTGTGTAATTTTGGAGACCAGTGCTGAGGCTTCTGCTTCCACTTCCTCCGCTGTCATTAGGGAGCCTACGCTCAGGTTTTCAAGCATACGCGTGAAGGCCGTCCAGTCTGTCCTCACGCCCTGAGGACGAGGGACGGTGAAGTCCGCGGCCAGGTCAAGCGTAATGAGGATCGGCAGGTGTTGCGTGTCTAGGTCGTAGAGCACCTCCACCTGTATTGGGCAGCGCATGTGCTTGTAGAGGACGATGTCCAGGACGTCGGCTGCATGCTGTGGGTTGCTCGGTATGTGAGTCGGTGCGTCTGGACCCACTACTGTAAAGGCATTGGCTTCACTGTCCTCCAGCAGGTGTCGACCAGCGGGGTTTGTGACCCGGGACCCCCACTCCGGATGTTTAGCGTTGAGGTCCCCGGCTATCAGCGTGGGAGTGGTGGAGTCAAATATAGCGGCCGTGTCCGTGCGGCAGTAGCGTGTTGAAGGCGGGCGATATCCAGCGAAGATCCTCAGCTCCTTGCCGGCAGCTTTCACAACTATGCCGGTGGTACGGATTTCCGTGAACGGAAGGTTCTCCAACTCCTCATGGATGAGATCGCGTCTGACTAGAACCGCTGTACCTCTGTAGGCGGTCCCTGCGGGCGAAATCTCGTCTCGTCGGTACACGAAGTAGTTGGGCACCTTCAACTCCTGATGGGGCTGCAGCTTCGTTTCTCCCAGCAGGATCACATGGATATCCTGGGACTGGGCTAGTAGGCGGAGAGGCTGAACTTTTGTTCGAACTCCTCCGGGATTCCAATAGATAAGGCGCAGTGCAGAGGGCCTATTCATAACGAATGGTGCGTATGGAGGCTAGTCCTCGCACCGCAGCCTCTCTGGCATCTTCGCCTGCTGCGATGGCAACCATGAATTCGGTCAGGATACCCAGGATAATTTCCGTGGGGTTCCCGGCCGGTCTGGTTGTTGTTGTCCCGCTGGTAGTCGCAAGGGGCGCGCTGGCGACGGGAAGGGCTTCAGTGGTAGCGACTGTTTTGGTGGCTGTGAGGCGTGGGCGAGGGCGCGTGCCGCGGGGATCTCGCTGTGGTAGCGGAGCCCATTGCATCGGGGGTGCTTGGGGCTCAGCAGCTATGGTGAGTTGGGGATGTTGGGAAGGTTGCAGTCCCGGCGGGCATGCCCGTGTTGCCGGGTTTGTTGCGTTGTTCTCCGATACAACTGGGGGCGCCATCGTGTGAGGTGCGGCTGCATGATGAGGGGTCGACGAGGCAACCGGTTTGTTCCTTTTTCGGCCACCTCTCGGTCTCCTTCTTTTTTTTGGCAAAAGTGCCCCGCGATCCGTGGGCTGATTGGCTTGGGTTTCAGGGGCTAGGTGGTCTTGGTTCTTTTCTTTTGGAATCTCTGGGCGGCTCGGTGGAGCAGATTCACGCACGCCTCGGGCAGACGCTACAATAGCGCGATCAGGCGCCTTATCTCGTCCTCCTGGGCGTGGGGGCGGTGAGATCGCTCTCTCAACCGGATTTTCTTGTCCTGGCTGCGGCGCTGGTGGCGGAAATACCACGCCGCGCTTGCGTGCCTCGCGTCTGAGCACAGGGCATTGGCGACTATTGGCTGTGTGGTCGCGACCGCAGTTAGCGCAGGTGGGCTTGTCTGTAAGTGGACGCGGGCAGTCGCAGGCGGCGTGCTGGGCACCGCAGCGGACGCAACGCAGCGGTCGGTGGCAGTTTGTTGAGGCATGCCCGAACGCTTGGCAGCGGTGGCACTGCGCCACACGATTGGCAGCGCCGCGCCAGTGCTCCATACAATCACCGGGCATGTTGAGCAGCTCCGTGGTTCGGTACAAACGTACCAGCTCATCTTCAGGCAGTCGGTCCAACTGCGCATGAAAGAGGCACCCCGCTCGGCCCTGCTTCGGCTTGATACGCTTTACAAAGCGGGCAGGGAACCCCATTTCTGTTAGGGCGGCGACAATGTCCTCCGTGGCAGTGTCACCAGGAAGTCCTCTGATGGCTACTTTTGTAGGAAGTTCGGACGTCACAGAGTAGCTGAACCAGCTGATGGCTGGGTCATCAGCCATTGCTTCCACTAGGTGGCGCTGGATAGTCCTATATTCCTCAGGGCTTCTTGGGGAAAATCTAACTCCTTGGGCTAGTGGGCGTGCATTTGGTGCGTGGCCCAGTTTGCTTCGAAGTGTAGCGAAATGAGTTGTCCAGTTTGGTAGGCATTCTACGACTATTGGGGGATAGGCTCTTGACTGGGTGAGTGGTTGCTGTTGATCGGTACGAGGTACCGCTGCAGTCCGGACGTCAGAAGTGGGTGGCACCGGCTCCGTGCTTTCCACTTCCCCGGCTTGGAACGGCTGGCTAGCGCCAACATCGACCTCAGAGACGGTGGCCATTTGGGGGGCCTCTGGGGGAGTACGTTCGCTGGGAAGGTAATCCGTTTCTTCGTAATGTAGTTCACCAGAGAGCTTGTAGATGGCGCTTTCCTCAATTTACTTTTTGTATTAAAATTTCACGCCTATTGTGCGTGAACATACCGCCCGCCTTGGAAGCACCGGGTTCCAACGATGGGATAATCATGGATCGTGGTTGCTCTTTTTTTTGCTGGCTCCAATGGCAGGGGTCAGATTTTATCATTATAGTTGCAGTTCGAATCTCAGCAACTCGGGGGACACCGTCCGTGCCCGGGAACGTCTTCGGACGCGGCTCAGGCGCCATTTCAGTGGCGGCAGGTTGTCTTCTTTCATAAGAACGAAGCTGTCTATGCGTATATCCTGCTGGTTTGACTTCCACCTTGTTCTGTTGTGGAGTTCTGGAATGTACTCCTTTGACCATCGCTGAAGTGTTGACGTAGCTGCTCGATTCGGTGATACTGGTTCAGCCGTGAGATCGGGACATTCGTGTGATCATCGTGTGCAGCTGGTGCAGTCAACGGTCAGCCAGTGTTTCGTGAAGGATCTGGAGACAGAGGGGACATAGGGCGGGAATCGAGGACAGATTCAATTTGTGCTAAAACTGTGCTCAATTCCTCATAAGTAAATTTAAAGTTACCTAATACGAAATAAAGACCTTATCCCACTCTCCCACAGGCCACCAGAATGGGGTGAATATGGTGGAATAAAATAAAAATGAATTCCATCGTTAGCTGTGTAATAAATTATTTGTTAATAATTTTTATCTAAAAAGAATTGAATATTTTTCAGCTCCTACAAAATTTGTTCCGTTATCGAAATAAATAGAATCAGGTTTACCTCTTCTACTAATGAAACGTTTAAACACTAATATAAAGTTATCAATGAATAGACTAGAAACAAGTTCTAGATGTACAGCACGTGTAAGAAAACAGACGAACAGACATACATACGTTTACTAAGACGTGCTCTTATGCCCTTTTGTTAAGGACAAGAAACACTCCTCCTAGATACATACCTGTCCGACCAAAAGGAAATACAGAATCTAAACGCATAAAAGATAAATTATCCAATTTAGATTATAAATTTTATCTTTGATTCGCGCACAAGTAACACATTCACGCACAAATTTACGACCCAAATTCCTAGCAATCAACATTCACCAACATTCACGTAATGTTGATAAAAGTAGCTGCCTATGAACTAAACGTATATGTTCGTATTGCACTATAAAAATGTCAAATATGATTACTGCACAATAATAATGGATATTTCTTTTCGTAACAAAACTCCGTTGAGTTTCCTAATCTACCAATGACTCTAATTAGTTACATATCTAAAAATATATTAAGATCTAAAAAATTACTTGTAGATTTGTCATTTGTTTTATAGGAATATTATAAAGCAAACTACTGTACGCGTTCGGATAACAATGCACTTGCGCTAACTTAGCATCACTTGCGACGCATCAAGCTCGCTTACTGATTAGGAACCGGTTTCACGGTCCTCGCGCTTCAAGTAAATTTGAAATGAATTGTATTATATACGCATTTATACGTTTAACTTTATGAATGATTAATATTTATTGAGTTGAATCATTTTAGTTGGATAAATATTACGTGTAAAATATATTAATTGCGATTTTAATTTGGGAAGTTCGACTAAAATAATACTTTCATAACTTAATTTTATAATTTGAAAAATTATGAAAATTATCATGTATTAAATAATGTAAATTAGTAAATAAATTTTAACGAAAATTCCTATCTTTTGAGAAAATGTTATTTACCTGGGGAATGTTCTCTAATTCCCACAAACGTTTATGTTGTTCATCAAAACCTATGTCTAAGGTTTGATTAAAATTACAATGAACTTTAGAATGTCTATCTAAATTCTTAGAATCGTATAAAGGACCCGAAAGTAACCATCCTAGCTTCGAATTCTGAAGGAATGGTCCGTTTACCAATCGGATTCTAGTTCCGTCAAGTATTTCCCAAAACAAATCCGCACCTATCAATAAATCGATTTCCGAAGGAATATTGTAAGTAGGATCGGCTAGGTATACATTGTCCGGTATTCGTATAAGCTTGGTATTAATGCTTGTCGTGGGTAAACTGTTTGTTATACTCTGCAAGACAAAGCATTTAACCTTTGTACTGTAATCGTTTATTTTTGAACGCATTAATAATTCGCATGAATGATTTGACTGTGTCACTGATTGACCGACACCTGATATATGTATAGTGGACTGTAATAAAGGCGCATTAATTCGCTTTCTAAATTTATCAGAAATAAAGCTGTGTTGTGAACCATTGTCCAGAAGGGCTCTGGCTGTATGGAAACGATTATTACTATCTGCTACCTCAACTAACGCCGTGCATAACAATACCGGTTGCGATACGTTTTGCAACGTATCTACACTACCTACTGATAAGGAGTGCAACGCGGTTGAAGTGGTCTGAGACGAACTCCCAGCCGCTAACTCCTCGTTACCCGACTGCAGGTGCAAAAGTGAGTTATGTTTATTATGACATTGTTTACATGGACTAAAAAAGCAATCTGTAAGTCTATGTCCTGCTCGTAAACAATTTCTACATAACTTTTTATCATCAACAAACTTTAATCTATCCTTGATACTCATATTCAAGAATTTAAAACACGTATATATCGCGTGGTCACCGTTACATAAATGACAATTATTATTATAGCTTTTACGTTTAGGCTTACTTCTAGCGCCCGACTCGCTAGTTGACACATTAGACGCATTATTCTTGTGTAAGTTAACTTTTGGTTCATTTTGTAATAAATGTTGTGGCTTATTTTGATTTGAGCTTATTGAATCTAACATATCTGCCTTTTTCTTTAGAAAAGAAAGAATATCATTTAAAATAAGACTTCTATCTGAACTAGTGTGAATAGAACCTTTTTCTATTTCCCACTCTCGTTCTGTAGGCGTATCTAACTTCGTCTGTACTAGGTAAATTAACATTGTATCCCATGTACTGGTGGGTTCGCCTAGTGAAGTGAGTGAACGAATGTTACGTAAGACGGTATCTATCAGCTTCCTAATTTGTGAAGATGATTCCTGTTTCAAAGGCGACATTTGAAATAAAGCTTTCATGTGATTCTGAACTAATATTGTGAAACCTATTCTCTAATAACTCCCATGCGTGAACGTAATTCCTAGGCGTGAATTCAAAGGAACTTATAACTTCTAACGCGGTACCAGAAAGTGAAGAACGTAAGTAATGAAACTTCTGGATTTCGTCTAGATCGGGACAGTTATGAATCATGGTAACGTATGCGTGTTTGTACTCAAGCCAGTCATCAAACTTACCACTGAAGGTAGGCAATCTGATTTCTGGTAACGAACGAAAACTACTTTTACTACTTTTCGTACAATTCGTACACTTGTTTCCGGTTTCTACATTTTCGAATAAACTTTCAGCTATTGCCAGAATACTAAAATATAATGAGTCAAACGTTTCAACGTATTCATAGTTAGAATCAGTATCTGAATCTGAACTTAATAATTCGATTTTACTTTGTATTGAATTGAATGACGTATAATGATCTTTACATGCCTGCATTCTAAACTTTATTTGTTTTATTTGTAATTTAGATGGGCATGTTTCGCAAAATTGATCTAAATAATACTGAAATTGAGTCAATCGACCTTTGAGGTTATCACGTTGTCTCTTTAGAACCAAAAGTTCTTCGGTGTTTCTCCTTGATGGAGACACCTGTGGAGATTTCACTGAGACACCTAAACTATCTTCACCACCCATTATGAAGGCCTATGCAAAGAATAAGATAAGGTACTCACGATTTTACTCCGCGGGATGTGTAATTGTAACGGTTACGCGGCACTTGGTATCTTCCTGGAATGCACAAAAAACACAATTTTAGCACAAATGAGAACGTGTGAAAGGAGAGGACAGGATCAATGACCTGACCGTTGTCTAGGGTGCTGGTTTCGAAGCTTCCTGATCTGGATGTTTCCCGATTTGTCAGCAAGCTGAAGACGGATTCTTCTCCCAGCATAAGCAGCGTATATCCGGTTCGTAGGGCCAAAATGTAAGCTACGGGGATCATCGGGTGCGTCCTTCAATGAGAATCCTTTAACATTTGCAATAAAAACGTATATTAATAAATCTAGGTACAATTGTGCGTGTGCTCCGTATCGCAGGTAAGGGCAAGAGAGTGAATATAAAAATAAAAATGGCGACGCTGCCGTAGTACTGCAACATTATCGACGGGTGTCTCTCTGTTTTATCAAAGGTAATCCGTTTCTTCGTAATGTAGTTCACCAGAGAGCTTGTAGATGGCGCTTTCCTCAATTTACTTTTTGTATTAAAATTTCACGCCTATTGTGCGTGAACACAATACATGTGTCATCAATAGTCTAACTAAAGCATAGCTAAAGAACAAATTTACTCGATAGATAGATTTACTAGATAGTTAGGTGTATTGATTGGTTCTAAGATGCAGGTATAAATGGTCATATAGCTTGTCCACAATTCAGAGTTGACTCAACTGGGATTGTCTACAACAATCATTGGTTTTTAGGCAAGTATTGTAAAACAGTCCATTTTCCATACTTATTCCATATCTTGATTTTTACCTTTATGATTTTTTGTAAAACCTATACTATATCAAAGGCTTATATTTATTACTTGAAAACAGTAAAAGTTGTGTTGGGAAGTTCTTTCTCTTCAACTCTTAGAAATAGATCCATCCATAATGATAGTTTATGGGAAGTTAAATGTTTTCGATATAGCTGCGTTGTGAAAGGGTTGTGAAAGGTTGTATTACATGTACAATTGAATTGAATTACAATAAAGAGCGAACAATAGTTATCATCAACATCATCATTTAGGGGTTGGGGATTAATTGTATTACATTGTATTTGTAAAATACAGTTCCTACATCCTACTATTTCAAATGATGCATTAAAGTAAAATAAATAATTTTGTTCACAGAACATGCTAGAGGTTTGCATCGACAGTCTGGAGTCTGCTAATAATGCAATCAATGGTGGGGCAGATGAGATTGAGGTCTGCAGTGTGCTAAATGATGGTGGCCTCACTCCTTCTATGGGCCTAGTACATGAAGTCTTACAACTGGTTGGTAACAAAATTTTTTTCAACTTAATTAATAGCTACTGCTTAAATTTTGTCCTCTATCGGTTACAAAAGTCTTCTGCAATTGTCTATCTATACTATAATAATATAATATAATAATATTATAAAGAGGAAAGATTTGTTTGTTTGATTGTTTGTAACGAATAGGCTCCGAAACTACTGGACCGATTTCAAAAATTATTTCACCTTTAGAAAGCTACATTATCCCCGAGTAACATAGGCTATATTATATTTAAAAAAAAATTAGGGATCCTTACTAAAACTCCAATAATGTAACATAAGGTGTAAAAAAATGACCTGAAAAATTCCTTACGTCGCGTGCGCTGCGAAAACTATTGATGATAGAACAAAATCATGTACTACGACTTTGCAGAACTCATCATTATCTACAAAAAATGTTGCGACAGCATATGTCTAAATATTATAGTTATGTCACAGTAAGCAGTTTTTTATTCTAAAATATTAATTTATATATGCCGCCTCTTGAAAGGGTCTTCATTTGTACCTTGGTATTAATCCTTATCAAAATAAATTACTTTATATTTAAGACAGCTTTAATACCTTTTTATAACTTTTTGAATTATTCAATTCGGACATTTCATTCGGAAGATATCACGAGTTTAAAAATGCAAGTATTAGAAAAAAGTCTAGAGGTTGTCGCTCACCGCGCTCAGCTAGCCAGCATGCGATGTAGACTCCATGTAATGTAATATAATATGTAATATCCTAATCCTAACATACGCTACTTTTTACCGCGGAAAAATACATACTTCGGCGGAAAAATATATGCTTACGCGGAAAAAATCGATTTAGATACAATTTAGTATGCAGAAGATAGTTGCAAATAAAAGTATATGGTGAGAGACTTTTCACCGCGGAAAATACATGCTTCCACGGGAAAATATATGCTTACGTGGGAAAATTCGATTTCGATGAAATTTAGTATGTAGATAGTTGCAAATAAAAGTATATGGCGAGAGACTTTTTACCGCGTAAAAATTAAATGCTTCCGCGGGAAAATATATGTCTACGCAGGATAATTCGATTTGGATGAAATTTAGTATGGATATAGTTGCAAATAAAAGTATATGGCGAGACGAAGTTCGCGGGGGCTGCTAGTCTATTATAAATTATAAACCAATTAATAAAATTTAAAGATTGAAGATGTTCTAGCAGAACATACATACAACAAAGGTTGCCTAGGAGAGATTGCCTAGGCGCCAATTGTCCCATTATTACTTATTGTATTTTCCACTTTTTATGTTATTGTACAACAAAGTAATTCTATTCTATTTAACTATTCAACATAATTAGCCCATAAACACAATAAGATGTGATGTTCTCACCTTTACCAGCTATAGTATGCATTTAACTCACTTTTTGAGATTGTGTTCAATCTATTGAACATGTTTTTTATACCTATTTTAAAATCTTTATTTTTCCTAAACTATTATTTTGTAATATTTAACTAATTAACCATTACTAGCAACAATCTTTATTAAAACTAAATAATACTTTCCAAGCAAGCCAAGTCAACGGCAAAACATACACCTTAAGTTCGAGACCTAATTACGATTTTACAACAATTCAGCAAATAAACGCGCATTGCTTCATACAAATACCTAATACAGTGTCATTGCCTTAGCTTAGCTTGCACTCTTCATAAATTGGTGTGCTAAATACAATTCATGTTTAGTTTTAGGTGATTTTAATATGTATTCCTGTAGTAATAATATAATTAATGATTTTGAATATGTAACAGCTTTCTGCTAGTTTGCTCAGAAAAATGAGGTACGAAATAGTAACGATCGTATTAGATTTAGTGCTTGTCTCTCTGAGTATGGATGAGGTGGTGGTCTGCCAAGCGGACGAGGAGCTGGTTCCGCGCGACGAGCAGCACCCGCCGCTTCTCGTGTCAGTGTGCCGCGTGTCGTCTGCCCACGGCTTACCGCCCGCCCCCCGCTCGCCGCCCTCTACGCCGACTGAAGACGAACAGCAGTGGAATTTCTCTAAAGCCGATTACTACGTACTGTACTCGTCGATAGCGGAAGTGGATTGGAGTCAGCTCTATAGTGTACGGGACCCCGAGGATGCAGTCAGTTGCTTTTATACCATATTATCTGATATTTTTGAAAGTTGTGTTCCCAAGAAACGTCTACCTAAAAATGACTCTAGGTACACATATCCTAATTGGTACACTGCGGAAATAATTAGAGAAATTAAGTTAAAGGCAAAATTACACAAGCAGTACAAAGCAAGTGGATCCAATTACAAGGCTTTCTCTAAATGTAGAGCTAGAGTGAAGATTATGATAGAGGAGGCTCAGGAACAGCATCAAAGACAGGTAGAGCATCGTCTGAAAGAGGATCCGAAATCGTTTTGGAATTATGTGAGAGCAAAACGAGGGACCGTAAACCGAAAGCATATATCATTGAATGGAAGAACGTTGTCGGAACAGGAATGTGTAACGGAATTCGCAAAATACTTTCATTCGGTTTACGGTACTTCAGTTGCGGAATTAGACGTGGCATCGGCGGAGGCATCGAGTACCGCCAGTGCAGCGAGAGTGCACGTGCCGCGCCTGTCGCTGGCCGAGGTGCGCGTGGCGTTGAAGAGGCTCAAGCCGAAGCGCTCCGCTGGTCCAGACGGGATCCCGGTCTACATTTTAAGAGACTGTAGGATGCCTTTGGCTGAGCCGCTGGCTTTTATTTATAATATTTGTTTAGAGCAGTCACATTTTCCGGAACGTTGGAAGATGACGAGAGTGATTCCTATTCCTAAAGGCTCTGGAACAGAGGTTTCGGAATTTAGACCGGTGGCCATCTTGTCGACAGCAGCGAAGGTCTTTGAATCGGCGGTGCAGTGCAGCATACAAGAGCAGGTGTCGTCGCGGCTATCAGACGCTCAGCACGGTTTTCGGCTGGCTCGTAGTACGACCAGTAACCTCCTTGACTCAATTAATTTTGTGATACCGCAGGTAGACGCAGGTATGCAAGTCGACGCTGCCTACTTCGACTTCAAAAAAGCATTCGACTTGGTCGATAATGACATACTGCTTCAGAAGTTGGCGACGATCGGCTGCACAACCAGACTTTTGCAGTTCTTCGCGAGCTACATGAAGAACCGACAACAGTACGTTGACTACGCGGGTTGCAAATCAAAACCATACTCTACATTAACCGGAGTAAGTCAGGGAAGTAATCTAGGGCCCCTAGAGTTCGTTATTCAACAAGCCCGCCTACATATGCTTTGTAGACTTCTCCAAAGCGTTCGATTCTGTCAAATGGCCGAAACTCTGGGAAACAATGATCGCAATGGGTGTTCCAAAACACCTGGTACACCTCCTGCGCAGACTCTATGAGGATGGCACAGCCTCAGTACGTGCAGATGACGTTCAATCCAGTCACTTCCACCCCAGCGCCGGAGTCCGTCAAGGATGTATTATTTCTCCACTGCTGTTCACTGCTGCGAGAGCGACCACTCTCCCTAAGCCGCCTATGTGCAGGTATCAGACAAAGCCCGGCCTACATCAGAACCGAACCTCTCTACCTTTACCCATCGCCACAGGGCTTATAATATCGGAGTTCTTTGAGCTTAGCCAAGTCAAATACGCAGGATATATTTAGGTGCAAAGGTGATCGCGCAATTCACAGATGCACCCTCTCATCTACCTCCCCTTGTTCCAATGGAGCAGTAGACTGCCACGATCGGAGAGGAGGGAGACGCAGTCTCTGGTAGTGAATGATAGCCTCCTAACACCACCTTTAGGCCATTGACGTTGCCTCGTTACCTCACCATTGAAAATGGACTGCGTAACCGCTGAGGTAACAGCACATGAACGGGAAGGCACCGTATAGACTCTGGTTCTGATATACTTGCTCATTATAGCACGCATATCAGCACCAGAGCCCCCCTCTTCCAGGTTTAGCCTACGAGTCGACGTAGTTTCCAGGGTGTGGCCGCTGCGTGCTAACAGCTGCGAGGAGCCACTGGAGAGAGGATTATAGATTGCCAACGATATTATCTTTGCAACTGTACCTAACAATAGGTCGACTGACAGAAGCAGACACTAGCAATCCACTACACCCCTAAGCTCTAGCACTGCGACGGAGTGACAGTGCGGTTCGGCAGCACCCTCTGCGACAAAGCAGCTCTATTTAGAGAGGCACTGCTTTCCTCGCTTAGCCGAGGAGAGGGCTAGAAAAGGTGCCCTAAACAAATGCTCACTCCAAATTATTGGGAGGTAGTAACCGCGGCTGCCTGAACATCCCACTTCTGCGTGGTCGCAAAATGAATACTAAAAAATACTCTACTGACTATGACTTTTGGGGCATGGAATGTCCGCACCCTGTTAGATCGACCCAACAACCTTTGTCCGGAGCGTAAAACCGCCATTGTTGCTAGAGAGCTTAGGCGCTATAATATAGATATAGCTGCTCTCAGCGAAACCCATCTAGCTGATGAGGGCGAACTTGTTGAGCGTGGTGGCGGTTACACTTTTTATTGGAAAGGTACACCAGCTTCTGAACCTAGGAGATCAGGAGTGGGCTTTGCCATTAAAAACTCTTTAGCTTCTAAATTGGTGGAACATCCTGTTGGCATATCTGATCGTATTATGTCTTTACGTCTTTACTTAGAAAATGTCAAGTACCTAAATATTATCAGCGTGTACTCACCAACGCTCGATAAAAGTGATGATGTTAAGGATAAATTTTATGAAGAATTGTCACAAACCCTATCAAGTATCAGACCAGGTGAAAAAATTCTTCTCCTGGGAGATTTTAACGCTCGGGTTGGACGTGATTATGAGGCGTGGCCTGGTGTGTTAGGACGCCATGGTATTGGGAATATGAACAGTAGTGGGCAACTCTTGTTAGGGTTGTGTTCTCAATTCAATTTAGCAATTACTAATACCATGTTTAGACTTCCTGCGAAATATAAATCAACCTGGATGCACCAGAGGTCGAAGCACTGGCATCTCATCGATTATGCCATTGTTAGACAATTAGACGTCTCAGAGGTCATTGTGACGCGAGTTATGCGTGGGGCTAACTGTTGGTCAGACCACCGACTTGTCGTTACTAAGATGCGTTTACGTCTAAAGCCCCGTCAGAGACCTTGCAAGACTAAACCGAATTGTCTCAATCTTCGGAAGTTAGAGTCTCGCGAAGTGATCTCCAAATACAGGGATGCTGTTTCTCAGTACTCAGCTAATAACAATCCAGACGACAATAATATAGACGAAAGCTGGAAACACTTGTCTTGTAACATTTTAAAGGCTGCTACCGAAACTTTGGGTCACAAACCACGAATCAGTGATGATTGGTTTGATGATAATGACAAGGTGTTATCAGAAGCCCTTACCAAGCATCGTCAACTTCTTCGTAATCAGATGGCAAATTCGGGTGCAGTCAAAGACAGTACTTCGCTTGTCAGAAAGCTTACTCGCTTAGCTAAAGATCAATGGTGGCAAAATAAAGTTCGGTACATTCAGGAACTTGCAGACACGAGACAACTTGGTGAATTCTACAGTGAAATAAGGAAACTGCTGGGAAATAGGTACAAAGTAAATGTGCCCATTAAAGCGATGGATGGATCTCTGTTGGTCTCTAAAGGCGATGTTCTGGGACGGTGGGCAGAACATTTCAATAATCTACTTAATGTAGATCGATCTGCTAATCTCGAATACCTGAGATCTCTTACAATTCTACCTCCAGCTGAAGAATTACTACATCCTCCATCTTTAGAAGAAGTGGTATTTGCCCTTAAGTCGCAAAAGAACAAAAAAGCGGTTGGAGTTGATAGAATTCCAGGTGAACTTCTCAAATATGGAGGTGTTGAGCTGCATAACAAGATCTGGCAGTTTTTTCAGAAGATATGGGAAACTGAAGTGATCCCTTCTGACTTTGTGATTTCAAGTATTTGTACTCTTTACAAGAATAAAGGAGATCGCAGTGATTGTAATTCTTACAGAGTAATATCACTTCTCTCCACTCCTGGAAAAGCGTTTGCCCGAGTTCTGCTTAATCGCTTAATGGTACTATCTGAAAGCTTACTTCCTGAGACCCAATTTGGATTTAGACCACACCGAGGTACCTGCGAAGCAATCTTCTCCTTACGGCAGCTTCAAGAGAAGAGTAGAGAGCAAGATCAACCCCTGTACTTGTGCTTTGTTGATCTTGAAAAAGCCTTCGACAGTGTGCCTCGTGAAGCACTTTGGATAGTTTTGTCAAAACTAGGATGTCCCGATAAATTTATAAGACTAATTAGACTCCTGCATGATGGCATGACTTGTAGTGTGGCCGTGAACGGAGACCAGTCGGAGTGCTTTCCAGTTACCTGCGGTGTAAAGCAAGGTTGTGTGCTAGCGCCCACGTTGTTTGCACTATATTTCTCTGTTGTTGTGAAGGAGACTCTGAAAAATACCTCCGAAGGTATACACATAAGATATCGCACAGACGGCAGTATTTTCAATCTTGCTAGATTAAAAGCACACTCTAAAGTATCTCACGACTTAATTACTGAGCTTATGTATGCCGATGATCTGTGCTTTGTGGCTGATACCTCGGATGGACTCCAGGATCTTATCACCAGGCTTGACGTTGCTTGTTGTAGATTTGGTCTAAAAATAAATATCTCGAAAACTGAAGTGATGTCGTTTAATGCCGATAACCTTGCTCCGCTGAATATACATATTGGCGATAAAGCATTAAAGCAGGTCGATAAGTTTAGGTATTTGGGAAGCAGTATAGCAGCCAAAGGCGACCTGGAGTCGGAGATTAATAGTAGACTTGGTTCTGCCATGGCTGCTTTTGGAAGTCTTCGTTCCCAGGTTTTTCGCTCCCATAATATCAAATTGAGTACCAAAATTAAGGTGTACATGGCGATTGTTCTGCCGAACATCTTGTATTCATCTGAAACATGGTGTCTATACCGCAAACACATACGTACGCTAGACAGATTCCATTTGAAATGCCTCCGCGACATTATGAACATCAAATGGTCAGACCGGATTCGTAACACCGAGGTTCTTCGACGAGCTAATGTTTGTGGAATTGAAGCATATCTGATGCGGCGTCAGCTGCGTTGGTGTGGGCACCTGGCGAGGATGTCCGACGAGAGGAAAGCAAAGCGTATCTTCTTTTCTGAGCTTAAACTTGGCAAGCGAAAAAGTGGTGGTCAGTTCTTGCGTTTCAAAGATGTTCAGAAAAGACATATGAAAAGGTGCAATATTGAATCTTCCCGTTGGGTATCTCTTGCTGAGAAGCGCTTGGAGTGGAGACGACTCGTTCAAGTCAACGTTCATGAGTTTGAAGAGGGTAGGAGGCGGGAACTGGACTTTAAACGTGATCAACTTAAAGCGAGGGGACATTCTAGCATACCATATAATTATGTCAACGGCATCCTGACATGTTCTCACTGTTCTCGTACATTTACAGCAAAAATTGGGTATATTAGTCATGTTAGAGCTAAACATCCCGATTAATAATATTTCAAGTAACAGAGTATAAAGCCAGTCACAGTAGCCGAAAACGGCTAGGTAACCATACACAGAGCTCATAATGAGGATCACTCTTGAGGACTGGACAGATGGTATCTCCATCGGTGGGTTTAAGATCTCCAACCTACGATATGCAGATGATACAACCTTGTTCGCGACTAGTATCCAGCACATGGAAGAACTTCTTAGCAAGATGGAACGCATTAGCCTCGAGTTCGGACTAAGGCTAAACCGAAATAAAACCAAAATGATGATTGTTGACCGCATGTACAACAATTCACCGGAAATAACAAAAATAGCTAATTGTGATGTGGTGAAATCATACATTTATCTGGGAGCCTTAATCTCAAACAACGGTGGATGCGTCGACGAAGTGAAAAGGCGTATGGCTATCTCTAGGTCTGCAATGGACAAATTGAGGAAGATATGGCGGAATCGCAATATATACAGAGCCACAAAAATCCGGTTAGTTCGGGCACTCATATTCCCCATATTCCTGTATGGTGCAGAAACGTGGACCCTTAGAGAAGTAGAAAAGAAGAAGATAGACGCTCTAGAGATGTGGTGTTGGAGGAGAATGCTCGGAGTATCTTGGACTGAATTCCGCACCAACGAGTCCATACTTCGAGAACTCAGCATCAAGCAGCGCTTATCATCTTTGGTACAGTCTCGTATCCTCACCTTTTTTGGTCACGTATGCCGCCAAGGGGAGGTGGCTATTGAGCGACTTGTGGTCCAGGGAAAGGTGGAGGGTACCAGGCCACGAGGAAGATCGCCTATGAGATGGACAGATCAAATAAAAGCGGCAATAAACGACTCATCACTACACGATTGCACGAGAAAGGCAGCCATCAGAGAGGAGTGGCGGCGTGTTGTGAAGCTTGCCACCAAAACACAACTTAATGATGACCACGACCACTCTGCCAAGAGTGACACCGACTAAGAAGAAGAAGAAGAGTTCGTTATTATGATTAACGATCTCCCGACAGTCGTAAAAGACGCAAGGTGCTTGTTGTTCGCAGATGATTTGAAGTTACTCTTACCAATTAGAGACGAAAAAGACTGTGAACTCCTTCAACGGGACGTGGACAGAGTGGTGGAGTGGTCATGTATAAATAAGCTACAATTCAACGTCAGTAAATGCTCTATCATAACCTTCAGTAGAGCAAAGACACCAATTCACCACAACTACCAGTTGGAGGGTTCACAGTTAAGGAGAGTGGATTCGGTGAGGGATCTGGGTGTTCGTCTGGACGATAAGCTGCACTTCCGCCTGCACGTAACTAACATCTGCAAGAAAGCTTTCAGGACCCTCGGATTCGTACTCCGTCAAACGAACAAGTTCTCGAATATAAGTGCAATAAGGACACTATATGACGCATTGGTGAGAAGCCAATTAGAATTTAATGCAGCAGTATGGTCACCACACGAAGTCAAATACATAGAAATGGTAGAGCGTATTCAAAATAAATTTACGAGATTTTTGTACTGGAAAATGTATGGCGTCTATCCATTCTTCCCATTAATGTATCCAACCTTGTTTGTTATAGGCATGGTTGGATACAATAAATTGGGAGTAAGGAGAGACGCAGCGCTCGCTCTGCATTTGATCAAGGTACTTCGTGGAAAAATCGCCTGTCCAGTCATTTTACAGGAGCTGAAACTGAATGTGCCGGATGATTTTGTACACCGACGGAGGCGACCTGCCTTATTATCTAAGCCAAAAGGAAGAACCAATCTCTTAAGCAAGGCACCTCTAACGCGTGGCATTCTTACACTTAATTTAGTAGCAGAGAGAGTAGATCTTTTTTACTGTCCCCTGGACGAATGTCGTAGAACGCTGTTACAAATTCTTTGGTATCTGTAAGGTAGTTAAATAAGTGTCATTGTATCATGCGGGTAGATTCGCTACTTAATGAATAAATCAGTCAGTATCCTAACTCGGTTTTTTACTAATCTCTCCACTGGCGACGAGTCGAATTTACGCGTAAATATACGGTTTTTGTGTAATAAACACTTTGTAAAGTGATACAAAATGCCAATAGGCAAATTAGAACCGTTTGAAATAAACTCCAAGCAGTGGCCCGCGTACATTCGTCGAGTAAAACAATATATCGTGCTCAACGAAATTAAAGTGGAATTACAAGTGTCATTATTGATTACGGTGGTTGGTGAAGCAACATATTCGCTTATGTGTGATTTGTGTTCTCCGGTTCATCCAGAAACGAAATCATTCGATGATTTAGTGAAACTCGTTAATGATCATTTAGAACCGCAAAGATCGGAAATTGCCGAGCGCCATGTTTTTCGGTTGCGTCGACAAAAGATGGGTGAACCATTGACGGAATATCTACAAACATTGAAACATCTTGCGACCACTTGTAACTTCAGGGCTACGCTTGAAGAGAATCTCCGTGATCAGTTTGTGTCTGGATTATCAAACGAGATGATGCGGTCACGTATCTTTGCTGAGAAAAAAATAACCTACAAGGAGGCGGTGGAACTGGCTCTCGCGTTGGAGGCGGCGGAGCGCCACGCGGAGGTGAGCGGCGCGACGGCCGCAGCCCTCGGCGCGGCGGCGGCGGCTGCGGGGACCAGCGCGACGGCGGGCGAAGGCCTGCTTCAGGCGAACGTGAGACGACGTGGCGGAGGCGGCGGTGCCGGTGCAGGCGGCCGCGCCCCCTGGCCGCGCTCGGGGCCCGGCGGCGGCGCGGCCGCGGGCGACCGGCGCGGCGGCGCCGAGGAGGGCGCGTCATGCTGGCGATGCGGCAGGGCGCATCGGCCGGATAAGTGTCGGTTCAGTCAATACAATTGTGACGAGTGTGGTGCGCGAGGACATTTAAAGGTAATGTGCATGAATGCGCGCGCGGGACACCGACAAAATTATGTAAGTGAAGACGAAAACGATTTTTTTAACATTAGACTGGACGGAACAGGCGATCGGCCGTACTTGGTTGTGGTTAGCGTAGACCATCAGGACTGGGAGTTTGAAGTGGACACGGGCAGCCGGATTTCCACTATAAGTGAAGAACTTTATCACCGTAAATTTTGTAACAAAGTTTTAAAGCCAGATAATTTAAATCTAAGAAGCTACGTCGGTTCAAAAATAGAATCTTTAGGTTTTATTTTAGTTGACTTAACCCTTAATAATGTTTCGGCGCCCGGGTGCCGCCTTCATGTAATACGTGACGGGAGTCGTCCTTTAATGGGCAGAGAGTGGATGCGTGCTCTAAATATCCAAAATATAACTATTGCATTAAATGAAATAAACGATCAAGATCCATTTGTGAACCGACTTACAACAGAATTTCCGGAAGTGTTTACCGATAAGCTAGGTTTATGTAAGAAATCCATAGAGTTGCATGTGACCGATTCCAAGCCCGTTTATCTGCGCGCCCGGGCGGTGCCGCTGGCGCTGCGGCCGCGCGTGGAGCGCGAGCTGGCGCGGCTGGAGCGCGAGGGCACCATCGAGCGCGTCGAGAGCGCCACGCCGATTGTACCCGTCATTAAGGAGAACGGTGATATACGAATATGCGGTGATTACAAAGTAACTATCAATCCGAAACTGAAACGCGATCCTTATCTCCTCCCCCGCATAGAAGAATTATTTGCGTCTCTGAGTGGTGAGGAGGAATATTCTAAAATTGATTTATATGATTTTACAACTCATTTTGTTAGATCAGCTGATAACGGACCGGCTGATGCATTATCTCGCTTACCGCTCCCTTATCAGCGGCCGGTCAATGACCCGGTGAGCTATGTCCACTTAGTACGCGATACTATGCCTGTAAGTTTTAAGGAAGTCGGGGCGGAAACTAATAAAGATAAGGTTTTGAGTAAAATTAAGGGTTATGTTCAATTCGGTTGGCCTTCTGTGTGCAGTTGTGAAGAGGAGAAATCTTATTTCGCGCGTAAGGACGAGATTATGCTCGATTTAGACTGCCGTATATTTAAATATCGAATTGTTATTCCTCAGCGCCTTCGCAACAGAGTCTTGGAGGATATACACGAAGGGCAATTAGGAGTAAATAAAATGAAAAATTTGTCGCGTGATTTTGTTTATTGGCCTGGCTTGGACGACGACATTGAGAAGGTATGTAGGAGCTGTGTGGCGTGCCGCGTGGTGCGCGATGCGCCCCCGCACGCTACGCTGCACCCGTGGGAATTTCCTTTGGAAGCCTGGCAGCGCGTTCACGCTGATTTTGCGGAATGCGGCGGAAAAAAGTATTTAATTATTATCGATGCATTTTCTAAATGGATTGAAGTGGTAGATATGACCAGGACGGACGCGGAGAGTACGATTTCGGTATTTCGGTCAATATTCGCTAGATTTGGCTTACCTTCACAACTGGTCACAGATAATGGTCCTCCATTTCTTTCGATTGATTTTAAAGACTATTGTAATAAAAATTGTATTAATCATGTCACATCGGCACCGTACCGGCCTCAAGGTAACGGAGCCGCGGAAAACGCTGTTAAAACGGTAATAAAGCGCGCAATGCACGAAGGTGAAAATATTCACCAAGCATTGTGTAAATTTTTATATCAATATAGAAACGTCGAACACGCAACTACGAATGTCGCGCCCGCCGTTGCACTTCTAGGCCGGCGCCTGCGCGGACGCTTGCACGCGCTGCGCCCCGACGCGGGGGCCGTGGTGCGCGCTGCGCAGGAGCGCCAGGTGGCTAGCAAGGGGGGCCGCGATCGAGAGATACCTATCGGCGAATCTGTACTTGCGCGGGGCTACTCTAATAAGGGCCAGAAGTGGGTGGAAGGTAACGTGGTTCAAAAGACGGGGCCGCTTTCCTATAAAATAGAATTAAAAGACGGGAGTCAGTGGCGCAGGCATCAAGATCAACTTATTGAATCGAAGCGCGGTAGCCGGTATTCGTTATCTCGTCCTAGTTTGAGTGCACGCAGTGACCCGATACCGAAGCCGGACAGCGATGCCGATGATGATATATTTGAAGACGCGGCGGAGGAGGAGGAGGAAGGGCCAGAAGCAGGTAGTCCGCGTGGGGAGCCGCCCGCGCCTTCTGCGCCACCGCCGCCGCGCTCCGAGCCGGCGGCGGCGCCCGCGCGCCCGACCTCGCCTCGCCCGCACGCCGTCTCGGCTCGAGCTCTGCGAGCTTATAAGCGAGCTAAACATGATACATAGATTACTATGTATATTGATAGCATAACCATATTGTGATTAGCATTATATAAAAATAATTAGGATAACATACTTGTCAAACTGATTGTATTAGGTAATATTTAAGCTACCTTGTGTTGATAAAAAGTTAAATTGGTTTGCGAGATTAAATCAATAAGTTAAACCATTAAATGAAACATTAAATTATAATTATAAGTAGATTTAAGAGAGGAATGTGTAAGGTAGTTAAATAAGTGTCATTGTATCATGCGGGTAGATTCGCTACTTAATGAATAAATCAGTCAGTATCCTAACTCGGTTTTTTACTAATCTCTCCAGTATCCAAAAGGATTTTGACATTTTATATGGAAATGAAACATTAATTTATTGTTTAATTGTAATTTTTTCAACTCTGTAAATTTTTGACATTGTTTTATAGGACATTAAGTAGTTAGTAAGGTTTTATTGATATATAAGGTTTTATATAAGGTTTTATACACGTCCACATGTCAAATGAAAAATTAAAATTAATTAAAAAAAAACCTTGAGGCCAAGGTCAATATAATGGGCAGGGGTAGGTAGCAGACTATCCTTAGTTTCTACCCTAGGCGTATGTACAGCTCCCTACCAAACACCCTGTATAATATGGTAATTTAATGTATTTTTTTAAAGTAATGTTTGTGGTTTTTTAGTAGTTTTTATATTATAATTTGACATGTTTATTACACAATCGTATTAGGCTTTCCTGTAAAGATAGTGTAATGCTTATAAAATAAATAAATAAATTACCATCCAACATTTACATTGCACAATACTACTGTAAGATTCCAATGTACAAACCCTGAAAGAAGGGATATGGGCCTACTCAGCAGTTAAATTAGTATTTAAGCTTATAATTTAGAATAAATAAATGAGTTGGAACGACGATCTGATCCGAGTTTCACTCCTCTCACTGTGGCGAAGACACCCTTAGCCTTAATCGGTCCTGTGAGCCTGCTCGACCGGCAGTGTTATAATCCTACGGACTAGAAGTTCCCAGCAACCGCTGGAGGTGCCGAAGCTGCCAAAACTCCTCTCACTGTGGCCAAGACTACCTTTCGCCATCAGTACCTGATCGTTCTTGTGAGCCTGCTTGACCGGCAGTGAGAAAACCATTTCCTGTGTACATTGCACACCGTACACACCCTTATCTTCCTTCCCCCCTTCCGTCTGTTACCTTTAGGTCTCCTGGTAACAGACATCCCGGTCGTCTACATATTTACATGGTAGGCAGGGATAGGGCTAGGAGCTAGGCCGTAGGATTAGGCATATTAGCTAACAACCAGTAGGTAGCCCGCTATGCTTAGGGTACACGTAGGTAGTACAAGAGTAGGGTTGCCCACGGTGTAGGAGTTAGCACATGTAGGATCGCCTTGTCGCCACACACCCGACCGCTCGCCAGAGTCGTACTCAGGGTTAAGGGGCGATTAGTAGGTGATTTTACATTTTGGTCCTTCGATTTAAAATTGAACCAGTACCTAATTTTTTTCGTATCTAACGAAATTTCGACTGTCCCTAAGTACAGTATCGAATCTGAAAATGGCTACTTTTCAGGACGGCCATTTGAAGTTGGAATTGGTTGCTTTTTGGAATATCTTTTTATTTGAAAGAGGCAGATCAACAATTTTTTCAGGATAGCGGCTTCAATTTATACTTAAACTTTGGATATTAACGGTAATAAGAAATTCTCAACAGATTCTAGGATTTTTCAGTTTCAATAGCTTACATCGTACAAGCTAGCCCTCAAAACATCGAAACTACCCAATTCGACAGTATACTTGGAAATTTTACCCTATATTTTTATCGAAAGTGGTAATTTCATTAGTTTACGTGGTAGAAATCTGTATATTCGATTGTACTCCTATCATTTTGGTCAAAGATAATATTCTAGAAAGTTAATAAAAGTTCATTATTTTGATATGTAATATGTATTACAAAGACAGGAATGACTAAATAATAGATTATAAGGTCTGATTATTACTAAAATCGACAAACAATCAAAATAAAATAATATATTTTAACAAAAGTACACTTCTAATCAATATAAGCAAAATTAGAACAAATTCAGACTTTAGTTTGAGTCATCATATTTATCGGGTAAATTTTCTTCATGTTTAAGGTTCTATGATAATTGGTGATGTTTTTTGTGGTATTACCTAAAGGTAATACCCCAAAATTACACATAGACATCAGGTGCTTGTATTTAGCTTCGGGCAAAGGTACATACATCTCTGTACAAATTATAAATTATTTTAATACATCTTGCTCCTCTCTGACCCTTTTTGTATCTTGTAACGTATTTAACAAGTGACTGTAATTATTAAAATTATATTTTAAATACAAACAGTTTGGGTCTTCTTTTCTTAACCTTAAATATCGCCTTGTGTTATTTCAATAACGTTATAGGACTTACCCTCAATTTTGGCCTACCTGACCAATGCATACCACAGATCCAGGGTGTAAATGAGGATTCCTTTAGCCTTTATTATTTTTATTTTCTCGTTCAATACGGGCGAACCGTATCACCTTCATTTTGGGCATGGCCTTATTCAAGAAATCTGTGAGTTATGTCCATCCATAACTTCCACAATTGTTGCACCCTGACACGGTACATGTACTAACTTAAAGCAATCTACCACTTAAGCTTAACATTGTAGAATGTTTATGTATGCAATAAATAAATAAACTCTGTATATGTTATAGCCTAAGCAGTTATCTAAGCAACATCAAAATTTCTTACCACCCTTTTTGACTATACATTTTATTAAGTGCATCAGGCAGCTTGACTCTTTATTGCCACTATTTTAGCCGTGCATTTTGTCCTCAAAACAAAATGCCTCTTTTGTGCCAAAAAATAAAATAAAGAATTAACTTTCTCTTGTAGTAAAATAAACCTATAACTCCATGAGGAGAATTAAGGATTATCTGAATATCAAATGTTGAGCAAACCACTTCCGGGTACTTTTATTGAGCCAGCTGCTTATAACTCTCCTAAGGTTGGCTTAGATTCTCTAGGTAAAGATTGATCTTCGTTTTACTGTCACTGTTTAGACTTTTGTTTGGTTTAGACACAATAATGCTTGGCGAGACTGTCGTATTTCGTGATGGGTTATCGTCGATCATTCTTTCCAATAAAGTGAAATCATCTAAAGCATCTCTAAAGTTACAGTTTAGTGGTAGGAAATGAAGATTCAAATAAAATAAGTCGTAAGTAGTCCTAAGTAAAATTGGTAACGTGTATACGTTCCTATTAATCACTAGCCACACTGATAAACGCAACAGGTAATGTCACTAAATATTTTAACGTTGATATTGTCTTGAATTTAGCTATCAAAAGTAGACGAAATTAAATAAATAATGTTGTAAAAACCACATAGCATCATCTAACCCAATGTAAACAAGTTTGTGTTATGATGACTTATTTACATTATTATATTTATAGATTTTCTTTTAAAGGAAGGTACATAGATTATAATCTATAGATCGTATAAACATTTGTCCTAAAGGCGGGAATTTTACCCGCAATTTTCGCCAGCCGAACTAGATCGCTCGGCTTTAAATTATTTATCTTTTAGGTAGTACTTTCGGTTGTATTTGAATGTATATAAGATAAATAAATTAACATTCGATAGCATTTATTTTATGTTAATACGTGGTATACTATTGAATGTGGCAATTTCGATAAGAAAACATTTTGAAATTGCAACGTAAACTGATGAAACTGCTACATTCGATGCAAAAGTCTCTTACTGTCTCGACGTAAAATATTGAAACGGTCACTATCAATACTTTACGCAGACATCACACAGTAGGTTTTTATGAATCTTATAAAAAATATTGTTAAACTAGGATTATAATTACTAAAAATTACCGTTAATTATTTCAGTAATATATTTTTATAGCGAGTGATGCGACGTATACTCGCGAAAGCGGTAGTTTCGTCTCGTTCGCATAGTGATCAGCACAGCGTATACGCTCGAAACTTAATTTTCGATATCCTACGTCTGAACAAAATGTTACATTCGATTGTATACGTTTAGCTAGAGGAGAAACTAATGAAAAATATTAATTTTTCTTTTCATCCAATTAAAGAACACATAAAAATAAGTCATTTAAGCAAATAAAAAAAAAATGCCAATTTTCATTTTCGATACTGTACTTAGGGACAGTCGATTTTATTCCTAGTAAACTTAACTATATTTTTATACTAGTAATTACTATTTTACAAATTTTTTACGTAACTATTTTTTTTTATTTGAAATTTCGCGCCTGAAATTTTAAATATTTGTTTTGACCAATAATTACTCTCTTAACTATTTTTTTATTATTTGTTTTAATTTTGATTAACTACTATTTGTAATTTCGCGCCTGAAATTTTACTAACTTTCTACTTATTAACTATTTTTACTAAGCAAACTACCTTTACTAAGTAATTATTTCCAAGTCTAATTTACCATTTCCAAGTATTTCTAACATCCACGTTTTATTTTCTTACTATTAAACTGTTTGACTATTATTTTCAGTAATTTTGCGCCTGAAATTTTACGTAACGTACAACTATTTAATTTTACAGATTAACCAACTATTAACTATAATTTTACCTATCACACGTCGTTGTTTTACAAGTCCAACGTTTCGTTAGTTTAATAACTTTATATTAGTTATTACGCGTTTGATATTGTTCAGACATACTTACTGACATTTTACCTACTACGTTTATAGATCGTGTTGTTTTTACTTAGTAATTTCGCACCTGAAATTTGACCTACATACAACTGAGCGTATTGCAGACTGACGTAGCAAACCAAATACCTACTAAGTTTGTAATACGTTTAAGTACAGACAAAATACTTTGTTACTACTCGTACAGAAGCGGATCGGGCTCCGGCTTCCCACCAGCGGGTTCCACCGGGGTTTTGAGAAGTCGCAAATTCTGTAACGCTACAAGATTGTAACTAAGTTACTAGATAGGTTAGGGCTACAAGAACATAACGGCCTTTTTCAAGGCCACGAAAACCGCCTTTCTCAAGGCGACCCAAACGGTCTTCCTCAAGACCAATCCGAGAGGGAAAAAGAGGGTGAAACCGTCGCTGGAAATGCGAGTGGTTCAAAGCCGGCGCGCGGTGTTACTAGTCGCATGTCAGAGTCCGAAAACGACGCAAGTTTGGAGTCCTCTGAGTCACTAGACGAAGGGGCACGCCGCTTTTGGTTAAAGCGCCCGGGGCCGTCGCGTTTACATGAGTCTGACTCAGAAGCAAACGGAACGGTCATCGCAAAGGCGGCAAAAACCAGTAAAGGTAGAGGCAAAGGACGTTCGGCTACCTCTGAACAGAACGTCGCTTTCTTCAAAAAGAAGCAGGAGCAAATAGCCACAAAGCTCAAAAGCCAATCAGAGGTGGAACTGAGCATCGAAAAGCAGTTCTTGAAAGCCAACACAGACAGGGTGTCGTTGGGCTTAGATGCTCAGAGCGGTATTAACACCTGCACCGCCGTTGCTATAAATGAGCGCATTTTAGATGATATTGCTATCATAACGAGCGTGGCAACTTCTGGATTCTGCTCATTCCATTAAGAAGGCAGTAGAGGTTCTCCAGGGCAGAACTTCTACTGAAGAGACTATTAGACTGCAGGAGGACAACGCACGCCTTCGAGCCGAGGTGGTAGAGCTTCGCAAAGAGATGGTGGAGCTTAAAAACCTGATAACAGCACGTACACAGGAAGTAGACCAACCTTCCTTTGCCAAACCCAAACCCGCTAGAAAGGCGGAACCGGAGAGAATGGAAGTTTCTGGGCAAAATAAAGCTCTCGCTCACTCTAGCGAGGAACTGGTGCAGGAGATGACTAGGTCCATCATGCTGCAAGTGGGAGGTATGCTGAACGCACGATTAGAGGCATTTGAAGACAGACTCCTTCCGGAGAAGCGTCTTCGTCCTAAGTTAGCGGCTGACTTAAAGAGAGCTCCTACAGTACAGGGCTCTAAGGTCCAGTCCTTGGTAACTAAGACTGGTCATCAAGAATCTGAACAGCAGAAAGTAGTGGCGTCTCGACCACCTGCTCAGACATCTACAGAGGAAGGCTGGGTAACAGTTGCCAAGAAAAAAGGAGGAAAAAAGGGGGTTAAAAAGAAACCTAGTGGAGAACCGGTTACCAAGGCTGTAGCTGCAACGCCTAAACAACCGAAGGGACCAAAGGCAAAACTGCGTCCAGCTCGCTCCTCAGCAGTTGTTATCACCCTTCAGCCGGGGGCTGAGGAAAAGGGTGTAACATATGCCAAAGTCCTCTCTGAAGCGCGCCAGAACATTAGTTTGGCGGATTGTGGCATTGTAGGTATTCGATGCCGCAAAACTGTTACTGGCGCTCGTATCCTTGAAGTGCCGGGAGTAACAAACGCGGAAAAAGCAGATGTTCTGGCACAAAAGCTAAGAGAGTCTCTAGGAGACGATGTACGGGTGTCGAGACCAACGATGTGTTCGGAGTTGCGTGTTGTGGGCTTAGACGACTCGGTCACCCAAGAAGAAGTCGCTGACGCGGTCGCTCGAGATGGTGACTGTCCGCGGGATAGTATCACAAGGTTGGAGCTATAAAAGCTGATAAACGGGGTAGTGGCTCTATCTGGGTGAAATGTCCAGTGACGGCTGCAAAAAAGCTGTTGTCCCGCGGCCGACTTTTGGTCGGCTGGGTTCCAGCATCAGTTAAACTGTTAGAGCCAAGACCAATGCGCTGCTTTAAATGTTTAGAAGTTGGCCATGTGCGAGCGCAATGCACTTCTGAGGTCGACCGCAGCGATGAATGCTACCGCTGTGGCCAACCTGGACATAAATCGGTGAGCTGCTCGGCTTCTGCGCCAAAATGTTCCGTCTGTGCAGCAGCAGGAAAGCCTGCGGACCATAAATCAGGAGCCCAGAGATGTTGGTCTCAAAAAAGAGCTATAAAAGGAGTTCCCGCCGGTCACAACAACAAAAAGAAAATGGCCGTTAAAACAAGTTCCTCAGCTGAGAAACCAGCTGAGGAGGAGGCGATGATTATTAGTTAATTATGGATCATCGCCTTTTTTTTTTTTTTTTTTTTTTTTTTTTTAACGTGGGGAAAATCCGGAACGGATACCACCCGCTGCGGGGGCAAACGGGTAGTTATGTCGGACTCCAACCGACTAAAAACCAACCACGTGTGTTCCTTCTCATGTCTGTGTCGGGGCTACGGGTACGCGTAAGCACTCTTCCGCGGCCCCGACGACGTCGACCCGCAATTCATTGCAGGCCCCTCCTCGGGTGCGACTAGAGCTGGAGATCTCTATCGCACCTTCTCTGTTGTTCGAAGGAACACAACCTCGGGGCGTTCCGTTTTCGACGGCTAGAATCCCCCGATTTTAGCCGCCAACGCCCCTATTATGGGGGCATGAGGTGGGCGTTGAAGAGCCGCCTCCTTCGCCCGGTTCTTCGTCTGCGGATAGGGAGAGTTGTGACTATCTCCCTCTCCCGCTCCGCAGCTTCCTTCTGCAACATGACTCGTTCGCAGAAGGACGCCACCCCATCCCAAGACTCCTCGCTTTCCAGCATTGATTTCATCAATGCTGCAAGTGAGAGATCAGCCCCCACTACTGCGACGAGAGCGCGGCGCTCCTCTGCCCATGCAGAGCAAACTTCGAGCGTATGCCGCGCTGTGTCCTCGTCACAGCCACAATGATGGCACTCGGTAGTCGGTTCCCTTCCAGCTATTTGGCAGAGGTACTTACCGAAGCATCCATGCCCAGTAAGAACCTGCACCAGCCGGAAGGAAAGCGACCCGTGTGCCCTGTCCAGCCAGTTCTCGAATACTGGCCGGACAGCTTCGATAGTCCAGCTGCCAGCCTTTGGATTGGCCAGCCGCTCCTCCCATTTCTCCCTAAGGATCCGTCCCATGCGAAGCTTCCACGCAGGCACTTCTCCCGGCGGAGGAGGATACTCACCTCTGTGGCGGAGCTCCATACGCCACTCATAAGTGGACGCATGGCAGTGCGCCTCCAAATCCCACGGCGGAGACCCCGCCAGCAGACACGCAGCCTCGTAGGAGACGGTGCGATACCCTCGGACAACCCCTACCGCCATCACTCTTTGCGCCCGACGAAGGAGAGCTACGGTCTTTTCCGTCAGGGTGTCGGCCCAGATGGGCGCACCGTAGAGTGCCATCGATCGCACCACCCCCATGTAGAGGCGGCGGCTCGACACTTTTGGCCCACCGATATTCGGCAGAAGACGCTTTAAAGCTTGCGCCGCGCCGACCAGTCGGGGGGACATACGAGTGAAATGCTCACGGAAGTTCCATCTGCTATCGAGGTAGAGCCCCAGATATTTCATCTTAGAGTCGATCTCTATGTTGACCTCTCCGATAGAAATAGAGGAACCCCTTGGCGGCGCCCGCCGAGGACCGTGGAAACATACGGCCTCCGACTTATTGAGCGCCACCCGGAGTCCCAATCTCTCTATCCTTCCAATGACAAGCGCCACCGATTCCGTGACAAGACCAACACCCTCCTCAAAAGTCGCACCACGGGCGGTGACGAGCGTGTCGTCTGCGTAGCAGATGATGCCAGCTCCCGGAGCGAGAGTCCCTCGGAGGACCCAGTCGTACCCGATATTCCACAGCAGCGGCCCTAGGACGGAACCCTGCGGAACACCGCGCGACATAGCTCTCCTCATCAGTGCGCCTCCCCGCCCAGGATATGAGATAAACCGGTCAGAGAGGTACGCCGCTACTATCCGGCTTAGATAGGGAGGCACTGCATGGTACTTCAGCGCTTCCGTAACGCAAGACCACGGCAGCGTGTTAAACGCGTTAGCGATATCAAGCGATACTGCCAACATAACGCCGCCGCTGGACACCACTTCCTCCGCGCGGGTCCTGACGAGACCAATCGCGTCAATCGTCGACCTACCCGCTCGGAATCCATACTGGTGCTCGGAAAGGTCTGGTCCTTCTCTTTTCAGATGCTGAGTAAGCCGAGAAGCCACTATTCGCTCAAACAGCTTGTCAGCCTCATCCAGCATCACCAGGGGCCTGTACGCGGATGGAGAGTCCGCAGGACGCCCGTCTTTTTTGAGTAGTACGAGTCTACCCGTCTTCCATGACGTCGGGAACCGACCCGTCTCCAGACAGGCGTCGAGTAGCCGTCGAAATCGGTCCCCGAGTTCACCAAGTGCGTGCACCCACACTCGGCCATGAATTCCGTCAGGCCCAGGGGCCTTGTTCTTGGCCCGAAGTTTAATGACGGCCTGCCGCAGCTCTACAGCGTGTATTGGCGGCACCTCATCACCATCTCTTTCAATTCCCTCATCGTGGACCATCTCAGGAGGCTGATGCTCGTCCCCTTCTGGAAAAAGGGCGGAAACAACAGCCTCAACCAGCTGAGGTTCAAGAGTCTCAGTCAGTGGAGGAGCCCATGGCCGAATTTTCCCTCGTACCATCTTATAAGGGCGTCCCCACGGATCATAATTGAGAGACTCAAGAAGTTCCGCCTGTGACGTTTCTTTGGCGGAGCAAATAGACGTCTGTAGAGCCCTCACACAGGACCTGTACTCTTGATACAGTTGTTCCTCCATCTCAGCATTCCTACGTCGGAGTCGCCTGTGGCGCGTGTAGTGGCGCCTGGTCTCTACGCACCGAACTCGGAGTTCGGCTATTTCTTCGGACCACCAGTACACACTTCGTCGAGGAAGAGGCGCTTTCGCCCGAGTCATGCACGAGTCGCTGATTTGCGACATGGCACTCCGGAACCATTCCGCCTCCTCCTCAACCGCCACCGGCCCCTCCGGTAGGGTCTGCCACGCCTGTACAATAGCGGCCTCTTTCAGCGCCTCTGCGTCCAAGGTCCTCAGAGCCCATCTTGGTGTCATTGAGGTCTGGCCTCTCGGGTGGCGTGAGTTGGAGTTGCCAAGGGAATGGGAGACGCTGAACCGTATGTAAAGATGATCCGATAGCGTCTCCACATCCTCCAGTACCCGCCAATCTCTTATTTGGCGCGCGACTCCGGGTGTAGCAAAGGTGACATCCACAATGGAACCACCATTATGCCGCACGCAGGTGTTAACCGACCCCCTATTAAGTATGCAGAGGCCGGTCATCGTCACCCAGTCTTCCAGAGCCTCACCGCGAACGTCTGTCCGAGGAGAACCCCAAGCTGTTGATTTGGCATTGAGGTCCCCCGCGACGAGCACTGAGATGGGTAGGGTCTGCCCTATAAGGGTCCCTAATCCTCCCAGGAAGGCTTCGAACTCAGCAAGGCTTCTATTCGGAGAGAAGTAGACCCCGATGATCACCTTTCCATTCCACCTGGCCGCGACATAACCACAGCCTTTTGCAACCAGAGTAAGGGGCAAGCCTGCAGCACTTGATGTGATAATGGTCACCGAGCCGTCGATGTCTCCTACCCAATTACTGTTATCAGGCGGGACAAAGTACGGCTCGGTAACCACCGCTATATGTATCAACCACTCGGCCATGGACTGCAGGAGCAAGTCCTGAGCATTGGCCGAGTGGTTGATGTTCGCTTGTAAGAGGCGATGATCCATCATTAACTAATAATCATCGCCTCCTCCTCAGCTGGTTTCTCAGCTGAGGAACTTGTTTTAACGGCCATTTTCTTTTTGTTGTTGTGACCGGCGGGAACTCCTTTTATAGCTCTTTTTTGAGACCAACATCTCTGGGCTCCTGATTTATGGTCCGCAGGCTTTCCTGCTGCTGCACAGACGGAACATTTTGGCACAGAAGCCGAGCAGCTCGCCGATTTGTGTCCAGGTTGGCCACAGCGGTAGCATTCATCGCTGCGGTCGACCTCAGAAGTGCATTGCGCTCGCACATGACCAACTTCTAAACATTTAAAGCAGCGCATTGGTCTTGGCTCTAAAAGTTTAACTGATGCTGCAACCCAGCCGACCAAAAGTCGGCCGCGGGACAGCAGCTTTTTTGCAGCCGTCACTGGACATTTCACCCAGATAGAGCCACTACCCCGTTTATCAGCTTTTATAGCTCCAACCTTGATACTATCCCGCGGACAGTCACCATCTCGAACAACCGCGTCAGCGACTTCTTCTTGGGTGACCGAGTCGTCTAAGCCCATAACACGCAACTCCGAACACATCGTTGGTCTCGACACCCGTACGTCGTCTCCTAGAGACTCTCTTAGTTTTTGTGCCAGAACATCTGCTTTTTCCGCGTTTGTTACTCCCGGCATTTCAAGGATACGAGCGCCAGTAACAGTTTTGCGGCATCGAATACCTACAATGCCACAATCCGTCAAACTAATGTTCTGGCGCGCTTCAGAGAGGACTTTGGCATATGTTACACCCTTTTCCTCAGCCCCCGGCTGAAGGGTGATAACAACTGCTGAGGAGCGAGCTGGACGCAGTTTTGCCTTTGGTCCCTTCGGTTGTTTAGGCGTTGCAGCTACAGCCTTGGTAACCGGTTCACCACTAGGTTTCTTTTTAGCCCCCTTTTTTCCTCCTTTTTTCTTGGCAACTGTTACCCAGCCTTCCTCTGTAGATGTCTGAGCAGGTGGTCGAGACGCCACTTCTTTCTGCTGTTCAGATTCTTGATGACCAGTCTTAGTTACCTTAGTTACCAAGGACTGGACCTTAGAGCCCTGTGCTGTAGGAGCTCTCTTTAAGTCAGCCGCTAACTTAGGACGAAGACGCTTCTCCGGAAGGAGTCTGTCTTCAAATGCCTCTAATCGTGCGTTCAGCATACCTCCCACTTGCAGCATGATGGACCTAGTCATCTCCTGCACCAGTTCCTCGCTAGAGTGAGCGAGAGCTTTATTTTGCCCAGAAGCTTCCATTCTCTCCGGTTCCGCCTTTCTAGCGGGTTTGGGTTTGGCAAAGGAAGGTTGGTCTACTTCCTGTGTACGTGCTGTAATCAGGTTTTTAAGCTCCACCATCTCTTTGCGAAGCTCTACCACCTCGGCTCGAAGGCGTGCGTTGTCCTCCTGCAGTCTAATAGTCTCTTCAGTAGAAGTTCTGCCCTGGAGAACCTCTACTGCCTTCTTAATGGAATGAGCAGAATCCTTAAGGGCTTTGACAAAAGTTCCTTTAAGGTGGCCAGATTTAGTTGCCACGCTCGTTATGATAGCAATATCATCTAAAATGCGCTCATTTATAGCAACGGCGGTGCAGGTGTTACCGTTCTGAGCATCTAAGCCCAACGACACCCTGTCTGTGTTGGCTTTCAAGAACTGCTTTTCGATGCTCAGTTCCACCTCTGATTGGCTTTTGAGCTTTGTGGCTATTTGCTCCTGCTTCTTTTTGAAGAAAGCGACGTTCTGTTCAGAGACAGCCGAACGTCCTTTGCCTCTACCTTTACTGGTTTTTGCCGCCTTTGCGATGACCGTTCCGTTTGCTTCTGAGTCAGACTCATGCAAACGCGACGGCCCCGGGCGCTTCAACCAAAAGCGGCGTACCCCTTCGTCTAGTGACTCAGAGGACTCCAAACTTGCGTCGTTGTCGGACTCTGACATGCGACTAGTAACACCGCGCGCCGGCTTTGAACCACTCGCATTTCCAGCGACGGTTTCACCCTCTTTTTCCCTCTCGGATTGGTCTTGAGAAATACCGTTTGGGTCGCCTTGAGAAAGGCGGTTTTCGTGGCCTTGAAAAAGGCCGTTAAGATTTAAAATGTCTTCCATATTAAATCCCACGAGTACCGGGGAAAGGAATTCATCCCGAACAGTGCCCACGTGTATCCGGGATGGGCTAGGTGAACCTAGCCAAGGCGCTCCGCCTAGACGTGCAGTAGCGGCTGGCTTTTCCGGCCAGCCATCCTCCATGTACACCTTCGTGTACACGAAGAAAGGACTTTGTGCTGCCATCACCACTTATCCTTCGGGATTATTATAGAGGTTGTCTCCTCGTGGCCCGGGCGTTTAAGCCAAAGCCTCCGCTCCCTATGCATTACGAGACATGTCCGCAATAAGAATAGGGGCTACGGTTTTCGGACGCTGGCAAGAAGAATTTATCTTCCAGCCTGCCCAGTGGCGGTTAAGCACACACTGGGCACGCCCCAAGGTCCATCCACTTTATGCTTTGCTAGTCAGAGCACACGCAGAGGGGTCCTCCTCGGATCCCACGGATCCACAGAAACTAACCTAATCCCAACCTACCCACGTCTGTGGCCCCCTGGACCACGACGCCGCCTGATGATTTTTGTTACGTATATTTCTTGAAAATCGAATTATACCAATAACAGGGAGCACCGCGGGAAGGATAAGTCATCAGACTTGCCTTGGGGATCTACACGACTTGCGCTCTCCCCCAAGGCCGTGTGACCTTTCCCATTCCCCTCGAGGAATGAGATAGATCACGCCCCCCAAGGAATGAGATAGATCACGCCCCCCAGGAATGAGATAGATCACGCCCCCCTGGATCATCGCCTCCTACAAGCGAACATCAACCACTCGGCCAATGCTCAGGCAGGACTTGCTCCTGCAGTCCATGGCCGAGTGGTTGATACATATAGCGGTGGTTACCGAGCCGTACTTTGTCCCGCCTGATAACAGTAATTGGGTAGGAGACATCGACGGCTCGGTGACCATTATCACATCAAGTGCTGCAGGCTTGCCCCTTACTGTAGTTGCAAAAGGCCGTGGTTATGTCGCGGCCAGGTGGAATGGAAAGGTGATCATCGGGGTCTACTTCTCTCCGAATAGAAGCCTTGCCGAGTTTGAAGCCTTCCTGGGAGGATTAGGGACCCTTATAGGGCAGACCCTGCCCATCCCAGTGCTCGTCGCGGGGGATCTCAATGCCAAATCAACAGCTTGGGGTTCCCCCAGGACAGACGTTCGCGGTGAGGCTCTAGAGGAATGGGTGACGATGGCCGGCCTCTGCATCCTTAATAGGGGGTCGGTCAACACCTGTGTGCGGCATAATGGTGGTTCCATTGTAGATATCACCTTTGCTTCACCTGGAGTCGCGCGCCAAATAAGAGATTGGCGGGTGCTGGAGGATGTGGAGACGCTATCGGATCATCTTTACATACTGTTAGAGGTACCGTAAATGATAACTCCAACGATGCTGTTTCGCAACTAACTTTATTGTTAAAACTTATTACTAAAGATACATTGATACGGAAGTTACATAGCACGTAGGATAGAATCTTACGATAGGTAAGATACGCGCTTATTGCAAACATCATGATCTCACGTAATTAAGGTTTTTGAAGTAATCTGGCTGGCGTCTTTACTTCCTGGTAAAAAAGGTACAATCTTATATGATATTATTACAATATAAACTAGGTATATAAATTATAGATATAAACACATTGTACTTCGTACATCCTGGCCACACAAAAAAGACACAATATTAAAACGATGAATTTATCTAATGAATGTAACTAGTAGGAGTGAGTAAAGAATTTAACGACAAGATAATAACAAGATTCAACTTAACAATAATAATTAAACAACAAGATTCAAAGACTTATCCTTAACACCTTAATCTATGTCTTAATGTCTTTATCTGTTATCACTATGTCTCTTACATTTAACGCACTTGTTGAGTTCACGTTTCACCGTCCGTAGTCCACTAATTATCCAAAATCTATCCCTTATGTATGCTAGGGTTAGACTAGGACCCCCGTGAAGCGTAATTCTGTGAGCTTGATTGATGACTAACTCTGTGAGACGGCTGTGACTTGATAATATCATAGGATTTTTAACGGATTGTTTAAGCATCGAATTATTAAGTCGCCCGCCCACTTTTAATAATCCATCTTGTATGAATGGATTTAAAGATAAAAGCTTACTACATCCTTTCAGTGGTTTATTCTTCTGTAAACGCTCAATCTCTTCTGCAAATTCAAAACTTTGGACTGTCTTCACGATTAAATTACAGGCATGACTCATTTCGCTAATCGTTAGATAGCTTTGTTTATTTATTCGCTTGTTACGCAACCACTTTACGAAACGTAAGAGCCACCCGACTCTAGTTGTAACGCGATGTAATGACTCACACTCATTTAATAATCTTAAAATTAAATTGTCTTTTGTACGATCTAAGGCTGTATTTACACTAATCTTTTTGACGTCAATGGAGGGAGATTGGTATGTCTTTGTACCAAGTCGATTAGCGTCAAACTTCTGAAGCCATGTAGGGCCTTTCCACCACAACGAGTGATCCGCTAGCTGGGCAACACTCAGCCCTCTTGTCGCACAGTCGGCGGCGTTTTCTTCTGAACGCACATGATGCCATTTCGTCGCTGGAATTACTTTAAGGATGGACATTACTCTGTTGGCTACAAATGGTTTCCACTTATTGACACCACCGTGTATCCATCCCAGAACAATCATTGAATCGGTCCAGGCAAACATGTCTATGTGCTTTTCAGAGAACGTACTTAAGACTCTTTCCATCAGCCGAGACAAGAGTAGAGCCCCTGATAGCTCTAATCTTGGTAAACTGAGCTTGTTTTTGACTGGTGCCAGCTTCGTTTTTGCGGCGACCAGTCTCGATGTGTACTCACCCTCTTCATTAATGGTTACTATATAGATGACGCATGCGTAAGCTTTTTCTGACGCATCACAAAATCCGTGTATTTGAAAACCATTATTTTTATTTCCTAAATGTCTAGGTATCTCTAGTTGATGTAGGTTTTTGAAGTCTGTTTTCAATAGATGCCATTCTCTGGTAAAGTCCTCGTTTAATGGTTCATCCCAAACATTTATAACTTCTAACCATGTTCTCTGAAATAAAAGTTTCGCTTTAATCGTAAGCGGTGAAATCCAACCTAATGGATCAAATATCTTTGAAATATGAGATAATAACCGTCGTTTCGTTAACTTCTCATCATCCTTTATTTCTGTAAACTTATCTTGATATGTAAATGTATCCGTGCTTGGCTTCCAGCTAATTCCGAGAGTTTTCTTGGAATCTCCGCTCTTGAAATGAAGTGGAGATTCTTTACTTTCTTCCGGTAAATCCTTGGTGAGCTTCGGTGTGTTACTCGACCACTTCCGTATATTCATTCCGCATTCACTCAAAATAGAAATTATTTGTTGTTGCATGTCTCGAGTTCCGTCAATCGTTTCACCTCCTTCTAGTAAATCATCCATATAAAAGGACTCCTGTAACGGCCTTATCGCTAAAGGATATTTATTCGTCTTACTATAGTCCCTCGCGATTTGTGTAAGGGTCCTCATGGCAAGGTACGGCGCCGATTTTGTACCATACGTTAGGGTTGTAAGGGAATACACGCCGATTGGTTCCTGCGATGACGGTCTCCAGACGATACTCTGCAACGATTGATCAGCCTTTCGTACAAAAATGGTCCTAAACATTTTTTCTATATCCGCGGTTATGACGTATTTATGATGACGCCAAGTCAGGATAAGAGTTTGTAGGTCCTTTTGCAAATTAGGACCCCGCTCCATTAGGTCATTAAGGCTTTTTCCGGTAGACGTTTTTGATGATGCATTGAAAACAACACGTAGTTTAGTTGTCGTTGAGTCAGCTCTAAAAACTCCGTGATGCGGCAGATAGCACGAATTTATATTGTTGTTTTGCACACGTTTCATGTGCCCTAATTCCTCATAATCACGCATGAATTTTTTGTAACTTTCAGCGAATGCCTCGTTGTTCGCGAGTTTATGCTCTATATTGTGAAATTGTGCAATAGCCTTTCCCTTTGATGATCCTAGGTCCCGCTCAAAATAAGGTTTCATCGGTATTGCAACCTCATAACTACCATTAGCTAATCGTTTTGTCGTAGCTTGGTAGAGGTCTTCACAATACCTATCTGACACACTAAGGTCAGAATCGACTTCGCTTATTTCCTCCAGTTCCCAGTACCGAGAAAGCTCTGGCATATTATTTAAAACAGCGTTACATTTGAAATTTCTTAAGCAACCTGATAAAACCCACCCTAACCGTGTTTGCTGGGCTATGGGGCTTCCAGGTGGTCCCTTAATGAGTCCACCCATTAAAATCTCCGAATATACACTAGCGTCTAGTAGGAGATCGATTGGCTTTGATATGTTGTAGTCCGGGTCCCCTAACTGTATATGCTCAAGATGTGCCCATGTCCGTTTTGGGAACGACACATTAGGCAAATTATTTACAACTCGCGGAATTATTAGTGCCCGAGTGACGAAATTAAATTCACCATATATCGACTCAGCGTCGATCGAAACGATCCCCCTGCTTAACTTAGATCCCTCACCTATCCCACTGATAGAAGCGTTATAGCTTTTCCTAGGCAGCCCCAATAGCTGAACTGCATTCTCGGATATCAGCGAAATTTGAGATCCTTGGTCTAGTAACGCCCTCAATGTGACGTAGGTCCCATGAACGGACCTTACCCTAAGGGATACTGTTGCTAGTAATATTTCCTCCCCTCCGGTGGCCACGTGATTTGCCATATGATCCTTATTCATTGACGGTAAACGCTCTGTTGACGGTAAATTTTTCCTTATTCCTGAGGAGAGACTGGAATGGCCTAATACCTTAAATGCGTCATGCAGCATTGAATTATGTTTACCCTGACAAGCTCTACATACGCGTGTCGAACGGCACTGACCGACTTCATGCGGAAGTAGGCAGTTTTGGCACATACCTAACTTCGTCACCGCACTTAGTTTTTCATCGGAATTTAACATTATAAAATCATTGCATTGATAAATTCTGTGATTACCTTTGCAATATGAGCATGTTAAAGTGCAAGCCGCAGCACTAAATCCGCGCTCGCCTGACTTTACATGATTAAAATTATTATGGTTTCTATTAGGAAACGGCTTCCTTGGAATAAAACTACTATTACCGTTCGTCCGAGAGGAATGAAATTTTGTGGGCTGCGGCAGCGCTTTCTTATCTTTCTCTCTTGCTATGGCTAGTGGCTCTAATGATATAAACTTGTTTTCTAAAAAGTCCATAAGCTCTTTAAGCGTTGGAATTTCTCGCGGCGCTTTGCGAGTTTCTCTGAATTCAACTAATGTTTCGGGGTCGAGCTTTTCACAAATAAGATGGGCTAAAATGGGCCCCCATGTGGTTGTGTCGATCCCGAGATTCTTTATAGCGTGAATGTTTTCCATGGAGGTGTCATATATACGTTTTAAATCTTTGGACGATTGCTTGGCGGCGCTAGACTGGTTTAAGAACAATTCAATATGCTTTGTAAACAACACTTGAGGGTTATTGTACCTGTGGTTTAAGAGCTCCCACGCAGTCTCGTAATTGACGGCTGAAATGTGGAGATGCTGGATGAGCCGTTCTGGCTCCCCCCTTAGTTTACCCTTCAAATGCTGCATTTTCTGGCAGTTTGTTAACAGATGACTGTTATGAATGCTCTCGGAGAAAAGATCTAAAAATGCCGGCCATTGAGTATAGTTACCCGAAAACGTCGGTACTTCTAGCTTCGGAGTTGACTGATGAAGATGTACATAGGACTCTCGTTTCTCGTTCAAGGCTCTCGTTATAGTATTAAAGGATTCCTCGTAGTAGTAAAATTCATCCTGGTATTCCACATCCGATCCTGCCAGAATAGTCTCTATCCGATGCTGGTAGGATTCTATCTCCTCCCATTTCTTTTGCACACGCTTCAATTTCTCCTCAAGCTCCCAGTCTGCCCTAATGTTCTCTACCTCAAAGCTGTTTGTGTAGCGACTAAATGATCTAAAGAGTGTGCCTTGACTCTTCTGCAACTCAGCGGCTTGTTCCGCTGGACTCGGCGAGGGTAAGTTAATTGACATTGACGGTGCGGTGGACGTACCTGGTGGATTATTCTCCGCTGCTAGACAGGACGATATCCGCTCCCGAACAGTTTCATAATAGATTCTGGATTTTTCATATTGGTTATCAACGAAATATACATGATCTAATTTTCCGTAACTGACGAGCTTCTCGTGATTTAGTTTAAACTCTGCCCAGTGATTCTATCCTACGTGCTATGTAACTTCCGTATCAATGTATCTTTAGTAATAAGTTTTAACAATAAAGTTAGTTGCGAAACAGCATCGTTGGAGTTATCATTGGGTACCTCTAACATTCTTCGAACCGGATCTCTTGTATAAATCCGAAGTCGCGCTCACTGTCTATCGAAGGACAAGAGGATAACGGCCGTGACTATCGTTATCCTATAAGATATACTACGCCGTGCCGCGTTTCACCGTAGTATATTGTGTTTCGTTTAGTTCTACTTGCTGGGTTCAGTATAAATCCGCAGTAGCGCTAACTGAACTGTTATAGTGTATTGTGTTTCGTTCAGTTCTAATTGCTGGGTTCAGTATAAATCCGCAGTAGCGCTAACTGAACTGAAATAATTAGCTTGAAAGTCTACGTCGCGTTTCACGTAGCAGTGTTTCCATTCAGTGACAATTGGGACACCGGAAAGTATCCTGCGAAACCAAGTAAGATCTTTCTATATATATTATAACCATGGAGAGTTTACTGCAGAACCTAGAAGGGCACCTCGCAGCTATAAAGGTTATTGAGAGGAACTTCAGTAAGGATTCGGAGAGCCGTAAGACAACACAGTACATTGAGGAACGTTTAAATAGGTTAGACCAACACTGTTGGAGTTATCATTTACGGTACCTCTAACACATACGGTTCAGCGTCTCCTATTCCCTAGGCAACTCCAACAACTCACGCCACCCGAGGGGTCAGACCTCAATGACACCAAGATGGGCTCTGAGGACCTTGGACGCAGAGGCGCTGAAAGAGGCTGCTATAGTACAGGCTTGGCAGACCCTACCGGAGGGGCCGGTGGCGGTTGAGGAGGAGGCGGAATGGTTCCGGAGTGCCATGTCGCAAATCAGCGACTCGTGCATGACTCGGGCGAAAACGCCTCTTCCTCGACGAAGTGTGTACTGGTGGTCCGAAGAAATAGCCGATCTCCGAGTTCGGTGTGTAGAGACCAGGCGCCAATACACACGCCACAGGCGACTCCGACGTAGAAATTCTGAGATGGAGGAAAAGCTGTATCAGGAGTACAGGTCCTGTGTGAGGGCTCTGCAGATGTCTATCTGCTCCGCCAAAGAAACGTCACGGGCGGAGCTTCTTGAGACTCTCAGTCACGATCCGTGGGGACGCCCCTATAAGATGGTACGGGGAAAAATTCGGCCATGGGCTCCTCCACTGACTGAGACTCTCGAACCTCAGCTGGTTGAGGCTGTTGTTTCCGCCCTTTTTTCCAGAAGGGGACGAGCATCATCCTCCTGAGATGGTCCACGATGAGGGAGTTGAAAGAGATGGTGACGAGGTGCCGCCGATACACGCTGTAGAGCTGCGGCAGGCCGTCATTAAACTTCGGGCCAAGAACAAGGCCCCTGGACCTGACGGAATTCATGGCCGAGTGTGGGTGCACGCACTTCGTGAACTCGGGGACCGATTTCGACGGTTACTCGACGCCTGTCTGGAGACGGGTCGGTTCCCGACGCTATGGAAGACGGCAGACTCGTACTACTCAAAAAAGGTGGGCGTCCTGTGGACTCTCCATCCGCGTATAGGCCCCTGGTGATGCTGGATGAGGCTGACAAGCGACAACAAGTTTGAGCGTATAGTGGCTTCTCGGCTTATTCAGCATCTGAAAAGAGAAGGACCAGACCTTTCCGAGCACCAGTATGGATTCCGAGCGGGTAGGTCAACGATTGACGCGATTGGTCTCGTCAGGACCCGCGCGGAGGAAGTGGTGTCCAGCGGCGGCGTTATGTTGGCAGTATCACTTGATATCGCTAACGCGTTTAACACGCTGCCGTGGTCTTGCGTTAGGGAAGCGCTGAAGTACCATGCAGTGCCTCCCTATCTAAGCCGGATAGTAGCGGCGTACCTCTCTGACCGGTTTATTTCATATCCTGGGCGGGGAGGCGCACTGCTGAGGAGAGCTATGTCTTGCGGTGTTCCGCAGGGTTCGGTTCTAGGGCCGCTGTTGTGGAATATCAGGTACGACTGGGTCCTCCGAGGGACTCTCGCTCCGGGAGCTGGCATCATCTGCTACGCGGACGACACGCTCGTCACCGCCAGTGGTGCGACTTTTGAGGAGGGTGTTGGTCTTGTAACGGAATCGGTGGCACTTGTCATTGGAAGGATAGAGAGATTGGGACTCCGGGTGGCGCTCAATAAGTCGGAGGCCGTATGTTTTCACGGTCCTCGGCGGGCGCCGCCAAGAGGTTCCTCTATTTCTATCGGACAGGTCAACATCGAGATCGACTCCAAGATGAAATATCTGGGGCTCTACCTCGATAGCAGATGGAACTTTCGTGAGCATTTCACTCGCATGTCCCCCCGTCTGGTCGGCGCGGCGCAAGCTTTAAAGCGAATTCTGCCGAATATCGGAGGACCAAAAGTGTCGAGCCGCCGCCTCTACATGGGGGTGGTGCGATCGATGGCACTCTACGGTGCGCCCATTTGGGCCGACACCCTGACGGAAAAGACCGTCGCTCTCCTTCGTCGGGCTCAAAGAGTGATGGCGGTCGGGGTTGTCCGAGGGTATCGCACCGTCTCCTGCGAGGCTGCGTGCCTGCTGGCGGGGTCTCCGCCGTGGGATTTGGAGGCGCACTGCCATCCGTCCACTTATGAGTGGCGTATGGAGCTCCGCCACAGAGGCGAGTATCCTCCTCCGCCGGGGAAAGTGCCTGCGTGGAAGCTTCGCGTGGGACGGATCTTTAGGGAAAAATGGGAGGAGCGGCTGGCCAATCCAAAGGCTGGCTGCTGGACTATCGAAGCTGTCCGGCCAGTATTCGAGAACTGGCTGGACAGGGCACACGGGTCGCTTTCCTTCCGGCTGGTGCAGGTGCTTACTGGGCATGGATGCTTCGGTAAGTACCTCTGCCAAATAGCTGGAAGGGAACCGACTACTGAGTGCCATCATTGTGGCTGTGACGAGGACACAGCGCGGCATACGCTCGAAATTTGCTCCGCATGGGCAGAGGAGCGCCGCGCTCTCGTTGCAGTAGTGGGGGCTGATCTCTCACTTGCAGCACTGATAAAATCAATGCTGGAAAGTGAAGAGTCTTGGGATGGGGTGGCGTCCTTCTGCGAACGAGTCATGTTGCAGAAGGAAGCTGCGGAGCGGGAAAGGGAGATAGTCACCACTCTTCCTATCCGCAGACGAAGAACCGGGCGAAGGAGGCGGCTCTTCAACGCCCACCTCATGCCCCCATAATAGGGGCGTTGGCGGCTAAAATCGGGGGATTCTAGCCGTCGAAAACAGAACGCCCCGAGGTGGTGTTCCTTCGAGCAACAGAGAAGGTGCGATAGAGATCTCCAGCTCTAGTCGCACTCGAGGAGGGTCCTGCATTGAATTGCGGGCCGACATCGTCGGGGCCGCGGAAGAGTGCTTACGCGTACCCGTAGCCCCGACACAAAGGCGTGAGAAGGAACACACGTGGCTGGTTTTTAGTCGGTTGGAGTCCGACATCACTACCCGTTTGCCCCCGCGGCGGGTGGTATCCGTCCCGGATTTTCCCTACGTTAAAAAAAAAAAAGGGCTACAAGAACAAAGATGGAGAACGATTACATTCAGAAACTCATTACAAGTCAAGAAGCAGACTACAACGAAATTCAACAAATATTTACAAACACCAAGGAAGACTCTACAACTAGAAAAACGAACAACTACATCAACGACAGAAGAATACGTCTCAACGAAATATTTACCAGAACATCTACCAATCATGCGAGACTCATAGATACACCGGAGTTAGAAGATCACCAGTATATTACTACAAACTACTACAACACTATCAAAACTACGTATAACCAAGTGATGTCGTACTTAGAAAACTGTGAAACAAGAGCACGAATGCTAAGCGACATTGTCGTACCAGAAAACATAGAGACAAGCGAAGAAGAAAGTACTAACTCACCAAAAACATTTATACAATTATACCGTATTTCACAACTACAAAGAAAACTACAGGTATTGACTCAGTCAATGTCAAACAATAAACCATCATGGTACTGGGAATCGTCAATAACTACTTTACAAAAACAATGGCAAGCAATCGAAGAAACACATCTCAATATCCTAATTGAAGAAACCAACCTAGACCACAGATATTTAAAAAACAAGATGTTTGATACAGCGCAAACAGAATACGAAGCGTTCATTGAATGGGTAATTGCTAAACTAGAAGAGAACAAACACAAATCTCACAGCGACAACAAGGTGAAACTACCAACAATAACAATTCCAACGTTCAGTGGTAGTTATGAGTCATGGAACTCCTTCTATGACTTATTTACCAAAATCATCCACGAAGACAAAGTCCTATCAGCAACAGAAAAAATGCAATACCTAAAGACGCATATAACAGATGAAGCCGCCAAACTAATTAAACACTTACCAGTATGTGATGCTAGTTATGAAATAGCATGGTCACTACTAACTAAAAGATACAAGAACGAAAGATTGATAATTATGAAACACATAGACAACATCATGAATATCAAGAGAATAACCAAAGTTGATGCAGACAAGCTTAGAACATTGTACGACACCATAAACGAGAACTTAGAAGCACTAAAAACACTAAATGTTGATACTACAACATGGGATCCTATCTTATGCAGAATACTAAACAAACTATGGGATGCAGAAACCGATGAAAACTACGAGCAGCAGCTTCCAGAACCTAACAAACCACAGAAATTTAAAGCAATGATGGAGTTTTTAGAGAAACGTTTTAAATACCTAGAAACTACAAGTTACAACAAAGTAGACAAATCACCAGATACCTATGCCAAAGACGAGCACCAGAAAAAGACAGTAGACAGAAAGTGTTGGTACTGCTACAACAGAGACCACACGATTCACCGTTGCTCTGAATTTAAACTACTAACAGTAATTGACCGCCAAATAGCTGTAAAAGAAAAACGTATGTGTCAAAACTGTCTTAGTCACACAGAATCGTTTAGATGCTTCAGCCAACGAAAATGTCGATCTTGTGGAGAAAAAGGTCATCATTCCTACTTACATCCAGATCCTACTACAACTACAACAGAGAAACTAAGAGGAGATAAAACTAGTAACCAACATCAAACAACGAAGAATACATCAAAAACGACCAACTTGCACACAACATCAACAAAAAACTACAACGTTACTAGCCACAGCGTTAGTAAATGTAAGATCCTCTGATGGAAAACCACACTTACTAAGAGTACTATGCGACCAAGGGTCAGAAGCTTCGTTTTGCACAGAACACATGGCAGAACTGTTGGCATTCCCCAGAAATAGAGTTGAAGTAGAAGTTACCGGGATTGCCGACGAAAGACCGAAACCATCGAATGAATCTATCAACGTAAAACTACAACCAAGATTTACTAGCAACTACAAACTACCAGTGAAGCTCATGATTCTTCCGAGACTAACAAACACATTGCCAAATACAACTATACCACAACTACAGGACAGAGCCTTGAAGAATAAACTGATTGCCGACCCCACCTACTACAAAAGAGGGCCGATAGATATAATATTAGGAGCTCAAGAGTACAGCAAACTATTACTAAAAGGAATGAAAAAGATTCAAGACGAACTCGTTGCGCAAGATACCAAATTCGGATGGATATTGTCAGGAAACTACAGTTACTATCACGACGAAAATACCAGTTCAAGACCACGAACAAAAATATACAAAACTACAACAACTAGCAACAGCCATACTAGGGTTGTAAACAGACAGAGATCTTTGGAGGCTACTAAGAAACGATCAACTAACATATCACCAGTTCAGTCAGACCTAACACCAAGAACCAAGACCAAGAAAAACAATTATACACCGAGCAGAAGCTTTCTAATTAATGCTATGGTGATACTATTTTGTTTACATCCACTGATTACAGGAATATCATCAACCTTACAACCTGGACTGGAAAAACTACACAGAACAACAGTATACAACAACATTGAAGTACAACGCCCATACAAGCACTACTTTAATCAAGAAAACTTCAAGACAAACCAACAAACTATCAGTAGTATCATCATATCTATTCCTAGTGCGGTGAAGAACATGCAATTAACTAAAAATTGCATTGTTAACAAACTACAAACAACATCTAGATACAAAACCAAGGAGCCAGGAGGATATCAACCGAGAGGCCAAGGAGAACTGATCTAAGACCTGAGCAACTACAACCCGATACATCAACCAGCCAGTTCACCAACGTCTCAACCAGACTCGCAAGAACTATGCAGTCCAATACCACTTGAGAAGAAAAAACCAAGAGGAATACCGAACCTGGAATATGAAGACATTTTAGAACTTACAATTTCAAATCTTTCCCTGAGGAGGCCCCAGAATGTTCAATCTATTGAACATGTTTTTTATACCTATTTTAAAATCTTTATTTTTCCTAAACTATTATTTTGTAATATTTAACTAATTAACCATTACTAGCAACAATCTTTATTAAAACTAAATAATACTTTCCAAGCAAGCCAAGTCAACGGCAAAACATACACCTTAAGTTCGAGACCTAATTACGATTTTACAGCAATTCAGCAAATAAACACGCGCATTGCTTCATACAAATACCGAATACAGTGTCATTGCCTTAGCTTAGCTTGCACTCTTCATAAATTACCATCCAACATTTACATTGCACAATACTACTGTAAGATTCCAATGTACAAACCCTGAAAGAAGGGATATGGGCCTACTCAGCAGTTAAATTAGTATTTAAGCTTATAATCTATATATTTATAAAAGAAAGTCGTGTTAGTGCCTGAACTTATAACTCGAGAACGGCTGAACGGATTTGCCTGAAAGTTGGCAGGGGGGTAGTTTAGAGCCAGGAGAAGGACATAGGGTACTTTTTACTTTTTTTTTTCAAATCTAATATAATGCGGGCGAAGCCGCGGGCGGAAAGCTAGTTTAGAATAAATAAATGAGTTGGAACGACGATCTGATCCGAGTTTCACTCCTCTCACTCCGGTCCTGTGAGCCTGCTCGACCGGCAGTGTTATAATCCTACGGACTAGAAGTTCCCAGCAACCGCTGGAGGTGCCAAAGCTGCCAAAACTCCTCTCACTGTGGCCAAGACTACCTTTCGCCATCAGTACCTGATCGTTCTTGTGAGCCTGCTTGACCGGCAGTGAGAAAACCATTTCCTGTGTACATTGCACGCCGTACACACCCTTATCTTCCTTCCCCCCTTCCGTCTGTTACCTTAGGTCTCCTGGTAACAGACATCCTGGTCGTCTACATATCCACATGGTAGGCAGGGATAGGGCTAGGAGCTAGGCCGTAGGATTAGGCAAATTAGCTAACAACCAGTAGGTAGCCCGCTATGCTTAGGGTACACGTAGGTAGTACAAGAGTAGGGTTGCCCACGGTGTAGGAGTTAGCACATGTAGGATCGCCTGGTCGCCACACACCCGACCGCTCGCCAGAGTCGTACTCAGGGTTAAGGGGCAATTAGTAGGTGATTTTACAGATTGTGACAGGTTCTACCTTGCTAACAAGGAACATTCTTCTTCTATTGGCTTGTGATTGGCTATTGGAAGCTTATTATTAATGATTTTAAGTAACATTTCCAACATTCACATATCACTGCTGATACTTAGCTTATTTATGAATTCTGACATTTCTTCAGCCTGCTGTACTTAAGACATTTCTAAATCATCATAATATATTATATACATTCAAGCTGGCTGTAATGTCTGTTATCATAGCTATTTTGGCTCTAGAAAACTTACAACAAATCGTTTAATAATTTTTTTTTACATAAGTTTAATTATTAAAATATCTGTGTCCACCATTGACGAATCCTAAAGCCTGCAATTATCCACCAGCCTAGTAAGTTGATGCATGGCAGATGATAAAAGCATGGCTTTGTTTTAGGCAAAAAACCGCCCGCAGATAAACGTAATGATCCGGTGCCGCGGCGGCGACGATTTCCAATACACGGAGCGAGAGATGCAGGTGATGTTCAATGACCTACAGGTGTTCAAGGATATGGGCGTGGACAAGTTCGTCTTCGCAGCTCTGAATGAGAACTCTGAGATCGACGAGAACAAATGCATGCGTTTCCTGACCGCGGCGGCTCCCAACAAAGTCACCTTCAGCCGCGCGTTTGATCTCACCCCGGAAACGAAGAAGTCTGCCGGTGTACTCTCCGGCCTCGGCTTCTACCGGGTGTTGACCTCCGGCCAGCGCGAGAACGTGAGCGTCGAAGGCGCTACAGACATCATCTCGTATCTGGTGAACCGTCACAGCCGTGACGAAGACAAGCTAGTCATAATGCCCGGAGGAGGTGTCAATTCGCGCAACGTGGCGACGTTCATCAACATGGGCTGCTCTATCGTCCACAGCTCCTGCCGCAGCGCTCTGCAGCTGCCGAAAATAGAACGCATCAACAAACTTGGAGTAACCGATAGTGATTGCGTTTATTTCTCAGATTTCGACGTCGTGCGAGAAATGAAAGAAGCGATAGTCCAGGCTCAGCGAGCTAAAAATGCGCCTGAATCTAGCACTGCCAAGACCAAAAAGCATTATGTTCCATAAATTTGTTCTGTGCTATTACGACTAACTAATTTTTTTCGTCAGTTTCCTAATGTGATCTCGTTAGAGTCTTGGACCTAGACCATAAGTATGAGGAGTAAGAGGGGGACATATGTAAAATAGTCAGGTCAGATTTGAATAATGATTTTCATCTGGTTTATTAAGTCCCCCTTTTTTTGCAGTCTGTAATTTTCTATAAGCCTTTATGAATCTTTCAGGTAGTTGTTGACTTTGTTTATGTAGTTGATATGATGTAGATTAAGTCTTACATCTACAGTTACTTAGGTTGATAAGTGTTTAGTTAATAAGGAGATTTATAATGCACTACCTGTGCCCGCGACTCCGTCCGCTTTAAATAATGTTTGTCCCATACAAACATAATTTAACGCGTAGCTTCTAGTAGCTAATAAAATGGTTTTGTTTAGTAAAATCAAAAATAACTCTTAGACTCTTAGTAGTAGAGGATAATTGGGGCATCTGGATATTTACTTATCCAGTTTGCCCCAATTATCATTATTCAACTTTTCAATCAATTCAATTCAATAACCTGTGGCGCGCCGCGCCACTTGCTACGCGCACCGAATACCAGTCAGACGACATTCCGGACCTGCACCCCGCTCCCCGCGGCCGGACCTGCGCTCCCCGCTCCCCGCTCCCCGCTGCCGCCTGCGCTGGCGCGGGGCTCACACACGCCAGTGGACCGCCTCGCTATCGCCACTCGCTTACTTTATCCGCGTCTCGCTTTGTAATCTATCACGCCTAGTTAAATTCTATTATTGTATTGCTTTTATCCTAAATTAAATTCATTATTTCATTCTCACAACAGTATTTCTTTATTTCTCGCATCAGTTCTAACTTTCTTCAGCTTACGTAATAACTCACCTTCAGCAACCTTCTAGATTAGGAAATAGGTAGGTAGTTAACTTCTACGCCTATCTACATTATAATTATGGTAAGGGTTATAACTACACCCGACACCATATAACTGGTGACCCCGCAAACGAAGATTTTTGGTGAGTTTCAAGAACAAAGGATTGGGACAACCAACGGAACTTTCGAGAACATTTGTTTGGACAACCAATACGGAACGTTCGAGAAGATTTTTTTTTGGACTTTGGAATTTTGTTCGAGAAGAATTTGGAGTTAAGAGCGCATCGCAAGAAAAGAGGGTAAAGCAGCTGCTGATGCACGAAGAGCTTGGTGACAGAAAACCTTCGCAATTTCTGCGCCATCTTCAAGGCCTCGCTGGTCCAGCCTTTCCTTACGAGTTCCTGTCTACGATTTGGTCCAGCCGGTTACCGGCGACTATCCAGACGGTAATAGCGAGCCAGGTAGACTTACCACTAGATAAATTAGCTGATTTGGCAGACAAAGTGCACGAGATAGCCCCAGCAACTCCTCAGGTGGCTAGTGCGTCATGGGCAGGACCACAATCATCATCATCATCACCTTATGATGATTTGTCAAGGCAAGTAGCAGAACTTACTAAGCAAGTCGCAATGCTAACTAAGCATGTAGCTGACGGTGGACGATCGCGCTCGCAGAACCGGAATGACCGTAACTCCAACGGACGTAGCTCACGCTCACACTCCCGCCGCCGATTCAAACAACCACCTGCGGACTGTCCTAATTGTTTCTACCACTACAACTATGGTGCGCAAGCTAACAAATGTAAGGATCCCTGCACTTTCAAGTCTTCGGAAAACTACAAAGGCAGTCGCAAGTAGCGGCCAACGACTGCCCATCTGCTTCTACAGGCCGTATCTTCGTCACTGATCGCGCTTCGAAAATGCAGTTCCTTGTGGACACTGGTTCCGACCTGTGTGTTTTCCCGCGGTTAGCTGTCAAAACGCCCTGTTCTAAGTCGAAGTTTACTTTGTCTGCTGCAAACAACTCTGTCATCCACACGTATGGACTTACACAGCTGCGCCTGGATCTAGGTCTTCGACGAGACTTCACCTGGAACTTCACGATCGCCGATATCTCTAAACCTATCATCGGGATCAACTTCTTGAGTTTCTTTGGTTTGTTGGTGGACTGCAAAAACCAACGACTCGTCGATGGCGTCACGTTACTTACAGTAAATGCCTTATCTTCCATTTCACCTGACGACACTGCATCCATCAAGGCTGTGACTGGTGAATCGGAATTTCATTTACTGCTGCGAGAATTTCCTGAGATTACCAGACCTGCAGGTATTCTTTCTCCTCCTAAGCACAATACTATGCACTTCATCAAGACAACACCTGGTCCTCCAGTAGCTTGCAAGGCCCGACGTCTGGATCCTGTTCGACTTCAAGCTGCTAAGAAGGAGTTTGAAGACATGGTAGCTAGTGGTGTGGCTAGACGTTCTAAAAGCCCTTGGTCTTCTGCACTACATCTGGTGAAGAAGAAGGATGACGGATGGAGACCCTGTGGTGACTACCGCGCTCTGAACGCTAGGACTGTACCTGACAGGTACCCGGTACGTCACATTCAAGATTTTTCGCAGCAGCTCTCTGGATGTACCTTGTTTTCTACGGTAGACCTCGTCAAAGCGTACAACCAGATCAAGGTAAACCCTGATGATGTACCTAAGACTGCGCTGATTACGCCATTCGGCCTTTTTGATTTCGAACAAATGACCTTCGGCCTTCGAAACGCAGCACAGACGTTCCAGCGCTTCATCGACGAAGTACTCCTAGGTCTGGACTTCTGCTACGGATACATAGACGATATTCTTATATTTTCTCGGAGCCATGCTGAACACAAGAAGCACTTACGCCAGCTGTTTGAACGCCTGAAGCAATATGGTGTTCTGATAAACTCTGCTAAGTGTGTGCTGGGAAAGTCTGAAGTTACGTTCTTGGGATACAGCGTTTCAGCTAAGGGTACGAAGCCGTTGGACTCCAAGGTTGAAGCAATCCAGGACTACACTTTTCCCAAGACCGTCAAGGAACTTCGCCGTTTTCTAGGAATGCTAAATTTTTATCGCCGTTTCATTCCTAATGCAGCTGAACTCCAAGCCCCGCTGAATTCTTTACTTGCTGGTCCTAAGGTGAAAGGATCACACCCTGTGGAGATGACACCAGATCTGTTGAAAGTGTTCGAGAACTGTAAGACTTCACTTTCGCAGGCAGCTCTTTTAGCTCATCCTGATTTTACTGCAGATCTCGCAATCGTCACGGACGCCTCTGACGTCTCACTTGGTGCTGTCTTGCAGCAACGTAAGAAGAATAACGCAGATTGGGAGCCGCTTGGATTCTTTTCTCGAAAACTATCTAGCTCTCAAGTCAAGTATAGCCCTTATGATCGAGAACTACTCGCCGTGTACGAAGCCATCAAGCACTTCCGGCATATGATCGAGGCGAGGACTTTCACGATTCTCACCGATCATAAGCCTCTCATCTACGCATTCTCACGCTGTAAAGAGAAATGTTCTCCACGTCAGTACCGTCACTTGGATTTTATAGCTCAATTTTCGACAGACATCAAGTACATACCAGGAAAGGAGAATGTAGTCGCCGATGCTTTATCTCGAGTCGAAGAAATCTCAGTCATAGACTACCGAGCTCTTGCACGAAGTCAGGAGACAGATCCAGAACTGCAAGGCTTGCTGAAGAATGGCTCTAGTCTGACACTCCAGAAGGTACAATCTGCACTCTGTGACTTACCAATTTTCTGTGATCTTTCCAATGGACAGCCGAGACCATACATTACTCCTGAGTTCCGAAAACCTGTTTTCGTCATGGTACACCAGCTTCACCATCCTGGAAACGCAGCTACAGTGCGACTGGCTACCCAACGCTTCGTGTGGCCAGGGATTCGTAGAGATTGTAGAGAGTGGACAAGGCAATGCTTGCAATGCCAACAATCTAAAATTACCCGTCATACCAAATCTCCTTTATCATCTTTCCTCACTCCGTCTGCGAGGTTTTCCCATATCCATCTCGACCTCGTGGGCCCGTTACCTTTATCTTCTGATTACAGGTACTGCCTTACCGTCATCGACTGTTATACTCGATGGCCTGAGGCAGTTCCGCTCAAGGACATCACAGCCGAGACGTGTGCTGCTGCCCTGGTTTCCACCTGGATCGCCAGGTTCGGTTGCCCTGCCCGGGTGACCACAGACCGTGGTCGCCAGTTCGAGAGCCAGCTCTTCAAGTCCCTCACCGCCATGGTTGGTGCGCGCCACTTCCGCACCACTGCTTACCACCCTGCTGCGAACGGGATCGTCGAGCGACTCCACCGACAACTCAAAGCAGCCATCATGTGTCACGCCTCTTCACAGTGGACCGAAGCACTTCCACTGGTTCTCCTGGGGATGCGCAGCGCCTGGAAAGAAGATCTCCAGTCGTCGGCAGCTGAACTCGTCTATGGCGAACCTCTACGCATACCAGGCCAATTTCTTTCTCCATCAGATGACTCTCTCTCTGATGATATAACTCAATATTCATCTCGCCTTCGAGCTAATATACAAAAGCTCGTTCCTCGTCCTACTTCATGGCATACCTCTTCGCCATTCTTTTTACCTAGAGACCTCAACTCTTCTTCGCACGTATTTCTACGCCAAGATCTCGTGCGACGTTCTCTGCAACCGCCATACGCCGGCCCTTACCGAGTCATCAAGCGACAGCCTAAGTACTTCACCATCGACGTCAAAGGCAAGAACACCAACGTCAGTGTCGACAGGCTGAAGCCAGCGTACATGGCCAGAGAAGCACCAGAGCCTAGAACAGTTCCTGAAACCGTCCCAGTTCTAGCTGACGAACCAGAAACCAGTGGGATACCAACGGTCGTGGTAGACTCCACTCCAGACCATGATGTGCAGAGAACCCGCAGTGGCAGAAGAGTCCGGTTTCCTGATTTTTATCGACCGTAGTCACGGTCTGGGAAGGGGGAATATGTGGCGCGCCGCGCCACTTGCTACGCGCACCGAATACCAGTCAGACGACATTCCGGACCTGCACCCCGCTCCCCGCGGCCGGACCCGCGCTCCCCGCTCCCCGCTCCCCGCTGCCGCCTGCGCTGGCGCGGGGCTCACACACGCCAGTGGACCGCCTCGCTATCGCCACTCGCTTACTTTATCCGCGTCTCGCTTTGTAATCTATCACGCCTAGTTAAATTCTATTATTGTATTGCTTTTATCCTAAATTAAATTCATTATTTCATTCTCACAACAGTATTTCTTTATTTCTCGCATCAGTTCTAACTTTCTTCAGCTTACGTAATAACTCACCTTCAGCAACCTTCTAGATTAGGAAATAGGTAGGTAGTTAACTTCTACGCCTATCTACATTATAATATGGTAAGGGTTATAACTACACCCGACACCATAAACCGTTGAATCTATTTGGCTCTGAGCAAGCTATTATAAACTATGTGATAACTTTATTTGATCATCTATTCAGTTATATAACTATTCGTGCTTAGGCACCATAATTCACGATGTTTTTATTGTAATTTGACTTACCGACACGGCGTGTGTGTAAAATGCAAGTGTCCGAATAAAACATTTTCAATCACTTTATATCTTCAGACTCCTATGTCATAGAGTTCAATCTTACTATCATAAGAAAAAATGCATGGAGATGCTAATAAACACACGAGTATCACATACAGAATAAGAATGAGTTTGTTGCGCACTATAATAAAATGCTGTGTTAGTGATAATACAACGCTAGTCTAGACAACTGTAGCAAACTAATGGTTTAAAGATTTAAAGATATAAAGATTTATTTAAAACATCATTATATCTAAATTACATAGAATCTTAATATCTAAAAAAGTTCTTATTTTACTTAATCATAGCCTGAACTAGGAATATCCTGTGTTTCAGGCTATAAAAAAAAATATATAAATACAAATACGTTTAAATATAATTATAAATACATTTATATAATATAAACTATCTAAATAGTTAACTTAAATTAGGTATTTATTTACTTATGGCTAACAATTTCTCGGTATCTTCGTAGGACATACTTTGTAGAACTAACTTAAGTGTAAACAAGCATTTGCGGTAACTAAGAGGGAAGATATTTGTGGTTTTATTAATTCTATTGTACAGAATTGGGCCCAGAAATATGAAAAACTTTTGTGTAAAAGTGAATTTCGTCGGTATTTTAGTGCAAACAATATAATTTCGTCTTTTTTGTGAAGATTCTGTGGTGTATGGTAAAGCTTTGTGTTGTTTTAGCACGATGTTTAGTATAAATAATTGCCGAACAGTTAGTACCTTGCAGGACTGATACAAAAGGGTTGTGGGAAACATTATATGGCTTGAAGTGAGATATTTTGAGGATAATTCTCTGCGCTCTTTCAACTTGAATTAGTAAAGATTTGCCTACACCTCCCCAAATCGTAATGCAATAAGACAAAATTGATTGACAGAGTGCCATGTAAAAGAGTTTAATTTTTGATTGATCTACAATGTCACGGAGTTTTTTGAAAACGAACATCAACTTACGAACTCTATTACTCAAGACATCTATGTATGGTCTAAAAGTAAGAGTGTCATCTAAGAAGATACCTAGATACTTTATTTTTTCTGTCTTGTTTATAGCTGGGCAAGTACAATGACTTTCAGATACAGTTAAATTACAGTTATGCGCAAATAATTTTAATTGACCATTTGTTGATGCTGTTTTCCTCATAGAAAATTTTATATAATTTGTCTTTGTTGCATTTAGAGTTAGTAAATTATTTTGAAGCCACTTATTTACAGTATTAAAACCTTCTTGTGTGTTCCTGAAAACTTCTATTTCGGAATCGGCAGAAAAAATTAAAGCCGTGTCGACCGCATATGAAACAATAAGACCATGTTCTAAACTTAGGTTACAAAGGTCATTTATGAAAATTAGAAACAGGGTTGGTCCCAAAATACTACCCTGAGGAACCCCAAAAGAAGTATTTTGGAGATCATCGCTAAGAACATTTCCAATTTTCACACATTGGGTGCGATCTTCCAAGTAACTAGAGAAGAGTTTTAATTGAGTGCCTCTAATTCCGATAGCCTCAAGTTTACTCAAGAGTATTGGCGATGAGACTGTGTCAAAAGCTTTTGCAAGGTCGAGGAAAATTCCTATAGTGTGCTTTCCACTATCCAATTCTTGTGCAACAAAATTTGTAAGATGATGTACAGCGTCAGAGGTAGCCAATTTAGCCCTAAAACCATACTGCGCTTTTGACAAAATACATTTATCTTCTAAGAATTTCACAAGTCTTTTATTTATTATCTTTTCAAAAACTTTTGACATAGTTGTTAATATAGAGATGGGCCTGTAATTTGTTATTTGATCTTTCCCTCCTGACTTAAAAACCGGGACGACAATAGCTTTCTTTAAGCTATTTGGATAAACCCCTTCAGAAAAACAATTGTTAATAATGTGAGTAAGGGGTGCAATTAAAATGTGCTTATATTGCTTTATAATTTTAGTCGATATGTTATCCCATCCTACAGCACAGTCATTTTTTAAGCTCATGATAGTCCTGTCCACCTCATTTTCGTCGGTGTCCAGTAGGACAAATGATGATGATAGTGATGATACGCTTCTGTAATCAGTACAACAATGAGTGCGTGATTGTGAATATGTAAGCATTTTATCGGCCAGACACTTACCTACATTTACAAAGAAACTATTTGCTAAGTTAGCAGATTGCCGAGGCGAGCTACTTACTTTTAATAAACATGAAGATGACTCACGTTTCTTGTTTGAATAGGTAACATTCTTTATATAATTCCACACTTTTTTGCTGTTTGACCCCGCTTTTTCCAGTTCACTTTTGTCATAATTTATTTTGACTTTTTTTAATATATTATTACAGAAGTTACGATAACGTTTGTAGGATAACTGCAAAACTGTATTATTTGGGAAAGATTTGGCTTTCATGTGTAGTTTGTCTCTGTGTCTCATACAACGGAGGAGCCCAGCTGTAATCCAAGGTTTAATATTGCGATTTTTTCTTCTTAAAACGACCTTATAACTACATTTTTTAATCGCTAGCTGTAAACTATTAGTAACAAAGTTCATGGAAAAGTGCGGATCAGTAGAACTGTAAACTGGGGCAAAATCAACATTGCGCAATTCGTCTTCAAGTTTATCAAAATTTATTTTAACATAAGTTTCAATTGGTTTTAGTTTAGGTATATCACAATTTAGAGATAATAGGACAGCATTGTGATCAGTTACCGACGAGTAAGGAATTAGGGCTATAGACTGGAAGTTTGATTTTAGCATAATATGATCTAAACAAGAACCACTTTGGTGCGTAGCGTATGTGTGCGCAGGGAGTAACCCGTGAAAGGAACATAGATTAAGGTAGTCTTGTGCGATAGTTATATCACTACATTCAGGATGTATATTAATATTAATGTCCCCGATTAAAATAACATTTTTACATGATGAATAATTCTGTAACGTTTCATTTAAAGAAAGAGTAAAATTACTTAGGTTTCTAAAAGAAGGGGGACGATATAAAGCTAAAATTACAAAATGTTTACTTATCTTAATTATTAAACTATTACAGTCTAGTATATTTGAATCTTCTATGGACATATCAAGATGATCTTTGACATAAACCAGTACCCCGTCGTTTTGATTGTAACAACTATTTGTTTGATATGATTTGTACCCAGGCATTTGCGGGACATTATCTCGTTTTGCAAGCCAACACTCCGTCAGAATAATTACGTCACAGGTTACATCTAATCTATGTTGAAAGACACGGAAATTATCAAAATTTTTAAAAACACTGCGTATGTTTTGGGTTAGTATAGTTAATGGGTTATTGTAAGCTGATATATATTGTTTGCACTGCTCTATGTCACAACATGTAGACTCTGATACTGAGAAATTGTCTATATCTAGTATAAAACTATCTAACATTTTGATAAATATAAGGTGCAGGGGAAGTTAATAGTTATAAAAGAGCAGGAGATTTTAAGTAAATGCGGCGCTCTTAGGCGCCTTCATAATCAATAGAATTTATGTACCTAGTTTCAGCCGCTATTTTCGCCGGGCATTCGACAGAGCCAGTTAAGTGATTCGCAGGTTTCTTGAAATGCATGCACGTCGCACATTTAGGCTCTTCCGTCTTCTTTACACATTCTTTGGCCGAATGTCCCTGACCTCCGCAGTGACTACAGATAATGGTGGTATCACGGCAAGTTTTCGCGGCATGGCCGTACTGCTGGCACTTAAAACAGCGGGTGACAATAGTAAAGTCTTTGATGGGGCACGAAGACCAGTTTATAAAAAGCCTTTCTTTGGTAATAAGGGCTTTACGAATAGCTGCTGGTACTTCAATAATGTAGTTACAATGCTCTGCGTCTTTTTTTCCAGACTTGTGACTTAATCTTATTGAGGACAAGAACTTTTCTAAAGTATAATCCTTAAGAGTTTCGGCCACATTTTGATGAAAGTTGCAAGAGAAAACTTCTTTTTCTTGCATTTGGGACGGCACTCCAATAACTACAACTCTGGGCTTTCGTTTTTGAGGCTCATCAATCAGCAGACCGCAGTTTGTTAAATTTACTGACTGTTTGAGTTTTTCAATATCGTTTTTTGACTCTGTGCTAATTATTACGCCTCCATTTCTGGTCTTTCTGAGGCCTCTAACCTGCAACTTCATTTCCTCAGGACTGAACATTTTTTGAACAAGATTTTTGGTGTTTTCGCTTGTCTTTGTGGTGTCTTGCGGATAAATTGCCACAGAACTCAGGTTTATAGGCTTAATGAGGTCAGTCCCTCTTTTAACCATGTCTGCAAATGAATTTATTGGGCTAGGTCTGGAGGTTTCGTCAATTTTTTCCTTTAGGCTCACAAGAGACTTTGAGAGGTCTGTTTGCTGCCTAAGGGCCTGAGTTTCCACGTTCAAAATCATAGCTCTGGACTTTACTGATTGATAAAGAGCTACCATTTGGCCCGTGCTGTGTCCAACTTGGCGGCAGAACGATGAGATTTTTAATTTATGCTCAGAGTTGAGCTTGCCTGATTCAGAGATGGTGCAGATTTCATTTAGTGCTTGTTCAATGGACGACATCCACTTTTGCAGCTCCGACGTAGGAATAATGTCTCCAGGCTCGGCTGCAGGGCAGGACTGGGGCGGCGGGCGGGGCGAGGGGGCCGGGGTGGGCATGGCGGGAGTCCGGGGCGGGCTGCGGGCTATCCTGCTGCTCCGGGAAAACGGACTTTCACTCATATTACCAAAGTTCCGAAAACACTTTTAAATAAGCATTATCACTATTTCATATAACACATATGACACAGATTCTGTTTCTCATTAATTGAGGTCACTGGTCAGCACAAAAATGTTAATTGTTTATTTTACTTTTGGCACGACTGCTCTAAACAACGGCGGATAATACGGTTGGTAAAGATGACTCAGTGTGGGTTCAATTCTAAATCACATTTCCAATAGATTAAGAAGTATTCGTTTATAGGTTAAGTACCTACTACTTAATGTAACAAATTCTTTAGGATTCTTAAATAAAACAAATAGCTGACTCTAATTGATTTATTACTTTTCTTTGCAATAATAATCGATTAATCTATTGAACTTAACTTTTCTACAATTTTACTGATTAACTTCTCTGTGTCATTCTTAATTTCATCATAGTGTTCCTTCACTAAGTACTGAACACTCACATCCGTTTTATTTAAGTTTGAGTGAAATGAATTCACATCTGATACATTTTCTATACTTATTTTTATTACATGGTGAGCTTTTCCTGTTTCTTTGCGAATTACATAAGACGTACACGCAGAACTTGAAGCTGTGGACTTGCGAATAGTTTTATTTAAGGACAAATTAGATTTCTTTTTGCCTTTTTCCGGTACTTCTTTAATTTGCTTATTTATATCTACATCCTTATTCATTTCTTGTTGAATCTTTTGCATTTCTGACTCATAATAAGCGTCCATATTCTGGGCGTAATAAAATGGGTTGGTAATGGGATCAGGATCATCTTCGTAGTTTGTGTTGCTCATTTTCTGCGAAACAAAATAATAAAGTGTAAGTAAATGTAATAGTTGAATGGTAAAACTGAAGTTAAGTACTCATGGACTTTTGCTTACCTCAATCACTTTAGATTGCACGTATGTATGTCCTGTAATAAATCTAAATCACGAATGATATTATTACGCTGTCTAATTCCCTAAATATATATTATTTTTCTGCATGCTCATTAAAATATAACAATAAATTTACATGAATGTCTTACTCACACCTAGGAAAAAATATGTGTACGATCTGCAGATATTTGTTCGCGATGCGAGGCAGTATTCTCTATAGCATCGAGCATTAAATAATAGACCTTATTTCGATAAATATCTATTAAAACAAAATCTTGGTCTGTCCGTTTGCCTGCAAAGCCGGGGAAGCGTAGCTAGCTATAGATTATTTACTACCTTAATACAGGGTAAACCTGAGAAATAAACATAGTCTACTATCGCCAAAGCCAAGCCAAACATAACATTAGTGCTGATGGGATAATGTTGGGCATCTGAAACCTTCCATATACGGAATGGAAAATGTCTACAAACTATTTATTATTTATTTATTCTATTTATTTGTTTATTTTCACAAACACACTTAATCTATCCTAACTATATTAACTGAGCCTATTTAAACGGAGATGTGGGATTAAACAGTGTTCAGTCTTGTCTGGAATATCAAGCCTATCAATTGGAACTTTGAAAAAAGGAATCATCTTCAATAATGTGAGTACCTTAAAATATCTTTATTAGTTTATTAATATTTCTACTAGGTGTTTTCATCATTCTATAGCATCGAGTATTCAGCGTTTTCATCTATTCAACGTTTTCATCTATTCAAACATGAATAGATGAAAACGGTGAATACTGAATGTACTTTTTATACTTATTATTTTTTTATGTTTTCAGGTCCAGAAATATGCCGTCTCTTTCTGACGCCTGGCCCTAGTACTAAATCTACGTACGCAGAGACAATGGAGAATGGACGCGAGTGGGAAGTGGTGAAACCAAGGAAACGTAGAACAAACTATCGTTACCTTGGTACTAAAGGTTGCTCCCAAGACTCAGAGGGAAACTTTAGAGCTGTAGTGACGAAAATACCTATATTTATCACAAAAGTTCACAAGGATACTACAACAAGTGATATAAGTGAGTACGTTCTTAGGAAAACGCAAGAACATATATCTTTAGAGAAAATAGTTTTTCGACTTGAACGAGATTACAATGCTTACAAGTTCTTTGTATCGGAAGATAAATTATCATTATTTCTGAAGAAGGAATTATGGCCAGAAGGGATAATTTTTCGTCGTTTTGTCAGCTACAACACGAAAAATGTGAACAGTTCCAATACTGTAAGCGGCCCTGTCAAACGGAATGTTTAGTAAACAATCAACTGTGTACAATTTCGTCAGTTTCAATTGCAAGAGCGTCAAACGCTCAGTGGAGCACGTAAAAACGCTATGTCAGTCTTGTGATATAGTAGCACTACAAGAAACGTGGATTCTTCCTCACGACATCCAGTTTCTTAGTAGTATCGACGAGAAGTTTGGATGCACAGGGACGTCGGCAGTGGATGCGGCGGCGGGCATGCTGAGGGGCAGGCCGTACGGAGGAGTCGCCCTGCTATGGAATAAAAGTGTCTTCCAGAATGTGTCAGTTATACAGTGCAATAACCCCCGAGTGTGTGCAATAAGCATTTCAATGAGTGAAAGGTCATTTTTAGTGTTTAGTGTTTACATGCCTACGGATAAATCAGAAAATCTGGTGGAATTTACGGATTGTCTAAGCTTGGTGAGTGCTACCATAAACAATTACAATGCTTTATGGTGTCGGGTGTAGTTATAACCCTTACCATATTAATATGTAGATAGGCGTAGAAGTTAACTACCTACCTATTTCCTAATCTAGAAGGTTGCTGAAGGTGAGTTATTACGTAAGCTGAAGAAAGTTAGAACTGATGCGAGAATAAAGAAATACGTTGTTGTGAGAATGAAAGAATGAATTTAATGGAAGATAAAAGCAATACAATAATAGAATTTAACTAGGCGTGATAGATTACAAAGCGAGACGCGGATAAAGTAAGCGAGTGGCGATAGCGAGGCGGTCCACTGGCGTGTATGAGCCCCGCGCCAGCGCAGGCGGCAGCGGGGAGCGGGGAGCGGGGAGCGCGGGTCCGGCCGCGGGGAGCGGGGTGCAGGTCCGGAATGTCGTCTGACTGGTATTCGGTGCGCGTAGCAAGTGGCGCGGCGCGCCACATATTCCCCCTTCCCAGACCGTGACTACGGTCGATAAAAATCAGGAAACCGGACTCTTCTGCCACTGCGGGTTCTCTGCACATCATGGTCTGGAGTGGAGTCTACCACGACCGTTGGTATGGTTTCTGGTTCGTCACCTAGAACTGGGACGGTATCAGGGACTGTTCTAGGCTCTGGTGCTTCTCTGGCCATGTACGCTGGCTTCAGCCTGTCGACACTGACGTTGGTGTTCTTGCCTTTGACGTCGATGGTGAAGTATTTAGGCTGTCGCTTGATGACTCGGTAAGGGCCGGCGTATGGCGGTTGCAGTGAACGTCGCACGAGATCTTGACGTAGAAATACGTGCGAAGAAGAGTTGAGGTCTCTAGGTACAAAGAATGGCGAAGAGGTATGCCATGAAGTAGGACGAGGAACGAGCTTTTGTATATGAGCTCGAAGGCGAGATGAATATTGAGTTATGTCATCACGTCGGGGTCACCAGTTATATGGTGTCGGGTGTAGTTATAACCCTTACCATATTAATATGTAGATAGGCGTAGAAGTTAACTACCTACCTATTTCCTAATCTAGAAGGTTGCTGAAGGTGAGTTATTACGTAAGCTGAAGAAAGTTAGAACTGATGCGAGAATAAAGAAATACGTTGTTGTGAGAATGAAAGAATGAATTTAATGGAAGATAAAAGCAATACAATAATAGAATTTAACTAGGCGTGATAGATTACAAAGCGAGACGCGGATAAAGTAAGCGAGTGGCGATAGCGAGGCGGTCCACTGGCGTGTATGAGCCCCGCGCCAGCGCAGGCGGCAGCGGGGAGCGGGGAGCGGGGAGCGCGGGTCCAGCCGCGGGGAGCGGGGTGCAGGTCCGGAATGTCGTCTGACTGGTATTCGGTGCGCGTAGCAAGTGGCGCGGCGCGCCACAGCTTCATCAGCTTATATTCTGGGTGAATTTAATGCACACCCAAGTGAAAACTTTTTTGGTGAATTGACTGGTTTTTGTTCCGAACAAGAGTGGTTGTGTGCAGATGTCAACATGTTGGGCATTGACTCTGATACTTACACGTTTATAAGCGAAGCTAATGGTACTTCTAGGCGTTGGCTTGATCATTGTGTGGTAACTAAAGCCGCTGCAAGCTCTATTGTAAACATTTATCCAAAATATGATGTATTTTGGTCAGATCATTTCCCACTAATTATTCAATGTAACCTAAATGAGATTATTCCAGAAAAAGTATGTAGAATAAATAATTACAAAGTAAATAAAATACTATGGAGTGAAAGAAAGCCTGATCAAATAAATTTATATAATAAAATATGCCATGAACAATTAAGAGTAATTACCTTTCCAAGTGAAGTATGTAGTTGTGCTGATTATATGTGTAATAATTTGAATCATAGACATGTTATAGATAATTTATATTTTAAAATTGTTAATGCAATGATGAAGGCTGCGACTGAAAGCTATAGTTTAAATAAAAAGAATAAAAATCGAAGACACAAGAAAAAACATGTAATGGGGTGGAACGGGCAGGTGGGTGAGGCACACAGGGAGGCTAGGTGTAGGTTTCATGAGTGGGTTGCTTGTGGGAAGCCTGAAGAAGGTCAAGAGTTTGAGGAAATGCAAACAAGCCGTAGAATCTTTAAATCAAGGTTAAGGTGGTGTCAGAACCATAGTGAACAATTGCAAATGGATAAGTTAACAGCAGATTACCACAAACTTGATTTCTGTAACTTTTGGAAATCCACAAATAAACTAAATGCTAGACCTAGCCTTCCAGTGAGTGTGAATGGTTTGAATAACAGTAAAAAGATAGCTGACATGTTTGTAGAACATTTTACATTAAAATCACCATTGGGACCATCACAGAAGGTGGATGAGTATGAATTATGTGGTAAAGAGCTAAGCATTAGAATCACTGCGAGCGATGTGAGGAAAGCTATAAAAGCCATGACGCGCGGTAAGTCTCCTGGCCATGACGGACTAAGTATTGAACATGTAAAGAATGCTGGTCCCCACATCGCCGGAGCCCTAGCTATGTTCTATACACTATGTGTAAATCATTCATACTTGCCCGCTGATATGATGAAAACGGTGGTGGTTCCAATTGTCAAAAATAGAACTGGTGATATAAGTGATAAAACCAACTACAGACCAATCTCACTGGCCACTATATTAGCTAAGATATTTGACAGTTTGCTTAATACCTACTTAGACCGTCACTTGGTATTTCATGATAACCAGTTTGGATTCAGAGCAGGTCTTTCCACAGAAGCGGCTATCTTCAGTCTTAAGCAAACTGTAAAATATTATACTAAAAGAAACACACCCATCTATGCCTGCTTTCTTGACCTCACGAAGGCAGTGTGTGAACTATGATGTATTATGGCAGAAGCTACAGGCCACTAAACTGCCAGTAGAATTACAGAATATACTTAAGTACTGGTATATAAACCAAATGAATGTTGTTAGGTGGTCCGATGCATATTCTGCACCGTACAGGATGGAGTGCGGAGTAAGACAGGGCGGGTTGTCTTCTCCGAAGATCTTCAACCTTTATGTAAACGCTCTGGTGGAGGAACTCAGCAGCACACGTGTGGGATGCCATGTTGACGGAGTCGCGGTCAATAACATCAGTTATGCAGATGACATGGTGCTGCTGAGTGCTTCTGTGTGTGGTTTGACGAAAATGCTTAACATTTGTGAGAGCTATGCACAACTACATGGTCTACTGTATAATATTAAAAAAGTGAATGCATGGTCTTTCGGGCCAGTGGTCGACAACTTCCCACGGAGATCCCCTCTGTAAAGTTATATGGTACGCCACTGCAGAGGGTAGATCAATTTAAGTACTTGGGACATTGGATGACCACTGACCTTAAAGACAATGCGGATATTGAGAGGGAGCGAAGAGCGCTGTCTGTTAGAGCAAATATGATTGCCCGCAGGTTTGCCCGATGCTCAGCAGAAGTAAAAATCTGCCTGTTCAGAGCATACTGTACCAGTTTTTACACAAGCAGCCTGTGGTTATCATATGCGCAAAAGCAGTACAGTGCTCTTCGCGTCCAATTCAACAATGCATTCAGGGTGTTGCTCGGGCTGCCCCGGTTCTGCAGCGCCTCAGGGATGTTCGCTGATGCGCATGTTGATTGTTTCTACACCACCATGCGCAAGCGGTGCACATCACTGAGGCGCAAGATCCGGGCTAGCCCGAACAACATACTGAACGCATATTCAAATAGAGTGGACAGTGAGTACCTTAATCATCTTAGCATGATACATGCGCAGTTTGCATATGTATCATGCTAAGATGAAGATAAGTAGATTAAATATGTGGTGTACTTAGTTTATTCATTATTTGTATTTATATATTTGTAAGTGTCCAAGATAATGTATATGGATTTGTAAAGTCTGAAATAAATGATTTTTATTTTATTTATTTAATAAATCAACACATCTAGACATCGTCATCAAAAACAGATCAAACTCCGATTCAGAAGCATGGTACTATTTAGTCAAATTTATTGAATCATCAAGAAGACAGATTAGAAACTGTTTTGTTTTTAATAGTTTGAATGATGATCGACCTCTAATCTGCCCTACGTCCACAGAAAGAAGTACGGGGCATGGCTCAAAGAAGCAGCTCCGGGAGTGCCATCCTCCTCCTGCACCGCGAACTGCTGACTCGGCCTCTAGAAAACTATCGGCAAAGGACGTCTTCGGCAGTGACAGCGATGATGACGAAGCCGTCGTACAGCCCGGTAAAAAAGCTTCGCCTCTCGTATCGCATTACTCTAAAAGAATTCCCCACGGCGTGTCGAGGCAATCCCATCTCACCAAAAAGGGGTCTCATTATATAGAGCTTAAGGTGTACAACAGCAATGAGATTGAACATATACAGCCTATGAATAGATGGCGTCATGCCATCATTACAGTAAAAAATAGAACGGATGATAACACTGAGGCGTGGCAGCACCTCTGTGATTTCTTAAAAGCCACAAGGAGTGAGTTCAAGGGTTGTAGGCCTGATATATTCAGCGCATAATAATCTGTATAAAATAATAATAATTATCATAAGTATATTGATTTATAAATAATAGTCATAGGCACAAGTGTAATCAATTGTATAACCATTATATTGTATTTTATTTCTTTAACTTCTTTCTTAATAATAAATGAAAAGTATTTACATTCTATGTGTTTATTATTTCTTTCACAGTTTTGACACACTCAAGCCTGCAACCTGTTAATGAAGTAATAAAATGTGAAAAATGTCAAATTGAAATATTAAGAAATGAATATAGATATCATTTGAGAACTAACTTGCATAAATCGAATTGTTTATTAAGGACTGAATTTGATAATATAAATATTGTTGCCACTGCATTTAAAAATCGAATTGTTACTTATCGTTTGAATTCCGTTCTTAATAAAAAGCACCTCCCCCTAGAGGTCAATTTGAGCGATCAACGAAAGTACATAATACAGCTAATAAAAATGTCACTCAGTAAACATGAGTGCATTAAAGTAAATTACGAATTGTTTGCCTATTTTGTTTTACCTGAGTCAAATGAACAGCAACTAAAATCGTTTAATACAAAATATGAAATAATTTATCAAAGTACAGATTTGAATGAAATGGTGTCAAACTTAATGGATCATTTCATGACGAAACTAACCGAATTTGAACATTGTGAATCGGGGTGGAGTTATGAGTCAATGAGCCATTTAGAAATCAACATTAACAAATACTGTCCTATCCTATGAGAGGAGGTACATACATTGATCTACCTAAAACTATTAAAAATACAAAAAGCTGTATTAATATTCAGAATCTTGATGATTATTGTTTCCTCTGGTGTGTGGTTGCAAAATTATTCCCAGCTAAGAATAATGTGTGTAATGTAAGGTCATATCCACACTATTCTTCAGTGCTCAATGTGAAGGGAATGGCTTTTCCACCGACATGTAGAGACATTGCGTTATTTGAAATGATTAATCCTAATATTAGTATAAATATTTACGGTTGAATGACAAAAGCTGTGTAAATGGTCCTCTGTATTTTACGAAAGATCGTAAAAGTAATCATATTAATTTACTATTGAACATAGAAATAAAGGACATTACTGTTTGATAAAAGATCTTTTGCGATTAGTACGAAGACAAATTTCTTACCATAAAGGGAAAATGTTTCTATGTGAAGGCTGTTTACAATGTTTTAATAGTGAAGCTAAATATGTGTCACACAATTGTAACAGCGTATTAACTATACTACCCAAAGAGCATACTTTTTTGAAATTCGAAAACTATCACAGGCAACTTAAGATCAACTTCATTATATACGCTGACTTTGAATGTCTATTACTTGATTACAGAAACCAAAGCTCTAAAAATACTGAAACTTTGCAGTTGCATAAGCCTTCTTGCTTCGGCTATTATATTTGTTGTTCGCATGACCGAAACTTAAATAAGTATGTTGCATATAGAGGCGAAAACTGCATACAAATATTTATAAAAAGTCTAATTAAAGAAGCCGAAAGAATTAATGAGATACTACAAGATAAAAAATCAATGTCACCTTTGACACTCGATCAGGAATTTCAATATCGCAATGCTACTGTGTGCCACATATGTAAACAAGTATTACTCGGTGATAAGGTACGAGATCATGATCACGTTACGAGTGAGTTTAGAGGAGCGGCACACTCTCATTGTAACTTGATGTATAGAGTATGTCCATTCATTCCGATAGTGTTTCATAATCTATCCGGCTATGACTCACATTTATTTATTGAAGAGTTAACGAAATCTGATGGTGAAGTTAGAATTATTCCTAAAACTAAAGAAAAATACCTTTCTATTACTAAAGTTATAAAGTCCAACACATGCAGTCGCTCTATTGAATTGAAATTTATTGATTCTTTTCAATTTTTAAGTTCAAGTCTTGAATTATTAAGCAAAAGTTTATATGAAGCTGATTTCATAAATTTGTTAAACGAGTTTAATGACAAAAAGCAATTTGATTTAATGAATAGAAAAGGTGTTTATCCCTATAATTACATGGACAGTTGGTCAAAATACGATGAAACACAGCTTCCACCTAAATCTTGTTTTTACAATTCTTTAAAAGACGTACACATTTCTGATATTGATTATAAACATGCGAACGAAGTGTGGAAGTACTTTCAGATTAATACTTTGGGGGAATATACTGACTTATACTTGAAAACGGATGTCTTGTTGCTATGTGACATTTTTGAAAAATTCAGAAAAACAAGCCTACGTTATTACAAATTAGATCCTGCTTATTATGTAACATCACCTAGCTTAAGTTGGGATGCAATGCTTTTTCATACTAATGTTAAACTGGAATTGATTAGTGATATAGATATATACCAAATGTTGGAGAAAGGTATACGTGGAGGTCTAGCTCAGTGCTCATTACGTCATGCTGTCGCATCAAATAAATATCTCTCTAACTGTGATGAATCTAAAGAGTCTTCTTATCTGGTTTATTTAGACTGTAATAATCTTTATGGATACGCAATGACGAAAAAATACCCAATTTCCGATTTCAGATTCTTAACTACAAAAGAAATAAAATATTTTAATGTAATGAATATTTCAGATGATTGTGATTATGGCTATATTTTAGAAGTAGATCTCTTATATCCGGAACACTTGCATAAGTCACATCAAGATTTACCTTTTGCTCCAGAGAAATTTATTCCACCTGGAAGTAAAACTGAGAAATTGATTGCAAACTTATATGATAAGTCAACTATGTCATTCATTACGTACATTTGAAAGAATGCTTGAAACACGGATTGGTTTTGTCAAAAATACATCGCATTATTGGCTTTAGACAAGATAGTTTTTTAAAACAGTATATAGATCTTAATACAACTCTTCGACAATCATCAAAAACACCGTTTGAAAAAGACTTTTTTAAGTTACTCAATAATTAAATTTTCGGTAAAACTATTGAAAATAAGAGAAAACAAGCTAATGTTAAACTTGTAACAAGATGGAAAGAAACACAAAATGTTACGAATAAACATCTTTCTGCAGAAAAGTTAATATCAAAACCAAACCTAAAAAGTATTGATATATTTTCGGAAAACTTTGCAGCTATTCAACTCAGTCGTGAAGAACTTGTATTAGATAGACCAATTTATGTTGGATTTTCAGTTTTAGAGTACGCTAAACAACATATGTACCAATTTCATTATGATTTTATTAGAAAAAGGTACAACGACCATGCACAGCTTTGTTATACAGACACTGATAGCTTGTTATATTTGATATACACCAAAGATTTTTATGAAGACCTGCGAAATGACATTTCTCAATTCGATACAAGTAACTATTCGTTAAATAATGTTTATAATATTCCTAGGATAAACGAAAAAAATCCCGGTTTATTCAAAGATGAACTGAGTGGTGATATTATTTCAGAATTTACTGGTTTAAGAGCTAAGTTATATTGTATAAGAAGTGTGAAATCAACAATTAAAAAAGCTAAGGGCATAACAAAAGCTGCTACTCAAACTTTGGAAATGTGTGACTGTTTGAGTTCTGTCCTTGTTTCCTATTATTTATTTATTTATTTATTTATTTATTTATTTATTTATTTATTGAATATGTTACACCAACAGAGTTTACATTATTACATCCACATTTTGAAATTATTTATAGGTACACACAAGTTGAATGTCACTCTAATTATAGGTATAAACTGCATGCGAAAAGTATAGGTATTTAAAAAATTCAAATAGAAAAATTATTAGATAAGTATACATATTATAAGATCAATTAAATAAAAATACTAAAGTTAAATAATTAAATACTGGTAAAAAAATTAAACAAGTAAAAAAACAATTTAAACACGTAAAAAAAAAATTATAAATTGATATTATGCTAAAAAAAAATTGTAATTGATAATAATTTAATTAATGATTAAGGTTAATTTTATATATTTCCTGAAATTGTATATACTATTGGAGAACAAATCTATTTCAAATGTATTGTGATCATTATCATCATTGTCAGAGTTTGAAACGTTTATATTGTGCATTGTATTATAACTTCTTGTGATTCTGTTTAATGGAGAGTAGTGCCCTAAGTTAGAATGTGCGGCTTTTAGACTAAAAGGCTTGTACTTGTTTTGCCTTGGGATACATCTGGGTAATGAGAAATCTAAATTCGAAGTGAGATAAGATGAGTCGATAAGATTGTTTACAAGTTTGTATAAGAACAACAAGTCCAGAAGCTTTCTTCGATTCACTAGTGAGTCCAGACCAAAATGCTTAAGGCGATCCTGATAACCAGGAATAGACCTAGCCAAGTTGCAACTATACGATAGGTGCCACAAGAATCTTTTCTGCACGCTTTCTATGCGTTTAACATAAATGTCATAATGAGGATTCCACACTACACTACAATATTCCAAGCCACTACGAACGAGTGCATTGAAAAGTGTGATCTTTGTCCACGGTTTTTTGAACTCTTTGCAGTTCCGTAAGACAAAACCCAACAATCTGAACCCTTTGTTTACTATATTGTTAATATGTATGTTGAACTTGAGTTTGCTGTCGAGTGTCACACCAAGATCCCGAATGTAACTAACCTCTGTCAGAGACCGGTTATCTATATGGTAAGTTCTGGGTATATGCACCTGTTTCCTTGTGAAGCGAATAACATAGCATTTGTCAATATTTAGAATCATGTTATTCAACTTGCACCACGAGGCCAAACTACTGAGATCATCTTGAAGAAGGATGCTGTCTTCAATCGAGTCAACTCTACGAAAGAATTTTAAGTCATCTGCGAAAGAATAGAACTTGGAATTTTTGAAACAGCTACTAATGTCGTTAATGAACAAATTGAAGAACAAAGGACCTAAGTGAGAACCCTGTGGAACTCCAGAAAAAGCCGGGAAAGGCTTAGACGAGTAACCACCAGAAACAACCACAGAGTGTCTTCCTGACAAGTAAGATCTGCACCACAGCAAAAGTGTTCCAGATATGCCAGATTTGGATAACTTATCAAGTAGTATTTCATGGTTGACTTTGTCGAAGGCCTTACTAAAGTCGGTGTAGATAGCATCAACAGAACCACCATTATCAACTACCCTAGTGATATCCTCGACAAAGGAGATGAGGTTTGTAGCAGTGGATCTAGCTTTGACAAAGCCGTGCTGTTCCAAAGCAAGAGTGCTCTTGCAGTGCCAGTTCAAGATAGGGCAAAGCAACAATTCAAAAACCTTTGCGAAAACTGGAATCAATGAAATAGGACGGTAGTTCTTAACATTTGTAGCATCGCCACTTTTGTGTAGTGGTAAGATAAGTGAATCCTTCCAAGCACTAGGATAAAAACCAGTACTCAATGACTTGTTAATTATGATGGATAGAGGTAAAGCTAATGCTCCAGCACAGTTCTTGACAAAAACTGATGGGATGCTATCAGCACCTGCGCCCTTTGTAGGGTCAAGTCTTTTTAAAACCCGAAATACTTGGTCTGTAGAGACAGATATTGCAGACAGGTAGTTAGATGTAACAAGCTCAGTAGACTCAGCAGATTTCGAGAGAATGGAATTGGTACAGTAGACTGATGAGAATTGGGACGCGAAGAGTTCACAAATATCACCACCATCATTAGCCTCTGTATCACCAAGTTTCATATTTATTGGTAGGGATGTAGTGCCGCCCTTTTTGTGCTTGATAAACGACCATATCAGTTTTGGGTTTGAATGTAACGATGTTTCAAGATTATTAAGGTAACGCCTATAACTGATATCACAGAGTTTAGCACAACGATCTCTCAGGAGCTCAAAAGTCAGGGCATCGCGGGGGTTTTTATATTTCTTGTAATTTAAACGGTATTTGTGTTTCTCTTTTAGTGACTTAATTAGCGCGGTTGAAAACCAAATTGGGTACTTATTATTAATGCGAGGTCGAGACTTAGGTACATGTTTAGCTATAGTTGTCCTCAAGATAGAATAGAATGCTGAAGTCATTTCGTCTACGGTTGCGCAAGTAGAAAACTCATCTTCCCACTTAATAGTGTTCAGTTCACTCGAGATTTTGTTATAATCGGCCTTATAGAAGTGATATTTAGATTCGCATGTGGGTCTTAGGTATTTAACGCATTCAATAGGAATGGAAAACTCTAGGGGAGGATGGTGCGGGTCAATATTAACTAAAGGATTAGTACAAACGATTAAATTGGAAATAGTTAAAGAACTTAGAACTAGATCTAGAATTCTGTCATTGGCGTTATAACAAGAATTGTATTGAGATAGCATGTTTAAAGACATAAAATCAAGCAAATTATTATGAAGTGAGTTGTTTGAACCATCGGCTATAAGCCTATTATCTGTGTTATTTTTGTTCCATGCTAAGCTCCCCATGTTAAAGTCGCCTAGTATGAGAGTATTTCCGCTGTGACTGTCTAAGACTTTGTTAGAGTTGTCCAAAAAGTTGTCTAAGTGGCAAAGTTTTACAGGAGGTGGTAAGTATGCACAACATATAAATAAGTAGTTGGAAGTGTTGTTCCTGTCATGCAACTCCAGCTTAACCCATACATGCTCGCAATCTGACTCTAGAAAAACTTGCTGAGAGTTGAAGCGCTTTGAGATGGCTAACAAAACACCACCGCCCCTAATGTTAGTCGAACAGACAGACTCTCGATCACGTCTGTACAACACATAACGATCGTCTACTAATTCATTGTCGAATATGGAATCATTTAGCCACGTTTCAGTGAAAGCAATCACATCGTAGTTGCAACACACAATATTATTAAAGAGAGATATAGTTTTAGTCCTTAAACCTCTGACGTTTTGATAATAAACACTTATATTAGGTAACATGCCTTTTAGTATGTTTAACAAATTTAGCGCATTTATGATAACTTATGCAGCGTGTCCATGTTTCTCACATAAATAAACGCAGACTCTTCATTTCTGCGCATAAATATGCGTCCATCTCGTACCCAGACAAATTTGTACTTAAGCTCTTTTGCTTTAGCTCGTGCTGCAGAATGAAGTGCTTTATTTTCCGCTGTCAAATGCTCAACGACATATATCGGTTTCTTCTTGTCCGCTGCGATCCCAAGATGACTGGTATTCAGCTTCTCGTCCTTATGGTTCCTGTTGTACTTGCTAGTGGCCGCAAGAAATTCGTCGCGAAGACGAGGACTGCTAAACTTTACCAGGATAGACCGCGGTCGTAGGCTGCTGTTATTTATTTTTGCGGTTCTGGTAATGTAATGGATATTATCTTCGCTAATAGGACAATTTATTGTTTTGCCAAGCTGTTGAACAGTCTTTATTAAGTTTTCTTGTTTGTGCTCTGGTACGCACTGAATTTCAACGTTAGAAGAGCGTGCCTGTTGGTCCAATTGAGCCAGTCTCTGTGATAGAGAGCTGCACGTCTCGCGCAAAAACAGGTTCTCTTTCTTAACAGCTTCCAGCACTGTAGCTTGTTCAGCTTGAGCAGATTGAAGCCTGCGTAATTCATCGCTGTAAGATGACAATGAAGATTCAAGAGCGGAAACAACATTTTGTAATTCCTGAAGTTGTGGCGAAAACTGAAGCTTGAATGTAGCTTGTAGCTCTTCGCGTAGAATGTCTCGTATATGAGCAGATGAGATGTGAGAACATTTATCAGCAACCGGAGGAGTTGATCCGTGGACCGCAGACGCAGTAGCTGGGGCGAGCTGACTATTGGTTGTGACTGCCGCCTTGCGTACTTTAGAACGCTGTGTAACGTGTTGCGGTGATGGTGCAGAACGAACCGGTGTGTTTGAGTTGTCACCACCTTTACGTTTTTAGAGCGGCACATAACGCACACCCAGCAAGCTTTGTATTCTAGCGTTAAAGAATTGAATTCTACAGTGTTCATGTTCAAACAAGAATGGTGGTAATTGCTGCTACAGCGAGAACACGTCAGGTAAGGTGTGTCATCCAATACATTTTGGCAACCAGCACATTTATTATTATCCATGTTGTATTTTTTTATTAGATTTATTTTAAAAAAATACTAAAAAAATTACAGTAATAAAATCACAAAAACAAATTCAATGTTTTGTATACAAAAGTGCAATAATATTCGTTTCTGCTATCTCGGTATTACCGCTGCGATGCTATATAATCTTTTGTTCAGCTTTGATGTAAACTTGGTTGGTCTTCTTTATCCAAAACTCAACCTGGTCAGTGTTATTTCAAACCGATAATTATCAATCTTGCGATGTGGGTATTCAAAAATATTTGTACTGTTTTGTCTTCGCACTTATCTCGATCAAATCGCATCAGATCGTTTAGAAAATAATAGCACTGGTGAATTGTTAGTAGAGTAACAGAATTTAACACTTTTTAAACTGAAATGATAACTTAACTAATTTTAAGAATTTTTTAAATACGCGCCTGATGTGAATCGTGTAGCGGACGTCCGCGTATCCTATTCTATCTCCTATCGGGATGGATAGATAGCAGGTTTGTAGACTCATAAACGAATTATTTATTTATGCTGGTTATAACGTTTATTGTATGAAACATAGATACATTTGTTAGGTACGAATTTAAAGCGAATTATAATGGCGACGACCTTGTCGCGTCTTTGAAGCCAAGTGACGTTGCGCTGAGACGAGTCCTCTGATTGGTGCAGTTTGGTGGTGACGTAATCGCATCTGATTGGTCGAGGCGCATACGAAGTTCTTGTTGCAGTGACAGGTGACATTTGAAGTGACAGGTGACATTGCAGTGACGTTTTTACACACCTATTGATGCAAGTGCGTACGATCTTCATGTGTATGTTGTTCCGTAGATAATTACACTCACAGGTGCGTGAACATGGGCCCGGCCTTGGAATCAGCAGGTTCCAATAGAAACTTTGACGTATTCTATTTCTTGAAATTCTGTTGGTAGAAATGGTAGTGTACATATTTTGGAAAACCTCTGCGTGTAATGCCTGTAGACGTATGTGGATGAGCCATGCGTGAGATTCCATCTGGCCCACGATAAATGCAGACTATCGCTTCATAGATCCTGTTTCGTGTTCTCGAGCAAGCCATATTGGTGATTGCTTGTGTCTGGGTGCGGTTGTCATGTCTTGACAAGCCGGCGTCGTCAGTGGCCTGCCGATCTGGTAGTGGCCTGCCGATCTGGAAGTGCCCTGGTGTCTAGGCCTTTAGGTCATTTGGATCTGTGGACAGTGCGGTAATGGGACAGGAAATTATAGTTTGTGCTAAAAACGATTTAAATTATTGATATGAGTTTGACTAAACTGACCACACGTCGAATTATGTGGTAGGTAGGTATTTGTACGATTTCACCCCTGCTTCCCATAAACCACCAAAAATGAGGACAACATGATAAAATAAACTAAATTGAATATTATTTTGTTACTACGACGAGATATGAAACGTATATGGGCAAGTACGTAATCATTAAATTATAAACTGGTAACCAATTCTGAATGTACAGCGCGAATGCTATAATACGTATAAATTAACCCTTTTTTGAGAGTAGCCCCTCTGCCTTTACGATTTAGAAACATAATAGGAGACCACAAGAAGTAATGAATTAGTTAATCTGTGTTTGCTGCACAGCACAACAGAATATAATGTTTTTATTTTAATCGATTTTAAGTTATAAAATAATTATTCTACCTATACGTATAACATAAAGTAGATTCGTCTAAAATAACATTTAACCTAATAATTCGTTTAGATTTTACGCATAAATTATTTTAGATTGTTAATGAATGTCGTGATAGCCGTGCGAGCGAATGTCCCGCAGCGTCAGCTTATCAACGGACTCCGAACCGGTCTTTCGACTCATAAGCGCAGTAACCGATTGAACGATGAAACTTATTAAAATTAAACCTACTTGTTATCTAAGGTTTTCTGTAAAAGGTTTGTAATCGTTATTGTTTTATCTTGCGGAATAAGTTCGTAGTCAATAAAAATTACGGTTCGGGTCACCACTACATATCATTATGTTTTAATTCGCATAAAATTAAAGACCCCGCGTTACGATTCCATGGGATTGTCTTTACTGATTATGTTTACATGAAGCAAAGTTACCTAATAAATAACTTGTAGTAGTAGGTACGAGTATAAGAATAGAAGAAGAATTAAATACAAATTTTTTTGAGACATGGAAAAAGACTACCTATTTAATATGAAATAAATAAAGTACCTATTCGCTATCACAAGACGCGTAAGTATAATGTAGCTACCTAACTCTAAAGGTTCGATAAAACGGTTCACCAAGCGCATTTACGTGAACACGTTTTCGTTCCAATCTAGCTAGCCAGTACATTTAAAATATTATGTTCGAAATAATAATTATTGAATAATAATAGACCCGATTGTCATACGTTTAATTTCGCTTTATAACAATAGATATGTTAACTATTTCGTTTATAGTAAAATCGAGATGATTGCTTTCGAATAGACAACCTAACTCAAGTTTAATTTTGTGAGTTTTCGAATAATATCTCTTTATATACGTTTACGTGTTTATTAAATATACGTGTAGATAATCGCAGTAAGATGGTAACGTTTACAGAACTACGCTGCTGCCCGTGTTCTGGTATATACTATGTATATGTTTCCCTAAGTCGGTTCGACGACACCCGCGGGAGGAAAAGGGGTGGTACTATTCTTCGGCCGGCACCACACGGCACATTTGAAACAAATGTTTCCTCACGCGTTTTCTGTTTAATACATTCTGGCCTACCTACTCTTTCCATTTTCCTAATTTTACCTAATTGCCTATTGATAGCCGAATTAGCAGATGACTGGACAAGATTACAATGAAGTTTTTTATTTGTATTATTTCGACGTATATCTATAGGACCCGAAATTAACCATCCTATCTTGGAATATAGTAAATACGGTCCGTTAGAAAGTCGTATTCTTTCGTTTTCTAGTAATTCCGTATGTCAATATCAGCTGGGTCGGTGAAGGATGGGGCGGACAGTGTGATATTGTCAGGAATAGAAAGCGACTCGATATCTATATTATTAGTAGGTAAACAAGACGTGATGTGTGGCAGAACAAAACATCGAAGATTTGTACTGTAAGTATTAGATTTTGAACGCATTTTAATTTCGCATGATTGATTGACATTTGAGACCGATTGTCCCACACCTATTATTCGCATAGTGGACTGTATATATGATACGTTTAGACGATTACATAACTTTTTCGTAATAAAGCTATATTGACTACCGTTATCTAACAGCGCGCGTGCTGTGTGATATTTGTTATTACTATCCATGACTTCGATTAGTGCAGTGGATAATAAAACTTGTGGTAATTGTAAAGATGATTCCCTATTATTCGTATGTAAGGAATACATAGCACAAGCTGCTATAGAAACCTGTTTATTACTCGCATTATTACTGTGAGATGCTGTAAACACCCCCCCGAGCTAAGTTAGCCTATCCTACCTAACTGGTTACCTATATACTTACATACCTATTTGGCTTACCTAAACATGTATGTACAACAAATACCTAGAGTTATAAATACCAATGTAATGGACATATACTCCGGATCCAACTCCTTCTCTGTCTCTGGATCCAACTCCTTCTGTTGATTTGATGATTGGCCGTGATGTGATCTAGTGGAAACTATAAGGACCCTTTTTGAAGTGAAACCGTTGAAACCCAGAATTCTTTTAGTCATTTTTGAAACATTTTGGCTTAGTAATTCCTACGGTCATATCTAGCTTCCTATAACATTAACCTTGAGTTACCTATAAAATATAATGAGAATTAAGTTAATAATAATATAAGAATAGCTTACTTTCACCTAATATCCTATTACTAATCCCTAATGAAATATCTTACTAAAACTCTTCCTGAAATCATAAATTAGATTAAAAGCACATTTCCATGTTTCAGTAACACCGGGATTGAACCAGCATCTAGTAAATGATAAAGGAAGTTTATCATTCTGTAGACAATAAAACATTACCTACTTAGATTCATTGAGAGTCACAAACTGGAATCGAACCAAAATTGCATGCTATAAGGTAACATAATTCAAAGATTATTACACTTTGATCAGTGACTGTGTAAGTTAGAGATTTAGGGTTCTATCAAAGGATTCGAATAAAAACTGTTCAAATAATGTCCAGACATTTATTTCTATTTGTCTTCTATTAAATAATGAAGTTAAATTACATAGAATTAAATCGTTTGGACAATGCATTTCGGTTGTTTTTAGGATTGAAGAGAAATGCTTAGAACTTCAACCATGTTTTCCAATTAACAATTACATTAGATTTCACACAGCATCCAGATGGATCAGCACCCATGTGTTCTTCAGCAGATCTATACAAAATAACCCTGCCTAAACCAACCCTCTCTGACTAACACAACTATGAACACTGGTTCAAAGTTGTAGAAAACAACTAAACACTTACCTACTGCATCCGTAGTTCCTCAGACTTCCCATGAATACCACAACAATTGATAAAGATCAACCCTTTTCATCACGAAACTACTCCCAAACTTCCCAATCCAAAAAATGGCGTCTTTCAACCCCTAACTGACCGCACCTCTCTCTGTAACCAGCGCCACCGACCAAGTCCCCATCCGCCATCTCTAAATCACTGGCCACAGAACCATTCCTCTCTACCGGATGGTGAAATGCCAACACACTTCCGGCTCTTACCTCTCTTTCTCTCTTTGAACTTACTCTAAAACCAAATGTCTATTCTGACTTTGACATTTGAAACTAAATAAGTACGTAATTTGTACCTATTATTAAATGGAATAAAATAAATATCCATTATGGACTGTTACAATCGACCCCAATCTTTTACGTAGGACGTAGCCGGAGTAAAAGATTTCCTATGAATATAAACAATTATATACAATATAATAAATAATCATAAATAAATATTACTACCCAACAATCCCTTTAACACATACATATAATATAAAAATACATAGAACTATATACATAAACATACTCATATAAAATACATCTATACCTATCCCCATGACTAATAAAAGATAAAGAAGATGAAAACCATCTTTATCTCCGTTAATAACTCTCTTTTGACGAACATCAACTCTTTGCACAATTTACGTTGTGAGTTTAGACTAAATTTGAAATTTCAAACTACGATAAACTAAATTTACATTTAATTACATTCAATCATTAATGTTTAGTCGTTACAACCGATGAGATAATCGAATTTCGGTATATCAGTTTGTGGGACTGATATATATCCTAACGATAAAAACGACCGTCCTCCATCTCACAGATTTCAGTCGGTTTCCTGCATCTCTCATCTAGCACCGGTTGTGACTAGTAACATACAAAACACCAAAGATTGAATTTCCCAAAACCCCCAAGAAAACCCCCTATTTCAAATTTAGAATGTGTATGTTCAGTGTGCTTAGTCCAAGTTTTATGTGTAGTATAAAATTTATGAAGGTTGCTTCTGCATTCATTCTAGATCTCAGATTACAATTTAATCTGAAAGGATCTAATCTAACCTAACTCCAAAATGATTCTTCATAAATTTTATTGAAGTGTGTGTAAGGCTTGACATTCACCAAAAAATCACAAATTCTAGAGTGTGCTAATTAATTTAGACCCTTCATTCAGTATCACATCAAACCACACATCAGCTTTTCCATCAATTTCAATCAACTAACTCAACCAGCACACCCGTAAATCTATGACAGAGCTTTTAACAGAAATACATATACTTATATGTAATATTAGAACCGACAAAACCAACCAACTCAATTCGTATTGAACAAATAATATCATGTCTGCATCAAAATTTGGCTCGTATGACGAAATAAATTAGAGTTTGTGAACCTCCTTTCAAAGCAGACATAATTTCCCTTATAAACAACATTAATCGCGAAGTTGAATTGGTTTTGTTGAATCTAAACCCTAACAATAAGCATATGCAACTATTAAATTTAAGATGAAAAGAATAAAATAAAATATAAAATTATACACATCCAAAAATTATTGTAAAACTTGAATTAATTAGGCAATAATAAATGTTTATCAAGATTTAAGTCTGATATAAATTTTAACATTTTTGAATTTAATAGGTACTCGTTAAATTTATTAGGTACGCGACCCCGCGATTTTACGACTCCAGCCCGTGAAGATCTTAGATTATTATAATCATTACCTAAATATTTTTATTTCTTCAAACAAACCTTCCTAACACCCTGTATGCGAGATTTAATTTTTCTAAAGACAATAAAATTAAATACCTACGACCCCTTAACACCAAAACGTCTAACTATGCCAACTCTAGAACCTTAAACTGATCATAATCACAAAATACCAACAAACCTGTAAAATGTGTCATGAAATATCTACAAAAACTTCACATTGATAGTTAACAACAAAATAAAACAAACAGACAATAAAATTAAATACATACGACCCCTAACTAACACTAAAACGTCTAACTATGCCAACTCTAGAACCTTAAACTGATCATAATCACAAAATACCAACAAACCTGTAAAATGTGTCATGAAATATCTACAAACACTTCACATTGATAGTTAACAACAAAACAAAACAAACAGACAATAAAATTAAATACATACGACCCCTAACTAACACTAAAACGTCTAACTATGCCAACTCTAGAACCTTAAACTGATCATAATCACAAAATACCAACAAACCTGTAAAATGTGTCATGAAATATCTACAAAAACTTCACATTGATAGTTGACAACAAAACCCTAATAACCATTCAATTATTCTCAAACTAAAAGAAATGGAAATATACTACAAAATGTTTTATCAATAAACAATTATTCACAAATTTATAAGCGGCGACTATTGTATGTAAACCACCAAATACCAAAATTGTAAGTAAATCAATATTGTAATTCAAGAATAAAATGATTGATGTCAAATAAATATATAAATGCTGAATAAATCTAAAACATGAAACAATGATGTGAAAATAATTTCACCCAACCAATAAACAACGATGTTACCTATGAATTCTAAATGACTGACAACCAAAAATAATAATAAATTATACAGGTGACTACTTCCAAACTACTTATCTAATAATTCCAACATTTATCTATTCAAAGCTTTAAAAAATTCCTATTTTGCAACAAGACAAATACATTTCCACAGCTGTTGCACCAACTCTGTTGAAATAGATAAATAAGTACCTACAACCATAACAAAACTAATAATATTAAAATAATATAAGAAATTAATTTTCAGGATCAACTGGAAACCTTTAGAAAATAATTGTAAAGAAAACATCTAAATAAACATAAAATGAACACAAGAAAATAAAATAAGTACATACAAATTATTAAAAATACCAGTCAGGCTATATTGAAAACATCACCTTAAATTCCACAGAAATACTAAATAAATTGCTGAAATAAATTTAACAAAAATGCTAATAGACAAACACATTTTATTTTCCTGTTTATGAAAGAAGACTTTATCCGCCATTAACTACCATCTCACCCGGTTCAACTACATTGTAAAATCAAGAAAAGTTACCTATTTAATCTAACAAAGAAGTACTTATAACTAATTATCCATAATAAACAAAATAATTAAGTTTCAGTTGTACGGAGTGACTATACAATGTAAAATGTAATCTAATTATCACTGTTAATTATTTTAATTATATTTGTTTTCGACCAAGACAATAATAATTCATCAAAACTAAATCAAAACATCAACCCAATACTGACCCTAAACATAACAACATAATATTTACACAACTACGCCATCTTAAGAAAACGTTACGGACTAATACGACAACTATTCAACTCAACGCCTGCATTGATCCACCGCAATTCAGCAGCGCCATCTAGCCACAACACCAGGAACTAACTTAACGATTGCAAAATGTCGATAAGCTGTGTCAGAAATTCTTCAGACGTCCGCAAGAAAGCAGCACATGTCATATCTTAGAAAAATGTAATTTGATAAGTTAATTTACTAATCTAAATTAAGTCAAATGAATTCATAACAAAGTAAAATAAATAAAATTTCACCCAAACAATAGAATTAATAATCACACTCAAATAAATTGCTTAGATAGGAAAATTAATTACATTATTTATATTGATTTTATCCGATAAATATGCTAAAACTTCAAGAAAATTATAACCGTGAAAGCTAGTGAAGGACAAAATGTAACTCAACATAAACAAAAAGATACCATTATTATAATTAAAAATAAGAAGTGAAATCTCTTTGCGACAACAAGGAAGATGATACTGTACTATTTTACAACATGTAATGATATAATTAAGTTTCTCACCTCTTAAACCAACTCTGACCTTCTATGAAGATGTCAAAACCAAAACCAGCCAAATCGGTCCGCCCGTGCTCGAGTCTTAGTACAGCAAATAAAACCCAACTGGTTTCATATACAAAGCCGAACATCTTCATCACTGTACTCATTTTTAGCCTCCAATTAATACTGCTGAAATGAGAAATAAACACTATTAGAACAAGATAACAATCTCTCCAGTAATTACCACAAGTGATGAATGTCCACTATCAACATGGAATCTTGTCAAAACTGCTCGTTCACAGTGGATATAATACTGCAACCAACTATAAGATCATTAAGGAAGATAATGTTCAACAATGAGTGACCGATGCTCGGAGTACATACCCATTTAATTGTTTATGAATAATTAATTAATTATGTGTAACAGTATAACATTATACATATTAATTGTCAGTTAACATGTTACATTTCAATGATATTATTAGTTGTAAATTTTAATTTTAATAAAATTGAAGTTATCTAATCAAAATATTATTTTCTCAATACTGAGGTATTGAGAATCAAAAATAAAGTCAAGATTACCCATTTTTAAAGTAAAGTAAGTAACAAAATATGCAAAGAACCCCAAAATAAACTCTGAAACAAATAAAAATTAATTGTGTTAATATTGCTTACATGATTATTCAAAAGAATTTCAAGTAGGTAACCTGTAAATACACAACATTTCTAGCAATTCCAGGACTAAACCTTAGATAAAACATCAGCCAAAGTAATTAACTAGAAATTTAACTATTTAAAATTGATGTTGTCTCAAAAATAACCAGAAGAAAACCATATTTCTGTGTGTAAAAGTTTGTCAACGTTCACTATACAATTAAAACAACTTTAATAGAGAACTCGTAGATATTTCTAGATAAACCTAACAGAATTGATTAAGACGCTACTAACCAAATACCATGTTTTTTTCAACTAAACCTATAACCTTTTATAAATTTAAATATCAACAACAACCAGTAACTATTTCACCTCACTGAAATGTCAAAACTCTCTACTATTATATTATTTAGAAATTAATTAAAGCCAAAATGTTTCATCGCCCTCCATCGTCTCCGGAACCAATTCCCTAACCTAATTATCTAAATTCCTATAATAAATTAATAAAAATTATTAATTCAGAATCTAATCAAAATTAAATCCATAAAAATATCTTGTCAAGATGACGTGAAAACAGCAGATGTCAAAGTGAATTTAGTTATTAGAATGTCAACAAGCCATAAACTAAGAAGAAGCAGTTCGCATGTTCGGAACCAAATATTTATCTAATTAAAGAGAATTTATAAGCTCTACAACACCAACCAATTGCTATAAAATTAATTTCTTCAAGTATCTATTTAGTGGAAAGCCTAATTTCTGAAAAGATAAAATTATTGAGATCCAAAATAAAACATGTAAGTGCTTACCTAAATGAAAATGAAACAATTACAAAATACCCAAAGAATGTTTTATCTAACCAAATCTAGACCTTGATTCTAAGACAATAATCATCCTAACCTGATATTATACCTATTTTGTTCCAGAAAATATCAAAATCACAAACAAGGAACATTCTTTTGAATAATACAAAATATACAACACTCTGAAATGAAACTTGTAACAAATAATTACTGAAGCCAACAGAATCAATAAACAACTCCAAAATTAATCTATGAGACCAATGAAATTGCTGGACCAAGCTGAAAATTCAACAGAGTGTTCTAATATCTATATTTCAATGCAAAGACACTTTAGACTTTATAACTACATATTAAAATAGTGAATATACAATATAAACTTGATAAATGTTTTAATAAATTGTGATTCACTCAATATACCCATGTCAACATTTAGATATGACCGATGTAAGCCAAACTAGTCTATAAGATAATTAAAATCCTGGTCACGTGGCACCAATTGTAAACACCCCCCCGAGCTAAGTTAGCCTATCCTACCTAACTGGTTACCTATATACTTACATACCTATTTGGCTTACCTAAACATGTATGTACAACAAATACCTAGAGTTATAAATACCAATGTAATGGACATATACTCCGGATCCAACTCCTTCTCTGTCTCTGGATCCAACTCCTTCTGTTGATTTGATGATTGGCCGTGATGTGATCTAGTGGAAACTATAAGGACCCTTTTTGAAGTGAAACCGTTGAAACCCAGAATTCTTTTAGGCATTTTTGAAACATTTTGGCTTAGTAATTCCTACGGTCATATCTAGCTTCCTATAACATTAACCTTGAGTTACCTATAAAATATAATGAGAATTAAGTTAATAATAATATAAGAATAGCTTACTTTCACCTAATATCCTATTACTAATCCCTAATGAAATATCTTACTAAAACTCTTCCTGAAATCATAAATTAGATTAAAAGCACATTTCCATGTTTCAGTAACACCGGGATTGAACCAGCATCTAGTAAATGATAAAGGAAGTTTATCATTCTGTAGACAATAAAACATTACCTACTTAGATTCATTGAGAGTCACAAACTGGAATCGAACCAAAATTGCATGCTATAAGGTAACATAATTCAAAGATTATTACACTTTGATCAGTGACTGTGTAAGTTAGAGATTTAGGGTTCTATCAAAGGATTCGAATAAAAACTGTTCAAATAATGTCCAGACATTTATTTCTATTTGTCTTCTATTAAATAATGAAGTTAAATTACATAGAATTAAATCGTTTGGACAATGCATTTCGGTTGTTTTTAGGATTGAAGAGAAATGCTTAGAACTTCAATCATGTTTTCCAATTAACAATTACATTAGATTTCACACAGCATCCAGATGGATCAGCACCCATGTGTTCTTCAGCAGATCTATACAAAATAACCCTGCCTAAACCAACCCTCTCTGACTAACACAACTATGAACACTGGTTCAAAGTTGTAGAAAACAACTAAACACTTACCTACTGCATCCGTAGTTCCTCAGACTTCCCATGAATACCACAACAATTGATAAAGATCAACCCTTTTCATCACGAAACTACTCCCAAACTTCCCAATCCAAAAAATGGCGTCTTTCAACCCCTAACTGACCGCACCTCTCTCTGTAACCAGCGCCACCGACCAAGTCCCCATCCGCCATCTCTAAATCACTGGCCACAGAACCATTCCTCTCTACCGGATGGTGAAATGCCAACACACTTCCGGCTCTTACCTCTCTTTCTCTCTTTGAACTTACTCTAAAACCAAATGTCTATTCTGACTTTGACATTTGAAACTAAATAAGTACGTAATTTGTACCTATTATTAAATGGAATAAAATAAATATCCATTATGGACTGTTACAATGCGCTCGGCGCTGACGAAGACATAATTTCGGTGTCGTTACCTACGAAATGCAATAGACTATTATGCTTCTTCTCACAATGTTTACACGGGCCGAACCGACATTCTGATGATGTGTGACCTGCACGTAAACAATTGTTACAAAGATTTCGATCTTTGACTAACTTAGTTCTATCTCTAACTGATAAATTAAGAAAGCTTATACACGTATATAATGGATGATTAGCACCACATACATGACACACAAAGCCTCGACGGTTTACTACCGCTATTACGACTTGATACGAAACTATACGATTTTTGTTCACTTTGTGCTTTGTGTTTAATAACCTGTGAATTATGTTTGTTATTATTGTCTGTGGGCTTAGAAATATTATCATGAATCATGTCAAGCATGTCTGCACGGTTCCGTAGGAAACCTAACAAATCATCTAATTTGATATGACCGTCTTGTGAATTAGAATGAATCGATCCCTTGTAGTTTTCCCACTCTCGCTCAGTGGAAGAATCAAGTTTTGACACAATGATAAAGTTAACTAAAGTGTCCCAGCCGTCGGTGGGTTCTCCTAATGATTTTAATGCACGTAAATTTCGTAAAACAACATCGATTAGTTGTCTAATGAGTGTTGATGATTCCCTATTGACGGGTTGTGCAGTAAACAAAGATTTGACATGATTATGAATAAGTAAACGATTATTATGGTACCTATGTTCCAATAAATCCCATGCGTGGGAATAATTTGTAGCCGTGAATTCTAACGCACTAATAACTTGTAAGGCAGAGCCACTAAGTGAAGATTTTAAATAGTGAAACTTTTGAATTGAATCAAGATCACTGCGCTTGTGAATCATTGTTAAATATGAATTCTTGTATTCAAGCCATTGATCGTAGGAACCATCAAAAGAGGGCAATTTAACTTCAGGTAATTTGAATAAATTATATCTTATCTGATGCGCATTATGTGTACATTTAGAATCAGAATTACCTTTACTGTCCGAATTATCTAGCAAACATTTAGCTATAGACATTATACTAAAGAATTGATCCTCAAATGACCCTCGATATTCTAGCTGTGAATTTATTTCTTTTTCTTCGGACATCATTTCAATTTTATCTTGTATCTGTGTAAACGATTTTAATAAATTAGATACAGATTCAATTCTCAATTCAAACTCAGCTCGATGCCTGTCTGACAACGCAGCACCCTCAAACTTAGCGACATATTTCTCGAATAGCGTTAATCTGCCCTTAATACAACCCCTTTGTTTCTTTAAATCGCTTATATCTACATAACTCGCGACATCCGAATCGTCACTCATTTTGGTAGTTTATAAAGAAGCAAAGGTTACTCACGTTTGTCCCGGAAAATGGCGGCAAGCACGCACGCGGTCCGGTACCGGTGCACGCGCATAGAACAAAGGCGTAGATACTGGAATGCGAAAATACACGGTTTTAGCACAAGGAAAATGAGAGGGAAGGAAGGGAGGAGCGGGAGTGGATGACCTGACCGTTTATCTCTTCCTCTTCGTATGATGGCTCAACTTCCTTGGCGATTTCTCGATTTATTTGTGATCCGGCTCGTAAGGTCCAATGTTTGAGTTCTGTCCTTGTTTCCTATTATTCTATCTCCTATCGGGATGGATAGATAGCAGGTTTGTAGACTCATAAACGAATTATTTATTTATGCTGGTTATAACGTTTATTGTATGAAACATAGATACATTTGTTAGGTACGAATTTAAAGCGAATTATAATGGCGACGACCTTGTCGCGTCTTTGAAGCCAAGTGACGTTGCGCTGAGACGAGTCCTCTGATTGGTGCAGTTTGGTGGTGACGTAATCGCATCTGATTGGTCGAGGCGCATACGAAGTTCTTGTTGCAGTGACAGGTGACATTTGAAGTGACAGGTGACATTGCAGTGACGTTTTTACACACCTATTGATGCAAGTGCGTACGATCTTCATGTGTATGTTGTTCCGTAGATAATTACACTCAAAGGCGCGTGAACAGTGACTATAATAAAACTCTTTATAATGAAACTACTACAAGATGTAATATGAAACTGATAAGATCTATTAAACATGTATTATATACACAGCAGGTAAACAAGCAACTTCTGAATGGAAACGATGATAAAAGACAAATACAGAAAGATCGCATCCACACCCTGCCTTGGGGTCATTGTGATACGATATTCTGATTTTTGTTTTAATCTACTAATAGTATTATACAAATACTCAACTCTCTCTCTAAATACTCTTTAATATTTACTAACTTATGGGTTTGTGTAATCTGAAAATAATGAATTTGTTATAATAATAATTATTAAATAGCAACTATTGTCGATACCACTTTTAAGTTATGCTTACGATTAGTTAAATAAATAATTTCAAAGTACTACCTATATATCTGTTTCATTGAACGCCTTCGACACCTTGATAAGTAAGAAGTATCTGTTATATAAAAGTTCTAACGCATTGATAAAATGACAGATCGTGTAGAGACGTGTTTTAAATAACAGCGTTAGTACAAATTCGACGTGGATTTCACATTTTTATTTCTAAATGAAGTTAACTAAACAACCAGTTTCACTACAAGTAAAAAATCTAGATATAATAAAAAACCATACCACTATAAATATAAAACACAGCTCTCTTTTACCGAATTCAATTCGAAGCATAATATGCGGTCCTTCGAACTGCGGAAAAACAAATGTCATGCTTAGTTTGCTTTTAGACAGCAACGGGCTCAAGTTTAGAAGTATATATTTATATTCTAAGACATCCTTCCAGCCAAAGTATATTTTTTTAAAAGAAGTATTGCGAAGAGTCCCTCACATAAAGTTGTTTATCTTCAATTCAAATGATGAAGTTTTACACCCTAATGAAGCAATGAAAAACTCTATTACAATATTTGATGATGTCAGCTGTGAGAATCAAACCAACATCCGGAATTATTTTGCAATGGGAAGACATCGGCTAATCGATTGCTTTTATCTGACACAAACATATTCAAAAATACCAAAACAACTGATTCGAGATAATGCAAACCTATTGATAATCTTTAAACAAGATGATGTCAATTTGAAACATCTTTATGACGAGCATGTAAATACAGATATAGAATGGCTTAAGTTTAAAGATCTATGTTCTCTAGTGTGGAGGGACCCTCATAATTTTTTATTGATAAACAAAGATTGTTGTATTAATAAGGGAAGATATCGCAAGGGTTTTGACATTTTTATCGACTTTTGATATCAACTATAAGCATGTGAATTCAGATAGATTTAGAGATATTTGTCATAATGAATTGAATAACGACAGATATCGAAAAAATCTGGACACCTTTATATACTTATCGTGAAATACAATATCATCATTTGCAAGAGATACTTGAAAGCACAAAGACGAAAGATGAGTCTTAATATTAAAGAAGATATAATAAAATCATCAAATATCATAAAAAATAAACTCAAACAGCTAAGAGACATAGAAGATCAAAATAACCATCAACTGAATAAAATATTTAAACCTGTTACTGGACCTTTAACACAAATGTTAGAATCTAATCAACCTAAGGTTTTTAATGTAAATACTATACAAATGCCAGCCGAATTAGATGATGCGTTTACCTCCACGCCATCAAGAGGATATAAACACACATCGAATGAAAATTCAAAAACAGAACATTATGCCTCGGGCTCAGAATATTTTAGTGATATGGAAAGCATTGATAACAAATACGATGATAACAAAGACGTATCTATAACAAAAAAATATCTGAGTAGCCTTTATGATATAAATATTCCTTTCGGTGTCCGGAAAGTAGGTCATCAGTTAATGATGGGTAATTGTCCAGTTAAAATAATTTCTTCAATCGATGGTGACCAGGAACCATGTAGAATCAAGATCGATAATATAGAATATCAATTGACTGAAGGACTAAAAGAGGTATTATTACACAAAAAACCAAATCTAGAATTAGTTACTGAAAATGACAAAAATGTTTATAAAAACATCTTGATAAATACGAATGCTCATAAACGTGATTATGATGACAGCGGACAGTTCAAGGGAGACAAAGGTGAAAAATATAAATACATTATTAAACCCATGTTCATTACATCAGCTGTTGATAGTAATAAAAAAGTGGGTGGTAATATAAACGTATTAAAAAGATATAGAAAAAATACTGATTTTATCTATTGGGATGATCCTAATGAGCTGGTCGAGAGATTAAAACTTCTCATTGCTTCCAAACAAGCTGGAAATACAAATCAAGACAATGAAATTATTTCAATCATAGAAGAACTGCAGGAAGCGCGTATAATAAAATCATAAATAACAAGTCATGATAAAGATTGGTTTAGTTGTTAAACATTTGTCAAAGATGTTAAAAATGAGTAAGGAAGATGTGGTGAACGAAATACACAAAAATGCTAGAATAAATTTTCCTCGTCGATGTGTTTTACTCAAAGACATAGATGATCTCTGGCAAGCAGATTTGATTGATGTTCACAAAATATCAAAATCGAATTCAAATTATAAATTTATACTAATCGTAATTGATTGTTTTTCGAAGTATGTTTGGGTCAGACCGCTAAAAAATAAAACTAAAGATTGTGTAACAAAAGCGTTTCAATCAATTTTGTATGGTGGTAGAGTCCCTGTAAACTTGCAAACTGACCAGGGTACGGAATTCTACAATATTTCTTTTAAAAATGTGATGCAAGTACATTCAATAAACCATTATTCAACATATTCGACTAAAAAGGCTTCAATAGTCGAACGAGTGATACGTACAATAAAAGGTAAACTTTATAAAATGTTTAGTTTGAAAGGTAACTTTAAATGGGTTGATGGAACTTTAGAAAAAGTTGTGAATGATTATAATAACACTAAGCACAGTACTATTCAAATGTGTTCAGCAAAAGTGAATAAACGTACAAAACACATGGTGGTGCAAATATACAATATTCATAGCAAACCAAAAATTAAAAGTAAATATCCTTTTGTTGTCGGTGATGTAGTACGAATAAGTAAGCATAAATCAAATTTTGAAAAAGGATACACTCCAAATTGGTCGACTGAGTTGTTTAAAGTAATAGTTATTCAGAATACTGATCCGCCGACGTATTTGCTCGAAGACTCAAGAAAATCTAAAGTTCTGGGATCATTTTATGCTCAAGAACTCCAAAAAACTAAAAATCCTAATGTGTACTTGGTTGAAAAAGTTCTTAAGACCAAAACCGAGCACATCTCGTCAGTCTTTTGCAGTAGTAGCTAGCGGGGATGAAATATGTTGTTGTTCCATGTTCCCAAACGTAAGCTTAAATGTTCTAAATATCCCGTTTGGTTCAACCGCAAACTCATCAAACTCTTTGCAGAAAAAGACAAACTAAGAACAAAATTCAAAAAATACAAAAACCCACGTGATTATATTGAATACACAATTCTAAGAAGCCGTTGCAAATCTTATGAAGAGCAGTGTTTTAATGATTTTGCATCCACAGCTGAAGACAACATCTAGAGACCAGGGTTGTTGCTGATATCAGCATCAGCATCAGCATCCGCTGATGATCAGCATTAAATTAGACATCAGCATCAGCATCCGCATCCGCATCGATCGATGCTGATTTACGATGCTGATGTTCGAGTCGCAACTTGTTCGAAAGGGTCGGGCTTAACGCGCATTTTTGTACAAATTAGGTAAACAAGCACAAACCTGTTTATTCGTTGCACTACACATTGCGTGGAGATAAAGTACAGGTTTTTGTGCTCGTCCGTGTATTTAAAATAAGTCGCGTCAGTAGTATTGTAGTACAATATTATAAACAATATTTTATTTCATTAAATACCAACCCACTAGTGAAACCACATTTTTTCATGTAGGTTCAATAGATTAGATTGATTCAATGCTAACTTTTTAGGGTTCCGTAGCCAAATGGCAAAAAACGAAACCCTTAAAGATTCGTCATGTCCGTCCACCCGTCTGTGCGTCCATATGTCACATCACAGCCGTTTTCTCCGAAACTATAAGTGCTATAAATCTGAAATTTAATAATCAGACGTATTCCGTGAACCGCGCTAAGATTTCATAAAACAATTGAAAAAAAATAATTACTTTTAGGGGTCCAATCCCCATATACTTAGAACCGAATCTTTAAAAATAAAATTTCATCGAACCCATAATGTGTGGGATATCTATGAATCTTCTAGGTCTTCAAAATAATATTAAGGTTTCTAACAGCATTTATTTCTAAACTAAATAATTTGGCCGAGAGACTCTTCCAAAGTGGAATGAGTGTCCCCCCTTAGTAGCTTCATCATCCTCATATCTTAAAAGTTAGAGGGGGGGCTAACTTTTAAGATCTGAGGATGATGAAGCTAAAAATAAAGTCGAATTTTTGTTTTATAAGACGTCAATAACTACTTCATAAATACAAACTATAAATTGAAAAAGAAAATTACAATCAACTAAAGAAAGACAGACAGACAGCGGATGCTTAATAATAGGGCCCCGTTGGCACTCTTTGGGGACGGAACTCTACACGGCATAATTTATCAAGACTCCGTTTCGATGATGAAAGGAGGAAAACTTGATCAGACACGCACTTGGCCAAAATCAGCATCAGCATCAGCATCCGCTGATGTCAAGATCAAAAATCAGCATCAGCATCTGCATCCGCTGATGTGTCAAAAACCTGCATCAGCAACAACCCTGCTAGAGACACCCCAAATATTTTTGGTCATACATAAAGAGCAAACGAAACAATAATTCATCTATACCTTCTACGATGCATTCTGCATCTTCAGATGCTTCCAACGGATTAGACATAGCTAACTTATTCGCCAATCATTTCTCCTCTGTTTATTCTTCTTCTTCAAATACTAACAATGACATGTCTTGTGCTTCTAGTTCTTTATCTATTCCTCCCATTTCCTCATCTTCATCTAACAGCTTAGGTAAATTATCATTTACTGAATCAGAAATTCTAAAACAATTAAAAAAGCTTGACACAACCAAAGGTGCTGGCCCGGATAAAATACCACCACTCTTTATAAAGCGCTGCGCTAAAGCTCTTAGTTTACCACTTATGTTATTAATCAACCAGTCACTAAGTGAAGCTACCTTCCCAGAAGAGTGGAAAAAGGCCAGAGTGGTTCCTATTTTTAAAAAAGGTGACCAAAAACTTGTCCAGAATTACCGACCCATTTCTGTTCTATCCTGTTTCTCTAAAGTATTTGAATCTCTTCTAACACCGTTTGTCTCACGTCACACAAAACAGTCTATATCTTATGCACAACATGGCTTCATGACTGGGCGCTCTGTTGATACTAATATGGTTACCTACGTCTCTGATATTGCTTTTAACCTTGATAAAGGAATCGAGACAGACGCAATTTATACAGATTTTACTAGTGCATTTGATAAAGTTGACCATAACATTCTTCTACATAAACTCGACCAGCAAGGGATCTGTCATCCACTTCTTGGGTGGTTCCAAAGTTATCTATCTAATAGACCACAAGTAGTTTCAGTCAAGGGATATGAGTCAACCACATATATTGCAAAGTCAGGTGTACCACAGGGTTCACATCTAGGTCCAGTTCTATTCCTAATTTTTATTAATGACATTACTTCTTCCATTAGGCATTGTAAATACTCTCTTTTCGCAGACGATTTGAAACTTTATCATACCATTAAATCCGCTACAGACTCCGAACAAATTCAAGATGACCTAAATTCAATAGTAACATGGTGTAAAAATAACAAAATGATCTTAAATCCTTCTAAATGTTTCCACATAAAATTTACAAGAAAAAAGAAACCATCTTATTCAAATTATCACATCGACAATGTAAACTTAACTAGAGTTAATGAAATAAGAGACTTAGGAATCACCCTAGACAACAAATTAAATTTCTTATCTCACTATGATAAAATTGTAAAAAAATCTGCGCAAATGCTAGGTTTTCTTAAACGAAATACTAAAGATTTCAAAAAACCACACACCAAAATTATCCTATATAACGCCCTAGTTAGAAGCAATTTAGAATTTTCATGCACCATCTGGAACCCTTTCTATGCTGTCCATTCCTTACGATTGGAGAGCATACAACGGTCTTTCACGCGCCACCTTGCATTCATATCTTCCAACATCTCCCACAGAGCTCCTTACACACAAAGATTAAAACACTTCAACATGCATTCTTTATATTGCCGCCGAAAGAGTCTTCAACTCACATTCTTACATAAAGTTGTGAATGGATCAGCTGACTGTAGTGATCTCCTAAACTGCATAGGTCTAACTGTCCCTAGTAGAATCCCAAGAAAACATATAGCTAAAATATTTCACACTCTCTTTTGTAACACCAACATAGGCCTTAAAGCTCCTGTAGTACAACTGTGTAATAATTTTAACCACTTCAGTAAACTAATTCCTAACATAGACATTTTCAGTGACAATCGTTTTAAATTTAAATCAAAAATTTTTGATTATTTCAAAAAAGAACCTTCTTTTTCTTAGACTTCTTTTATTTAATATACTAACTTTGTATCTTTATTAGTTATTATGATCTCACTCTTTGTATCTTTATTAGTTATTATGTTCTCACTCTTTGTATCTTTATTAGTTATTATGATCTCACTAGTTTTAAGTCTCAGCTTAGTTTTAATTAAACTCATTAAAGTTCCTACTATTTTAAAACATATTTATATATAATGTTGATAAATTCTATTACTTAATTTTCTAAAAACAAATTTTAATATCTTTATTATTATATAGTTTACCACGACAATACCCTTATTATAGTAGTTTGTGTTCACCTGTTATTAGGATATATATTAGAATAATTACCTTTATATACTGTGCTGTAAATGTTTGATATGTATTCTGTTGGTGATCCTTTAATAAATAAATAAAATAAATATGGAAGGATAGAGAACCGAGCGAACAATGGAAGACAATTCAAAGAAGAAGATATAGGAATAGACTTGAGACTGTGAAAGGGGAAGCTCAAGCTGATCCGCAGACTAAATTTAAAGCAGCAGATGTTAAGATTCCATTATTTATTAATAATGTTGATAAGAGCGTATCGGTGTCAGATATTTCTAACTACTTACAGCGCAAAACAAGTATAGAAGTAAGTCTAGAAAAGATAAGACCTAGATATCCACGCGACTATGACGCTTACAAATTGATGATTCCCCAGAGTAAGCTTTCAGTGTTTATGGATGTTAATTTATGGCCAGATGGAATAACGTTCAGACGCTTCGTCAGCTTTTTAAAGCGAAGCGATAATGAGGCAAGCAATCAAACGTAATTATTATGGATATTTGCAGATTAGTAAGTTTTAATTGTAAATCTATAAAAAGGTCCGCTGCGTGTGTGAACCGCCTATGTCAATCAGCTGATATAGTTGCGTTGCAAGAAACTTGGCTACTTTCACATGACTTACCGTACCTAGGAACCCTACATACAGACTTCGAGTACACCGGCAAATCCTCAGTCGATACATCAATCGGATTGCTACGCGGCCGGCCTTACGGTGGAATAGCGTTGTTGTGGCGAAAAAACGCATTTTCCTCTGTGTCAGTGATTGATTGCGCGAGTGATCGCATAGCAGCAGTGCAGTTCGAGATTGAAAACCGATTTTTCATTGTTATTAGCGTTTATATGCCTACACAGTGTTTAGATAACTTGCCGGAGTTTACCACCTGCCTAAGTGAAATAAGTGCTATTGTTGAGTGTAGCGGCATAGAAACAGTGTTTATGTTGGGTGATTATAACGCTCATCCGTGCGAGTTATTTAGTAATGAGATGATTAGTTTCTGTGAAGAACAATCATGGTTTTGTGCGGACTATAGAAAATTAGGTATGGATTCTAGTGAATATACGTTTATAAGTGATGCCCATGGTTCACGCCGGTGGTTGGACCACTGCGTCGTGACTCAGTCGGCATGGGACACTGTTATGGACACTAAGGTACGCTATGATATAATGTGGTCGGACCATTTCCCTTTGTTAATAACCTGTGATCTAAAGTTAGTTAGTAAGAAAATAGTTTCAATTGATAGTAATAGTTCAATTGAGAGAAAAGTATTATGGGGCAAACGACAACCCAAACAAATAAATAGTTATTCACAATATTGTCATGATAATTTAAAATTAATTAATTTTCCTAATGAATTTATATTGTGTGCGGACAAAATATGTGTAGATATAAGACATAGATGTATTATTGATAATCTTTACAGTGACATAGTTAATATTTTACAACAGGGTGCAATCTTGACATGTAAAAACATAAGTAATAAAAATCATAAAAATATAATTGGTTGGAACAAACATGTATACACAGCTCATAGGGAGGCTAGGGAATGTTTTAATATGTGGTGTTCTTTTGGAAAGCCTAGTAGTGGTCCTATATTTAATGACATGCATAATAGCCGGAAAGTATTTAAAGGGAAACTAAAATGGTGCCAGAACAACCAAGATCAGATTAAAATGGATGTGATTGCTGGGCAAAGAGAAGGGAAACAGTTCTCAAAATTTTGGCAATCAATTAAAAAACTAGATTCCAAACCAAGCCACCCCGCAAGTGTTGCAGGGTGTTCTGATCCAAAACAGGTGGCTGATTTATTTAGTAAACACTTTAGGGTAAAGTCATTATTAGGACCAGGTACCATACAGGGGGTGTGTGATGCCGAGTCCAGACAATGTAATGGTGCTACTATGACACAAATAACAGCAGGTGAGGTTAGAAAAGTTTTGAAAAACATGAGTACGGGTAAATCCCCAGGACATGATGGGCTCAGCATTGAACACCTGCGGCATGCCGGGGTTCATTTGCCAGGAGTACTGGCCATGTTCTACTCCATGTGCATCAGCCATGCATACCTGCCCGCAGACTGCATGAAAACCATTGTTGTACCCATAGTCAAGAACAGAACAGGTGATGTTTCTGACATTAACAACTATAGGCCAATATCCTTAGCTACCATTTTGGCAAAGTACTGGACCGGCTTCTGGATAAACACCTAGACCAACACATACAGATGCATGATGGACAGTTCGGTTTTAGAAAGGGACTGTCCACTGAGACTGCTATTCTGGGATTTAAGAATACTGTTAGGTACTATGTGGATAGACGGACGCCGGTCTATGCTTGTTTTCTAGATCTTTCGCGTGCTTTTGACACAGTGTGCTATGACAAACTGTGGCAAAAGCTACGTGAAACGAGTTTGCCTGGGGAACTGTGTTCTGTTTTTGAATATTGGTACAAGAGTCAAACAAATCAGGTAAAATGGGCAGGGGTGTTGTCTGATGCATATGAACTGGAATGTGGGGTAAGACAGGGGGGGGTGACTTCCCCCCACCTGTTCAACCTGTATGTAGATGGGCTTATAGATGGTCTTAGCAGGCTACCAGTTGGTTGTTCTATTGATGGTGTAAGCATTAATAATATAAGCTATGCCGATGATATGGTCTTGCTGGCACCATCTATAAGTGCACTTGAGAAGTTATTGGAGATCTGTGAAAACTATGCCACAAGTCACGGTCTCCAATATAATGTCAAAAAAAGTGAGCTTATGGTTTTTCCTCCTAAAGGAGTAACCATTAAAGAGGTGCCACCTGTTGTATTGAATGGATCTATTCTGAAAAGGGTAAAAAATTTTAAATACCTTGGTCATATTGTATGTGACACTTTAGAAGATGGACTTGATATAGAGAGAGAGCGAAGGGCGTTGACTGTCAGAGCTAATATGCTGGTTCGTAGGCTACACCGTTGTTCTAAGGAGGCAAAGATAACTTTGTTTAAATCATTCTGTCAAACATTCTATACGAGTAGCCTATGGACCACACATATACTCAAAAATCAGTCAACACCTTTCGTGTCCAATACAATAATGCATTCAGAATGTTGCTGGGGCTCCCGCGGTTCTGCAGCGCGTCCGGCATGTTTGCGGAGGCGCGCACGTACGGCTTCCATGCGTGCATCCGCAAAAAAGTCGCGTCGTTGCTGTGCAGGCTGCACGGGAGCACCAGCACCATTCTGAGTGCACTCTCCAATAAGTGGGACTGTCCCTTCCTACAGCATTGCAATCGAATAATGATGAAGTAAGTTTTAATCATTATTCGATTGCACTGTTAAAAAAAAAAAAATTGTGATTTACTTTTAAGACTAACATAGGTTAAGATACTGCTACTAACCCGATATGGACCGAAATTTAATTATCTTTATGTTAAATTCTCATGTATGTTGTCCGAAATAAATGAATTTTATTTATTATTTTTTATTTTTTATTTTATTACATAGCATTTTTCAGAAGGTATTAATAGTCGCATATAATCTAGTTTATTAGGCGATAAATATAAAAGGACAATAATAAATAAATAATAACATAAATACTACAATACAAACCAACACTACTAAAATAATAGAACCTACACATCTCCTTAAACCTCTGATCCCAACACAAAAAGATTTCTATTAGTCACGGTCCACGGGACCTAAGAGATCGCTGTAGGGTCCTCTTTAATATTCTCGCGGCACACAAAACCTTTTGATTCGGCACATATTCATCATTCTTTTGACCTTTCTGAATTAGGTACATGATTCTGATATTTGACCTTAAATACAAAACTAGAAGTCAATAACATAATGCAAAAGTAATTGATCCACAAATAAGATTACTTCTTTCGACCTTTTATACATTACAAAACTCTGATCTTTTATCTTATGGAAAAACAAATACTGTGTTTTATAAATTACCCGTATCATATTCTTAATAAATATTCGTAGTTTCTGCAAAAAATATTTCTCGTATATAACAGCATGAAGCAAGGTAACTCAAGCTACCACAAACATTTCCTAGATTCCCTTGAATTATGCAAACCGAAAGTACGTTGAAAAATATTCTCTCCGTACGTTCACGACCAAGCCGAAGTTTCTTTAAAAGGTTGGTAAAGAAAACAACATTTCTCAGACTATTTCCTGTAGGTCTTATTAAGGCAAAGTTAGTCAAAGCTCAGCTAATAATGGTAGAAAATAATTAAGGACTTACAAATATAATTAGGTATTTTAAAAGTGGCTCGGTAACGAGCAAAGAAAAAGTGGACTTGTGCATATCGCTAGGTATTTTATTTATCAATAAACTTTGACATTTAAAGTTTAGTGCTTGAAATTCAGTCAAATCAGATAGAGCCATTTTGCTTTTTAAATTATTAGAAAATGGTATGAGAAAAATTACAAGATCACAACGTAACCTTGGCCCTCGAGTGGGAGGTTATGTTGTGATCTTGTAATTTTTCTCATACCATTTTCTAATAATTTAGAAAAACTTAAGTGAGAGTCAATCACTATAAAATAACAAGTATTTTGCTTTTTGTTGAAGAATTTAAAAATAAGAAATGTTATAGTCAATAATTGTAAATGTCTTATCTTATAGAATATATATTTATATTACTTATTCATAATAAATAAGAATAAAAAAAGGAACCTGGTTGAAAAAGACTGTTTTTTATTGAATTACCTACGTAATGTTCTCATATCTGTTATGCAGCCGCAATTCCAAAGCATGTGTAATATGAAACCCTGCCCCGCGCACTCTTGCAGGAGTTTTAATAACAGGTGCGAGCACAAAGGCCAGAATTGCCGACTCCGGCAACCACAAACAAACGAAACATTCATTCAACGCCTCGGACTAGAAATACTTTATGTGCCGAACTTTGTTTGATGTTGCTTTGAAAATAACTAGAATGAGAAATGACATAAATAATTAGAAAATAAAAAGCAAGAATCTTAGTTTTCAGAAAAGGCATAATTTTTCATAAAAAATGTAGGTCCTAAGTAGGTACTACGAAGTCAAGTCAATTAAATACATATTATAATAAACACCTAGACCTAAGCTGACCGATATATGTAAGAAAATGTATGATATAATAATGTATTATAATAAATGTATTATATGGTGCTAAGTAGGTACCAAGAAGTCAAGTCAATCAAATAGATAGGTACTTATAATAAACACCTAAAGTTGACCGATAAATGTTTTTACTAAAATTTTGCGAGCATAAGAAAACAAATGCAGCATACAAATAAGACGGATCTATTCCCGTAGGCTTAGGCGGTGTTATTTTTAAAGCTTTTGTGGGCTTTAGCATGAATCTATTTCAACTTCGCAAGGATGATTTTGCACATATCTTACAAAACGTGCACTGCATTCCTCTCTGACTTTTGAATTATTGCTGGTCTACATTTTTCTTAATCTTGGCTCCTGTATCCTGTATAAGATTAGGTAAGTACCTAGGTACATCCATAACTTATCTAGTAAACCACCTTAACTATACCTAAGTGCACGGTCTACTACCATAATCGTTTGTTACCTTTAATGCATTTTGTAAGTAGGAACACACATATCTAAAAACAAGCAACAACAAACAAAATAGTGAAATGATTAATTAAATGAGTTTCACACACCTAATTTATCAGTTGTTACAAGTTTAACAGTTTTTAATGCTAAGTTTGCCACTAGTCCTATAGCTTTGCCTCATTACCTATAAGTAAGTAACTAATTGATTTTAGGTAGGTAGGTAGGTATGTATCATGGAATAATCTATCAAGGTACCTACCTCGCTCGGCACTTAAACTAGACTGCTGTTAAAAGATTTTCATAAGGTAGGTACCCATAATCCTTAACCCTAGATACCTACTATATGCTAGGACCACCTACGCTTTATATGTAGGTATTATTATACATACAGGGGGAGGTAATGGTTGCATTGTGCAGCTCTACGAGTCTTCGTAGAGCTGCACAATGCAACCATTACCTCTCACGTGTTCGTAGACAAGAACGATCACCATTTCGCTTTTGATTCATGAAGTACTTAGGTACTCTCGGAGTGACCGAATAGTGCGCCCTATATAAATTCTGTCTCGTCCGGAGGCTAGAGAGATTACGTGGGGCACTCACGAATTATTCCGATTGGAAACCCGATCACGGACGATCAATCAGATACATATTGTTACTTTGTGAGCAAGTTTCAGAAGTTCAACTGACATCGAGACTTCAATTGGTAGATACAGTTTTGTAAATAACTAGGTAGGTTTTTTAAAAGGCCTTGAAAATAATGGCAATTATAACTACGACTGCTGCAGAATATTGATTCTCAAAATAATATCAATCAAATTGGTGTATTTGATTGATTCAAAAAAATCCCTGCGCGACCTTGCCGCGATAGCACTTATCTATTAAAATTATTTTGTAATATTTACTGTGTATTTTCTGTAGGAAGCTCAATAAATAAATCTATACCTACTATATACTATCTATACTAATATTATAAAGCCGAAGAGTTTGATTGTTTGTTTGTTTGAACGCGCTAATCTCAGGAACCGCTGGTCCGATTTAAAAAATCTTTCAGTGTTGGATAGTCCATTTATAGAGGAAGGTTATAGGCTATATTTGATGAAAAAAAGCAAGCGAAGCTGTTGGCGGTCGGCTAGTATTATATATCTATACTATATATAATATTATAAAGAGGAAAGATTTGTTTGTTTGTTTGTTTGTAACGAATAGGCTCCGAAACTACTGGACCGATTTCAAAAATTCTTTCACCTTTGGAAAGCTACATTATCCCCGAGTAACATAGGCTATATTATATTTTAAAAAAATTAGGGATCTTTACTAAAACTCCAATAATGTAACATAGGGTGTAAAAAAAAGACCTGGAAAAATTCCTTTCGTCGCGTGCGCTGCGAAAACTATTGATGATAGAACAAAATCATGTACTACGACTTTGCAGAACTCATCATTATCTACAAAAAATGTCGCGACAGCATTATTATTATTTATTATTATTATTTATTTACAATAATTTGCACGGCATTAAATTAACCTATTACACAAATTATTAACATTACAAATATTAAACACTAGCAGCCCCCGCGAACTTCGTCTCGCCATATACTTTTATTTGCAACTATATCCATACTAAATTTCATCCAAATCGAATTATCCTGCGTAAGCATATATTTTCCCGCGGAAGCATTTAATTTTTACGCGGTAAAAAGTCTCTCGCCATATACTTTTATTTACAACTATCTACATACTAAATTTCATCGAAATCGAATTTTCCCACGTAAGCATATATTTTCCCGTGGAAGCATGTATTTTCCGCGGTGAAAAGTCTCTCGCCATATACTTTTATTTGCATCTATCTTCTGTATACTAAATTTTATCTAAATCGATTTTTTCCGCGTAAGCATATATTTTTCGCCGAACTATGTATTTTTCCGCGGTAAAAAGTAGCCTATGTTAGGATTAGGATATTACATATTATATTACATTACATTGACTCCCCCCCCCGTACCCCAGTGACGCTTACATGGAGCCTACATCGCATGCTGGCTAGCTGAGCGCGGTGAGCGACAACCTTGCGACTTTTTTCTAATACTTGCATTTTTAAACTCGTGATATCTTCCGAATGAAATGTCCGAATCGAATAATTCAAAAAGTTATAAAAAGGTATTAAAGCCGTCTTGAATATATAGTAATTTATTTTGATAAGGATTAATACCAAGGTACAAATGAAGACCCTTTCAAGAGGCGGAATATATAAATTAATATTTTAGAATAAAAAACTGCTTACTGTGACATAACTATAATATTTAGACATATGCTGTCGCGACATTTTTTGTAGATAATGATGAGTTCTGCAAAGTCGTAGTACATGATTTTGTTCTATCATCAATAGTTTTCGCAGCGCACGCGACGTAAGGAATTTTTCAGGTCATTTTTTTACACCTTATGTTACATTATTGGAGTTTTAGTAAGGATCCCTAATTTTTTTTTAAATATAATATAGCCTATGTTACTCGGGGATAATGTAGCTTTCCAAAGGTGAAAGAATTTTTGAAATCGGTCCAGTAGTTTCGGAGCCTATTCGTTACAAACAAACAAACAAACAAACAAACAAATCTTTCCTCTTTATAATATTAGTATAGATAAAATAGAAACATTAAATTATAAAAGATAAATTATTCTAAAAATTACATTATTACAAAATTAAATTAAATAAAACTATAATTATAACAATTCAGAATACTCTAGGCAAGCTTTGCGAAGTACCGCCCAGTCTCCTGCGAGTACATCGCAGTCTGGTCGTAGAGCCAGGAGCGCGTTGAGAGCGGAAAGAGATCGGGGGATAGGAGATCTAGAGCGTGCTACGGTACGGGACAAGGGAACGGAAAATAGTCTGTGTTTCCTAGATCGACAGTAATTGTTTGGCACATAGAGACGACACACTTCATTGTGCAGGTCTGGACAGTCAATTACATCTCTGAGAATCTTGCATACGTTTAAAAGTTGATCATAAGACCTTCTTACCTCCAAAGAGTTGTACTCCAGGCAGCCCAGCAAAAATGCAGTCGGGTACATGTACGGGTAGTAACCAAAAATACGTTTGTATAAGTATCTAAGGAAAGCTTTCTGAACCTTTTCCAGCAGAAGTGCATAAGTGCTTTCGTGCGGATTCCAGACACACGAGCTTGCTTCCAGCTTACTACGCACGAGGGTGTTGAATATTATGTCTAAATATTATAGTTGGCACAGTAAACAGTTTTTTATTCTAAAATATTAATTTATACAAGGTATACCAAAAAGGGTATATGAAGCCGAGGCGTGCGTGTTGACCGCAGCAAACAAAATACAACCCCGAAAAAAGATTTCAAAAAAACGCATTTTCAGATTTTCATAAAAAATTACACCTTCGGTATGTTTACAACGCGTTGACAACCCTAGAATGTATACTCACACGCAAAGGTCATCTAAGTTCATTCATCTAAGTGGTTCACTATGATTCCAATAGATGGCGGTATGATGAGAAATAAGTTTTATGAAATCGATAACACAATAAAGCCTAAGTCTAGTGTTATTATTGCAATTTGCAATAGAACTCATAAATTATTAAATACGTAACTTTATAATACAAATTGTATTTATTTACCCGACATCTTGTGGAAAATTATGCAACTTATTTCAATTTAATATTAAATTCTGTAGCACTGCGCTAAAAATAGTTACCTATACCTACTAGGTATGCAGAATTCTACGTAGGTAATTTATTTGATCACAATTTTAATTAACTAAAATACCTCATCATGTCAGTCGTAGGACGCCCACTGCTGGACAAGGGAGGCCCTTATTCATGAGCTACTTTGAGCCTGTTCATGAGGCCGATGGTGAAGCACCACGTTTCGGATCCATATCTCATCACTGGCAACACACACTGGTCACTGGCCCGAACTAAAATACCTATTTTACAAACTTACTAAACACATTCAATTTAAGCTTTGAGCTAACCGCTCCTGTCCTTGTGTTAATTGGACGTACCTACTCTTTCGCACTTGTGTACATGAAAAATGAGCTGGATGCTTGTCCTCGAGCTTTGCTGTAGCACATCAATCACATTGTTCGTACGTACCTACTCTCTCACACTAAACATAATTATGTACAACACAAAACACTAAAGTAGGTACATGTCCAGGTAGGTAGGTACTAGGTACGTTAGTAAAGTTAACAGGTTAGGAAATCTACACACGAAACACAAACTCACGACACGTACCTATTCAGTCTAGTAATCGACTCCAACTAAATAAAAAATTGATCAAAACATTTCTAGCAGAAAAATGAAAACATTGAAATCCCTTTGCATTGTCCGACAATCCTACTACTGAGACGCGACTATCGCACATATGACTACTGACATAAGGTTCAAATTCCTATTACAGTGTAGTAAGATACGTCCTTTTCTACAAACCGCCTCTAACTACCGCCAAAGAGAGCCGACGCGAAAGTGCGGCACGCGGCGCCCTTTGTAATTTTGGTGCAAAAATAATCATGGTTCAGTACAATTATTTCTTTATTTGATTTTAGTTTAAAAAATGTAATGTATGTTTTTAATGGTGAAATATTATTTTAATGAACAATCAGATATTTCCTTGATTTAATATTCGTTATTATGTATGGTATGTATTTAATATTCTAAACTTTTGGATTATTCAATGTGTTTACGGAACCCGAATATGTATTTGCCTATTTAGGTATTAGTGAAGAATGTTTATTCAGTCTTGTGATTTGAGCCGCGCGATAATGATGTACGACAATAACGTCTATTACGACATGGTGATGTGTGTTGGTGCAGCCGACCGTAACCTTATGGAGGCGAGGAGACGGTATGCGGAGGAGTATCCTCATAGGAATCTCCCTTCCTATGGGTGCTTCGCTCTGTGGTGAAGCGAGCTAGAACGTGCATCCAAATGGGCGGGCACCACATTGAACCACACTACGTTGGTTAGGTACCATTTTGGTGGTCAGTTATCAACAAAATTAGATATGTGTACCTAGTTACCTACCTACTTCATCAGTGATAAACAAATAGTTGTAAAAATGTGTTAGTGGCTTTGTGATTGTGATGTGAACTGTGATGTGACTGATGTGTTCTAGAAATGTGCGTGAATTGGATTCCAACATACCGCTAGAGGTAAGTAACTTTAAATGTAGATTTTAGCATTGATACATAGCAGGCCCTACAAGGTATGTACTTACATACTTACCTGTTACTGACGAAGTCTTAAATTGATAGATAAAAGGTATTATAGTAATTAAAATTGTGATTAATGAAATAATCTACGTAGAATTTTGCGTAAAAACTATTTTTAACCCAGTGACACAGAATAAAATTGGTAACTAGTTGATATTGATTATGCTCTTCTAAAATATTTTAAGAACTTATTAAGCCTAAATCCATATTATCTAGACCTAGAAAGTATGAATTATTTATGTATAAAATAGTTCACCAACAGTAATTTTACTATGAGTTAGAAAATAATTTGATAAAGCTTATATCGGACCATATTGCCATCTGTTATGAATTTTAGTGAACTAAGTAGCTAAGCGTATTCGTTGGGTGTGAGTGTGAGTGAGACGGAGCTAGTCCAGTGATTAATGAATGAGACAGCTTTCATTCATTTGTATTCGCATTGTATCTAGGGTTGTCACGTTTTTAAAAAACATTCGAATATAATTTTTCTAAAAAAAATTAAAAGTGAGTCTTTTTGAAATCTTTTTTCGGGGTTGTATTTTGTTCGCTGCGGTCAATCCACACCCCTCGGCTTCATATACCCTTTATGATACACCGTGTATATGCCGAGAGAGGTGGCAACACTGGCGCCAACAATACTAACCTCCACGAAAAATTAATTTATAAATTGAAATACTTGCTAAAACAGTGATATAAACAGTACGAATTGTATAAAAGTGTGAAATAATCAAGTATTATTGTTTTCGGGACAAAATAAACAGAACTAAAAGACAAATAAGCAGTGCTAAATTGTGAAACATCACTGATGTTTTGTTCGCGAACTAGAACAAGGAATACATAAACAAGACTCAAAATAACACATTTAGCCCTAATACATGGTAAAAGCATAACTAAAACACCGAAACAAGTTAAATTAGTGAAGAAAATACATAAACAATATTTCGTGAAGTGCGTCCATTGTTAAATTTTGTTGACGGTTGTTGCCGACGCACGCGCTGCTCCCTCGATTATTTATATTAATATTTATAACAATTTTGTTCTTTTGTAAAATTTGTGTACAAAACCATTGTTGATGATGATGAGTGAACCTATCTAAATAAAATTGAATGCAGAAATGACGATCTCACCGGAACGTAGCTACGAATGGCGTCTTTTGCAAATGGCGCGTACGCGCAAACTTCAGAGTCGGTCTCCCGGTAACGACATCTACGCACGTCTCGAGTTACTCCGGAGAAATCGGGATTTTGTAGCATCTATTCCAACTAAAAAGTCTTTTTCACATTACCACTTCGTACACCAGTGACCTACCTCCCTAACAAAGTGGTCATTCGAACCGGATCGTCACCTGTACTGAAGCATTTTGTTTGTGAAAAATGTTCCACACACCGCGCACGCCGCGCAAAGGAAATAAATCACGTGGCGCTAAAACGGATTGCAGTGATGGGAATGGAATTGATCCGAGTGTTCCTCCCCCGACTCCGAAACAAGAACACACAGAAGTTTTTGCAAGTTTATGTAGTGTAAGCAAAAAGTCAGAAAAGTCTTCTACGAGTATAACCTCTTCGCGTCGCCGGCAACTCGAAATAGAAGCCGAGACAGCTAAGGCTCAACTACGAATTGAGGCGATAGAAGCAGAAGCACAGGCAGAAGCTAAAGCTGCCAGAATTAAATCCGAAATACGAGTCGAATTATTGAAGAAACGGCTCGCCGCGGACGTCGCTGACCTGGAGTCCCGCCACTCGAAGAGCTCGCCTGCACCATCTGTAACAAGTAAAGTAAAGAATTGGCTTGATAAATCAGCCGAGCAAAAGCCTGCGCCTGAGGCTGAACCTCCACGCATGCCCGCTGGCCAGACTGATATCCAAATGCTTGCCTTTGCCTTGAGAGACGCAGTCGCCGCTTCTTCTTCTTCGCAGCATCAGCAGCAGTTGCTTACTAGAATGTCTACATCTAAGGACTTACCTGCTTATTCCGGAGACCCCATGGACTGGCTACAATTCAAAGAATCATATCATGAATCTACCAAGCTCTGTAAGTACAGTGACTCAGAAAATGTATGGCGCCTTCGAAAGTGTCTTCGCGGCGAGGCTAAAGAAGCAGTTACTTCATTGCTAATTGGCGGCGTCACCCCTGATGTGATCATGGACACATTAGAGCTACGCTTTGGAAAACCTGAGACTATAATGTGTAAAATTGTCATACAGCTCAAGAAAATACACCCGTTGCCTATGACATTCCACAACGAGCTTATTTGTTTTGCTGTAAAAATTAAAAACTATGTGACGGCTGCAATAGTGTTAAAACAAAATGATTACCTACGCAGTCCCGAACTAGTTTCAATTATATTGTCTAAATTACCTACCATTCTTATAAACAAATGGTGTGATTACTACTATGAAAAACAGATCACCGCTAGTAATTTAGATATTCCAAGATTGGAATTATTAAGCAATTTTTTGTACCGAGAAGCGAATAAAATTGCAAATTCCGGCGTAAGTCATATTCATTTACAATCTATGAAAAAACCGGACCAGCGCGAACACAAACACAGCGCAGCTACTATTATGTACGCTACGACGCACAACAACAGCGACGGCGAAGCTGACAAATGCAAGTTTTGTCACAAAACCGGACATAACCTGCAAGACTGCCCGCGCTTCAAACGCGCGATGCGTAAGGATCGATGGAGATTTGCAAAAGTAAATAAACTTTGCTACAAATGTTTACTTCGTCACGACTTTGGCACCTGCTTTGCAAAGAACTGCGACATCGAGGGCTGTGACCAGCCGCACCATCGTCTTCTTCACTGGACCAGGCCGTGTGAGAATAAGAGTACTGAAGGGACCGAGGAGGAAACGGAGATTACCCACGAGACAGTGAACCATACCGTGGCGTCATTAAACCCTAAAGTACTTCTCAAAACGGTACCACTGACAGTGCACGGGCCGGCAGGTTCTATGCACACCCACGCGTTGCTGGACGACGGAGCCACGGTGACCTTGATCGCGGCGGAGCTGGCTGACAAGCTAGGTCTTCACGGGACCACCCAGAAGATGCGAGCGCGTAGTGCATGGGATAACGGTGAATTAGTGTGTGAAACGCAAATCGTTAAGTTTAAAATCGCAAATAATAATAATAAAAATTATTACATAAGTGCGCGCAAAATAAAATCATTAAATTTACCAGTGCAATCGTTACCTAACATTGACTTTAGTAAATACGGTTTAGGTAGTGATTTTGTTACAAATAATTTGTGTAAATGTGACGCGCAACCAATGTTATTGATAGGCCAGGATAACCATGATTTGATAACGCCTGTACAGTGTTATCGAAGTGAGCAGCGTGGGCCTTACGTCTCACAGACCCCGCTAGGTTGGTGTGTACACGGGACCTCGGTAAGTGACCTGTTACATAATTCTAGTCCGTATGTCTCTCTTGCCTACGACTGTCCTGGTAATACCGGCCCACAAGAAAATATTTTTCATTTGTGTGAGTTTCAACCAGCGGAGACGATCTCTGAGGTCGCCTCCCCCTGCGTCCCGATTCACCCTGAGGACTGTGAGAAACGGTGCGCACTGCTGCACGAGGAAGTACGAAAATCTTTTTTGTTAGATTCCATTGGAGTAGGTACGAAGCCCCGCGTCAACCCTGATGATGAACGCGCGATCTCCATATTAGATCGGACTGCTGAGCTTCGCCATGGACAATGGTACGTTGGTCTACCGTGGAAAACGGAAAATCATTATTTACCTGACTCCTACTCTAATGCTTTTAGACGCTTAAAATCTATTCAAAAGAAAATGTTATATAATAACGATTATTCACAACGTTATCACGAACGAATATCGCATCTATTTTCTAACGGCTATGCTAAGGAGCTAGTAGGTATAGGTAGCTATAGCGATGGACGTGTATGGTACCTACCTCACTTCGGGGTTGATAACCCGAACAAAAGAAAACTACGATTAGTTTTTGATGCAGCTGCGAAATCGAATAATCGCTCTTTGAATGATTTTCTCTTACAAGGTCCCGATCTGTTGCAATCTTTATTGGGAATTATGTTTAGATTTAGGGAAAATTGTATAGTATAATAGGAGACATACAAGATATGTTTCTACGTATAAAAATACGTGAGCAAGATACTCACGCGTTGCGTTTTTTGTGGCAGGATGAAGTCTGTAATAATAACAATATACCCGAACGCGTATCATCATCATCATCGAAGGTGACCCCTGTTAAGGAGTACGCAATGACGTCACTTATCTTTGGTGCGAACTGTTCTCCGTTCATCGCACAGTATATAAATCAAATAAAAAACAAGACAAGGCCGTAAGGTTTAATATTGAAAACCAACCGGAACGAACCTTAGGTTTATTATGGTTTCCTGAAAGCGATACTTTTGCATTTGACTTGTCGTTAAAACGCATTGCTCCTGATATATTAAATAATACTAGAAAACCGTCAAAACGTGAACTCTTAAGCATTATTATGTCTATTTTTGATTTGCATGGATTTTTAAGCCCTTTTACTGTAAAATCTAAGATAATAATGCAGGAAGTTTGGAAAATAGGTATAAAGTGGGACGATGAAATTCCAAATAACTTATTTATTCAATTTCAAGACTGGTTATTGCAATTACAAACAATTGTTGACATTCGCATTCCTAGGTGGTATTTTAAATTTACTAGTGTGAGCGAGAAGGAGATAGCAACACATGTTACAGGTGAGAGCGAGATGGAGTTACACGTCTTTGGAGACGCTAGCCCGCGCATTTATGCTTCGGTTGCATATTGGCGTAAGTTAGAATGCAATGGAAATGTTTCCGTTTCATTTATAGCTTGTAAAAATCGCGTCGCGCCGTTGAAGTCCATCACGATCCCACGGCTGGAGCTACAGGGCGCTCTTCTAGCTTGCCGTCTAGCTGAAACAATAAAAAAAGAACATAGAATTAAACCTGTTAGGACATTTTATTGGATTGATTCTACCGTTGTTTTACACTGGATTAGAAACGAACACCGTAATTATAAAACATTTATAGCCAACCGATTAGGAGAAATTGATGAATATACAAAAATTAATGAATGGAATTACGTTCCCTCAGAACTGAATATGGCGGACTTAGCTACTAAAATTACTGATTACAACTTACGTAGTGATTGTTCTTGGTTCACGGGACCCTCGTTCTTGTACGATCGTCCGGAAAGCTGGCCGCAGCAACCTGAAACATTAAAAATAAATACAAATGATGATTTAGAAGAAATACAATCGGTTTTTCATACTCACAGCGATACTTATGTTTTACCCGTCCCGGATCCAAATAGGTTTTCTTCCTGGATGAGGCTGCTTTGTTGTGCTGCAACTGTACTATTGTTTATTTCAAAATGTAGAAAAAATAAAACTCGCTTTATTGATTCCGAATTTATTAATAAGGCGGAAGTTTTACTGATAAGACATTCACAATCACAATCATTTCCACGCGAAATAATTTTGTTGAAAAATAATAGTGAAATTAATTTTGATAGTCGTTTACGTACTTTAACACCGTTCTTAGATAGCGATAAGGTTTTACGAGTTGGCGGGCGCATTAACGCCGCGAGTCAAGTAGATGATCAAATGAAAAATCCAATCATTCTTGACGGTCGCGACCGTGTAGCTAGACTTATAGTTAAACACTATCACGAACGTGTTGCTCACTCGTTTAACGAATTAGTCGTAAACGAACTTAGGCAAAAATATTGGATAGTCAATTTAAGACCTACCGTTCGGACGGTAGCATCTCAGTGCTTATTGTGTCGCATTAGGAAAGCTAACCCTAGACCGCCGCGACTAGGCGACCTGCCTCCTGAGCGGCTCGCTCATCATCAGCGCCCGTTCACGATGTGCGGTCTAGATTTATTCGGACCTATAGAAGTAACAGTAGGTAGACAAAGGCCTAAGCGGTACGGGGTTCTATTTACATGTTTAACTGTGCGCGCGATACATATAGAAATAGTTCAAAATCTAACAGCTGATTCCTTAATTATACTAGCGTTTTTTCCTTCAGAAATAAGTCCTGAAATAATAATTATTTGCAACTATGTAGTATGCATAATTGTGCACCGTTACATTCACTACCGTTTAGAGTATTAAAATCAAAATCTCTAGGCGCTGTCAGTGTCACAGCCTGCCGTCTCGTTCGCTGGTACTTCATTCGCATTTTAGTGCTCAACCGTTCGTCACGTAAAATTGCGAAAGTTTCGCACTAGTAAAATAAACAATTGTGAACCAATATAATTACGTTTTATCATGGCCAAAACAAGTTTAATTTGCCATTCTTACGTAAGTGATCAACTACAAATCATAAAATTTGTTATAAAAATCCAAGTTGAGTCCAAGTGACTCGGAACCAAATCATACCATTGAAAAAGGTAAGTCAATTTATTATTACAAATATGCTTAGCTATTTTGTGGGCATAGACAACAAAAATACATTCGGGCTGATCGTCGGACAGTCTCATAATTATGATGTCATGCCGCACTACCCTCATCTACAATGTAGGTTATTGAAAGCTTATGTACCTAGCTCATATTGTGCGCAAAGACAATAAAAATGCATTCGAGCTGATCATCGGACAGTCTCATCGCAACAATGATGTCGTAACGCGCTACCCGCATTTGCAATGTGGTTTATTGAAACGTCAATTTATTATTACATGCGTACCTACTTATGTAGTTCATATCGTGCGCAAAAACAACAAAAATGCATTCGAGCTGATCATCGGACAGTCTCATCGCAACAATGATGTCATAAAGCGCTACCCGCATTTAAAATGTGGGTTATTGAAAACAGATACTGTGTTAGTTTCTGTGTACAACAATACGTATTTATACTAATAATGTACTATGATAGTCATACAATGCATTCGAGCAGTATTCAGGACTGTCTCATCGCATATTGACTATCAAATTAACAAGTTAATGCACTCGAGCTGATCTTTGGGCTGACTCATCGCATTTGTACAACATAATTTAGAAGATAATTATATCGAGCTGTTCTATGGGCTGTCTCACTTATTCTACTTCCCTCATTGCATCTGGACATGGAGTTGATGAATATAAACCCCATAGATTGGGGAGTTTGTGTATCCACCACACTAAAAGGTTTGTTAGCGGCAAACTTAATTTACCACAGTGAGTTGAAAGGTTAAGTAGTAAGTACCTACACAAATGACGCTGCAGCCTATCTTCTGATAAACATATCCCTACGTCGGTTTGACGAAATCTATGGGAAAATATTGGGTGGCACTATTATTAGGCCATCGCCATACGGCACTTTGGGCAAAACAAAACACAAGGATAGATTTGACATTATTACAGTGTAGTGTTACACAAGTAAAATTTATTTGATACATTCGGATATACTTTTGGGTTTATCCTCTGTGTAATTATTAAATTGTTTTAAATTTTATACTTAACGTCCACTTATTTGAAAAATAATATGGAATAGAGTAGTTCTACTTGGTGATTTATGCATAGTAGGTAACTATGCATAATACCTACCTAATTTTGCATTATAAATAATACAAACAATCACCATTAGATATTTATCAAGATATCATAATTATCTATTATGTATACCATGTATACCTATAATACCTATGTTTTATTATTATTATTACTACATCCTGCAAGTTGTAGATTTTCCTGCAAAAAATGTTTCCTTCCATACGTATCCGATTATTTTGGGATTGAAGCGAACTTTATAAGCAAACTATAAAGTGGTTTACTTGTGACCAACATACGCAACTTTATAAATATTAGTCTTGTAAAACAATAAGAACGAGCTATGAAGAAGTTTACAAGGGTGAATTATGAAATATTCAGCATTCTGAATCTGTTATTAGGTTTTTTCAGTACCTCTGATGCAAACTGGCTAATCTTACAAAGAAACAGCCAATCGCATCGAATAATACCGCACGTCGAGAAGTCTACATCCGTAGTCCAGTACATCCAGGACGCCAGTGCAGCAGTGGACACACCGCCGACTCAGCCGCCGAGCATAAAGGAGACGAGGTACCCAAAAACCATCGACCGTATTTCCGACATCAATAATAACCCATAGTAACTACCATCTTGGTACAGATATCTGCTTATAAACAGATGTTTTTATTTTTTAAACAGTCGTTTTAACATTCGGTCCGCCTCTTGGTGAGACCTAAGTACAAAACTAAAGGTTTGTGTACAATAATAATATAATCCAGCATTGAAGGATCGCAGCAATCAAGACATCGCAGCGTGCTCAACTATCTTATATTAATTACTATAAGTTCATTCCTGGAATCCTTTTAAAATCCATACCGAATTGAAATGTGCATCTTAAATATAAGCTGCTATGGTGTGCGAAAGAAGATTCCGCCCCGCGGCACCAGCCGCATTATGACCGATGTACATATCGGGTCAAGACCAAGCGTGTTTTACCAACATGAAATATACAAACCTACTTGGCTGTATGCTGTAGGGTGCGCCATCACTGGCAACTAAGAAATTATTGTCAGTTTTCATGTGTGCATGTCGGAGAGTTTTTTCTACGCTACCTACGTCCATTGAGTTACGGATAATACGTACAACTATTTCCAAATTCTCTCTCAATGTGATACACTAACGTGTTTACATGACACAAAATATAATTATGAATATTCTGCTGTTAAGTGTATAGTAACTTCCTAAAGTTATGAACCATGAATCGCTTCAGATAATCTACTATTAGCGTTGCTATATTTTTAATATCATTTTATATAATAATAACTATGTATCAATGTAACCGTTTCAAACTTACATAGTTATTATGTAAACTATATATTATTATATATAGTTTTATAACTGATTTCTATAATAATGTCTAAGACTGGGTTAGCTAGAGACCTATTATGAATTCAACTTCGTTTGAATATAAATCCAGGGTTTCACAAATACATGTTATTGAGTTAAATCCCATGATTTCTGTTTTACACCCACGGGATGCATCAGCTGTCATGCAATGGAACACATCGCATTTTTAAAGAAATTAACATCTGGATAAAGTTTTCAAAATGTAGAATATGAAATAAGTTGGTATTTTCAACCACTGCATAGTCGGTTTTCTATTGTGCACTTGCCCAGAATTTTATTGCCTTTTATAAGCCTTAAAATTGCATATTTTTATTTTCTTCATTCGACAAAAATAATGGTAGCTCCACGCTACCCTATAATCATTTTAAGGAATTTAAAATGACAATACTAAAGATTAGAGTTGTATAGTTAATTCTGGCGCCTCAACAACGGGGTATGGGTCGTGTAATTGTAGAGAAGGTAGACCTTGGTCGAAATATGATATAAATTTCCATACAGATAAAGCTGCAAGTTATCTACTACCATTATAGGTTAAATATATATATATATATATATATATATATAATTCCTTTTTTGCATCCATACATCAATAGAATGAGAGAAAACCAGTCTCCCATCTAAGTGAATTGAACTATCGACAGTTCGTCGACAGAAAAGGAAACAGTCACGACTGAGTCCTCGAAAAACGTTACTAAATAAGTACCTAAACAATCAATTACCCCAGATCTTTTTGCCTTTTGCAAATACAAAAAAAAAAAAAAAAAAATGTGACTTGTAAGGTCTAGAATAAGTGTCTAGGACACGCCTGACATCTTCCTTTTACGTTGTCATGGGCTAAAATAGTTTTATACTACGTTTCTACGGTTTCTTTTTGACTCTCAGTTAAACAATTATTTACAAAACCGAAGAAGAGGCTTTATTCCCCATTGGTATATTCAGCCGTTATATCTGTTATTTAGAAACTTTTTACACAATAATTAATCTTAATGGACCAGCAACAATAACGTGTTAATTTAATTTGTTGTCGCTAAGACAATTATACATTATATTATCTCCACCATACGGGGACATCAAAAATAATCTCTACCAAGTATGTAGCACAATAGTTGTCTGGGAAGGTCGTGTATATTTAAATATATATACATACAAACACATTTGTGAAGTTAATATTTCTTACAGTTTTGAGAGTTGTTTACAACAATCTATATTATATAATTCTTTTCACCACAGTTATTTAACTTTACATACAAAATTGTATCTATACTCAATAGCAACAAGAAAGCGTTCCTATTGGTACTCCTTTGAATAGTTCAATCAAACATATTTTCAGACGATCGGATACATGAATATTCGATCACAAGTTTAAATCCTCTATGGATGTTTTGGAGTTTGCTCCCTTGTAAATAAAACTATCGATTTCAGTAAAAAATAGTACAAAAAATGTCTTACTGACTTTAGAAAGGTTTTTGGTACTAGTAAACCGAATAGAATCTAAATAAATTTTGATATGAGTATGATCGTTTATCACCAGTGTATCTTATTGGCGTTTGAGAAAGCCCTTTATCTATGAATAAAATCATAGTAAAGCCACGCATTAACAGCTATATTTAAACATTATGTAATTACTAATGTTTAAACATTATGTTATTACTAATTATTACTAATTACAACAAAAACGGTTCTTCCTTTGCAATGGAAAGGTTCTGCAAAAGAACAATCATACAAACCTGGAGAACATTTTCAATTATGAGATTTGTTTTAACACACAAATTATAAGCCACAACATTTTTATGTTGATAGTGTAATAAAAATACTGTTCAAAATAATATAATTATAATAGGGTAAATAACCTAGGAATTTATTTAATAAACGAAATAGTGGTTACCCACATCATGACATATAAAACATATATTTTCGATAGATTTCGAGTGAAGTCACTCATAATTCTAAGTTCAACTTAATTTAGTATAATTTCTCTATTGAGTAATTTTAGTGTGATTTTATTTCCTCAATCAGCTCTAAAAGTCTACATAGTTGCAAATAATTATTATTTCAGGACTTATTTCTGAAGGAAAAAACGCTAGTATAATTGATGATTAAACGAACTTACCAAGTGAAGTTCTATCATAATTATACGTGGCGTTTTTTCCGAAGAAATAAGTACCAATTCCCTCCCAACCCAAGGACCCTGATGCTGATTTGATTTCGTCAACAAAATCAAGAAAAAGTATTCAAGAATATCTGATGTAATATATCTCTTAACGAAATGACGTACCAGCGAACGAGACGGCAGGCTGTGACACTGACAGCGCCTAGAGATTTTGATTTTAATACTCTAAACGGTAGTGAATGTAACGGTGCACAATTATGCATACTACATAGTTGCAAATAATTATTATTTCAGGACTTATTTCTTCGGAAAAAACGCCACGTATAATTATGATAGAACTTCACTTGGTAAGTTCGTTTAATCATCAATTATGTCACTCAGACGGATGGCCGCGCGCCGTGGATGGCCAGATACAATAATGAGCGACAACGGGACGAATCTTAGGAAAGCGGACGTTGACCTGAGAAAGTCTCTTCTTGATCTGGATCAGCAGCAAGTTGTGTCTGATGCATTGAACAAAGGTGTGACCTGGAAGTTTATATCGCCTGCGAGCCCACATATGGGGGGCGCGTGGGAACGTTTGATACGAACTGTCAAAACAGCACTTAGGGTTGTTTTGAAAGAAAGAGCTCCACGAGAAGAGGTACTGACAACTCTTCTCGCAGAAGTAGAAAATATTGTGAATAGTCGACCACTTACTCACGTATCAGTAGACCCTAGGAGTCAGGAGTCATTAACCCCTAACCATTTTTTAATAGGAAGTTCTTCTAACTTACCTGTTCCCGGTGTCTTCGACGACGACGACCTGTACCTGCGGCGCCAGTGGCGCACCGCTCAGCGCTTGGCTGACCTATTCTGGAGCCGGTGGGTAAAAGAGATCTTACCTGTTCTCATCACTCGAACGAAGTGGAATCGCGAAGGGCAGCAGCTAAAGGTAGGTGACCTAGTGATCGTGGTTGATCCTTCCTTACATCGAAATTGCTGGCCAAAAGGGATTGTGGTTAAGGTATATCCAGGGCAGGACGGTAGGGTGAGAGTCTTGGACATACGGACTGGGACGTCAGTGATTAAGCGTCCCGCCGCGCGTGTAGCCCTTCTCAACGTTTGAGTGTCGCTATGACGACACTAGGGGGGAAAGTGTTGCCGACGCACGCGCTGCTCCCTCGATTATTTATATTAATATTTATAACAATTTTGTTCTTTTGTAAAATTTGTGTACAAAACCATTGTTGATGATGATGAGTGAACCTATCTAAATAAAATTGAATGCAGAAATGACGATCTCACCGGAACGTAGCTACGAATGGCGTCTTTTGCAAATGGCGCGTACGCGCAAACTTCAGAGTCGGTCTCCCAGTAATGGCTACTGCGCACGTAAAAAGTTACTCCGGAGAAATCGGGATTTTGAGCATCTATTCCAACTAAAAAGTCTTTTTCACATTACCACTTCGTACACCAGTGACCTGCCTCCCTAACAACGGTTGTCTGTGAAAAAAATCGAAATTCCGTTACAAAAACGACCCAAATCCTGAATTCGATAGATCTGCGTTCATATTTAGAGGCTCAAAGTCATTACAGAAGTAACAAAAAGTGCTCAAATCTTGCACCTAACTGTTCTGTTGAAATAACTTTTCTGACATAAAACATTTTCTTGAACCTCGGAACTGTCTGTACATCATAACCGTCCATTATGGAGGAAGTCCTAAACGCATTAAGATCAATAAAAATTGATCTTGACGAACAAAGAGCAGAAATCCATAAAACTGGAAAAAATGTCACCGAACAGGTCACAGAAAACATAAACAAAATGTTTGAAGAAAAATTTTATTCACTGGAGAAAAAACATGAAACATTACAAGAACTATTAGAACATCATGAAAAAAGGATCTACTATTTAGAACAACAGTCAAGGAAAAGAAACTTGGTCTTATTTGGCATCGAAGAATCAGAAACTTCATATGATAATCTTGAAAAAAACATTGTCAAATGGATAGAAATATTTCTCTATGAAATTATTATACAATGACATACAAGAAGTAAGAAGAGTAGGTAAAAAAGAAGGAAGACCTCGACCAATAGTGGTAACTCTTTCAACCCTTGGTTTGAAAATAAAAATTCTTAAACAAAGAGATGCTTTAAAAAGTACCAACTATTATATAAAAGAGGATTATCCCAAGCAGGTAATTGAAAAGAGAAAGGAATTACAAGAACAGCTGCGCATCGAGAAAGAAAAAGGTAACACAGCTTTTATAAGATATGACAAGCTTGTTATTCTAAATAATACCAGCAAGAGAAAATTACCTGTGTCACCTGAAAATGTTCTCACAACAACAAGAACGCAGAAAAACACACAAATCAATAAAAAGAATAAAATACAACAATCTGAATCTTCTCTCAAAAGATCAAATAGTTTATCGGAAGGAGTTTTAAAACCTGGAATACTAAATTTCTTAGTAAGCAAAAATCAGACAAGCCAAAATGAAAAAAATTATGATAATACTGCATAGCAATCAATCCTCCAACATAAAAAACAAGAATAATAAAGAAAAACTTACCCAACATCTTCCAACCCGGTTAGTCACCGTGGAAGATTATGACTATAACCCTCCAAAAAAATACATAAAGAAAAAAGGAAATAATAAGAAAACCCATCAAATATACATTGCGACATACAATGTAACAACCTTATCCACTCATGAACGCTTGATAGAACTTGAAGAAGCCATCAAAAATATTAAATATGACATAATTGGAATTTCTGAAATGAGAAGACTTGGTGCAAGCATCGAAGAACATGAAAACTTCATATTATGCTACAAAGGAGACACACCAGGTAAATTTGGAGTAGGTTTCATAATTAATAAGATACATAAGTCCCATATTGAAAGCTTTGCTGGCATATCTGAACGTGTCGCAGTACTAAATATGAACTTTTCAGGCTACTTATTTACTATTATACAAGTCTATGCACCAACAGAAGCTGCAAACGAATATGAAATAGATGATTTCTATAGATCACTAGAACAGGTATTAGAAACCACACACCCAAATATTATTCTAATGGGAGACTTCAATGCCAAGATAGGAGTACCAAAAAAAGAAGAATACCTTATAACAAGAGAATACGGATTCGGAAAAAGAAATAACAGAGGTAAACTTTTAGTAGATTTTGCGCTACAACACAAACTTACCATTATAAATACCTGTTTCAGAAAGAAGTCATCAAGAAAATGGACATGGAGATCTCCGAATGGAAATGTAAAAAATGAGATCGACTATGTTCTATCAAATAAACCAGTCTTATTCCAGAACATTGATACCATGAACTTAAACTACCCTTCAGATCATAGGCTACTCAGAGCTAAGGTAAAGTTAACCAATCAAAAACTAAGCAGAAAAAACTACACAAACAACAAAGGTAGCGAACTGAAAAACAAAGAAGAAATATCAGTATACAGAGACAAATTGACAACAACACTATTAAACAACAACGATAACCAGCCTACAGTATCAGTACAAACCGAATATGATCATATAACAAACGCAATAACTAATAGCCTTAAAATAGCCAAAGAGATGAAGACCGGAAACAAAACACACAATTTTTTTTCAAAACGAACAGAATTACTACTACAAAGAAGAAAAGATCTACAAAAAACACAGAATAAATCAAGAGCAATGAAAAACGAACTGTCGGCGCTATACAAATTAGTGAACAAGTACATCAAATACGAATACGCCAAATACAGACAACATATTATAGAAAAACATCTTTATTGCACCGGAAGCACCAAAAAAGCCTACAAAGAACTTGAAACTAACAAAACTTGGATAGAAGGATTGAATAAATCAGGCATGGACTTAAATAAGCGAAGTGATATCATCAGAACAGCTACAGATTTTTACAGAAAACTTATGACGAACTTAACTTAATTATGATGAACTTATAACTTATTATTATGACGAAATTCACACAACCTCCAATTTAAACAACCTAACAGAACACAAAGTAGATGAAAACTTCAACATGATTAATCAAATTGAAATAATAGATACAATAAAGAGGCTGAAATATGAAAAGTCACCTGGATCTGACAATATCACGAACGAAGCTCTAAAAACGGCACAAGATATCCTTGCAACACCATTAACTAACCTTTTCAATTTGATACTGCTGAAATCTGAAACACCAAAACAATGGTCAGAATCAAACATTATTCTATTATATAAGAAAGGAGATCCCAAAGATATAGGAAACTATAGACCTATAAGTCTATTACCGGCTTTATACAAACTTTTCTCAACTATCATTAATAGTAATTGAATTTGCCCGAAAATAGAAGAATCCCAGCCAGTAGAACAGGCAGGTTTCAGGAAAGGTTTCTCCACAGCTGACCACATTCACACTTTGGAGCAAATAATAGAGAAGTACCAGGAGCAGAGGAGACCACTATACCTTGCCTTCATTGACTACCAAAAAGCGTTTGACACAGTAAAACATACAAGCATCTGGGAGAGTCTGAAACAACAAGGAGTCTCCAATACCTACATAAACGTAATAAGAAATATATATCAACATAACACAGGTAAAATCAAGCTCGAAACACTGGGACCTAGCTTCCCTATAAAACGTGGAGTAAAACAAGGAGACCCACTCTCACCAAAATTATTTATAGCCATCCTTGAAACTGTATTTAACAAACTTAATTGGAAAAACCTGGGACTCTACATACAAGGTACCTACTTGAACCACTTAAGATTCGCAGATGACATAGTGATTATGTCAGAGACCAGCGCGCAGTTACAGGCTATGATAGAATCCCTGCAGCTTGCTAGTGCAGACGTAGGGCTACAAATCAACTATAATAAGACAATGGCAATGACTAACAATCGCAAATACCCAATAATAACACAAGGAAAAACACTTAAATATACAGAAAACTACATTTACTTGGGAAAATCAATTAGTTTTGATAAAAGAAATAACGACATGGAAATTGACAGAAGAATCCAAAAAACGTGGAACAAATTCTGGAGCTGGAAAGAAATCTTCAAAAGTAACATGCCGATAAGTATGAAGACAAAGGTAATGAAGTCTAGCCTCTTACCGTGCCTCACTTATGGTTGCCAAACATGAAAGTTCACACACAAGATCAAACAAAAAATCAACACCTGCCAGCATAGCCTAGAGCGCAGCATGCTTAATATAAAGAAACTAGATAAAATTAGGCTAACAAAAATACGATCCATAACAAAAGCAAAAAACGCACTAACCCACGCACAAAAATTAAAGTGGAAGTGGGCAGGACATGTGGCAAGACTCACGGACCAACGCTGGACAGGGGTAGCTACAGTTTGGAAAGGACCGCAAGGGAGGAGAAACAGGGGGAGACCACTTACCAGTTGGGAAGATGATATCAAAAAGACAGCCGGACCTAACTGGATAACTAAAGCAAAAGACCGCGACAAATGGGCGGCATTGGAGGAGGCCTATACCCAAAATGGGGTTCTTACTGTAAGGTAGTTAAATAATTGTCCTTGTATCATGCGGGTAGATTTGCTACATGATCAATAAATCAGTCAGTATCCTAACTCGGTTTTTTACTAATCTCTCCACTGGCGACGAGTCGAATTTACGCGTAAATATACGGTTTTTGTGTAATAAACACTTTGTAAAGTAAAGTGATACAAAATGCCAATAGGCAAATTAGAACCGTTTGAAATAAACTCCAAGCAGTGGCCCGCGTACATTCGTCGAGTAAAACAATACATCGTGCTCAACGAAATTAAAGTGGAATTACAAGTGTCATTATTGATTACGGTGGTTGGTGAAGCAACATATTCGCTTATGTGTGATTTGTGTTCTCCGGTTCATCCAGAAACGAAATCATTCGATGATTTAGTGAAACTCGTTAATGATCATTTAGAACCGCAAAGATCGGAAATTGCCGAGCGCCATGTTTTTCGGTTGCGTCGACAAAAGATGGGTGAATCATTGACGGAATATCTACAAACATTGAAACATCTTGCGACCACTTGTAACTTCGGGGCTACGCTTGAAGAGAATCTCCGTGATCAGTTTGTGTCTGGATTATCAAACGAGATGATGCGGTCACGTATCTTTGCTGAGAAAAAAATAACCTACAAGGAGGCGGTGGAACTGGCTCTCGCGTTGGAGGCGGCGGAGCGCCACGCGGAGGTGAGCGGCGCGACGGCCGCAGCCCTCGGCGCGGCGGCGGCGGCTGCGGGGACCAGCGCGACGGCGGGCGAAGGCCTGCTTCAGGCGAACGTGAGACGACGTGGCGGAGGCGGCGGTGCCGGTGCAGGCGGCCGCGCCCCCTGGCCGCGCTCGGGGCCCGGCGGCGGCGCGGCCGCGGGCGACCGGCGCGGCGGCGCCGAGGAGGGCGCGTCATGCTGGCGATGCGGCAGGGCGCATCGGCCGGATAAGTGTCGGTTCAGTCAATACAATTGTGACGAGTGTGGTGCGCGAGGACATTTAAAGGTAATGTGCATGAATGCGCGCGCGGGACACCGACAAAATTATGTAAGTGAAGACGAAAACGATTTTTTTAACATTAGAGTGGACGGCGGAACAGGCGATCGGCCGTACTTGGTTGTGGTTAGCGTAGACCATCAGGACTGGGAGTTTGAAGTGGACACGGGCAGCCGGATTTCCACTATAAGTGAAGAACTTTATCACCATAAATTTTGTAACAAAGTTTTAAAGCCAGATAATTTAAATCTAAGAAGCTACGTCGGTTCAGAAATTGAATCTTTAGGTTTTATTTTAGTTGACTTAACCCTTAATAATGTTTCGGCGCCCGGGTGCCGCCTTCATGTAATACGTGACGGGAGTCGTCCTTTAATGGGCAGAGAGTGGATGCGTGCTCTAAATATCCAAAATATGTATAACTATTGCATTAAATGAAATAAACGATCAAGATCCATTTGTGAACCGACTTACAGCAGAATTTCCGGAAGTGTTTACCGATAAGCTAGGTTTATGTAAGAAATCAATAGAGTTGCATGTGACCGATTCCAAGCCCGTTTATCTGCGCGCCCGGGCGGTGCCGCTGGCGCTGCGGCCGCGCGTGGAGCGCGAGCTGGCGCGGCTGGAGCGCGAGGGCACCATCGAGCGCGTCGAGAGCGCCACGCCGATTGTACCCAAGGAGAACGGTGATATACGAATCTGCGGTGATTACAAAGTAACTATGAATCCGAAACTGGAACGCGATCCTTATCCCCTCCCCCGCATAGAAGAATTATTTGCGTCTCTGAGTGGTGGGGAGGAATATTCTAAAATTGATTTATATGATTTTACAACTCATTTTGTTAGATCAGCTGATAACGGACCGGCTGATGCATTATCTCGCTTACCGCTCCCTTATCAGCGGCCGGTCAATGACCCGGTGAGCTATGTCCACTTAGTACGCGATACTATGCCTGTAAGTTTTAAGGAAGTCGGGGCGGAAACTAATAAAGATAAGGTTTTGAGTAAAATTAAGGGTTATGTTCAATTCGGTTGGCCTTCTGTGTGCAGTTGTGAAGAGGAGAAATCTTATTTCGCGCGTAAGGACGAGATTATGCTCGATTTAGACTGCCTTATATTTAAATATCGAATTGTTATTCCTCAGCGCCTTCGCAACAGAGTCTTGGAGGATATACACGAAGGGCACTTAGGAGTAAATAAAATGAAAAATTTGTCGCGTGATTTTGTTTATTGGCCTGGCTTGGATGACGACATTGAGAAGGTATGTAGGAGCTGTGTGGCGTGCCGCGTGGTGCGCGATGCGCCCCCGCACGCTACGCTGCACCCGTGGGAACTTCCTTTGGAAGCCTGGCAGCGCGTTCACGCAGATTTTGCGGAATGCGGCGGGAAAAAGTATTTAATTATTATCGATGCATTTTCTAAATGGATTGAAGTGGTAGGTATGACCAGGACGGACGCGGAGAGTACGATTTCGGTCAATATTCGCTAGATTTGGCTTACCTTCACAACTGGTCACAGATAATGGTCCTCCATTTCTTTCGATTGATTTTAAAGACTATTGTAATAAAAATTGTATTAAACATGTCACATCGGCACCATACCGGCCTCAAAACGGAGCCGCGGAAAACGCTGTTAAAACGGTAAAAAAGGTAATAAAGCGCGCAATACACGAAGGTGAAAATATTCACCAAGCATTGTGTAAATTTTTATTTCAATATAGAAACGTCGAACACGCAACTACGAATGTCGCGCCCGCCGTTGCACTTCTAGGCCGGCGCCTTCGCGGACGCCTGCACGCGCTGCGCCCCGACGCGGGGGCCGTGGTGCGCGCTGCGCAGGAGCGCCAGGTGGCTAGCAAGGGGGGCCGCGATCGAGAGATACCTATCGGGGAATCTGTACTTGCGCGGGGCTACTCTAATAAGGGCCAGAAGTGGGTGGAAGGTAACGTGGTCCAAAAGACGGGGCCGCTTTCCTATAAAACAGAATTAAAAGACGGGAGTCAGTGGCGCCGGCATCAAGATCAACTTATTGAATCGAAGCGCGGTAGCCGATATTCGTTATCTCGTCCTAGTTTGAGTTCACGCAGTGACCCGATACCGAAGCCGGACAGCGATGCCGATGATGATATATTTGAAGACGCGGCGGAGGAGGAGGAGGAAGGGTCAGAAGCAGGTAGTCCGCGTGGGGAGCCGCCCGCGCCTTCTGCGCCACCGCCGCCGCGCTCCGAGCCGGCGGCGGCGCCCGCGCGCCCGACCTCGCCACGCCCGCACGCCGTCTCGGCTCGAGCTCTGCGAGCTTATAAGCGAGCTAAACATGATACATAGATTACTATGTATATGGATAGCGTAACCATATTGTGATTAACATTAACTTTAAAAATAATAAGATTAACATACTTGTCAAGCTGATTGTATTAGGTAATATTTAAGCTACCTTGTGTTGTTAAAAAGTTAAATTGGTTTGCGAGATTAAATCAATAAGTTAAATCATTAAATGTAAGATTAAATTTTAATTATAAGTAGATTTAAGAGAGGAATGTGTAAGGTAGTTAAATAATTGTCCTTGTATCATGCGGGTAGATTTGCTACATGATCAATAAATCAGTCAGTATCCTAACTCGGTTTTTTACTAATCTCTCCACTTACGAAAAATAATGATACCTAATACCTACTAACAAATAAATTAATTAACTAAACTTTACTAAACCACAACACTGTACCAAACTTGTAATTCGTAAGAAATAAAAGGCTTTTTTATTATTTTTTATTTTTTTTTTATTTTTATATGCCGCCTCTTGAAAAGGCTCTTCATTTGTACCTTGGTATTAATCCTTATCAAAATAAGTTACTTTATATTCAAGACGGCTTTAATACCTTTTTATAACTTTTTGAATTATTCAATTCGGACATTTTATTCGGAAGATATCACGAGTTTAAAAATGCAAGTATTAGAAAAAAGTCGCGAGGTTGTCGCTCACCGCGCTCAGCTAGCCAGCATGCGATGTAGGCTCCATGTAGGCGTCACTGGGGTACGGGGTGGGAGTCAATGTAATGTAATAATCCTAACCTGACTAATAATTATAAATGCGAAAGTATCTCTGTCTGTCTGTCTGTCTGTCCGTCTGTCTGTCTGTTACGCTTTCCCGCTTAAACCTCTCAACCGATTTTGATGAAATTTGGCACATACAATCTTTAGTCCTTGAGACAGAACATAGGCTACTTTTTACCGTGGAAAAATACATGCTTCCGCGGGAAAATATATGCATACGCGAGAAAATCGATTTGGATAACATTGAGTATGCAGATAGTTGCAAATAAAAGTATATGGCAAGAGACTTTAAACCGCGGAAAATTAAACGCTTCCGCGGGAAAATATATGCTTACGCGGGAAAATTCGATTTGGATGAAATTTTGTATGGAAATACTAGCAAATAAAAGTATATGGCGAGACGAAGTTCGCGGGGGCAGCTAGTAAATATATATATCGCAAGAAACTAAGCCCAAAGGATAAACGAATATCGTTAAGAGCTCATTTCGTTCGGAGTTGAGAATAAACGCTTATTACGGCGCCCGCCTAGTAAGTGCCAGTTTGTTTTTATCTCGGGTAAGGCTTTGTTTTGCGGTCTACCGTCTGCATTCTATGCGTATTTTCCGTACCCTTTTTTATTTCGTGACCTCAAACTAATCTTAGAACGTAAGTAACATCCCTAAATCTTAATAGGCAACATTTTATATGTAGAATAAATAAATATATGTGTATATTATTTAATATAATATAATATCAGAAATCTAGCTCCCGTAACACATGCTTCAAGCTTACCACAGATGTTGCTATTTATTAATTTTTAATGCATGTCTGTTGTTTACGATTATCTTTTTGTTTATGACAGTAATGGTTATAATAATAAATAAAAAATATACATTTGAGTAACCTATTAAGTTTAACACTTGGGGCTACAGGAGCCTTTACTTAGCATGGTTCAATACACAGTTAGCCTGCTATGAGTATTATAATTTAATAATAATAAGATACAAATTTAATAATAAACTGTTTTTGATATTCTCAAAATAAATTTTATTCTAAAATAATTTAATTAATAAATAAATAAATCTTAATTATTTACAATCTTTCAATTATATTTTAAACTTAAATTGTATTTTAATTTTATAACATACATTAACAATTAATTTAAATTGCTTATTTACTGATTAGCAACATACATAAGTCCTCATAATACGAAAATTAATCTTACATGACTGTGCTAATTGTATTAACAAAACATTCAACAAGTACTACCTTGTTAAACTTTAATAAGAAGTCTCTTTTGACACCATACATTGAAGAGTTAACAATCACCTTCCTCAAAAATCGTTAACACACTAACAATATCTTTAGATTATTTATGTTCTTTATTTCCATAAAATCCTACAGTTCACTTGGACTTTCTTATAAACCATTCATCATATCCATATCACGTTGCATCGCTTCAATATTTCCCGTATAATTGTAAAAGTAGACTTCGTTATCTCGCATCTACATACCATTGAAAGTAAGTCTCCCAGTCTGCGGGTCGCGACCCAAGCCATATTCATTAGAACTCGACCTACGCCCGCCCAATGCAGACTTTACAAATGCCTGTCAATCACTGTGGATCTTCACAGGGTCAGTGAACTGGGCTGTCAGGATATAAAACAATGCAGGCGCAGGGACCAGAGACAAATACCATAGCTCACTGAAGCCTGTTAGGGAGATTATTCCGTACGCGTGCACTATCCAATGCCCGAGTATGATTATTAGGTTTCTAACGTTGGTTACGGAGTTCACGAGCAGTGCGGGCGCCGACTGCTGTGTGCGACGGGAGAAGTGGGATGCTGACGTCATCATGGAGATTATGATGAAGATGTAGGGGAAGGATGCATCTGAAAAGAACAGGAGATAATAAAGTAAAAGTAAAAAGTTGTTTATTTGACGTAAATGGGATAATTCTTTATTATACACACAGGTTGACCGGTAGAAAATGCCTTGGCATTAAGCCCACTATTTTGTATACACATAAAGTGTTAAGTAAATAAATAAAAACAAAAAAACAATATAAATTTTATTTAAGCCGGCTACTAATAAACAAATATACGTCTGGAGAACAGTTGTCAATGTCTATATTTTACACACACATGCCCATCACATAAGGTTCCATAATAAAAGATTACTAATAATTTTTCAATTCAATCAACTAGTTCTGAGAATTCAGACAGACAGTTAACCAAAAAATTATTAATGAAAATTAAATTAAATACAAATTTTCTTTGGCAGGTTCATTCTTTCTGGGCATACATTTATTCTCATTCAATGTGGTTTAATTTAATATAATTATGAATGAGGATATAATAATACTTAATTTATTCTAATTCTAATTCAATGCGTATTAATTTAATATAATTACAAATATGAGGATATAATTATACTTAGATAATATTATACTTACAAATTAATCCAGCAGCAACAGTGTGCAAGAGAACTCTTGTAAATAAAACGCATGGGGATCACAAATACCAACTGACTTTATTGAAATGATCTGACAGGAGGATACAAAGTATTACTCTACTTAACGCTAGATGGCGTTACTGGTATAAGAATGATATTACAGATACAAAATAACACCCCTACTTATCGCAATATCCATTCTTACAGATAAATACAGTTTTATTTAGTCTAAAGAAACTATGCCAAGCATCAACATCAATTTGTAATGCTTTGCTGAACATAAACTTTTTGTTAAAATGTCAGCGGGCATATCAGCTGTTGGCACATACAGCACTTTAACAATTTTATCTTTTACTAAATCACGACAAAAATGATATTTGATATCAATATGCTTTGTACGTTTGTGAAAGACAGGATTCTCACACAGCTTCTGTGCGCCTTGGTTATCATTAAATAAGCTAATTGTGTACATCTTATTGGTTATTTCATACTGTAATTCCTTAAGATATAATGCTTCTCTACATGCCTCAGATAGACCAATATACTCTGATTCAGTACTGGACAGAGCTACACATTTCTGTTTCCTACATTCCCATGATATTACACAATCAGATAACAAAAAACACATCCCAGTATATGATCTCCTATCTTCAGAGTTAGAAGCCCAATCAGCATCTACATAGCCACTTATTTCTGAGTTACCATTTTTACAATATTTTATTCCATAAGATTTAGTTCTTTTAAGATATCTTAGAACCCTTTTTGCATATTCCCAATGCTGTTTAGTGTGACAATTATTAAATTGACTTAAAAAACTTATAGAATAACTTATATCTGGCCTAGTTAAAACTGACAGATACATCAAACTACCAATTAGTTGTTGATAGGGCACACAATTATTTAAACCTACTTCACCTTTACTTACATTTAATTTGACTTCCATAGGTGTATCAACATCTTTACAATCAGTTAAATTAAATTTCCTCAACATTTGATCAATGTAAGTTTCCTGGCTCAAAGTTACATATCCCTTTTCTTTGTTGAAAGTTACATTCATTCCAAGACATTGTTTAACTTCTCCTAAGTCCTTAATGCTAAACTTATTAGATAATATCTGTTTCAAGCTCTCAGTTTCAGTTTTATCATTGGAAAATACAAAGAAATCATCTACATATACTGTTACAATGGTCTTACATTTATTATTATTCTTTATATACATACATGGCTCTATTTTTGACCTTTTGTAACCATTACTGATCAAACAATTATCTACCTTTTTATTCCAGGCTCTAGATGCCTGCTTAAGTCCATAAATGGCCTTTTTCAATTTTAATACTTTACTAACTGAACTACTACTATTATTATAACAATCTGGCAATTTCATATAAATGGTTTCCTCTAAATCACCATTTAAGAACGCAGTCTTAACATCTAAATGTGTGACATCTAAACCTAATTTTACAGACAATGCAAATAATAGTCTAAGAGTTGTATGTCTCACTACAGGCGAAAATGTTTCAGTATAGTCCACACCATGTTTTTGGGTGAAGCCCTTTGCGACTAGACGAGCACGGTAACGCACATTGTTTTCACTATCATATTTTTTTCGCAACACCCACTTGCATTGCACTATAGTACCATCTTTTGGAACATCTACGAGTTCCCACGCACTATTTTTCTCGAATGACTGTAACTCTTCCTGTACAGCCTCTAACCACTGTGCTTTCTCAGGTCCTTCCAAGGCTTCTTGCAATAATATTTCACCCGTGAACATTTGGTCATCTTCTAAGCCAGCACATGCAAATCCAAATCTGTCTGGCTGCTGTCTTCGCCGAGATCCACTCATTACATTAACATTGTTTTTTTTTTTTTTTTTTTTTTATTAATAAAAATTTAATCCTGTCGCTATTAATGCGACAACATTTTCGCATACTTATAATTTAAATGGAATATAATAATAATAATAAAATTACCTAAATCATAAATCAATTCTAAAAATAACAATTAACATTAATTAAATAAATAAAATAGATTTTAAAGCTTTGCACAACAAAGCTATTAAATTATTAAATTATATAAAATTAAATTTATTCTAATTAAAATTAACACCTCTGGGCAATTTACAAGGCATTCGACAGACTGACAGACAATTCAAAAATCATTATGCATTTATAAAAATATTTTTATACACTTTTACCTTAACTTTCCTAAACCAATTACAACAAAAAAAAAAAAAAAATAAATAAACAATACCAGTAATTTTTAGTACAAACTTCTTTTTTTTTTTTTTGTGTATTGACATTTACTTACACTTGACATTTTAATTTATGAATCACATTCGCCATAATAAAAGAAGAAGAAGTAATTTATGAATGAATATTATAACAAAGAATCTTGGAAAAAATATGAAACTAAAAATTAAACTAATATTCCCTAAACTTACACCTCAACCTCAACAATCGACCCGTTTTCCTTGCCGACAATGCGAAGGATACTCTTTGCATATGATATGAATATGGGCCGATAAAATTTATTAGCCAATAACACATCTAGATTGTTGACATTCTCATCAATCAAACACTCGAAGTCATATCTACGCTTTCCAAATCGGCAACATTCTACAAGTATATGATACACCGTCTGAGGCACATCCTGCCCACAAGAACAAAGTGGACTGTCAGCCAACCGAAACCTGTGTAAATATTGTTTGAAGCTGCCATGACCCGTGAGTACCTGTGCCATAAAATTATCCATTGTGATGTTTTTCATAATAGAATAAGCCTGTGCTACATTCTTAAAAAATAATTTTGTTGTACTACCTGTCTGAGAAGTATCATACACCTGTTGCCATTCCCTTATGCTCTCTGAACGTATTATATGCCTTGCAAAGGATAAAGGAAATTTGTCATAGCAGGGTCGTTCATTGTTATATAAAGCAGCATGTTTTGCTAAATGGTCAGCCCTCTCATTTCCAATAATGCCACAATGAGCTTTGACCCAAAACAGTGAAACCCTTTTACCCTGAAACACTAAATCATTAATCTTTTCCCTGATTTCAGACACCAATGGATCAAGATTGTTGGGATTGCAAATGGATTCCAAACTAGACCTTGAATCACTGGCTAAAACAAATTCTTCATCCATCAGTGTCTCTACAAAGATTAGTGACTTCAAGATAGCAACAAGCTCAGCCTGAAACACTGTACAGTAAGTTTCAAGACGGTACCCTGCCTGCCCGACTTCTCTGCCACCCGTCCAACAGGTAAAAGCAGCTCCCACTTTATCCTCAATTTTACTACCATCCGTAAAAATAATAAAGGCACAATTTCCAAATTTCAACACATCCTCTTGCAATTCTATAAGACCAAACTTAAAATAACTTCTTTCCGAGGGATGAGGCAGGAAAAAAGGGCTTCTTCTTTTTTCAAGAAGTCGTTCAGGCCAACCAGGCAGTGTCTCACCTCTCTTAATCCGGAATAATTGTGCATTCTCACGAACTCGGATTGACAAAGGCAGTATACGTGCCAGCACAACACTGGCTATCAGAGAGACAGTCCTATGAGCCCTGCTAATCTTTATAGCAAATAACCTGGAAAGACTATGCAATGCCTTCTCTGCATAAACCTTCAATGTAACACTATCCCAGCAGCTTGCAGCATACAAAACTGTGGGCTCAACCACAGCAGCATAAATTAACCTCAACACATCAGAACTAAGGCCCCATTGCGCTCTTGCTGCTCTAGAAACTACTTTATAAAAATTAATTGCTTTAGTTGTAATATTTTCTATATGTTTTCTAAAATTAAGTCCCTGGTCAATTGTCAAACCCAATATTTTGAGACTAGTTCCATAAGCAATAGTTGTGCCTGCCATTGATAAAACGGGTACCTGGAACCTTAACTTTTTAGTAATAAGAAGGGCCTGAGTCTTCTCTGGTGAAAACTTAAGTTTTAATTTTTGCCCCCATTCCACAATCAATTTCAGAGCCCAATTAATTTTAAATTCAAGTTCTCGCCCATCACATGCGCTAGCAACCAGAACAATGTCATCTGCAAAAGCCTGAACCCTTACTCCATGATACTGCATCTGCTCTAAAAGAGGATCCAACTGAAGGTTCCATAACAAAGGACCGCAAGTAGAACCCTGTATACAACCCTTATTAGTAAAACGTACTACCGTTTCCCCAGCATATCTTATCACTACCTTCCTTTTAGACAAATAGCTCACCACTAGCCTTGCAATGTCATCATCAACCATCTTATACCTCAGCTGCTCAATAATAGCCGGCCACCACGCGCTATCAAATGCACCCTCTATATCTAAAGAAACCATGACCACAATTTTCTTCTGTTTTAGACTACTCTTAATAACTGTCATGACATCAAAGAGAGCATCTTCAGAGCTTCGCTGTGGAGTGAAGCCATACTGCATCAAGCTGAGCGCTTCCTCTCTGCCCAGCTGCCACTGTAGCCTATTCACAAACAGCTTTTCAAGGATTTTTCCGAAGATAGGTAAAAGTCCAATGGGCCGATAAGATTTGGGCGAGTCATACCTAGCTCTAGCTGGCTTAGGTATAACCTTTACAACAGCCTCCTTCCACATCTTAGGAAAATATCCTCTTTTAAGACACAAAGAGTAAAGCCCGACTAACAGCGCTTTGTCACATCTGTAGGCCCTGTAACAAATATCCAAGGTAAGCCCATCCCCCCCTGGGGCCTTTTTTGGACACATTGATTTAAAAACCGTTTCTATCTCCGTTTCAGTGAAAGCGACAGAGGCTTCGTCAATGCTTTTGTCTTCCCGCAGTTCATCAGCCCAGCGATAAGCCGCCGCACGGCGCCTTGCGTGCCGCGGTGTGTCATCGGCAGGCGAGTCCTGCGGGTAGAATGTGTCGGCGAGCAGCTCCGCGCTCTGCGCCGCGTCCAGCGCGCGGCCGGCCGCCATCAGCAGCCGGTCGCGCGCCGCACGCATGCCGCACGCCTTCATTATCCGGTAAGACCTGCCCCAAATTGTTTCGCATGACTCTCCCTCGCAGAAAGCCTTCCAGTCAGCGGTGATAGCGGCTTCTAAAGCTGTTTTGTATGTCGTTTTAGCTTCAATGTACATATCTACTACATACTGTCTTCTGAAACTATTAGCACGAGCGATACGCCGTCTGCGCCTCACCATCTCTCTTTTTAAGCTATCCAGTTCGGGTGTCCACCAACGACAGGCCTTAGCGCTTCTGGACACAGTCAGTAGAGGAATGGCCTTGTCGCAGGCCATGATGACACAGACCACGTATATCTCAACTAAACTTTCTATCCCAACCCCATCTGCCGCACCAACCAGGGCTTCCCACAAACCATTTCTCTCGAACTCACTCGATAACACGTCACTGAATAGAGACCAATTAGCCTTCTCTGTTTTATATTTTCTCGTAGTTTCAGGGGTGGCAGTGTTATTACGGCAAGAGCGCAAGCGCAGTTCAAAAGCGATAGGACGGTGATCAGAAAGGGTGCCGAGCGCATCATCGACACGCCAATCGTGCAGATCCGGGAGCAGCGCGGCAGAGCAAGCCGTTACATCGATGATACTAGAAGCAGGCCGGCCCTGATGGTAGGCGAGAAAAGTGGGAGCGTTACCCTCGTTGACTACCTCAAGGCCAAGCTCGGCAAACGTGGATACTACGGCAGCTCCGCGCGCATTCTCCCTCTCGCAGCCCCACCACGGACTACGCGCATTAACATCGCCGCCAACCAGTACTCGCTCCACACCCATGGTACGTACCACTTGCGACACTCGCGCCAGAGCTACATCCGATTCCACCGCCGGATCTAAGTACATGCTAACAACCCCTACCTTGAGATCTCCCACAACGAACACAAGACCCGCAATGTCGGGGGTGATGAGCCTAACGTCTTCTACAAAACGTATGCTGGGATCGATTATAACAATCGCCGATCTAACCGGGCCGGCCGCTCCGGTCGCATCCTGCACAATCCTACAACCTCTAACCTCCGACATATACCCCTGCGCACCAATGTAGGGCTCTTGAAGAAGCAATACCTGGTAATTCTTAGCGGAGGCCTCCTTAAAACACTCAATCGTTGCCGCCCTTCCCCGACCTAAATTGTACTGAACAACTTTAACCTTACTATTTTGTCGCAGATCAGTGCCCTCAGCAGTAGCGGACGGCGAGACGCGCTATGCGATCCCAGCGACGCCACTCCGCGCACTCGGGGCTGTAGGCGGGGTGGTCGTGGGGCTGCCTCCTCGCGCGGCAGTTGACGCAGCACGGCGGCCCCTCGCGCGCCCCGCACTGCCGCGTATCATGCTCGCCCCCGCAGTAGCCGCAGACACGCGCCGGCGCACTGCATTCAGTCACGCGGTGTGCGAACCCGAGGCAACGATAACACTGGACCAAAGGCGACTGATCCAACACCAAAACCATTTGATATCCGAGACGAACTCGCCGTTCGAGCAGAGCCGACCATATGCTCGGGCTGACCTGAACGACAACATTGTTCAGTCCCGCATTGCGACCTTTAATACGCCTAACCACCTTAATCGTACGCTCACTTGCAGGCACGGCTCGCAGAAGCCCCTCATTCTGCCGAAACATCGCATCCACTATGCGCACATCCGTCAAATCGGCGACCACCCCGACGAGCCGCAGTAGCGGATCTTTGACGCGTGGCTGCGACACAGTGAGGTCCTCTCCCAGCTCCCGGATAGCGCCCTCCATCAGGTCGCGCTCTCGGGCGCTCTCCAGCGTGATGGCGACACTGGCGCCTCGGCACTTGCGCACGCCGTTCACTCCGACCCCCAGGCTGACGACATCAACGTTTCTCTTGATTCGTGTCAATATATCATCACCTGTATGAGCGGGATTTTTTGACTTAACCACGAGCGGGTGCCTCGCCACCTGAGCGTACGTCGACCGGGACCTGCGGCGCGCTTCCATCTCATCGATCGGCCGTACCTGAAGCTCCTCCGCATGCTCCGCCACAGACCTCACGACGGCACGTTCCTCTCGCGCAAGGAGGTCGACCTCAGAACTCGGCCCTCCGCACTCCACGCGTATCGCCCGCGCCTCCTCTAATAGTTCTCCGATAAGCCGTAAACTCGCCGCATTGTCCGAGGCCACAGGTCGATCGCTGACTATGCCCTTTACCTCAACCACGGCTTGACGGGCCGCCTCGGCCCGTCAAGGCAAGGTAAGGCAAGGCAAGGTTCGCCTTGGGCCTTCTTACTGTACGGACGTGTGCTCTCTCTCCGAATTTAAATTATTGGTTTACTGGGGCTTCGCATTATTGGACCAAGGAGTCTCCGTAGCTGTTTTGTCACGATCGCCGCTGTCCCGTGGAGCGCTCCTGATTTGAAGCGGCTAAGAGTGAGTTGCACCTTATTAGCCTTGGACCTCTGACCGGTTGGATTCGAACCATCGGCTCTAGCATTGTAGTCGGGTCTCATACCAACTAAGCTACGAGAACAGTAGCAAGCTGAGTGAAATTAACGATCAACCTACACTGCTAACTGCTACGAAAAGGGGCGGTGCATCCGTGGGCGGTGCAGCTTTAAGCGCTACGAGATCTACGAGAGTCTACGGCGAACACATTGATGCAGTTCTATTTATACTGGACGGAAAGGCGTTTTGACTAAATTTCACGATTGTGGCCACTTTAGGTGGGCCTCCGAATAGATCTTGGTCTGAATTGTGTCTAAACATACTCTACTCACAACAAGGTGATACGTATATGAACTACGGTTATAAGCAAGACTGCGTTGTGGACGGAGATAAGGACTTCCTCAACAGCGGCCTGGATTTTCAAAGAAGACTAAGGTGGTAGTGTGAATTGCAAGTACTTCAATAAAAAGGTTCCGGTTTCCAGAATATATAAAGCAAACTTATGATTATAAATTGCCTAGATTAGGAGTGCTTGAGGTTACCAATTTTGAATTTATGTTAGTATTATAAATTTTTGTTTGTGTATTGTAATTACTTACGTCTTTCAATTGCGTTTCTTTAATTTATTTTAATTGTTTTTATTAATATTTTTGTTCTTTTTTCGACCAGAAGTTGTTTGTGTATCAGGTAGGGATTAGTTAGTTGTATGGAACATTGTTACTTAGTAGTGAATAATTAAATACAAATTATTTCAGTTATTATCTGTTTAATCAGATTGTAGTAGCTATGTCTAAGAGACCTGGAATCAGAGAAAGTATTTCTCTACCTAAGGCTAAGGATAAATCTGAGGTTAGTAGGTTGGGTAGGAGTGTTCTGTCTGGGAATGTGGCAGCTCGCGCGGCTCCGCTGCTGCAGTTGAATCCGGCCGGTAGTGTGACAGCTCTCGCTTCGAGCACTCATATGGACATTGAAGCAGCGCCAGAGGTTAGTGCATCAAGATCTCAGCTAATTAGGAATCCGGCAATTGTGGCAAGTTCTTATGAACAGGGGCAGGGAAGTCAATCGGGTACAGTTTCTGCAGTGTCTGAATCTGAAGGCGAAGTCTTTCAGCTCGCGCAGAGCACGCCGGTAGAGGATGACCTCTCGGGGGACTGCGCAGAGGATGTGGACGAGTCTGAAGAGACCTCTGGTGGGGTAGGTCAGTTTCTGGAAAGATCTCTGATGGCTGCGTGCGGTGGGGAGTCGGTGCAGGATGCGCCGCGTCTTGCAGACGCATTGCTGAAAAGCACCGTATCTGAGCTTGATAAGTCGCGCCATATCAACCGTAACACCAAGGAGGCACTGCTAGCGGGGCTGCACGGGTTGCACGCTTTAGTACTGCGGGTCGCTGATTCGCGCGCGCGCCATCTCGCAGAAAAGGAGCGGGAACGTGCCCGTGTCGAGCGTCGCCATGCTTTACAGCAGAAAAAACACGCTGACAGTTTGCAGGGGATCACTGATGATGTACGAAAAGGTCTCGACGAGCTTCGGCGTATAGCCGCACGAGCATTTCAGGACATTAACATTGTTAAGTATTATGGAGTCTTCACTGTCTGTTGCACCAGACTCTGAGGTATCTAATGTTTCATCTTCACAAGGTATATACAGTTCACCACTGTCATCTATGTTCAAGCTCTCTGATTGTTCATGTGAATCCTGAAGTGTCAAATCTTCATCCCCTACTGGAACTATATTCACATCATCTGAACAATTTTCCTGTACCTCCAGAACATTATTCTCTGTCTCTATCTTCTCCAATACTATAACATCTCTACTGGTAGTGATGACATTAGACTTTGGGTTGTATATCCTGTACCCTTTGACAACATTCGAATAGCCGACAAGGATACATTTCTCAGCCTTTTTGTCCCATTTCAATCTCTTTTGTTTTGGCACATGTACCATAATTGTACTACCAAAAATACGCAGGTGATTTACATCAGGCTTTCTGCCTGTCCACATCTCATAAGGAGTTTTATAATTTAAGGATATAGTCACAGTCCTGTTCTGTAAGTAAACTGCAGTGTTTGCAGCCTCTGCCCAAAACCTTTTCTCGAGACCTGCATCGAACAACAGACACTTAGCTTTCTCAACAATAGTCCGGTTATATCGTTCTGAGAGTCCATTCTGCTCCGGTGTGTATGGGTTTGATTTGTGATGTATTATCCCATGCGACATCAAAAAATCATTGAACTTGCTGTTGCAGAATTCTCTCCCATTGTCACTTCTCAAAATCTTAATCTTACAATTAAGTTAATTCTCAACCTCTGATTTGTATTTTTGAAAGCACTTCAATGCCTCATCCTTTGATTTTAGAAAATAAATATATGTCATACGACTAAAATCGTCTATAAACAGCATGAAGTATCTCGAACCTCCTATTGACTGGTTTTCCATCGGTCCACAGAGATCAGTATGCACAATATGCAATAACCCAGTGCTTCTGTTACCTTCTTTGGGAAAAGGCAACCGGCTTTGTTTGCCTTCACAGCATGCAACACATGATGACTTGGATATATCAATCTTACTATCAATTGTCAATCCTTCTACAGCATCTTGCATCTTGTTCAAATACTGGCTGTTGACATGACCCAAACGTCTATGCCAAACTTCACTGGACACAGTCATTGCAGCTGCTGGACGATTTTCAGATATATTCAGTTTATATACACCATTCATCAATGTAGCAGTAGCAACTAAATCTCCATCACTGTTGTGTACATGACATCCAGTCCTGTTGAAATATACTTTATTTCCTTTTTCTATTAGTTTACTCACGGAAATAAGATTTGTTGTCAACTTTGGTACACAAAACACATTCTCGATGTTTATGTCGATTTCACTGCCATTCACTGAAGTTATTATCTCCACATCGCCAGCACACGTAACTGAAACAGTTTCTTGATTTGCAACAATAATTTCATCTTGGACTTTACGGTATCGACTTGATATCCAATCTGTGTTAGCGGTTAGGTGAACGCTAGCACCGGAATCTATATAAAAATAAAAAAAAAAAAATGTTGTTTATTTCAGATATAAGTTATCCATATGATGTTACATACCAGTCCCTCTTGTTGAAATTTCCACTAAGAAATACAGCGGAAAATGCATTGATCTGTTTACGATCTTCATTTTTCGAGTTGTTCGTGTTCGGACATTGATTTCGGTAATGTCCGATTTGTTTACAGCGGTAACATTTGACATTGACAGTTTTCGTATTGACGTTACTTGTCTTTGACAAATTCGAGGTTGAAGCGCCACCTGTAGGATTCTTTTTGTTTTGCCATTTTCTTGACACGACAAATGCGCCATCTTCACTGTTTCCGTTTCCCGTCTCCATATCTAGAAGTTTGGTTTTAATGGCGTCCGTTGTCACTTGAATGCCCGAATGCTCTATCGCCATAATCATGGGAGAGAACTTCTCTGGTAATCCAGCTAGCAATAACGAACCGATCCATTCGTCATTTATTGCAAATCCTTTTCCAACTAATTTTTGACCCGTCTCAATAATTTGCGTAACATACGAGGTCATGGAACTGCAATTATCCAAACGTATAGAAATTAAATTTCTCAGGAGACTTATTCTTCTGGTGAACCCGGAATCATCGAAAAGCGACTTCAACTTTTCCCACAGCTCCTTGGTAGTCTTGACTGTCTTGATGTGCACGTATAATGACGCATCAATAGTCAAAATCAATTTAGCCTTTGTCTTGGCGTCCTCTGATGCTGATGCAACAACTGCCACACCACCTGCATCTCCGACCTCTGGTTTGATGCACTTCATCATTCCTTCGAGAATAAGGAAATTCTCTGCTGCAAACACCCACTCGTCGTAATTGTCTCGTCCTCGTAATTTAGGCACATTCGCGATGTAGTTAGCCGCCATTACGGTGATTTGCAACGGCAATCCGGCAAAAAAGTTACAATCGGAATCAGAGTCAATTACACGGAAACTTAGCCAAACTTTATGCGAAAAACACAGCGCGTGTCGAGCTGCAACTTTTGAGCATAGTTGCTTCGCGAAAAAGTCATTCAGGCGTAAAAACTGGGCCCATAACCTCTTGTAAATAAAACGCATGGGGATCACAAATACCAACTGACTTTATTGAAATGATCTGACAGGAGGATACAAAGTATTACTCTACTTAACGCTAGATGGCGTTACTGGTATAAGAATGATATTACAGATACAAAATAACAAGAACAAGTATAGGGTAGAAGTACATAGCATAGTAAATGGGCCGCTGGCCAACATGGTTAGGATTCCAAGCCACAAGCCACGGCCTCAATGTAAGGGTCATCAGAAGACTGAACACATAGATGAGAAGAATTATTGTGTACCTGAAATAGATCCATCAAAATACATTAATTGTTGTCCTGGTTATTAAATGTTAAAAAACTTGTTCACTCTCGAGTTAAAAACTAATACTGTAGGACCTCGATAAGTTTAAGTCCAAGGGAAACACAAAATATTTGAAGTTATGTAGGTTTTAAGTTATCAAGGATCTATGTTAGGATAGGTTTATATAGGGAACATATTATTATTTGAAGTTATAGAGGTTTTTAAGTTATCGAGGTTTGTGTTATTCGAGGTTCTACTGTACAAAATACATTAGGATTAGACTGTTATACATGTATAAGTGATAAATAGATTTAATATTTCTTCAGTTAATTGAAGTAACATTAACAATAAAAAGTTAATTAATCTTTCAAAATCTATACCAAAACAAATGTTTCTTAAGAGATCTGTGTAGACAGTATTAAATAAAGACTCATGTACTCACAGTGGATAAACAGCTTCCTGTGTGCAATGCAAAGTCTCCTTATAATCAGGTTGTGGGTTGTGTAGCAGTGTGTACCAATCGGAGAGGTCTTGTGGAGTGCACACATACAAATCGAAACTGCCCGTTGGTGCTAACACCAGTATCGCAGTCACTGTGCCTGTTATCACTTCAAGGAATGCACTGAAGTAGTGAAGAATCATGTTTTCCACCCTGGAAAAATATTGGTTGATATATAATTACTTATAGTATAAGCAGGTTTAAGTAGTTAAAGTGCTTTAACTAATTAAGAAAATTAAAAGTTCTACTGACTTTTTACCAGATATACTTTGGCGCTCATTAGAGGAGGCCTATGTCCAACAGTGAACTATTAAGGCCTATTCAAAGTACATAGCTGTGATACTTAATATACAGAAGACATAAAACTACAAAATTACTAGTTTAAAACAATAGAATAGCTACACATAAGACATAAAATACACATACCGTGCATAATTGCTGAAATCAATGAAAAACCAGTTGAGAACCATAGGAAGGAGCACCATGAAGCCAACATACTGCCATTCATACAACGTAGGACCGTCATAGCAAGGCTGGCAGTAACTGGACGAGTTGGTGCGGAACCCTCGCGGGCAGGCACCGCAATCGCTCCAGGAACCATCGTCCAACTCCGTTCTTCCGCAATAGAGGCCGGGACACGTTCTTCCGTCCAACATTTATGAGTTTTTGAATCAGGAATACTGCGTATTTCTCAGGGTTTACACTATAATGTCCACTTTATATGAAAACTAGCAGCCCCCGCAAACTTCGTCTCGCCATATACTTTTATTTGCAACTATATCCATACTAAATTTCATCCAAATCGAATTGTCCTGCGTAAGCATATATTTTCCCGCGGAAGCATTTAATTTTTACGCGGTAAAAAGTCTCTCGCCATATACTTTTATTTGCAACTATCTACATACCTACTAAATTTCATCGAAATCGAATCGAATTTTCCCACGTAATCATATATTTTCCCGTGGAAGCATGTATTTTCCTCGGTGAAAAGTGTCTCGCCATATACTCTTATTTGCAACTATCTTCTGCATGCTAAATTTTATCTAAATCGATTTTTTCCGCGTAAGCATATATTTTTCCGCCGAAGTATGTATTTTTCCGCGGTAAAAAGTAGCCTATGTTAGGATTAGGATATTACATTACATTGACTCCCCCCCCGTTCCCGTACCCGTACCAGTGACGCTTACATGGAGTCTACATCGCATGCTGGCTAGCTGAGCGCGGTGAGCGACAACCTCTAGACTTTTTTCTAATACTTGCATTTTTAAACTCGTGATATCTTCCGAATGGAAAGTCCGAATTGAATAATTCAAAAAGTTATAAAAAGGTATTAAAGCCGTCTTGAATATAAAGTAATTTATTTTGATAAGGATTAATACCAAGGTACAAATGAAGACCCTTTCAAGAGGCGGCATATATAAATTAATATTTTAGAATAAAAAACTGCTTACTGTGACATAACTATAATATTTAGACATATAAATAAAATAAAATAAAATAAAATTTGTTTATTTCAGATAACTTAATCCATATGATGTTAGTAGCACACAAAAATACAAGTAGAGTTGTTAGTAGGTACACTTTAAAATAATAAAATAAAATAAAATATCTGTCCTCTCTATATTGCATTCTGGATCAATTTGACCCAGAATGAAGAGGAACATCTATTGGATAATGTTTTCAGGATGCTGTTACGACTGTCCCGTATTCTGCGGATCAGGGAAGCGGTCTTTTTGCGGATTATTGCTTCAAACCCGTCAGTTTGATATTCCGCAAACATCCCCGACGCGCTACAGAAACGAGGCAGCCGCAACATCATCCTGAAAACATTATTATATTGGATGCGTAGAGTATCTGCAGACTTTTTTGTATGGTTGACCCACAGACTTCCCGTGTACATATTTTGACAGTACGCTTTAAACAGCGTGAGTTTTACGTCCTCGGTACAACGGGAAAATCTGCGAGCCACCATGTTACCTCTTACTGCAAGAGCTCTACGCTCCCTCTCAATGTCTGCATCGTCTTTGAGGTTGTCGGTAATTATATGCCCCAAGTATTTGAATTTAGACACTCTTTTAATATTCAATCTATTTAGAGCAATATGATGAGTGTTAATGGTACAATTACCGACAGCCCCAAAGACCATGCACTCCGTTTTTTTTCACATTATACAAGAGGCCGTGCTCAGTAGCGTACATTTCACACAAACGTAACATTTCTCTCAGACCACCCACCGTTGGGCTGAGGAGCACCATGTCGTCTGCGTAACTTAAGTTATTGGTACTAACACCATCTATACTACAGCCGACACGCATGCTACTCAACCCCACGATGAGATCATTCACATAAATGTTGAAAAGGTTTGGTGAACTTAACCCGCCCTGTCTTACTCCGTTATCCAGCTTGTATGCATCAGAAAGTGAATTTTCCCATCTCACAAAGTTGGTTTGATTGCCGTACCAATACTGGAACAACTTCCGTATTTCTGCCGGTACACCTCTGCTCTCTAACTTACTCCAGAGCACCTCGTACGAGACGAGGTCAAATGCCTTGGATAAGTCCAGAAAGCAGGCGTATACCGGCGTTTTACGGCTGGTGTAATACTGGACAGTGTGCTTCAGACTAACGATTGCGCTTTCAGTAGAAAGTCCGGATCGAAATCCGAACTGAGCGTCATGTAAGTTCGAGTATTGGTCTAAGTAAGAATTAAGCAAACTGTCCAGTACTTTGGCAATTACTGTAGCTAGTGAGATAGGCCGGTAATTCTTCTTATCCGAGATGTCCCCCGTTCTGTCCTTCACAATAGGTACAACAATAGTTTTCATTAGGTCATGTGGTAAATATAAGTGACTCATGCACATTGTGAAGAACAGGGCGAGAACCCTCGGTAAATGAAAACCTGCCAGTTTCAAGTGCTCTACGCTGAGACCATCGTGTCCGGGAGATTTCCCACCAGTCATTTTTTTTAGAGCCAATCTTATCTCCTTAGCGGTAAAACACATCATCAACGACGGTGGGTTATCCCCCGTACATTTTGGTTCAGCATTGGAGGGAGTTGATCCAGTTACGGAGCCAAGTGGGGAGGGCACTTTAAAATGTTCCAAAAATAACTTACTGATTTTCGTAGGGTCATTCTCCCCATCAACACTCACAGGGCGACCCGATTTAACCTCATACTTACCAGTTGTTTTCCAAAAATTTACAAAGTCTTTCCCCTCTCTATGTTTAGCCAAGATATCCATTTTAAGTTGCTCCTGATTATCTTGGCACCACTTCAATCGACTTTTAAAAACTTTCCTGGACTCATGCATTAGGTCAAAATACACACCCGCTCTAGGCCGGTTTTGTTGAACCCACACTTTGAAGTTAAGTCTTGCCGCCCTGTGAGCTTCATGTACATGCTTATTCCACCCACATAAGTGTTTACTTTTATAGGCTCTTCTAGTGCGCTTCTCACAGGTCTCAGCAGCTGCATCTTGTAACACACTTACAATTTTATTATATAAGATATCTAGTACCGACTTATGCTCATCTAAACTGCATGATCCGTGACCGCACTCAATAAATTCAGAAGGGAAATCTATTTCACGCAGTCCAGACTTACATAATTCGGTATACTTGGCAATTTGTGTCTTGTCTCTCTCTCCCCATATCACCTTGTTTCGAGTAAGATCACTTTGTAAAACTTTAGATCTAACAAAACTTAAGTCACACTTTATAACTAAGGGTAGGTGGTCAGACACAAAAACATCCTCACTAACTTCTACCTCAACAATCGACTGCAATGCTGAGCTCGACACAACACAGTGGTCCAACCATCGCCGGCAGCCATGAACCTCGCTGACGTAGGTATAGACATCGGGTTTATTTCCCAATTTGTGTGTGTCAGCACAAGTCCAACATTGTTCCGCACAAAAGCCATTGAGTTCAACATAAAATGATTCACCAGGGTGAGCATTAAAATCGCCTACAATAAATATACTAGCAACATCCTCGCTTGCTACTATTGCACTAATTTCCGCCAGGACCTCCGTAAAAATAGGTAAGTTCTCAGATGTGTCCGTGGGCATGTACACTGAAAATATAATAATAGCGCACCCGCCCATCATCGCTCTGACAGCTACCAACCGGTCACTACTACACTTCAACACACTTACTTTATCAAAAATGCCTTTCCTCCAGAGAATGGCCACTCCCCCATATGGTCTGCCCTTCAGTACACCTAGAGACGTATCTACAGCGGACTTACCCGTGTATTCAAAGTTGTCTGAAATCGTACCTAGAAGAGGTATATCATGGGGAAGTAGCCATGTCTCTTGAAGAGCTAATATATCTGCTGTTTTACATATCATTTGCAAATCATCATATGACCGCTTGAGCGACTTACAATTAAAGCTAATCAATTTTAAATATTTATTGGACTTTAAAACCATAATAAATAAGATTACGAAACTTTAACTATATTTTCAGGCTTCGCTTTATACATAAAATGCACAAAACGCCTAAATGTTATTCCATTTGGCCAGAAATTATCACTTAAAAATAAATTTAATTTAGACTTAGACACATATAATTTATAGGAATTATAACTTTTTGTCTTACGCATATTTATCATTTTTAAAGACACAATTTCATAAGTTTTTTCCTTAATGTAGGCAATAATGTCATTTTCCGTCGCTTCCTTACTAACATTTGAGATCAATAGGGGCACTTTGCTATCCGCCGCCTTAAATTTATCATCAGGCTCAGTAGGAGCACAACCTCTTTGACCAATTAACTTATAACGCTTAGAAGATTTACTGCGCACTATCTGCCATTCAGAATCCCTTACTTCATGATTAGATATTACCGGCGCAAACCCCCGCGCATCCAGTTGAGTAACTGGCGAGCTATTACGCGGCGCTAGCGCTTCCGAACGCACTTTCACACGACCGTTACCGAGAACGCCCGAACTGCACGCGCCGCCGACATCACCGCCTGGCACCACGACCACCGGATCGGCGGAAGAAACCGAAGTCCACGCCGAGGACACGACGCGCGCCGCACTTTGCGTTGTCCCGCTTGCACCTGCACCCTCGCTGCACTCTGTCTCATCCGTCAGCAAGAGCGAGAAGTCCGCTTCATCGCGCCTTGGCGATTCACGACTGTTACCGAGAACGCCCGAGCCGCACGCACTGGCGACATCGCCGCCTGGTACCGCGACCACCGGATCAGTAGAAACCGCAGTCCGCGCCGTGGCCTCCACGCGCGCCGCACTATGCGTTATCCCGCTTGCACTTGCACCTTCGCTGCACTCTATCTCATTCGACTCTGCCGAAACCGTGGTAGTGGCCTCCACGTGTCTATTCTTTACCGCTTCATTTTGCATACAACATAGCGATGCGGCCCTACCCACCTGCATTTCATTTGACGAAACACTTAGCACTGCCGTCGGTGGTGTCAGGTTTTTAACGGTTGATGATTGTGACATGTTAATGGGTACATATTCAGGTAAAAACTGCATCCCGTAGGGTCCACTATCTTGTTCGTAACTCTGTTGTAGGCAAGCTCCTCTTTTTTTATTAACATACAGATTTTCTCTAGACAGGGACTCATTGATTAGAGAACCATTTTTCAACATATCCACCTCTTGTTTGAGGAGGTTAAACTGGCCGGCGGTTACAGTTTTATCCTCTAGTATATTCAACTGATTCTTAAGCCAAACAATATCCTTCAAGAGGCGAGTCACATCAACATGATCGAATGTGACTGGTGGAAGTAAATGCAGATCTTTAGCCACGAAAACTGGAAAGATCTCGGGGTCTGCACTTTTCATCAGGCTTATTATATCACTCAAGTCTCTAGAAGTCTTCATTCTTCCTTCTTTTCGCCGTAAAGGCATCTTTTTAGAACTAGGCATTGACTCAAAAAGCAACACTTTTGCTCTAACAATATCTTCTGACGAGAAGGCCGTAGAACATAGCTGTTGAATGCTCTCTTCGTCCATGAAGTCCATCACATTACGCACAAAAGCTAGTAGTTCATTGATAACAACGTTACAGTTCGCACACTTAGTAATATTCGAAGCCATCGTACTTTGCAATGAGTCACCGTACAAGCGATATCAACGCGTCCACTTTTGGCAGCGTCACGCGCGAGACTGATACATATGCTGTTGCAACATTTTTTGTAGATAATGATGAGTTCTGCAAAGTCGTAGTACATGATTTTGTTCTATCATCAATAGTTTTCGCAGCGCACGCGACGTAAGGAATTTTTCAGGTCATTTTTTTACACCTTATGTTACATTATTGGAGTTTTAGTAAGGATCCCTAATTTTTTTTAAAATATAATATAGCCTATGTTACTCGGGGATAATGTAGCTTTCCAAAGGTGAAAGAATTTTTGAAATCGGTCCAGTAGTTTCGGAGCCTATTCGTTACAAACAAACAAACAAATCTTTCCTCTTTATAATATTAGTATAGATATATTATAGTATAGATAAATATACAAATAGTTTCAAGAGGAAAATCAAAACATCCCAATCCCATCCCATCCCTGACTGACTGACATTACAAACTGGACAGTTTTACAGTGACACTGACAGTTAAGATTGAAATAGCCTGCCGTGGTTGCCATCTATGAAAGAAGAAATTATAAATATGAATTTCAAACGAGTTTTGTAATTTTAACTCTAAGTCAATGATTTACTATTAAAAAAAAAGTGTATTTAATAAATAAAGTCTGACTTGATTTGTCATTGCTAGATAACTGTTCTGCGTCAATGGCAGTGTTTCAAATGTATAGAGAAATCATATTTCAGTAAGAGTAGGTACGTATATACAACAAATATGACTTATGTTCTAAATCTAAATTAATTAAGTTGGTAGGTATGTTAGGTACCCGTAAAAACCCTTACAGGTACATAGGTAAAAATTACGAGATACGGCATTTTAGGCTTGACTCACAGAATAGAGAAATGAAATGAGATAGGTATCTTATTGAGGAAGGTAGGTAGGTATAGTAAAACCATTTCTAAAATGAACGCCCCTCCACCGAATTCTGATTTTTTTTCTGTGTATTCTGTTTTTCTGTATTTCCTCTCACACGTTGAAATCATCACGGTTTTGTGGAGGGGAGTTCATTTTTAGAATGGTGGTAACGCCAAAGGGTTGTAGTTCCTACAAATGCCCATCCTTTCCTTTAATCCTTACCTAAATACCCCGCGCACAAGAAGAAGAAGGAGGACCTGTCAAACCCTAACTGACAGCCACGCAGACGCCGTTACGTTTCGAAGACAAATGCACGCCGCTTCCCGTGCTCGCTGTAAAAACCCGCTAATTATCCGCTTATCCCGCTGTAAACCAATAAAATAAACCATAAACGCTTCGCGAGTGTGTGTCCGGTGTCCGCAGTATTATACATCACCGCTCGAATGAGATACGCCAGATTAATGGGAGTTGGAGATCTTCAGACCACCAGAAGACCAAGAAAGAACAGCAAGGTATGTGCGCAGTTCCATATCCTTCCAAACAACCAAACAACATCCCAAAAATCACCCTCTTTAAGGAACCCCCTAGTATTTGAGGTTCATCTCGAAGGCTTAGAGAGGGCTCGTCTCCATTTGTGGTCCTAATCGAACCCGGATTGTCCAATATTTATGGTTCGGTTCCATTTGTGGTCCGAATCGAACCAGGATTGTCCAATATTTATGGTTCTCGCCTAGTCTTACAAGCTAGAAAACATAATATAACCCCGCATAACTTGTTAGAATACCTAAGTTATTGGTCTAACAAGCTATTATTACATCCCCGCATAAATTCCCGCAGTTCTAAAGTATTACATTGTAAACGGTGTGATTTTGCATTATAACAAATCAAGACAAATCACAGCCAAATACGTATTTAAGGTGTTTTGAAACCCATAAATCTCATTTATATATAATATTCTCGATATTGTGTGTCATATTTTCATATTTCAAGGTGTTCGCATAATATGTATTGACAAAAATTTAATTCTACTACGCAATTACGAAAATTTTCCGCCATTTATCATATTGTTTGCTCATTCATATTTTCTCTCTTTCACACCCGCTGCACAAAGCATATAATCCGTTCGTGCTTGATCGGCTAGTTACGCACCTGTCACGGGTTACAATTGCATATTATTCTTCCTCTCGCTCGCACCCGCTTTAAGACATATAATCCGTTCGTTTCGCACTAGATCCGCTAATAACATCACACCAACACCAAAAAAAAAAAAAAAAAAAGAAAAAGAAAAAAAAATATAACAACCACCCATCCCTTATTCCCTTCCCTTTCCTTGTTTGACCACTTCACTATCAAGTTTATTTCTTAGTTTGCTACTATCTTATGTATTCTAACAACTTATTTCACTTTATCTCTGGGTTGCCATTATAATTATAAGTTACTATTTGTCTAAATCGTACCTGTTCATCGGTTTCCCGCGATACGGGTTTATTCCTAGTGCGGGGACCACAAGTAACCTTAATTGTACAGTGTTAAAATACCTAAATAAAGTTATTTTGTATTTTTTGTATTTTGTACCAATCGCTGATCTATTGCGTCTCACTCGCACCCGCCGTATTTAGCGTATAATCCGTTCATTATCATACATAACTTCATTCTTTCGTTCGGATTATAATTATACATTACTTCACTCGTTCGTCATTTCACTCTTGATGAACTAAAACCGCAGTGTTAGGCTAATATCAGTACGTTCCTCAGCAGTATTGGGCCGTATATACTATTTCACCGTAATATAATCTTATCTATTTTCTTATCTGCACGCATAATAATTAATGATTAAACGAACTTACCTGTACGTGAAGTTCTATCATAATTATACGATGTGGTTTGTTCGAGAAATGAGTAACTGAAAAGAATTATTATTGTTTTCATTTGACTTGTAGTATGATCCAGTAACCATCACTCCGCGTCACAATTTGAGGGTATAAAGATATTTTTTATTTCTGTGACCTACTTATCTACTGCCCACCGTCCCGTCATTTAGTTTGGAGTTAAAATTCACTCCTGTACTCCTGTGTACCATCATTATTACCGAAAAACATTGGGGACCTGGACTTACTTGGGGTCGGGAGGGCGTTTGTTACTCATTTCTCGAACAAACCACATCGTATAATTATGATAGAACTTCACGTACAGGTAAGTTCGTTTAATCATTAATTATACTTCGTGGTTTGTTCTCAAAATGAGTAACTGAAAAGAATTATTATTGTTTTCATTTGACTTGTAGACTTTGAGAGTATCTTTTGAGGTAATATGAACCAAGTGCAAATAAAAGTTTATAATTAATAGTCAATATTTGACGTATAATGTATTTACTTTTATTTTTAAGTAATAATTATTTACAAATCATTATATGTAAATATATTATTGAATTTTTTAATCATTGAAAAAACACTAGTTTTTAAATGCTACATTTAAAAAAATAGGTATGGCTTCTCATCAACTATACATTAATCGCAGGTTAATAATAAATCTATAATTGCTTATAAAGGTTATACTTTATTTATATAGCGAATGTTGAGAATGTACCGTTCCAGACCGCAGTCTTGTGGGTGGTATCTATTATGTTTATGCTAATGCCCAAGAAGGGCACAAATAATAAATTGTTACATCAATAAGATCTATGCATCTTCAAAATGAGAATATCATATACCAAGTTTTCTAACTATACTAAAATATTTTTAGTATTCCCTTTTTTCATACCATGAAAAGTATTCGTAGAAATAAAACATAATTATTTTATTTGTGAATAAATTTTCACGATATTTCCGATATCAATTTTACACATTGTTTGCACCCAGTATGCTTCAGTAATATTGTATATTTCTTTCAAACAATTATCCAATGGTAAACCGTGGTTTGAATAGTAACTTCTGTAAAAACAACCTTTAATGCTACAGGTATGCGAAGTGACCTAAGGTATACTTAAAAGCGAGAAGCTTCAATAATGAGATAAAATTTTCATTTGGTACTTCAGTCAGGACACTTTCATCTAATAAATGTACTTTATTACAATTCGCTTACATAAATGGTCAAAAAACATTTGCACCATTAAGCAGTCTGATTTTTCAGGGCATTAATCTAATCTATATGTAGGTGCTACTAACAGTTACTGTATGGAGGACCAACATGAGTAATAAAAGTGAAAAAATTAAATAAGGAAGTCAAGGCGAACTTCATAGCAATTTATCCGTTTTTAAACCACAGTGTTTTCCACAGAGGAAAAATTACAATTACAGCAAGTAATTCACAGCTTGATAATTAGATACAAATAATAAGTAATTTGAGTAAATTCTTATTTAAATTTTCTTATTCTTTCTAAATAAGAAAATCATTGATAAAGTGTATAAACAAATTTTGATCAATATAAAGTTATTTATTCCATAATATGAAATAGGAAGTGATCTATTCGTACAGTACCCGTACGAATAGATTCAGTCAATGAAATATTATATATTACGCATATTATGCGCTATTACTTATATGATTTATGATACATAAATATGACATATTTTATTATTCGAGTTGCGAATAGGTAAATTTTCTATATCCTGTTATTTATTTTTTAATTAAAAATAGGTTAAGTTCATAAAAACCAAGTTATCAGTTTCCACTTGCTATCAAGGTCTTATAGATATTGGTCTTCGGACCTTCTAACCAAACCAAAAAAATTCCATAATCGTTTTTGTGAAAAAATGTGGAACATAGATTACGAGAACCGAATCTAAACATGAATTTTTATTATGTACGACGGCAGTCGTGTTCTCAGAAGTATATTTATTAAAAATACCGGTTTGAAATATTTGAAAAAATATTAATTCCTTTATAGGGCTGTTAGCAGCCATTAAAATTAATGTGTTTTTCCCTTTCCATATCAAGACCACTGGCCGCTGGCAGCATAGCCATGATGCTGAGTACCCCGTTTTTGAGGAATCAGAAAATATTTCAATTCAGCACCTGTCATTTAAAATTGTGTGCATCAATCCATCAATTTATAAATTATTTTTAGTTTAAGTTATTGTCAGAAAAGTATATCTTTCTTCAATAGCTTTATAGGTGTTTAATCACCCGAATTCAATATCTAGACAGCAAAATAATCCCTGCAGTTCAATGAGCTATGATAAATTGTACATAGTTGAATAAATTAATGTTGTAAATTCCAATAACTGTTTTCTTTATTCATCCTGAAATGCAACATCATAAAACAGCCCCAAAGGAACGAAATTTATTTGACGGTATTAAAATACATGTTTAATCTTGTCGTCAATAAAGATTAACTTAAAAAGTACAAACATTGTCTCAATAAATTCAACATTTCGTAGGTATGCACTCATTATACCTTTATAATGAGCGATCAATGAGATTTGAATCATCTCGTAAATTCCATAAATCCTATAATTTATTATTGTCAAGGAAGCCTTTTAGATATGAAAGGCTTAGATATAAACAGCACAGCATTTGTTTACTTTGTAATCCCATAAAAATCTCAAGGTACTTGTTACTTTCCAGGAAATAAATAGGTATTTAATACATTTTTGTATAATAATTTGATAAAATGAAAAGCATGTAACCTTTGGGGAAGTTAGGTAGGTACTTTGCATAAAGTATGTAAAACGTTTATTGTAAAATATGCAACTCGTTTAATATCTAATGATGTGTTAGGGTTTTTTGACTTAGAAGTCTAATTTTAAAATTGTTCATGTGATCATGAACCTGTTCTTAGGTAATTTACCTTTACGTAGTCTTTCAAATAGATACGACATCATTTCAATCAAATTCTTAACTAATAATTTTGTTGTTTGTTGTTACCAAGAAACCTTCCTCTGGAGGACAGTTTTTATGACCAGAATTGATCTAGAAAATTATCCCATTGATAATAGGTGCTTCCAGAAGCTGTCTGTCAGCTTCTAGTCTATAGCAGAATTTGCAAATAAGGTAATTATTTTACTTCGCACCAGTACGAGTGAGCGCGCTAGATGTGCGGTTTCTTTCATGATAGCTGCTTTCGCTGACTTAAAGATCCTATAGATATTGTCTACACAAGGATACCATATCTATTTTTGTGTGAACCAACTAGGTTCCTGCTTGAAACTGACTTGAGTATTTTATATAAATACTCAATGTTTATGCGCATTATCTTAAGGCTTCCAGAGCCTGTAAAATAGTTTTAAATAGTTTCTCCTTTGTAAATAGCTAACGAATTAATGGCGTGTTTTAACTGAGTTTTCAGTTTTTACGTTTCATTGTTGTTAAATTTATTATAGTGGATTTGACATTAGTCCTTAGATAACTCTGATTAATCGGAGCTCTGAATAATATGCAATTTCCGAAATGCGATTGCGTTAAAGTGGGTACCTACTTTTAACAATACTGTTTCGCTGGTAATATTTTAAACCATTGTGTGGTGTTCTGAGTGGATAAAGCAAGACCTCTGGCCTTAATGCATTTGTTATTTATATAACCTCTCATGCCGATGGGTTTTATCCCAGAATAATAGGAATGCCATTCTCCAATGCAGATTTTTCTGCTATTAAGTTCTGTTGATTTCCAACAACACCATCAACCATGGTTGGTTTTTATCCACGCTTGCGCCGGACATGTACGTATGTAGGTACCACAGGAATTTTTCAGGGCCATATGCACTACAGATGAAAAAGGTGGTTGATCCATACACAGCTACTGTGATTTTTTCACAACGTTAGGGCATACAGGGGCATACAGGAGATACTGAATTTTCTAGCCCCTTCGATGGGATAAAACAATCAACCTTTTATACAAAAAAGTAAGCTTATAGCATACTTATATTATTTGCTTGCCAGATTATATTCCTTATCAACATAAATGTCATTGTGAAAGGATGAACATATCGCTCATTGAATACAAAACAGCCATAAATCAATTTTTTTCGAAAATCGTTTTATTTCAAAATTGGGGTCTAAAGCTGCAATACGAGTACTTTACGTTTTGCTGAAGACACCCGTCATTTTCGCTCATTTTGACGTAAAATTGATCAACCGCCTTTTTTGTATTGGGCTGACTTACGCACAAACTTCAGAACAAAACTGCCACAACTCGAAAAAAGACCCAAAATTTAATTCAGTGTTCTGTGCAAAAGGGACACTTTTTGAAATGCGTCCGTTTTGCATTCCAATTTCAAGTAAGTACATTCTGGTTTTTTATTTAACAGAGCCATATTTTGGAAAACGTACATTTTGCGTTCCAATAATGAAATAAAGTGATACCATATTTACAAATGTGTACTTTTTGTATTGAATTATTATAGAGGTAATATTAATTTATGTACAGCTAAACGGCATGTTTTCAAATTTGTAATGTTTATTTACTTAAAAATAACATTTACTTGATAGAGTTTACGTTCATACAGTTATCGGTAACCGTTTAGCACCTCATAATTGTTAGGTTGGTTCATAGCTTTTATATTTTCAAAGTAATTTAACTTCATTACTTATAAATAAATTGCGTAGTATTCACGGTTATAATAGTTTTCCGGAAACATCGCACCAAATAAATCTGCACCCAAAGTAACAATTTATGATTGTTTTGCAAGTACATAATCATAATCATTAATTAGTTTATTTTCAGAATGAATAGCAGAGCAAAATTAATTATGAGCATGGCAGTTGGCCATTCTAATGAATAATAAGAAAGCATACAAAACCGGCCCGTTATCAACTCTGAACAAATTCAAGAATGTGCTATTTCAGCAAAAGCAGCGGCCAACAAAAAAATAAATAGATATTACTTTTGTGATTTTAGCCATACAGTTTGTGATTTAATAATACATAGTAAAATGTATTAATATTTTACTAATTAAGCCTTATTTCATACCTTTTCATGTTAAGCTTTCAGCAATTAAATTTTAGATTTTTGTTTATAAGTTTTTGAAGTATAATGTTGTTCCTATGAATATTTTAGATTAGGTAAAATTGATATCGCGTTTTTTAACATAAAACGATAAAACAATATCTAGTTTTGTGTTACTCGTTTGAAAAGTTTGTATCTTTTTAGATATAATGAGAGTTATTTATTTTTTATAGTTATTTCCTTAGTAAAACATCAAAAAAGCATGTTAAATTTTATAATTTGTTTAATTTTTTGAGAAAATTACCCTAACATTGGTTCAAATTTTGAATGCAAAAAGGGCTTTTGTTGGTTTTCTCAGGTTGGAAGAATGGTATCACAGTGGTTATTATTTAAAAAAATAGAGCAAAAAACAAGGAAAATAATGATATATAAACATCATAACATTTAAAAATATAAACAGTATTTTTTTCGAAAAATCATTTTTTAAATTTTGTTTTGGCTCTCCTGTAAAAAATGAGGTTTCTGATTTGTGGCTGTTTTGTATTCAATGAGCGATATTATGCTAGCAGTTACCGTTAGCTATTAGTGTTGCGCACGCATTATAGCAACGCGTTTGCGCGCCGGGCACAAAACCGGTTTATCGAGGGGACCGAGTGGCGCTCGGGCAGCGTATGGTGCCACAGCATATGTAACAGTGAGTAGGCGTTGAGCCTTAGACTCGCGTTCTATTTATAGATTATTCAGGAAAATACATTAACAAGTTGTTTGTTTCTTACTGTTGACATATATCTATATATATATTAGCTTTCCGAGACGTATAGAGAAATTTCTAAACTGAGGTATTTTATTCGTTACCAAAACGAGTAATTTAATTAGGTCTACTGTTATAGGTTTTTTCGCTCGGATAGCATAGATAGTTTTTTTTTTTTTTTTTGCAGGCGTCCTTATGCGTAAAAAATATATATTGTGTGTGTATTCACTGAGAGCGCCAGGTCTAGCGGCCGTCGTTGGTTGCACGCGCGGAAAAACCTCGCAGGTTACCATATGCGTTGACCGTTTTTGCGAGAAAGTTATAACTTTTTCGATCAAGAGATCCTTTATTCATTAGATATAAAAATATTGGGTGACGGTTGTCATTGGCTGTCCGCTCGGAGAATCCCGCAGATTTCCATTTGCGAGTCTGGCCGATGGGGCGAGAAAACTCTCAACTCCATCATTTGATAATTAGATAAAGATATTTTGTGATACCATCACACTGAGAGCATAAGGCCGGGCGGCCGTCATTGGCTGTATGCGCGGACAACCCCACAGGTTACCATGTGCATTGGCCTTTTGGGCGAGAAAATTCTCGATTATTTGCTCGTTACATATAAAGATTGGGTGACGGTAGTCACTGAGAGCGTACCGGTCATCGTTGGCTGTACGCGCGGATAAATCCCACAGATTTCCATATGCGTTGGCCGATTGGACGAGAAAGTTCTCGAACATTTGCTCGTTATGTAATTTTGATGCTTTGTTGTTACATATATCACTGCACTTACCGCAACTGGAAATATTTTGATGAATTTTCAGAATCGAACGACGAAATTATCCTTCGGCGAGTATTTCACTAGTTTAACAAATTTCCTTAAATTTCTTCCAACACTTTCTTCTTTGCAACGCTTCCACATGAACATTTCTACGTCGAACATTTCAACGAAGTAAGAAATAGGAAGCGAACGTGCGGAGCGATCGACACTAAAATCACGAATGACGGGACGGTGGGCAGTAGATAAGTAGGTCACAGAAATAAAAAATATCTTTATACCCTCAAATTGTGACGCGGAGTGATGGTTACTGGATCATACTACAAGTCAAATGAAAACAATAATAATTCTTTTCAGTTACTCATTTTGAGAACAAACCACGAAGTATAATTAAAATTCGCAATGGCGACGCGATCAGCAAAACACGTAGACACAAGCGATTCTCGTTTGTTATTATTGCAAGCCAAACGAGAGGCTATATTTGAGTTAATTCAAAACATGTACGATTCTTCTTCGAACATTGATGATTCGAATAAAGAATCTTTTCTAGACGAATGCGCCAACATTGACACATTACGTAATGAGTTCGTTCAATTAATGGATGATTATAACTCGCATTTATTGAAAATCGATCCAACCGCAAAGCCAGATTACAAAATATTAGTTGCATTTGAACAATTATATAGCCGTATAAAAAGAATGCAAGATAAACATTCCAAGCAGTCAGCGCCTGTTGCATTAAATAAGTCGCCGCTTAGATTACCACCTATCGACTTAGTTACATTTGCCGGAGACATTAGGAAATGGCCTATATTTTATTCTTGTTTCAAGTCCGCTGTACATGATAATCCAACCTTCACCGACGCCGAAAAGCTATATTATTTAGTAAGTAAATTGATGGGAAAGGCCGAGACAGTGTGTGTAGGTATAACACACTGCCCCGAAAATTATCAACTTATTTGGCAAACACTTATAGATAGGTATGAAGATAAGCGTATGGTTGCAACTTCATACTTAAATCAGCTGTTCGATTTTCAACCTATTACCACCGCGTCAACAGATAGTTTTGAATTGTTTTATGAACAGTTTATTAACACAGTCCACGCACTGAATAACTTAAATATAGAAAAATTAGATGAATTAATTCTAGTTCAGATTGCATTAAGAAAATTAGATTCTAGCACTGTTCACGCTTTTGAGTTGAGTATAGGCTCGAGTATACCTACTTTTACAACTCTGGAGACATTTATAAGAAATCGCGCGAAGGTGTTCGAACGAACATCCCCCGCCCCCGCACCTTCAGAGTCTTTGAGCAGAATTAATACGCGAACTCAACCAAAACGCAGTAATAATAATAATAAAGGTGCCCCGCAAATACATACTTACGTGAGCACCGCCGCTCATTTATTTATTGAAAACTAGTACAGATTTCTCCAATTACACTAGCCTTATGTTTAATCAAAAATATACATCTCAAAAGGTCACATAGTCAATACATACAAGGTCACATGTTCATAGTCAATAATAATAATTTAACATTAAAATAATCTGAGATAACAGTTGTCAATACATATTAATAGCTATAATAATTATTAAATGTCAATTCAAAATACACTTCATTAAATAAAATCAATCTTTAGTAATAAAATATTATAAAATAAAATAAAAGAAATCGATTAGGTGTTATGTTCACAAAACCTCAAACAACTCGTCGTTAAACCCATCAATGTATCAGCAAAGACATCGCTTGTAGGGTTACTGTCCAGGAAGGCATTGAGCGATGCGAGGGTTCGAGGAATGGGAGATTGCGCATGAGCAGCGGTTCGTGCGAACGGGACTGCAAATAGCCTATGCTTCCTACCACGTAGATAATTCTCAGGGACACTGAGCCGCAGAATGCAATTGACGAGATCTGGTGCATCGATATTTCCACGCAGAGCCTTCAGCATAATTAAAATTTGGTCATTACTTCTTCTCACTTCCAAACTGTTGTAACCAAGGCAGCCTAAGAGGAACTTTGTCGGGTAGAGAAATGGATAATAGCCAAAAAGCCGTTTATACAAAAATCGCAGGAAAGCCTTCTGCACCTTTTCTAAAAGGAGAGTGTATGAACTTTCATGCGGATGCCACACGCATGAGCTAGACTCGATCTTACTTCTAACTAAGGCGCTATAAATTAGCTTTATGACGCTATCCCTTTTGAAGTCTCGACAGTTACGAAGTACGAATCCTAAACGCTGAAAAGTTTCTTTTGCCAGACAAGTGATATGATCATTAAAAGTTAGCTTCGGATCAAAAGTTATACCTAGATCCCTGACCGATGTACATCTGCTAATGATGTCAGAACCCAGTGTCGCTGTATATAAATGTATGTGCACTAATACTGTTCACCAACATTTATATAAATGCCCGCTATTTCATAAATTAAACACCGCTGATCGCTTTAAGTTTGTTAAGGAAAGTAGTTCATGCGTAAACTGCCTTAGCATTAAACATAAGGTCTCATTATGTAAGTCAGATACGACTTGCCGCTCCTGTAAGGCTCGACACCATAGCTTACTACATTTCGAGTCCGAGATCAAACCCGCACACCTCAGCGTTCAAAGCGCCGCAGCCGGCCCGCCGCCGCCGCGGCCGATGGTGCCATCATCATCATCAGCACGCACCGACGTTTCGTTATGCGCGACTTCCGCAAATAAAATTAATTCGCCCGCCGCTTCCGGTAATAATATTCCTCAGTGTTCCACGGTATTATTAGCCACAGCGCAAGTTGTCCTTAACTAAAGGACAAAAAAGGCGCCGAAGTACGCATTAGAGCCCTTTTGGATACAGCTTCGCAAACACATTTCATTACAAAAGAAACTTGTGACTTATTAGGCATAAAGGTTATAGGAACCGGAACTACAATGATTAAGGGTTTTGGAGGCACCGAGAAGGCAATAAATTCAAGTTCAATTAATTTAGATTTTTATTCACGCTTTGATAAAAATATAAAGTTTAATTTATCATGCCTAGTCGTCGATAAAATTACAGACTCTTTGCCTAACGCAGTTATAGATAAGAGCGTGCTGACGCATTTACACTGATTACCGCTTGCTGATGAGGCATTTTATGAACCAGGAAAAATAGATATACTTATAGGTGCGCCGCTGTTCACGCATTTATTATTGCCACTAGACATTACACCTGACTTTACTCGTACACCGCAGACATTACGTACGGTATTGGGATATGTTTTAATGGGTTCCGTACCTACACTATTTTCCCGAGATGTTTCGACTTGCTGCCTAGTGCAGGAGCAAGGTGTAAAAAATATACATGATCTCGTTCAAAAATTCTGGGAGCTTGATGAGCTACCAGGCGCTTCCGCACCGAGCATCCTATGTTCCGCTGACATAGAATGTGAGGATTTTTACATAAATACTACAACCCGCGATCCAGTTAACGGTAGATATACTGTAGGCCTACCGTTCAGCAAGGATGTATTTTCTTTAGGCAAATCTTATGAAACCGCACGCAGACGCTTTCTGTGTCTAGAAAGGAAGTTGGAAGCTTCTTCAAGCCTAAGAACCGCTTATGATGACGTCATCAGAGAATATCTGGATAAACAATATATTTCACCCGCGCCTCCAGATCTATCTCATGACTCATCAAACATATACGTTATCCCGCACCACGGAATTATTCGTGAGGACAAGACGTCGACCCGTCTCCGCGTAGTCCTAGATGCCAGTTGCAAAACTAGTTCAGGAGTTTCTTTAAACAATATATTACATCATTAATTATGAATTTAAGTTTATATTTTATTTTTAGTATGTAAGTGTGACATTTTTATTATATTTTTTTGTAACTTTTGTAATTGACGTGTCCAAGATTTGTACAATGCAAACTATGGAAATAAATATTTATGACTATGACTATGACTATGACTATCACGGACCGAACTTACAAGGTGATCTATTTAAAATTCTTTTGAATTTTCGCTTATTCGCTGTCGCTATGACTGCCGACTGCCGTCAGCAGTTTCTTCAGATTGCCGTTCGGGAATGTGATCGCTGCTACCAGTGTATACTGTACAGATTTAACCCTCAAGACCCACTGACCCTCTATCACTTTGACCGCGTATGTTTCGGACTAGCTTCGTCTGTGTTTCATGCAATGCGCACGGTCAGACAACTAGTCATCGATGACGGTTCAAGGTATCCGCTCGCTAGAGATATCGCTAACACGTCGTGCTATATGGACGATATAGTGTTCTCAGTAAATAGCGAAGCGGAAGCCGCCGACGCTGCGCGTCAACTGATAGCGTTATTTAAGGGCGCGCAATGGGAACTTGTGAAGTGGAATAGCAGCTCGCAGCATGTGTTAGAAAGTATTCCTTCTACGCATAAGCTACACACTGAGGTTGAATTTGACAAAACAGTTCAGCACAAGATATTAGGTCTTCACTGGTCTACAGACGATGACGCATTCTATTTCAGAATTAACGCTCCCGCGGATGAGAAATGCACTAAGCGTTCCATCCTATCAACAACCGCAAAACTTTGGGACATTATGGGATTCGTAGCCCCCACAGTTTTATTCGCTAAACTACTCATTAAAGAGCTTTGGAAATTAAATTTGGATTGGGACGAGGCTCCCCCGCAACACATTATTAAAATGTGGAGACAATTTTGTAGTGAGCTACCGGCGCTAAATAAAGTGCGTGTGACGCGCCATCTGGGTGTTTTCCCAGGTCGCGTTGTTACTCTAGTCGCATTCTCAGACGCAAGCGCGGACGCCTTCGGCGCTGTAATATACCTGCATGTCGGCTCTGACAATGGTAATACAGTCCGCTTGGTTTGTGCTAAGTCCAAGGTAGCCCCCTCAAAGCCAGTCACAATCGCCCGACTGGAGCTATGTGGAATAGTCCTTATGTCAAGGCTATTACGCATGGTACTCGACAATTACAAAGGTCACATACCAATTCAAGTTTATGCATTTTCCGACTCCAAAGTCGCATTATATTGGATTAAAAGCTCACCGCATAGATGGCAAGTGTTTGTTGCCAACCGCGTAGTTCAGGTGACTGAGAACATTCCACCTGAGCGTTTTTATCATGTCTCTGGCACAGAAAATCCTGCAGATTGCTTATCACGTGGTCTCACGCCGCAGAAATTAATTTCACATCCATTGTGGATGCACGGACCTCCTTGGATCACGCTCGATCCATGTCAATGGCCTCTCCGTCCTCTTGACGGTCAGCCTGCAGAGGAAATGCCTGAACAAAAGATATTGTCGCACGCTACAGTTTGTTCAACAGAATGTGTAATTTATAATCTCGCGTTACGTATTTCATCATGGACTAAACTAACGCGAACGCTTGTATATGTCTTTACGTTTGCTAAATTATTGCAGCGTAGAAAGACAACCGCAGTTACAACAGAACAGCTTCAGTTCGCTGAGAATAAATGAATACTCGCTGTACAAAGGAAATATTTTGCTGAAGAATTTAATAGCATAACTAAGGGTGAGACATGCTCTCATGCTATAAACAAGCTTAGACCGTTTATAGACGATAAAGGATTAATTCGCGTAGGTGGTCGTCTAGCAAATTCAGGGCTAGTTTATACTCAAATTCACCCATTTATTCTACCGCGCAGTGACCATGTAATATGACCATCACAAATTTTTCTTTAAGAAAAATAATCATGCAGAGGTTTAGGAACTTATTCTTTTATAAATTCACTTTTATCTAATATTGAAGTATATCAAACGGTTTGACTTTTCGTTTATAAAATCAATCAGAAATAAAAGGCAGACTATGAATTTTAACAATTCATAGTCTAGAAATCTAGTTCAGAAAACTTTATTTATTTATTAATAAAAACCCCAGCCCTTTCATTTTTCTTATACCTGAGCTTACGGCCAAAAAACCTAATAAATAAAATTAAATCAATAAATATTGCTAGTTCCTAGACAATTCACAATGCAACATCTAGCCCCGTGGTAAGCTAGAATCTTGTGTGCTAGAGTTCTGATATGTATACTTAATATAATATACATACACATTTATGAAAGTTATTTAAAACACGGGAAAAGCCGTGTGTGGAATTTATACTTTAAACTTTAAAATACACATATCCGCTTAAGGATATATTTAGCGCAGGCGAAGCCGCGGGGCGGAACGCTAGTATTACCTTATATATCTTAGGGTCTACAAAATGAATTTCAAATTATAGAAGTAACTAGATGAAAACCCGGCTACGCTCGGGTGAAATTTGACGAAATTCTCCACAATCCGAATTTTGATTATGAATGCCTACAGGAAGGAATGTTCCCTGATATCCTTAAAATAGGAAAAAATATTCCAATCTTCAAAAAAGGTGATGATCATGATCATTATAGGCCTGTATGTATATTACCATGTATAAGTAAAATATTTGAAACAATAATAATTGTAAAAAATGGAATTTTTGACTACTTTGAAAGCAACAGACTGTTTTCAGCTGCTCAATTTGGTTTTCGCAAAAATAAATGTACTGAAATGGCTATATAAAACATTAAAATTTTTATTTTAAAAGCATTGGATGAGGATATTATGTTGTCGACTCAAAATCAATTTTTTTTTATGTTAGATGAAATGAAATGAAAACCCGGCTTCGCTCGGGTGAAATTTGACTCATAATACTTTTTTTTCGCCACGGCGGGTAGTTGCAATAAGACGTGTTTTATTTTGCTCCAGATAAATTTATTTATTTATAGTATAAATATAGTTCAGTTTTAATAAATTAATGCATAAAAAGTTGTAAATACCTGGTAACTTCATCTGCCCACATAAAAATCTCCATAAAATCAACACAAATAACATTACAACCGCACAACAGTAACCACCGGCTAAACTATGGATAGCCAACACTCATTATTTGAAGCAATACAGTCCCTGCATAACCGAATGAGTCAGTTTGAAGGAGCCTTGCACAAGTCCACATCACCCACTACGTTGGAGTCCATCACATCGGACTATGCAGCTTTCAAGACCTTCACTCTGGATATTCTGAAGTCTCTTCAACAACAAATGGAGCTGATTGCCAATGACGCTGACCGTCAAGAAATGCGCAGTCGCCGCAAGATCCTTCTTCTTCATGGTGTGCCGGAGGACAGTAAGGAAGACACAGCTAATGTAGTTATTTCTACAGTACACAACCAGCTCGATCTGCCTGATTTCTCTATGAACCACATAAGGAGGTGTCATCGTATGGGTCGCGCCACGAATAGCGACAGGCCCCGTCCTATTCTTGTAAAGATCAGTGATGTAGCTACGCGGGATAAAGTTTGGTTTGCTAAAACTAAACTAAAAGGCAGCAACATCACTCTTTCGGAATTCCTCACACGGCGCCGACATCTCACATTCATGGCGGCCAGAGAACGTTTCGGATTAAAATCCTGCTGGACTAGAGATGGATTTATCCATATAGTTGCGCCAGACGGACTGCGGCACCGTATCTGTTCTATCACCGAACTCGACAAGTTGATGCCGGCTTGCACGGCAAAGCCAACTGCGCAGGCGTCGGCTGTTCCTGCGCAGAAGCACAGGGCTCCGTCTGCACGTCGAGCTGCGGCCGGTGGCGGTGGAGCATCGTCAAAAAGATAAGAGTCGCCTAGATAATTGTAAGCCAATGTCATGAACACTTTGCTTAGTGTCGGTAGGGTATGTCTTATTGTCTTATTTATTCACTTCTTAGCGAGGGTACGCTAGATTTAATGTTTTTCCTTTATTTTTCTACCACAATTTATTTTATTGTTTCAGTTGACAAATTTTGTGTATTGTAAACAAGCGGTAGATAAATAATTTTAATATGGCAGTGACACTGACAACTGATGTATTGAACTTGACATTCGACAGCCTTCCGTCAATGAATATGAATGGACCCTTGTCTTTTGAGCCAAATGGCTTACTTTTTTTCCACTAGTTAAATTAGTGTTGTATTATTCTTTTCATTTAGTGGTTTATTTAATGTTGTGTTTTATTTTTAGTGTTAGTTTATTTTCTTACTTTTGTTTGTTTCTTGTTTTTTTTTTACCAGGCTAACCGGCAGATGGAGTGCAGGTAATTTGCACTTATTATATGTCGAATAGAGATGTGTAGGATGTCGAGGAATGTGTGTTTATCAGGAGGGCTTCTAGTTGGTTATGACGTCACCAGGTCTAACGTCACAGTCGTCTTTATGTTGATAATAAAACCACGAAGAAACGTCCATTATTTATTCCATTTTACAATGTTTCGGTCCAACGATTCAATTTATTACCAACAGATTATTATTATTAATTTACTTCAAACAACAAATGAATTTACTGCAAACAAAGAACTGTTCAAACCGACTACTCAAACAAGAATACATTTATTACTAACAAAGCACTGTTCCGTCCAACGGCTCAAACAAGAATGTCCTTTTAGCTCGGCCGTCGGTCATATTTATACGAATTAAAGCGGTCTGAACCAGTTTTTCAAGTAACAGGCGCAGCGAAGCGCTTCAACCCGTAGTGCGATGCGGCGGGTACAAACCGGTTCTGAGTCATATTTCAACCGATGTTCTTGTCTGCCCCGACATATATAAAATATATAAGTAATTATTTATATATTTTAAAGTTGTTTTATATTACTGTATTTATTTAAATAATTTAAAAGTTTGTTATATATGTCGGGGCAGGTAAGAACATCGGTTGAAATATGACTCAGAACCGGTTTGTGCCGGCCGCATGGCGCTACGGGTTGAAGCGCTTCGACGCGCTTTTATTACTTGAAAAACTGGTTCGGTCGCCTGCCTTTGCTGCCTGCGCTTTGTGCTTGGTATAAATACGACCGTCGGCCGAGCTAAAATTACATTCTTGTTTGAGCCGTTGGACGGAACAGTGCTTTGTTAGTAATAAATGTATTCTTGTTCGAGTAGTCGGTTGGAATAGTCCTCTGTTGGCAATAAATTCATTTGTTGTTTGAAGTGTCGGTTGGAACAGTCCGTAATAAATTAATAATAATAATCTGTTGGTAATAAATTGGGTCGTTGGACCGAAACATTGTAAAATGGAATAAATAATGGACGTTTCTTCGTGGTTTTATTATCAACATAAAGACGACTGTGACGTTAGACCTGTGACGTCATAAGTAACCAGATGCCCTCCTGATAAACACACACTCCTCGACATCCTACACATCTCTCTTCACGACATATACATTAATATACATATAGTTTTTAATGACTTCTTTAGATAGTGATGACGATGAATATCTTTCTTGTTCATCGAATGATTTAGGATCTGATAATAGTTTTGCTAGTATCCCATCCCTGTCAGAAACGCTGGTTTCTCAGTTCAGTGATCTCAAGAGCAATTTGAACATTGTGCATATAAATGCTCAAAGCATACCAGCGCACTTTCCCGACATGTTAGCTTCTTTTGACGTCAAAAACCTCCATGCTATCCTAATTTCCGAATCTTGGCTCAAACCTTGTCTTCCTTCTTCTCTCTATTCTCTGCCTGGCTTTTCTCTCATCCGTAACGATCGCACTGGTGGTCGTGGAGGTGGCGTAGCAATGTACTTGCGCTCGGACTTACCGTACGCTATAATTAGCACGTCCGCACAACCTCCTCCATGTAATGCTGGTGAACATCTTCTTGTTGAAGTTTCACTTGCACACACCAAAGTTTTATTGGGCGTTTATTACAGTCCTTCTTTACGAGTAAATTACTTCTCTTCTTTCGAATCTCTTCTCCATACTTTTCTACCTCTATACTCGCATGTCATAATAATGGGCGATTTCAACACATGCCTTGCTAAGCTTGATTCACGCGCTTCTGCCTTTAGGTCAGTTGCACAGTCCTGTAACTTGCACATACTCCCTCTTAGTCCAACACACCATTCTCCCAATGCCTCTCCATCTCTCCTCGACTTGATTCTTACTTCTTCCTTACAGCACGTTGCCAGACATGGTCAATGTTCTGCTGATTCTTTCTCCTATCATGATCTTGTTTTCCTTTCCTATAAGCTTCGCCCTCCTAAATTAAAACACAAAACTCTTTTACAGCGTAATTTTGGTGGTATGGACTTAGAAAAACTAAAGTTAGATGTGGATAATATTGACTGGTCTCCAGTTACCTTAGCAGACACGGTTGATGATAAATTGTTAGCCTTCAATACAGCCATAACTCATCTCTTCGATGTTCATGCACCAATCCGTTTGGTCAAAATGAAGCACCTGCCTGCTCCTTGGATCACAGACGAAATTAAGTGTCTCATGCGCAAGAAGGCAGCTGCCAAAGCGCGATTCAAGTGCTGCGCTACAAAGGTCAACGAAAAAAAGTATCATGTAGCTAGAAATCTCTGTAATAGGATGTGTAGGGATGCTCTACGCCGCTATATTCACTCTTCTCTTTCCGATGTTGACTCAGCCAAAGCTTGGCAATTTTTGAAAACACTTGGAGTTGGCAAGCCACGTCAAGAATCGTGTCTCCCTAGTCATTTAAATATCGATTCTCTCAATACCCACTTCTCGTCAACAACTAACATGGATATGGATGTCAAAATTAAGACTCTTAAAGATCTTTCTTGCTTGCCTACTCCTGTTTATCCTTCATTTTCTTTCAGCCCGTTTACTCAGTGTGATGTTAAGAGATGCATAAAGTCTATTTCTTCTAATGCTTTAGGTGGTGATGGTATCGGTCGTAATATGATTACTCCAATCATTGATGAATTACTTCCAATACTATGTCATCTCCTTAATTTTTCTATCGCCTCTGAAACAGTCCCAACACTGTGGAAAGAAGCTTACATTATTCCTCTTCCGAAGAAACCAAAGCCTAACTCCTTTTCTGATTTCCGACCTATATCTATCCTTCCTTTTCTCTCTAAGGTTCTTGAACGTCTTGTTCATGGTCAACTTCATTCTTATCTTACATCATATAATCTTCTTAATCCTTTCCAATCCGGTTTCCGTACAGGTCATAGCACAGTTACTGCGCTACTTAAAATTACTGATGACATAAGATACGGTATGGAAACCGGTTCTCTTACTATCCTTACTTTACTTGATTTCAGCAATGCCTTTAACACTGTAGATTTTGATATTCTCATTGGACTTATGCAATCAATTAACATATCTCCACCAGTGATCGGTTGGTTTCGCAGTTATCTGCAAGGACGCCGGCAGAGGATACGTGCTAATGATTTATTCTCTTCATGGTCTTGTACTTCTGCTGGTGTTCCTCAGGGTGGCGTCTTATCTCCTCTTCTTTTTGCGTTGTTTATTAATACTATCTCTCTTAATCTTACTTCTTCCTACCATCTCTATGCAGACGATCTTCAACTGTACATGCATGCACCTGTAAATGATCTGGGAAATGCTATTACTACTATGAACCAGGATTTAGTAAAAATAAGCAATTGGAGCTCTGCTCATGGTCTCCAAATTAATCCTAGCAAAACTCAGGTTATCGTTATAGGTAGCTCTCGAACTTCTGCTAAAGTGAACTGGTTATCCTTGCCTGCAATTCTATTTAATGGTGTTAGTGTTCCCTTTAGCAGAAGTGTAAAGAATTTAGGACTCATCTTAGATTGCGATATGTCCTGGGCCCAACAGTTGGATGCTGTAAGTCGCAAGGTGTTTGCTTCCGCTGCATCGTTGCGTAGATTGCGCAACTTCTTACCTATTGCCACCAAAATTACGCTTGCCCAGTCTCTTTTATTTCCTATCTTCGATTACGCTGATGTTTGTTACCTTGACATAACTGAGGAACAACTTAATAAGCTGGAGCGACTGCAAAATGTCTGCATCCGGTTTGTTTTTGGTCTCCGGAAGTTTGATCACATCTCAGAATTTCGTAAACAACTTCAGTGGCTTCCGATTCGTTATCGTCGGAACACTCACATTCTTTCCCTTCTTTATAATATTCTTTTCAATCCTTTAACACCCCCTTACTTAAAAGAACGTTTTAATTTCCTTCACACTTCTCACTCTAATGATTCTCCTGTCCTTCGATCATCAGCTAATCTTACTTTAAATGTCCCTTCTCACCATACTTCCTTCTACGATAAGTCTTTTTCTGTCCACGCAGTTCGCCTGTGGAACGATTTACCTGACAGCCTGAGAAAAGCTAAGTCATTGCCAATTTTTAAAAAACTATTAAAAGATTTTTATTTGTCAAAGCTATAATAAGTATATAACATGTATTTATTTAATATATTTCACCTCCATAAATTAGTATTCATTAGTGTATTATATTATTTCTCATCTATTAATATGTATTATATTATGTATACTTACATTATGTATTATTTTACATTATGTATTATATTACATTACGTATTATACTGAGTAGTACACCCGTCAATTTTTTATTTCTTTGCTCTCTTTCCATCCAAAGGTTGCCTGGAAGAGATCGCTCTTTAGCGATAAGGCCGCCCATTGTACTTGATTCTTTTTGTTGTTTTTTGTATTTTTTATTTATTTGGTGTACAATAAAGAGTTTTATTATTATTATTATTATTAATACACTAAACCTCGCGTCGCGACCCTTCCCGTCGTGTTTTATTTTATTCCGTCGCTTTTCTGTACAGTTTGCATGACGGGGTAAGTCGGAAGGAATGAACGTTAGTGGATGAGCCGCTAATTAGTAGGTACTAACTCAAGCTGGTACTAATACGTTTCCACAGCTGGGACACAGGGACTTCTCCGAGGACAAAAGAATTAAGCTATGTTTATGTTAACATAAGTCAACATAATGGAATTCAATGATTATCAATAATAGTATAGCTGTACTGTACAAAAATATATAGGTTTATTGATAATAAAAAGAAATAGAAGAAGAGTGTTTTAATTATGATGTTGCTCTCTCTAACACCTGTCGATTGAGCTTTGTACGGCATCTCTAGGCCAAGCCGTTTCAGAGATATGGCAGTTTAAAGTTTGACAGCTGTCATCAAAATGTTGCTCTCTCTAACACCTGTCGATTGAGCTTTGTACGGGATCTCTAGGCCAAGCCGTTTCAGAGTTATGACAGTTTAAAGTCTGACAGCTGTCATTGAAAACGTTGCTCTCTCTAACACCTGTCGATTGAGCTTTGTACGGCATCTCTAGGCCAATCCGTTTCAGAGTTATGGCAGTTTAAAGTTTGACAGCTGTCATCAAAAATGTTGCTCTCTCTAACACCTGTCGATTAAGCTTAGTAGGGTATCTCTAGGCCAAGCCGTTTCAGAGTTATGTCAGTTTAAAGTTTGAGAGCTGTCATTGAAAACGTTGCTCTCTCTAACACCTGTCGATTGAGTTTTGTACGGGATCTCTAGACCAAGCCGTTTCAGAGTTATGGCAGTTTAAAGTTTGACAGCTGTCATCAAAAATGTTGCTCTCTCTAACACCTGTCGATTGAGCTAAGTAGGGTATCTCTAGGCCAAGCCGCTTCAGAGTAATGGCAGTTTAAAGTTTGACAGCTGTCATTGAAAACGTTGCTCTCTCTAACACCTGTCGATTGAGCTTTGTACGGGATCTCTAGGCCAAGCCGTTTCAGAGTTATGGCAGTTTTAAAGTTTGACAGCTGTCAACGTAAATGTTGAAATAGTACGGCATCTCTAGGCCAAGCCGTTTCAGAGTTGTGGCAGTTTAAAGTTTGACAGCTGTCATTTTGACAAATGTCATCTAGACACCAATCTAGATATCAATATCCAAGGATACCTAACCATACATATAATACCTTATGTTCACTTAAGAACAAAATACATACTTCGTCATCATCATGTCAGCCGTTGGACGTCCACTGCTGGACATAGGCCTCCCTTCCCTTAACGACCTCCAGGTATTACGGTCGGATGCAGCCTGCATCCACCGTGAACCAGCAGCATTAACAATATCATCGAGCCATAAAAAGGAAACTAATATTATTTTTCTGTGGTTGAATTACCCAATATCAGGTTAAGGATGTACCCAATATCAGCGCAAACTCGACGATCGGCTAAGTTCGGCTAAATAAGTACACAGCGCCATGACAGCGCGAGCTGAGTATATATTTCGCGCAAAAAATCTGACACATCAAATTACTTCTATAATTTGTAATTCATTTTGTAGATCCTAATAAGGTAATACTAGCGTTCCGCCCCGCGGCTTCGCCTGCGCTAAAATATATCTTTAAGCGAATATGTGTATTTTTAAAGTTTAAAGTATAAATTCCACACACGGCTTTTCCCGTGTTTTAAATAACTTTCATAAAGGTCTATGTATATTATATTAAGTATATATATCAGAAATCTAGTACCCGTAACACAAGATTCTAGCTTACCACGGGGCTAGATGTTGCTTTATGAATTGTCTAGGAACTAGCAATATTTATTGGTTCAATTTTATTCATTAGGTTTTTTGGTCGTAAGCTCAGTTATAAGAAAAATGAGAGGGCTGGGGATTTTATTAATAAATAAATAAAGTTTTCTGAACTAAATTTCACATGAAATGTTAAAATTTATAGTCTGCCTTTTATTTCTGATTGATTTTATAAACCAAAAGTCAAACCGTATGATAGACTTCAATATTAGATAAAAGTAAATTTATAAAAGAATAAGTTCATTATTTTTCTTAAAGAAAAATTTATAATGGTCATACTATATGTCTTTTAGATAAATAAAGTAAAATAAGATATAAATATTTAAAATTGATTTAAAAATTTCATATGAATTGAGTTTATGGGAAAAACTGTTTTTATATTTAGTTCCATATAATATATGGCAAAACATGCAGTGACCTACCTATATTTTAAAATATCATTCGCAGGGCATGCGGAAAGTGGTCAATTTTTTTTAAATAATAAAAGACTTTATAAGATAGGTATAACCCGCGCAATTAAAAATGATATTTGACAATGGCGGCGGGTACGTATGGTTTGTTGAACAATTTCTCAAACAGGCCGGCGTCACGACGAATTTCCCATACAAACGTAATACCAAAATTATTTTTAATTCGAGCATATTTCCATGGTATTATTATTTATTATTTAAATAGTATTTTTATCTCGGTCCCTACAATGTGATAATTCATACGAAGGCTTTAAAATCAAAAATTAATTTTAATTTAATTTCTAAAGTTTCAGTTCTAAGTATGGGGACCCCCAAATGTAAATGATTTTTTTCAAACTTTTTATGAAATCCTAGTGCAGTTCACGGAATACATCTACTTACAAAATTTCAGCTTTATAGCTATTATAGTTTCGGAGTGAAACGGCTGTGACATACGGACGGACGGACGGACATGACGAATCTATAAGGGTTCCGTTTTTGCCATTTGACTACGGAACCCTAAAAAGCGTCGCGTTCTAAAAGCGCCAAAGTGTGAACACGTACTTGGGTATGCAAATGTTCTATTTGAACGCTTTTTTAACGGACGTTAAAAAAAAGCTTTTTGTAGCGCGTACTTCACTGTGTGAGTATAGATAGCGATAGAGAGTGAGCGAGAACGCATGCGAGCGGACGCCATTTATAGATAAATTCTTTATACGCGCAGGTTATATTAAAAAAATCATAAGTAGTTATATTGGTTGTGTGTGATATAGCACTGAAAGCAACGTAGGGTTAGGAAGCACAAAAACGTAGTGATTTGTTTGTTCTATGAAATATCTTAAATTTACTTTTCATGAATTGACATGACATAATTTATGACAGTTATCATAAATAAATCAAAACTCTTTGAGATCTCAAAACTATAAAAAAGTTTTATTAAGTCATAATCCATGTATTACTTATGAATTTATTGTTTGAAGTCTCCTCCTGTATTTTATTATAATATATAAGTACCTACACTTTATTATTATATGTATACTAGCTGCCCCCGCGAACTTCGTCTCGCCATATACTTTATAAGCTCTGTTATGATGCTGTGTGGATTGTCCAATAAGCCACAGACAAAACAGAAATTTGAAATCCAAAGGGCGAAAAATGTTTTGTTGTCAAAAGTGTCATGAACTCTACTGTCTATACGTTTTGTTTACGTTTGTAACGAATGTAGGATAGGTTAGATACCGTACTTACTTTATCTTTTTACGATTCCGTCGCTTCTTGCACTTATTATACAGATTTCGCATATTTGAAATAAAAACCAAACAAGTACAATAATTTTTCAATTCATTTTTTACGTAATTAGTGCGTTATCTAGCGATCTGAATGCAAGAAACGACGCGATACGTGTTCCCCGTTTCAAAGCTCGCGGCTGACTGAATTTGTGGCACGAAGATGCCCGAATGGTCAGTTTTCGCGTGAATTTTTTCGCAAGTTTAGCTATTCTTATTTTACGGTTAAAATAATAGAAATTTTAACAATCTAACACTCTCTTCCCCTGCTCTATAACCTGTTTGTTTACTGTACAAAGTATCAAGGCTTATTTTAAAGTATTTATTGAATAGCGACGATTTATTGTAAAATTTAGAGCGAACTTTGGATTATTTTTCTATCGAGAAAATTTTATGTAATCGTGTTTTCGTAACTGTAATCCCCTAGCATATATCCTGAACTATAACATACATTAATCTCAAAGTAAATGCTTTATTATTGTGGAAGATATGTTTGTTAACAAAAAGCAATTTCAAGCGATTTGACGTTCTATAGGGCCTTAAAGAGTAAACACATTTCCGTTGGCAGGACGTTTCGTTTTAAATATTCTCAGTTCTTTGTGATGGATTCAATGTTTGATTGGCGAGGCGTATCTAAGGAAACGAAACGTGTTTGTTGACTTGACACCAAAAATGGCGACAGCGTTTGTTTATTATTAGATTTTTTACAGTCGGAATTTAACGAAATTCTCCATAATACGAATTTTCCGGACATATGTTGTCGACTCAGAATCAATATTTTTTATGTTTCGTTATTTAAATAGGGTTTCGATCGGGTCTACCGTACCCCTGCACGAAATCTATACTAATACTAGCTGACCCGGCAAACGTTGTTTTGCCATATAAATAATTTATAAAAAAAAAATTTAGGGGTGGACTACCCCTAACATTTAGGGGGATGAAAAATAGATGTTGGCCGATTCTCATAGATACCGGATAAGCACAAAAAATTTCATCAAAATCGGTCAAGCCGTTTCAGAGGAGTATGGCAACGAAAACTGTGACACGAGAATTTTATATATTAGATTATAAAGCGGAAGAGTTTGATTGTTTGTTTGTTTGTTTGAACGCGCTAATCTCGGGAACCGCTGGTCCGATTTCAAAAATTCTTTCAGTGTTGGATAGTCCATTTATCGAGGAAGGTTATAGGTTATATTACATTTTCAAAAAAAGTAGGGATCCGTACGGAAAACCCAAATATGTAACCCAAGATTTAAAAAAAAATCCTTATATCGCATGCGCTGCGAAAAGTATTCATTTTAGAAACATACAATGTACTACAATTTTGTAGAACACATAAATACCTACAAAAAATGTCGCAACAGCCTATATCTAACTATTATAGTTATGTCACAATAAGTGTTTTAATTTTCAATATAATTAATTTAAATGCCGCCGCTAGGAAAAGCTCTATATTTGTATTTTCAAATAAAAAATTATCAAAATAAATTACATTGTAATTACGAATATTTCAATATCTCTATAAAACTTTTTAAATTATTCAATTCGGACATTCCATTCGAAAGATATCAATGTTTAAAAATGTAAGTATCGAAATAAACCAGCCCGTTCGGTAAGGCATCATGCTTAGGTACGGGGACTCAGTCAGTACTGTAACAGTCCATAATGGATGTTTATTTTATTCCATTTAATAATAGGTACAAATTACGTACTTATTTAGTTTCAAATGTCAAAGTCAGAATAGACATTTGGTTTTAGAGTAAGTTCAAAGAGAGAAGGAGAGGGATGAGCCGGAAGTGTGTTGGCATTTCACCATCCGGTAGAGAAAAAGGGTTCTGTGGCCAGTGATTTAGAGATGGCGGATGGGGACTTGGTTTGGGGCGGTCGTTGCAGGTGGTGGGACGGAGGATTTGAGGCTGGATTCATGGAAAGTCTGGTGAGCAGCGACTTCTTTGTTTCAGTAAGTGGCTCAGTTGTATTCCTACAAATATGGACTCGCGTTCATATTTGTGTTAGAAAGACAGATGTTGATTAGGTAGGGTGTTTGGTTATGCGTGTAGCCAGGGTCTCATGGAAGCCTGGCTGGAGACATGAAGAAGGGCGGGAGTTGGGGCCCTTCTTATAACCAAAACAAAATATATTTTTTATTATGAGTCGATTTTCTATCATTCATCATGTCAGCCATTGGACGCTCACTGCTGGACATAGGTCTCCCTTTATGATTTCCATATAATGCTGTTGTACGCGACCTGCATCCACCGCGAGCCAACCACTCAGCAGATCATCTGTCCACCATGTTGGCGGACGTCCGACGCTGCACTTGCCGATCCGTGGTCTCCACTCGAGAACTTTATTACTCTTCAAATCACAATCTTTGTATAACCCGGACCGACAGGGAGAGCTTTGCTTATCTGTGCTGTTGTTGTGTAATTCTAACTAATAAATGTTTTCAGATAATTGAGTTCTTTATGTCTTGTTATAATATGTACCTAATAATTTCACTAGCATATTGAATATGAGTTCTTCAAACATAGAGTTGGTTCGATTCCGGTCTAGATCATTAATATAACTCTCAATGAATCTAAGTAATGTTCTATTGACTGATGAGCATCCTTTATCATTTGTAAGTTGCTGGTTCGATACCAGGCTTTGAGTAACTCATTGGATCTAGGTAAAGTTCTATTGACTGATGAGCATCTTTTATCATTTACAAGATGCTGGTTCAATCCCAGTGTTACTGAAACATGGAAATGTATTTTTAATCTAATTTATGATTTCAGGAAGAGTTATAATAAGATATTTCATTAGGGATTAGTAATAGGATATTCTTATATTATTATTAACTTATGTCTCATTATATTTTATAGGTAACTCAAGGTTAATGTTATAGGGAGTAAGCTAGATATGACCGTAGGAATTACTAAGCCAAAATGTTTCAAAAATGCCTAAAAGAATTCTAGGTTTCTACGGTTTCACTTCAAAAAGGGTCCTTATAGTTCTACTAGACGATCAGATCACGGCCAATCATCAAATCAACAGAAAGGAGGAGAGTCCGGAGAAGGAGTTGGAACCAGAGACAGAGAAGGAGTTGGATCCGGAGTATATGTCCATTACATTGGTATTTTATAACTCTAGGTATTTGTTGTACATACATGTTTAGGTAATCCATATAGGTATGTAAATATTAGGTAACCATTTAGGTAGGTTAGGCTAGGTTAGCTCGGGGGGGGTTTTTACAATTGGTGCCGTGACCAGGATTTTAATTATTTTATAGACTAGTTTGGCTTACATCGGTCATATCTAAATGTTGACATGGGTATATTGAGAGAATCACAATTTATTAAAACATTTATTAAGTTTATATTGTATATTCTCTATTTTAATATGTAGTCATAAAGTCTAAAGTGTCTTTGCATTGAAATATAGATATTAGAACACTCTGTTGAATTTTCAGCTCGGTCCAGCACTTTCATTGGTCTCATAGATTAATTTTAGAGTTGTTTATTGATTCTGTTGGCTTCAGTAGTTATTTGTTACAAGTTCATAGATGGAGTGTTGTATTTTTTGTATTATTCAAAAGAATGTTCCTTGTTTGTGATTTTGATATTTTTGTTAGATTTTCTGGAACAATAACAAATAGGTATAATATCAGGTTAGGATGATTATTGTCTTAGAATCAAGGTCTAGATTTGGTTAGATAAAACATTCTTTGGGTATTTTGTATTTGTTTCACTTGTATTTACTTGTCTTATTTTGCATCTCAATAATTTTATCTTTTTTTTAGAAATTAGGTTTTCCACTAAATAGATACTTGAAGAAATGGCACGAATAGTTAATTTTATAGCAATTGGTTGGTGTTGTACAGCTTATAAATTCTCTTTAATTAGATAAATATTTGTACGAACTTCCAGATAATTTTGTTTACGTCCTTCTTCTTCTTAGTTCATGGCTTGTTTACATTCTAATAACTAAATTCACTTTGACATTTGCTGTTTTCACGTCATCTTGACAAGTTATTTTTATAGATTTAATTTTGATTAGATTTTGAATTCATAATTTTTATTAATTTATTACAGGAATTTAGATAATTAGGTTAGGGAAAGTACGATCATCGTGCTAATTGGTTCAGGTGACAAAGGAGGGCACTGAAACATTTTGGCTTTAATTAATTTCTAAATAATATAATAGTAGAGAGTTTTGACATTTCAGTGAGGTGAAATAGTTACGGGTTGTTGTTGATATTTGTAAAAGGTTACAGTTTTAGTTGAAAAACATGGTATGGTATTGTGTTATTTGGTTAGAAGCGTCTGTTAAATTCTGTTAGATTTATCTAGAAATATCTACGAGTTCTCTATTAAAGTTGTTTTAATTGTATAGTAAAGGTTAACAAACTTTTACACACAGAAATATGGTTTTCTTCTGGTTATTTTTGAGACAACATCAATTTTAAATAGTTAAATTTCTAGTTAATTACTTTGGCTGATGTTTTATCTAAGGTTTAGTTCTGGAATTTCTAGAAATGTTGTGTATTTACAGGTTACCTACTTGAAATTCTTTTGAATAATCATGTAAGTAATATTAACACAATTAATTTTTATTTGTTTCAGAGTTTATTTTGGGTTTCTTTGCATATTTTGTTACTTACTTTACTTTATAAATGGGTAATCTTGACTTTATTTTTGATTTGAGGTATTGAGAAAATAATATTTTGATTAGATAACTTCAATTTTATTAAAATTAAAAGTTACAACTAATAATATCATTGAAATGTAACATGTTAACTGACACTTAATATATATAATGTTATACTGTTACACATAATTAATTAATTATTCATAAACAATAAATGGGTATGTACTCCGAGCATCGGGCACTCATTGTTGAACATTATCTTCCTTAATGATCTTATAGTTGGTTGCAGTATTATATCCACCGTGAACAGGCAGTTTTGACAAGATTCCATGTTGTTAGTGGACGTTCATCACTTTGTGGTACTTACTGGAGAGATTGTTATATTGTTCTAATATTGTTTATTTCTCATTTCAGTATTAATTGGAGGCTAAAAATGAGTAGAGTCATGAAGGTGATCGGCTTTGTATATGAAACCAGTTGTACTTCATTTGCTGTACTAAGATTCGAGCACGGGCGGACAGATTTGGCTGGTTTTGGTTTTGACATCTTCATAGAAGGTCAGAGTTGGTTTAAGAGGTGAGAAACTTAATTATATCATTACATGTTGTAAAATAGTACAGTATCATCTTTCTTGTTGGTGCAAAGAGCTTTCACTTCTCATTTTTAATTATAATATGGTATCTTTTTGTTTAAGTTGAGTTACATTTTGTCCTTCACTAGCTTTCACGGTTATAATTTTCTTGAAGTTTTAGCATATTTATCGGATAAAATCAATATAAATAATGTAATTAATTTTCCTATCTAAGCAATTTATTTGAGTGTGATTATTAATTCTATTGTTTGGGTGAAATTTTATTTATTTTACTTTGTTATGAATTCATTTGACTTAATTTGGGTATTTAGATTCTTTAGAATAAGATAGATAGTTATTTAATTTATCAAATTACATTTTTCTAAGATATGACATGTGCTGCTTTCTTGCGGACGTCTGAGGAATTTCTGACACAGCTTATCGACATTTTGCAATCGTTGAGTTAGTTCCTGGAGTTGTGGCTAGATGGCGCTGCTGAATTGAGGTGGATCAACGCAGGCGTTGAATTGAATAGTTGTCGTATTAGTTCATAACGTTTTCATAAGATGGCGTTGTTGAGTTTAGATTTTCTTTTAGTTCAATATTGTTTTTATGTTTTGGTTTAGTTTTGAAGAATTGTCTTGGTCGAAAACAATTATAATTAAAATAGATAACAGTGATAATTAGAATACATTTTACATGTGTGTAGTCACTCCGTACAATTGAAACTTAATTCTTTTGTTTATTATGGATAATTAGTTATAAGTACTTCTTTGTTAGATTAAATAGGTAACTTTCTTGATTTTACAATGTAGTTGAACCGGGTGAGATGGAAGTTAATGGCGGATAAAGTCTTCTTTCATAAACAGGAAAATAAAATGTGTTTGTCTTTTAGCATTTTTGTTAAATTTATTTCAGCAATTTATTTAGTATTTCTGTGGAATTTAAGGTGATGTTTTCAATATAGCCTGACTGGTATTTTTAATAATTTGTATGTATTTTATTTTCTTGTGTTCATATTATGTTTATTTAGATGTTTTCTTTAAAATTATTTTCTAAAGGTTTCCAGTTGATCCTGAAAATTAATTTCTTATATTATTTTAATATTATTAGTTTTGTTATGGTTGTAGGTATTTATTTATCTATTTCCACAGAGTTGGTGCAACAGCTGTGGAATTTTTTAAAGCTTTGAATAGATAAATGTTGGAATTATTAGATGAGTAATTTGGAAGTAAGTCACCTGTATAATTTATTATTATTTTTGGTTGTCAGTCATTTAGAATTCATAGGTAACATCGTTGTTTATTGGTTGGGTGAAATTATTTTCACATCATTGTTTCATGTTTTAGATTTATTCAGCATTTATATATTTATTTGACATCAATCATTTTATTCTTGAATTACAATATTGATTTACTTACAATTTTGGTATTTGGTGGTTTACATACAATAGTCGCCGCTTATAAATTTGTGAATAATTGTTTATTGATAAGACATTTTGTAGTATATTTCCATTACTTTTAGTTTGTGGTTATTAGGGTTTTGTTGTCAACTATCAATGTGAAGTTTTTGTAGATATTTCATGACACATTTTACAGGTTTGTTGGTATTTTGTGATTATGATCAGTTTAAGGTTCTAGAGTTGGCATAGTTAGACGTTTTAGTGTTAGTTAGGGGTCGTATGTATTTAATTTTATTGTCTGTTTGTTTGGTTTTGTTGTCAACTATCAATGTGAAGTTTTTGTAGATATTTCATGACACATTTTACAGGTTTGTTGGTATTTTGTGATTATGATCAGTTTAAGGTTCTAGAGTTGGCATAGTTAGACGTTTTGGTGTTAAGGGGTCGTAGGTATTTAATTTGATTGTCTTTAGAAAAATTAAATCTCGCATACAGGGTGTTAGGAAGGTTTGTTTGAAGAAATAAAAATATGTAGGTAATGATTATAATAATCTAAGATCTTCAAGGGCTGGAGTCGTAAAATCGCGGGGTCGCGTACCTAATAAAATTAATGAGTACCTATTAAATTCAAAAATGTTAAAATTTATATCAGACTTAAATCTTGATAAACATTTATTATTGCCTAATTAATTCGAGTTTTACAGTAATTTTTGGATGTGTATAATTTTATATTTTATCTTATTCTTTTCATCTTAAATTTAATAGTTGCATATGCTTATTGTTAGGGTTTGGATTCAACAAAACCAATTCAACTTCGCGATTAATGTTGTTTATAAAGGAAATTATGTCTGCTTTGAAAGGAGGTTCACAAACTCTAATTTATTTCGTCATACGAGCCAAATTTTGATGCAGACATGATATTATTATTTCAGTACGAATTGAGTTGGTTGGTTTTGTCGGTTCTAATATTACATATAAGTATATGTATTTCTGTTAAAAGCTCTGTCATAGGTTTACGGGTGTGCTGGTTAGTTAGTTGAATGAAATTGATGGAAAAGCTGATGTGTGGTTTGATGTGATACTGAATGAAGGGTCTAAATTAATTAGCACACTCTAGAATTTGTGACTTTTTGGTGAATGTCAAGCCTTACACACACTTCAATAAAATTTATGAAGAATCATTTTGGAGTTAGGTTAGATTAGAACCTTTCAGATTAAATTGTAATCTGAGATCTAGAATGAATGCAGAAGCAACCTTCATAAATTTTATACTACACATAAAACTTGGACTAAGCACACTGAACATACACATTCTAAATTTGAAATAGGGGGTTTTCTTGGGGGTTTTGGGAAATTCAATCTTTGGTGTTTTGTATGTTACTGTTCACAACCAATGCTTGATAAGAGATGCAGGAAATAGACTGAAATCTGTGAGATGGAGGACGGTCTTTTTTATCGTTAGGATATATATCAGTCCCACAAACTGATATACCGAAATTTGATTATCTCATCGGTTGTAACGACTAAACATTAATGATTGAATGTAATTAAATGTAAATTTAGTTTATCGTAGTTTGAAATTTCAAATTTAGTCTAAACTCACAACGTAAATTGTGCAATGAGTTGATGTTCACCAAATAGGAGTTATTAACGGAGATTGAGATGGTTTTCATCTTCCTTATCTTTTATTAGTCATGGGGATAGGTATAGATGTATTTTATATGAGTATGTTTATGTATATAGTTCTATGTATTTTTATATTATATGTATGTATTAAAGGAATTGTTGGGTAGTAATATTTATTTATGATTATTTATTATATTGTATATATTTGTTTATATTCATAGGAAATCTTTTACTCCGGCTACGTCCTACGTAAAAGATTGGGGTCGATTGTAACAGTCCATAATGGATGTTTATTTTATTCCATTTAATAATAGGTACAAATTACGTACTTATTTAGTTTCAAATGTCAAAGTCAGAATAGACATTTGGTTTTAGAGTAAGTTCAAAGAGAGAAGGAGAGGGATGAGCCGGAAGTGTGTTGGCATTTCACCATCCGGTAGAGAAAAAGGGTTCTGTGGCCAGTGATTTAGAGATGGCGGATGGGGACTTGGTTTGGGGCGGTCGTTGCAGGTGGTGGGACGGAGGATTTGAGGCTGGATTCATGGAAAGTCTGGTGAGCAGCGACTTCTTTGTTTCAGTAAGTGGCTCAGTTGTATTCCTACAAATATGGACTCGCGTTCATATTTGTGTTAGAAAGACAGATGTTGATTAGGTAGGGTGTTTGGTTATGCGTGTAGCCAGGGTCTCATGGAAGCCTGGCTGGAGACATGAAGAAGGGCGGGAGTTGGGGCCCTTCTTATAACCAAAACAAAATATATTTTTTATTATGAGTCGATTTTCTATCATTCATCATGTCAGCCATTGGACGCTCACTGCTGGACATAGGTCTCCCTTTATGATTTCCATATAATGCTGTTGTACGCGACCTGCATCCACCGCGAGCCAACCACTCAGCAGATCATCTGTCCACCATGTTGGCGGACGTCCGACGCTGCACTTGCCGATCCGTGGTCTCCACTCGAGAACTTTATTACTCTTCAAATCACAATCTTTGTATAACCCGGACCGACAGGGAGAGCTTTGCTTATCTGTGCTGTTGTTGTGTAATTCTAACTAATAAATGTTTTCAGATAATTGAGTTCTTTATGTCTTGTTATAATATGTACCTAATAATTTCACTAGCATATTGAATATGAGTTCTTCAAACATAGAGTTGGTTCGATTCCGGTCTAGATCATTAATATAACTCTCAATGAATCTAAGTAATGTTCTATTGACTGATGAGCATCCTTTATCATTTGTAAGTTGCTGGTTCGATACCAGGCTTTGAGTAACTCATTGGATCTAGGTAAAGTTCTATTGACTGATGAGCATCTTTTATCATTTACAAGATGCTGGTTCAATCCCAGTGTTACTGAAACATGGAAATGTATTTTTAATCTAATTTATGATTTCAGGAAGAGTTATAATAAGATATTTCATTAGGGATTAGTAATAGGATATTCTTATATTATTATTAACTTATGTCTCATTATATTTTATAGGTAACTCAAGGTTAATGTTATAGGGAGTAAGCTAGATATGACCGTAGGAATTACTAAGCCAAAATGTTTCAAAAATGCCTAAAAGAATTCTAGGTTTCTACGGTTTCACTTCAAAAAGGGTCCTTATAGTTCTACTAGACGATCAGATCACGGCCAATCATCAAATCAACAGAAAGGAGGAGAGTCCGGAGAAGGAGTTGGAACCAGAGACAGAGAAGGAGTTGGATCCGGAGTATATGTCCATTACATTGGTATTTTATAACTCTAGGTATTTGTTGTACATACATGTTTAGGTAATCCATATAGGTATGTAAATATTAGGTAACCATTTAGGTAGGTTAGGCTAGGTTAGCTCGGGGGGGGTTTTTACAGTACCTACTAAAATAAAGTCTTTAACCGAAAGTAGGTATATGGCTATCGTTTAAGATTGATTCACTTTTATGATAGTAAATAAAAAGTGGCCAAGTGCGAGTCGGACTCGCCCACGTACCTATTATAAAAAAACTATTAGATAGATTTCGTTCAATCCAATTTTCGTTGGTAGTTTTTGTGCTAATGTACATTATGTATTTTTATTAGTCCTCTTATTTTAGAAATTAGAGGGGGGAGGGGGACACTCTGTAAAAGTATATGGCGAGACGAAGTTCGCGCAGTACCTACTAAAATAAAGTCTTTAACCGAAAGTAGGTATATGGCTATCGTTTAAGTTTGATTCACTTTTATGATAGTAAATAAAAAGTGGCCAAGTGCGAGTCGGACTCGCCCATGTAGGCTTCCGCAGCAATTGTTTATATGAAATAGTTTATGACGTATTATAAAAAAACTATTAGATAGATTTCGTTCAAATCAATTTTCGTTGGTAGTATTTGTGCTAATGTACATTATGTATTTTAATTAGCCTTATCATCCTCTTATTTTAGAAATTAGAGGGGGGGGGGACACTCTGTTAAAGTATATGGCGAGACGAAGTTCGCGGGGGCAGCTAGTTATTAATATAGACTAACTTCAGTAAAATTCTTTTGACATCGCGTGAACCCAACATAATTTTGCGCGCGAAATGTTTACTCAGCGGCCCGCTCGCGCTGTCGTGGCGCTGTTAGCCGAACTTAGCCGATCGTCGAGTTTGCTCTGATGGGGGGTACATCCTTAATGACCAATATGTATAAAACATTTTCAAAAATAATACTTAACAGAATAACGCAATGTTTAGATGAACATCAGCCAAGAGAATAAGCCGGTTTTAGAAAAAGATATTCGACGATGGATCACATACAGGTAGTTACACAGATTATAGAAAAAGCAAATGAATACGGCATCACCCTGTATCTGTGCTTCATAGATTATCAAAAAGCATTTGATTTTTTAAAACATAGAGCTATTTGGGACTCGCTTAGCGATCTAGGAATCAATAGAACTGTTGAGGTTTGTGGACAAAAACACAGAGAAATACTGATAGAAGATTTATTAGACTTTAGAATAATTACTACAACGAAAAAGACATCTAGCCTTGAGAACCCTTAGCCTTTGTCAGCACCACAGAGTATATAAAGTGCGTCAGTAGCGCTAGAGTAAGACTGCGGACAGTAGTGGAACTACGTTGTACAATAAGGCGCGACATTTTAAAAGTGAAACAACATTTTAACACTCCTCCTAAATTCGTGCCTTCTATAAAGTACATTACAGGATTATCTTTTACAAACAGCATTAATTGTGAACATGAATTACAATTTAAACAGACCAATACTGAATTTCAAAAATTTAAATTTTTCTTTAGGCAAAGCTTTAGTAAAAATATCAGCAAATTGATAAGCACTGTGAACATAGTTTAAGCTTATAATTTTATCTTGGTATTTTTCTTTTACAAAATTGTACCTAATATCTATGTGTTTACATCTCTTATGAAATTCACTATTCTTAATCACACTAATAGCACTCTGATTGTCAATGTTTATACACACAGAGTCCTGTTTATATTCACAAATATCAGTTAGTAGCTGTCTTAGCCATATAGCTTCTTTGGTGGCTGCACACACAGCCATGAATTCTGATTCAGTGGTCGACAGTGCCACAGTTTGTTGTCGTTGTGTAGACCAAGTGACAGCAGCTCCATTTTTGATGAAGACATATCCAGTAATGGATCGCCTGGTCTCTATGTCATTTGCAAAATCAGCATCGCTATATCCCGTTAAATCTTTGCTCTCAGACTCAAACATATAGTTTAATCCATGATCCTTAGTTTCTTTTAGATATTTGAATATCTTCAATACAGCATTCCAGTGTGAGTCATCATATGAGTGTAAGTATCGGCTTACCTGACTCACAGCAAACATTATGTCGGGTCTGCTTACAGTGGCTGCATGTATCAGTGAACCAACTGCCTCTCGGTACGGACGATCCTTCTTTGGCTTGTCGTCTGCCTTTTGGAGCCTTACATGAGGATCAGCAGGGATACTGTTGGAGTTAGCATTTTGCATATTAAATTTCTTTAGTAAGAGTTCAATATATTTAGTTTGATGAATGAAAATACCATTTTCATGTTTTTCAATTTGCATACCAATAAAGTTTGTTAAATGAGGACATACTTTTAGATCAAAATTAGATTGAAGATCATTGATTACTTCCATTATCACTGATTTGTCTCTACAGAGTATAAGTCCATCATCAACATATAGACACAAGTAACATTTGAGCCCTTTTATTTCTCCAATGTATACACATTGATCTGCATTACTTTTCTCAAAACCAAATTTCTTTAAAGCTGAGTCAAATTTGTGATTCCAACACCTAGGTGCTTGCTTTAATCCATATAGAGATTTAACAAGTTTACATACCATGTTTGGTTTGCAGTTCAGCCCCTCTGGTGGTGTCATCAGTATGTTTTCATTCAGTTGACCATACAGGAATGCAGTTGTGACATCAAATTGGACAATTTCTAATTTTTCTTGAGCTGCAATAGATATTAGTAATCGAATAGAATCATACCTAACAGTTGGTGAGAAAGTTTCATCATAATCAATCCCTTCTTTTTGTGCATATCCTTTAGCACACAGTCGAGCTTTGTATCGAAGACCTGTTGGCTCATCTTTTGTTCGGAAAACCCATTTACTTCCAATTAGTTTGGCATTCTGAGGTTTTTCTACCAATGTCCACGTTCCATTTTGATTATGAGATTCAAGTTCTATTTCTATTGATGCCTTCCATTTTTCTGAATTAGGTGATGCAATTGCTTCACTGTAATTAAATGGAACAGTAATATCTTCATTGTGACACAAGTAGCTTTGTTCATAATTCAGTTTTGGAGATAATTGTTTGTTTCTGGGTCTCAATGTAATATTTGATATAGGTGGTGTCTTAAATTCTTGGTTTGGTGAGTATTCACTACTACAAGAAGTATTTGATTCAGAGAAATAATCTGTGTTTGTGGATTTTAATGTTTCATTTGCATCATAAGTTTCAGAAGTGTGCCTGTCATTTGTTTCAGATGATGAATCACACAATATAGAACTTTCTATTGACAAATCCACCGGAACATAATTTCTCATAACTGTAGATTCCAGAAACACAGCATCTTTGGTTTTTATTACCGTTTTAGAGCCTGGTAATATAAATCTGTAACCTTTTGTGTGATCACAGTATCCAATAAAAATAGCTTTCTGTGCTTTAGGGTCCCATTTTCTCCTCTTTTCTTTGGGAAGATGAATCATAGCTTCACAGCCGAATATCCGCATGTGTTTTATAATTGGTTTCTGTCCAGACCACAGTTCTTCTGGTGTCTTGAATGAGAGTGATTTGGTCGGAGAACGATTCACAATATAGGCAGCTGTGTATACTGCATCAGCCCAATATTGTTTTGTGAGTTTTGCATTGTTCAGCATACATTTAGCTCTTTCAATGAGGGTTCTGTTCATTCGTTCTGCTGTCCCATTCTGTTCAGGACTGTATGGTGTGGTGGTCTGGTGAATGATACCAGCACTCTTTAGGTAGTTGGAGAAATCCTTATTGACATACTCAAGCCCATTATCTGTTCTCAGAATTTTTATTTGTTTATTTAGTTGATTTTGTACTTCATTTCTAAATTCCTTGAATTTTTCTAGGGCATCTGACTTCTTCTGTAAAAAGTAAACATAGGTCTTTTTAGAATAGTCATCAATTAATGTCATGAAGTAATTAGCACCTCCTAAGGATCTTGTCTCCATCGGACCACATATATCTGAGTGAACCAATTCTAATAATTCTGTGGTTTTAGATTCACTATGCTTAAATGGTAAGCGTTTCTGTTTCCCTTCTAAGCATGTTATACAGGTTAATTTATTAACATTCTTGGATAATTTCACACCGTCTGTGTTTTCTACTATTTTAGCCAAATCTTGGAAATTCAAGTGGCCCATGCGTTGATGCCAAATATATACATCTTGTTCATCAACATCTGATATGTATGCATGTTCACATTTAACATCTAATCTGTACATATTGTTGATTAAGCTGGCGGTGGCAACAATCACATTGTATTTATTCGTTATAATACAGCCTTTACTGTTGAATTTTACATGACCTCCATTCTTGATGATCTGACTGACTGATAGTAGGTTTGTGGCTAGGTCTGGCACATATAATACATCTTGGAACAAAATTTCATTGTACTGACCTTTATCATTGCATACTTCTAAAACCAACTGTCCTGAACTGTGAACTGATAGTAACTTGTCATTTGCTACCTTTATTGTTTTTATGATTGGTGCTTTTTCATTTTTCAGCATACTATTGCATTTGGTCATGTGCATTGAAGCGCCGGAGTCTATGTACCATGAATCTGCTGAGCTTTCTGAAGCCATGAAAGCAGCGGCATAGCTTGAGCTTGGATTCTTCTCTTTTGGTTTTGACTTGCACTGAGCACCGATGTGGCCATTTTGTATGATATTGGTTTTTACAGAGTTTGCACTTATTTTCATGCCGGAACTTTCTGTGGCAATGATCAGAGGTTTGTAGATTTCCGGTAGACCAGAGAGAAGCAGTGTGCCTTGCCACTCATCGTCTAATCTAAAGCCAATATTACGGATCTTGTGTGCTGTATTGTAGTTTTCTCTGCCTGTAAGCTTTTCAATTAGTGCGTTATCTGAAGACATTTTTAGTAGATTAGATAATCTGTAATCTGATAAACTGAGTCTTGCACACTTGCAAAATTTGCGCCACGTGTTTTTTTTCTTTGCTATTTTCACGTAACACTTATTTTGTCCACATTAGCAACCACGCTCTGCTACCATGTTGAGGTTTGTGGACAAAAACACAGAGAAATACTGATAGAAGATTTATTAGACTTTAGAATAATTACTACAACGAAAAAGACATCTAGCCTTGAGAACCCTTAGCCTTTGTCAGCACCACAGAGTATATAAAGTGCGTCAGTAGCGCTAGAGTAAGACTGCGGACAGTAGTGGAACTACGTTGTACAATAAGGCGCGACATTTTAAAAGTGAAACAACATTTTAACAAGAACATATATAAACATTATTCAGAACCTCTACTCAAAATGCCAAAGTCGTGTTAAGCTGGAACGAGAAGGCTCAGTCTTCCCGATCGAAAAAGGAGCCCGGCAGGGGGACCCGCTTTCTCCGAAGATTTTTACAGCTGTACTCGAATCAGTCTTTCGGCGACTAAATTGGGAAACCCGAGGAGTGAATATCGACGGAGAACTGCTAAGTCACTTACGTTTCGCCGACGATATAGTTTTATTCGCAACATGCACAACAGAACTCCAAAGTATGATAACAGAACTGGCATCAGAAAGCGAGCGAGTAGGATTACTCATGAATTTATCCAAAACCAAAATCATTACCAACAGTATACAGGGTGTCCCAAAGTTATGGGCCATGGAGGGGAAGTACCTTAAATATCGTAGATAGTGAATTTTGCTCAAAGAAGACTTCATTTTATTTTTAAAAGTAAGTAATTCTGCATTCATAGATTTTCTAAAAATTACTTGCTTTGTCTGGGAATCGAACCGACTTACATGTGGAAAAAAATTACTCTACTTTTATGATACCAATCGAAAGAATAGCTAAAAAATAATAACTTTGCTTAAGTAACATAGTATTTTAAAAGAAAGGAACAACATAAAATAATTGAGTCAAGGTCAAATGATCGAGTTGCAATCAGAATTGTGCCATATCACATTGAGTGTTCACCATAAAATGATTAGAAAATCAACAGGCAGCCGGGTCACAAGAAGATTGGCGAAGATGCTTAAGACAAGAGGGATCACATTTTGAGCATTTAATTAATTCATTTACAAAAAAAAAATATTTCATGTTTTTTATTTGATTAAAATAATTTATTTCACGTTGTTCCTTTCTTTTAAAATACTATGTTACTTAAGCAGAGTTATTATTTTTTAGTTATTCTTTCGATTGGTATCATAAAAGTAGAGTAATTTTTTTTTCCACATGTGAGTCGGTTCGATTCCCAGACAAAGCAAGTAATTTTTAGAAAATCTATGAATGCAGAATTACTTTCTTTTAAAAATAAAATGAAGTCTTTATTGAGCAAAATTCACTATCTACGATATTTAAGGTACTTCCCCTCCATGGCCCATAACTTTGGGACACCCTGTATACGAAGATGTTGTCTTTCAGAACCAAAAAATAGAATATGTAACAGAATATATTTATCTCGGACAACTTGTATCTTTCGTCAGCGCGACTAGGAACGACATACAACGCCGAATTGCTCTAGCTTGGAAGAAGTATTGGGGCCTCAAAGAAATTATGAAAAATAAAGAGATCAATATCAAGATCAAGAAAAAGGTATTCGATGTAGCGATCCTCCCATGCTTGACATATGGATGTCAAACGTGGGCGTTAAGACGAGAAGATGAGGAATCCTTAGCAATCTGTCAAAGAAAAATGGAGAGAAGTATGTTAGGAATTAAAGTATCGGATAGAATTAAAAATACCACCATCAGAAAGAAGACAAAACTAACTGACATAAAAGCAAGAATAAGACATCTGAAATGGAGCTGGGCCGGACATGTATGTAGGATGAATATTGCAAAATGGACAAAACGGTCAACAGAATGGATACCTCTAGGAATGAAAAGAAAACAAGGGAGACCGAAAAGAAGATGGAGAGATATCCTATACAATATAGCCGGACCAATGTGGATGACGAAGGCGCGGGATAGAGAAGTCTGGAGGAAGTTAGGGGAGGCCTACGCCGTTAAGGCGACTGTTGAAGAATAATATAATATAGATAGTACCTAATAAGAAAAGTTGTAAACTTCATTAGAATAAAAAGCCTTTTTTATTTTATTTTATTTTTATTTAAGTAGAAACCGACATGTTTTAGCGTCACAAAAAGGCGGCCCATAACGCCATTTGGGGTTATTATTTTAAACCTAAATATAAAATGCAACTTTCTTTCGCGCGTTCGGTTTGGTCGTAGTTTTATTTTTTACATATTAAAATCTTATAGTCCATTATTTGTAAATTCTTAAACGTATTATTTTTTAAAAATAACTGTTACAGATAACGATACTGTTGTTGCCTGTTATTTTTAGCACAGCACTACCTACAAATATAACGTTTATTCCAACCAGTCCGATCAGTAGTTCGATTGTCGAACTGTTTGGAAGTTTTTTTTCCAAACAGTTCGACTGACGCATCGAACTAGTTGGAAACGTGTATTTTATTCCAAATAGATCTACTAACTCCGAAGTACAGTCATCGATTTACGATGCGCAAAGATGTCGCATTGATAATTTTGCATTAGGCGCGTCCATTTAGGATCTATTATATTATAAAACTAGCTTTCCGCCCGCGGCTTCGCCCGCATTATATTAGATTTGAAAAAAAAAAAAAAAAAAAAGTAAAAAGTACCCTATGTCCTTCTCCTGGCTCTAAATTACCCCCCTGCCAACTTTCAGGCAAATCCGTTCAGCCGTTCTCGAGTTATAAGTTCAGGCACTAACACGACTTTCTTTTATATTATATAGATATATAAATACTAGCTGCCCCCGCGAACTTCGTCTCGCCATATACTTTTATTTGCAACTATCTAAACTGAATTTCATCCAAATCGAATTTTCCCGCTTAAGAATATATTTTCCCGCGGAAGCATGTATTTTTCCGCGGTAAAAAGTCTCTCGCCATATACTTTTATTTGCAACTATCTCCATACTAAATATTATCCAAATCGAATTTTCCCGCGTAAGTATATATTTTCCCGCGGAAGCATGTATTTTTCCGCGGTAAAAGGTAGTCTATGTTCTTTCTCAGGGTCTAAAGATTGTATGTGCCAAATTTCATCAAAATCGGTTGAGAGGTTTAAGCGGGAAAGCGTAACAGACAGACAGACTGACGGACAGATGTCATCGAAAATCATCGTTTTCAATCTACGTACCTCTTCATAGTTTCTGCTACCCTGGTACCTTATATAGATTTTGCTAGTATTATATTCAGCGTAAAAAAACGCGAATTGATATTACTTGTGTATTTTCATAAAACAACTAAATAAACCCGCCCCATGCAAAATTATCGTATCCGTTGAGTTATATTTTTCAGTATATCTATAGGATTTTTTAGTTATAATAATTTGTAATAAGTGATCCTTCAATGAGGATATAATATCGAGAAAGGATTTATTATATCATAACAAAAAGGACAATTCCTTTCAAGATACAAATGCATTGAAAGTTCCATTTCTGAGTGTACCATAATAATCATAGTAGATCTATTTGGAACTAGTTTGGAATAAAATACATGTTTCCAACTAGTTCGATGCGTCAGTCGAACTTCGTTTATCACTTCTACGCTTAATGTCAAAAAAGCTAAAGTAACACCAAAAACAATTACGTTTAGGCCTCTTAAAAATATTGAGATGAAATTGTTTGATAATGATCTTGTAGGAGCTGGTTGGAACAAGTTTACTTCTGCAGAATCAGTAGACTTGATGGTCGAAATATTCACGAATATAGTCACTAACATTTTCAACACGCATGCTCCCCTTAAGAAAATAGTGATCAAACATAAGCCCCTGCCTTGGATTACCGGTAATGTCAAACTTATGATTAAGACTCGAAATGAAGCACACTCTAAATTTCGTTGCACCAATTTTGAGGTGGACAAAAAATATTATAAAGAACTAAAGGCTTTTGTTATACAGAATATTTACATGGAACGGCGTGCTTATTTTGATTATCGAATCAATACAGAAATAAATAATGACAAGAGGTTATGGAAAAATATTAAACAGGACGTCTTATTTAACTCGGATAAAGACCGCTGTCTTCCTGATGGTTTTGGTTGTCCAGATATCATTAATGACCATTTTCTTAACGTACCTACCACTAACGTATCGATTGCGTCGTCTAAGGCATTCTTTGATACTAATCGATTTAATAATGATTTAAGTTTTTCTTTACAACCAGTTAACGAGCAAGAAATTGCTAATATTATATGCTCCATCAAGACTAATGCTTTCGGAACTGATGGCTTGTCAATTGATATGATCTTATTAACACTACCACATACTTTATCTTTTATCACTGACATTATTAATAAGTCGATAGTAACTTCTACATTTCCTGCTTTGTGGAAAACCGCAATTGTAAACCCAATCCCAAAGATACCTAACCCTTCAGATGTAAAGGATCTTAGGCCAATAAGTTTACTTCCGACATTGTCTAAGATTTTGGAGAGAGTAGTATACAAACAACTTAGTAGTTACATAGAGAAACACAAGATTCTACCCGATGTACAGTCAGGCTTTCGGAAGGGCAGAGGTACCACTACTGCTCTTCTGGATGTTGTAGACAATATTCTTGATGCTCAGAACAAGGGTTTGTGTACTTTTCTTGTTCTTCTTGATTTCTCGAGGGCATTTGATTCTATTGACATCTCTTTACTTCTCTCAAAACTAGCTTACTATGGTATGGATGCTAATACTATCAAATGGTTTCAGAGTTATCTCACTGATCGATCTCAATTTGTACAGTTTTCTCGAGAGGATGGTTCACAACTAAAATCTATGCAAAAGATGGTACAGCGCGGAGTACCACAGGGCTCTATTTTGGGACCTTTGCTCTTTATCATCTACAGCGCTGATCTTTGTTGGGGAATAAAGCACTCTAAATTTCATTTGTACGCTGACGACGTGCAGTTGTATCTAGGTATTGACCCAGTAAATGCTTCAAGTGAACTTAGAAAGTTAAGTGACGATCTAGATTACATCTCTTCATGGTCAGGTAACAATTCTCTTGTCTTAAATCCTTTAAAGTCAAAATTCATGGTTTTTGGATCGAAACGTCATATTCTGCGTCTGGATCAGCTATCACTTGAGATTAATCTGCATGGGACAAAGATTGAAAGAGTCTACGAAGCCCGTAATCTGGGTCTTATTTTGGATAGCCAGCTGCGATTTGAATCTCATGTACTGGGTCTACTCAAGTCTTGTTTCTATCGTCTGAAGATTCTATATAAAATAAGGAAATTTATAACAGAGGAAGTTCGTGTTAAGCTATGTGAAGCACTCGTTTTATCAAAACTGAATTATGCTGATGTGGTCTATGGTCCCCGTCTGTTGTCCAAAACGTCACGAATTCTACAACGGATCCAAAACGCTTGTTGTAGGTTTTGTTATACAATTCCTCCTCGCACACACATTACACCATATTTAAATGACGCAGGTACTTTAAATATGAGCTCTCGTAGACGGTTACACATGGCTGTTCTTGTACACAGCATCATGACTACTAGAGCACCTGAATATCTTTATATTAAACTAGATCGAACCCGAAGTAAATATAGTACTCGGCCTACTAGGGACTTGCTGCATTACAGCAAGGTTAAAACTGCTGCGTTCAGGGGTAGTTTCCGGTATCGGGCGACTAAATGTTGGAATAACATACCCCCACCACTTCGTCTTTTAAAATCTAAATTTAGTTTCAAAAGTAAAATTAAGTTGCACATCTTAAATAGTCAAAAAATTGGATTGCCCGATACAAATGCACCGTTTTGTTGCTAGTAGACCCGAATTAATTTAATTGTTTAATTTTATTATAATAATAGAATATTTATTTATTAATATTTATTAAAAGAATCATAAAAATTATTTAATTACCTATTTATTATTTTTGTAATTTTTTTTACCTAACAATTTTACATTATATAAATAAGTATGCATTTTATTTCATTAACCAAAAAAATATTATTATTTTACTAATTTAATTTATCTTATGTATTCATTTTATGTATCTTATGTATGTATATTTACTATATCGTCTTATGTGCACCGTTTAGATTCTGTTGCCCAGTCTCTTAAGAGGCTGGTGCCCTCAGTTTCTGAAGGTAAAATAATCATAAAAATTATTTAATTACCTACCTATTTATTATTTTTGTAATTTTACCTAACAATTTTACATTATATAAATAAGTATGCATTTTATTTCATTAACCAAAAAATATATTATTATTTTACTAATTTAATTTATCTTATGTATTCATTTTATGTATCTTGTATGTATATTTACTATTATCATCTTATATGCACCGCTTAGATTCTGTTGCCCAGTCTCTTAAGAGGCTGGTGCCCTCAGTCTCTGAAGGTTAAAGTACATTATTTTCTAATTATTTTATTACACTTTATTAGATATTATAGATAACAGAAATGTTGTTATAATTTAGGAAACTCTAACTAATATGTCTCACAAAGTCTTTTGACTAAGAGGTCGCGGCAGAATATCAGCGTTTACTGGTAATAGTGAACACAATGCTGAGCCGTAGCCTATTTACTGCTGTAGCACACATTCTCCCTATACTTTATTTTTAATTATTATGTCTACTAGTTTTGTTTTGTATATGTATAGTAGTGTATTACTGTGTATTGTTCCTTTATGTGTGTGTTTGGTAGTAAATAAATGTATGTCTATGTCTATGTCTATGTCTATGTCTAACTGTTTGGAAAAAAAACTTCCATACAGTTCGACAATCGAACTACTGATCGGACTGGTTGGAATAAACGAAATATAAAGCACTGACATAACCTTGTAATAGCGCAATATAGATTTAGAAAAATATTGTTTACCGAGTTATTTTTTACTCAGTTTGGCACAAAATTATTAGATTCGTTGATTATTGATATAATAATGTAGATTTAATCCTCATCAATTGTTAAAACGGTAAACAAACAGCAAACATATTTTTATGGTAACTGCAACGCCATTACAAAGTTACGTTGTCAGTTCAATCGCGATGTGTCAGGAACGCAAACTCTCGGCGGCTGGACCATAGCCGACCCGCCGACAGCTGCGCTTGTGTTTTTTCGATATCTAAATATATTTGTTATAAAAAATCTATGCCATTTTTAACTATAACTCAAGAATGGCTGGGCGGTTTCAAAAGTGTGAAAACATACGAATAGAGCGGTCGAAGTCGCGGGAGGGTCAACTAGTGGTGTATATGATATAGCCTAATAGCCTTTCTCTATCCTACACTAAAAGATTTTAAAATCTGACCAGCCGTTCCTGAGATTAGCGCGTTCAAAAACAATCAACAATCAGTCAATCTTCTCAAGTTGTCTACATTACCAACCATAAAGTTAAGTCAAGTTACCTGGTCTCTTCAAAGGGTTGAGTTTGAACCCATGTCCCCCCGCGCAGTTGGTCAAGGGGGCCTTGCTGTGAGGGGGACAGAGAGACCAGTCCCCCTCGTATAACGCGTCCGAGAGGCTCTGAGATACATCTGGAAATAAAACGTAAAATAACCAACACGTAGGTACTTGGCCAGCATGGTGAAAAAAGAAATTGTCTCTCTTCTAGAGAGAATTAGATATGTACTGTGTTAAAAAAACATTAAATAGCTATGCACCTTGTTAACAATAAATAGAATAAATAATTATTGCTGGGCAATTCACACATCTAGCCCCGTGGTAAGTTCGTAGCTTGAATGTATTGGCTAAGTCTCCCACATACCATACACACCCCTATTTACGTTCCCACTGCTGGGACACTAGGACTTTTTTACCACGCTGGCCAAGTGCAACTAATTAAATTTTGCTGTGTGAATTGTCCGGCAATATTTATATTTATTTTATTTATTTTAAAATGTATTATGCGATGTATTATAAAGTACTTTACATGGTTTTGTTCTACACAATTGTGAGTTTAATTTAGTAAATCTTTTCATTGCTCAAAATAATGTAAAATCACTTTCTTTCGCGTTAGATATATTAAAAATAAAAGTATTTTATTTTCATGTTACGTCACATAGTCAATGACTTTTGGTTTTAAGGCACGTATTTTTGTTTATTATCAAATGAAAATAAGGTTTAGAATGTTGTCTATGAAAATCAATGACATAAAAATATCATGGTTACCAAAGTATTAAAATGAAGTCAATAATGGAGAATAGACTCGTAAACAAAACACTGAAAATGAGGGTAGAACGCATTGTCTGAATGAACGAATGAACTCTTTACTGTTTGTACTAATAATAAATGACATAGAAAAAATTACTTAACTTTATACTATTTAAAAGCTAAAAGTACAAGAGCGGCCTTATTGCTAAGAGCGATTTCTTCCTGGCAACCGTAGAGGAGATAATGAATACAAAATAGCATAAAATCTGGATTTTTGTCCAACAATTGTTCAACAATTATATAAATATAAGTGATTAATGATGATGATTAATAGTGTGACATTGTCTACCTTACGGTTGGTTTGGTCGGAATTTCAAAATGTATTAATCTCTAAAAGTACTTATTTCAAAAAGAACTTTTCCCGAAATGACTGATTTTCTATAGGTATTCATTATTCACTACGTTATACGATTACGTTCTTTGTTTTCTGTGTAGGTTCGACGTATTTATAACAAACCTTCTCCTTTCCATCTAACCTTCTTGCTTATAGCGATCCGCGACTGTCTACTTGAGTGACGTGCTAGGATTTCTCATCAGTAACGAAATACGAATTTGTCAGTTTAATTGCACGGTGTTTATATTTTTGCTGTTGGGTTGTGTATTTTAACCATGAAAAGAGGTCGTAAAAGTTCAGTTCCGTTGGAACAACAAAAACGTGTTTTGAGTGAGTTCAAAAAGTACTTTCTACGAGAAAATGATTTACCTTCACCGTGTGATCCAGTGTATCAAGATATTTCTCAAAGATTGTCTCACAAAATGTCAAAGAAATCAATTTACTTATCAGTAAAAAAAAATTACGGTCTATTTTTTGCCAACGACGTGTCTGATGCAAATTGTGATGAATTATCAGAAGAAAGTATAATGGAAATGGTTACAAAGGACACATGTGAGTCCAAAACATATAATTTTTTCATTGATATTAATCAATGGAACAAAATAAAGCCCATTGACCGTTGCATTAAGCGTACAAAATCCTTAACCGATTTTCGTCGTAAAACTTGGCTAGCATCTCACCAGTGGGCAAGCCTTCTAAGAGAAGAAATATGGAAACATGTACGTTCGCCGTGTAGTTGGATATTTCAAAAATATCGTCCTGTTATAATGGAAGTCAATGTTAAGTGTTACGGTTCTTGTAAGCAGTGCAACGCAAAGGTTGAAGTTACGATTAATTGGCCAACAGAAAAAAATGCACTTTGCATTTGCGCTATAAGTGATTTTGATCATAAGTTAATACATAATTCCGCAAAAAAAATTAAGCTTTCCCCTTTAAAAAGCTGTGAGCTCAGTAATGATTTAAAATTTGAACATGCAGTAACGGTGCGAAACAAACTGAGTGATTCTATAATGGACAAAAATGATGACTTTGAACCGGCTCACTTACCTACAGTCGGTTGTTTAAGACAGATAAAGTATGAACAGCGTAAAAACACATATTACGATCCGAATCCAATACTAGCGTTGCGGATTATGACCCGAATACCTCCTTATGCTACTCTGATAAGGTTCATCTCACTGTTCCCTGTATGCATTTATTATTGGTCTAATGCACAAGAACAATATTACAAAGACTATAGAAAATCAGAGAGAACTGTATTAAGTATTGACGCAACAGGAAGCATCTTACGGCCGTGTGGACTTAATAAGGATTTAATACTGAGTAAACAGATGTTTTTATATTCGTGCGTGCTATTTTCAGTTATAGTGCAAGTGTTCCAATAGCACAAATGATATCAGACAATCATACTATGGAGACGATATATAAATGGCTCGATATGTGGTGTAAAAGTCAAAACAATGCAACTCCGAATGAAGTCGTCGTTGATGACTGTGCAGCCTTGATTGGGGCTGTAGTAAAATCTTTTACAAAATTTGAATCGACGGCAGAGTACGTTAATGCCTGTTACGCAAAATTAGAAACAAAAGAGCAAACATCAGAGGAATGCTTTATTCGTATCGATACCAGCCATTTTAATAAAATTCTTTTTAACCTATCATGTTTCAAACATATGGATCAAAGAGTAAAGTTTTTTTATTTCAAATGTCTTCAGGAAATGAAGTTATGTGAAGATTACGATACATTGAAAGTGATTGTTATAGATCTGATTACAATTATTCTTAACAAATATGACGGAAAAGATAACGAAGGAAAGTTAACAAGATGTGAACACGCTAAAATCAGGTTAAGGCGACTGGCTTCTTTCAAAAACACCCCTGAATCTGAATTTGAAATAGAAGACGCTACTAAATTTTTGACATCGTGTAACAACAAGTCTCTGTTTTCAGACACTGAATCGAAAGACACAGATAATAAAAAAATTACTGGGAAACATCCTAAATGGCATTATGATGCTATTGATAATGAAAATCTTACTGACGGTGATTGTGAATTACATGACAACTTGTATTATTTCCCAGATTTTTTAGAAACCGTAACGCAACTAATGGGACAACTTCCGTTATGGTCGAATGTTATGAAAAGAACTTTTCAATCAGAAATATCAGCCCCAACTTCGTCTAATGTCAATGTTTACTTTAAAATGTTGAAAAGCGATTTATGCCAGATAAACACTAAATCGAAGAGATATCGTATAGACGAATTTGTTAAAGAACACTTCGGATCTATTTCGAAACAACTGAAAATATCTAACTGTGAATTAAAAGGAGATAAAAAAAAAATAACGCCAAAAGACAAGAAAAAGCTAGATAATAAAATCGATACGAAAACTGATAATAAATTCACAAAAGGCATAAACAACGAATCAATTTTTTCAGATACGCCTTCTATGTTAGAAAATTGGAGGGGTTTGGCTATTGGCAAAAAAGAAATAATAAACAAGATAACTTTACTAAGAAACGGGTCTTTAACAACTGTTAAAAATACTATTATTTCCAACACGTGTGCTTTTGATGCAGTTGCACAAGCAATCGCAGTTGGAGGCATAAACAACGAATCAATTTTTTCAGATACGCCTTCTATGTTAGAAAATTGGAGGGGTTTGGCTATTGGCAAAAAAGAAATAATAAACAAGATAACTTTACTAAGAAACGGGTCTTTAACAACTGTTAAAAATACTATTATTTCCAACACGTGTGCTTTTGATGCAGTTGCACAAGCAATCGCAGTTGGAGTCGCTGATAACTACGCTTTAAATGGGATCATAAATGCCAATGAAGATGATGAATACTTTAAATTCATTAAAATGATTATAGCCAACGATACACGAAATATCTACAAACTTCGAGCAGAGATACTGAAAAAGCATTTTGAAGTTAAGCTTATTGGCAACAAAATGCATGTGAGTTGTGAATGTAATGTTGCATATATATTTGAAAAGATATTATTAGATAAAATATATAGTGCAGAGATAAGAGAATCATGTACAAATTTGAATTGTCCCATCAACAAAGTCAGCAGGAAATGTGCTTTTTTACCGCTTGATTTCAACATAGCCACATTAAATGAATCTGCAAATTCTATGCTGAGCAGTGATACTAATATGTCATTTTGCAGACACTCCTAGCTGTGATGGTATAAGAAACATAGATTATAATTTGAAAAATATTGCTGTTTTTGAGCCCAATCCCGAAGCACAAACTAATATTAATGATTTACCGGAAAACATAGATTTAAAAGGCATTACGTACCATTTGTTGTCTGTTATCGAATTTGTGCAATCTGCGACTCCCAAAGGTGTAGGACATTACAAATCACATTGTCGACGTGGGTCAAAATGGGAATGTTACGACGATATGACCAACAGAGTTACTGAAAGTTATAAAAAGATGGAATCTCATTGTATTATTTATGCCAAAAAAAATTAAGTGTCAACCAGTCTGTTCGTGACGTCACAGCAGCCTGAGGAGAGACGGGCGCGCGGGGCGCGCGGGGCGCGGGCGGACCGACGCCACGCCACGCCAGAGCCTAACCAGACACGAAACAAGCTGTGCGCGTGCGCACCATTAAATAAATAAAATAAAATAAAAATGTCTTTATTCAGGTAAGGGTCTTAATTAAGTACATAAGATATTACAGAGTTATGTTTTGAGTTATATTATAGACCTATTTCACATTTTAGTTTCGACTCCTCGCTCTAACTAAGTTCAAGACTTGTGATTTAGACGCGAGTGCTCTCTACCTCAATATTATCGTAGGCTTTCAATACATACATAATTACTTGTAATCTATTATGATGTTTATAATTATATCTAAAAATGTATATCTATAGTAAAATAAAGTTTAAGTTAGCCAAAAATTAAATATTATGCTTGTAAATATGTAAGTGAGAATGTGGAGTGGGTTTTAGTAGTATGAATGTGTGATAGTGTTATTGAATGTATGTAAGTGAGAATGTAGAGTGGGTATATAGTATGTTTGAGGGATATTGATAGTAAATGTATGTAAGTGAGAATGTAGAGTGGGTGTGTAGCATGTTTGAGTTATAGTGGGTGTATGTAAGTGTGAATGTGGAGTGGGTATGTATGTAGTATGTTTGAGTTATAGGAGTAGAAATAAATTGCGGATTTAACTTATTATTTTAAGCAAGTTTTCTGTTTTATCGTAATTAAGATTTAATAAGTAAGATTTAAGTATTGATTTGCATTCTATGTGATTTAATTTTTTAATCTCTATATGTTTACTTATATTATTATATAGATACGGAGCTATAAAGGTAAAATGTTTATGGGCAAGTGTTGTGTTGCATTTTGGTTTCTTATAGACTCTGTCTTTCCTTCTTTGGATTTCAGTTTGGGGATTTCTAGCTGAGGTTAAATTATGTTGTTTTAACAACATTTGTAGCAGACATAGCTGACGTACTGTGAGTAATTTTGTGTCTTTATACAGTCGCTCAGTTGGGTATCGGTATGGTTTCGAGTATGCAACCTTTAAAATAGCTCTCTGTGCCCTCTCTAGAGGCAGCAGATGAGTTTTTGCCGCGCCACCCCATGATGTAGAGCAGTATGTTAGTAACGATTGACATAGAGCGAAATATATTTGCATTATATGTGTTTCAGAGGCAGCATGCTTTATTTTTTTAAATATTACAATTAATTTTCTCAGTCTGTTGAACGTACATAAATCTTTATATAACAAGAATATAATCATATAATAGAAAACCTGCATTTTTCTTTGTGTAAGCCTACACAAAAGTGGCGACCGTGACAGGACTCGCTTGGAATTGGAGAAGAATTTGTCGAACGCCGGCCGGCCATTACTACGGGGAGTGCAAAGTCCAAGTTGCATCAGCCGAGCCGCGATCACGCGCTACGGGTGTGGTACCGTGGCAACTGCGCAGAAGATTTACACCAAGGGGAGTAGCTCTATCCTTTCTTATCCTTTATTCCTTTTCACCTCTTTAATTTTTGGTGAGTCATGTTCAATTCCAAGTGAGAAATGTAAAATTGACTACCTACTTCCAGCAATATTTCCAGTCCAGCAATATTTAGTTAAACTTTATTGCCTTAATTTTATACCTAATTTTTATGTACACTTAAATAACGGTGTGTGCTAGGATGCATTCCTTTCCCACATTACATAATATAGACGTATTTAATTTAAATGCTTAGCTATCTTAATTACTGTCTCTTTTACATTCGCCTTTATAGCACTTTATTGTTGTTCACTTTAATTTAGAGCATCGCTTTATTGCTACGACTCTACGAGTGTGAAATGCTTATTCTTCCATAAATAAAGCTAAGCATTGCAAGTACGCACCTAAGGCTTTATAAATACTTAGTTAATTTACGGAAGCACAGCGCGTTCGTAACATAAATCGCAAATCATAACTTTATTTAATTACGCGTTAGCGTAATCAGCTGTTGCACCTTAATTTCGCAAACTTGCACTTTATTTAAGCAAGACTTTACTGATTACCCTTTATGCCCTCATATTTGTGTCTTTAATCTTTCCACAATTAATTAAAATCTATAAAATAAATCGGCTTCTTAATCATAAAATCATTTTTTTAACATAATAAGTTTTATTGATTTCTTTTAACAAACATTCCAGGCAATTGATCACGAATTGATCACGGGTCTATTCCTAAGTACATTGCTATTGCTGGGGAGCTCTGCGCCGCACCGGGCCGTTGTCGCTGTGTGCCGCGCACTGTTCCACGCCGTGTTGAGTGAATTCGACGCCGCGGCGCCGTCGGACGCTGTACCGTGCGGTGGTACTTGGATTACAAACTGGTTTGGTGCACAATTCCTTTACTTAATTCATTAATTGCGCTTAAACAAAATGCCTATCGATTCAGATATTATTGTTAAGGGTAGTACATCCACGAGCGATATATCCGAGAGTGATAAAAGGAAATTAAGGGAATTAAATAAAACACGGGGAGCAATTAAGGGTCGATTAACGAGGTTTAAAGATTTCGTAACTAGTTTAAATAAAATAAAACTTACCGATATTAGTGATGTACAATTAAAAGAATTAAAATTACGTCTTAATAAAACTGAAACCTTACTTTTTGAGTTTAGTGAGATTCAATCTCAAATTGATATGTTATCTATGAGTGAAGAGGAAGGCGAGATCGATATTTTTGAGAATTTATTTTACAGTACAATTTCTGTCGCTCAACATATTATTGATTCGTGCACGAGCACTCTTGAAAGGGAAGGTAGCCTTCATTCTGCTAGGTCAGCATGTTCTGGAACTTGTAGTCATCATAATTTAAATAACATAAAATTGCCCACCATAAAATTGCCCACGTTTGATGGGAATTACCTTAAATGGCTGGAGTTCAGGGATACATTTGATTCATTAATAAACTCAAATGATTCTATTTCAAACATAAACAAATTTCATTATTTAAGGTCATCACTAGAGGGCAGTGCAACTGTGATCATAAAATCTATAGAATTTACATCAAATAATTATAAAATTGCATGGGACTTAATCTGCGATAGGTATGATAATAAAAAGGTCTTAATTAATAACCACTTAAAAGCGTTATTTGAAATGGATCCCATGCAAGGCGAGTCTTATAAGGCTATTAGATATTTAGTCGATCATGTTTCCAAAAACTTAAGGGCACTTAACACGTTAGAACAGCCAACTGATAAGTGGGATATCTTAATTATTTATTTGATCTCCACAAAATTAGATCCAGTCACCTTCAGTAAATGGGAAGAAAATAAAAATAACTTAAAGGACTTACCTATGCTGTCTGACTTCATGCAGTTCTTACGCAATCGCGCTGACATTTTGGAGACGCTTGCTATCAGCCGAAGCGATAGGCGAGAATACAAACCTACCTTTAACAAGGAAAGCTACAGAAAGCCCGAAGGTAACTTTAAAAACACTTTTCCTAAAACAACAAAAAGTTTTGTTACTTCTTCTGATACCAAGTCTTTCTCATGCCCTTTATGTAATCAGGAACACCGCATAATTGATTGTCCTACCTTTAAACAATTGTCTCCTGAAGCTAGATGTAATGAAGTTTCAAAATTACGTCAAAAATTACGTCGTAAAATTACGTGCTCGAATTGTCTTCGGAGAGGCCACTCTACGGCGGATTGTCGCCTGTTAGGTACATGTAGGACATGCCGTAAAAAACATTACTACACAAAAATCTTAATACACCTGGAACTAGCACAACCTTAAATCACTGTAGCTACGTACCTGTGTCCTTACCAGCTAAGACTAGCAGCCAAGTTCTGTTGGGTACCGCCTTGATCAAGGTACTCAACCCTGAAAATAAGAAAACTTACCTTGCTCGTGCTCTTCTTGATGCGGGGAGCCAGTCGTCCCTTATAACCGCACGCCTGAAACATAAAATGGGATTTATTAGTAGAAAATCGGATACATTATGCATATCCGGCATAAATAATTCCAACTGCCTATATCTGATAGCTGTGAAATGACTGTGAGTTCACTAGTCAATCCATTCATTAAAAATCTTAAATGTTTAGTAATTCCTAAAATAACAGGTTACTTACCCAATGCCTTAATTGATGTTTCAGAACTTAACTCGCCAGATCATAAATATGATTGATTTCAATGTTAAAAAACGTAAGAAAAGTGGATGTACGTCGACCAAAACTAATAGTACAAATCGTGATTCCATTAAACACACACGTATCGTACCAGCTCTTAGTGAGATAAATAAAGAGTTTTTAAGAAATTTGGGATTTCAATTATGAGTATCTTGCATATTAATGAAGCAACTAATTTTGATAACTCTATCGAGGGATATGAAGTGCATTCCTATACTCCATACACCAATAGCTTCAAAGAAAACGATGAAATTCGTATACCGATTAATCAACAAGACACTTATCTACTACCGGCAGGCAGCTCCATTTACATTGAAGGACGTATAGAATTATATACAAAGGATGCTGCAGGTAAACTTATAAGGAAGGTGTGTCAGCTTAACAACAACCCTATACCGTTTCTTTTTCATGATATCAGATATGAGATAAATGGCGTTGAAGTTGATCGAATTAGACATGTCGGTATTACTACTTCAATCAAATCTTACGTTTCAATGAATGAGGGAGAAAGTAAACAGGCTGCTCTGTGGGGATGGAACTTGAATGGAACAAAAACTGAAAAAGGTCTTTTTAATGTAATAGTACCACTCAGTAAACTATTAGGGTTTGCAGAAGACTATAACAAAATCGTATTAAACTGTAAACATGAATTAATTTTAACAAGATGTAAATCTAACAATGATGCTGTCATACTTGATAATAATAGTGAAGTGATCGTAAATATTGAGAGGATTCAGTGGCGTGTACCTCATATTAAAGTGTCCGATCGAGAAAGATTACTACTCTTAAAACAATTAGAAAAAGATAAGCCAATACAAATAGCATTCCGAAACTGGGATACATATGAATATCCACTTTTACCTAAAACAAAGAAGCATTCATGGTCCATTAAAACTGCATCCCAGCTTGAGAAACCCAGATATGTAATATTCGGTCTTCAAACAGCCGATAAACATTCAGCGAACAGAAATTGTTCACTGTTTGATCATTGTAATTTAACTAATGTTACATTATTTTTAAATTCACAAACATATCCATATGATTCACTTAAACTTGATTTTGACGATGGAAAATACCGTATATTATATGAATGTATATGAGATTCCGTCAGTCTTATTACAACTCTCCAGTTGACCCGTTGCTTGATATCACGCAGTTCAAAGAAAAAGCACCTTTGTTTGTAATAGACTGTTCAAGGCAAAATGAAACATTAAAAACTGGGCCAGTTGATGTGAGACTTGAAATAGAAAGTGCTAAAGATTTTCCTGACAAAACGAGTGCTTATTGCCTTATTATCAACGATCGTATTATAGAATATAAACCTCTCAGCAGCACGGTACGCAAGATATCATGAAGGTAATAGTTGATGTTCAAGGTTTCAAAACTGAATTAAATCAGTTTATACCCAAAGAAATAGCTATTCTGGATGGTAAAGGAGTACAAAGTTTTTTAATACGTCAACCTTATCCGTTTTATGATTTAACCAAACAAGAAATGAGACAAGTTGCCTGGATTGAGAGAAACAGAAATATATGTTGGAAGGAAGGATTCATACCTTTTTCAAATTACAAACATCTAATTTCACGTCTACTAGAAAATAAATGTATTTATGTAAAAGGTGACGAAAAAGTAAAGTGGATAAAAGAAATGTTTAGTAATTATAATGTGGTGAACTTAGAAAATTGCAAATGTCCTAACCTAAATACTTTGTACGATCATTACAAAAATTGTGATGATGCCTATACATGTATCTATCATAATAATATTTGTGCTCTAAAAAATGTAATTTGTTTGAATAAATGGTGTATTGATAATAATATTGTAAATAAATTCAATTAGATGTATGTATCAGTAGTATAGTATTGGGCATTCTACTCCACCAGTGGAGTAATCATGCCCAATACTATATCTTAAATTAAACATATTCCATGTAGTCGGAGATTTTCTATAATCCTGAACTGAAGCATGCAAAGAAAGAAACATTATTCACTGTGCTCGCCTCGCAATAATATAACAAATCCTGAGATTTTAACATAATACCTATCGCAATGTGTGCTATGTATTTTTTTGCATTTGTTACGTTACGTCCATGCTTACATTATCATGCATTTACACCTTCCATGTTAGGCTTTGGATATAAAAAGGTTTGTTTGAAAAATTTTTCATCATTTTAATTGCAAGCCTCGTTGTTTTCATATTATTTAAATAATGAAGTTTGCTAAGCAACCATATTCATTACAACTTAATAAAATTTGTGATGGAACAAAAAATACATACTTACGTCATAGTCAACTTTTACCTAATTCAATCCGATGTATAATTTGTGGTCCTTCAAATTGTGGTAAAACAAATGTAGTAATTGGACTACTTCTACATGAAAATGGACTTAAATTTCAGAATGTTTACATTTATTCAAAAACGTTGGATCAACCAAAATATATATTTTTAGAAAAAGTTTTAAATAAAGTTCCAGGTGTTTTATTTAAAAAATATAAACAAAATGATGATGTTTTAAGCCCCCAAGACGCAAAACAGCATTCTGTTATAATATTTGATGACGTTGCCTGCGAGAATCAGAATAACATACGGGACTATTTTGCAATGGGTAGACATCGATTTATAGATTGCTTTTATTTAAATCAAACTTATAGTAAAGTTCCAAAACAATTAATTAGAGACAATGCAAATTTAAAAGTCCTCTTCAAACAAGATGAAATAAACTTAAAACACGTGTACCATGAACATATAAATACTGATATGACTTGGAATGAATTTCGAGAGATGTGTGTCAAAATTTGGAGTGAGCCATATACTTATTTAGTAATAAACAAAGATTGTGAAAAGAATAATGGTTGTTATCGAAAAAACTTTGATACTTTTGTCGTTTTTGATTAATTACAAAGATATAAATACCTGAATTATATAGATTTGATGTCACTCCTTTTTATTTAGTAGAACACATTAGACCCAACTATGGAAGCTGATCTTAAAGCTCAAATAGTTAACGCTGCTGAAGCTGTAAAACTCAAAGTGAAACAGATGCGATTGCATGATAGTAATAATGAAAACCTTTTAAAACACGTTTTTAAACCAATATCAGAACCCTTAAACCAACTAGCAAATTTGGACAAAAAAAAAATTTTCAATGATCAGGATAGTAACTGCAGTAAAAATGGGTATTTCAATACAGAATGGGATAAAAAAAATACAAATAATGAAAATGAAACTCTACATAAACAAAATGTACACAAAAGTTTGAATGAAGAGGAAATCGAAGATGACAATGATTATGATTCAAGCAATGATTCGTTTAAAACATTTAAATCTGCGTCTACTCCTGTAAAAAATATATCATCATGGTCACTTTCGAGCGAAGCATTTGAAGATGTACCTTTTGGAGTTTATAATGACCACGGGCAACTAAAAATGGGTACACTTGATGTAGAAGTGAATGAAAATGTTTTAACAGTTGGCAAGAGAAAATATAAAAGAACTTTGGGACTAAATGAATTAATATTGAAAAAAGTACCTGACTTATCTCTAGTTGATAAAAACGATTCACAAAATTATAAACAAATGCTTTTGGATACAAATGCACATCGTCGTGATTATGACTTGACAAAACCAATTAAAAGTAACAAAGGATTAAAATACATGCGCATTATAAAACCGTTATTTAAGGAACAAGAAGATGTTAGTGGTAACGGAATGTGTCCTCCGGTGATGAAAAAGTGGAAAGCTAACACTGATTATATTTATTGGGATGACCCTAATGAATTAGTTGAAAGATTGAAACTTTTAATTGCTTCTCAAGACGCAGGAAACACAGGTGTTGAAAATGAAATAACTTCTATAATAGAGGAGTTACGTGAAAGTAAAATTTTGAAATAAATTTAACATTTAAAGAAAGTTAATTCATTAATTATTCTTCCTTCGAATAGAGTGGTTCCCTGTATTGATATGAATATCGATAAATTTGGACAGCACGTACATAAAAGGTTACGTGTTTCAGAATATTTAAATGTGGAAAATGTATTAAGAAGAAAAGAAAGTGGAGATTTTGACTTACAGTCTTCTCGATTGAAAGGTGTAAAGCGCCCACAGTTAGCAGATGAGGCAGTTAACAAAGGATATTTAGATGATATTATAAATGCTTTAAAAATAGAATTAAATACAAAAATTATTAATATTTCACAGCATTTAGATATTATCACAGTCTTCTGCCGAAAGTGACAGCGATCGGTCGTTCCTATTCTCTCACCGGTGACTCATAGTTTTTGAGGTCAAAATGGCCGCAAAAATTTTGAAATGTGTAAATTGTAACATCGTGATCAACGAACTTCTTGCGTTTCTGCAAAATGTGTTGGACAGTATGGATGAGGAGAGTCTGCATCAGCTCTGCACGGAAACTTTCTCGGCTGAAGAGATATTAGCGGCAAAAACGCTGCTCTTCGAGTCACTGCCGAATTCAAAGAAGATGCCGCTTCGACGTAAAGGCGGCAAGAAAAAACTGTCGCGAGACCTGGATGATATAATATGTCTCATGAAAGGTACGAAAAATACAGATCATTTTCCTGTGTTTGTTGCAAAAGATCTGCATAAACTTCCACCAGTAACTTTTGAGCATATAGATGTGACGAGACTAATGAGGGATGTATTGTCGGTAAAAAGACAAATTAGCGCTCTGGAAGAGAGATCGGTCAATGTGGAAGCTTTCGAAATTCTCAAACAAGAGGTTCATAATATGAAATATGCATCTTTACCTCAAAGTAGCATAATAATAATACTCTCATAATACTCATTTATTCATCTTTAAACTTATATAAAGCACTTAGACATGTCAAATTTTTACAAAAAAAAACAAATATTGTACAAAGTACCTACATAAATAAAACTAATATTACTCACAAAATAAAAATTTATCTGCCAAAGCTTCGTCAATTGAATAATAGCCTTTTTTAATTAAGTGGATTTTAACATATTTTAGAATTTCTATGTCAGATTTTAATCGTAGGTCTAGAGGTATTTTATTATATAATTTTATTGATATACATTTAAAGCTTTTTAAAATTTTACTAAGTCTAGATCTAGGAACCACCACATTTCCCTTATTTCTGGTATTATGACAATGAATTTCTTCATTTGTCACAACATTTCCCAGATTTTCTAATATGTAAACGATATTTTGATAAATGAACTCACTAGTCATAGTCATAATATTAAGTTCTGTAAATTTACCTCTACAAGTGTCTCTATATTTAAGTCCTAAAATATGTCGAATACATCTCTTTTGTAGAATAAATATTCTGTGTAGGGGATTGGGTGATCGGAGGTGAAATTAAAGATAGGTTTCTGTTCACTCACTATTATTCACAATCCATACAATTATATAAGAAGGAGTGGTAGGTACACGATAGTATTCACAGCAGGTAGATAAAAAGTCACGGCACAAACAAGATAGAAAGACAGTCACAATGATCACGAACACAAAAGTATATAGGAGTAGAAAGAGTTCGGAAAACACGTAAAAACACTTATAACATGAGAAACGTTAAAACAGTGAATAACGGTTTATAAAGATTGAGATAGTGCGCGCGGTAAAAAGGTTCCAAAGCGACTGGCGACTCGAAAATAAATTTAGAACAAAGCATACCAAAAATAAGAGAGGAAATGAGGGTAGGATATAATATGAAATATAAGAGGTATAAGGTTAGAACAGAGTGTGAAGTATGAACAGTGGACAGATAAAGTATCGAAGTATGAACATGTATAAATAAAATATGTATTAAATAGACAGTACATATAAATATTAGAATACATAAATAAATAAATAACATGTTCATATAAATAAATGTGTAAGATCCCCACATCACTCCCTTCCAAAGACCGTCACTACGGGCGATAATAATCGGGGAAGTGTACTCTCCTACCGGAACGAGTTGTGCGAACCGGCTGGGCTTCCTCGGGCGGTTCTGGAACAGGTGTTGGTGTGAGTTCGCTGCGGACAAAATTCTGTGTAGCAGAGTCTGGCTGCGAAAGAATGTAGGCCGGCTTAAGGCGGTCTATAGACACGTTCGTGGCTTTGCCCTTGCACAATATTTTGAAAGTTTTAGGGTGGCGCTGTAGGACTTCGTGCGGTCCAGAGTAAGAGGACTGGAATGCTCCACGTCGCATTTCTTCCCTAAGGAATACGTGCGTCGAGGAGTTCAAATCCTTAAACACGAAGGTCTTGTCTGTGCCGTGCCTAGCTACTGCGACTGGTTGAAGTTTTCCCACAATAGAGCGCAGTCGAGCCGTATAGTCTGTGAGGTCCGTCGTACTGGTTATGGTGCTGTGAAAGAACTCACCAGGAAGTCGTAATGGCTCACCATAAACCAGTTCGGCGGATGAGACTTTTAAGTCCTCTTTGACTGCACTGCGGATCCCTAAAAGTACCAGTGGTAACGACTCGGTCCAGTTACTGTCGGCGTGGCAGGTTATTGCTGCCTTTAACTGGCGGTGGAATCGCTCCACTAGTCCGTTGCAAGCGGGATGGTACGCGGTCGTCCTACGGTGCTTGAAACCAGCCAATTTCGCCAGGAACTCGAACAGGGCTGATTCAAACTGACGGCCGCGATCCGTCACAATATCGGTCGGGCAACCAAAACGGGCGAACCAACCAGATACCAGAGCCTTTGCTACCGTCTCCGCTGTGATGTCCATTATCGGGATAGCCTCTGGCCATCTCGTAAAACGGTCCACAGCGGTAAGGCAGTACCGGTATCCGTTGGACATGGGCATGGGTCCGATCAGGTCAATGTGCACGAAAGCGAACCTGGCTTTCGGCAAATCGAAGGTACCTACTGGAGCAGATACGTGACGCGTTATCTTGGAGCGCTGGCATGCCAAGCAAGACCTGGACCACTCGCGACAGTCTTTCCTGACTTCCGGCCACACGTAACGCTGCGCTACCAGTTTACCGGTGGCGTTAGCGCCAGGGTGACTCAGGCTGTGTAGGGAGTCAAAGACTTGTTTGCGAAGCGTTTTGGTCACAAAAGGTCTTGGCGTGCCAGTGCTTACGTCACAGTATATCTCCGTGTCAGTAACAGCATCTCTTACTTTCTCCAGGCGAAGCGAGGTCGGTTCGTCATGCAGAAAAGAAGAGAGCTCGTCGTCGTGGACTTGTGACTGCGCCAGCACTTCCAGGTCAACAGGGGATCGTATCTCCTCAATTCTCGAAAGCGCATCGGCAACGACGTTATCTTTACCAGATATGTGCCGAATGTCGCTCGTGAATTGGGAGATAAAATCTAAGTTCCTGTGTTGACGTGGTGAACAGGTACTTTTGCGTTCACTAAAGGCGTGGCAAAGGGGCTTATGATCTGTGTAGACCGTGAAGTCCCTCGCCTCCAGCATGTGGCGGAAATATTTGATGCCTTCATAGATGGCTAGCAGTTCGCGGTCGTATGGCGAGTACTTCTGCTGAGAAGGACTAAGCTTCCGCGAGAAGAATGCCAGCGGTTGCCACGTGTCATCCTTCCACTGCTGGAGTACCGCGCCTAAAGCAAGGTCACTAGCGTCCGTGACGAGCGCTAATCTGGCCTGGCAATCCGGATGAGCTAGCAAAGTTGCGTTACACAGACTTTCCTTAGACTGTTCGAAAGCTGCAAGAGTTGCTCCTTCCAGGTGTACTGGGTCATTGGCTTTGACCTTTCCAGCTAACAAGGCGTTCAAAGGACCCTGAATTTTTGCGGCGTCAGGTACAAATCGCCTGTAAAAATTCAGCATGCCTAAGAATCTCCTGAGCTGTCGAACAGTCGTTGGAGCTGGGAAATCCTTGATGGCCTGGACTTTGGATTGCAGAGGTTTGGTACCGGCAGCAGAAATATGGTAACCTAAGAAGGTTACTTCTGGAACGCCGAATACACACTTCGAGGTGTTGACGACCAGACCATACTTCTGCATGCGTCCAAAGAGTTGTCGAAGGTGGCTCTCGTGTTCGGCCTCGGAGTGACTGAAGACCAGGAAATCGTCCAGGTAACAGTAGCAGAACTCCAGGCCACGAGTGACCTCGTCGACAAACCTTTGGAACGTCTGTCCAGCATTGCGCAGGCCGAAATTGACTCGAGGAAACTCGAATAACCCGAACGGACTGGATACTGCGGTCTTCTGGATGTCGTCCTCGAAGACCGGGATCTGGTTGTAGGCCTTCACTAAATCTATTGTGGAGAAAATCGAACAACCAGAAATATTGTGGGCAAAGTCCTGTATGTGTCTAATAGGGTACCTGTCAGGAATGGTGCGAGCGTTGAGCAGCCTATAATCTCCGCACGGGCGCCATCCGTTGTCCTTCTTTGGTGCTAGATGTAAAGGAGACGACCAAGGACTTTCGGATGGACGCGCTGTGCCGTTTCTCAGCATCAGGTCGAACTCGGCCTTTGCTATCTTCAGCTTGTCCGGAGCTAACCTGCGGGGTGTACAATACACGGGAGGACCTGGGGTGGTGCGTATGTGGTGTAGTGTGGTATGTTTAATGGCGTGAGGTATGCCGGCTGGCTTCGTAATTTCCGGAAAATCTAATAAAATTTTGTGAAATCGCGTGCAGCCGGATGGAACCTTAACAGATGAAACTCTACTATCAGGAGCAGTAACAAAGAAAGCATCAGTTGATAAAGAAGTTACATTATCTATAATTCGTCCTATCTTTTTGTTGCGGACGTCCACGATAAGGCTATAATGACTTAAAAAATCGACGCCTATTATAGCCTTAGTGACGTCAGCAACAATGAAATTCCACGGAAAGTCGCGCCTAAGCCCTAAGTCTAGGTTGAGCTGCAGATGTCCGTAGGTGAAGATGGTGCTTCCATTGGCGGCGGTCAGCTCGTAGCTGGTCTTGACTCGGCGTTCCCGAAGCGCAGAACGAGGGAAGACGCAAACGTCGCTTCCGGTGTCCACCAACATGGATGTCTTCGAACGGCGGTCGGTAACGAAGAGGCGACCAGGTGAAGCAGGGCAATCGTCTGTCGCATTTACCGACTGCCCTGGGCGTTTCCCGACTTCTGGTCCTTCTCGAAGTCGCACGGTTTCACGCACTGGGTGGCTTGGTCCCCATGGCGGCTGTGGTACCAGCAGTGTGGGAAGCGCCGGTAGTTCCCCTGGGATCGAGATCTCGAACGGTGGCGCTGGCTGTTGTTCCTGTTGTTCCGGCGAGAACGGTTCTGAGCTGGTGGTCGGTTGTTGAGCTGCATCGTCAGGTTCTTCACGGCGGCCTTCAACTCGGCGATCTCGCTGGCCATGGACTGCATGGAGCCTGGAACGGGCGCTGCAGAAGACGTCGACGCCACTTGTGCAGAGGGCGCCACGATGTCATGCACCCTATCTGCAAGGTCAGCAGAAGCTTCAAGTGAGGTGGATGGCTGCGAAGCGATCAGCGTTTGCAGGTGACTTGGTAGGCGGCTGCACCAGATGCTGCGTATGAAGTCATCCGGAACCGTCGTACCGGCGAGGCTGCGAAGATGTCGTAGGAATTGCGAAGGCTTCCGGTTTCCTAGGTCTTCATGCATAAGCAGCTGTTGTATTTTGTGCTCACGAGATGCGGACAATCGCTTTATAAGCTCATCTTTCAGCTTTAGGTACTTCTCACAAGGCGGTGGACAGGTAATTATGTCCTTCACTTCCTTCGCATACTGCGGGTCAAGGTGACTCACCACATAAAAAAATCTTGTGACGTCGTCCGTTAAATTTGCAATAGCAAACTGACCTTCGATTTGCGCGAACCATAATTCCGGTTCTTCTGGCCAAAACGGGGGCACTTTGATCTGGATCTTGTAATTGCCACTATCCGGATCGGTTGGAGTGGCTCCGCGTCGCCTTTCGCGCGTACGGCACCGTTGGGTGACGCCATCTTGGGCTTTCTTCGTATCGGCGGTAGATTCACCACTATCACTCATTATGATATCTATTCGGTACCTTTTCACGTGCTCCGGAGGTCACCAGTTGTAGGGGATTGGGTGATCGGAGGTGAAATTAAAGATAGGTTTCTGTTCACTCACTATTATTCACAATCCATACAATTATATAAGAAGGAGTGGTAGGTACACGATAGTATTCACAGCAGGTAGATAAAAAGTCACGGCACAAACAAGATAGAAAGACAGTCACAATGATCACGAACACAAAAGTATATAGGAGTAGAAAGAGTTCGGAAAACACGTAAAAACACTTATAACATGAGAAACGTTAAAACAGTGAATAACGGTTTATAAAGATTGAGATAGTGCGCGCGGTAAAAAGGTTCCAAAGCGACTGGCGACTCGAAAATAAATTTAGAACAAAGCATACCAAAAATAAGAGAGGAAATGAGGGTAGGATATAATATGAAATATAAGAGGTATAAGGTTAGAACAGAGTGTGAAGTATGAACAGTGGACAGATAAAGTAAAAGTAAAAGTAAAAGTATCTTTATTGCTAAATACATGTAGTGTAGATCTTAATTCTATGTTTGTATCAATGTATTTTGCCAATATATGGCGTGCAATGTCATATTACAATAAACAAATTTAATAGGAAAATACAAAAAATATATATTATATAAATTTAAAATTTAGAAAAAAATAAATAACAATTTAAACATTAATAACTTAGATAATAGGTACTTAAGATAATCAAACTTACAGCTTCTTGTCATTCATATAATCCTTCAAATTGTAATAACATTTGTCAGCTAATAGCGTTCTTAACCTTTTTTTAAAATGAGAAAGTGGTAGAGCTCTTATATCTTGTGGTAACTTATTGTAAACAAAAGGAGCATTGCAGAATATACTTTTTCTCATCATAGTAGTTTTACACTTGACTGTACGAACTCTATATCGATCACGTCGACTTCGATCATCTTCTGGGAGTCGGAAAAATAAGTTAGGATTGTTTTTTACAAATAGTACTGTTTCATAAATATACAATGACGGGACAGTTAAAATTTTGTGCTTGATGAAATACGGTTTACAGGAATCAGTTACTTTCAGGCTGAACATTGCTCGTATTGATCGTTTCTGGTATTTTAAGATGGAACCAGATTCTGTAGAGTTGCCCCAGAAGATTATTCCATATCTTAAATTAGACGAAATAAGGCCGTGATATGCACTTAGTAGCGCTGTTATATTAACTCGGGAGGATAGTTTGTAGAGTACATAAGTTAAACTATTTATTTTTTTGCCTAAATATTCTAAATGCGATTTCCAATTAAGTTTTTTATCTATATTTATGCCTAAAAATTTTGTAACGTCAACATGTTGAATTATATTATTATTATATTGAATGTCAATTTTGTTAGTGGCTGCATTATCGCGTTGTCTAAAATGAATTATATTGGTTTTGTTTAGGTTTATTTTAAGATTATTATTATCGAGCCATTTTATAATTGATGTCAGTGCTGAATTGATGTCATGTTCATATGTGTCAATGTTGTTACACGTAATAGTTACTGTACTGTCATCGGCAAACAAAGAAAGGGGTTGAGTAGTTGCTCTAGGTAGGTCGTTAATGTAGAGTAAGAAAAGCAAAGGGCCCAATACACTGCCCTGGGGGACACCATAGCTTACAATGCGTTCTGTAGATAAATGCTTTTCTTCTATTTTTGATTCAAAATTAATTCTGTTTATTTCAGTAAATTGTTTTCTGTTTTGAAGGTAAGATTTAATTAGTTCTAGAAAAGTATCGAAGTATGAACATGTATAAATAAAATATGTATTAAATAGACAGTACATATAAATATTAGAATACATAAATAAATAAATAACATGTTCATATAAATAAATGTGTAAGATCCCCACATTCTGTTTGATTCAGCTGCAGTACCCCAAAATAATAACCCATAACTCATAAGGGAATGAAAATATGCAAAGTAAACATCCTTTGCAGCTTTTTCTCCTCCTATTTCTTTAATTTTTTTGATAGAATATGTTGCAGAGCTCAGTTTTTTAGCTAAATTATCAATATGAGTTGCCCAAGTTAATTTTCCGTCTAGCCACACGCCTAAAAATTTTATGGTATTAGTTCTCGGCACATCCATTTCATCTAGTACCTGGTCTACTACAGGGTGTGATTTACTTCCATTTGCTCCTAGTCCGAATTTTACAATGTGTGTTTTGTCAACATTAAGCAGTAAATTGTTTACAGAAAACCATTCTTTTAAATTGTATATACTTGTTTTTAACATGTGACTAAGATTATCATTACATGTATTCTTAATAATTAAACTAGTGTCGTCAGCAAATAAGACTATGTCAATATCCTTACAAGCTACTGATACATCATTAACATACATTAAAAATAGTAATGGACCTAGCGTAGAACCTTGAGGCACTCCAAGTGCCATATTATTTATATTGGATCTACATCCATTAACTTCTGTTACTTGCTCTCTATCACACAAATAAGATTCAAATATTTTGAGCTCTTTGTTTCTTACACCGTAGTGTTCCAGTTTATTCAGAAGAATTTTATGTGATACGCAGTCAAAGGCTTTGGAGAGATCACAAAATACCCCATAAGTTTTCTGTGATTTCTCCAGGCCTGTAAATACATCTTCTATTAGTTTTGTAATAGCATGTTTAGTTGATTTCTTTTTTTGAAATCCAAATTGTCTGTAGTTAAACAATTCACTATCTTCAATGTAAGTGGTAAGTTCTTCAGCTATATATTTTTCAAATATCTTACTTATACTAGGGAGTACAGATACCGGCCGATAATTGTTGCAAAAAGACTTGTTACCTTTCTTATGTATCGGTACAACTTTTGCAACTTTCATTTGCTTGGGAAAAGTTCCATCTTCTATACAATTATTAATGATGTGCATCATAGGTTCTGCAATTTCAGGTTCAATCTTTTTCAATAAATAAGGAGTTTTATACCAATAATCATTAGATTTTTTAGGTTTTAAATTTCTGATTAATTTAATTACTCTTGTTATGTCAACTGGTTTTAAAATAAAATTAGTTATAGTAGATGTCATGTATTGGTTTAAATATAATTTGGACTGGTCAACTGAACATATTAGATTCGATGTCACATCATTAGCAATATTTACAAAATAGTCATTAAAATGATTCGCGATGTCATTCTTATCAATAATTAACTTATTACTAGTATCACAGTGTATTTTATCACAGATATTATGACTAGAAGAACACTCTTTCCCTGTCTCTTCCTTAATTATGTTCCAAACACATTTTATTTTATTTCCAGAATTTTCAATTCTATTTGCTATATGATTCTGTTTTGCCATAATGCAGACTTTTTTAAATATTTTACTATAATTTCTTATATAAGATTTTAGAACAGAATTATCACTCATATTACTTAAGGCATAGAGGTCGAAGAGTCTTCTTCTTGACACAATTATTCCTTTAGTAGCCCACTTATTAAAATGTTTAGTCATATTACATGATTTTTGCATTATTGGCATGCATGTATTTAAATTGTATAGAAATTTATTAAAATATTCATTGTAATCATTGTAAATATTAGATTCATTTATTAAACTATGTCTTAAATTTTCTTTAAATTGATTTATCCTAAAACTGTTTACACGCCTACACATAGTTTTTGGTTGTTTTGTGTGATCTACATTAAGTGTTAAATTTATAGCTTGAGCATAGTGATCAGACTTAACACCGTTAATTACTCTTGCATCTTTTGCCTCACTTGCGTCTGTAAATATATTGTCTATGCATGACATTGTTGTTGAGGTAACTCTAGTATAATCAAATACCTGTTGTTTTAATAGAAAACAATTCAAAAGATCAGAGAGACTAGAGCTTTCCTTAGTATTACCTAATAAATTTATATTAAAGTCTCCACATACTAAAATAGTTTTACAATTGTTAGAAGTCAAGGTATTCAGACATTGTTCTAATTTACTCAAGTAACGGTCAAGATCACCTGATGGTGATCTGTATACTAAAACAATAATAACTTCTTTTAATTCTATACATATAAGCTCAAATACAAATTCTTCTGATAAATGTGAAACATCATTTCTAACCTTAAATTTAATATTTTCCTTCAGTAGAATCATACATCCACCTTTTTCATGGGCAGTCCTGCAGAACGAAGCGGCCTTGGTATACCCTTCAATGCAGAAGACAGAAACATTTTGTTCCTTAAGGAAAGTTTCAGTCATACACATTATGTCAATATTTTCTGCTTGCAAAAAAAGACCCAGTGAACAGGCCTTGTTGTAGATACCTTGGACGTTTTGGTGACAAACAATTATATCACTACTTCCTGCCTCGTTGCAAATTGAAAATTTACACGAGTGTTATTTACGCAAGTGTTACTGTCATTGATATCGCTGAGGTCATCTGAAACTAATACTATTAGATTTTTGTTGTTTCCTACACTTTGCAAGTAATTTACGATATTACTTGCTATTATATGTTGAACCCAATATCCTGGTCTCATTTTATGCTCATTTATATCAACGATTGCCACATTTTTGTACAGAGAGGCAATAGTGAATAGCTTGCTGTTAACAGAGTATACATTATTATTATTAATTTCTTTGTGTGCTCCGTATGCAATTGTTGTTAATATTAACTTTTTATTATTTTTATTGGTGTCCTTGGCAATTTCGTTTATTTTCTTTAGATACCCGTTGGTGTCATGTTTTATAGTTCCATATTTTCCTATAAGTATTATAATAGACTCCATCCTCAAAACTTGTTCTGTATTATAGTTAAGTATATTATTGTAAATATTGTCCGGCTTACACATATTTTCTATAACATAATCATTGGGGAGTTTGTGGTCCATTAAAGTTGTTATGCCTCTTCCACATTCGTCAGAAAGCATAAGCACTTTTTTATGTTGTTTCTTTACCATTGCATCTTCTTTATTATTATCTCTTGTCACGAAATATTTGTATTCATCTCTTAATGTATCATTAGTAGTTTCTATATATTCTTCTTCCGATTTGTAATTAATGTCAATTCTACTATTCTTCTTTGGATTATTGTCTATCATGTTTTTAAGTTTGATTAACTGACTTTCCAGAAATAGAACCTTGTCATATGTTATTTCTCTTTCTTTAAGTTTTAACTCATGTCCATGTATAATATCTAATAGTTTATCTCCTTCTACTTGTAATGCTCTTATTATATATTCTCTATGTACTAGTTCTTTCTGTATTATAGTATTCATATTTGTTAAGTGTTTAATTTTTATATTAATTTTTTTATGTTTTTTCTTCAAACAGTTTGCTTTTGTATTCCTTTTTTTGAGACACTTAAAACCTTTTTTAACGGATGAACTATTCTGGAGTAACAATTGACTGTATCGTATCTGTATATCTGTATTTTCTTTTAATTTCAAATCTAATTCTCGTTCTAGTGCTGATATTTTATTGTGTACAGGGTGGCTTTCCCATTGTTCTATTTCTTTTTTTAGTATTATATTCTCTTCAAGAATACTTAGGTTGAGTTCATGCAACTCGTTATTTTTTTCTTCTTCTTTATATACTTTTTGTTTTAATTGTTGAACCTGTTTACAAATTTTTTCAAATTCTAAGGCATTAGAATCCTGTTCTTCCATTAATTTTTTATTCAATATGTCTTGATCATTAAATTTTTTCTTTAAAATGTCAATAGATTTGCAATAATTATTAGCAAAATTATCATTTTTTGGTTCTGATTCCGTCTCTGAAATCTTTTTCGCTCTAGATCTCGTCGTTATTGTAGTATAGGATGACATATTTATTATTATTTATTAATATATTATTTATCGTAGAATATAATTGATTGTAGAATATAATCATAAATAATCATGTACCAAACTCAACTTGTATAAGATGGCAATACTTATTTTGACAGTTAGGCGACTGACGCCTGCGTCCGTAATGTCACTGACAGATTACAGACAGCTGTATTGTTGTCGTATTGGTTACCGGTAGTCACAAGCTATTTTAGCTGTTAATGGTCAGAAATTTTCAAATTATTTTGAAAAGTGTGTATTTTAACGACTTTCTGTGGTCTAAGATAGTTTTATTGAAGATTATTGTGCTATAAAACTACTTGCCGGCTTCTATGATGCTTGTCGTTGTGTCCACGGTTATTACATTCAGTGTTCCAAGAAGTTCCTGGTTACAAGGGTTCGTATTTTGAATCTCCAAGTCTGTTTTACCCTTGAACGATCAAACACAGTGTTTACTATTTTACTTGTACACGTTTATAGGTAATTAAATCGTTTATTCACTGTGTCCACATTATATATTATAAATTGGTTATTTAAATATCCTTTTCATTATATTTCACTGGTTTTTAATCACTGTTTATATTTATAACATGTATGACATGTATGCAATTAAATTAAATAAATAAATAAATAAATAAATAAATCAACAAAATACACAGAGCCTATGTTGAGCGTAGCACAGCAGCGCCCTCTATGCGCAGCAGTAACTACTCACCACACCTGAGAGTAAATAAAAAGCGAGGTGCGTGTCTACAGGAGAGTTTTTCATACGAAAGTGGGCCGATAGGTTTACAATACATGCCCATAAACCCTTCTAATCAAATTTCATCAGCTGATCCTATCTCAACAGCTGACTTTATCGCATCAGCTGATGGGATCAACGACCTTGGAACGGTCGTTTCAAATTTGACGTGTGAAGAAAAAGATTGTGTCTCTTTCCCACCTGGGCAATCTACGGACAAGACCAGCACTGAGTCTTCTACGAGTGTGTGTAGACGCAGTGAGAAGGCAATGACGTCTGATTGCCAAGAAAATGAAGGAGCAAGCGAGACCACGAATAACCGCCACGAAACGCACACCACTATGGAACGCGTATGCGGGAAGGAGAAACGCATATTGGATGCAAATACAAGTGCAAGCAAGATAACGGTGTCACCTCAGGTGCTGTCAATCCGCCGTGCTGCGTCACCTGATAAGCAAATGCGTAAGAACGAGATGCAAGTATTGGCTACCAGTGCAAGTGTGAGCGACGCGACGATGATGCCTACAAGTTCCCGCCCCCCAGCCGACCTTATTCAGACAGCGAGCGCCGAGTCTTGCGCACGCGCCTCGGAGCGTACCTCAAATGAATGGCAGTTAGTACAACGTAAATCACCAAAACATTATAAGGTTGTGTCTCAAAAGGGATGTGCGTCTACGTCACCTAACGGTAAATTTAGGGCTGCGGAAAATAAAATTCCATTGTTTATCTCGAATGTCAGTACGGATACTTCGGAATGCGATATTGTAGATTACATACAACGGAAAACTAACGATATAGTGTCTCTTAAGAAGATAAACATGAAGCATACGAAGAATTATAACGCATATAAGGTATTTGTGTCTAAGAATAAGGTGGATTTGTATTTAAACGACCAATTTTGGCCTAATGGAATTAGTTTTAGACGTTTTGTTCATTTTATGTACAAACCGACCTCTGGAATCTCGTTAAAGTCAGATAATTCGCACATTTTATGATTGGACACAATAATATGCGTTGTAAATTAGTTAGCTATAATTGTAAGTACCTTCCTACATCAATGGGTTGTGTGAGGAAGCTATGCGAGCGTTCGGATGTGGTTGCTTTACAGGAGACTTGGCTACTTCCCCATGATATTCCGTTGTTAGGAACCGTAAACAAAGACTTCGAATACACAGGTAAGTCTGCGGTGGATACCTCCGCAGGCATATTGGTGGGAAGACCTCACGGGGGGGTAGCCATTCTTTGGAGGAAGGGGAGGTTTGACTCAGTCTCAATATTAGAATGTAAAAGTCCCAGGCTGGTGGCTATCAAAGTGTCCAGTGGTGGGCGTTGTATTGTTATCTTTTCCGTTTATATGCCTACATGTAAGAAAGATAATCTACCTGTATTTACTGAGGTTATGAGTGAGATTATTGCAATAGAGGAAAGTATTAATCTAATCGTCGAATCTATTTTCGTACTGGGCGATTTTAATGCTCACCCTCAGGAATATTTTTATAGGGAACTAGCAAACTTTTGCTCAGATCAGTCTTGGCTTTGTGCTGATGTAGAAAAACTGGGACTTTTGTCGAATACATACACATTCATATGTCAGAAATCCGGAAGTAGGCGATGGTTGGACCACTGTATTGTTTCCCTCTCAGCTTGGCATACAATTAGCAAAGTAGGTATTTATGAAGATGTATATACGTCTGACCATCTGCCTATTTTCGTGGAATTTGATCTGTGTGCCGTCAGACCGAGGCTGGGGAACTGTGACCTGACTTCGAGTAATGTATTGTGGGGTGAACGAAGCCAGGAACAAATAAAGAGTTATAGTGATATTTGTAACAACATGTTTCGTAGTATTAATTTTCCTCCTGAATTTGTCAATTGCGCTCATGGTCCTTGTCGCCTGGCTGAACACAGTTCAATTATCGATAAGTTGTATAACACTATAGTAAATACTATGAGCGAGGCCGCTGTACAGACGAAGCGGCGGGCTAGTACAAGATCTAAGAAGCGGACTACTGTCTGTGGGTGGAATAAATATGTACGAGGTGTGCACGAAGAGGCCAGGCTTCATTTCAAGTGCTGGGTTCTGAGTGACAGACCCACATCAGGCGTTATTTATGAGCGAATGTGCGATTCTCGCAAAGTCTTTAAAAGCCGTCTGAAGTGGTGTCAGAAAAACCAGGAACAGCTAATTATGGACAAAATTGCAAAAGAGCGGGCTGCTAATGATTTTAAAACTTTCTGGAAATCCACTAATAAGCTGAATATAAAGCCTGGTCCTCCCGTCAGTGTAGAGGGGAAAAGTGAACAAAGGGAGATAGCGCAACTATTTATGGAACACTTTAAAGTTCACTCTCCCCTCGGGCCTTCCACTGAAACGTTCGATGCTGAGTTCATGGTGCGGGGTGATGAACCTTGTTTGCAAATGACTGCGGATCAAGTCCGCGCTACAATTAAAGGCATGACGCGAGGTAAGTCACCCGGGCACGATGGGCTCAGCATTGAACATCTTAGACATGCAGGAATCCACTTGCCCGGTCTCCTCTCCATGTTCTTCACAATTTGTCTTAATCATGCGTATTTACCGGCTGACCTTATGAAGACCGTTGTGGTACCAATTGTGAAGAACAGGACAGGAGACATATCGGACAAGGGGAATTATAGACCGATCTCTCTTGCTACTACCATTGCCAAGGTTTTGGACAGTATGCTTGACTCTTTGCTTCAAAAGTACCTGAAATTACATGACGCACAGTTCGGGTTTAGACCCGGGCTATCAACTGAAAGTGCTATACTAGCTGTCAAGCATACTGTCCAATACTATACTAGTCGCAGGACGCCGGTGTATGCCTGCTTCCTCGACCTCTCTAAAGCATTTGATCTAGTTAGTTACGATGTGCTCTGGGGGAAGTTGAGGAGCAGGGGTGTACCGGTGGACATGCTGAAATTGTTTCAGTATTGGTACGGGAACCAAAGAAATGTAGTCAAGTGGTCCAACACTCTATCTGACTCATACGGGTTGGAGTGCGGAGTCAGACAGGGCGGGGTGAGTTCTCCTTCTCTCTTCAACCTGTACGTAAATGATCTCATTGTAGAGCTCAGCAGCATGCGTGTCGGCTGTCGTGTTGATGGAGTTTGTATAAATAACATCAGCTACGCGGACGACATGGTGTTGCTGGGCCCTACAGCGAGATCTGTCGAAGAGATGTTGAAGGTCTGTGCTGGTTACGCTGCGTCTCATGGTCTTCGCTATAACGAGAAAAAGTGTGAATACATTGTCTTTAAGGCCGCCGGTAATAACCTCAAAGAGTTTCCGGATATAACCCTTAATGGCGTGTACATAAATAGAGTATCATCTTTTAAATATCTCGGTCACTACATTACCGACGACCTTAAAGATAATGTTGATATTGAAAGAGAGCGTAGGGCTCTAGCGGTTAGGGGAAACATGTTGATACGTAGGTTTTCCCGGTGTTCTGAGGAAGTTAAAGTCACGCTATTTAAAGCTTATTGCCAAAGCCTTTATACCGGGAACCTATGGGTAAACCACAACGCACGGCCGCTGGATACCCTACGTATTCAGTACAATAACATATTTAGGATGATGTTGGGGCTGCCTCGGTTCTGCAGTGCGTCGGGGATGTTTTCTGAGTACCAAACGGATGGCTTTGCAGCCATCCTGCGGAAAAAGACAGCATCCCTGATGCGTAGAGTGCGGGACAGCCCAAATATCATCCTTCAAAATATAGCAGGAAGAGTGAATTCGCCAATTTGGCATAGATTTATGAAGGTAGTCAGTTTAGTTTAGTTTTAGTTTAGTTTGTATTTTGTATATTTTGTAACCTACTAACATACGATTAAGATACTTTTTACTAACAACAATATGGATCATTTGATATCTGCAATAAAAAGTTTTTATTTATTTATTTATTTATTATAGAAAATAAATATAAGAACACATTAGCTACTAGTAAACAAAATGATAAAAAAGGAAATAGTGGACGAAATACATAAAAATGCAAGAAAAAATTTCAAAAGACGCTCGGTAGTTTTAAAGGGAATTGATGACTTATGGCAAGCAGATTTAATAGATCTTAAGCGATACAAGAATGTTAATCGAGGCTTCTCTTATGTATTAATAGTATTAGATTGCTTATCGAAATATGCATGGGTTGAACCTGTAAAATCTAAAAATAAAACAGAAATTACAAAGGCTTTTTTAAATATATTGAATAATAGTAAAAGACATCCGGTTAATTTACAGACAGATCATGGTACCGAGTTTTATAATAGTTTGTTTCAAGATGTTATAAATAAATATAATATAAATCATTATTCAACGTATTCCATAATGAAAGCGTCACTTGTAGAAAGGTTAATAAGAACTATAAAAAATAAACTTTTCAAATTATTTAGTCTTCAAGGTAACTATGTATGGATTGCAAAACAATTAAAATCTGTAACAGATACTTATAATAATACAAAGCATCGAATTACGAAATTTAAACCAGTAGACGTAAATAATTTCAATGAAAAGTTAGTAATAAAAAATGTTGAAGATGCGTATCATAACCATGAAAAGTATAATGACAAAAAATTCAATGTTGGAGATTATGTTAGAATAAGTAAATATAAAAGTATATGGTTACGCCATCTAGTGATGGAAGGCATAGGTATTTAAAACTGTGAATTCTACCCATGTCTCCTACTTATTAATTGTGTGCGACTACCCTCATTTTGGGTACCATTTCTCGCGGCCTACAAGCTTGCGTCCACCTGCCGACGCAAGCAGTGATCGAACGCCCGCGACCAGTGAAGGTCGCGCTAACCCTTCCTTTGGTGTATCGTACAATTGTAGCAGCGCGAGTGAATATTCATTCCCAGACATTATAATTAGCTACGTATCATCCCACAAGACTGAATTCCACCAGCAGTGAACCATTTGTGATCCCGAGGCCTCGGAGACGTGAACTTTGGACTTACAACCCGTTGTCCACGCGTGGGCCCGCAGAAGCTGAAATTAAGAGGTAGGTGGCATGCTTTATGATTCAAGGTAAGATCTATGCCTTTCTACTAGGAGTTTCCATTTTTCCTTGTTTAAACTTCAAAACCCAGCACCTATGCATCGCGTCTAGATTTCTCTAATAATCTAGACATTCGCGTCTAGCCTGTTCTAGGCTTTACGCACCATTTTGGTCCTTCGAGAACGCATTTTTAAATTTTTTGGCTAATTTTTAAGCCCTAAATCAAAGTTTAAAAGTCTAGGAAATTTCCAGAAACTTCCATTTCAGTTGCATACACAATTCTCGACTCTAATACCTTAGCAATAAGGCTCATACTGCCTTGCACTAGATTCTGCGACGTAATAAATTTTATTTTAAAATTTTGGTATTTGTGAAGTTTATCACGCTAAATTCTATAGTTAAATATAAATTAACGTTAATTCATATCGCTTAATAAGTTTTTTTGTTTAATATAGTTAAATTCAACTTAATTTATATATTTTTTAATTGTTTCGTACGTGGGGGTAGTAGCTATTGTTCAGAGCGAAGTTATCACCTTCTGTGTGTGTTTCAAGGTTACGCATTAGAGAATTTACGTATTTTTACGATCGAGAATTTGCTGATTGAATGATTTTGTATAAGAATAGTCACTTGGTTCGGTGATTCAACTTATTCACCTAAACGTATTATTCGTGTAGGTAGGTAGGGTTTATGGCTTCGACACTCATCCGCTTTCGTTTAATTATTGCAATTATTCGTCATATTTCGCATTTGGTTAATTATTGCAATTAACCATCTTATCATCGCATCGCATGTTATTTTACTTTGTGAGGATTCTTGATTTATTGATAGAAGACTCCAGGTAACTTAACAGATTATATAAACTTTACGAGCCTAGTTCTTATTATTAGATACAGCCGTATTTTTATATTAATCACCATTTCACCTCAACAATAAACGTAGATACCTACTAAAGATTTAAAGATTTAAAGATTTAAAGATTTTTTAAAGATTTATGTCATTTATTTCCATAAAATCCTAAAGATCACTTGGACAAGTCAATAAATACAAATTCATTATTAAAACTTAACATTAAATAAAAATATACAATGGAAACAATGTTGACATAAAAATATGTTTCATTTTTTTAAGCACTGAATTGAGAAACATAAAGAACAATCAGCTCATATCTGAATTTATTACAATAATCTGTTAGTTTTTTTTATTCTTTAAGATATTGGAGCGGATTCCATCCCATGCAGTTTTATCTTCTAAATACTCTGATATTTTATAATACGATTTTGAAATAAGAAGTTTTTTTACCAAGTTTTTAAATTTAGTGATGGATAATTCTTGCAATTCTTTGGGAATCTTGTTATAGAAGCGTATACATTGCCCCTTAAAAGATATATTAACCTTATGTAGCCTAGTAATATGTAAAGCTAGTTTTTCCTTATTTCTAGTATTAAAATTATGTCTATTACTTTTCTTAGGAAAACTATTGATGTTTTTGTGGGTATACATTAAGACTGTATAAATATATTGACAGGGAATTGTCAATATATTTATGTCCTTGAATGTTTCACGCAAGGATTCTCTTGGGCTCATTTTATAGATAGATCGAACAGCTCTTTTCTGAAGCACAAATATATTATTCAGTCGTACATCTCCAGCACTCCCCCAGACTAAAATGCCATACGACATAACACTGTGAAAATAACTGAAGTAGACCAGTCTAGATGTAGTTACATTAGTTAAATAACGGATTTTTTTAACAGCAAAAGCCGCAGAACTGAGCTTTTTCGATAACTTATCTATATGAGCGTCCCATTGAAGCTTACTATCTAGTGTTATGCCTAAAAATACAGTACTTTTTACTAACTCTAAGTTTTTATCCTTTATTTTAATATCTGCCTTAACTTGTTTAACATTTGGTAATGTAAATCTTATACATTTGGTTTTATTTTCATTAAGTAACAAGTTATTAGAGTTAAACCAATGAACTACTTTTGAAATAGCGTTATTCACCTTGTCATAGTTATTGGTACGTCGATTCATTTTAAACAGAAGAGAGGTGTCATCAGCAAATAACACTATTTCGTGATCATTCTTTACAAGATGAGGTAAATCATTTATGTATATTAAAAAGAGATACGGGCCCAAAATTGATCCCTGCGGTACACCCATTGAAACCAAAGACCCTGGGGACCGCTTACCATTGACATCAACTCTTTGAATCCTTTCACTTAGGTAAGAAGCAAAAAGATCCAAAGACTTGTCTCTAATTCCATAATGATGTAATTTTCTGATTAATGTTTCATGGTCTACACAATCGAATGCCTTCGATAAATCACAAAAAATTCCTAATGCATCTTGCGACTTTTCCCACGCATCATAGATATGCGTTAGCAACTCTGCGCCAGCATCAGTAGTGGACCTGCATTTGGTGAAGCCATATTGCTTATTGTGTAATAAATTATTAGTATGAAAATGCTGTGAGATTTGTATTAAAATAAGTTTCTCAAATATTTTACTAAACGTAGGCAGTACCGATATTGGCCTAAAGTTAGTTGGTTCCGTCGTAGTACCTGATTTGAACAGAGGTACAATTTTGCTGTGTTTCATTAAGTCAGGAAATACACCACAGTCAATGCATTTATTGAATATGTAAGCTAATTCAGACGCAAATGTCTGTATTAGTGATCTAAGTATTTGTACAGAGATACCCCAGAGATCTTTGGTTTTCTTTACATTAATCATTTTGAAAGCTTTTAAAATGTCTTCTGTGTTTACATATTTAAAGTGAAAATCTATTTTACAACTGGGTACATTTTCTTTTAATAATGACTCTGCAATGACATGTGATGAGTTTAATGTTCTAGTTGTAGACACAGGGATGTCAGTAAAAAAGCCTTCAAAAGCTTGCGCTACATCATGATCATTATCAATAACAATATCATTTATTTTCAGTTTAAATTCTGTATTAGAGTCTTGAGTTCTACCGGTTTCATTATTAATTATTTTCCAGGTAGTTTTAACAATGTTACTACTATTTTTAATTTTTGAACTAATATAATTTGATTTAGCTATTTGACAAACCGCTTTGAAAATTTTTGAGTATGACTTGACTTTATCTCTAAACTCTTTACAGAAGTTAAACTGCTTTTCATTATACAATTCATATAGTTTTTGACGGCTTTTATGTATACCCACAGTTGCCCATTCGCTAAAGCCAGGTTTGTCGGACACTACCATTGACTTAGTGGTAAATATTGAACTAAAAATTTTATTGAATTCATTAAAAAAAGTACTATAGAGTTGACTGGGATTACTGTTACTATAATCAAAAGGAAGCTTTAAATCCCAGTTTGATTTAAACCTCTCAAATCGATTGGTAGTGACCGGTACATAATTAATTATCTTTTTGACATATTTTGGTCTATCTTTTATTTCAAATTTTACTAATTGCCCTAGGTGGTCTGATTTTAAGTTACTGATTATTTTTTTCTCAATTATATTTTCATTAGGACCAGTGAATATATTGTCTATACATTTTGCTGAAGTTTCTGTTATTCTAGTTGGTTCCAAAAACAAAGGAAACAAGTTATAAGAACTGAATAAACTATATAATCTAGTACTTAATGCATTAACTTCTAAAAGGTTTATGTTGAAATCACCGCATATAGTGATACTTTTACTTGTGTTGCATGTTTTCATTAAAATATGGTCCATGACCTTTTCAAATATCTCATATGATGCCGAAGGGGGTGTATATACGCTTACTATAAGACTCCGCTCCAACTCTACACATGCTACCTCAATTTGGCTTTCTACTGACAAGGATGTAATGTCTTGTCTATTTTTAAATTTTAATGTCTTATTAATGAGTATCAAAGAGCCTCCTCGGATAACATGTGTTCTACAAAATGAGCTACCAACCTGGTGATTGGGGAAGTTAAACATGAGCTCATGGTCTCTAAGCCAGTGCTCTGTAATACATATTATATCAATATTAAAAGAGTTTAAATACAATTCTAATTCAAATAATTTACTATTTAATCCTTGAATATTTTGATGCACCAAGTTGGTATAACATTTTGCATTTTGTTTACAATTATTTATTTTATTGTGTTTTTTGTGATTCATACTATTAGATATTTTCTCAGAATTATTATTACTTCTATTTAATTGAATTAATTGGCAAGAGATTTCCTCTTTTGTCTTATAATCTAATTTAAAGAACTTGGATAAAATTCCAAGGACTTTACTATATTGCTATGCTCAAAAGAAGCATTTTTTATAGCCAAATTATTGGCTGTTATACTTAAATAATAACATAGCGAATCAGCTAATTGTCGCGTGTAAAAATTTGGTAGGTAATAATTACCATTGGTCAAGTAAAATTTATTACTAACTATACTGTTAGTATCAATCACATGTACAGGGTTATTGCATGAGATAGTATGCAATGTCATGTTAAGCTTATATCTAATATTATTTTCTATTTGTGGCAACTTCTGACTAAAAGGAAATGTATAGAATACAATTTGGCCTATTTTTAGAGAAAATAATTCATCCATATAATTAATTAGGTCAGACTTCTTTACATTTCCCCTATTTCCAATCAAAATTATTAAATTTGTATTTTTAGTCAAAGAATTATCATTTTTTATATTTTTCATGATTTGATGTAAATCAGAGTTAGGGAAACAATTATTTATTATAGAATGCTTCATACCAATGTTCAAAAACTTACCAATGCTTTTTCCAATTTCATCACAGTACATAACAGTTTGTTTACAGGGTGTAGTTGGATTTGTTGTTATGGTTAAGGATGATGATGCAACCCTGGACAGATTAGGTTCCTCATGGTTTTGGTTAGAGCCACTAACCGGACCAGATTCCCCACGGTCCAGACCAGCATTGCAGCAACAGCCAGCCATAACTCTGGACTCTAAACTGACCTGGCTATTAAGTACAGCATCCATTGCTAGACTGAGTTCCCGAATTTCATTTGTAGACTTTTGATACAAAAGACTATAATGGTTCATAGAACGTTCTGCGGAGCTAAGTTTACTTGTTAGGACTTTTATGTAGTCTTCATATTGAATTTTATTGCTATTTAATTCTGTGGTATATATTTTCAATTTAGTTAATAGTGTTCCAGTTGATTTACATTTTGTTACAGCATTTTTGTGCATTTTTAACATTTTCTTAGTCTTTTTAATAATTTTATTAATTTTTACATATTTTTTAAACTTATTTCTACTTTTCATGTGTATTTTGCCTCTACTAGAAGCGGCCACATGACCTACACTGTCGTCCTTAGTTAAGTCAATTGTTATCAAAGCGGAGTTCATGTCATCGCTTTCAGCAGAGACTTGGCCAGATGTACTATGCGGTATAAGCTCATCGTATAAAGTTTGTGTGGACACTATGACAGAGTTGTGGGCCTTTTCTTCCAACTGTGTGATAAGGTGGTGTGCATCACAAAGTTCTCTTTCCAGCAAAGATGTTCTACGCAGGGCAGATTCAAACTCTAAGCCACAGTTTTGATCAAACTTTAGAATTATCTCCTGTAGCCTGTCACGCTCTTCAGTTATGGACTCATTTAACGAATGTAACACGGAGAGTTCATTTTTAAGCTTATTATTTTGTTGTACTGAGTCTAGAAATATTTTTTCATTGTCTTCTATTTCTTGTAGTAACTGTGCATTCTGATCCTTGGATTTCTTTAGCTCCAATAAAGCTGTTTGAAGTTTAGTGAGTTCCTCTTGACGAGAGAGACCTTTGCGAGTCATCATTATACTTTAATTACTAGGTTCTAAGTAAAAATGCCAAGTTTCAAAACACACAGTGTCTAGGATATTGCGTTTCAAAAATGGTTGTACCTACGTGCTAATAAGGTTGTTACGTAGTAGAAATAGTATTCTTATATCACAGTACTCACGATTCAGCACAAACACCTTGTAAAACACAAAAACCTAGCAAAATAACTTTGAAGTTTCTAACCGAAAACTCCTAAATCCGTTAGGCCAATACACTTATTTTACACAACTTTTCACACTTATAACTACTTAATTATACAAATTATACGTTTATTATGCGATGAAATTGGAATACAGAGCGTAATTCTATCTAAAAACAATTAAAAATTATTTATTTTGGTAGGAAGCAAATTTGAACAAGCTGATACTAGATAAGTTAATTCGAACGGTCATCTATTGATTTATGGTTAGGTAAAGTTAATTAGTGTTTAACGAAGTGATTTCGTTTAGACACTCGCATCGCTTGCGTAATAAGTTATTTTACGTAAAATATTTTCGCTTAACTCTGCATAGGTAAACTAATTATCTCACCTTATGAGTGTATCTAGTTTTATTCTAAGAGTAGACATAGACATAGACATAGACATACATTTATTTGCTACTGACACACAATCACAATACAAACATTTGGCACAAAATTAACACAAACTAGAATTTAGGAAATAAAGAAAATAATAACAAACATAATTAAATAAAATTCAAGTTAAAAAATACACAAACAAATAAAAAATAGTGAATATGAACCTAACGATTATGAAATACTGTGTCACAGCAGCAAAAGGGTCTCGACTCAGCATAAATGCCTTGCTACTCGAGAGCAGGTAGGCGCTGGTAGAGTAGGTAGAGTTAGGAATTTGTACAAGGTAATTTGTAACTTTGTCACAAATAAATTCGCTATCTTACGTAATAAGTTATTTTACGTACAGATATAATATTTAACTTTGCATCCAAATTAATAAAATTGATTATTAGATATTTTTATAAGATTATTGTGCTTACTTGCTTAACGAGTAAGATATTCTTGTTATAGGTAGTTAGGTACATTCTTATCGCATCGCATCTAACATAGATAACAAATTAGTGTGTTGTTATTCTATTGGATAAATTGTAGGTAAATAAACTAAATAGGTAATTTTTCGAGCTTAAGTTATTAGTAACGTTAATTATCTAGTTTTGCAGCTTATCTGTTATCTACAAACTTGTTAGGTAATGTTTACATTTCTTTAAATTTAACTTTGCAATATTAGTAGGCAGTTAAATTGTTTTAGATTAACTTACCTATTAACTAGACATTTGTGGTTCTAGAAAACATTTCGAAGTTGTTATTTAGTTTGTTTACTTAGTCTTTTTACGCATTTTAGGGTTCAGTAATAAATAGCTTGGGTTCAGTTTAATTAACAATAAATATTGAAATACTTTGTTTTTAAAATAATTATTTTTGTTTGTTGTTTAATTCATTTTTGTTCGGGTTTAGTTTGGTTTGATTTTGTTCACAATGGGTGACAGTAAGAAATTAAAATTGTTTGAAGCTAAACGCGATGCTTATTTCGCACGGGTTCAAAGCATTTATGATTCTAGCAGATCTTTAACTACCGAAAGGTTACGTCAATCATTTATTAGTCGTGCTAAGCATATCGACCATTTGCGTTCAGAGTTTAGCGGAATTATCGACGAAATAAATATGTTAAGTCTAACCCTAGATGCTAAAGCAGAAATTAGTTATAGTGCGTTGGATTCTTTCGATGATTTAGTGTGTGAAATAAAGAATACGTTAGATTCGTTAACGGAATCAACGGAATCCGCCGTTTCGCATAGTTCACAGCCGAACCCTAAGTCCTATCATATTGAGGTTCCTAAAATCGAGTTGCCTAACTTTGACGGTGACATACAGACATTTCCGTTCTTCTACGAAACCTTTAAACGAATTATTCACACGAATTCGGACTTAACCGATTCTGATAGGATTCATTATCTGTTGAATTGTTTAAAGGGTAAGGCGCGGAGTGTGGCCGTAGGTATGGTCCCGTCAGGTGAGAATTATCTCGTGGTATGGGATGCACTCGTATCTAAATACTTAGATCCTAGAGCCCTCGCGACTAATTATTTAAATCAGCTGTTTTCATTCAAACCTTTCGGGTCATCGCCCGGTAATATCGAAAAGGGTTTTGACAAATTAACAGCTACGATTGCGGGACTTAAACAACTAAAGATAAGCAACATAGATGATTTTATTTTCATTCATTTGGGTCTAAAATTAATTGACCCAAACATCGCAAAACATTTCGAAATGTCGCTACGTACTCAAGAAAACTTAGATTACGATTATTTCGTTAAATTCGTGCGCGAACAAATTAAAATTTTGTTTCGTGTTTCTGGGACAACTAAGCCCCATCCCGCAAGTAGTTCCAATATGACAAACGCGTTTGTAGCTACTTTACCTAATTGCTCATTATGTCATTCGTGTCATAAAAATTTATTCACATGTAATGTTTTTATTAAAATGAGTGTGAATGATAGGTTTAAATTTATAAAGGATAATCATCGATGTGGTAACTGCTTAAGTAGTCAGCACACTGTATCAAAATGTTTATCGAAATCCACCTGTAAAAAATGCAACGGCAAGCATCATTCTTTATTGCATTTTGAGCAAGTAAAGCGAGACGCAGCGCCCGCCCCCGCTGCCACTATGTTGGTGAACTTAGCAGAGCAACTCTTAGCAGAGCATGATTTAACGAGAGTTCTGTTAGCGTGCACAATAGTTCTATAGTTCCTGATACTTTTCAGAAATAGTTCTGACGTTTTTACAGGAAAAATGAAAATACTGAAATGCTCTGCTAACTTCGCATTGGGGCCCAGCAGAGCATCGCTTTAAAACGACACCAATCAAATAATTCTTATATAAAACATATAAATACATAGTTCTACATATAAAAAAACAACTAAAAGTATGTGGAAATAACAAAAATAATATTTAAGGAACAAATTTAAATTTTGTTCAAATTCTGTAAACTAACGATGATTCAGAGGTCTATAAAAAAAGTTTTGTCAGAGTTCCCATAGCGTGCATTGAGTTTTAGTTAGTTAGTACTCTATTCTAGAGGATTCTATAGTAATTTGATATAGTTCCTAGAATTTTTTTAACAAAACAGTGTTTTGAAGTCTGACCAAAATTTAAATTTTCCTTCAAAAATGCTATAGTTCAGAGGTCTATAAAAAAGGTTCTATCAGAGTTCCCATAGCGTGCATTGGGTTTTATATAGCTAGTACTCTATTCTAGAAGATTCTATAGTAATTTGAAATAGTTCCTAGAATTTTTTTAACAAAACAGTGTTTTGAAGTCTGACCAAAATTTAAATTTTCCTTCAAAAATGCTATAGTTCGGAGGTCTATAAAAAAGGTTCTATCAGAGTTCCCATAGCGTGCATTGGGTTTTATATAGCTAGTACTCTATTCTAGAGGATTCTATAGTAATTTGAAATAGTTCCTAGAATTTATTGAACAAAACAGTGTTATGAAGATTCACCGAAAACGGAATTTTCCTTCAAAGTTGCTATAGTTCAGAGGTCTATAAAAAAGGTTCTATCAGAGTTCCCATAGCGTGCATTGAGTTTTAATTAGTTAGTACTCTATTCTAAAGGATTCAATAGCATTTAGCAATAGTTCTAAGAATTCCTTAAACAAAAAGTGTTTTGAAGTCTGACCAAAATTAGAATTTTCCTTCAAAAATGCTATCGTTCAGAGGTCTATAAAAAGGTTCTATCAGAGTTCCCATAGCGTGCATTGAGTTTCAGTTAGTTAATACTCTATTTTAAAGGATTCAATAGTATTTAGCAATAGTTCTAAGAATTCGTTGAACAAAACAGTGTTATGAAGATTCACCGAAAACGGTATTTTCCTTCAAAGTTGCTATAATTCAGAGGTCTATAAAAAAGGTTCTATCAGAGTTCCCATAGCGTGCATTGAGTTTTAGTTAGTTAGTACTCTATTCTAGAGGATTCTATAGTAATTTGATATGGTTCCTAGAATTTTTTGAACAAAACAGTGTTTTGAGTTCTGACCAAAATTTGAATTTTCCTTCAAAAATGCTATAGTTCAGAGGTCTATAAAAAAGGTTCTATCAGAGTTCCCATAGCGTGCATTGAGTTTTAGTTAGTTAGTACTCTATTCTAGAGGATTCTATAGCATTTAGCAATAGTTCTAAGAATTCGTTAAACAAAACAGTGTTTTGAAGTCTGACCAAAATTTGAATTTTCCTTCAAAAATGCTATAGTTCAGAGGTCTATAAAAAAAGTTCTATCAGAGTTCCCATAGCGTGCATTGAGTTTAAGTTAGTTAGTACTCTATTCTAGAGGATTCTATAGTAATTTGATATAGTTCCTAGAATTTTTTTAACAAAACAGTGTTTTGAAGTCTGACCAAAATTTGAATTTTCCTTCAAAAATGCTATAGTTCAGAGGTCTATAAAAAAAGTTCTATCAGAGTTCCCATAGCGTGCATTGAGTTTTAGTTAGTTAGTACTCTATTCTAGAGGATTCTATAGTAATTTGATATAGTTCCTAGAATTTTTTTAACAAAACAGTGTTTTGAAGTCTGACCAAAATTTAAATTTTCCTTCAAAAATGCTATAGTTCAGAGGTCTATAAAAAAGGTTCTATCAGAGTTCCCATAGCGTGCATTGAGTTTAAGTTAGTTAGTACTCTATTCTAGAGGATTCTATAGTAATTTGAAATAGTTCCTAGAATTTATTGAACAAAACAGTGTTATGAAGATTCACCGAAAACGGAATTTTCCTTCAAAGTTGCTATAGTTCAGAGGTCTATAAAAAAGGTTCTATCAGAGTTCCCATAGCGTGCATTGGGTTTTATATAGCTAGTACTCTATTCTAGAGGATTCTATAGTAATTTGAAATAGTTCCTAGAATTTATTGAACAAAACAGTGTTATGAAGATTCACCGAAAACGGAATTTTCCTTCAAAAATGCTATCGTTCAGAGGTCTATAAAAAAGGTTCTATCAGAGTTCCCATAGCGTGCATTGAGTTTTAGTTAGTTAGTACTCTATTCTAGAGGATTCTATAGTAATTTGATATGGTTCCTAGAATTTTTTGAACAAAACAGTGTTTTGAGTTCTGACCAAAATTTGAATTTTCCTTCAAAAATGCTATAGTTCAGAGGTCTATAAAAAAGGTTCTATCAGAGTTCCCATAGCGTGCATTGGGTTTAATATAGCTAGTACTCTATTCTAGAGGATTCTATAGTAATTTGAAATAGTTCCTAGAATTTATTGAACAAAACAGTGTTATGAAGATTCACCGAAAACGGAATTTTCCTTCAAAAATGCTATCGTTCAGAGGTCTATAAAAAAGGTTCTATCAGAGTTCCCATAGCGTGCATTGAGTTTTAGTTAGTTAGTACTCTATTCTAGAGGATTCTATAGTAATTTGATATGGTTCCTAGAATTTTTTGAACAAAACAGTGTTTTGAGTTCTGACCAAAATTTGAATTTTCCTTCAAAAATGCTATAGTTCAGAGGTCTATAAAAAAGGTTCTATCAGAGTTCCCATAGCGTGCATTGGGTTTAATATAGCTAGTACTCTATTCTAGAGGATTCTATAGTAATTTGAAATAGTTCCTAGAATTTATTGAACAAAACAGTGTTATGAAGATTCACCGAAAACGGAATTTTCCTTCAAAGTTGCTATAGTTCAGAGGTCTATAAAAAAGGTTCTATCAGAGTTCCCATAGCGTGCATTGAGTTTTAGTTAGTTAGTACTCTATTCTAGAGGATTCTATAGTAATTTGATATAGTTCCAAGAATTTTTTTAACAAAACAGTGTTTTGAAGTCTGACCAAAATTTAAGTTTTCCTTCAAAGTTGCTATAGTTCAGAGGTCTATAAAAAATGTTCTATCAGAGTTCCCATAGCGTGCATTGAGTTTTAGTTAGTTAGTACTCTATTCTAGAGGATTCTATAGTAATTTGATATAGTTCCTGTGATGTTGGTAACATTAGTTTCTTCTTCTGGTAGCCTACTGTCAATGTCACTGTACTGTCACTAGTCCGCAATAAATGAGTCTAATGGCAACGCGTGTTTCTTTCATAAAATTCCCAATAATAAGTTCCCGTAGGCATCCAGACTCCCGAAATATCACAGTGGCGACGAGGACGATTACCAAACCAAGCGTAAGATTGGAATTAAAAGTGAGTGCCCGAAAGCAGAAAATATTCATAATTTCATTACTGCGTAGTGCGTCTGAGTCACGTCGGTCAAGATGGCGGTCGGTAAAATCGGGCCGTTTGACCTTACCAAAGACAATTGGGACTTCTACGTGGACCGCATGGAGCAATATTTCATTGCAAATGCAATCAAGAATGAATTGAAAGTATCTTTGTTAATCACGATAATCGGGAATGACGCGTACGAACTTATGGCGAATCTGTGCACGCCAGATAAACCGGCGTCGAAAACTTACTCAGAACTTGTTACATTGATGAAAGCACACTTGAGCCCTAAGCCTAGCCTGCTGGCAGAAAGGTTCAAGTTTAGACAGCGGACTCAAAAGCTGGGGGAAAGTGTGGCTTTGTATCTGGCGGAGCTAAAAAAATTAAGCAGAGAGTGTCGGTTTACGGGCGACGGATTGTATGAGAATCTTCGAGATCAATTCGTGTGCGGCCTGGTAAACGATAATATGCGGCAGAAGTTGTTCAGCGAAGACGACAGCATAACACTCGAAAGGGCATATAAGCTGGCCGTGGCAATGGAGGCGGCAGAAAGCAACGCGGCGCTGGTCGAGGGAGGCAAGAGCGGCACTACAACACTCCATCGGGTCGGGCACACTGGCGGAGCCGGCGGGCAGCGCACAGGAAGCGGCAGCGGCGGCGCAGGGCGCGCGGCGGGTCGGCGCAGTGGTGACGGCGTGGCGGGGCGGTTTGACGGCGACGGCGCGTCGGCAGCGCGGCGCGGGGCTGCAGGGGCTGGACCCTGGTCATCCGGTCAGACTGAGAGATGGCAGAGCGACAGACAATGTAAAGTATGTGGCAGTCGGCACGCATCAGAGACATGTAAATTCAGGAGGTATGTGTGCCGAATTTGTAACCAAGAGGGCCATTTGAAAAGAATATGTCCTAGATCAGGGCGGGTCAGCACTCTGCAAAACATGAACATTGAGGATCAAGTAAACTTCAAAGAAGAGGAGGCAGACAGCGATGAGATGTTGGTGAACTTAGCAGAGCAACTCTTAGCAGAGCATGATTTAACGAGAGTTCTGTTAGCGTGCACAATAGTTCTATAGTTCCTGATACTTTTCAGAAATAGTTCTGACGTTTTTACAGGAAAAATGAAAATACTGAAATGCTCTGCTAACTTCGCATTGGGGCCCAGCAAAGCATCGCTTTAAAACGACACCAATCAAATAATTCTTATATAAAACATATAAATACATAGTTCTACATATAAAAAAACAACTAAAAGTATGTGGAAATAACAAAAATAATATTTAAGGAACAAATTTAAATTTTGTTCAAATTCTGTAAACTAACGATGATTCAGAGGTCTATAAAAAAAGTTTTGTCAGAGTTCCCATAGCGTGCATTGAGTTTTAGTTAGTTAGTACTCTATTCTAGAGGATTCTATAGTAATTTGATATAGTTCCTAGAATTTTTTTAACAAAACAGTGTTTTGAAGTCTGACCAAAATTTAAATTTTCCTTCAAAAATGCTATAGTTCAGAGGTCTATAAAAAAGGTTCTATCAGAGTTCCCATAGCGTGCATTGGGTTTTATATAGCTAGTACTCTATTCTAGAAGATTCTATAGTAATTTGAAATAGTTCCTAGAATTTTTTTAACAAAACAGTGTTTTGAAGTCTGACCAAAATTTAAATTTTCCTTCAAAAATGCTATAGTTCGGAGGTCTATAAAAAAGGTTCTATCAGAGTTCCCATAGCGTGCATTGGGTTTTATATAGCTAGTACTCTATTCTAGAGGATTCTATAGTAATTTGAAATAGTTCCTAGAATTTATTGAACAAAACAGTGTTATGAAGATTCACCGAAAACGGAATTTTCCTTCAAAGTTGCTATAGTTCAGAGGTCTATAAAAAAGGTTCTATCAGAGTTCCCATAGCGTGCATTGAGTTTTAATTAGTTAGTACTCTATTCTAAAGGATTCAATAGCATTTAGCAATAGTTCTAAGAATTCCTTAAACAAAAAGTGTTTTGAAGTCTGACCAAAATTAGAATTTTCCTTCAAAAATGCTATCGTTCAGAGGTCTATAAAAAGGTTCTATCAGAGTTCCCATAGCGTGCATTGAGTTTCAGTTAGTTAATACTCTATTTTAAAGGATTCAATAGTATTTAGCAATAGTTCTAAGAATTCGTTGAACAAAACAGTGTTATGAAGATTCACCGAAAACGGTATTTTCCTTCAAAGTTGCTATAATTCAGAGGTCTATAAAAAAGGTTCTATCAGAGTTCCCATAGCGTGCATTGAGTTTTAGTTAGTTAGTACTCTATTCTAGAGGATTCTATAGTAATTTGATATGGTTCCTAGAATTTTTTGAACAAAACAGTGTTTTGAGTTCTGACCAAAATTTGAATTTTCCTTCAAAAATGCTATAGTTCAGAGGTCTATAAAAAAGGTTCTATCAGAGTTCCCATAGCGTGCATTGAGTTTTAGTTAGTTAGTACTCTATTCTAGAGGATTCTATAGCATTTAGCAATAGTTCTAAGAATTCGTTAAACAAAACAGTGTTTTGAAGTCTGACCAAAATTTGAATTTTCCTTCAAAAATGCTATAGTTCAGAGGTCTATAAAAAAAGTTCTATCAGAGTTCCCATAGCGTGCATTGAGTTTAAGTTAGTTAGTACTCTATTCTAGAGGATTCTATAGTAATTTGATATAGTTCCTAGAATTTTTTTAACAAAACAGTGTTTTGAAGTCTGACCAAAATTTAAATTTTCCTTCAAAAATGCTATAGTTCAGAGGTCTATAAAAAAGGTTCTATCAGAGTTCCCATAGCGTGCATTGAGTTTTAGTTAGTTAGTACTCTATTCTAGAGGATTCTATAGTAATTTGAAATAGTTCCTAGAATTTATTGAACAAAACAGTGTTATGAAGATTCACCGAAAACGGAATTTTCCTTCAAAGTTGCTATAGTTCAGAGGTCTATAAAAAAGGTTCTATCAGAGTTCCCATAGCGTGCATTGGGTTTTATATAGCTAGTACACTATTCTAGAGGATTCTATAGTAATTTGAAATAGTTCCTAGAATTTATTGAACAAAACAGTGTTATGAAGATTCACCGAAAACGGAATTTTCCTTCAAAAATGCTATCGTTCAGAGGTCTATAAAAAAGGTTCTATCAGAGTTCCCATAGCGTGCATTGAGTTTTAGTTAGTTAGTACTCTATTCTAGAGGATTCTATAGTAATTTGATATGGTTCCTAGAATTTTTTGAACAAAACAGTGTTTTGAGTTCTGACCAAAATTTGAATTTTCCTTCAAAAATGCTATAGTTCAGAGGTCTATAAAAAAGGTTCTATCAGAGTTCCCATAGCGTGCATTGGGTTTAATATAGCTAGTACTCTATTCTAGAGGATTCTATAGTAATTTGAAATAGTTCCTAGAATTTATTGAACAAAACAGTGTTATGAAGATTCACCGAAAACGGAATTTTCCTTCAAAAATGCTATCGTTCAGAGGTCTATAAAAAAGGTTCTATCAGAGTTCCCATAGCGTGCATTGAGTTTTAGTTAGTTAGTACTCTATTCTAGAGGATTCTATAGTAATTTGATATGGTTCCTAGAATTTTTTGAACAAAACAGTGTTTTGAGTTCTGACCAAAATTTGAATTTTCCTTCAAAAATGCTATAGTTCAGAGGTCTATAAAAAAGGTTCTATCAGAGTTCCCATAGCGTGCATTGGGTTTAATATAGCTAGTACTCTATTCTAGAGGATTCTATAGTAATTTGAAATAGTTCCTAGAATTTATTGAACAAAACAGTGTTATGAAGATTCACCGAAAACGGAATTTTCCTTCAAAGTTGCTATAGTTCAGAGGTCTATAAAAAAGGTTCTATCAGAGTTCCCATAGCGTGCATTGAGTTTTAGTTAGTTAGTACTCTATTCTAGAGGATTCTATAGTAATTTGATATAGTTCCAAGAATTTTTTTAACAAAACAGTGTTTTGAAGTCTGACCAAAATTTAAGTTTTCCTTCAAAGTTGCTATAGTTCAGAGGTCTATAAAAAATGTTCTATCAGAGTTCCCATAGCGTGCATTGAGTTTTAGTTAGTTAGTACTCTATTCTAGAGGATTCTATAGTAATTTGATATAGTTCCTGTGATGTTGGTAACATTAGTTTCTTCTTCTGGTAGCCTACTGTCAATGTCACTGTACTGTCACTAGTCCGCAATAAATGAGTCTAATGGCAACGCGTGTTTCTTTCATAAAATTCCCAATAATAAGTTCCCGTAGGCATCCAGACTAACGAAATATCACAGTGGCGACGAGGACGATTACCAAACCAAGCGTAAGATTGGAATTAAAAGTGAGTGCCCGAAAGCAGAAAATATTCATAATTTCATTACTGCGTAGTGCGTCTGAGTCACGTCGGTCAAGATGGCGGTCGGTAAAATCGGGCCGTTTGACCTTACCAAAGACAATTGGGACTTCTACGTGGACCGCATGGAGCAATATTTCATTGCAAATGCAATCAAGAATGAATTGAAAGTATCTTTGTTAATCACGATAATCGGGAATGACGCGTACGAACTTATGGCGAATCTGTGCACGCCAGATAAACCGGCGTCGAAAACTTACTCAGAACTTGTTACATTGATGAAAGCACACTTGAGCCCTAAGCCTAGCCTGCTGGCAGAAAGGTTCAAGTTTAGACAGCGGACTCAAAAGCTGGGGGAAAGTGTGGCTTTGTATCTGGCGGAGCTAAAAAAATTAAGCAGAGAGTGTCGGTTTACGGGCGACGGATTGTATGAGAATCTTCGAGATCAATTCGTGTGCGGCCTGGTAAACGATAATATGCGGCAGAAGTTGTTCAGCGAAGACGACAGCATAACACTCGAAAGGGCATATAAGCTGGCCGTGGCAATGGAGGCGGCAGAAAGCAACGCGGCGCTGGTCGAGGGAGGCAAGAGCGGCACTACAACACTCCATCGGGTCGGGCACACTGGCGGAGCCGGCGGGCAGCGCACAGGAAGCGGCAGCGGCGGCGCAGGGCGCGCGGCGGGTCGGCGCAGTGGTGACGGCGTGGCGGGGCGGTTTGACGGCGACGGCGCGTCGGCAGCGCGGCGCGGGGCTGCAGGGGCTGGACCCTGGTCATCCGGTCAGACTGAGAGATGGCAGAGCGACAGACAATGTAAAGTATGTGGCAGTCGGCACGCATCAGAGACATGTAAATTCAGGAGGTATGTGTGCCGAATTTGTAACCAAGAGGGCCATTTGAAAAGAATATGTCCTAGATCAGGGCGGGTCAGCACTCTGCAAAACATGAACATTGAGGATCAAGTAAACTTCAAAGAAGAGGAGGCAGACAGCGATGAGGTAGTTATAGATGTAAATCCCTTATTGTCAATAAGCCAATGTAAACCCATAGTAATGTCAATTAATGTTAATGGGCATAATATTAACATGGAAGTTGATACTGGGAGTGCAATTTCATGCATTAGTTATCAATTGTATAATAAACTGTTCCGTTATAGCTTACCAATATTCCCTTGTAGGTTAATATTACGTTATTATACGGGTGAATTAGTGCGACCAGTAGGTATAATCAGACCAATAGTTGAGTATGAAAACAAAAGACATCATTTAGAATTGTATATAATTGACAATGGAAAAACATCATTGTTAGGTCGTCAATGGTTAGCAGAAATGGGAATATCAGTAACACCAGTAAAATATAGTTCACAAGATAGACCCAATAGTGGGATACTTAATAAAACCGATTTTAACATAAATAAATTTAGTTCCAGGTTTTGTAAGGTGTTTGCGGATGGCCTCGGGCGGTTCACGGGTGGGACAGTGAGCATCCACCTGCGCGAAGGCGCGCGCCCCGTGTTCCATCGTGCGCGGCCGCTGGCGTACGCGCTGCGCGAGCCCGTGGAGCGCGCACTGGACCAGCTGGTACGCGACGACATCCTTGAGCCGGTAACCCGTTCCGACTGGGCCACTCCAATCGTACCGGTAGTAAAGAAAGACGGATCCATCCGAATTTGTGCTGATTTTAAGTCAACGTTAAACAAGGTACTAGAAGTCGACCGTTACCCGTTACCTAAGGTAGAAGATTTACTGGCTAGATTACACGGGGGGGAGCGGTTTAGCAAAATCGATTTATCGCAGGCGTATGCGCAGTTTGAACTTGATGACTCTAGGAAGTACACGGTAATAAACACACATAAAGGATTATTTATGTACAAACGTTTGGTATATGGCTTAGCGTCTAGCCCAGGGGTTTTCCAACGCTGTCTGGAACAATTGTTTGCGGATTTGCCACAAGTAGGGGTATTCCTCGACGATATAATCATAACAGGGTCAGGAACGACACAACACTTAGATAACTTATACAAAGTGTTTGAGCGGCTAGAGTCAAGCGGACTCAGAGTGAGGAACGATAAATGTGTTTTTTTTGCGGAATCACTCAATTATTTGGGTCATGTGGTCAGTAAGAAGGGGGTTCACACTTGTCCGGATAAAGTGCAAGCGATAGTGAAGACACCGGCACCCGAGAACGTATCAGAATTACGAGCTTTCATTGGTATGGTAATGTACTATGGAAAATTTATAAAGAATGTTAGTTGTATTTTGTCTCCGTTGTATAATTTATTGAGGACAGGGGTTAAGTACGAGTGGAACACGGAGTGTGCGGCGGCGTTCGAGCGCGTGAAGCGCGCGCTCAGCACCGGCGAGGTGCTCGTGCACTACTCACTGGAGCTGCCGCTGGTGCTGACGGCGGACGCGAGCGCGCGCGGCGTCGGCGCCGTCATATCGCATCTGACGCCAGACGGGGAGCGGCCCGTGGCGTTTGCGTCGCGAACGTTAACCGCTGCGGAACGGGCCTACGCGCAGATAGATAGGGAAGCGCTTGCTATCATATACGGTGTAAGAAAGTTTCACCATTACCTATATGGCAGACATTTTTTGTTAAGAACTGATCATAAACCCTTAACGTATATATTCGGAAATAAAGTAGGTATACCGACAATGGCGGCGTCGCGGTTACAGAGGTGGGCTATATTGCTCTCAGGTTATAGGTATGATATCGAGTATGTCACATCGGCGAAGAACTGTGCGGATGGCCTGTCCCGACTGCCGCAGCCGACAAATAGGCGCGAGGTAGAACGCGATGTGAAAGAGGTAACATACTTAAATTTTGTTGAAATTTTTTTACCTGTAACAAATGATGATGTGAAACAAGCGACAGCACGCGACCCTGTTCTAAGCAAAGTATTGATGTACGTTCAGTCGGGCTGGCCAGGACATTGTACGGAGGATGCTTTAAAACCATATTTCTTAAGGAAACATGAGCTATACCTCGAAAGAGACAGTATAATGTGGGGTTATAGGATAGTGATACCAACGACTTTACGTAGGACAATTTTAAAACAACTGCATAGCAGTCACATGGGTATAGTAAAGACTAAGTCACTAGGACGTAGTTTTGTGTGGTGGCCCAACGTAGACAACGACATCGAGGAGACGTGTCGGCAGTGCGACACCTGCGCGCTGGAGGCGCCGGCGCCGCCGCGCGCCTCGCCGCAGCCGTGGCCGTATATAGCGCAGCCGTGGTCCCGACTACATATTGATTTTTTAGGTCCCATGTTAGGTAAAACTTATTTCGTGATAATAGACTCTACATCAAAATGGATAGAAATTGAGGAGATGGCCCAAACGAAAGCTACATCGGTTATTAAGGTACTAAGGGCTTTGTTCGCGCGTTTCGGTCTCCCCATCGAAGTTGTTTCAGACCAAGGGCCGCCCTTCACAAGCTTGGAATTTAAAGAATTTTTAGCATTAAATGGAATTAGACAATCGTTTTCTCCAATCTATCATCCGGCATCCAATGGGGCAGCGGAGAATGCGGTCAAGCTCTGTAAGCGAGCCATTAAAAAAGCGGTTAGAGATAAGGTAGATTTAGACACCGCGCTCCAGACATATTTATTAGCGTACAGGAATAGTACCCAGGGCACGACAGGAGACAGTCCAGCGATGCTCTTACAGCACCGGCCGCTACGCTCTCGTTTGGACTTGCTGCGCGGCGCGAGCGCACGGCACGAGCAGGTGTGGCGCGAGCAGGCGCGACAGGCCGGCACGGCGGGCGCCGCCGCCACGACCGCGCACCGCGCAGGGGACCCAGTATGGGCTAGGAATTACGGCGCGGGGGATAGATGGGTTAAAGGTACGGTAGTTAACTCAGAAGGCTCGCGTAGGTATATGGTAAACAGCGAGGACGGTCGACATCTAGTAAGGCATACAGATCAAATTCGGAGGAAAACAAACCGGTCAAGTCTTTTATCTCACCCAGACGAACCTTCAGAGTCTGGAAACGTTGAGGATGTCGGCGCGAAGTCAGCTCCGGGGATGGTAGCGGTAGAAGGTGTGGACAGTAAGCTAGATCCGGGAGGCGAGAGTAGTGGAGAAGTCATTTCAGAGACGGCAGAAACACTACCTACTGTAGCACCACCGCCACCATCACCGGCACGGAACGTACCCGTAGACCGCCCGGTTAGGAACCGCAAACCACCAAAAAGATTTGGCGTAGAAATTGATTAAACTAATCAATATTATATTTCCTTTATTTTGTTTCCTTTATTTTATTTTGTTAAATAAGGGATAAGTATGTAATTGTAAGGCTTCGTATTAATAAGTTTTGTTATTGTAATGTTTCCTATTATAGTTAGTTTTAAGATAGTATACTCTCTAATTTACCAGGGAGGTGTGATGTTGGTAACATTAGTTTCTTCTTCTGGTAGCCTACTGTCAATGTCACTGTACTGTCACTAGTCCGCAATAAATGAGTCTAATGGCAACGCGTGTTTCTTTCATAAAATTCCCAATAATAAGTTCCCGTAGGCATCCAGACTCCCGAAATATCACAGTTCCAAGAATTTTTTTAACAAAACAGTGTTTTGAAGTCTGACCAAAATTTAAGTTTTCCTTCAAAAATGCTATAGTTCAGAGGTCTATAAAAAAGGTTCTATCAGAGTTCCCATAGCGTGCATTGGGTTTTATATAGCTAGTACTCTATTCTAGAGGATTCTATAGTAATTCGAAATAGTTCCTAGAATTTATTGAACAAAACAGTGTTATGAAGATTCACCGAAAACGGAATTTTCCTTCAAAGTTGCTATAGTTCAGAGGTCTATAAAAAAGGTTCTATCAGAGTTCCCATAGCGTGCATTGAGTTTGAGTTAGTTAGTACTCTATTCTAGAGGATTCTATAGTAATTTGAAATAGTTCCTAGAATTTATTGAACAAAACAGTGTTATGAAAATTCACCGAAAACGGAATTTTCCTTCAAAGTTGCTATAGTTCAGAGGTCTATAAAAAAGGTTCTATCAGAGTTCCCATAGCGTGCATTGAGTTTTAGTTAGTTAGTACTCTATTCTAGAGGATTCTATAGTAATTTGATATATTTCTTAGAATTTTTTTAACAAAACAGTGTTTTGAAGTCTGACCAAAATTTAAATTTTCCTTCAAAAATGCTATAGTTCAGAGGTCTATAAAAAAGGTTCTATCAGAGTTTTCATAGCGTGCATTGGGTTTTATATAGCTAGTACTCTATTCTAGAGGATTCTATAGTAATTTGAAATAGTTCCTAGAATTTATTGAACAAAACAGTGTTATGAAGATTCACCGAAAACGGAATTTTCCTTCAAAGTTGCTATAGTTCAGAGGTCTATAAAAAAGGTTCTATCAGAGTTCCCATAGCGTGCATTGAGTTTTAGTTAGTTAGTACTCTATTCTAGAGGATTCTATAGTAATTTGATATAGTTCCAAGAATTTTTTTAACAAAACAGTGTTTTGAAGTCTGACCAAAATTTAAGTTTTCCTTCAAAAATGCTATAGTTCAGAGGTCTATAAAAAAGGTTCTATCAGAGTTCCCATAGCGTGCATTGGGTTTTATATAGCTAGTACTCTATTCTAGAGGATTCTATAGTAATTCGAAATAGTTCCTAGAATTTATTGAACAAAACGGTGTTATGAAGATTCACCGAAAACGGAATTTTCCTTCAAAGATGCTATAGTTCAGAGGTCTATAAAAAAGGTTCTATCAGAGTTCCCATAGCGTGCATTGAGTTTTAGTTAGTTAGTACTCTATTATAAAGGATTCAATAGCGTTTAGCAATAGTTCTAAGAATTCCTTAAACAAAAAGTGTTTTGAAGTCTGACCAAAATTAGAATTTTCCTTCAAAGTTGCTATAATTCAGAGGTCTATAAAAAAAGCTCTGTCAGAGTTCCCATAGCGTGCATTGAGTTTATGTTAGATAGTACTCTATTCTAAATGATTCAATAGTAATTTGATATAATTCCAAGAATTATTTGAACAAAACAGTGTTTTGAAGTCTGACCAAAATTTGAATTTTCCTTCAAAGTTACTATAGTTCAGAGGTCTATAAAAAAGGTTCTATCAGAGTTCCCATAGCGTGCATTGAGTTTCAAGACTGCTGGTTCACACCTCAAAATCATAGAATTCCGGTTTTGGTCAATCTTTAAAACACTGCTTTGTTCAACGAATTCTCAGAACTATTGCTAAATGCTATTGAATTCTTTAAACTTGAGTACTAACAAACTAAAACTCAATGCACGCTATGGGAACTCTGAAAGAGCTTTTTTTATAGACCTCTGAATTATAGCAACTTTGAAGGAAAATTCCGTTTTCGGTGAATCTTCATAACACTGTTTTGTTCAATAAATTCTAGGAACTATTTCAATGTACTATAGAATCCTCTAGAATAAAGTACTATCTAACTAAAACTCAATGCACGCTATGGGAACTCTGACAGAACCTTTTTTATAGACCTCTGAACTATAGCAACTTTGAAGGAAAATTCAAATTTTGGTCAGACTTCAAAACATTGTTTTGTTCAACAAATTCTCAGAACTATTGCTAAATGCTATTGAATCCTTTAGAATAAAGTACTAGCTAACTAAAACTCAATGCACGCTATGGGAACTCTGACAGAACCTTTTTTATAGACCTCTGAACTATAGCAACTTTAAAGGAAAATTCAAATTTTGGTCAGACTTCAAAACACTGTTTTGTTCAACGAATTCTCAGAACTATTGCTAAATGCTATTGAATCCTTTAAAATAGAGTACTAACAAACTAAAACTCAATGCACGCTATGAAAACTCTGATAGAACCTTTTTTATAGACCTCTGAACTATAGTAACTTTGAAGGAAAATTCAAATTTTGGTCAGACTTCAAAACACTGTTTTGTTCAAAAAATTCTTGGAATTATATCAAATTACTATAGAATCCTCTAGAATAGAGTACTAACTAACTAAAACTCAATGCACGCTATGGGAACTCTGATAGAACCTTTTTTATAGACCTCTGAACTATAGCAACTTTGAAGGAAAATTCCGTTTTCGGTGAATCTTCATAACACTGTTTTGTTCAATAAATTCTAGGAACTATTTCAAATTACTATAGAATCCTCTAGAATAGAGTACTATCTAACTTAAACTCAATGCACGCTATGGGAACTCTGACAGAGCTTTTTTTATAGACCTCTGAATTATAGCAACTTTGAAGGAAAATTCTAATTTTGGTCAGACTTCAAAACACTTTTTGTTAAAAAAATTCTTGGAACTATATCAAATTACTATAGAATCCTCTAGAATAGAGTACTAACTAACTAAAACTCAATGCACGCTATGGGAACTCTGATAGAACCTTTTTTATAGACCTCTGAACTATAGCAACTTTGAAGGAAAATTCCGTTTTCGGTGAATCTTCATAACACTGTTTTGTTCAATAAATTCTAGGAACTATTTCAAATTACTATAGAATCCTCTAGAATAGAGTACTAGCTATATAAAACCCAATGCACGCTATGGGAACTCTGATAGAACCTTTTTTATAGACCTCTGAACTATAGCATTTTTAAAGGAAAATTTAAATTTTGGTCAGACTTCAAAACACTGTTTTGTTAAAAAAATTCTAAGAAATATATCAAATTACTATAGAATCCTCTAGAATAGAGTACTAACTAACTAAAACTCAATGCACGCTATGAAAACTTTGATAGAACTTTTTTTATAGACCTCTGAACTATAGCATTTTTGAAGAAATATTCCGTTTTCGGGCAATCTTCATAACACTGTTTTGTTCAATGAATTCTCAGAACTATTGCTAAATGCTATTGAATCCTTTAGAATAGAGTACTAACTAACTAAAACTCAATGCACGCTATGGGAACTCTGATAGAACCTTTTTTATAGACCTCTGAACTATAGCAACTTTGAAGGAAAATTCCGTTTTCGGTGAATCTTCATAACACTGTTTTGTTCAATAAATTCTAGGAACTATTTCAAATTACTATAGAATCCTCTAGAATAGAGTACTAGCTATATAAAACCCAATGCACGCTATGGGAACTCTGATAGAACCTTTTTTATAGACCTCTGAACTATAGCATTTTTGAAGGAAAATTTAAATTTTGGTCAGACTTCAAAACACTGTTTTGTTAAAAAAATTCTAGGAACTATATCAAATTACTATAGAATCCTCTAGAATAGAGTACTAACTAACTAAAACTCAATGCACGCTATGGGAACTCTGACAAAACTTTTTTTATAGACCTCTGAATCATCGTTAATTATTAGGTTAGTTTACAGAATTTGAACAAAATTTAAATTTGTTCCTTAAATATTATTTTTGTTATTTCCACATACTTTTAGTTGTTTTTTTATATGTAGAACTATGTATTTATATGTTTTATATAAGAATTATTTGATTGGTGTCGTTTTAAAGCGATGCTCTGCTGGGCCCCAATGCGAAGTTAGCAGAGCATTTCAGTATTTTCAATTTTCCTGTAAAAACGTCAGAACTATTTCTGAAAAGTATCAGGAACTATAGAACTATTGTGCACGCTAACAGAACTCTAGTTAAATCATGCTCTGCTAAGAGTTGCTCTGCTAACTTCACAGACACGACGCATTAGACACTGTGCTTGGCTATATACTTATGGGTGAAGCGCCCATTGCCGAACCTTCGCATGACACCTTGTCTTTCTTCGCGAGTTCGTCTGAACACTTCGATCTTCGTAAGTCTTGGGAGATTGAAGACGAAACAGCTTCATCTATTGCGAGCGTGGACGATAAACACTGCGATCAGTTTTATTGTTCCACAATCGACCGCGTTTCTAATGGCAAATGTACCGCGGCAGTACCACCTAACAATTACGCACTAGCATTAGGAAGTTCGTTTAATACAGATCTTAAGAGAACTTACAACCTCGAAAGAAAACTAAAGTCGCTTCTTAATTTTAAAATTATTTTCCATGACGTCATTCGGGATTATTTACATAATACTTACCTATCTTTGGTGAAGAATATCATTCCTGTCTGCGTGTTGCCTAATGCACATTACAATACGTCCAATATTCTTCGTCACGCTGTCATTCGAGAGGACAAGGCGACCACGCAGTTACGCGTCGTCCTGCTCGCCCGTCCCCGTACGGTAAATGGTACCGCTCTCATTAACATCATGCCCGCAGGTCCAGCTCGTCTAGCTGACCTTTCTTTTAATTTAATAAAGTTTCGACTTTTCAATTTTGTCATTCACGCTGATGTACAACCTATATACCTACTTATAGGTATTCTCCCGCAAGATCGTTCGTCGCAACGTATCTTATATATATGTAAGCTTTGCCTACTGTATGCAGCCTATGGATTGAGAGTGTGAACGCTACCTAACAGAATGACGTACATGAAGAATGACATTGACAGACGGGATTGATGAGAGACAGATTTATAAAACGTGCAAGTGAAATTAATTAACTTTTATGAACCTAAATAGTAATTGAAATATTCGTAAAACTAAAATAACTAGTTTAATAACACATTAAATAACACCATCTACTAAAATAGTGGAAGTAAAAACCTTAATCGTCGATTTTTCTATTTTTAGATAAATCAATTGCTGTTTTGTTCCATTACCATCTGACATATTACAAATCGACGATTGTCAGAGTTCATAGTACTTGGTAGATCATGGAAAGATTACAATTTGAAGTTGAGCTGGCTGCTGATGAAGATCCGAAGAGTAACATACTGATGATAAAATCAATAACAAAAGAAGATGGAACGACATATCTCATACCGCCAGGTTTTCAAGCAGTAAAACATCACCTTCAACTCATAAAGTTACCAGAATTTTTGAAGATAAAAAAAACATTACAGAGAAGAGGTCATACTAGAAAAGTGTGGATGTCCCTGCCCAGTGATATTTTACTACTATACAAAGATGATGTTGGAAATATGGTGTTTAATGATTATTTATTACAAGAAATGACTCAAGTTTCAAGTCAATCCATTACGGATGGAAAATTATTGGAAATATTAGAGAATCTAAGTAATAAATCTAATGTCAACAAAGAAAATCATAACAATTTAAACAAATTAAATGAAAAATTTGTTCTAAAGAAGTTTGATAACAAAATCACTAATGCCAAACAATGGTTGCAAAGTTTTGAAAGTGAATGTACAAGATTTAATTTAAATTGTGATACAGAAAGAATTAGTGCTTTGAGATTATTTTTGAATGACTCGGAGAATGACTGGTATGAGTCTATGTTAATTCAACATGGCTTAGACTCACTGTGGAACATATGGCAAGTAAGTTTTCTAAAAACATTCGCAGATAAAAGTTGGTCTTCTGTAATGTATGCACTGAATTTCAAACATTTAAATGGTTCCCTGCTGGAATATGCATTGAAAAAGCAAAGATTGCTACTAGAATATAATAGTGAAATAGATACTAGAACTCTCACTGACTTGATTGTCGCAGGATTGCCGACGTATATTACAACTAAACTAGATAGACAAGAGATAACAGACCCAACTCTCTTGTTTAGTGCCCTGCGAATGCATGAAAATCAGAATAAAAATACCCCAAAATATTTCACTGAAAGTAAACGGGTCACTAAACCAGAAGCGGATTATAAAAAAAAAACAGCTTGTCAAATATGTTACAAGATGGGAAAGAAAAACAGATTTCACCCTGAAGACTTGTGTTGGTTCAAAGAAGACAAGAATGACAGTGGCAAACACTGTAAAAACTTGATGTTGGAGATCGATGAATTTCAAGATACAAAAAACTAAATATTCCCCCACTCATAGAAGTTGAGGTTATACTGAATAACATACTAAAATGCACAGGCATCTATGATCCTGGTTCAAATATAACCTTAATAAATTCAAAATTAATAAAAGTAACTAATTTTAAGAAGAATTACTTTGAAAATAAATTTAACACAATTGGTGGTGGGGGAAAAACAACAGGTTTAATAAAATTAAATGGAAAAATACTGAATATTGAAAAGGAAATAAATGTATTCATTTGCAATGATAAAAACTTCACTCATGATATGCTTTTGGGACTGGATACAATAAAGCTGTTTGGGTTGACCCATGATGGGAATTTAAACATCCAACTTCAGGAAAATGCCAGCCAAAGTGTGAATAAATATATCAGCCACTCTGAAGAGAAAAAAAATAGTGATCAAGAAATTGAAACTAAAGAGTTAAAGTCAGAAATATTAAATTATGAAATAAATTCTAATGAGGGCATAGACATGAAGAAATTTGATATAGATACAACTTATTTGGAACATGACCAAACAATAAAAATAATTGCATTATTAAATGACTATAAACACATATTTGCCAAAGATAAATATGATATAGGCCAAGTAAAAAACTATGAAGCATTCATAGACCTTCAAGTAGAGAAATATTGCTCAAAAAGACCATATAGATGTTCTTTAGATGACAAAATTGAAATCGAGAAGCAAATAGAACAATTACTAAAGAACGAATTAATCGAAGAGTCTTATAGCCCATTCGCAGCACCAGTAACTTTGGCGTTTAAACGTGATGAAGGGAAAAAGTCAAGGTTGTGTATTGACTTTAGAGACCTCAATAAGATTATTGTCCCACAGCCACAGCCTTTTCCTCTAATAGAAGATTTACTGGTAAAAACTATAAACTGTAAGTACTTTACTACTCTCGATATTAATTCTGCCTTTTGGTCTATACCGATGAGGGTCAGTGACAGAGCAAAGACAGGTTTTGTTACACAAGAAGCGCAGTACCAGTGGACTTGTCTCCCATTCGGGTTAAAAACTTCACCTGCTATATTTCAAAGAATTCTCACTAATATAATAAAAAAACATAACCTAACAAATTTTGTGATGAACTATATTGATGATATTATGGTGTTTTCAAAAACTTTTAAGGAACATATGGAGCATTTATCAAAACTGCTGGATGCAATTGCTGAGGAAGGATTCCGACTGAAGTTAACAAAATGTAAATTTGCAGCACAATCTGTAAGATTCTTGGGACATATAGTAGAAGGTAACACAATCACACCTTTGAAAGATAACCTCAGATCTATAGCAGAATTCCCAGCACCAAAAAACAAGAAACATATAAGACAATTTCTGGGTAAAGTTAATTTTTATAACAAGTATATACCTAATGCTACAATAACTCTTGACCCAATACACAATTTACTTAGGAAAAACATCAATTTTGATTGGTCAGCTGACTGTGAGACAGCATTCCAAACAATAAAAAAATATTTATGCTCTGCCCCAATTCTAGCTATTTTTGATAGAGAAGCACCAACATTTATTTACACTGATGCAAGTATAAAAGGAATTGGTGCAATACTCAAACAAACGCAGAAATGTGGAGAAATCAAACCAGTGGCATATTTTTCGAAAAAGTTAAATGAGTCACAAAGAAAGAAGAAAGCCGTATTTTTGGAATGCTTGGCCATCAAAGAAAGTTTAAAATTTTGGCAACATTGGCTGATAGGAAACTCATTCACAATTTATACAGACCACAAGCCACTAGAAAATTTAAACATAAAGAACAGAACAGATGATGAACTAGGAGACATGACTCATTACCTATCACAGTACAACTTTGTAATCAAATACAACCCAGGTAGAAACAATACAGAAGCAGATTGCTTAAGTAGAAATCCTGTATATGAAAGCCACGAAAATGAAGAAGATAAGCTGAAAACAGTAAATATTGTAAGGATTGAAGAAATATTAGAGGACCAGAACAGAAATCCTACCTTAAAAGACAAGCACAGTTTTATTAAAGAGAATGGTATTTATTACAAATGGAAGAATAAGAAGAAAAAAATCATTTTGTCCGAAGACTACAGTAAGGTGTTAATAAGAAAGGTGCATGAACATTTGTGTCATGTGGGTATAAATCAGATTGAGTCAAAAATAAGACCTTTTTACACAGCACCAAACCTTCTAGATAATATAAAGCTGATTTGCCGCCAATGTGAAGTCTGCATAAAAAACAAATTAAGACTAAATAGAAATTATGGACTCATGTCACAATTAGGACCTGCCGAAAAACCATTCCAAATCATGTCCATAGACACAGTAGGAGGATTTGGTGGCAACAGGTCCTCAAAAAGGTATCTACACTTGTTAATAGATCATTTCACACGTTATGCTTACATTTCATGCTCAAAGACACAATTGACTAAGGACTTTATAAAACTGGTGGATCAAGTAATCAAGGACAATGAAGTTGAGATAGTGCTTTCTGACCAATATCCAGCACTGAATTCAAAAGAGTTCAAAAAATATTTAAAAGATCACTCTGTTAATTTAATTTTTACAGCAGTAGATTCGCCTTTTTCAAATGGTATTAATGAAAGGTTGAACCAGACACTGGTAAACAGGATTAGATGTGCTATGAATAGCAAAGAAAAGAAAACAGCTTGGACAACCGTGGCAATGGATTGTGTTAAAGCCTATAACTCAACGAACCACACAGTGACAGGTTATTCGCCTCTTTATCTGTTAAGTGGAGAACCAACCGATGTACTACCAATGAACCTAAAGATAAAACAAGTGGAACCAGGGGAACTGGAAAAAGACCGACTTACTGCATTTCTCAGATCAAAAAAATCACATGAATTGAACAAGGCCATCTTTGACAGAAATAGAATAGATTACAAGTTTCAAAAAGGTGATATGGTTTACATAATGGATTGCAATAAGTTAAACAGATCTAAAATGGATGAAATTAGAATTGGCCCTTTTGAGATCGAAGAAATGATATCAGATTCACTATGTAAAATCAACACTGGGAAGAAGAAAAAGTCCTTGGAATTGTACCATGTGACAAAGCTCATTCCCCAATTTGATTAAGTATGTACTGAAATTAACCTCGGTTAATTTTCAAATTTTGAGGGGGGGAGATGTAAGCTTTGCCTACTGTATGCAGCCTATGGATTGAGAGTGTGAACGCTACCTAACAGAATGACGTACATGAAGAATGACATTGACAGACGGGATTGATGAGAGACAGATTTATAAAACGTGCAAGTGAAATTAATTAACTTTTATGAACCTAAATAGTAATTGAAATATTCGTAAAACTAAAATAACTAGTTTAATAACACATTAAATAACACCATCTACTAAAATAGTGGAAGTAAAAACCTTAATCGTCGATTTTTCTATTTTTAGATAAATCAATTGCTGTTTTGTTCCATTACCATCTGACATATTACATATATTGTTATATATTTTTTATACAACTCGATTCGCCATTGCGGCAGTCGTAGTTTGTTCGAATTCAACTGTATTTTTGAGTTGGTTTCACATCGCATCGCATCGCTGGCACACTTTCGTTGTCAATCTCATCGCAAAGATTTATGAAAATCTTTCGGCAGATCATGTTTTCCTTGTGAAAGGTACTAGGAATCCTAGTGACTGCCTATCTCGCAGCTATCCGCATAAAATAATTATACACGTTAGAGGTCGTCTAACCAACTCTGCGTTAGATTTTGACTTAGGTCTTCAGATTCTCTTTCATAAAAAATATCACGTAGTGGAAATTTCTGTTTCCCACTATCATGTGATTTTCTTCGACAGAGGCCTTAACCTGCTTGTATCTTTGCTACAACAGAAGTTTTGGATCCTGTCCGCGCGACGTATTACACGTCATCCTAGTGGTTGTTCGGACTTCGATAAGAGTGTTAGAACGCATCTCGTCAAACTCATCAGTCAGCAACTTCTCACGTTTAACGAGTTACATAATGTATTAACTCAAGTGTACATTTTGCTCATTTCGCGGCTTCTGTATGCGATCAGCACTGATCCATCAAAGCCTATTTCGCTAACTCCGGCGCTCGACTTGCATACGAAACGTCCTAAGTTTCTTCGTACTCTAGAAGTAATTGCCACGCGGTTACACCTTATTTCGCGATATGAATTAATGGAAAAACTCGTTCAATCCTTTTGGAATCCGATCGAGCCAGAGTCGCCCGGAAATTAAATAAAATAACACTTTAAATTATTCGCCAAATCAATAACCTATTTTGATTTGGTTTTAACTTGTAGTTTTAGTTTACGCATCGCATAGAATAGTTAGTTATGTATTCTTATTCATTATTATTATAGTGTAGAGTCACAGTTCTGTAGAGTTCTTATAACTTAGGTAGAGTTGTGATGATATGCACTTTTCTTTTCCCTTTTTATTTTTGACATAATTTATGTTGAAAGTAGGATCTTTCAAGCCGGGGAATATGGTTACGCCATCTAGTGATGGAAGGCATAGGTATTTAAAACTGTGAATTCTACCCATGTCTCCTACTTATTAATTGTGTGCGACTACCCTCATTTTGGGTACCATTTCTCGCGGCCTACAAGCTTGCGTCCACCTGCCGACGCAAGCAGTGATCGAACGCCCGCGACCAGTGAAGGTCGCGCTAACCCTTCCTTTGGTGTATCGTACAATTGTAGCAGCGCGAGTGAATATTCATTCCCAGACATTATAATTAGCTACGTATCATCCCACAAGACTGAATTCCACCAGCAGTGAACCATTTGTGATCCCGAGGCCTCGGAGACGTGAACTTTGGACTTACAACCCGTTGTCCACGCGTGGGCCCGCAGAAGCTGAAATTAAAAGGTAGGTGGCATGCTTTATGATTCACGGTAAGATCTATGCCTTTCTACTAGGAGTTTCCATTTTTCCTTGTTTAAACTTCAAAACCCAGCACCTATGCATCGCGTCTAGATTTCTCTAATAATCTAGACATTCGCGTCTAGCCTGTTCTAGGCTTTACGCACCAGTATATTTGAAAAAGGTTATACTCCTAATTGGTCAACAGAATTATTTAAAATATATAAAATTAAAAGAACCGAGCCATTAACTTATCTAATTGAAGATTTAAAAAAACAACCTATATTAGGATCATTTTATGGGTATGAACTGCAGAAAACCAAACATTGTGATACATTTTTAATAGAAAAAGTTTTGAAGAAACAGGGTAATAGGCTGTTTGTAAAATGGCTGGGTTTAAATAATAATGAAAACAGTTGGATTAATAAAAAGGCAGTTGTTCAATAATTTTTAACATTATCTATTAAACTATGAACGGTGGTGGACTTGTTAATACTTTGATAAATAATTTACCTTTTGAATTACATTTACCTGGCTACAATTACTGTGGGCCAGGAACGAAACTTCAAAAGCGCTTACAACGTGGTGACAAGGGTATTAATCAGTTAGACGAGGCTTGTAAAGATCACGATATAGCATACAACAATACAGATTCTGCACATCGACGTCAGGCTGATTTAGTTTTAATGAATATGGCAAAACAAAGACTTAATTCAAAAGATGCTAGAAAAGGCGAAAAAATTGCATCGTGGATAGTAAAAAAAGCAATGCAAGCTAAAACAAATACTGGATCGGGTATTAAAGCATTTAAAAAAGTAATTTCAAAGATTCGATCAAAAATTAAAAAAAAATCTCCTAAAACAATAGCAACCGCAATCAAAATGGCTTATCTGACAGCGAAAAAATGTTTACCTAAAAATGTTAGTGTAAAAGTGCCTCGTATTATTCCAATACCTAAGTCAGGAGGGATCTTGCCTTTAATTCCAATATTTGCCGGACTTTCTGCATTAGGAACTATAGCTGGAGGAGCAGCAGGTATTGCGAAAACTATAAATGAATATAAGTCATCAAAACAGAATCTACAGGAATCTGAGCGACACAACAAAGCGATGGAAGCAATAGCAATTGGTAAAGGATTGTACATTAAACCATATAGAAAAGGTCGTGGTCTGTTTATACAACAACATTCAAAAAACTAGTATTAAGGCTACCTAATCGTCCTCTTACTAATATCGATCTTGTAGAATACGCTAAAGGTATTCCACATTTTCGAGGGGTTTTCATGAAAGACCAGTTACCTAATAACCCTAAGCGTATTGAGTGTGGTATTGTTAATCTAGATAATTGTTCTAATTCTGGAACACACTGGGTAGCCTATACAAAAATAAACAATTATTGTCAATATTATGATAGTTATGGAAACTTAAAACCACCTAAAGAATTAGTGAGGTATTTAAAAAAATGTTCATTGTATTATAACTATAATAGATATCAAAATTTTGATTCTTTTATCTGTGGACATTTATGTTTAGAATATTTAAGAGATTTCTGGAATAAAATATATAAAACATGAAGCATGTATTTTATTTGCATCATTAGCACGATGTCTTTCACTGTATCAATAACAGGAAACAAATCAACTTTAACTTCAAATTTTTTCCCAGCGCTTCAGTTAGATAACGAATATGTTTGTGCTTTGCTCTACGTATCTACCTTTAATTCAATTCCTAATATCGATTCCTCAAATAATAAGTTTTATTATGGAAATAATGAAGTTATTGAAATACCGGAAGGAACTTATGAACTTCTAGATATTGCTGAATATATAAAAAATAAGATGCAGGACAGCGCTTAGTAGAGGATAATTGGGGCATCTGGATATTTACTTATCCAGTTTGCCCCAATTATCATTATTCATCTATGATAGTTATTTAACTATTCATGCTTAGGTACTTTATTCATCTATTCAGTTATTAATCTATTCATGGAAATCTAGTAGGAGTAGATGATAAGCTGCCTCATTGTCATGTCAGAGCAAACTTGACCAATTACATATAGGTATTTGAACCAATGAAAACCCAGTTGAGAAGATATTTCAAACTACTGTAACTGAACTTGTTCCACTCAGTTCATAACTTCTTCTATTCTATTCAATTTACAGATGAATGAGGTAACTATTTATTATAATAATAATAAAACAACTGATTTAGTATGGATAAAAATTTATTATGAATATACCACTTATTCGAACTACTTAATTTACTTTTTAAGTAAATTATATTTTAATGTAAAACAGATACATACATCTAATTGAATTTATTTACAATATTATTATCAATACACCATTTATTCAAACAAATTACATTTTTTAGAGCACAAATATTATTATGATAGATACATGTATAGGCATCATCACAATTTTTGTAATGATCGTACAAAGTATTTAGGTTAGGACATTTACAATTTTCTAAGTTCACCACATTATAATTACTAAACATTTCTTTTATCCACTTTACTTTTTCGTCACCTTTTACATAAATACATTTATTTTCTAGTAGAGGTGAAATTAGATGTTTGTAATTTGAAAAAGGTATGAATCCTTCCTTCCAACATATATTTCTGTTTCTCTCAATCCAGGCAACTTGTCTCATTTCTTGTTTGGTTAAATCATAAAACGGATAAGGTTGACGTATTAAAAAACTTTGTACTCCTTTACCATCCAGAATAGCTATTTCTTTGGGTATAAACTGATTTAATTCAGTTTTGAAACCTTGAACATCAACTATTACCTTCATGATATCTTGCGTACCGTGCTGCTGAGAGGTTTATATTCTATAATACGATCGTTGATAATAAGGCAATAAGCACTCGTTTTGTCAGGAAAATCTTTAGCACTTTCTATTTCAAGTCTCACATCAACTGGCCCAGTTTTTAATGTTTCATTTTGCCTTGAACAGTCTATTACAAACAAAGGTGCTTTTTCTTTGAACTGCGTGATATCAAGCAACGGGTCAACTGGAGAGTTGTAATAAGACTGACGGAATCTCATATACATTTCATATAATATACGGTATTTTCCATCGTCAAAATCAAGTTTAAGTGAATCATATGGATATGTTTGTGAATTTAAAAATAATGTAACATTAGTTAAATTACAATGATCAAACAGTGAACAATTTCTGTTCGCTGAATGTTTATCGGCTGTTTGAAGACCGAATATTACATATCTGGGTTTCTCAAGCTGGGATGCAGTTTTAATGGACCATGAATGCTTCTTTGTTTTAGGTAAAAGTGGATATTCATATGTATCCCAGTTTCGGAATGCTATTTGTATTGGCTTATCTTTTTCTAATTGTTTTAAGAGTAGTAATCTTTCTCGATCGGACACTTTAATATGAGGTACACGCCACTGAATTCTCTCAATATTTACGATCACTTCGCTATTATTATCAAGTATGACAGCATCATTGTTAGATTTACATCTTGTTAAAATTAATTCATGTTTACAGTTTAATACGATTTTGTTATAGTCTTCTGCAAACCCTAATAGTTTACTGAGTGGTAATATTACATTAAAAAGACCTTTTTCAGTTTTTGTTCCATTCAAGTTCCATCCCCACAGAGCAGCCTGTTTACTTTCTCCCTCATTCATTGAAACGTAAGATTTGATTGAAGAAGTAATACCGACATGTCTAATACGATCAACTTCAACGCCATTTATCTCATATCTGATATCATGAAAAAGAAACGGTATAGGGTTGTTGTTAAGCTGACACACCTTCCTTATAAGTTTACCTGCAGCATCCCTTGTATATAATTCTATACGTCCTTCAATGTAAATGGAGCTGCCTGCCGGTAGTAGATAAGTGTCTTGTTGATTAATCGGTATACGAATTTCATCGTTTTAAATAAATAATAAATAAATAAAATAAATATTACTGGACAATTTTTACACAGCGACATCTAGCCCCGTGGTAAGCTCGAAGCTTGTGTTACGGGTGCTAGATTTCTGATATACTTAATATAATATACATACATAGATAGATATTTTTATTTTTATTATACATATATAACACCCAGACACCCGGAACAAACATTTGCAGATCATACAAATTGTTGTTCCGAGGCGGGAATCGAACCCGCAACCTCTTGCGTCGCAGGCGGACCTTCGCCCGCTGCGCCACAGAGGTTTTCTTTGAAGCTATTGGTGTATGGAGTATAGGAATGCACTTCATATCCCTCGATAGAGTTATCAAAATTAGTTGCTTCATTAATATGCAAGATACTCATAATTGAAATCCCAAATTTCTTAAAAACTCTTTATTTATCTCACTAAGAGCTGGTACGATACGTGCGTGTTTAATGGAATCACGATTTGTACTATTAGTTTTGGTCGACGTACATCCACTTTTCTTACGTTTTTTAACATTGAAATCAATCATATTAATATTTGTAATAAAAATGCTTCTTATTTCTGTGAAGTATAGACTAACACTGAACTATTATGTTTCAATCATACAATTTATTTTGAATTATAGCATGTGGTTTTCTAGAAATTTTAGACATAAATGACCGCAGTTATATGGATGACTACCCTGATAATTGATATAGTTATATTGAATGCAGTCACCCAAATACTTAATAAATTCTGTTGGTGGCTTCAAATCACCATAACTATCAAAATATTCAATTTTGTCATTTTTCTTAACATAAGCTACCCAATGTGTTCCTTGATTTTTAGAGCTATCCAAATTGATTATACCACATTCAATTTTGCGTGGATGTTTAGGTAATTGATCTCTCATGAATACTCCTCGAAAATAAGGAATATGGTTTTTTGAATATTTTATTAAATCAATGTTGGTAAGAGGACGATCAGGTAGCTTATTCAGTTTTTTGGTGAAGCGTAAATACCCAAACCACCTTTATATGGTTTAAGCTGTAATCCTTTGCCTAGACATACCGGTTCAAAATTCTGATTAAGACCTTTCATCACATCCCATGTTTTTAGCGCCGTCTGAAATGTTTTTACCATTCGGGATATAACAGAAGTTTTATTAACAAGAGCACCAGCTGCAGATAATCCGGTAATTATTGGTATTAACGGTAAGAATCCTCCTGTCTTCGGTAGCGGTATCACACGTGGAATTTTCACCTCTGAATTAGATCCAAGATCTTTAATTGCAGCAATAGCCAAATCGATAGCCAGCTTTTTACATTTTGGTTTAGCTTTACGAATATTTTTTTTTGCATATGCTACCACTTTTTTAAAGCTTTTTTTAAGGCCTGATCCATTTGAAATCTTCATTAACATTGATTTGTTAACAATATTCGCGGCAAGCTTTTCTCCTACACTTGCATTGGATGATGATGCTCGCTTCTTAGCCATTTTCATTAAGATCTTATCTGCTTCGTGCCTGGTATGTAAATTATCTGTATTCATATACGCAATATCGTGTTGTTTACAATACTCATCAAGTTGATTCACACCTTTGTCACCCCTGCTAAGTCTCCTCCGTAAATTTGTTCCTGGCCCGCAATAATTATAGCCAGGAAGATGTAACTCAAACGGTAGATGATTTATTATACTATTCACAAGACCTTTCCCTTTCATGAGTAAACGAAGAATGACAAAATTATGCTCGATATTTATAATATATTAGTCTTGCTGATCCAACTATTTTCCTCAGTCGGTAATCCTAACCACTTAACAAAAACTTTACTCCCTTTTTTCTTAAGAACTTTTTCAACCAAGTACACATTAGGATTTTTAGTTTTTTGGAGTTCTTGAGCATAAAATGACCCCAGAACTTTAGATTTTCTTGAGTCTTCGAGCAAATACGTCGGCGGATCATTATTCTGAATAACTATTACTTTAAACAACTCAGTCGACCAATTTGGAGTGTATCCTTTTTCAAAATTTGATTTATGCTTACTTATTCGTACTACATCACCGACAACAAAAGGATATTGTAAGCTTGCTCTTTTCAACCTAATGCGCTCGACTAGCCTACAGGAAAATATGATAGTAAAAAAACTAGTTAGGTTGGTAAGAAAATATCAATTATATTGTTGCTTAATAGTTACATAATAGTAGGTCACAATCTAATTTACATACAAGGAATTATGGGAACTGTCCCAGGAAAAATACCAGGAACCTAGTATATCCTCAGAACCAAATGAGTGTCAGTTGACTACTAACCTCCAGACGGAGAAAAAAAACATACCACATGTGGTTCCAAGGATATAAAACAAATCTAGGTTACCTGAAAATGTCTCCTAGGGATAGATCCTTTCATACAATAACCCTTATGATAATATAGTATGATTTTAATATAAACATAACATTCCTCCCAACAATGTAGAGGTAATGTCACCACATGTGTGATACAATATAACCTAATTACCAAGATAATACCTAACACCTACTCAGGGTCGTTTGACCGGTTCGGGTAAAATCGTGGATCCAGAATCAACTTACTTACTAAACGTGACGTAGGAATATAAATAACCGCCTAAGGCCCAGGGACCGGTCCGGCAACAGGTCACTCCCAGGTTGTGAATGTCAGTATAAATAATCAGAGCAGTACCTGGATATGACTGGCCTGTTTAGGCCAGGAGCAGATACCTCTGCCTGGACATCCGCTCGAACAAGGCAATCCGTACTCTCCTCCGGGTGATCTCCTTGTCCGAGCCAGATGTCCACCTCCGTAGGCTCCTGACCGCTGCCGGTGAACCAGCTCTCAACTGATGTAGACAATAGATGTCTCTGCCTCGATGCCTGTCTTGTCTTGTATTTTCTGGTATTGTATGGTGTTGTCTGGTGTTGTCTGGTGTTGTCTGGTGTTGTCTTCCACCTGGAATAGAGGTACAAAGTCCTCGAGTTAGCCTTTGTTGTACCCACGAGGTTACCAAAATGAAGGTTTTTGGTTTCCACAATAATGGTTACATACCTCAAAGTCACTCTATGACTATAATAGCCCTCCTCCACGACAACGATCAGATGATGTGGCACGTGGTGATTTGGTTTAATATTTCCACAATCAACTAGTCCACACTTTGTTTATGCAAGGATTTCAATCAAGTATTCTCTTTGGGACTTCCTGGAAAAAATATCACATGTGTCATGACTCCGTTTGGAACTACCAAATCTCCACGTGGATATACGGTACAACTTGGTGTAAAAAACCGTAATCTCACATGGAATTCCTTTGTAGCTTGTTTCTTCATGGTTGCGATAACTCACCCTGGATTTATAAAGTCTCCTGCTTGAGAATGACCACGTATTTCTTGTAAAATTTTTAATCAGGACATGGTACGTGATATCTTTCCACGATTCAGATCGAAAAAGACCCCATATTGTTTTTTTCTTTCTTTTCTCTCTGCCTATAGGGTTGGGGATGATCTGACTGCCCAAATTGTCTCTGGTTGAGTTCCGCCATGAAAACAAATGAAGATCGGCTTGTATACTCTGTGGGCGACTTTCAAAACCCCGGTAGGGTTGACAAATAGACGTTCTGGTTCAATAATAAAGATTGCCAGTGCAAATTTTCGACATGACATCTGACACAAGCAATCGACACTGCTGTGTGTTGTAGTTGCCAGTCTAAATAAAGCAATTCTATTTGTCTGCAACTAGAATTGTTTGTTACGGAAAGCTCCGTCAAACGATCAAACAATTCCTAGTGACGTGATGATTTCTGTCGCAAAAATAAGATAAAAATCTGTAGCTAGGAAAATCCGCCTTGTTACAGTACCCCCCTACCAAAAGAAGTTTCGACAAAGGGAGAAACTAACGCTGCCCTCAGCGTTGTGGACAAGATTAAAATTTACAATGAAAAAAGAAAAGGAAAAAAAAAACAACAGCGATTAAACCAAACATAATAACCAAAAGATGATAATACCAACCTAAAAAAAAAAAACGACCTATAACTAAAACATGCTTTCAATCGAAATAAACAAGAGAAAAGAAAAAATAATTCTCAGTAAACCAATAAACCTACCCAAAAAAAAAATATATGCCTTCAATAACTTGATTTAATTCTAAGAAAAATAAAAAAAATCAACTTGAACTCTTCTATAAATATAAAAAAATCTAGAAAAAGAAAAAAAAATATGTTACTCATTAAAGGAAACTAACTTAAATAAACTTTGAATGCAACCTAAGAAAAAAAATGATCACTTCTGAAAATATTAGAATAAAAAAAAAAATTATGTCTAGAAAAAAAAAAACACACAAAAACACCACTAAGACGACACAAAACATAAAACTTTCCAACTTTCCAGTAAACCTTTCCTTGTAAAGCCAACAACCAGGACCTATGTTCTACTGTCTAGAAATATTCCCTTCTGTCCGGGTATTCTGTTCTTCTAAAAACACTTGATGGTGACTTTTAGTCAAAAGACTGTCACATAACGCTCCGTGCAAGAATAACCCTATTCCTGCAGGATTGTAAAAATAACCTGCATACGTTAAGATAAGACATTGTAGCAAGATTACAAAACGTTAGTAATGCCAAAAGCATGTAAAAACAAACTTAATAAAAATAAATACTTTTACTATATAAAGTATTTATTTAATTTGTTTTATATAATTTATAGAAATGGAAACCCTATAAGAAAAATACCTAAGTGTTCAGTACTAACTAACAAAACACTATGGGATAACCCGTGATGGTAACATATAGACAGAAGTCTATTGTCACAGTAACACTCTATGCGAGAATAACCCTATTCCCGTAGGAGTGTGAAAATAATCCGCTCACTTTAAGACATTGTGGCAAAGATTACAAAAAAAATTATGTATCAAAGTAAAAATTAATGATATAAAAATAAAAATGAGATAAAAGCGAGAAAAAAAAATAAATTTTTATGAAACCAAAAAAAATCGAAATGCCTACCAATAATAGATAAATAGTTATATTTTTATGTCTTTTATGTGCCACGTACCTAAGTCTTTTCCATTTATACTTTTAAGTTGGTATACTAATGGTGATAAGACTTTGTGCACTATATGCATTTCTCGTATTTTGGTGCTAATTTGGTAGCCTTGTATTTGCCGGCGTCACTCTGTATGTATGTTTTCCTCCATACCTCTTGTCCCTCACTTAATTTCGCATCCTTTCTCCTTAGGTTATAATGCTTGGAGTTTGCGGCGTGAGCGTCTAACATCCTAGAGCGAACCTTCTCAAATATTTCTTTTAGGTTACCGAATTCACCAGCATACTCTTCTCTGGGCACAGCTATTTCATATTCACTATTCGACTCCTTATAAAAGGTTCCACATATGATTGGTTCTCTGCCATGGACTAAGAAGAACGGAGAAAAACCCGTAGTCTCATTGACAGCACTGTTCAAGGCGAATTGTATCTTTGATAGCTGTGCGTCCCAGGTCCGGTGATCATCCTTGACATAACATGAGACCGCCGTCATTACTGTCTTGTTATACCTCTCGACAGTGTTCACCTGTGGAGTATATCGCGGACCATAGTGTATTCGGGGAATCTTGTACCTGTCTAACAAGCTACGAAACTCGGATCCCGTAAATTGAACCCCATTGTCGGTAATTACGGTTTCTGGAATTCCGTGAGCGAGTAAGACATGATTCTCGAATTCTTTCGCTACGGCGGCGCTGGTGGCACGTCTCAATGGAAATAACATTGTATATTTGGAGAAGCAACAAGTTACTACTAATAGGTGGATAAACCCAGAACGAGATTTAGGTAACGGACCTACCAAATCTACAGATAGAGCTTGGAAAGGTCTGTATACCTGTTTGGGTTTTCCCATTAAACCTGGCGTGGCTGTAGTCTTGTGTTTATATGCTGAGCAAATGACGCAGTTTCCTATAAAGTCTTTTATGTCCCGGTACATTCCTGGCCAATAGTATCTTAAGCTGATTCGGCGATGAGTCTTGAAAACACCAAAGTGTCCTGCCGTGGGAGGTACATGGTTATCTGTGATTACCTTGATACGACTAGATTTTGGCACTACTTCCTTCCAATCAAATTCTTGGGTGAGGGCATATTTTCCTTTTGTCAGTCTGAAAAGTTTACCATTTTCTATTCTGAAATTCTGAAAATTCAAAGGAAATTCCGTGCAACCCTTTTTGGTTTTCGTGTACCATTCGTCGTTTCCGTCATCTACTACCTCAGTAATGGTATCGACATAAAGTAGTCTGGACAGCGCGTCCGGAACTACGTTGTCCTTGCCTTTTCGGTGTTCAATGTCGAAGGTAAATTGCGATAGCCGGCAACCCCATCTTGCTAAACGTCCCGTTGGATTCTCCAGGTTCATAAACCACTTTAAAGAAGAATGATCCGTTATGACTGTAAAGGGTCTGGTTCCTAAATATGGTTCAAATTTTTCGACAGAAAAGACCACAGCGAGTGCTTCCCTCTCTGTTGCGCTGTAGTTCCTTTCGTTCTTATTTAGGGACCGACTTATATATGCTATGGGGTGATCTTCCCCATCTATTTCTTGGGTTAACATTCCTCCTATACCATAGCTGGATGCATCACAGTGTACTGCAAATGGTTTATGAAAGTCTGGACATGCCAATACGGGTGCTGATACCAAACAATTCTTGAGAGAGTTGAAAGCTTCCTCGGCCGAAGGATTCCATTGAAATTTTACTTTGGTACTAGTGAGGGCGTTCAGTGGTGCGGCAATGCTAGAAAAATTTCGGATGAACCTACGATACCAAGAACAAGTTCCAATAAAAATTTTTACTTCTTTGGCCGTTTTAGGCGTAGGAAAATCCAAAATTGCCTGCACCTTCTCTGGGTCCGTCCTTAAACCAAATTCGTCTACAATGTAACCAAGATAACGAAGTGATTTCCTAAAAAATTTGCTTTTCCCAAAATTAATTGTGAGGTTCGCGGTTTCAATACGATGGCATAACCGCTTCAGCAATAGGAGGTGGGTTTCAAAATCCTCTGAAACAACAATTATATCGTCAACATAACAGAAAACCATACCTCTAGTCACATCGCTACAAAAGGGTGTTCCAAACAACTGGTCCATCAGTCGCTGTTGACGCGCAGGCGCACCACAAAGTCCGAAAGGCATCACCTTAAATTTAAATAATCCCCTCCCCGGGACTGTAAAACTAGTCTTCTCCTGTGACTGTTCATCTAACTTGATTTGCCAGAAACTAGACTTAAAATCAATTGAGCTTATGTACTTAGCATTTTTGAGGCTATCCAATATCTGAGGAATGTATGGAATTGCATAAGCGTCGCCTTTGGTTACAGAATTCAATTTCCTACAATCAAGACAAAACCTCCACGTCCCATCTGTTTTGGGTACCATAAGGACCGGATTATTCCAAGGTCCCTCACTGGGGACTATGACGTCTAAAGCGAGCATTTCATCCACCTCCTTTTGTAATTGTTTAGACTTTTCAGGCGATAGTGGATACGGCCTGCACTTTATGGGTGTTGAATTCCCTGTGTCTATAGTGTGCTCGATGAGGTTTGTCCTACCTAGGCCCCTTTCCTCGAAGGAACAGCGGTAGAAATTACGAGTGGCAACGTCCGCCAGTTCCTGTTGTTCTAAAGACAAATGTTCGAACGATTGGATAACATTTGGTCGGACGCCGTCCCGCTCTCGCTCAACAAAATCCTGAGGCGCCTCTATATAAGAAATGTTTGAAAAAATTTCAGGCATTAATTTAAAGCTCTTCCAAAAATTTACTCCCAATATTATATCTGAAATTATGGATGGAATTATATAAAATTTTATAATCCTGCTTTTATTTTTAAAAGTAATGGGTAACAAGATAGTGCCCAGTGTTTCACATGTTGAACCATCCGCAACCGTGACCATAGAGCTGGCTGATTCATCGATATGATAGCCTAATTGTACCAAGCGTTCATGTGCTCCGTTTCCTATTATGGAGACCGCTGCTCCGGAATCCAGTAATCCGCATACTGTTAAGTCAAGAATGTTTATTTTCAAATACGGTCTAACATCATTGCTCTTCGGCTCAAATAATATCGAGGTGACGTGGTTATTGTTAAAATAATTTCTAACTCTTTTTAACCATGTCTCATCTGCTGAAACGACCGTTCTTTTCAACTTCCTACGATATGAGCCTATGCGTTTTTTGTACTGTGCTTTTCACGGTTCGGACACGTTCTCACAGTATATCCCACCTCTCCGCACTCGTTACATCTTATGCGTTGATCGGGACAAGTCTTTGTGTCATGTGAGGCAGATTTGCATTTTTTACATGGGTTTCTATCCTGTTCCGGTTGCCTTGCTGGTCGGAATTCCCTTCTGTTCCTTTCTGGTGCTGCTACAGCTGATACCGCTTTGGTCTGCTTTGGTTTATACACAAATTCTGGATTTAAATTTGATTGTCTTGGAGGCTCTGAGAACATTCCTGTAATCTGACGTCTTGTCTCGATTTTCCTACATTTCGCCTTCAAATCCGCCACTGTATCAAAGTCATAAAGCGCCAGTGGAACTGAAAACGTAGGGCGTATATTGTGAAGCAATATTTCGATTCGCTCCTCCTCCGAAAGAGGATTTCTTAACCGCGCAAACATTCCTGCCATTATGGCGAAGTATATATGTATAGGTTCGTCCTGGCCTTGCGTTCGAGAACGAATCTCACCTATCAGCCTATAGTCGTAGTCGGCAGGTGAGAACTCATCGATGAGCAATTCGCAAAATTCTTTCCAGGAACCCACTTGGTCCTTGACGCCCCTATACCATGCGAGTGTTTGATCAGAAAAAAAACAGAATGATGAATCTAATAAAACATGATCTTTTATGCCAAACGCCTTAGCTCGTTCATTTACTAGATCCAAAAAAGAATGAACGCTGGTCCGACCATCGTAGTGAATGTTCCACTTCACTATGTTTTCTACTCTGGGTGTGTTTACATGACAGGATTCCTTAATCTCTTCGTTTGGCTGACTATCATTTGCTTCTATTTCAGATTTCTTGAGGATAAAATTCTCCAATGTTGTCAAACACGAACTCAGTTTTGCTCTTAGTGTGGCCTTGATGTCCGAATCAACTGATTCCCCACAGATAGTACGCTCCAGTCTGTAGTACGTGTGACAGTACAATGCCTTCGCACGAGACAGCTGGTATCTTTCTCCTTTCCGCCTATAAGTTTCCAAGCTTGATTGAAGTTCTTTTATCTTTTCCACGATGATGGGCAGTTCTTCTTCCTGATTCGGGTCATCATCAATTATGTCATCAGGTGTAAACTCCTTTATCAAGGGCTTCAATTGCTTTCTTAACTTGGGAACTGTGTCTTCAGGAGACTCCGAGCGAATGCTGACTTCGTAAATCAATTCATCCCTTAATAAGGAATGTAAGTAAACAGCCTTTGTATCCATCCTAAATTAAATAGAATCCTTCAATGAATAAAAAAAACCACGCAGAGGGAAGAAAGAGAAAAAAAAAATTTTTTTAAAGTCAACTGGTGAAGAACAAAAAAAAAATTAAAATAAATAAAAATTTTCAAAGTAAATAAAAATTATTAAAGTAGGTAAAACTTTACCAAAATAATGATTAAATTAATTATAAATCCGAGTCGTCAATATCTGGTTCCACTATTTTAAGAATATTACAAAATAATTATGAAGTACTTAACTTATAGTTCACTAGAGAAAAAACAATGCATTTGGTTTTATAACTTAACCTTCAATGTGTAAGTGGCCTATTATAAGTGTACTTAAATCTAATATCTTACTTTAGTAAACCATTATAAAACAATTCAAAATTCAAAATCCAAGAAACACCACAATGAAAAAATTTTAAAAAATATTCCTAACTAGATCCACGACTTTACTTCTTTGGGCGCCACTGTAAGCTTGCTCTTTTCAACCTAATGCGCTCGACTAGCCTACAGGAAAATATGATAGTAAAAAAACTGGTTAGGTTGGTAAGAAAATATCAATTATATTGTTGCTTAATAGTTACATAATAGTAGGTCACAATCTAATTTACATACAAGGAATTATGGGAACTGTCCCAGGAAAAATACCAGGAACCTAGTATATCCTCAGAACCAAATGAGTGTCAGTTGACTACTAACCTCCAGACGGAGAAAAAAAACATACCACATGTGGTTCCAAGGATATAAAACAAATCTAGGTTACCTGAAAATGTCTCCTAGGGATAGATCCTTTCATACAATAACCCTTATGATAATATAGTATGATTTTAATATAAACATAACATTCCTCCCAACAATGTAGAGGTAATGTCACCACATGTGTGATACAATATAACCTAATTACCAAGATAATACCTAACACCTACTCAGGGTCGTTTGACCGGTTCGGGTAAAATCGTGGATCCAGAATCAACTTACTTACTAAACGTGACGTAGGAATATAAATAACCGCCTAAGGCCCAGGGACCGGTCCGGCAACAGGTCACTCCCAGGTTGTGAATGTCAGTATAAATAATCAGAGCAGTACCTGGATATGACTGGCCTGTTTAGGCCAGGAGCAGATACCTCTGCCTGGACATCCGCTCGAACAAGGCAATCCGTACTCTCCTCCGGGTGATCTCCTTGTCCGAGCCAGATGTCCACCTCCGTAGGCTCCTGACCGCTGCCGGTGAACCAGCTCTCAACTGATGTAGACAATAGATGTCTCTGCCTCGATGCCTGTCTTGTCTTGTATTTTCTGGTATTGTATGGTGTTGTCTGGTGTTGTCTGGTGTTGTCTGGTGTTGTCTTCCACCTGGAATAGAGGTACAAAGTCCTCGAGTTAGCCTTTGTTGTACCCACGAGGTTACCAAAATGAAGGTTTTTGGTTTCCACAATAATGGTTACATACCTCAAAGTCACTCTATGACTATAATAGCCCTCCTCCACGACAACGATCAGATGATGTGGCACGTGGTGATTTGGTTTAATATTTCCACAATCAACTAGTCCACACTTTGTTTATGCAAGGATTTCAATCAAGTATTCTCTTTGGGACTTCCTGGAAAAAATATCACATGTGTCATGACTCCGTTTGGAACTACCAAATCTCCACGTGGATATACGGTACAACTTGGTGTAAAAAACCGTAATCTCACATGGAATTCCTTTGTAGCTTGTTTCTTCATGGTTGCGATAACTCACCCTGGATTTATAAAGTCTCCTGCTTGAAAATGACCACGTATTTCTTGTAAAATTTTTAATCAGGACATGGTACGTGATATCTTTCCACGATTCAGATCGAAAAAGACCCCATATTGTTTTTTTCTTTCTTTTCTCTCTGCCTATAGGGTTGGGGATGATCTGACTGCCCAAATTGTCTCTGGTTGAGTTCCGCCATGAAAACAAATGAAGATCGGCTTGTATACTCTGTGGGCGACTTTCAAAACCCCGGTAGGGTTGACAAATAGACGTTCTGGTTCAATAATAAAGATTGCCAGTGCAAATTTTCGACATGACATCTGACACAAGCAATCGACACTGCTGTGTGTTGTAGTTGCCAGTCTAAATAAAGCAATATAACTTTTTAAACTATCATGGTTTTTAACTATATTTGAACATGAAACGGGTAACATACCATGATTTAATTGTTTTTGAGTTTTCCGATATTTCGACACTGTTGCAAGCGCCATGTTCACGGACAAACTGATGACACCGGCGGGGCGGCGGGTAGGCAGACCGTTATTGACAAACGAAACGATCTACCCTCTTCCTGAGTCTTTTATTGCGAGTTTGAATGTCACTGTCACTGTTATCACCTGTTTCATTCACGAATGCAAGACGATCGCGACATACTACACTCACCGTATCTGGCCGGGCGGCCGGCAATACACTTTTATGATTTTTGCATAACTCCACCACAGGTTTCCACGTTCCAGACAACTGGAAGCCATCTTCTCGATTAAAATTCCTGTGTTTGGTAATCTCAATGGCCTCCTGAACCAATCTTGGTATATAGAATCTCTCTGTTGAGATTACTTGGGGGTTATGCAATTCGATCCAGTGATTTGAGCCCGACTCTAATAGGTGTTGAGCGATAGCTGACTTGTGGACGTCTGCGTTTTTTACCGCTCTTATATGTTCCCCTATCCGACAGGCAATAGTTCGTTTTGTTTGACCTATATACGAACTCCCACAACTGCAGTCAACTTTATATACACCCGGTTTATCCAGTGGGAATCTATCTTTAGGTGTTCGCAGGAAATTTGATATCTTTTTCAGTGGTGTGAAAACTGTCTTTACGGACGACTTCTGCAAAATATTTGCTATTCTGTCCGTCACACCTTTGATATATGGTAGAAAGGCTGGTCTACGTTCTACCATACACCTGCGCACTCCGGGGGATGACCGTGGAGGTAGTGTACGTCGCTTGTAGCCATTTCGTTCAAGGACCTCTTTAATGTGAGCCAGTTCATCGGCTAAATACCCACTGTCACATAAGTCGTACGCTCGGTTTGTTAGCGACGTCACCACAGAGTTCAGATGTCTCGGATGGTGGTGTGAAGTTGCATGGAGGTACTTGTCTGTATGTGTCGGTTTCCTATAGACACTGTGACCCAAACTTCCGTCCCCACGCACACTCACCATGACATCCAAGAAAGGTAAACATCTATTGCTCTCTAACTCATATGTAAACCGGATCTTGCTGTGTATGCCATTTAGATGTTCTAACATAAGTTCAGTTTCCGAACTGGTTCCTCCCAAAACACAGAAAACGTCATCCACATATCTCTTCCACAACTTGACCTGGACAGGGCTTGACATGATGGCAATGTTTTCGAAATACTCCATCCAAATGTTAGCCAAAACCGGGGCAATTGGACTTCCCATGGCTACTCCATCAATTTGGAGGTAGTATTGGCCTCTGTATATAAAGTAATTAGTGGAAATAATATGACGTACCAGCTCCACGTATTCCTTGGGGATATCCTTACTATTCACAATAGCCTCCACAACACTTATACACTCTGCGACCGGAACATTAGTGAAAAGGGATTCTACGTCAAAACTGACCATCACCTCATTCTCTTCCACCTGTGTCCGCTCCAGTATTTCAACGAAATGTCGCGAGTCCTTAACAAAGGAAGATGTATGTCCTACGGTCGCCTGTAACACAGATGCTACGTGTTTTGCTAGCTCATAAGTAGGTGAGTTAATTTGACTCACGATTGGCCTTAGCGGAGCACTCTGCTTGTGTACCTTCGGAAGGCCATACAACTTAGGAGGATCAACATTCCTGGGTCGCAATAGGTACTTGGTGACCTCATCCCCGATGGCGTGTTCACATTGTTTTATTAGGCTACGAGTACTACGCTGTGTACGTGCAGTGGGGTTGTAAGAAACCGGTTTGTATGTGCTAGTGTCGTTCAATAAGCCTTGAATTTTGTTGTTGTAGTCGGTGACGTCCATAACTACTGTGGCATTCCCTTTGTCAGCCTTTAAAACCAGAAGTTCGTCATCGTTACGAAGGTCCCTTAACGCTTTAAGCTCCTCCCGGGTAATATTAGGCTTAGGCGGTTTAGCCCTCCTGAGCACTCCCGACACATCCTGTCTAAGGCACTCTGCGTTATTTGAGGGTATTTTATTGGCTCGAATAACTTCCTCGATGTTTCCGATGATGCTCTCATAAGGAATGCGTACTGTAGTAGGGGCAAAGTTCAAACCTTTCTCTAACGCTATGGCGGCTGATTCACTTAAAACCTTTGTAGATAAATTTATAACCGTTCTCGTTTCTTTTGGGTTATCGATAAGACTAGGTACAACCCTACCTTGTTTCTTACATAAGGTTTCAAACTTACGACACAGTTTCGCCTCATTAAGTTCTCCTGAGCGTTGAGCTTGAAGATAGGTTATTCTGTCACACAAATCAAAATCCAAATCAAAATCAAAATGTCGAAAAAGATATCAAATTTCCTGCGAACACCTAAAGATAGATTCCCACTGGATAAACCGGGTGTATATAAAGTTGACTGCAGTTGTGGGAGTTCGTATATAGGTCAAACAAAACGAACTATTGCCTGTCGGATAGGGGAACATATAAGAGCGGTAAAAAACGCAGACGTCCACAAGTCAGCTATCGCTCAACACCTATTAGAGTCGGGCTCAAATCACTGGATCGAATTGCATAACCCCCAAGTAATCTCAACAGAGAGATTCTATATACCAAGATTGGTTCAGGAGGCCATTGAGATTACCAAACACAGGAATTTTAATCGAGAAGATGGCTTCCAGTTGTCTGGAACGTGGAAACCTGTGGTGGAGTTATGCAAAAATCATAAAAGTGTATTGCCGGCCGCCCGGCCAGATACGGTGAGTGTAGTATGTCGCGATCGTCTTGCATTCGTGAATGAAACAGGTGATAACAGTGACAGTGACATTCAAACTCGCAATAAAAGACTCAGGAAGAGGGTAGATCGTTTCGTTTGTCAATAACGGTCTGCCTACCCGCCGCCCCGCCGGTGTCATCAGTTTGTCCGTGAACATGGCGCTTGCAACAGTGTCGAAATATCGGAAAACTCAAAAACAATTAAATCATGGTATGTTACCCGTTTCATGTTCAAATATAAATAAAGCAATTCTATTTGTCTGCAACTAGAATTGTTTGTTACGGAAAGCTCCGTCAAACGATCAAACAATTCCTAGTGACGTGATGATTTCTGTCGCAAAAATAAGATAAAAATCTGTAGCTAGGAAAATCCGCCTTGTTACAATATTTACTTTTAATTTTTGGTTTGCTATGAATATTGTATCTTTGCACCACCATGTGTTTTGTACGTTTATTCACTTTTGCTGGACACATTTGAATAGTACTGTGCTTAGTGTTATTATAATCATTCACAACTTTTTCTAAAGTTCCATCAACCCATTTAAAGTTACCTTTCAAACTAAACATTTTATAAAGTTTACCTTTTATTGTACGTATCACTCGTTCGACTATTGAAGCCTTTTTAGTCGAATATGTTGAATAATGGTTTATTGAATGTACTTGCATCACATTTTTAAAAGAAATATTGTAGAATTCCGTACCCTGGTCAGTTTGCAAGTTTACAGGGACTCTACCACCATACAAAATTGATTGAAACGCTTTTGTTACACAATCTTTAGTTTTATTTTTTAGCGGTCTGACCCAAACATACTTCGAAAAACAATCAATTACGATAAGTATAAAATTATAATTTGAATTCGATTTTGATATTTTGTGAACATCAATCAAATCTGCTTGCCAGAGATCATCTATGTCTTTGAGTAAAACACATCGACGAGGAAAATTTATTCTAGCATTTTTGTGTATTTCGTTCACCACATCTTCCTTACTCATTTTTAACTACTACAATCCTTGACAAATGTTTAACAACTAAACCAATCTTTATCATGACTGGTTATTTATGATTTTATTATACGCGCTTCCTGCAGTTCTTCTATGATTGAAATAATTTCATTGTCTTGATTTGTATTTCCAGCTTGTTTGGAAGCAATGAGAAGTTTTAATCTCTCGACCAGCTCATTAGGATCATCCCAATAGATAAAATCAGTATTTTTTCTATATCTTTTCAATACGTTTATATTACCACCCACTTTTTTATTACTATCAACAGCTGATGTAATGAACATGAGTAGAGTAGAATTGTATGTTCTGGGACACATTTTTGAAGGAGTATTTTGTGCCTTATGTGAATGTGTATAAGGTTGTTTTTAGGTTGTGTTTAGCGTGAAAATGGGTGTTTTAGCTGTGTTCCCATACAAAATGTATGGGTAGAGAGGTCTAGGATTGTTGGTTTCTGGTTTTTGTACGGTCTCTGATTGGCTACAATCGACCAGAGTTCAAGTCGCTGGTTTTATAAATGCCTACTTGTGTCATTGTGCGTGGGCGGCGTTCCCTCGGTGATAAGACAAATAATGAAGCATTGATAATTTATTGTTCTGATTATGCTCTATTTCGTGTGATTTAAGGTTGATTTTTGATTCGCACGATTGTTATAATACAAGTTTTGCAATGTGAATTATTTTATTCTGAATCATTGTTTACAAGGTTTTGTGAAAATTAGCAGTGTTACTAAAGATGATACAGAGTTGCAGCGGACCGCTGTTTCCATGGTTTAGTTCAAGAAGCCGTAGACTAGAAAGTTTTAAACTTTGGTCTAACAAGCACCAGACACCAGATCGAATGGTTGATGCTGGATTCTTCTACGTCGGTAGTGAAGATAAGACCATGTGCTTCTATTGCGGTGGTGGTCTGAAGGATTGGGAAGAAGATGATGTACCCTGGTTAGAACATTTACGGTGGTTTAATAGATGTCCTCTGGTTCTAATGCATTTTAACAAAAAGTGTTCTTATTATGTGAACAAATAAAACAAATGTGTGTGTTAATATAGTTTTTTATTTATAAATTTGTCCATAATAATATTACTTAGTTCTAAAATGACCCCAAGCTAGAGTGCTGACACAATCATCGGGTGAAATGTACCTCTTATTATCATTGCCTGAGATAATTTTCTTCTTAGTAACTTTAGTATAAACCCTATGTTTATCACTTTTAAATGTATACATATCGTCATAGAGTTCATAATCACGATTCAGAGCTTTAAGATAGTTTTCAAAGAGTATTTTTTTAACACTAGCTGATGATACACCTTTATTTTTCTTTATGGTTGTGTTGTTGTCTAAAACGTAACTATACATCTTTGAACGTAATCCTACAAACTCTTTGATGATACAGCCATTGCTCTCGTCTTTCATGAGACCGACCACCTTTTTATTCACCAAAGGAAGATTGTAGACATTATTCTGCGGAAGATCAGAGGTGTCGAATCTATCTTGTAAATCACATCGAATGTCTTCGTAGAAGTTTTCAGTTTTAATATCATATATGAAAGAATCCGTATCAGTATATAATAATTGTACATTTTGTTTAAATTTTGGCAACATGTAACTATAATGAAATTCATACATTACATACTTGGAAAGTTCAAGCACACTGAAGCCGACATAAATCGGTTTATCAAATAAAATCTTAGTTTTGTTCATTTGTACCGCAACAAAATTTTCCGAAAATATTTTACTACTATGATAATTTGGTAGAGATATGTACCTCTCAGCCCCATATTTGGGTTTTGTTGTATTATTGTCACTATTCCATGTACTACATAGTTTTACGTCGACTCTTTTTGCTACATTTTCTATAGTTTTGCCGAATATGGAGTTATTCATTAACTTGTAGAAATCTTTTTCAAACGAGTTTTTTGCAACCTTTCGTCGGCTTGTATTGAAATCTATGTAAGATTTAAGCCATGGTGATTGTTTGAAAGATAGAATTCTGTGAATTTTTTTGCAAATTAAACCATTTTGTATGCATTGTTTTAAATTCACGTAGTGAATAATGTAATTCTGTTTATCATTGAGGTTGAGTAATAATTTTGTTGATTTATCTACTCCATTTGGTGGAATTTTTGTTTCTGCACAAAAGGGATAGTCATTGTGCATATTATGAAGATATTTAGGATATTCCAAATCCACTTCCAAAATATACCCAATGTCTGAATCAGGTTGCTGAGCTGTAATATCAAACGATAAGATTTCATCCTCTTTCAACCAAACAAAGTTTGCATAAGGTAGGTGCTGACTCATAGCATACCCATACAAATTATTAACATCTAAATATATTATGAAATTATTTTCCTCATCTGGTTTGTAGGTACTTAAAAATATATTATTCGATTTAGCATATCTTTTGGAAACCTGACTGATTCCGCCACGTACACCGGATTGTAAAAATTGAATCATTTCATAATCCGTGAGAAGTTCGAGAGTGACACCAGTTTCTCTCAACATAGCGTCCCAGGAGAGGCTAGGCGCTGTTAGATATCTACATGGATCCAAACCATATGTGGTTAAACAAATCGCTCGAAAGTTTTCAAAAACTTCAACCAACAGTAAAACATCTGTTTTTAGATATAAATCAGAGTACTGCCCCAAAGATTGAATACCAAACTTGTTCCACACATTTTGTGCATGCATGTTATCACTATCAGATAAGTGATTTTGTGTCATTGTATTATAAAAACATTTTTTCTCTGGTAAAGATTTTTCCTCAAGTTTAGAGAGAGAGTCAATGTATTCGTAGGGAAAAACTCCTTTACGTATAAGAAGATTAAATTGTTCATCGTTTGGGAAGAATTGAGGTATTATTTTAAATTGATCGACTGATAAATTTTTCATCAACTTTTCTAAACTTGATGTCATGAACTTGAACGTATCAACAAACCGTATTACGATGCTCATTTTAGAACCATCATCACCACAACTATCAAAATTGATTTTTTTGCTGAAGGAAATGTACTTTTCTTTGTTTTGTGGTATACAATTAATATTTTCACCATACTTTTCGGCTAGTTCCTTTATAAAAAGATGACTATCATATCCACAAAGATTATGAAAAAATACTGGTACATAATCTGGATTTTTGTACTGTAAGTTACAAGCGTTATGAGAAACGCCTCTAATATTCCCCGTTAGGTGGCAATGATCTAAAACCTTTTTATGTGTTGATATAATTTCTTTATGACATATGTGACAAACATCCGATTTCAATATTAAATCACACTCCTTAGAACTTTTATTTATTGGAGTTTTATGTGAAAGAAGTTTTGTAATGCGTTCAAGGTCAGTGTAAATGCTATCAACAAACTTTTGAACACAATCCTCACCACGATACATAACATACTTGGAGAGCGAATTATTATAATTACAATGTATATAATATCCAAAACTATGCGGTACATGTTCATTCGTAAAGTATGTATTTGTTTTAGGTATATGTGTAAGAGGGCGTAACATAGACTCGGTATCAGCATAAATGACAAACGGTACTGGAAGTTGATGACTGATATTTTTAAATGATAAGTATTTATTTTCTAGGGTGGGTAATTCTATTAAAGCCTTATTACATCCAATTCTTTTATGAAGTTCAAGCTTACTACTGGAATTGAAACGTTGTAAGCACCCCTCACAGAATGATACTTGATTTGTATGTTTTGTGATTTGAGAACGTATCAGTCGGGATAAGTTTTTAATCCAACAATAATGCGACTTTTTACCATTTTCATAGAATAACAGGTTAACATGACGATTATAGTTGTTTTTAGATGATACATACAATGGAATAACGCATTTTTTCACACTATCAACACCATACACATTCACTTTGATTTGATTCAACACTTCGAAACGTTTGATACCTTTTGATGATACTGGCAGCGATATACCATCCACTTTCAAGACAGTATCATACGCTGGATATGATGATGTTCGATTTGCTCGTTTGCTTGCATCTGTAGGGTAGAGGGCGCTTACGATAGCCCAGAAGAAACATGCGTTATCATGATTGAGAACGTTTACACACGCATGTTTATTTTGTATCCAGTAAGGAAGCGGTACATGAGAGCAACCAGTCAACGGTGTGTATTTATTAACATTAACTTCTAAAAACTCAATTTTTTCCAATGTCCACCCACTATCTTTTTCTTGAAATTCATCACATTTTTTAAGAATACTTAAACAAATATCTTCATAAAATACAATCAAATTGGAAAAAACGTCCAAAATCACATTCTTTGTGTTGAACGACTTGAGATCTTTGATAAAATCTTCTTCCCTTTCACCTCTCATAATTACATATGTGCAAAAAAGCTCCAGGTTTACCTTGATACATTTATGAGTTTCCAACTCAAGAGCAAGCAGTTTTTGAACCTTATCTGCTGCTCCTTGTAAATACATGTTCGGATCTAAAATGTTATTAGATCCATTGATTCTATACGATATGATTCTACATTTAAACGCAGAATCTATGGTATAAGTGAAATAGTCTTCATCTTTATAACCCTGTTTACATAATAGTTTATGACGTTTCGATCTTGAGTGAGCAATTAAGCGATTGCTTTCAACGGTAACATTGCAAAATGGACAATTATACATTTTACTCGAATTACGTAAAGAATACAACTGATATCAACCTAGCGGTGATAAAATGTTATGAGAACGGAAATAGATAAAAACCGCAGATATAGGTCATTGTCAGGGGGTGAGAATGGTGAAGAAGAATAAATACATTTTACTAACTTTACCTACTATTATAAAGGTTGAAAGGAATATAAAAATAAAACCATTTAATTATTTAATAATACTTTTATTGTATATATCAGAGAATAGATGAAAAAAACAAATACTCTAATGCAAAACACTTAATCTCAACATCCGCCAAGGATGTATGATCATAATTATTTTCAAAGTATACTGATGCATCAAACAATGTTTTCAACTGAGCCTGTTTGAATCTTTTTCTGAAAAAGTTCATACGATTTTCATAAAAGAACTTTATTCTGTGCAGCTGTTGGAGACGTAAATCTAAACAATTCAACATCTGACATAAACACCACCATTCTTCAGAATTTAAAGTCATTGATTGCACTCCCGAGTAAATAAAAACGAAATTTTCTCTACCTTCGGCTTGCATATTTATATATTTTATCACAGTTTGTTTCTCATCCGATGATGACGTAGGTGATGGTGGTGGATATCCATTTCTGAAAAAATCTGATATGTTTTTCTGATTATCCATGAATATTCTTTTCCATTCTTGTCTTGTTAATTCAATTCGATTATCAATGTTGATATAAGCATCCAGTTTTGTATTAATTCGATCTGTTGATGGTTTCAAATATGTTGTGATACATGTGAAATGGCTCCTAGCATGATATATATTTTTACACAGTTCAAAATTAAAGGGTGGCACTGATGGTGCATACGATGGATGTAGTAAAGTAAACATGTTTTCACTGAGGCAGTTAAACAGACACTGAACTGGAATATCGATTATATAACTGAATAAAGCATCAGGTCTCATCAGATCTGATGATCAGAGCAGATTAAATCAGATCGAAGCTGATAATAAATACCAGATCATATCTGATCTACTGTTGGAGAGTTGATCAACTAGTAAGTTTTCTCACAGTTTTCGAGAGAATTGAATACTCAAATAGTGAGTCATTCAAGATTAAACAAAACGCGGTAGTATCAGATGGAACGGCTTTTTTAAATTCCAGTTCTAATTTGATGTCAATAGCTCCACCAACTCCTGAGTGAAGTGAATCATTTTGTCTAGAGCAATCTATTACAATTAATGGAGTTTTTGTCTTGAATTGAGATGGATTTATTTGACAATTGGCTCCTTTTGCACCATAATATTCCCTTTTAAAGTTTATAAAGGATTGATACAAGATTGAAAATAGTCCTTTTTCAAAGTCAGCGTTGTATGAATCATACGGATAGTATTGAGAATTTAGATAAAGCCGAGCGTTATAAAAATTAGTGTGATCGAATAAACTCTTGTCTTTGTGTGCATCATTGTTGCGTGCATGTTGAAATCCAAGTACAATAAAACGAGGCTTTTCTAGTTGTGTGCTGGTTTTTACGGTCCATACATGCTTTTGTGCTGTTGGTAGAACAGGATATTCGTAAAGATCCCATGTTCTGAATGCTATAGGAATCGGAACATTATCATCAATATACTTCAACAAACGAAGCTTTTCCTTATCAGATACTTTAACAATCGGCATGCGCCACATAATTCTATTTATTTGAACATCTGCTTTTTAGTCGGATCTTTAACCAAAACACAATTAAGATCTGAAGAATTAATGTTAAATATTAATTCATGCTTCGCGTTCACAATGACTTTGTTGTAATCTTCAGCAAATCCTAACAGGTGTCTAAGTGGAATAGTAAAACAAAACTCCCCATCATATTCTTTTAATCCATTTAAATTCCAACCACTGTTTTCTAACGCTTTACTTTCTTCCTCACCATAGGATATTATTCCCTTCATTAAAGTACTTATACCAGTGTTTTTTGATCTATCAATTTCCACACCATTTAATTCGTAGCGTACGTCTTGGAAAAGGTGCATGGGTGCATTGTTAACGAAAGCACAATCTTTTGTTATTTTTCCTTCAACTATTACATAACTTTCACATGGTAGCAAATATTGCGTCTTGATTATTAATGTGAATACGAACTTCATCATTCGGTTTGTATGAATCATTGAAAGGTAAGTAAGAGTGATACTGAACTCCTTCAATACTATCGTCAAAATGCACCCTCTCTCCGATGTTTAAGATTGATGATGAAACCATTGACATGGTACTCTATGTTTAAATTATTAAATAGTATTGAAGGAGTTCAGTATCACTCTTACTTACCTTTCAATGATTCATACAAACCGAATGATGAAGTTCGTATTCACATTAATAATCAAGACGCAATATTGCTACCATGTGAAAGTTATGTAATAGTTGAAGGAAAAATAACAAAAGATTGTGCTTTCGTTAACAATGCACCCATGCACCTTTTCCAAGACGTACGCTACGAATTAAATGGTGTGGAAATTGATAGATCAAAAAACACTGGTATAAGTACTTTAATGAAGGGAATAATATCCTATGGTGAGGAAGAAAGTAAAGCGTTAGAAAACAGTGGTTGGAATTTAAATGGATTAAAAGAATATGATGGGGAGTTTTGTTTTACTATTCCACTTAGACACCTGTTAGGATTTGCTGAAGATTACAACAAAGTCATTGTGAACGCGAAGCATGAATTAATATTTAACATTAATTCTTCAGATCTTAATTGTGTTTTGGTTAAAGATCCGACTAAAAAGCAGATGTTCAAATAAATAGAATTATGTGGCGCATGCCGATTGTTAAAGTATCTGATAAGGAAAAGCTTCGTTTGTTGAAGTATATTGATGATAATGTTCCGATTCCTATAGCATTCAGAACATGGGATCTTTACGAATATCCTGTTCTACCAACAGCACAAAAGCATGTATGGACCGTAAAAACCAGCACACAACTAGAAAAGCCTCGTTTTATTGTACTTGGATTTCAACATGCACGCAACAATGATGCACACAAAGACAAGAGTTTATTCGATCACACTAATTTTTATAACGCTCGGCTTTATCTAAATTCTCAATACTATCCGTATGATTCATACAACGCTGACTTTGAAAAAGGACTATTTTCAATCTTGTATCAATCCTTTATAAACTTTAAAAGGGAATATTATGGTGCAAAAGGAGCCAATTGTCAAATAAATCCATCTCAATTCAAGACAAAAACTCCATTAATTGTAATAGATTGCTCTAGACAAAATGATTCACTTCACTCAGGAGTTGGTGGAGCTATTGACATCAAATTAGAACTGGAATTTAAAAAAGCCGTTCCATCTGATACTACCGCGTTTTGTTTAATCTTGAATGACTCACTATTTGAGTATTCAATTCTCTCGAAAACTGTGAGAAAACTTACTAGTTGATCAACTCTCCAACAGTAGATCAGATATGATCTGGTATTTATTATCAGCTTCGATCTGATTTAATCTGCTCTGATCATCAGATCTGATGAGACCTGATGCTTTATTCAGTTATATAATCGATATTCCAGTTCAGTGTCTGTTTAACTGCCTCAGTGAAAACATGTTTACTTTACTACATCCATCGTATGCACCATCAGTGCCACCCTTTAATTTTGAACTGTGTAAAAATATATATCATGCTAGGAGCCATTTCACATGTATCACAACATATTTGAAACCATCAACAGATCGAATTAATACAAAACTGGATGCTTATATCAACATTGATAATCGAATTGAATTAACAAGACAAGAATGGAAAAGAATATTCATGGATAATCAGAAAAACATATCAGATTTTTTCAGAAATGGATATCCACCACCATCACCTACGTCATCATCGGATGAGAAACAAACTGTGATAAAATATATAAATATGCAAGCCGAAGGTAGAGAAAATTTCGTTTTTATTTACTCGGGAGTGCAATCAATGACTTTAAATTCTGAAGAATGGTGGTGTTTATGTCAGATGTTGAATTGTTTAGATTTACGTCTCCAACAGCTGCACAGAATAAAGTTCTTTTATGAAAATCGTATGAACTTTTTCAGAAAAAGATTCAAACAGGCTCAGTTGAAAACATTGTTTGATGCATCAGTATACTTTGAAAATAATTATGATCATACATCCTTGGCGGATGTTGAGATTAAGTGTTTTGCATTAGAGTATTTGTTTTTTTCATCTATTCTCTGATATATACAATAAAAGTATTATTAAATAATTAAATGGTTTTATTTTTATATTCCTTTCAACCTTTATAATAGTAGGTAAAGTTAGTAAAATGTATTTATTCTTCTTCACCATTCTCACCCCCTGACAATGACCTATATCTGCGGTTTTTATCTATTTCCGTTCTCATAACATTTTATCACCGCTAGGTTGATATCAGTTGTATTCTTTACGTAATTCGAGTAAAATGTATAATTGTCCATTTTGCAATGTTACCGTTGAAAGCAATCGCTTAATTGCTCACTCAAGATCGAAACGTCATAAACTATTATGTAAACAGGGTTATAAAGATGAAGACTATTTCACTTATACCATAGATTCTGCGTTTAAATGTAGAATCATATCGTATAGAATCAATGGATCTAATAACATTTTAGATCCGAACATGTATTTACAAGGAGCAGCAGATAAGGTTCAAAAACTGCTTGCTCTTGAGTTGGAAACTCATAAATGTATCAAGGTAAACCTGGAGCTTTTTTGCACATATGTAATTATGAGAGGTGAAAGGGAAGAAGATTTTATCAAAGATCTCAAGTCGTTCAACACAAAGAATGTGATTTTGGACGTTTTTTCCAATTTGATTGTATTTTATGAAGATATTTGTTTAAGTATTCTTAAAAAATGTGATGAATTTCAAGAAAAAGATAGTGGGTGGACATTGGAAAAAATTGAGTTTTTAGAAGTTAATGTTAATAAATACACACCGTTGACTGGTTGCTCTCATGTACCGCTTCCTTACTGGATACAAAATAAACATGCGTGTGTAAACGTTCTCAATCATGATAACGCATGTTTCTTCTGGGCTATCGTAAGCGCCCTCTACCCTACAGATGCAAGCAAACGAGCAAATCGAACATCATCATATCCAGCGTATGATACTGTCTTGAAAGTGGATGGTATATCGCTGCCAGTATCATCAAAAGGTATCAAACGTTTCGAAGTGTTGAATCAAATCAAAGTGAATGTGTATGGTGTTGATAGTGTGAAAAAATGCGTTATTCCATTGTATGTATCATCTAAAAACAACTATAATCGTCATGTTAACCTGTTATTCTATGAAAATGGTAAAAAGTCGCATTATTGTTGGATTAAAAACTTATCCCGACTGATACGTTCTCAAATCACAAAACATACAAATCAAGTATCATTCTGTGAGGGGTGCTTACAACGTTTCAATTCCAGTAGTAAGCTTGAACTTCATAAAAGAATTGGATGTAATAAGGCTTTAATAGAATTACCCACCCTAGAAAATAAATACTTATCATTTAAAAATATCAGTCATCAACTTCCAGTACCGTTTGTCATTTATGCTGATACCGAGTCTATGTTACGCCCTCTTACACATATACCTAAAACAAATACATACTTTACGAATGAACATGTACCGCATAGTTTTGGATATTATATACATTGTAATTATAATAATTCGCTCTCCAAGTATGTTATGTATCGTGGTGAGGATTGTGTTCAAAAGTTTGTTGATAGCATTTACACTGACCTTGAACGCATTACAAAACTTCTTTCACATAAAACTCCAATAAATAAAAGTTCTAAGGAGTGTGATTTAATATTGAAATCGAATGTTTGTCACATATGTCATAAAGAAATTATATCAACACATAAAAAGGTTTTAGATCATTGCCACCTAACGGGGAATATTAGAGGCGTTTCTCATAACGCTTGTAACTTACAGTACAAAAATCCAGATTATGTACCAGTATTTTTTCATAATCTTTGTGGATATGATAGTCATCTTTTTATAAAGGAACTAGCCGAAAAGTATGGTGAAAATATTAATTGTATACCACAAAACAAAGAAAAGTACATTTCCTTCAGCAAAAAAATCAATTTTGATAGTTGTGGTGATGATGGTTCTAAAATGAGCATCGTAATACGGTTTGTTGATACGTTCAAGTTCATGACATCAAGTTTAGAAAAGTTGATGAAAAATTTATCAGTCGATCAATTTAAAATAATACCTCAATTCTTCCCAAACGATGAACAATTTAATCTTCTTATACGTAAAGGAGTTTTTCCCTACGAATACATTGACTCTCTCTCTAAACTTGAGGAAAAATCTTTACCAGAGAAAAAATGTTTTTATAATACAATGACACAAAATCACTTATCTGATAGTGATAACATGCATGCACAAAATGTGTGGAACAAGTTTGGTATTCAATCTTTGGGGCAGTACTCTGATTTATATCTAAAAACAGATGTTTTACTGTTGGTTGAAGTTTTTGAAAACTTTCGAGCGATTTGTTTAACCACATATGGTTTGGATCCATGTAGATATCTAACAGCGCCTAGCCTCTCCTGGGACGCTATGTTGAGAGAAACTGGTGTCACTCTCGAACTTCTCACGGATTATGAAATGATTCAATTTTTACAATCCGGTGTACGTGGCGGAATCAGTCAGGTTTCCAAAAGATATGCTAAATCGAATAATATATTTTTAAGTACCTACAAACCAGATGAGGAAAATAATTTCATAATATATTTAGATGTTAATAATTTGTATGGGTATGCTATGAGTCAGCACCTACCTTATGCAAACTTTGTTTGGTTGAAAGAGGATGAAATCTTATCGTTTGATATTACAGCTCAGCAACCTGATTCAGACATTGGGTATATTTTGGAAGTGGATTTGGAATATCCTAAATATCTTCATAATATGCACAATGACTATCCCTTTTGTGCAGAAACAAAAATTCCACCAAATGGAGTAGATAAATCAACAAAATTATTACTCAACCTCAATGATAAACAGAATTACATTATTCACTACGTGAATTTAAAACAATGCATACAAAATGGTTTAATTTGCAAAAAAATTCACAGAATTCTATCTTTCAAACAATCACCATGGCTTAAATCTTACATAGATTTCAATACAAGCCGACGAAAGGTTGCAAAAAACTCGTTTGAAAAAGATTTCCATATTCGGCAAAACTATAGAAAATGTAGCAAAAAGAGTCGACGTAAAACTATGTAGTACATGGAATAGTGACAATAATACAACAAAACCCAAATATGGGGCTGAGAGGTACATATCTCTACCAAATTATCATAGTAGTAAAATATTTTCGGAAAATTTTGTTGCGGTACAAATGAACAAAACTAAGATTTTATTTGATAAACCGATTTATGTCGGCTTCAGTGTGCTTGAACTTTCCAAGTATGTAATGTATGAATTTCATTATAGTTACATGTTGCCAAAATTTAAACAAAATGTACAATTATTATATACTGATACGGATTCTTTCATATATGATATTAAAACTGAAAACTTCTACGAAGACATTCGATGTGATTTACAAGATAGATTCGACACCTCTGATCTTCCGCAGAATAATGTCTACAATCTTCCTTTGGTGAATAAAAAGGTGGTCGGTCTCATGAAAGACGAGAGCAATGGCTGTATCATCAAAGAGTTTGTAGGATTACGTTCAAAGATGTATAGTTACGTTTTAGACAACAACACAACCATAAAGAAAAATAAAGGTGTATCATCAGCTAGTGTTAAAAAAATACTCTTTGAAAACTATCTTAAAGCTCTGAATCGTGATTATGAACTCTATGACGATATGTATACATTTAAAAGTGATAAACATAGGGTTTATACTAAAGTTACTAAGAAGAAAATTATCTCAGGCAATGATAATAAGAGGTACATTTCACCCGATGATTGTGTCAGCACTCTAGCTTGGGGTCATTTTAGAACTAAGTAATATTATTATGGACAAATTTATAAATAAAAAACTATATTAACACACACATTTGTTTTATTTGTTCACATAATAAGAACACTTTTTGTTAAAATGCATTAGAACCAGAGGACATCTATTAAACCACCGTAAATGTTCTAACCAGGGTACATCATCTTCTTCCCAATCCTTCAGACCACCACCGCAATAGAAGCACATGGTCTTATCTTCACTACCGACGTAGAAGAATCCAGCATCAACCATTCGATCTGGTGTCTGGTGCTTGTTAGACCAAAGTTTAAAACTTTCTAGTCTACGGCTTCTTGAACTAAACCATGGAAACAGCGGTCCGCTGCAACTCTGTATCATCTTTAGTAACACTGCTAATTTTCACAAAACCTTGTAAACAATGATTCAGAATAAAATAATTCACATTGCAAAACTTGTATTATAACAATCGTGCGAATCAAAAATCAACCTTAAATCACACGAAATAGAGCATAATCAGAACAATAAATTATCAATGCTTCATTATTTGTCTTATCACCGAGGGAACGCCGCCCACGCACAATGACACAAGTAGGCATTTATAAAACCAGCGACTTGAACTCTGGTCGATTGTAGCCAATCAGAGACCGTACAAAAACCAGAAACCAACAATCCTAGACCTCTCTACCCATACATTTTGTATGGGAACACAGCTAAAACACCCATTTTCACGCTAAACACAACCTAAAAACAACCTTATACACATTCACATAAGGCACAAAATACTCCTTCAAAAATGTGTCCCAGAACATACAATTCTACTCTACTAACATGGGTTTAATAATGTATTTATATTTTTCACCTTTGTCTCCCTTTAACTGTCCGCTGTCATCATAATCACGTTTATGAGCATTCGTTTTTATCAAGATGTTTTTATAAACATTTTTGTCATTTTCAGTAACTAATTCTAGATTTGGTTTTTTGTGTAATAATACCTCTTTTAGTCCTTCAGTCAATTGATATTCTATATTATCGATCTTGATTCTACATGGTTCCTGGTCACCATCGATTGAAGAAATTATTTTAACTGGACAATTACCCATCATTAACTGATGACCTACTTTCCGGACACCGAAAGGAATATTTATATCATAAAGGCTACTCAGATACTTTTTTGTTATAGATACGTCTTTGTTATCATCGTATTTGTTATCAATGCTTTCCATATCACTAAAATATTCTGAGCCCGAGGCATAATGTTCTGTTTCTGAATTTTCATTCGATGTGTGTTTATATCCTCTTGATGGCGTGGAGGTAAACGCATCATCTAATTCAGCTGGCATTTGTATAGTATTTACATTAAAAACCTTAGGTTGATTAGATTCTAACATTTGTGTTAAAGGTCCAGTAACAGGTTTAAATATTTTATTCAGTTGATGGTTATTTTGATCTTCTATGTCTCTTAGCTGTTTGAGTTTATTTTTTATGATATTTGATGATTTTATTATATCTTCTTTAATATTAAGACTCATCTTTCGTCTTTGTGCTTTCAAGTATCTTTTGCAAATGATGATATTGTATTTCACGATAAGTATATAAAGGTGTCCAGATTTTTTCGATATCTGTCGTTATTCAATTCATTATGACAAATATCTCTAAATCTATCTGAATTCACGTGCTTATAGTTGATATCAAAAGTCGATAAAAATGTCAAAACCCTTGCGATATCTTCCCTTATTAATACAACAATCTTTGTTTATCAATAAAAAATTATGAGGGTCCCTCCACACTAGAGAACATAGATCTTTAAACTTAAGCCATTCTATATCTGTATTTACATGCTCGTCATAAAGATGTTTCAAATTGACATCATCTTGTTTAAAGATTATCAATAGGTTTGCATTATCTCGAATCAGTTGTTTTGGTATTTTTGAATATGTTTGTGTCAGATAAAAGCAATCGATTAGCCGATGTCTTCCCATTGCAAAATAATTCCGGATGTTGGTTTGATTCTCACAGCTGACATCATCAAATATTATAATAGAGTTTTTCATTGCTTCATTAGGGTGTAAAACTTCATCATTTGAATTGAAGATAAACAACTTTATGTGAGGGACTCTTCGCAATACTTCTTTTAAAAAAATATACTTTGGCTGGAAGGATGTCTTAGAATATAAATATATACTTCTAAACTTGAGCCCGTTGCTGTCTAAAAGCAAACTAAGCATGACATTTGTTTTTCCGCAGTTCGAAGGACCGCATATAATGCTTCGAATTGAATTCGGTAAAAGAGAGCTGTGTTTTATATTTATAGTGGTATGGTTTTTTATTATATCTAGATTTTTTACTTGTAGTGAAACTGGTTGTTTAGTTAACTTCATTTAGAAATAAAAATGTGAAATCCACGTCGAATTTGTACTAACGCTGTTATTTAAAACACGTCTCTACACGATCTGTCATTTTATCAATGCGTTAGAACTTTTATATAACAGATACTTCTTACTTATCAAGGTGTCGAAGGCGTTCAATGAAACAGATATATAGGTAGTACTTTGAAATTATTTATTTAACTAATTGTAAGCATAACTTAAAAGTGGTATCGACAATAGTTGCTATTTAATAATTATTATAACAAATTCATTATTTTCAGATTACACAAACCCATAAGTTAGTAAATATTAAAGAGGTTGAGTATTTGTATAATACTATTAGTAGATTAAAACAAAAATCAGAATATCGTATCACAATGACCCCAAGGCAGGGTGTGGATGCGATCTTTCTGTATTTGTCTTTTATCATCGTTTCCATTCAGAAGTTGCTTGTTTACCTGCTGTGTATATAATACATGTTTAATAGATCTTATCAGTTTCATATTACATCTTGTAGTAGTTTCATTATAAAGAGTTTTATTATAGTCACACATTTCCAAAGTTTGAGTAGCAGCTTTTGTTATGCCCTTAGCTTTTTTAATTGTTGATTTCACACTTCTTATACAATATAACTTAGCTCTTAAACCAGTAAATTCTGAAATAATATCACCACTCAGTTCATCTTTGAATAAACCGGGAATTTTTTCGTTTATCCTAGGAATATTATAAACATTATTTAACGCATAGTTACTTGTATCGAATTGAGAAATGTCATTTCGCAGGTCTTCATAAAAATCTTTGGTGTATATCAAATATAACAAGCTATCAGTGTCTGTATAACAAAGCTGTGCATGGTCGTTGTACCTTTTTCTAATAAAATCATAATGAAATTGGTACATAATGTTGTTTAGCGTACTCTAAAACTGAAAATCCAACATAAATTGGTCTATCTAATACAAGTTCTTCACGACTGAGTTGAATAGCTGCAAAGTTTTCCGAAAATATATCAATACTTTTTAGGTTTGGTTTTGATATTAACTTTTCTGCAGAAAGATGTTTATTCGTTACATTTTGTGTTTCTTTCCATCTTGTTACAAGTTTAACATTAGCTTGTTTTCTCTTATTTTCAATAGTTTTACCGAAAATTGAATTATTGAGTAACTTAAAAAAGTCTTTTTCAAACGGTGTTTTTGATGATTGTCGAAGAGTTGTATTAAGATCTATATACTGTTTTAAAAAACTATCTTGTCTAAAGCCAATAATGCGATGTATTTTTGACAAAACCAATCCATGTTTCAAGCATTCTTTCAAATGTACGTAATGAATGACATAGTTGAACTTATCATATAAGTTTGCAATCAATTTCTCAGTTTTACTTCCAGGTGGAATAAATTTCTCCGGAGCAAAAGGTAAATCTTGATGTGACTTATGCAAGTGTTCCGGATATAAGAGATCTACTTCTAAAATATAGCCATAATCACAATCATCTGAAATATTCATTACATTAAAATATTTTATTTCTTTTGTAGTTAAGAATCTGAAATCGGAAATTGGATATTTTTTCGTCATTGCGTATCCATAAAGATTATTACAGTCTAAATAAACCAGATAAGAAGACTCTTTAGATTCATCACAGTTAGAGAGATATTTATTTGATGCGACAGCATGACGTAATGAGCACTGAGCTAGACCTCCACGTATACCTTTCTCCAACATTTGGTATATATCTATATCACTAATCAATTCCAGTTTAACATTAGTATGAAAAAGCATTGCATCCCAACTTAAGCTAGGTGATGTTACATAATAAGCAGGATCTAATTTGTAATAACGTAGGCTTGTTTTTCTGAATTTTTCAAAAATGTCACATAGCAATAAGACATCCGTTTTCAAGTATAAGTCAGTATATTCCCCCAAAGTATTAATCTGAAAGTACTTCCACACTTCGTTCGCATGTTTATAATCAATATCAGAAATGTGTACGTCTTTTAAAGAATTGTAAAAACAAGATTTAGGTGGAAGCTGTGTTTCATCGTATTTTGACCAACTGTCCATGTAATTATAGGGATAAACACCTTTTCTATTCATTAAATCAAATTGCTTTTTATCATTAAACTCGTTTAACAAATTTATGAAATCAGCTTCATATAAACTTTTGCTTAATAATTCAAGACTTGAACTTAAAAATTGAAAAGAATCAATAAATTTCAATTCAATAGAGCGACTGCATGTGTTGGACTTTATAACTTTAGTAATAGAAAGGTATTTTTCTTTAGTTTTAGGAATAATTCTAACTTCACCATCAGATTTTGTTAACTCTTCAATAAATAAATGTGAGTCATAGCCGGATAGATTATGAAACACTATCGGAATGAATGGACATACTCTATGCATCAAGTTACAATGAGAGTGTGCCGCTCCTCTAAACTCACTCGTAACGTGATCATGATCTCGTACCTTATCACCGAGTAATACTTGTTTACATATGTGGCACACAGTAGCATTGCGATATTGTGATTCCTGATCGAGTGTCAATGGAGACATTGATTTTTTATCTTGTAGTATCTCATTAATTCTTTCGGCTTCTTTAATTAGACTTTTTATAAATATTTCTATGCAGTTTTCGCCTCTATATGCAACATACTTATTTAAGTTTCGGTCATGTGAACAACAAATATAATAGCCGAAGCAAGAAGGCTTATGCAACTGCAAAGTTTCAGTATTTTTAGAGCTTTGGTTTCTGTAATCAAGTAATAGACATTCAAAGTCAGCGTATATAATGAAGTTGATCTTAAGTTGCCTGTGATAGTTTTCGAATTTCAAAAAAGTATGCTCTTTGGGTAGTATAGTTAATACGCTGTTACAATTGTGTGACACATATTTAGCTTCACTATTAAAACATTGTAAACAGCCTTCACATAGAAACATTTTCCCTTTATGGTAAGAAATTTGTCTTCGTACTAATCGCAAAAGATCTTTTATCAAACAGTAATGTCCTTTATTTCTATGTTCAATGAATAGTAAATTAATATGATTACTTTTACGATCTTTCGTAAAATACAGAGGACCATTTACACAGCTTTTGTCATTCAGACCGTAAATATTTATACTAATATTAGGATTAATCATTTCAAATAACGCAATGTCTCTATATGTCGGTGGAAAAGCCATTCCCTTCACATTGAGCACTGAAGAATAGTGTGGATATGACCTTACATTACACACATTATTCTTAGCTGGGAATAATTTTGCAACCACACACCAGAGAAAACAATAATCATCAAGATTCTGAATATTAATACAGCTTTTTGTATTTTTAATAGTTTTAGGTAGATCAATGTATGTACCTCCTCTCATAGGACAGTATTTGTTAATGTTGATTTCTAAATGGCTCATTGACTCATAACTCCACCCCGATTCACAATGTTCAAATTCGGTTAGTTTCGTCATGAAATGATCCATTAAGTTTGACACCATTTCATTCAAATCTGTACTTTGATAAATTATTTCATATTTTGTATTAAACGATTTTAGTTGCTGTTCATTTGACTTAGGTAAAACAAAATAGGCAAACAATTCGTAATTTACTTTAATGCACTCATGTTTACTGAGTGACATTTTTATTAGCTGTATTATGTACTTTCGTTGATCGCTCAAATTGACCTCTAGGGGGAGGTGCTTTTTATTAAGAACGGAATTCAAACGATAAGTAACAATTCGATTTTTAAATGCAGTGGCAACAATATTTATATTATCAAATTCAGTCCTTAATAAACAATTCGATTTATGCAAGTTAGTTCTCAAATGATATCTATATTCATTTCTTAATATTTCAATTTGACATTTTTCACATTTTATTACTTCATTAACAGGTTGCAGGCTTGAGTGTGTCAAAACTGTGAAAGAAATAATAAACACATAGAATGTAAATACTTTTCATTTATTATTAAGAAAGAAGAGAAATAAAATACAATATAATGGTTATACAATTGATTACACTTGTGCCTATGACTATGATTTATATACTTATGATAATTATTATTATTTTATACAGATTATTATGCGCTGAATATATCAGGCCTACAACCCTTGAACTCACTCCTTGTGGCTTTTAAGAAATCACAGAGGTGCTGCCACGCCTCAGTGTTATCATCTGTTCTATTTTTTACTGTAATGATGGCATGACGCCATCTATTCATAGGCTGTATATGCTCAATCTCATTGCTGTTGTACACCTTTAGCTCTATATAATGAGACCCCTTTTTGGTGAGATGGGATTGCCTCGACACGCCGTGGGGAATTCTTTTAGAGTAATGCGATACGAGAGGCGAAGCTTTTTTACCGGGCTGTACGACGGCTTCGTCATCATCGCTGTCACTGCCGAAGACGTCCTTTGCCGATAGTTTTCTAGAGGCCGAGTCAGCAGTTCGCGGTGCAGGAGGAGGATGGCACTCCCGGAGCTGCTTCTTTGAGCCATGCCCCGTACTTCTTTCTGTGGACGTAGGGCAGATTAGAGGTCGATCATCATTCAAACTATTTAAAACAAAACAGTTTCTAATCTGTCTTCTTGATGATTCAATAAATTTGACTAAATAGTACCATGCTTCTGTATCGGAGTTTGATCTGTTTTTGATGACGATGTCTAGATGTGTTGATTTATTAAATGGGGTACTATTTGTGTTATAAATCCTGGTGACGATATAATATTTCCCCAAGACTGTTTTCTTCACCTGTTGTGAATAAGCTTTTGCATATCGTATCGTGAAGTACGAGACAAGAATATTACCATGTTTCCGTGCAGGGGGTTCTTCAAACTCGTCCTCGCTATCAGTGCCGAATAACTCGTACGGTGTGGGCTTCTTCGGTGCGGCCACTGGAGCAATTGGAGTCTTGCGTTTCCTCGTGGGAACAGCATCGGCGGTGACGGGCAAACTGCGTGCCTTCTTCGAACAGCTCGGGACAACCGGTGGCGGTTGACGCGGAGCGGTTGCGCTGTGGGCCGATCTCGGCGTTGAGCTCACCTCGTCATCAGAAAGAGACGGCATATTTCTGGACCTGAAAACATAAAAAAATAATAAGTATAAAAAGTACATTCAGTATTCACCGTTTTCATCTATTCATGTTTGAATAGATGAAAACGTTGAATAGATGAAAACGCTGAATACTCGATGCTATAGAATGATGAAAACACCTAGTAGAAATATTAATAAACTAATAATAAAGATATTTTAAGGTACTCACATTATTGAAGATGATTCCTTTTTTCAAAGTTCCAATTGATAGGCTTGATATTCCAGACAAGACTGAACACTGTTTAATCCCACATCTCCGTTTAAATAGGCTCAGTTTGTAGACATTTTCCATTCCGTATATGGAAGGTTTCAGATGCCCAACATTATCCCATCAGCACTAATGTTATGTTTGGCTTGGCTTTGGCGATAGTAGACTATGTTTATTTCTCAGGTTTACCCTGTATTAAGGTAGTAAATAATCTATAGCTAGCTACGCTTCCCCGGCTTTGCAGGCAAACGGACAGACCAAGATTTTGTTTTAATAGATACTTATCGAAATAAGGTCTATTATTTAATGCTCGATGCTATAGAGAATACTGCCTCGCATCGCGAACAAATATCTGCAGATCGTACACATATTTTTTCCTAGGTGTGAGTGTCTTACTCACTGTCTTATTCATGTAAATTTATTGTTCTATTTTAATGAGCATGCAGAAAAATAATATATATTTAGGGAATTAGACAGCGTAATAATATCATTCGTGATTTAGATTTATTACAGGACATACATACGTGCAATCTAAAGTGATTGAGGTAAGCAAAAGTCCATGAGTACTTATCTTCAGTTTTACCATTCAACTATTACATTTACTTACACTTTATTATTTTGTTTCGCAGAAAATGAGCAACACAAACTACGAAGATGATCCTGATCCCATTACCAACCCATTTTATTACGCCCAGAATATGGACGCTTATTATGAGTCAGAAATGCAAAAGATTCAACAAGAAATGAATAAGGATGTAGATATAAATAAGCAAATTAAAGAAGTACCGGAAAAAGGCAAAAAGAAATCTAATTTGTCCTTAAATAAAACTATTCGCAAGTCCACAGCTTCAAGTTCTGCGTCAAGTCTTATGTAATTCGCAAAGAAACAGGAAAAGCTCACCATGTTATAAAAATAAGTATAGAAAATGTATCAGATGTGAATTCATTTTACTCAAACTTAAATAAAACGGATGTGAGTGTTCAGTACTTAGTGAAGGAACACTATGATGAAATTAAGAATGACACAGAGAAGTTAATCAGTAAAATTGTAGAAAAGTTAAGTTCAATAGATTAATCGATTATTATTGCAAAGAAAAGTAATAAATCAATTAGAGTCAGCTATTTGTTTTATTTAAGAATCCTAAAGAATTTGTTAAGTAGCAGGTACTTAACCTATAAACGAATACTTCTTAATCTATTGGAAATGTGCTTTAGAATCGAACCCACACTGAGTCATCTTTACCAACCATTAGTTTGCTACAGTTGTCTAGACTAGCGTTGTATTATCACTAACACAGCATTTTATTATAGTGCGCAACAAACTCATTCTTATTCTGTATGTGATACTCGTGTGTTTATTAGCATCTCCATGCATTTTTTCTTATGATAGTAAGATTGAACTCTATGACATAGGAGTCTGAAGATATAAAGTGATTGAAAAGGTTTTATTCGGACACTTGCATTTTACACACACGCCGTGTCGGTAAGCCAAATTACAATAAAAACATCGTGAATTATGGTGCCTAAGCACGAATAGTTAAATAACTGAATAGATGATCAAATAAAGTTATCACATAGTTTATAATAGCTTGCTCAGAGCCAAATAAATTCAACGGTTATTGAATTGAATTGATTGAAAAGTTGAATAATGATAATTGGGGCAAACTGGATAAGTAAATATCCAGATGCCCCAATTATCCTCTACTGCGCTTTTATGTTATCATCGAATAATAATACCCTCAAAACTTCAATTTATTGCAGTAAAGATGTACATTTTGAAAAAAGTGGAACATTAGGGAATCTTTTAGGATTTGGAATTAAATTCTTAAAGCAAATAAATTACATGAGTCTGCTTTACCTGTTAACATTCTATCTACGGCTGTCGTGAGGATTGAATGTGATATAGTCAGTGGATCATATATCAACGGAGAATCTAGCCACATTATTCACGAATTTGCTCCAAATATTCCACCTGGTTATAGAATAATTGAAATTCCAAAAAACGTGATATATTTTCCTATAAATCAAAAATATATATCTTCAATAAATATTCGATTGCTTGATAATAACAATAAATTAGTTAATTTTAGAGGTGAAGAAATTCAAATTTATCTACACATTAAAAAAAATGATTGATCACAATAAAAACAAGAGTAATCATATCAACCCCACCATAATTAAAAGAACCATTAGGAAGGACACACTCTCCAAAAAAGTAAAATTAACAAAAGAAAATACAATTTTCTTAAAAAAATAGGATTACTAAAATGAATTTACTCGATATATCGCATACACCCGTCTACGATAGCAGTATTGAAGGCATAGAAGTGCATTCGTATAAGCCCTACGTCACCAGTTTTAATAGGAGTGATGAAATAAGAATTCCTATTAATCAACAAGATCTTTATGTATTACCGTCTGCAAGTACTCTTTACATTGAGGGTATTGTTAAGGTATTAAATAAAGAAACCAAGCAAAAAGTTTCGAATATTCAACTCTCAAATAACCCATGGCTATTTCTTTTTCAAGACATTCGCTATGAACTTAATGGTGTAGAAATAGATAAAGTAAAAAATGTTGGAATCACTACTACTATGAAATCTTACCTTTCCATGAACGACAGTGAATCCAAAATGTCTAAAGCATGGTCTTGGGATATTGAAGGTACTAAAAATACTTATGGAGGAAGTTTTTCTGTGTCAATACCATTATGCAACATACTTGGTTTTGCTGAAGATTATAAAAAAGTCATAATAAATTGCAAACATGAGCTGATCCTTTTGCGAAGCAACTCTAACCTTAATTCATTACTATTAAATACTGGAGAAGTACTGGATGATATAGAAATACATAAGATAGTGTGGCGTGTACCACATGTTAAAGTATCAGATAGGGAAAAAATAAATTTACTCAAAGCCTTAGAAAAAGATCGTTCGATACAATTTGCTTTTAGAAATTGGGACCTTTACGAATATCCATTGCTACCAAAAACTACCAAACATACTTGGTCCATAAAAACTTCCTCACAAGTTGAAAAACCTAGGTATGTAGTGATTGGTCTACAAACTAACAGAAAAAATAATGGAAACAGAGATATGTCCTGCTTTGACCAATGTGACCTACGTGATGTTCGAGTGTACCTTAACTCAACATATTTTCCATATGAAAGCTTGAATGTTAGTTTTAAAAATAACAAATTTGCTTTATTATATGAGCAATATGCTAGATTTCAACAGTCATATTATGGACGTAAAACAGAGCCGTTGTTGTCCTTAACATATTTTCAACAAATAGCACCTTTATTTGTAATTGATTGTTCAAGACAAAACGATAATTTGAAAGCAGGAGCAGTAGTTAACGTGGTGGTGGAAATAGAAACAAACTCAGAAATACCTGATCACACATCTGCCTACTGTCTCATTCTTAACGATTGCGTTATAGAATATAAACCTCTTACTAATATTGTTAGAAAAATATCATGATTTCTAAAGACACAATAATTGCTGATGTACAAGGATTTAAGAATATGAACAATGAGTTTATCATTAAGGAATTCGCTTACTGTACATCTGAGTATACTCAAGTTTATTTAGTCAAACCACCGTTTACATTTTCAAAACTCGCCAATTCAGAAAAAAGGTTGGTAAAATGGATCGAATATAATAAAGGATTTTATTGGAACCAAGGCTACATTGATTATCAAGAATTTAAACGAGTCATTAAGCCTATCTTGGATCATAAACTAGTATTAGTAAAAGGTTTAGAAAAGACTGAATGGGTTCAAAATCTGAATCACAAATGTGATGTTATTAATCTTGAAATCAAAGGTTGTCCTAACTTAAATATTTTAAAATCATTGTATGCAAATGAAAATCAAAACCAAAATTGTTTTTTTCACAAAAAATGTTGTGCTTTATCAAATGTGATGTATATTAAACAGTGGTGTAATGATAATTTTTTCACAAATAAAACAAATAATTTAAGATAAAAACATTTGTATTTTTATTAATTTTATCCTACTTAATTATATTTATATTATTACAAAATAAACTAAGCTACTTCTTTTACAAAATAAAACATACTTAACACGTATACCAGCTGGAAGTGCTATGGGATGATGATGATGATGATTAAAAAACTTAGAAACATTTCTCATATAACTTTAAGTATTTAAACTAACTTCACAAGCACTGATCACATATTTTTTTTGATATTTTCCGCACTATTGATTCTGTATTGTCTAATATTTCATCAATAGGATCTGTCACAATGTATTGAGTATTTACTATCATATTATCATCATCTGAATCTTCTAAGTCAATTATTTTTATTTGAATTACTTTTAAACCCCTTTTTGACTTTTTACTGATAACATGTGACGTAGCCATACTTTTCTTTTTTAAAGTTTCCCTTTTTTTCTTTCTCTGTTCGTCCCGTGATTTGGTAATAAGCTCATCATATCCTGCCATAGGATCTTGAGCACATTCGAAATATGAGTCTTGGAATGATGGCTCCATAATCTAAAATTTAATTTAAGTTATTTTACCTAGATAACAACCAGAACACCCGAGACAAATACTTTCCATTCATACAAATATTTGCTCTGAGACAGGAATCGAACCCGCAACCTTCTACCGCCCCACAATAACAGATCAGCATAAACATATAATCATTTATTAATTTGTAACCTAACGAACCACATGCTTGAATATACTAGCCTACCTATTAAAACAAACGGCCTATGATTATTTGATTATCATCATCATCATCGTAGCGATAATTTTGAAGATTATTAAAAAATAAAAAAGGTCTTTTTAAACAATAGAAAACATAAAACTTCATTATGAAACTTTTATTTCTACCTAAAAAGCTAAAAAACCTCAAACACTTATAATTATAATTGCTTGAGGTTTTTTAGATTTTTGATAACTTAAAATATATTTCTCTAAAAAGTTACCTTGGAAGATTATGTAATAAATTTAAATTTGAAGTAAGAAAATAATTATTATACAATCCAATTTTTTAAAATAACCTAAATAAGATGATACAAAGTATAAATTAGTCAATATACTATAACTGGATCGTAATAATTGTCTATTGTCCTTTAAAAATAGAAACATGACCCCAGGCTCTTGTTGCAATTTTACAAGTAGATACAGAACGCTTATCATCATTATTCGAAAGGGCTATTTTATTGACGCTTTGAGTAAAAATTTCATGTTTTATTGATCTAAATAAAATATTTTTTTTTCGAATGATAATATTATTTAAAAGAACGTTTTGATAGTCCATCATATCTAAATTACGAATTACTCGAGATTGAATACCTTTTGCTTTTTTTATTGAAAATTCATGTGCTTTTATACAATATAGCTTCGATCTCAAACCTACAAATTCTGAAATAATTTTCCCTCCCATTTCATCCTTAAAAAGACCTGGAATTTTTTTGTGTTTCGGTGTAATTTCAAACTCATTTTGATGTTCATAATTGCTTGTGTCAAAATAATTAGTGAATCTGTTTTTCATATCTAAGTAAAAATCATGTGAGGATATAACATAAATAAACGAATCAGTATCCGTGTAACAAAGTTGTACTAGATTTTTATAAATTGGTTTTATAATATTGTAATGAAAATTGTACATATGAGTTTTTGAAAGCTCTAAAACTGTAAATCCAATGTAAATTGGTTTATCTAGGGTCACATTATTTGGTTTCAATTGAATCGCCACAAAATTTTCGGAAAATACTGAAACACTATGAAAAAACGGATCCGCGATTAACCTCTCCGCATACTTAGTTCTCTTTGTTTTATTATTATTGTCATACCACTGGTTAACAAGTTGAACATTTACTCTTTTTGCCGTATTTTCTAATGTTTTACCGAATACACTATTATTCAAAAGTTTAAAAAAATCTTGTTCAAATGTACATTTAGCATTTTTACGTAGTTCTGTATTAAGATCAATATATTTTTTTAAGAAGGGTGATTGTCTAAAGGTAATTACTCTATGAATTTTACGCAAAACCAGACCGTGTTCTAAACATTTCTTTAGGTATACATAGTGAATAACATAGTTGTACTTGTTATATAAGTTAGGTACCAGTTTGGTGGTCTTACCACCTGGTGGAATACACTTTTCTGGACAGAATGGGAGGTCATTATGTTCTTGGTGAATATGTTCCGGATACAATAAGTCTACTTCTAAAATATAACCTCATAAAGAATTGTCCGGTATCTATACTAATATTATAAAGAGGAAAGATTTGTTTGTATGTTTGTTTGTTTGTTTGTTTGTAACGAATAGGCTCCGAAACTACTGGACCGATTTCAAAAATTCTTTCACCTTTGGAAAGCTACATTATCCCCGAGTAACATAGGCTATATTATATTTAAAAAAAAAGTAGGGATCCTTACTAAAACTCCAATAATGTAACATAAGGTGTAAAAAAATGACCTGAAAAATTCCTTACGTCGCGTGCGCTGCGAAAACTATTGATGATAGAACAAAATCATGTACTACGACTTTGCAGAACTCATCATTATCTACAAAAAATGTCGCGACAGCATATGTCTAAATATTATAGTTATGTCACAGTAAGCAGTTTTTTATTCTAAAATATTAATTTATATATGCCGCCTCTTGAAAGGGTCTTCAATTGTACCTTGGTATTAATCCTTATCAAAATAAATTACTTTATATTCAAGACGGCTTTAATACCTTTTTATAACTTTTTGAATTATTCAATTCGGACATTTCATTCGGAAGATATCATGAGTTTAAAAATGCAAGTATTAGAAAAAAGTCTAGAGGTTGTCGCTCACCGCGCTCAGCTAGCCAGCATGCGATGTAGACTCCATGTAAGCGTCACTGGGGTACGGGGGGGCGGGGGCGAGTCAATGTAATGTAATATCCTAATCCTAACATGGGCTAATTTTTACCGCGGGAAATATATAGAATAACTTCCACGGGAAAATACCATCGATTTCGATGAAATTTAGTATGTAGATAGTTGCAAATAAAAGTATATGGCGAGACGAAGTTCGCGGGGGCTGCTAGTACTTGATATATTTAATTCATCAATTTCTGTAAGATTTAAAAACCTAAATTGCGAGAATGGTAAGTATTGTGACATGCTGTACCCATAGAGGTTATTGCAATCTAAATAAACTATATATTTATCTGGTTGGGTGTTATCGAACGATTCCATATATCTATGGTTAGCTTTTGCATATCTATGAGAACACATGCATAGCCCTCCCCGAATTCCTGATTGTATCATTTTAACAATTTCATGATCAGTAATCAGCTCTAATTGAATACCTGTTATCAATAACATTGCATCGAAAGATAAACTTGGTGCGGTTATATAGAAAGCAGGATCAAGTCCATAATGTTTTTTGCATGTTAATCGAAACTTTTCAAAAATGTCTGTCAATAAAAGCACATCAGTTTTCAAATAAAGATCTGTGTATTCTCCTAAATTACGAATTCTAAATTGTTCCCATACTGATTTTGCGTGTTGATAATCGCTTTCAGACACATGTTCTTCAGTTAAAGCATTATAAAAGCACTCTTTATATGGAAGACTGGTTTCATGATATTTCTCCCAGGTAGTCATATAATTATAAGGATAAACACCTTTTCGCATTAATAATTTGTGATGAAGTTCTGTAGGAAAATGCTGCTTAATAAATTTAAAATCCTTAATATCCATGGTACGCGCCAACTGGTCTAAACTACCTGCCATAAAATTAAAAGAATCTAAAAATCGTAACTGAATAAATTCGTTATCTATTTGCACAAACTTCGTAAATGATATATATTTTTCTTTAGTTTTCGCAATAACCTCAATTTTACCTGGTCTTTCACCTAACTCCTTTATAAATAAATGACAATCATAACCAGAAAGGTTATGAAAAAATATTGGTACAAACGTCGGTACTTTATACAATAAATTACAGTAGCGATGTGCTGCACCTCTAAAGCGCCCTGTCAAATGACAATGATCCTTAACTTTATTACTCCAAAGTAAGTTATTACAAATGTGACAATGTGAGGCATTCTTAAATTTTATAGAGTCCTCTTCGGACAAAAATAATGGCTTATAATCTTTGAATAAATAAAATATTTTCCTAATGTCTTTAAATAAAGTATTAATAAAATGAGAAACGCAATCTTTTCCGCGGTACAATCTTATCTTTTCAAAGTTAATATCGTTTGAAGAAACAATCTTGTAACAATAGCCTACAGGCACGTGGCGAGCCGATGAATGTGTTGAACTTGCACATTCTGTCTCAGTAATTTGAATAGGTTCGAGCAATGTTTCGAAATCACTATAGATACTGAATAACACATCCTGTTTTCTATTGTAATTAGTGAATTGTATTACCGACCCCTTTTCAGGCAAATTAGTAACAATACCCTCGCATGAATGTTTTTCTAATTTAATTAGGGTTGGGAAAAATAATAAACATGTTTCGCAGAAATACAGTCTAGAATGATGTTTACTTACTTGACTTCTCACTAAACGAGCTAAATTATTTATTAAACAAAAATGTGATTTGTCAAAATTTTCAATGAATAACAAGTTAATACGTTTTATACCAGTTCCTTCTTTTTCTGACCTATATAGAGGACCTATAATTGTTCTACCGTTTGTTCCATATATATTTATACTAAGTTGAGGATTATTATTTTCAAAGGTCTCTATATCAGAAAAATTCATAGGAAACGAAACGTTTGAAATATCTAATAAATTTTTAAAATGAGGATATGACGAAATTCGTTCTGGGTGTTGATTTGTAGGACACAGTTCGGCAGTAATGCACCACATAAAACAATACTTGTCATTATTTTTAATATTAAGACAAGCTTTCTTGTTCTTTATAAAATTAGGTAATTCTAAATAACTAGAGCCACTAATTGGTTTATACTTATTGATATTAACTTCTAAATGTAAATTACTTAAAAAAGTCCATCCACTATCCCTTTCTTGAAATTCTTCAATTTTACTCATTAAAATGCTCATTACTTTTTCATAAATATTAGAAAAATTAAAATTCGAATGTATAATAATATTTTTCGTGACAAAAGATTTTATTTCATGTACGTCATTCTTAAATGTCATAAACATAGAAAATAATTCAAAATTAACTTTGACAGCCATAAATTTTGATAATGAATTATCTATCAAACTCTTAACAGAATTTTCAGAACTTTTCAAGAAAAGTAAAGGTGAACTCTGAACTTCATCCTTATTGGCTGGAATCCTATAACTAGCCACGCGGCCTTTAAATGCTGATTTCAAAACCTCGATATTATCTAAATAAGGAATTTTAATTTTAAGTTTATGTGCATTACTTCTTAGGTGTCCTACCCATCCCCTTCTCTCTACTTGTAAATTGCATACAGAGCATAGAGGCATATTTTTATTATAGAATTAAGTTGTATCTAACAATAAAATATTATTATATCAATTAACAATAGCTTAAATATTACTTAGGATATCTATTCGATCTAATCTAAAAATTATAATTTAAATGATCATTTTTTATTCAGACAGCTTATTAATGAATACCTACCTACATTCAACAATTATATAATTTGAACAAAATAATAAATTCGACTTACTGAATTAACGTATGTATTTATAAATTGATGAACCTCTGCAATCTCGTTCTATTACTTATTATGTATGTCAGCGAACCTGTAACAAAAAAGTAATGATTATTATTATTCGATAAAGATCAAATCGTGGTGATTCAGAAGGCTGCTTGCTCTATTTTAGGTACTTACCAATAAAAATTGTATAACTTCAGAATCCTCTATTATTCTTTTTAACAATAAGCTGTATATCTTTTCAAAACGCCAAGGAACCTGGAATCTGAAAGTAATTCATATTTATATTTGTACAACTTAAAAAATTATAATGAAAACGTTATGTTATTTATTAATTGCAAACTTACCACTTTCACTTTATTTTATTTACTTTTCTTCTTGTCAATATGAAAACTAAGTACTTAGTAATCACACCCACACACCTGAAAGGAAAAAAAATTTTTTAACAAAAAGGTAAGTACATATCAGAAAGCAAATATAGGTATTATCTAAACACTAGAGCCAGAATCAAATTTTTAGTTTTATATTAAAAATTTAGTAAACTTATTAAAAATAACTATGTACTAAACATTAATTTTGTTAAATTATTTAAAATATAATACTTAATTTAAAAACTCACCAGTAATAAAGTAGATAATAATATGCACTTCCACATCAATCATATACAATTAATTTTACTTAATTCCCAAAACCGGCTCATAAGGGGCCGTCCATTAATCACGTGAGGCTCAAAAGGGGGGGGAGGGGGTACGAAAAACATCACGAAACATCACGAGGGGGGAGGGGGGGTCTCGTTAGACATCACGTGTATTAATTTTATTTATTTTTTGTCAAAAAGCGCTATTTCTGAATCGAAATTTTGAACGGCGCGAAAATCGGCGCTACTGCCTGCCTCGTAACGAATTGACTCGCCCGCCCGACTTATTGCAAATACACAAAACGCCATTTTATAAATCTTTTTTTCCAGTCAAAAATTGCCTTTACATAAACTTCCAAAAAATACACGTGATCCAGGGGGGGGGGAGGGGGGGTTGGTCCCAAACCTCACAAAATATCACCAGGGGGGAGGGGGGGTCAAAAAATGAGAAAAACGACCTCACGTGATTAATGGACGGCCCCTAAGCTGTCTGAATAAAAAATGATCACATAAATTATAATTTTTAACCCAGTTTGAAAATAACAATTAGTAGTTGTGGTAGGAAATTGCGAAATCAATCTTGGAATTTTACAATGGATTATTGCTGATCACATACCTCGTGTTCAAGCTTCATTTTATTCATGACATAGGTAAAATGATTATTCCTCACCAACTTGCAAAATAAGCAACCTAAATAATTAATACTATAAAATAAACTCTTTTAACGCGTTTGTCTGTTTGTAATAAGATTTATGTAAAGTCTAGTATAGTTCGGGTTCGATTCCTGCCTCAGGACATTTCTCTTCAGACATCAGTCATTATGTAAACTGAAAATATTTGTCTCATTGTTTGGTTGTTTTCTATGTATAATAAAAAATATCTTTATAATTGTAGTTATCAGATTATCTAGTATTTGTCCAGAAATATTTGTTATTTATTTATAAGCATCGAGTCGCTGTATGAATTGCTCAGAAATATTTATTTATTTTAGTATTGATTAAAAAACTGATAATGATGATGATAATTTGTGGCTTAGGTAGTTATGTCTTTTTGTATCCCATTTACCCGTAAAAGACAGGCAAACAAAATACACTTTTTATTATAATATAAGTATGGTATTAGGTTTGTTTCGTTTATTTTTTTACAATTAAATTTATAAATAAGGAGCAAATTGTGCAGGTCCACTACTGAAATAAATACTTACTTCCGTTCATTTTAAAACATTGAAAAACTAGTAAATATTTTTTCAACATTATTACCTATAAATATCTTGCTTATGTACCTAGGTGAGTAAAGTCGCGTGATGCAGCTCAATCATATATACAAATATATTCATGAACACATTACATAGGAAATGTAGTGCAGTTGGTACACACGAAACTCTTTCACACAAAAACTAATGAACTGTAACGTATGATGTTAGGTACGAGGATAGCTTATACCACGGATTAACATAGACTAAAAATAAAAATACGTGATAAAAACCTCTCCTAACTTCTTTATCATAACACATCATCATCATCATTATACTTTAAAAATAACACAGAGCACTAAATCATTTATTGTAATATTCGTACAAAAGTTTCCTCGATACAGGCTTTGCCTAGTGAGGAAACTGACAGATATTCTCAACAAGAACTGTTGTTTTCTACGAACTAGTATATGTACTTAGTTATATGTTAAAATAAGTATAATTGCTGTAACCTACATACCTGTTTCGTAGTAATAAATCATTTTTCATTTTTTTTTTTCAAATAATATATAATCATCTATTCTTTTGTAAAACATCAAGATCATGATATAATGAAAACATTTCGCAGGTTTGCAATCGACATCAAAGGCGTTGTAAACATGTTTTATTTATTTAAGCTTCAATCATGATTTTAAGAAATGAACTAGCTGAATTAATTTACCTAGCAATAATTTTATAACAAATGTTTGTGTTGCATTTCTAGTTAGGTAAATCATATTTAATTGAGTTTCAATTTTTAGAATGCAATATTGCAATGTTTTCAGTTTCAGGAAGATCGTAAGTAGCGTTATTTTTCAAGTTTATTTATGACACGTTGTTTATAAGGTTTTATTTTGTATGGCTTATTGTTTTGATGATCTTATCAAGTTTTACGTATAAAACGCGATGATTTTTAAAGCAAGTCGTAGAACAAATAAACCACCTGAAGAACTCTACCGCCGGACAGCAACAGCCAAACAAAAACCAGCCTGAAGAACCTGAAGAAACCAGCCTGAAGAACCTGAAGAAACCAGCCTGAAGAACCTGAAGAAATCTGTTGTCAGTCTGAAGAAATCTGGACTACACCAGTCTGAATACAACTAGCTAGCTGTGGGCTACCTAACCTCTACGTACGAGCTCTCAGAAAACCATTGTTTATAACAATGTAAGTATACTTTGTTACTGACTCTTAGTACAAATTATTTTAAAACCTTCTATTTAACATACATTTCTTTTATAACATGTATTTCCATTTGTTTTAGGTCCGACAGCGAAATGGACTTCCGTTCGGAGCCTCAGAAAAAGAGGGTCAAAGTATCCGGGACTTCTAAAAGAAGCGAAGAAAGGAACGATTCGAAATCTAGCAATGCGTCTCTGAAGTAAGTTTCTACTAATCAAATCATTACATTACAGCTCTTAACTATATAGTTCGTGTCACGTAAAAATAACGCTGGAAGAGAGTGGAGGGTATGTTCGCGCACACCAAATAGACCTTTATCCCCTAATGTAAGGTTTATTTGGTTTACACGAACATACACCTTCCACTCTTCTAGCGTTATTTTTCGTGACACGAACTATAGTTATAGAAACGAGATAGTGAGGTGATCGGACATCGCAACACTATCTCATCACAACGCGATCGACATAATTTTACCGCGATCAAGTTACTAACGCTAACGTTAGTAAACGTGCGCTCCGATCCCACCGTTCACAAACTGGTTGAACGCAGGAACGGATATCACAACGCGATCGATAAATTTTTACCTTATATTACCGATCTTGCGTTCCCTTGCAACAAACGATATTTTAGACCCGTTTAAGCGTTGTTCTGTTTTTTGGTATAAATTATTTAATCTCGATCAAAATTGTTAAATATTTAATAATTTAATCAATCATTTCTAAGATTTTTAATTTGTATATGATATTGTTACAGAAACAAAAAGGTGCCAACTCCTCAACAGCAGAAAAAAACGGACATATTCGGGTTGAGTCGTCGTCCGTTGAACGATGACACGAGCGACCCGACAACAATTTCGTTCTTCGTGAACAAAGTCGCCAACGGAAACGAAAGGCGCGCCGCAGAGGTGGAGGGTGACTACATTGTAGACCTGAAAGTCTACAGAGCCGCCGACATCTGCGGCGTGGATTCCATCGATGCGTGGAGAAAGGCTCTCGTACGGATCAAGCTGCAGACCATGGATGACAGCGAACAGTGGAAGTGTCTACAGAGATTCGTACGGAGCGCAGACGAAATTTTTACAGACGACCCAAAATTCTATAAGGAGCGAACATCATAGAATATTGAGTCTTACATCTTTATAATTTTAAATATATTAATATAAGAAAAAACATTACTTACATCATTTGCGTTGTTTAATTTTATTCTGCACCTGTAGTTTGAAAGGCTAATATCTTAATATATCGCAGTTAGACAAATGTTTGTGTCATTATCAACATATCAGTCATAGGATAGGTTCACCGCCGACGACGCACACCACCTCGTCAAACTGTCCCACCACGAGTCGAGCATCGACATCCGAGACCCAGTGTTGCATGTCACCCTGCCGCCGCTAAGGTGAGACCTAGTCAGAGCCGGTGACACAACGACGAGCTGTGGGTTAGCGAGGCGAGCACCGTGGATGATGGTGAGATCTTTCTTTCTATGCATGCTTCATTTCAGGATTGTTTAAAAATCTCCGACTACATGGAATATGTTTAATTTAAGATATAGTATTGGGCATGATTACTCCACTGGTGGAGTAGAATGCCCAATACTATACTACTTGTATCTGTTGTACATTAAAATATGTATTACTTAAAAAGTAAATTAAGTAGTTTGAATAAGTGGTATATTCATAATACATTTTAATCCATACTAAATCAGTTGTTTTATTATTATAATAAATAGTTACCTCATTCATCTGTAAATTGAATAGAATAGAAGAAGTTATGAACTGAGTGGAACAAGTTCAGTTACAGACATTAGTAGTTTGAAATATCTTCTCAACTGGGTTTTCATTGGTTCAAATACCTATATGTAATTGGTCAAGTTTTCTCTGACATGACAATGAGGCAGCTTATCATCTACTCCTACTAGATTTCCATGAATAGATTAATAACTGAATAGATGAATAAAGTACCTAAGCATGAATAGTTAAATAACTATTATAGATGAATAATGATAATTGGGGCAAACTGGATAAGTAAATATCCAGATGCCCCAATTATCCTCTACTTATCTATATGATCTTCAAGTCAGCGAAAGCAGCTATCATGAACATCTAGCGCGCATACTCGTACTGGTGCAAGGTAAAATAATTACCTTATTTGCAAATTCTGCTATAGACCAGAATCTGACAGACAGCTTCTAGAAGCACCTATAATCAATAGGATAATTTCCTAGATCAATTCTGGTCATAAAAACTGTCCTCCAGAGGAAGGTGTCTTAGTTACAACCAACAACAATAATCCATTAATTAAGAATTGGATTGAAATGATGTCGTATTTATTTTAAAGTCTACGTAAAGGTAAATTACCTAAGAACAGGTTCATGATCACATGAACAATTTTAAAATTAGACTTTTAAATCAAAAAACCCTAAAACATCATTATATATTAAACGAGTTGTATATTTTACAATAAACGTTTTACATACTTTATACAAAGTACCTACCTAACTTCCCCAAAGGTTATGTGCTTTTCATTTTATCAAATACAAAAATGTATTATTTATTTCCTGGAAAGTAACAAGTACCTTAATATTTTTATGGGATTACAAAGTAAACGAATGCTGTGCATTATATATCTAAAGGGCTTTGTTAACAATAATCTAATGGCACAATTATAGGATTGGCGGAATTTACGAGATGTTTCAAATCTCATTGTTTGCTCATTATATAGATATAATGAGTGCATAAGAAATGTTGAGTTTATTGAGACAATGTTTGTACTTTTTAAGTTAATTTTTATTGACGACAAGATTAAACAGGTATTTTAATACCGTCAAATAAATTTCGTTCCTTTGGGGCTGTTTTATGATGTTGCATTTCAGGATGAATAAAGAAAACAGACTAAGGCGTAGTTATTGGAATATATCAACATTCAACTATGTACAATTTATCATAGATCATTAAACTGCAGACATTGTTTAGCTGTCTAGCCATTGAATTCGGGTGATTATACACCGAAGGAATAAGAAGATGCTAGTATATTTATTTCAAAGCTATTGAAGAAAGATATACTTTTCTGACAATAACTTAAACTAAAAATAATTTATAAATTTATGGATTGATGCACACAATTTTAGATGACAGGTGCTGAATCGGAATATTTTCTGACTCCTCAAAAACGGGGTACTCAGCATCATGGGGATGCTGCCAGCGGCCAGTGGTCTTGCTAAGGAAAGGGGAAAAACAAATTAACTTTAATGGCTGCTAACAGCCCTATAAAGAAATTAGTATCTTTTCAAAATATTTCAAACCGGTATTTTCAGAAAAGATACTTCTGAAAACACGACTGCCGTCGTACATAATTAAAATGCATGTTTAGATTCGGTTCTCGTAATCTATGTTCCATATTTTTTCACAAAAACTATTATGGAAAAAATTTGGTTTGGGTAAAAGGTCCGAAGACCAATATCTATAAGACCTTAATATCAAGTGGAAACTGACAAGTTGGTTTTTATAAACTAATCATATTTTTATTTAAAAAATAAATAACAGGATATAGAAAATTTACCTATTCGCAACTCGAATAATAAAATATGTCATATTTATGTATCATAAATCATATACTTAGGTGATAACGCATAATATGCGTAATATATAATATTTCATATTATGGAATAAATATTACTGGACAATTTTACACAGCGACATCTAGCCCCGTGGTAAGCTCGAAGCTTGTGTTACGGGTGCTAGATTTCGGATATACTTAATATAATATACGTATTAGATAGATATTTTTTATTATACATATATAACACCCAGACACCCGGAACAACTATCTGCAGATCATACAAATAGTTGTTCCGAGGCGGGAATCGAACCCGCAACCTCTTGCGTCGCAGGCGGACCTTCGCCCGCTGCGCCACAGAGGTCGTCAATAAATAACTTTATATTGATCAAAATTTGTTTCTACACTTTATCAATGATTTTCTTATTTAGAAAGAATAAGAAAATTAAAATAAGAATTTACTCAAATTACTTATTATTTGTATCTAATTATCAAGCTGTGAATTACTTGCTGTAATTGTAATTATTCCTCTGTGGAAAACACTGTGGTTTTAAAAACGGATAAATTGCTATGAAGTTCGCCTTGACTTCCTTATTTAATTTTTTCACTTTTATTACTCATGTCGGTCCTCCATACAGTAACTGTTAGTAGCACCTACATATAGATTAGATTAATGCCCTGCAAAATCAGACTGCTTAATGGTGCAAATGTTTTTTTGACCATTTATGTAAGCGAATTGTAATAAAGTACATTTATTAGATGAAAGTGTCCTGACTGAAGTACCAAATGAAAATTTTATCTCATTAATGAAGCTTCTCGCTTTTAAGTATACCTTAGGTCACTTCGCATACCTGTAGCATTAAAGGTTGTTTTACAGAAGTTACTGTCCAAACCACGATTTACCATTGGATAATTGTTTTAAAGAAATATACAATATTAATGAAGCATACTGGGGGCAAACAATGTGTAAAATTGATATCGGATATAGTGAAAATTTATTCACAAATATGAAAGAAAGAAAGAAAGAAAGAAAATAAACTTTATTTGAGACTACAACTTAAAAATTAAACTAAACTAAACAAAACAAATAAAGAGTGTCTCAAAAAGGCCTCCAACTCAGCATTTGTTGTATTGTTGTTCAACAATGCAACGCTGATCTTCCGTTGGAAGCCTCTTTCGAGTCACAGATTACAAAATAAACTAAAAGTATCATATAGTAAGAACTAAACAAATTATCTAATAAATAATAAATAAAGGAGAAACTCTATAAATAAAAATAATAGTACTCATACAGGTAGAAGTAATTAACTCATAAAGAATAAAAAGATAATAAATTATATAAAAAAAAAACAAATAAAACAGCAACAAAAACATACTCATCCAGAATACAGTAAATAAATAAACAAAATGTAGATAAATAATAATTAAAACAACAACAAAGTCATACTATGCCAAAATACAGTCAAACTTAGCCTATTACTCAAAATAACTTACGAGGGAAAAACATAATTATGTACAGGGTGTTACAAAACGATATCTCTACTATATACAAATAAGTCTGGTTTTCCTTACTGACGCTATAACTTCAGAACACATGAACCGATTTCCACAATTCAACATGCGTTGGAAAGGAAAAAAAATGCGGGATAGTGTAAAATTGAAGCGGGTGAAGCCGCAGGGCGGAAAGCTAGTTTATAATAAAGATACCTCAGTCTGGATGTCAGCGTAGGCCTTCTGGTGGTCCAGCAGTAGAATTTTAAGTTTACGTTTAAATCCAAAATAAGAAGTAAGTTCACGAATAGGCGGAGGAATGTTGTTCCAGCATTTGGAAGCTGCGTACCTGAAACTACCTCGGAATGAAGCTGTGTGGTGTTTCTGTATTACAAACTGTTCAGAACACTTACGTACAGGTCTCGCCGTAGAAATGCTCTTCAACTTGTCAAACAAGTATTTCGGCGCATTATTTCTAACAACGCCAAATAACAAGCAAGCCAAGTGCAGTTTTTGCCGAGCCTTCATTTTTAAGAGAGATTTATCATTTAAAAATGGCGTTACGTGACTCCTAGGTGGTATTTTAAAACAAAATCGTGCACAGGCATTTTGTATTCTTTGCACCACCCGTTGTGAACGTGCAAGCAGCCGAGGACCTACCACAGTGTCCAAATAGTTGAGTCTTGATAATACCAGAGATTCAACCAATTGAATACGCAGCTCTTCACTTAAATATGTGCGAATATTGTAGAGAGTTCTTAATTTATAAAAACATGGCCTTGCAGATTCTATAATGTGTTCTTCAAATCTTAGACCTGCATCCATAATTAGACCTAAATTCCGAGCCTTATACACGCGCTTATGAGATAAATATATAATAAAATAATGTACTGTTTAAAAGAATCTATTTCAAAAAAAAAGTAATTAAACCTAAATACTTGTAACCATAAATCTTTGTTCTTAATGTGAGAACTTCTTAGCATTCTACAAAGCAATTGATATTTTTTGAGACGGTACTCGAGATACCAATGGTTCAGCTTTCAAAATGTATAAGTTAACCTTTTTTTTATTGATTTGGCTATGAGAACCAATGACTGACATAAAAAAGTGTTGTATACCTTTTCAAATTGGATATATGGAGCCCGGATGGGAAGGGCTAGCCACTTCTGGCTCAGCTGTCGCCTAAGACAAAGCTAAGTATTTCTCTGTATAGAATTGTTGTTCAAATTGTAATCGATAATTGTATTTATGAAAGTATTTGTGTCAAAGCATAATAATTACTTATGTAAAAGTAAAGTAATTATGTTAATTGTAAAAGCACAACAAACAAAGTTTATTTAATATTAATTCCTATTTAAAGTACATAAATTGATTGTATCTAATTTTGAATTATTCATTTTTGAAATTATAAGTTTGTTGTGATGAAGTAATACTTCTTTTCTTTATTTTCCTCCTAGTTTAGTTTACCCATGATAGGTATAATTATAGAAATCTAACATCAGAAGTGGGATATGATATTCATGCCTTACTAATATGCTTTATATTTTATAGATAAACGTCTTCGCGAAGAAAATCATCTACGAGCCAGCTTCGGACAGTCGCCGAGGCCGAGGGATGTCGGCAGGCCAGCTGACGTTCAACCCTGAGCTGTGGTGTCCTGGGCGCCGCCGCGCCGGCCGCGCCAAGGCAAGGTGCAGCAACGTCGAGCCAGTCGGAGCCAAGAATATGGTCGGAGCAGTATCGCGACCACGGTCATGGCAGGTAAAGCCCTAAATTGGGGCTCTGCACTATTGTTGTTTGAAACATCTTACCATGAAGAGAATGTTTCTGTGAAAGTTTATGACTATTTTTTGTTACTTTCAAGTGAAGAGTAAAATCCAACAGTTATAGTTAAAAATTGATATCATGTTATTTAGAATTGTGTGTTAATTGTCCCAACTATACTTAGTTTATGTTAAAACACAAGTTTAATATTGTATGAATTTTATGAAATGTTTCTGTGAAAATGTTCTTACGCATACAATATTGTAAGAATGGCATCATTTAATAGCAACAAAAATCCATCTGTAACTGATTTCTCTTTTACGTAATAATTTATTCTCATTCCTAGACCTGTCTAGTTCCAAACGCGATTAAGTAGAGTACAATACTAGGATATGGAATATTTTTTTCTTCAGAATCTATAAATCACACGTAAATGCAATATCCATCTAGTAATATCTTTTAGTTACCGTCACCAGCCAGGTCATTCTTTCACTCGAAACGCGTCAATCGTATTCAGATATAATTTACCTTTTCAAAACCGTTTATTCGTTAATTGACTCACCTCACATACTTTCACATATTTCTATTAATACTAAATTCATTGCTAGAAGATCCAATACAACTAAGTAATCTATTCGCATTACAAATCTTTAAAAAAAAAATCTCGTTTTATAACCCTATTACAAACCTATCGTAGTATAAATATAACGAAGTCTTTATAAATAATAAAGAACTCGATATAATTACTTAGTTTCAGATTGGCTAATATAGTCAAGAAGCTTAAATCAATTCTCCCGAATGATTAACGATTCCCGATGTCATGAATAATCTTGTGTTATAGTTTAGTCTCATTTATTACCTACTTTTGCTATACTTGTACACTACTACTACCTATAGAAATGTTTCTTTATAACCATTTTTATATGATCACACATACTTTTATGTTCCAATGTAGTGTTATATACTATTTTTTAATTCATGTGCATTGTTGTGTTTCGTGTGGCTAATAAATAATTAATGAAACCGTAAAATTACTGCTGCGTTAGATTAGATAATTACGGACATTACGCTTACTTACATATGAAGAAGTAAAATAATATTTAGGTAATAATTTTTCGAACTTATAATATTTTATAAAAATATATTTATATTGATATATTTCTCAATTGACGTTTAGACACTTATTTATTTTATAGATATTTATTACCTTGTCTTCGCCACATTATTTTTTAGTACAAATATTTAACTTTTAAATTTTAATTTTTAGGTACTTTAATTATAACCTTGTCGATATTTACTGAAGAATCATAATCACCTCTTTTACTTCCCACTGCTGGGATAATAATTATCGTTTTATCTTTGTTTTATTTATTGCTATTTTATACTTATGGTTTATTTGTTTATTGAACAACACTGTTATGCAAATAATCAAATTTCATTATTTTATAAATTACTTGGAGCAAATTTGAATAAATATTTAATAGATATATTTTATGTCACTTTGTATTGCAAAAATTAAATCTCTTAAGTCTTGGGGTAGTTCCTTATTAAAGGTCTTTTATAGAATTCAATTTTATTTATTTTTCTGCATACTCACGGAGGTCCGCTCGTTTAGATAAGAAAGCGATGACTCTGTGACGATGACGGATATGACGATATCCGATGTGCGTTGATTACTTACAGAGCATTACAAATACCATTAAAACTTAGCTTTTTTCACACTTCGGATAAATTAGAAAATATATTTGTATTTCTGTTAATATAAAAATTACAATTCAATGAAATATGTGGCTAGATCTTTAAAACTTTTACTCAAATATATTTTGATTTCATTTAACCCTATTAATCATAATCTTCAGTTAAAATTCTTTAGATCTTTTTCTAACAGTACTTTAATAGGTAATTTAAATACTTAAACTTCAAAACCTAAAAACTTTGGCTTAGAGTTTATTCACTGATTTGATTATTTAGATAAAAATATATATATATATATATATTTAAAATTAGGCTTTCTTCTGGGTTCGTATGTTAGTTATAAGTAATTTATTTATTTATCAAAATTCAAAAAGATAAGATTTGTATTATATTTATTACTTTTTACATCATTAACATTTTCCTCCCAAAAAGGTAGTTATATAACTAAATTAGTTTATTTGTAGCTTTAGCTAATTTTTGTGGGCTAACCTAGAGATTTATGAAACATTTATCAGTTATATATGTAAAGGTTTAAACAAAATATAGCTTGAAATAATATACGTAATAAATTTCAAACAATATATCGATCGAAAAGCCGATTATTTAATTACGTCTTTCTTCTTAATATTGCCAATAACTCATGTAGCATTAGTACCTACTAAAGTATTATAAAAAGGTTTACAATAGATGCAATATGATAAAAAGGTTTTTAAGGTTTATATATTTTTTATTATCATCAAAGACAGTTGATTTTATCACTGAGATAATACAGATTAATAAACAATATAAAATAAAGTAGTTCTGCGTATGTTCCTAATAACAAACATACATAATATATTAGAAATTTATACGAGTAATATGATTGTTATGTTATGTTATTAATGGTGTGCAATAAAGTAATTCTATCTATGATTGATTAAGTAAACAAACAAAAAAATCATAAACAGATTTTATTCTGAAAAAGTTTAGAACTTGAAATATAATTTGCATCATTTTGATATAATTATTTAATTCTTAATCTACTCAAGCTATCTTCATCCCAACAGCTTTTGAATTACTTAAAATAAATATGATAAATATTATTAATTGATTATTATTATACATTTTCACTTTGATTTTTATCAACGTTATAAAACACACATATTTATATTATAACAGAACTAGATGCGATTGGCCTAAATTTCAAGTGTAAATTGATTATATTTAATTGTTCTATATACCATGTTCGTTTTGAAACAGTTTTATTCAAATAAAATACGCTGTTACTCATTCTACATGGTTGCTTTTAAAGATAAGAAAAAGTTTTTGTTTTAATTGTAAAAAAAAAAAAAACAAAAAGGGTCCAGAACAAGGGCTTTGCATCAAAAAAAAACCGGCTATTATCGTTTTACATTTAAGTGTTTTACCCTACATAAGTGGTTTGCACCAGGCCGTTTCCGATTCAAGTTGATCCTTAACTAAGTCATAAATAACATTGTTATTGCTTGTTGATAGATATTTTTATCAATTAGTACATATAATATTGACATAATATAATTTTATTTATTGAAGGATATAAATTCATCAGATTGACCGATTGCGGTTGAGATTAAATATAAATATGAGATAAAATATAAATAGTCAGAGTAAAGAGTTGCTGTGTGAATTGTCTGGCAATATTTATTATTATTATTATTTATTAAGTCTTTATTCATGAGTTTATTGACAGATTATTGTTAATTGCGTTGAAATTTATGTAAGCTTACCGAGAGTCATATTTAAAAATCCATTTAATTTTATAATTACATCATGATATTTTTATTACATATATTATTTTATGTTGCTTTTGAATGATAAAAGACCCTAAAATATGTAATTTCCATTAATCCAAATTTCGGGTTTACTCTAAGATTGTGTTAAGAGAACATAATATTTAAAGATAAAGTTCTTGTGAATGAGGATTGGTAAAAGAAATTGTTGCTATAGAATTATGCCACTTACTTAGGTTACTTAGGTTTTCATATAATACTGTGATTTAGTTTATTTTTAAATACAATATATGATATAGTTGTAAATTAGGTATCATACTCGTATAATACGGTCTTATTCAATTATTGCAAATGGGTATGTGCAAACAATACAGTTAGATTTTATTGATTAAATTGACTCTGATAATCTTAATAGGTTACCGATGGAATACCATGATGATGACTTGTGGTGTATTTATTTATACATATATTATGAAAGAAAATGATGAAAATGAACCTATGGAAAAACCGTGATGATGTTTCATGGTGTGTATTATGTATACGTGTTTTACTGGCGATCTTGATGATGTCTCTTGATCGAAGTACATTTTATATCTATGTATACATCGCTGTGTGGCCCTTTGTTGGATGTCTGTCTCCCCACTGACAGCGGGTGGATGAGAGAAGCATAATCGGTAGTTGGCTAACGCTGCGGGGGCGTGACTTGGTCGTTTGACACTGTCGGCAGCGGATGGTAAACCACGTCATAACAACATTGATAGTCATTGCCCGTACGCTGCTCTAGCCTCCAATTCCGGGTACTGCTCTCCATTGGCAGCGAATGGTGGTAAACAGTACGTATATAGCAATTGGTCAGATAAATACAATATGTATTTATTTAATTTTTAAATATATATATGTCGTGGAGAGAGAGATGTGTAGGATGTCGAGGAGTGTGTGTTTATCAGGAGGGCATCTGGTTACTTATGACGTCACCAGGTCTAACGTTGCAGTCGTCTTCATGTTGATAATAAAACCACAACGAAACTATTATTTATTCCAATTTAAAATGTTTCGGTCCATTGACGCTAAATTTATCACTGAATTATTATAAACTGATTATTATTATTAATTTATTACGAACAGAGGGCTGTTCCAACCGACACTTCAAACAACAAATGAATTTACTGCAAACAGAAGACCGTTCCAACCGACTACTCAAACAAGAATACATTTATTACTAACAAAGCACTGTTCCGTCAAACAAGAATGTCATTTTAGCTCGGACGACGGTCGTATTTATACGAAGCACAAAGCAGCCTGTCGACCGAACCAGTTTTTCAACTAATAGCAGTTTTCAAGCGCGGCGAAGCGCCTCAACCCGTAGCGCGATGCGGCCGGTACAAACCGGTTCTGAGTCATATTTCAACCGATGTTCTTGTCTGCCCCGACACGGCCATGCTGATAGATGGTGCGCGCTCTGCACCAGTCGTTTTTCTGGAAAAGATGAAAAAGTTTCTCTGAGCTAGGTATCCATTCAAAGGTACACTAGCTGATAATTTGGTGCCAGGTTATTTGTTCTGATAATTGGATCTCAACCACCAAATTATCAGCGAAAGTTTAAAACATAGTACTTAGAATGTTTATTAGAAAAATGAATAAGGAAAACTGACAGTGAGTGAGTTATTATTATTGTTATCAATGTTCATGCTCCACGTATTATTTACATTGTTTTATAATTTTATGGCCAATGCTTGCCACTCCACGTACTTGCATGGTTATTAAGGTACTCTTGGAATTTCTCATAAAATAACTCGCGGAAATTCTCGTGGTACTTGTGGAATTTTTCGTAGAGGTTAGTAGAAGGTAGTTGTAAGTTACATTTTCTTTTAAAATAATTTTTAATGTTCTGTTAAGTTGATCTCAAACACCAAATTATCAGCGATAATTTAAAACATTTTTTTTTATTAGGATAATGGATAAGGAAAGCGGACAGTGAGCGAGTTATGTTATTATTTTTATCAATGTTTATGCTCCACGCAATGACATTGTTTTTTTTTTTTTAATTTTTAATTTTTATGTCCAATGCTTGCACTCCACGTACTTGCATGGTATATAGGTTGATGCTGTGGTCTGGGCGGCTATATTACACCGTGGTCCACAGGGGATGGAGGATAATTTGAAAGGCCGATGCTGTGGTCTGGGCGGCTATACTACACCGTGGTCCACAGGGGAAAATAAATAAAATAATGTTAGTTAGGTTGATGCTGTGGTCTGGGCGGCTATACTTCACCGTGGTCCACAGGGGATGTTAAAGGAAAATTTGAAAGGCCGATGCTGTGGTCTGGGCGGCTATACTACACCGTGGTCCACAGGGGAAAATATATAAAATGTAAATTTGCGTTTTGTGTAGTTTTGTGTTTTTAAATTTGGTTATCTTCCGTAACGCCAGCTTTTATTTAGTTCTGTCGGAAGATCAGCGTTGGACTCTTGCTAGAGTCCAACACATGCTGAGGCAGTACTAATTTTTCCAACATGTCCCTTCTCTATAGTCTTTTTTTTTTTGTAATGTTGTTTTTATTTATTTTTTTTTTTTTGTGTGTTGGAAAAATAAAATTATTTGTTTGTTTGTTTTGTGTTTGTTAATAATCTCACGGGCAGGTCGATGCTGTGGTCTGGGCGGCTATACTACACCGTGGTCCACAGGGGATAAAGGATAATTTGAAAGGTCGATGCTGGGGTGCCCAGAGGCACTGAAAATGTTATGGTAGGACATTGACATAGGGAAATTGGTTAGGAAAATATTTTTATACAGTTATTTAAATTGTTATTGACTCAGTTACACAAACTGATTTCTTATTTGATGTTTAAGATCATAATCCGTATTTTATTACTTAGTTTGTTAGTCTGTCTAGTTTGTGTAAAATCTAAAGTTCGCCAAAAATTTTTTTTTTTTTTTCTTTTCTTTCTTTTTCTTTCTTTGTTTGTTTTGGTTGCACATTGCTTAAAGTTTACGGTACTTGCCTAGTAGAAGTGTTGCATGGTAGAATTACAGGATCGTATTCATCCGCCTACTCGGCCATACTGACAGGCAGTGCGCGCTCTGCATCTGTCTCGAAGGAGTCCTCGTAGTGCGGGAATGACTGACAGGCGGTGCGCGCTTTGCACCTGCCTGGTCTGCAACTGTCTGTAACAAAGAGAGTTGCTTTTGAGTTTGGTATCTGTTTACAACTCCATCGAGTTGAACAAAGTTTTAATGAAGAATAGGTAAGGTCTCGGAGGGTAAGAGTTCTGGGGAAAATTTATAAAAATGATCAACTTAACTTTGTTTCAGTCGGAGTCTTGCTCAGGCAGTCTAGCATGGGAGGTGGATGGCACGGGCTCGCTTGCAGTAGTGTTTTGAGGGCCTAGTGCATCGTCTTCTTCCACCAACACAGCCCTACTGACAGGCAGTGCGTGCTATGCATCTGCCTCTCGGAGTATATCATCAAGTACTCGTAGTGCGGAAGTGAATCTGTAAAAGAAACTTAATTAGTTCTTGAAGAATATTTCATAGAAGGGGTTCGTAGGAATTCTCATTGGAATTTTGATCCAATTATTGATTTGCTCGGCTTTTTCCTGATCAATTTGCGTTCCATCATTTATTTGATAACTTTATATAATGATGCAGGTAGTTTCAAAACTATGATCGTCTATTGTTTATTTGCTCGGCTAAGTCCTGACCGATTTGCGTTTCATCAATTTTGTTTTCATCACTTTTTAAAGATGCAGGTAGTTTCAAAACTCTGACGTCAGTATGATCCTCAATTGTTTGTTTGCTCGGCATCTTGGTCTTGGGTCAGTTTTTGCATCATTTTATAAAGACGCAGGTAGTTCCAAAAATATGTCGTCAGTATAGTTTAACTAAGCCATCTTCTTGGTCTTGGGTCAGTTTTTGCATCATTTTATAAAGACGCAGGTAGTTCCATAAATATGTCGTCAGTATGGTTTAACTAAGCCATCTTCTTGGTCTTAGGTCAGTTTTTGCATCATTTTATAAAGATGCAGGTAGTTCCAAAAATATGTCGTCAGTATGGTTTAACTAAGCCATCTTCTTGGTCAGTTTTTGCATCATTTTATAAAGGTGCAGGTAGTTCCAAAACTCTGACGTTAGTATGGTTTAACTAAGTCTTCTTCTTGTTCTTGGGTCAGTTTTTGCATCATTTTATAAAAATGCAGGTAGTTCCAAAATTTGACGTCAGTATGGTTTGCCTTCTTCTTTGTCTTGGTCTTGTGGCAGCGTACAGTCTCAAGGCTATCGAGGTTCAGATCTATCGAAGTTCGGATCTCACTTGTTCAGGTCTGTTATCCCACTTGTTCAGGTCTGTTATCCCACTTGTTCAGGTTTGTTATCCCACTTCTGATGTCGTGAAGAGAGAGATGTGTAGGATGTCGAGGAGTGTGTGTTTATCAGGAGGGCATCTGGTTACTTATGACGTCACCAGGTCTAACGTTGCAGTCGTCTTCATGTTGATAATAAAACCACAACGAAACGTCCAATATTTATTCCAATTTAAAATGTTTCGGTCCATTGACTCTAAATTTATCACTGAATTATTATAAACTGATTATTATTATTAATTTATTACGAACAGAGGGCTGTTCCAACCGACACTTCAAACAACAAATGAATTTACTGCAAACAGAAGACCGTTCCAACCGACTACTCAAACAAGAATACATTTATTACTAACAAAGCACTGTTCCGTCCAACGGCTCAAACAAGAATGTCATTTTAGCTCGGACGACGGTCGTATTTATACGAAGCACAAAGCAGCCTGTCGACCGAACCAGTTTTTCAACTAATAGCAGTTTTCAAGCGCGGCGAAGCGCCTCAACCCGTAGCGCGATGCGGCCGGTACAAACCGGTTCTGAGTCATATTTCAACCGATGTTCTTGTCTGCCCCGACATATATATATTCTTATAAAACACAAATTATATTTATTTAGAAACATACAAAACTATCCAATGACGTAATAATATTCACAAACTACTATTTTAATGTCTATATGACACGTCCGTCTCGCACAAAAGCCACGCTCCGAATGCCCGGCCGACTCGGCGCTGCGCTGCCATCTATGCAGTTGCTTTGTTTTGCAAATATCTTGTAAGACGGCCGTTCCTGACAAGTGTGTTGGCCTCAACCACTTCCTCGTTTCGCCTAGCAGCATCGCCCTGAACCACCTCCTAGATGGCATCTATAGCATCGCACTCGTTAGCATCCTCATCATCTGAAAATAAGCACTTTTGAAATGTTTGTCACAAGATCTTCATACTGAATGGTGACGCAGACAAAGTTGTTCACAAAGGTGACACAGATGAAGCTGTTCACAGAGGTGACACAGATGAAGCTGTTCACAGAGATGACACAGATGAAGCTGTTCATAGAGGTGACACTGTAAGCTTGCTCTTTTCAACCTAATGCGCTCGACTAGCCTACAGGAAAATATGATAGTAAAAAAACTGGTTAGGTTGGTAAGAAAATATCAATTATATTGTTGCTTAATAGTTACATAATAGTAGGTCACAATCTAATTTACATACAAGGAATTATGGGAACTGTCCCAGGAAAAATACCAGGAACCTAGTATATCCTCAGAACCAAATGAGTGTCAGTTGACTACTAACCTCCAGACGGAGAAAAAACATACCACATGTGGTTCCAAGGATATAAAACAAATCTAGGTTACCTGAAAATGTCTCCTAGGGATAGATCCTTTCATACAATAACCCTTATGATAATATAGTATGATTTTAATATAAATATAACATTCCTCCCAACAATGTAGAGGTAATGTCACCACATGTGTGATACAATATAACCTAATTACCAAGATAATACCTAACACCTACTCAGGGTCGTTTGACCGGTTCGGGTAAAATCGTGGATCCAGAATCAACTTACTTACTAAACGTGACGTAGGAATATAAATAACCGCCTAAGGCCCAGGGACCGGTCCGGCAACAGGTCACTCCCAGGTTGTGAATGTCAGTATAAATAATCAGAGCAGTACCTGGATATGACTGGCCTGTTTAGGCCAGGAGCAGATACCTCTGCCTGGACATCCGCTCGAACAAGGCAATCCGTACTCTCCTCCGGGTGATCTCCTTGTCCGAGCCAGATGTCCACCTCCGTAGGCTCCTGACCGCTGCCGGTGAACCAGCTCTCAACTGATGTAGACAATAGATGTCTCTGCCTCGATGCCTGTCTTGTCTTGTATTTTCTGGTATTGTATGGTGTTGTCTGGTGTTGTCTGGTGTTGTCTGGTGTTGTCTTCCACCTGGAATAGAGGTACAAAGTCCTCGAGTTAGCCTTTGTTGTACCCACGAGGTTACCAAAATGAAGGTTTTTGGTTTCCACAATAATGGTTACATACCTCAAAGTCACTCTATGACTATAATAGCCCTCCTCCACGACAACGATCAGATGATGTGGCACGTGGTGATTTGGTTTAATATTTCCACAATCAACTAGTCCACACTTTGTTTATGCAAGGATTTCAATCAAGTATTCTCTTTGGGACTTCCTGGAAAAAATATCACATGTGTCATGACTCCGTTTGGAACTACCAAATCTCCACGTGGATATACGGTACAACTTGGTGTAAAAAACCGTAATCTCACATGGAATTCCTTTGTAGCTTGTTTCTTCATGGTTGCGATAACTCACCCTGGATTTATAAAGTCTCCTGCTTGAGAATGACCACGTATTTCTTGTAAAATTTTTAATCAGGACATGGTACGTGATATCTTTCCACGATTCAGATCGAAAAAGACCCCATATTGTTTTTTTCTTTCTTTTCTCTCTGCCTATAGGGTTGGGGATGATCTGACTGCCCAAATTGTCTCTGGTTGAGTTCCGCCATGAAAACAAATGAAGATCGGCTTGTATACTCTGTGGGCGACTTTCAAAACCCCGGTAGGGTTGACAAATAGACGTTCTGGTTCAATAATAAAGATTGCCAGTGCAAATTTTCGACATGACATCTGACACAAGCAATCGACACTGCTGTGTGTTGTAGTTGCCAGTCTAAATAAAGCAATTCTATTTGTCTGCAACTAGAATTGTTTGTTACGGAAAGCTCCGTCAAACGATCAAACAATTCCTAGTGACGTGATGATTTCTGTCGCAAAAATAAGATAAAAATCTGTAGCTAGGAAAATCCGCCTTGTTACAGTACCCCCCTACCAAAAGAAGTTTCGACAAAGGGAGAAACTAACGCTGCCCTCAGCGTTGTGGACAAGATTAAAATTTACAATGAAAAAAGAAAAGGAAAAAAAAACAACAGCGAATAAACCAAACATAATAACCAAAAGATGATAATACCAACCTAAAAAAAAAAACGACCTATAACTAAAACATGCTTTCAATCGAAATAAACAAGAGAAAAGAAAAAATAATTCTCAGTAAACCAATAAACCTACCCAAAAAAAAAATATATGCCTTCAATAACTTGATTTAATTCTAAGAAAAATAAAAAAAATCAACTTGAACTCTTCTATAAATATAAAAAAATCTAGAAAAAGAAAAAAAAATATGTTACTCATTAAAGGAAACTAACTTAAATAAACTTTGAATGCAACCTAAGAAAAAAAATGATCACTTCTGAAAATATTAGAATAAAAAAAAAAATTATGTCTAGAAAAAAAAAACACACAAAAACACCACTAAGACGACACAAAACATAAAACTTTCCAACTTTCCAGTAAACCTTTCCTTGTAAAGCCAACAACCAGGACCTATGTTCTACTGTCTAGAAATATTCCCTTCTGTCCGGGTATTCTGTTCTTCTAAAAACACTTGATGGTGACTTTTAGTCAAAAGACTGTCACATAACGCTCCGTGCAAGAATAACCCTATTCCTGCAGGATTGTAAAAATAACCTGCATACGTTAAGATAAGACATTGTAGCAAGATTACAAAACGTTAGTAATGCCAAAAGCATGTAAAAACAAACTTAATAAAAATAAATACTTTTACTATATAAAGTATTTATTTAATTTGTTTTATATAATTTATAGAAATGGAAACCCTATAAGAAAAATACCTAAGTGTTCAGTACTAACTAACAAAACACTATGGGATAACCCGTGATGGTAACATATAGACAGAAGTCTATTGTCACAGTAACACTCTATGCGAGAATAACCCTATTCCCGTAGGAGTGTGAAAATAATCCGCTCACTTTAAGACATTGTGGCAAAGATTACAAAAAAAATTATGTATCAAAGTAAAAATTAATGATATAAAAATAAAAATGAGATAAAAGCGAGAAAAAAAAATAAATTTTTATGAAACCAAAAAAAATCGAAATGCCTACCAATAATAGATAAATAGTTATATTTTTATGTCTTTTATGTGCCACGTACCTAAGTCTTTTCCATTTATACTTTTAAGTTGGTATACTAATGGTGATAAGACTTTGTGCACTATATGCATTTCTCGTATTTTGGTGCTAATTTGGTAGCCTTGTATTTGCCGGCGTCACTAAGTATGTATGTTTTCCTCCATACCTCTTGTCCCTCACTTAATTTCGCATCCTTTCTCCTTAGGTTATAATGCTTGGAGTTTGCGGCGTGAGCGTCTAACATCCTAGAGCGAACCTTCTCAAATATTTCTTTTAGGTTACCGAATTCACCAGCATACTCTTCTCTGGGCACAGCTATTTCATATTCACTATTCGACTCCTTATAAAAGGTTCCACATATGATTGGTTCTCTGCCATGGACTAAGAAGAACGGAGAAAAACCCGTAGTCTCATTGACAGCACTGTTCAAGGCGAATTGTATCTTTGATAGCTGTGCGTCCCAGGTCCGGTGATCATCCTTGACATAACATGAGACCGCCGTCATTACTGTCTTGTTATACCTCTCGACAGTGTTCACCTGTGGAGTATATCGCGGACCATAGTGTATTCGGGGAATCTTGTACCTGTCTAACAAGCTACGAAACTCGGATCCCGTAAATTGAACCCCATTGTCGGTAATTACGGTTTCTGGAATTCCGTGAGCGAGTAAGACATGATTCTCGAATTCTTTCGCTACGGCGGCGCTGGTGGCACGTCTCAATGGAAATAACATTGTATATTTGGAGAAGCAACAAGTTACTACTAATAGGTGGATAAACCCAGAACGAGATTTAGGTAACGGACCTACCAAATCTACAGATAGAGCTTGGAAAGGTCTGTATACCTGTTTGGGTTTTCCCATTAAACCTGGCGTGGCTGTAGTCTTGTGTTTATATGCTGAGCAAATGACGCAGTTTCCTATAAAGTCTTTTATGTCCCGGTACATTCCTGGCCAATAGTATCTTAAGCTGATTCGGCGATGAGTCTTGAAAACACCAAAGTGTCCTGCCGTGGGAGGTACATGGTTATCTGTGATTACCTTGATACGGCTAGATTTTGGCACTACTTCCTTCCAATCAAATTCTTGGGTGAGGGCATATTTTCCTTTTGTCAGTCTGAAAAGTTTACCATTTTCTATTCTGAAATTCTGAAAATTCAAAGGAAATTCCGTGCAACCCTTTTTGGTTTTCGTGTACCATTCGTCGTTTCCGTCATCTACTACCTCAGTAATGGTATCGACATAAAGTAGTCTGGACAGCGCGTCCGGAACTACGTTGTCCTTGCCTTTTCGGTGTTCAATGTCGAAGGTAAATTGCGATAGCCGGCAACCCCATCTTGCTAAACGTCCCGTTGGATTCTCCAGGTTCATAAACCACTTTAAAGAAGAATGATCCGTTATGACTGTAAAGGGTCTGGTTCCTAAATATGGTTCAAATTTTTCGACAGAAAAGACCACAGCGAGTGCTTCCCTCTCTGTTGCGCTGTAGTTCCTTTCGTTCTTATTTAGGGACCGACTTATATATGCTATGGGGTGATCTTCCCCATCTATTTCTTGGGTTAACATTCCTCCTATACCATAGCTGGATGCATCACAGTGTACTGCAAATGGTTTATGAAAGTCTGGACATGCCAATACGGGTGCTGATACCAAACAATTCTTGAGAGAGTTGAAAGCTTCCTCGGCCGAAGGATTCCATTGAAATTTTACTTTGGTACTAGTGAGGGCGTTCAGTGGTGCGGCAATGCTAGAAAAATTTCGGATGAACCTACGATACCAAGAACAAGTTCCAATAAAAATTTTTACTTCTTTGGCCGTTTTAGGCGTAGGAAAATCCAAAATTGCCTGCACCTTCTCTGGGTCCGTCCTTAAACCAAATTCGTCTACAATGTAACCAAGATAACGAAGTGATTTCCTAAAAAATTTGCTTTTCCCAAAATTAATTGTGAGGTTCGCGGTTTCAATACGATGGCATAACCGCTTCAGCAACAGGAGGTGGGTTTCAAAATCCTCTGAAACAACAATTATATCGTCAACATAACAGAAAACCATACCTCTAGTCACATCGCTACAAAAGGGTGTTCCAAACAACTGGTCCATCAGTCGCTGTTGACGCGCAGGCGCACCACAAAGTCCGAAAGGCATCACCTTAAATTTAAATAATCCCCTCCCCGGGACTGTAAAACTAGTCTTCTCCTGTGACTGTTCATCTAACTTGATTTGCCAGAAACTAGACTTAAAATCAATTGAGCTTATGTACTTAGCATTTTTGAGGCTATCCAATATCTGAGGAATGTATGGAATTGCATAAGCGTCGCCTTTGGTTACAGAATTCAATTTCCTACAATCAAGACAAAACCTCCACGTCCCATCTGTTTTGGGTACCATAAGGACCGGATTATTCCAAGGTCCCTCACTGGGGACTATGACGTCTAAAGCGAGCATTTCATCCACCTCCTTTTGTAATTGTTTAGACTTTTCAGGCGATAGTGGATACGGCCTGCACTTTATGGGTGTTGAATTCCCTGTGTCTATAGTGTGCTCGATGAGGTTTGTCCTACCTAGGCCCCTTTCCTCGAAGGAACAGCGGTAGAAATTACGAGTGGCAACGTCCGCCAGTTCCTGTTGTTCTAAAGACAAATGTTCGAACGATTGGATAACATTTGGTCGGACGCCGTCCCGCTCTCGCTCAACAAAATCCTGAGGCGCCTCTATATAAGAAATGTTTGAAAAAATTTCAGGCATTAATTTAAAGCTCTTCCAAAAATTTACTCCCAATATTATATCTGAAATTATGGATGGAATTATATAAAACTAGCTTTTCGCCCTGCGGCTTCGCCCGCGTTTTACACTTTCCCGCAATTTTCTTTGCTATATTATAGCCTATGTTACTCGGGGATAATAAAGCTTTCCAAAGGTGAAAGAATTTTTGAAATCGGTCCAGTAGTTTCGGAGCCTATTCATTACAAACAAACAAATCTTTCCTCTTTATAATATTAGTATAGATTTTATAATCCTGCTTTTATTTTTAAAAGTAATGGGTAACAAGATAGTGCCCAGTGTTTCACATGTTGAACCATCCGCAACCGTGACCATAGAGCTGGCTGATTCATCGATATGATAGCCTAATTGTACCAAGCGTTCATGTGCTCCGTTTCCTATTATGGAGACCGCTGCTCCGGAATCCAGTAATCCGCATACTGTTAAGTCAAGAATGTTTATTTTCAAATACGGTCTAACATCATTGCTCTTCGGCTCAAATAATATCGAGGTGACGTGGTTATTGTTAAAATAATTTCTAACTCTTTTTAACCATGTCTCATCTGCTGAAACGACCGTTCTTTTCAACTTCCTACGATATGAGCCTATGCGTTTTTTGTACTGTGCTTTTCACGGTTCGGACACGTTCTCACAGTATATCCCACCTCTCCGCACTCGTTACATCTTATGCGTTGATCGGGACAAGTCTTTGTGTCATGTGAGGCAGATTTGCATTTTTTACATGGGTTTCTATCCTGTTCCGGTTGCCTTGCTGGTCGGAATTCCCTTCTGTTCCTTTCTGGTGCTGCTACAGCTGATACCGCTTTGGTCTGCTTTGGTTTATACACAAATTCTGGATTTAAATTTGATTGTCTTGGAGGCTCTGAGAACATTCCTGTAATCTGACGTCTTGTCTCGATTTTCCTACATTTCGCCTTCAAATCCGCCACTGTATCAAAGTCATAAAGCGCCAGTGGAACTGAAAACGTAGGGCGTATATTGTGAAGCAATATTTCGATTCGCTCCTCCTCCGAAAGAGGATTTCTTAACCGCGCAAACATTCCTGCCATTATGGCGAAGTATATATGTATAGGTTCGTCCTGGCCTTGCGTTCGAGAACGAATCTCACCTATCAGCCTATAGTCGTAGTCGGCAGGTGAGAACTCATCGATGAGCAATTCGCAAAATTCTTTCCAGGAACCCACTTGGTCCTTGACGCCCCTATACCATGCGAGTGTTTGATCAGAAAAAAAACAGAATGATGAATCTAATAAAACATGATCTTTTATGCCAAACGCCTTAGCTCGTTCATTTACTAGATCCAAAAAAGAATGAACGCTGGTCCGACCATCGTAGTGAATGTTCCACTTCACTATGTTTTCTACTCTGGGTGTGTTTACATGACAGGATTCCTTAATCTCTTCGTTTGGCTGACTATCATTTGCTTCTATTTCAGATTTCTTGAGGATAAAATTCTCCAATGTTGTCAAACACGAACTCAGTTTTGCTCTTAGTGTGGCCTTGATGTCCGAATCAACTGATTCCCCACAGATAGTACGCTCCAGTCTGTAGTACGTGTGACAGTACAATGCCTTCGCACGAGACAGCTGGTATCTTTCTCCTTTCCGCCTATAAGTTTCCAAGCTTGATTGAAGTTCTTTTATCTTTTCCACGATGATGGGCAGTTCTTCTTCCTGATTCGGGTCATCATCAATTATGTCATCAGGTGTAAACTCCTTTATCAAGGGCTTCAATTGCTTTCTTAACTTGGGAACTGTGTCTTCAGGAGACTCCGAGCGAATGCTGACTTCGTAAATCAATTCATCCCTTAATAAGGAATGTAAGTAAACAGCCTTTGTATCCATCCTAAATTAAATAGAATCCTTCAATGAATAAAAAAAACCACGCAGAGGGAAGAAAGAGAAAAAAAAAATTTTTTAAAGTCAACCGGTGAAGAACAAAAAAAAAATTAAAATAAATAAAAATTTTCAAAGTAAATAAAAATTATTAAAGTAGGTAAAACTTTACCAAAATAATGATTAAATTAATTATAAATCCGAGTCGTCAATATCTGGTTCCACTATTTTAAGAATATTACAAAATAATTATGAAGTACTTAACTTATAGTTCACTAGAGAAAAAACAATGCATTTGGTTTTATAACTTAACCTTCAATGTGTAAGTGGCCTATTATAAGTGTACTTAAATCTAATATCTTACTTTAGTAAACCATTATAAAACAATTCAAAATTCAAAATCCAAGAAACACCACAATGAAAAAAAATTAAAAAATATTCCTAACTAGATCCACGACTTTACTTCTTTGGGCGCCACTGTAAGCTTGCTCTTTTCAACCTAATGCGCTCGACTAGCCTACAGGAAAATATGATAGTAAAAAAACTGGTTAGGTTGGTAAGAAAATATCAATTATATTGTTGCTTAATAGTTACATAATAGTAGGTCACAATCTAATTTACATACAAGGAATTATGGGAACTGTCCCAGGAAAAATACCAGGAACCTAGTATATCCTCAGAACCAAATGAGTGTCAGTTGACTACTAACCTCCAGACGGAGAAAAAACATACCACATGTGGTTCCAAGGATATAAAACAAATCTAGGTTACCTGAAAATGTCTCCTAGGGATAGATCCTTTCATACAATAACCCTTATGATAATATAGTATGATTTTAATATAAATATAACATTCCTCCCAACAATGTAGAGGTAATGTCACCACATGTGTGATACAATATAACCTAATGACCAAGATAATACCTAACACCTACTCAGGGTCGTTTGACCGGTTCGGGTAAAATCGTGGATCCAGAATCAACTTACTTACTAAACGTGACGTAGGAATATAAATAACCGCCTAAGGCCCAGGGACCGGTCCGGCAACAGGTCACTCCCAGGTTGTGAATGTCAGTATAAATAATCAGAGCAGTACCTGGATATGACTGGCCTGTTTAGGCCAGGAGCAGATACCTCTGCCTGGACATCCGCTCGAACAAGGCAATCCGTACTCTCCTCCGGGTGATCTCCTTGTCCGAGCCAGATGTCCACCTCCGTAGGCTCCTGACCGCTGCCGGTGAACCAGCTCTCAACTGATGTAGACAATAGATGTCTCTGCCTCGATGCCTGTCTTGTCTTGTATTTTCTGGTATTGTATGGTGTTGTCTGGTGTTGTCTGGTGTTGTCTCGTGTTGTCTGGTGTTGTCTCCCACCTCAAAGTCACTCTATGACTATAATAGCCCTCCTCCACGACAACGATCAGATGATGTGGCACGTGGTGATTTGGTTTAATATTTCCACAATCAACTAGTCCACACTTTGTTTATGCAAGGATTTCAATCTAGTATTCTCTTTGGGACTTCCCTGGATTTATAAAGTCTCCTGCTTGAAAATGACCACGTATTTCTTGTAAAATTTTTAATCAGGACATGGTACGTGATATCTTTCCACGATTCAGATCGAAAAAGCCCCCATATTGTTTTTTTCTTTCTTTTCTCTCTGCCTATAGGGTTGGGGATGATCTGACTGCCCAAATTGTCTCTGGTTGAGTTCCGCCATGAAAACAAATGAAGATCGGCTTGTATACTCTGTGGGCGACTTTCAAAACCCCGGTAGGGTTGACAAATAGACGTTCTGGTTCAATAATAAAGATTGCCAGTGCAAATTTTCGACATGACATCTGACACAAGCAATCGACACTGCTGTGTGTTGTAGTTGCCAGTCTAAATAAAGCAATTCTATTTGTCTGCAACTAGAATTGTTTGTTACGGAAAGCTCCGTCAAACGATCAAACAATTCCTAGTGACGTGATGATTTCTGTCGCAAAAATAAGATAAAAATCTGTAGCTAGGAAAATCCGCCTTGTTACAGTACCCCCCTACCAAAAGAAGTTTCGACAAAGGGAGAAACTAACGCTGCCCTCAGCGTTGTGAACAAGATTAAAATTTACAACGAAAAAAGAAAAGGAAAAAAAAAACAACAGCGAATAAACCAAACATAATAACCAAAAGATGATAATACCAACCTAAAAAAAAAAACGACCTATAACTAAAACATGCTTTCAATCGAAATAAACAAGAGAAAAGAAAAAATAATTCTCAGTAAACCAATAAACCTACAAAAAAAAATATATGCCTTCAATAACTTGATTTCATTCTAAGAAAAATAAAAAAAATCAACTTGAACTCTTCTATAAATATAAAAAAATCTAGAGAAAGAAAAAAAAATATGTTACTCATTAAAGGAAAACTAACTTAAATAACCTTATAATGCAACCTAAGAAAAAAAATGATCACTTCTGAAAATATTATAATAAAAAAAAAATTATGTCTAGAAAAAAAAACACACAATAACACCACTAAGACGACACAAAACATAAAACTTTCCAACTTTCCAGTAAACCTTTCCTTGTAAAGCCAACAACCAGGACCTATGTTCTACTGTCTAGAAATATTCCCTTCTGTCCGGGTATTCTGTTCTTCTAAGAACACTTGATGGTGACTTTTAGTCAAAAGACTGTCACATAACGCTCCGTGCAAGAATAACCCTATTCCTGTAGGATTGTAAAAATAACCTGCATACGTTAAGATAAGACATTGTAGCAAGATTACAAAACGTTAGTAATGCCAAAAGCATGTAAAAACAAACTTAATAAAAATAAATACTTTTACTATATAAAGTATTTATTTAATTTGTTTTATATAATTTATAGAAATGGAAACCCTATAAGAAAAATACCTAAGTGTTCAGTACTAACTAACAAAACACTATGGGATAACCCGTGATGGTAACATATAGACAGAAGTCTATTGTCACAGTAACACTCTATGCGAGAATAACCCTATTCCCGTAGGAGTGTGAAAATAATCCGCTCACTTTAAGACATTGTGGCAAAGATTACAAAAAAAATTATGTATCAAAGTAAAAATTAATGATATAAAAATAAAAATGAGATAAAAGCGAGAAAAAAAAATAAATTTTTATGAAACCAAAAAAAATCGAAATGCCTACCAATAATAGATAAATAGTTATATTTTTATGTCTTTTATGTGCCACGTACCTAAGTCTTTTCCATTTATACTTTTAAGTTGGTATACTAATGGTGATAAGACTTTGTGCACTATATGCATTTCTCGTATTTTGGTGCTAATTTGGTAGCCTTGTATTTGCCGGCGTCACTCTGTATGTATGTTTTCCTCCATACCTCTTGTCCCTCACTTAATTTCGCATCCTTTCTCCTTAGGTTATAATGCTTGGAGTTTGCGGCGTGAGCGTCTAACATCCTAGAGCGAACCTTCTCAAATATTTCTTTTAGGTTACCGAATTCACCAGCATACTCTTCTCTGGGCACAGCTATTTCATATTCACTATTCGACTCCTTATAAAAGGTTCCACATATGATTGGTTCTCTGCCATGGACTAAGAAGAACGGAGAAAAACCCGTAGTCTCATTGACAGCACTGTTCAAGGCGAATTGTATCTTTGATAGCTGTGCGTCCCAGGTCCGGTGATCATCCTTGACATAACATGAGACCGCCGTCATTACTGTCTTGTTATACCTCTCGACAGTGTTCACCTGTGGAGTATATCGCGGACCATAGTGTATTCGGGGAATCTTGTACCTGTCTAACAAGCTACGAAACTCGGATCCCGTAAATTGAACCCCATTGTCGGTAATTACGGTTTCTGGAATTCCGTGAGCGAGTAAGACATGATTCTCGAATTCTTTCGCTACGGCGGCGCTGGTGGCACGTCTCAATGGAAATAACATTGTATATTTGGAGAAGCAACAAGTTACTACTAATAGGTGGATAAACCCAGAACGAGATTTAGGTAACGGACCTACCAAATCTACAGATAGAGCTTGGAAAGGTCTGTATACCTGTTTGGGTTTTCCCATTAAACCTGGCGTGGCTGTAGTCTTGTGTTTATATGCTGAGCAAATGACGCAGTTTCCTATAAAGTCTTTTATGTCCCGGTACATTCCTGGCCAATAGTATCTTAAGCTGATTCGGCGATGAGTCTTGAAAACACCAAAGTGTCCTGCCGTGGGAGGTACATGGTTATCTGTGATTACCTTGATACGGCTAGATTTTGGCACTACTTCCTTCCAATCAAATTCTTGGGTGAGGGCATATTTTCCTTTTGTCAGTCTGAAAAGTTTACCATTTTCTATTCTGAAATTCTGAAAATTCAAAGGAAATTCCGTGCAACCCTTTTTGGTTTTCGTGTACCATTCGTCGTTTCCGTCATCTACTACCTCAGTAATGGTATCGACATAAAGTAGTCTGGACAGCGCGTCCGGAACTACGTTGTCCTTGCCTTTTCGGTGTTCAATGTCGAAGGTAAATTGCGATAGCCGGCAACCCCATCTTGCTAAACGTCCCGTTGGATTCTCCAGGTTCATAAACCACTTTAAAGAAGAATGATCCGTTATGACTGTAAAGGGTCTGGTTCCTAAATATGGTTCAAATTTTTCGACAGAAAAGACCACAGCGAGTGCTTCCCTCTCTGTTGCGCTGTAGTTCCTTTCGTTCTTATTTAGGGACCGACTTATATATGCTATGGGGTGATCTTCCCCATCTATTTCTTGGGTTAACATTCCTCCTATACCATAGCTGGATGCATCACAGTGTACTGCAAATGGTTTATGAAAGTCTGGACATGCCAATACGGGTGCTGATACCAAACAATTCTTGAGAGAGTTGAAAGCTTCCTCGGCCGAAGGATTCCATTGAAATTTTACTTTGGTACTAGTGAGGGCGTTCAGTGGTGCGGCAATGCTAGAAAAATTTCGGATGAACCTACGATACCAAGAACAAGTTCCAATAAAAATTTTTACTTCTTTGGCCGTTTTAGGCGTAGGAAAATCCAAAATTGCCTGCACCTTCTCTGGGTCCGTCCTTAAACCAAATTCGTCTACAATGTAACCAAGATAACGAAGTGATTTCCTAAAAAATTTGCTTTTCCCAAAATTAATTGTGAGGTTCGCGGTTTCAATACGATGGCATAACCGCTTCAGCAACAGGAGGTGGGTTTCAAAATCCTCTGAAACAACAATTATATCGTCAACATAACAGAAAACCATACCTCTAGTCACATCGCTACAAAAGGGTGTTCCAAACAACTGGTCCATCAGTCGCTGTTGACGCGCAGGCGCACCACAAAGTCCGAAAGGCATCACCTTAAATTTAAATAATCCCCTCCCCGGGACTGTAAAACTAGTCTTCTCCTGTGACTGTTCATCTAACTTGATTTGCCAGAAACTAGACTTAAAATCAATTGAGCTTATGTACTTAGCATTTTTGAGGCTATCCAATATCTGAGGAATGTATGGAATTGCATAAGCGTCGCCTTTGGTTACAGAATTCAATTTCCTACAATCAAGACAAAACCTCCACGTCCCATCTGTTTTGGGTACCATAAGGACCGGATTATTCCAAGGTCCCTCACTGGGGACTATGACGTCTAAAGCGAGCATTTCATCCACCTCCTTTTGTAATTGTTTAGACTTTTCAGGCGATAGTGGATACGGCCTGCACTTTATGGGTGTTGAATTCCCTGTGTCTATAGTGTGCTCGATGAGGTTTGTCCTACCTAGGCCCCTTTCCTCGAAGGAACAGCGGTAGAAATTACGAGTGGCAACGTCCGCCAGTTCCTGTTGTTCTAAAGACAAATGTTCGAACGATTGGATAACATTTGGTCGGACGCCGTCCCGCTCTCGCTCAACAAAATCCTGAGGCGCCTCTATATAAGAAATGTTTGAAAAAATTTCAGGCATTAATTTAAAGCTCTTCCAAAAATTTACTCCCAATATTATATCTGAAATTATGGATGGAATTATATAAAACTAGCTTTTCGCCCTGCGGCTTCGCCCGCGTTTTACACTTTCCCGCAATTTTCTTTGCTATATTATAGCCTATGTTACTCGGGGATAATAAAGCTTTCCAAAGGTGAAAGAATTTTTGAAATCGGTCCAGTAGTTTCGGAGCCTATTCATTACAAACAAACAAATCTTTCCTCTTTATAATATTAGTATAGATTTTATAATCCTGCTTTTATTTTTAAAAGTAATGGGTAACAAGATAGTGCCCAGTGTTTCACATGTTGAACCATCCGCAACCGTGACCATAGAGCTGGCTGATTCATCGATATGATAGCCTAATTGTACCAAGCGTTCATGTGCTCCGTTTCCTATTATGGAGACCGCTGCTCCGGAATCCAGTAATCCGCATACTGTTAAGTCAAGAATGTTTATTTTCAAATACGGTCTAACATCATTGCTCTTCGGCTCAAATAATATCGAGGTGACGTGGTTATTGTTAAAATAATTTCTAACTCTTTTTAACCATGTCTCATCTGCTGAAACGACCGTTCTTTTCAACTTCCTACGATATGAGCCTATGCGTTTTTTGTACTGTGCTTTTCACGGTTCGGACACGTTCTCACAGTATATCCCACCTCTCCGCACTCGTTACATCTTATGCGTTGATCGGGACAAGTCTTTGTGTCATGTGAGGCAGATTTGCATTTTTTACATGGGTTTCTATCCTGTTCCGGTTGCCTTGCTGGTCGGAATTCCCTTCTGTTCCTTTCTGGTGCTGCTACAGCTGATACCGCTTTGGTCTGCTTTGGTTTATACACAAATTCTGGATTTAAATTTGATTGTCTTGGAGGCTCTGAGAACATTCCTGTAATCTGACGTCTTGTCTCGATTTTCCTACATTTCGCCTTCAAATCCGCCACTGTATCAAAGTCATAAAGCGCCAGTGGAACTGAAAACGTAGGGCGTATATTGTGAAGCAATATTTCGATTCGCTCCTCCTCCGAAAGAGGATTTCTTAACCGCGCAAACATTCCTGCCATTATGGCGAAGTATATATGTATAGGTTCGTCCTGGCCTTGCGTTCGAGAACGAATCTCACCTATCAGCCTATAGTCGTAGTCGGCAGGTGAGAACTCATCGATGAGCAATTCGCAAAATTCTTTCCAGGAACCCACTTGGTCCTTGACGCCCCTATACCATGCGAGTGTTTGATCAGAAAAAAAACAGAATGATGAATCTAATAAAACATGATCTTTTATGCCAAACGCCTTAGCTCGTTCATTTACTAGATCCAAAAAAGAATGAACGCTGGTCCGACCATCGTAGTGAATGTTCCACTTCACTATGTTTTCTACTCTGGGTGTGTTTACATGACAGGATTCCTTAATCTCTTCGTTTGGCTGACTATCATTTGCTTCTATTTCAGATTTCTTGAGGATAAAATTCTCCAATGTTGTCAAACACGAACTCAGTTTTGCTCTTAGTGTGGCCTTGATGTCCGAATCAACTGATTCCCCACAGATAGTACGCTCCAGTCTGTAGTACGTGTGACAGTACAATGCCTTCGCACGAGACAGCTGGTATCTTTCTCCTTTCCGCCTATAAGTTTCCAAGCTTGATTGAAGTTCTTTTATCTTTTCCACGATGATGGGCAGTTCTTCTTCCTGATTCGGGTCATCATCAATTATGTCATCAGGTGTAAACTCCTTTATCAAGGGCTTCAATTGCTTTCTTAACTTGGGAACTGTGTCTTCAGGAGACTCCGAGCGAATGCTGACTTCGTAAATCAATTCATCCCTTAATAAGGAATGTAAGTAAACAGCCTTTGTATCCATCCTAAATTAAATAGAATCCTTCAATGAATAAAAAAAACCACGCAGAGGGAAGAAAGAGAAAAAAAAAATTTTTTAAAGTCAACCGGTGAAGAACAAAAAAAAAATTAAAATAAATAAAAATTTTCAAAGTAAATAAAAATTATTAAAGTAGGTAAAACTTTACCAAAATAATGATTAAATTAATTATAAATCCGAGTCGTCAATATCTGGTTCCACTATTTTAAGAATATTACAAAATAATTATGAAGTACTTAACTTATAGTTCACTAGAGAAAAAACAATGCATTTGGTTTTATAACTTAACCTTCAATGTGTAAGTGGCCTATTATAAGTGTACTTAAATCTAATATCTTACTTTAGTAAACCATTATAAAACAATTCAAAATTCAAAATCCAAGAAACACCACAATGAAAAAAATTTAAAAAATATTCCTAACTAGATCCACGACTTTACTTCTTTGGGCGCCACTGTAAGCTTGCTCTTTTCAACCTAATGCGCTCGACTAGCCTACAGGAAAATATGATAGTAAAAAAACTGGTTAGGTTGGTAAGAAAATATCAATTATATTGTTGCTTAATAGTTACATAATAGTAGGTCACAATCTAATTTACATACAAGGAATTATGGGAACTGTCCCAGGAAAAATACCAGGAACCTAGTATATCCTCAGAACCAAATGAGTGTCAGTTGACTACTAACCTCCAGACGGAGAAAAAACATACCACATGTGGTTCCAAGGATATAAAACAAATCTAGGTTACCTGAAAATGTCTCCTAGGGATAGATCCTTTCATACAATAACCCTTATGATAATATAGTATGATTTTAATATAAATATAACATTCCTCCCAACAATGTAGAGGTAATGTCACCACATGTGTGATACAATATAACCTAATTACCAAGATAATACCTAACACCTACTCAGGGTCGTTTGACCGGTTCGGGTAAAATCGTGGATCCAGAATCAACTTACTTACTAAACGTGACGTAGGAATATAAATAACCGCCTAAGGCCCAGGGACCGGTCCGGCAACAGGTCACTCCCAGGTTGTGAATGTCAGTATAAATAATCAGAGCAGTACCTGGATATGACTGGCCTGTTTAGGCCAGGAGCAGATACCTCTGCCTGGACATCCGCTCGAACAAGGCAATCCGTACTCTCCTCCGGGTGATCTCCTTGTCCGAGCCAGATGTCCACCTCCGTAGGCTCCTGACCGCTGCCGGTGAACCAGCTCTCAACTGATGTAGACAATAGATGTCTCTGCCTCGATGCCTGTCTTGTCTTGTATTTTCTGGTATTGTATGGTGTTGTCTGGTGTTGTCTGGTGTTGTCTCGTGTTGTCTGGTGTTGTCTCCCACCTCAAAGTCACTCTATGACTATAATAGCCCTCCTCCACGACAACGATCAGATGATGTGGCACGTGGTGATTTGGTTTAATATTTCCACAATCAACTAGTCCACACTTTGTTTATGCAAGGATTTCAATCTAGTATTCTCTTTGGGACTTCCCTGGATTTATAAAGTCTCCTGCTTGAAAATGACCACGTATTTCTTGTAAAATTTTTAATCAGGACATGGTACGTGATATCTTTCCACGATTCAGATCGAAAAAGCCCCCATATTGTTTTTTTCTTTCTTTTCTCTCTGCCTATAGGGTTGGGGATGATCTGACTGCCCAAATTGTCTCTGGTTGAGTTCCGCCATGAAAACAAATGAAGATCGGCTTGTATACTCTGTGGGCGACTTTCAAAACCCCGGTAGGGTTGACAAATAGACGTTCTGGTTCAATAATAAAGATTGCCAGTGCAAATTTTCGACATGACATCTGACACAAGCAATCGACACTGCTGTGTGTTGTAGTTGCCAGTCTAAATAAAGCAATTCTATTTGTCTGCAACTAGAATTGTTTGTTACGGAAAGCTCCGTCAAACGATCAAACAATTCCTAGTGACGTGATGATTTCTGTCGCAAAAATAAGATAAAAATCTGTAGCTAGGAAAATCCGCCTTGTTACAACACAGATGAAGCTGTTCACAGAGGTGACACAGATGAAGCTGTTCACAGAGGTGACACAGATGAAGCTGTTCACAGAGGTGACACAGCCGAAGCCGTTCACAAAGGTGACACAGATGAAGCTGTTCACAAAGGTGACACAGATGAAGCTGTTCACAAAAGTGACACAGGTGAAGCTGTTCACAGAGGTGACACAGATGAAGCTGTTCACAAAGTTGACACAGATGAAACTATTCACAAAGGTGACACAGACAAAACTGTTCACAGAGGTGACACAGACAAAACTGTTCACAGACGTGACACAGACAAAACTGTTCACAGATGTGACACAGATAAAACTGTTCACAAAGTTGACACAGACAAAACTGTTCACAAAGGTGACACAGACAAAACTGTTCACAGAGGTGACACAGACAAAACTGTTCACAGAGGTGACACAAACAAAACTGTTCACAGAGGTGACACAGACAAAAGTCTTCACAGAGGTGACACAGACAATACTGTTCACAAACGTGACACAGACAAAACTGTTCACAGAGGTGACACAGACAAAACTGTTCACAGAGGTGACACAGACAAAACTCTTCACAGAGGTGACACAGACGATACTGTTCACAAACGTGACACAGACAAAACTGTTCACAGAGGTGACACAGACAAAACTCTTCACAGAGGTGACACAGACGATACTGTTCACAAACGTGACACAGACAAAACTGTTCACAAAGGTGACACAGACAAAACTGTTCACAGAGGTAACACAGCCGAAGCCGTTTACAAAGGTAACACAGCCTAAGCCGTTTACAAGTGACACAGCCGAAGCCATTCACAGAGGTAACACAGCCGAAGCCGTTTACAGAAGTGACACAGCCGAAGCCATTCACAGAGGTAACACAGCCGAAGCCGTTTACAGAGGTGACACAGCCGAAGCCATTCACAGAGGTAACACAGCCGAAGCCGTTTACAGAAGTGACACAGCCGAAGCCATTCACAGAGGTAACACAGCCGAAGCCGTTTACAAAGGTAACACAGCAGAAGCCGTTTACAAAGGTAACACAGCCGAAGCCGTTTACAAAGGTAACACAGCAGAAGCCGTTTATAAAGGTAACACAGCCGAAGCCGTTTACAAAGGTAACACAGCCGAAGCCGTTTACAGAAGTAACACAGCCGAAGCCGTTTACAAAGGTGACATAGCATTTAGGCCATTCACAAAGGTGACATAGCGGTTAGGCCATTCACAAAGGTGACATAGCACTTAGGCCATTCACAGAGGTGACATAGCGTTTAGCCATTCACAAAGGTGACATAGCACTTAGGCCATTCACAAAGGTGACATAGCGTTTAAGCCATTCACAAAGGTGACATAGCACTTAGGCCATTCACAGAGGTGACATAGCGGTTAGGCCATTCACAAAGGTGACATAGCACTTAGGCCATTCACAAAGCACCTTTCAAAAAGGTTCTGCAAGTCTCAGCCGTCCATTCTCCGCGCCATAGTAGCAGCATAAGTTCAGCAGCTGCCTCGTGGCTATCCTTTTTGATACAGTCCAGCTGGCGTTGTTGATTCGCATTCAGCAGATCATCAGTCACTCGTTGCCATCCAAATGTTAATAAGCTCTGTTGGGGCTTGTACTTTTCCAGTGCTACATCGCGCGCGAACTATCTTATACCAAGGATTGTAGCATCACACTTCCTTTTTGGAATGCTCCTGTAGTCACAAGGCATCCAACCACTGGCATTGGCATCCATATGAAGTTCAGTCGACAACGATATGGCTAAAATTTACAAATCTTGATTAGAGCTTCAAATAAAAGTTCACATTTTCTTAACAATTTGGCTATAGAAGATGTATTTCGGAATATAACGTCCAACGTATCCTGCTAAGTCAACAAACAACCGAACAAGTGGGTTTTGGTAAATTAAGTAAAACACTTTACATGAGCTCGGCCGTACCTGACCTTATCCAATAAAGCGGCTTAAGTATTCAAGTTACGATTTCAGTTTATTGAGAATACCGCGTCTCTTAAAACTTTAAGTACCTTCAACGTGTTTAACCCTTCCTTTACTGTATTAGTCATAGAACGTCAGAATTAGTGAGATTATGTATGGCGTAGACAGCTAAAAACTCGACCAAGTTCTTAGATGTAAAATTTACATTTGTGGCTGCTGCAGACCCGCCTGACTGACATGACTTACCTTAACCATCCCATGAAGATGTTAAGGCCAATGTTAATAAATAATCTTTGCGCTGACGTTCTTTCAAACAAATCTGGAGAACGCTTATCTTCAATAAATATGTGATAGGTACATACCAATACCTATTTCTTATAAATAACCAAGAACGAAATATGTATGTAGGACTTGACCAGGCCCCCGAGCACTGTCAACACTTAAAGAGCGACAGATTCGTGCCCAGTAGTGGGACTTACCATTGGTTGTTATGATGATGAGAGTTCTCAACTACTTACTCAACCCAGACAACATGCATCCTGCTTATTCCAGGAACGTTGAGTATACTCAGACCTAGATTTTACTCAAGTAATGTGTTTGTGAATCTAGAAATGACACAGCAAATGAACGACAATAGGCGAGTAAGCAGGCTTTGTCGTGGTTGCTGACAGCCGGTACCGTGGTTGCTTTAAAGCACAGCAACAGAAGAGACCAGAAAAGAGAGACTGTCTCTTTTTACCTTATTGATGTTTGTATTGATGTAGTTGCACGGTTCACATCCCCAGATTATGTAGATCTATAAAATAACACTCCGCAAAAGTTTTTCTCCGCTTTGCGCTCCAATACACTCCACAGCGAGTCGTTTTCGCAGATCATGGTTCCCACACTAAATATAATTAGTAGGGGTGGGTAGTTAAGAACCTAGAAAATCCACAACCGTTCCTAGCGCTGCCATTATCACAGCTGCATACATGGATAAAAACCGTATAAGTAAATGATCTACATTATGAACGCTGAGATCTAATTGCGTTATGTAAAAATACTTTTGCTTGGAATCAATAAATTTTTCAAGTAAATAAACAAAGGGAGACAATAATATTCACTCCTTTCCCATTATCCCAGCTAACTGGAGCTGTTGAAGGGTCTGTAAGGGTTTAAGGTTTGTTCGCAAATCGGTAAAAATTCTACCGGCAAGCGATGAGACGAAGCGTGGCAATTGGCTTTGGACTGTGTTCTATATGGTTAACCACCCCAATTACGGAGTAATGACCTACCTTAATTGTACGCATTAAGTTAGGAGCTATACAAATAAACCAGTGTGCATTATGCCGTCTTTCATTGCGTACGCGCCACCCTACTCGAATATTTAACAGTGACGACGAGGACCCACGTTATCGTTAAAAATGTTCGGAAATAACTCCGCGTTGGGGGCTATCGCCTGTTTTGATCACCTCACCCAGGATTGGAAGCTGTACAAAGGCAGACTTCAGCAGTGGTTCATCGCTCACGGTATCGGCGAAGGGGCCGAAGCGAACAAAACAGCGATCAAGCAGAAGGCCATATTGCTAAGCGCACTCACAGAAAATACATTTCAGTTGGCGTGTAATCTGGCATCGCCGAGTGAACTAAGTCATATGAGGAAATCGTGAAGCTTTTCGACGATCATTTCCTACCTAAGCGTTGCGGGTTTGCAGAAAGGCACAAGTTTTACACAGCTGTGCAGCAGCCCGGGGAGTCGTACTCGCAGTGGGCTGCGCGGTTACGTGGCCTCGCTACCTACTGTGGCTTCAGGAACATTGAAGACCTACTTCTGGATAAGTTCGTCATGGGAATGTTACCAGGCCCGGAGCGGGAAAAACTTTTCTCAAAGGACGTAGACCAGATGACGCTGAGCAAAGCGGTTGATTTAGCGGAAAGTGTCCGCTGCGCCCGTGCCGGCGCTCACGTGGCGCAAACGGGTGTTGTTGAAACCAACCAAGACGCCATCGCCGGGGCTGTTTTCAAGATTAATCAAAAAACTAACAAGTGTTCTGTTTGCGGTTATAAAAACCATAAAACTTCCGAATGTCGTTTTGCTAATTACATGTGTAAATTGTGTAACAAAAAAGGTCATCTCCGTAAGATGTGTCCAAACAAGAAAGTGAATTACGTTGAGCAAGGTAACACCGATGACGAGGAAGACGATGGTGAGTTACTTTTGAATATTAATTGCTGTCGTGAGGTGCCGATGACCGAAATGGTGAGCTTGGGAGGCAAAAACATTAAATGCGAAATAGACAGCGGTTCGCCGGTTTCTGTAATTTCTTATAGCTTATACAAACAGTACTTTCACGAAATTCCGTTATCAGCACCTACAAAAAAATTATTAACCTATACTAGTACCAAAATGTTGGTAAAAGGATGTATGTATATAAATATAACCTATTTGAACCGCACAGTAAAAATGCAAGTTCATGTCATTTGTAATGGCGGCCCGCCACTTTTAGGCCGTGACTTTATGCGAACGTTTGATCTGCGCATAATGTCCGCGCTAAATCGCTGTTGCAACATCGCAAGTGAAGATGAGAATGTCAATATTAAAAATTTAATGAGCGCATTTCCAAACATATTTTCAGATAAACTATAAATATAAAAAAGGATGTTTTACTAAATTCGACATTTCGTTACCCTTACAGCCTGATTCAAAACCAATATTTTTTAAATCTCGCCCAGTCCCTTTCGCTTTAAAAGATAAAGTCGATAAAGAACTGAGCAGATTAGAATCCCTAGGAATCCTAAAACCGGTTACATATTCAGAGTATGCGTCACCGATCGTCCCCGTGTTGAAAAAAGATGGCAGTGTACGAATTTGTGCTGATTATTCTGTCACCATCAATAAACAGATACTTGTAGAAAAGTATCCTCTTCCCACCTCGCAGGAATTATTTGCCAAGTTACACGGCGGTGAAGAATTTAGTAAATTAGATTTATCGATGGCCTATAATCAGCTCAAAATTCACGAAAATTCGCAAAAAGTTACATGTGTAAATACGCCACGCGGATTATATAATTATACTCGACTAATTTTTGGATTAGCTAGCTCAGCTTCAATTTTTCAACGAGTTATTGATTCTATAGTAGGCAACATGGACGGAGTCTTAGTTTTTCAAGACGATGTATGTATAACAGGTAAAAACAAGTCACAGCACATGTTTAGGTTAAAAGAGGTTTTAAAACGGTTAGAAGATGCTGGTTTTACGTTAAGGAAAGATAAGTGCACGTTTTTCCAAAAAGAAATTTCATACTTAGGGTACATAATTGATAAAAATGGTATAAAAAAAGATCCTAGTAAAGTCAATGCAATTTTGAAGGCGACTGTACCTAAAAATGTAGGTAACCGAACTTCAGTCGTTTCTCGGTTTAATAAATTACTACCGTAATTTTACACCAAATGCATCATCAATATTAAACCCTTTACACCAATTATTAAAAAAAGATAACAAATGGTTATGGGGTACTGAACAAAATAATGCTTTTGAAAATATAAAAAAATTATTAACATCGGATAAAACTCTTGCGCATTTTGATAACAACGCAAAAATAATTTTAACTGTCGATGCTTCTCCGGTAGGTCTAGGTGCAATTTTATCACAGATAGGTAGTAACGGCGTAGAACAACCTATCTCATACGCTTCTCGATCGCTAACCGCAGCTGAGCAAAAGTATTCTCAAATTCAAAAGGAAGCTACCGCTATAATCTTTGGTGTGAAAAAGTATCACCAATACCTGTACGGTAGAAGCGAACCTTTTATCTTGCGCACAGATCATAAACCGTTAACAGTAATATTCGGTGCTAAACGTGGCATTCCAGAAGTTTCTGCGAATAGGTTGCAAAGATATGCCATATTTTTGAGTGCATATAATTATTCAATCGATTATATCAGTAGCTCAGCCAATACAGCGGATTTCTTATCGCGCGCGCTTCCGAACAATAGCCCAGCGCGCCACTCGCACGAGGCGGAGGGGTGCGGGCGGGAGGTCGCCGCATATGTTAATTTCGCATTAGAGGGATGTCTGCCTGTTTCAGATAAAGATTTGAAACGTGAAACTATAAACGATCCCGTATTAAGTATAGTTATGAATCTAGTATTACGGGGCTGGCCACCTAAAATAAAAGATGACTTAATTAGACCATATTTTTTGTGCAGAACGCAACTGTCAGTTGAAAACGGAATCTTAATGAGAGGTCATAAGGTAGTTATTCCCTCAGCACTGCGACATAAAATGTTAGAAGAGCTACACAGTTCTCATTTTGGAATAATAAAGATGAAGGCTGAGGCTAGGTCACGGTTCTGGTTTCCGGGCATTGATAGGGCACTTGAAAATTTAGCAAGTGCATGCGAGGTGTGCGCCCTCCTGCGCCCCTCCCCGCCCCGCGCGCCGCTGGCGCCCTGGCCGCCGTCACCGCACCCGTTTCATAGGATTCATATGGATTTTCTAGGCCCTATGCATAATAAAATGTTTCTTATTATTATAGACGCATATTCAAAATGGGTAGAATGTTACGACATGAATAATAATATAACTAGTAAGGCGGTTATTTCAAAATTATGTGATTTTATGTCAAGGTTCGGAATACCGAACACAGTTGTGACTGATAACGGAACTTCGTTCACATCGCAGGAAATAGCAAATTTTTGCAAACTAAACAATATTAAACAAATGTTTTCACCTGTATATCACCCCATGAGTAATGGTCAAGCTGAATCATTTGTTAAAATTATAAAAACAGGAATTAAATCGATTTTCATGACGCGGGGCACTAAAGAAAATTTTCAAAACAACCTATTAAAATATTTATTTGATTATCGTAACTCATGCAATAGCACCACAGGAACGTCTCCAGCTCAGTTAGTTTTCGGTCGGAAGCTACACTCGCGATTAGACTTAGTTACACCGAATAACCTCGAAACTTCTTCGTTATCGGAGTTACCTGCTCTTATTACGAAAAAACAGTGCTCACAGGTTAAAAACTTTGGTGGTACATTACGAAATGATTTTAAACCGGGTGAAACAGTCTGGTTTAAAAACTACATAAACAAACAGAAATATATTTGGTCTAAAGGACAGATCATTAAAAAAATAGGTAAAGTTATGTATGAGATAAAACAAGTAGATAGTGAAAAATGTATAATGAGACACAAAAACCAATTATACTTAAATAAATCAAAGAGCGCCGCTCATGATCCAGTGGAGGACGTGTGGGATGTTACTTCACCCCAGGACGGGAGAGAAAATATGTACAACAGCAGCAGCAGCGACACTGAGAGTGAGACCCTGTCGCGGCCATCATCGCCGACCGACATGGAGCCCCAGGCTGACGGTACCCGAGACACGTCTAATGCCACGGCAAACGAAACAGTCGAGGATTCTCAAAATAACAGCAGGTCAGCAAGCAGCAGCCCACGGACTCCGTCACCCCGGCCACCGCGGACGTCCGACTCATCCAGCATGTACAGCCCAGCTGCGACGCCGACCAGTTCCGAGGCATCGACTGTTATCTTCAGCACACCGCAGTCCACTACACACGATGATGATGATGACCACTCCCACACGCCACAGCCGGATCGACCGCGTAGAAATAAACAAAAAATAGATTATAAGAATTTCTATTGATGTTGTAATAATAGGTAATATATGTATCTGTATTGATCAGTTTTGTCAGAGGGGGAAAAGTGTTCTATATGGTTAACCACCCCAATTACGGAGTAATGACCTACCTTAATTGTACGCATTAAGTTAGGAGCTATACAAATAAACCAGTGTGCATTATGCCGTCTTTCATTGCGTACGCGCCACCCTACTCGAATATTTAACAGACTGTAATGTCTCTAATTCGATCTAAAGTATTGTTCTGCGAGCTAAATTAACGATCAGGTGATACATGACCTACTTCCGAAACGTACGGGAACTACCGTCCGGTATGCGGGTAGAACCATTATTTCTTGTTCTTGTTCTGCTTATAAAATGATTTCGATCATTATTCGAAACATATACATTACTACAATTATTCGAACTATCAAGTAGGTGTTCATGTGACTTTTTATTCCACTCGACCTACTTCTAGTACACAAGATAGTGATTTAAGTCAATAATCTCGAATGTAAGATCGAAAAGTTTGTCTTAACATTGTAATGAACTTAGCACTTACCCAAAGAAATCACACAAACCAAACAAACGAAATAAATACCTCAAATTACTTAGAAAAACTGTCAGGAATATAATTATAGACAAAGCGGTCGTAGCAACGTTTGCACAGATCCAACTTCTGATCTTATAAAACACAAATTATATTTATTTAGAAACATACAAAACTATCCAATGACGTAATAATATTCACAAACTACTATTTTAATGTCTATATGACACGTCCGTCTCGCACAAAAGCCACGCTCCGAATGCCCGGCCGACTCGGCGCTGCGCTGCCATCTATGCAGTTGCTTTGTTTTGCAAATATCTTGTAAGAATATATTATTTATTTATATATGAAATAATAATTATATACGTATAACAAAACAAAACGATATCCGGTATACACAAAACAGATTATCAGACCATAATTCGTAAACAGTAAAGAAGAAGTCTTTTATAAATGCACATACCTACTTTGTAAACACTTAATACACATATAAAATGGGGAATTTATATCTTATAAAATAGACATGTTATGTTTAAAACGATTTAAAAAATAATTCAATTTTTTGTAATTAAAATGTTATAATGTTACTATAATTAACCCTATATAATAATATAAAGCTATATTAATTGAAACATTTGTATTTTCTATCTATTGAATGAAATTAATCAATCAATACAATACAATGTAGTATTGTCCTTTAATAGGTAAATCATTTATCATATATAATTATAAGATAAGATAAGATAAGATTTATTATATTATAATAATGATGTTATGTTTTAAGTACTTACATTATTTACATTTATATACCTGTACTTTAGGTGATAACGAAGTAGTAGATAGGTACATAGTTATTATTCTTTGATATACTGATTTGATTTTAATTAAGATGCTTATGATAAACTTTAAGATTAAGTATTTTATATAAAGTGATGGATGTGTAGTTGTACTTCAGGGACGAAGTACGTGTCAGTCTGGCCGTATGAGATAAATATATAATAAAATAATGTACTGTTTAAAAGAATCTATTTCAAAAACAAAGTAATTAAACCTAAATACTTGTAACCATAAATCTTTGTTCTTAATGTGAGAACTTCTTAGCATTCTACAAAGCAATTGATATTTTTTGAGACGGTACTCGAGATACCAATGGTTCAGCTTTCAAAATGTATAAGTTAACCTTTTTTTTATTGATTTGGCTATGAGAACCAATGACTGACATAAAAAAGTGTTGTATACCTTTTCAAATTGGATATATGGAGCCCGGATGGGAAGGGCTAGCCACTTCTGGCTCAGCTGTCGCCTAAGACAAAGCTAAGTATTTCTCTGTATAGAATTGTTGTTCAAATTGTAATCGATAATTGTATTTATGAAAGTATTTGTGTCAAAGCATAATAATTACTTATGTAAAAGTAAAGTAATTATGTTAATTGTAAAAGCACAACAAACAAAGTTTATTTAATATTAATTCCTATTTAAAGTACATAAATTGATTGTATCTAATTTTGAATTATTCATTTTTGAAATTATAAGTTTGTTGTGATGAAGTAATACTTCTTTTCTTTATTTTCCTCCTAGTTTAGTTTACCCATGATAGGTATAATTATAGAAATCTAACACGCTCAACAGGCTCACCTAACAAGGAAATACTTTTAGTATAATGTAAATTCGCTAAACGATGTTTCGTACCTAAAATCAAAAACTTAGTTTTCAGCGGGTTAAGAACCAAGCTGTTTTCAAGAGCCCAATTTGCTATTTCCATCAAATCGTCATTAATATTAAGTATAGCAGAATCAATGTCAGACGGCTTAGCGGACAGATAAATCTGTACGTCATCAGCGTATATATGGTACCTACAATTTCGAATGCGTTTTACGATGTCAGCAGTGTATATGGAAAACAAAATAGGACCTAAGATAGATCCTTGCGGGACACCTCTATCTACAATAACCTGATAAGAGCAGATATTTGTACCATTTTTTGCGATTTTTACAAACTGACTTCGCCCACAAAGATAGCTATGAAAAAATTTTACTGTGTCACTGTCGAAACCATAGTAACTGAGCTTAGATAACAATAGAGTTAAGTTTAAGGAGTCAAAAGCACGAGAGAAATCTAACAATACTAGCAGTGTAACCATACCTTTGTCCTCTGCATCAATAATTACAATTACAGCAAGTAATTCACAGCTTGATAATTAGATACAAATAATAAGTAATTCGAGTAAATTCTTATTTTAATTTTCTTATTCTTTCTAAATAAGAAAATCATTGATAAAGTGTAGAAACAAATTTTGATCAATATAAAGTTATTTATTCCATGATATGAAATATTACGAGTATATATTACGCATATTATGCGCTATTACTTATATGATTTATGTTACATAAATATGACATATTTTATTATTCGAGTTACGAATAGGTATCTATATCCTGTTATTTATTTTTTAATTAAAAATAGGTTAAGTTTATAAAAACCAAGTTATCAGTTTCCACTTGCTATCAAGGTCTTATAGATATTGGTCTATTGGTCCATATTTAAATGACGCAGGTACTTTAAATATGAGCTCTCGTAGACGGTTACACATGGCTGTTCTTGTACACAGCATCATGACTACTAGAGCACCTGAATATCTTTATATTAAACTAGATCGAACCCGAAGTAAATATAGTACTCGGCCTACTAGGGACTTGCTGCATTACAGCAAGGTTAAAACTGCTGCGTTCAGGGGTAGTTTCCGGTATCGGGCGACTAAATGTTGGAATAACATACCCCCACCACTTCGTCTTTTAAAATCTAAATTTAGTTTCAAAAGTAAAATTAAGTTGCACATCTTAAATAGTCAAAAAATTGGATTGCCCGATACAAATGCACCGTTTTGTTGCTAGTAGACCCGAATTAATTTAATTGTTTAATTTTATTATAATAATAGAATATTTATTTATTAATATTTATTAAAAGAATCATAAAAATTATTTAATTACCTATTTATTATTTTTGTAATTTTTTTTACCTAACAATTTTACATTATATAAATAAGTATGCATTTTATTTCATTAACCAAAAAAAAATATTATTATTTTACTAATTTAATTTATCTTATGTATTCATTTTATGTATCTTGTATGTATATTTACTATTATCATCTTATATGCACCGTTTAGATTCTGTTGCCCAGTCTCTTAAGAGGCTGGTGCCCTCAGTTTTTGAAGGTTAAAGTACATATTTTCTAATTATTTTATTACACTTTATTAGATACTGTTATTAGACGTGTCTCACAAAGTCTTTTGACTAAGAGGTCGCGGCAGAATATCAGCGTTTACTGGTAACCTAGTGAACACAATGCTGAGCCGTAGCCTATTTACTGCTGTAGCACACATTCTCCCTATAATTTATTTTTAATTATTATTTCTACTAGTTTTGTTTTGTATATGTATAGTAGTGTATTACTGTGTACTGTTCCTTTATGTGTGTGTTTGGTAGTAAATAAATGTATGTCTATGTCTATGTCTATGTCTATGTCTTCGGACCTTCTAACCAAATCAAAATTTTTCCATAATAGTTTTTGTGAAAAAAATATGGAACATAGATTACGAGAACCAAATCTAAACATGAATTTTAATTATGTACGACGGCAGTCGTGTTTTCAGAAGTAACTTTCTTAAAAATACCGGTTTGAAATATTTTGAAAAAATATTAATTTCTTTATAGGGCTGTTAGCAGCCATTAAAATTAATGTGTTTTTCCCTTTCCATATCAAGACCACTGGCCGCTGGCAGCATTCCCATGCTGAGTACCCCGTTTTTGAGGAGTCAGAAAATATTTCAATCCAGCACCTGTCATCTAAAAATTGTGTGCATCAATTTATAAATTATTTTTAGTTTAAGTTATTGTCAGAAAAGTATATCTTTCTTCAATAGCTTTATAGGTGTATAATCACCCGAATTCAATATCTAGACAGCAAAATAATCCCTGCATTTCAATGGCTATGATAAAATGTACATAGTTGAATAAATTAATGTTGATAAATTCCAATAACTGTTTTCTTAATTCATCCTGAAATGCAACATCATAAAACAGCCCCAAAGGAACGAAATTTATTTGACGGTATTAAAATACCTGTTTAATCTTGTCGTCAATAAAGATTAACTTAAAAAGTACAAACATTGTCTCAATAAATTCAACATTTCGTATGCACTCATTATACCTTTATAATCAATGAGATTTGAATCATCTCGTAAATTCCATAAATCCTATAATAATTTATTTAATAATTTATTATTGTCAAGGAAGCCCTTTAGATATGAAAGGCTTAGATATAAACAGCACAGCATTCGTTTACTTTGTAATCCCATAAAAATCTCAAGGTACTTGTTACTTTCCAGGAAATAAATAGGTAATACATTTTTGTATAATAATATGATAAAATAAAAAGCGTGTAACCTTTGGGGAAGTTAGGTAGGTACTTTGTATAAAGTATGTAAAACGTTTATTGTAAAATATACAACTCGTTTAATATCTAATGATGTGTTAGGGTTTTTTGACTTAGAAGTCTAATTTTAAAATTGTTCATGTGATCATGAACCTGTTCTTAGGTAATTTTACCTTTACGTAGTCATTAAAATAGATACGACATCATTTAAATCAAATTCTTAATTAATGATTTTTTGTTGTTGGTTGTTACTAAGAAACCTTCCTCTGGAGGATAGTTTTTTATGACCAGAATTGATCTAGAAAATTATCCTATTGATAATAGGTGCTTCCAGAAGCTGTCTGTCAGCTTCTGGTCTATAGCAGAATTTGCAAATAAGGTAATTATTTTACTTCGCACCAGTACGAGTGAGCGCGCTAGATGTGCGGTTCCTTTCATGATAGCTGCTTTCGCTGACTTAAAGATCCTATAGATATTGTCTACACAAGGATACCATATCTATTTTTGTGTGAACCAACTAGGTTCCTGCTTGAAACTAGGCTAGTATTAACTAGACTTGAGTATTTATATAATGTTTATGCGCATTATCTTAAGGCTTCCAGGGCCTGTAAAATTGTTTTAAATAGTTTCTCCTTTGTAAATAGCTAACGAATTAATGGCGTGTTTTATCTGAATTTTCAGTTTTTACGTTTCATTGTTGTTAAATTTATTATAGTGGATTTGACATTAGTCCTTAGATAGCTCTGATTAATCGGAGCTCTGAATAATATGCAATTTCCGAAATGCGATTGCGTTAAAGTGGGTACCTACTTTTAACAATACTGTTTTGCTGGTAATATTTTAAACCATTGTGTGGTGATATGAGTGGATAAAGCAAGACCTCTGGCCTTGAAGCATTTGTTATCTATATAACCTCTCATGCCGATGGGTTTTATCCCAGAATAATAGGAATGCCATTCTCCAATGCAGATTTTTCTGCTATTAAGTTCTGTTGATTTCCAACAACACCATCAACCATGGTTGGTTTTTATCCGCGCTTGCGCCGGACATGTACGTACGTAGGTACCACAGGAATTTTACAGGGCCATATGCACTACAGATGAAAAAAAATGGTTGATCCATACACAGCTACTGTGATTTTTTCACAACGTTAGGGCATACAGGAGATACTGATTTTTCTAGCCCCTTCAATGGGATAAAACAATCAACCAACCTTTTATACAAAAAAGTAAGCTTATAGCATACTTATATTATTTGCTCGCCAGATTATATTCCTTATCAACATAAATGTCATAGTGAAAGGATGAACATATTATGCTAACAGTTACCGTTAGCTATTAGTGTTGCGCACGCATTATAGCAACGCGTTTGCGCGCCGGGCACAAAACCGGTTTATCGAGGGGACCGAGTGGCGCTCGGGCAGCGTATGGTGCCACAGCATATGTAACAGTGAGTAGGCGTTGAGCCTTAGACTCGCGTTCTATTTATAGATTATTCAGGAAAATACATTAACAAGTTGTTTGTTTCTTACTGTTGACATATTAATAGCTTTCCGAGACGTTCATATTGAAATAAACGGCCAATACACGAACCTTATTTACGTAGACTAAAACTTTTTTTATAGTAAAATTTCCGAGACGTATTGAGAAATTTCTAAACTGAGGTATTTTATTCGTTACCAAAACGAGTAATTTAATAAGGTCTACTGTTATAGGTTTTTTCGCTCGAATAGCATAGATAGTTTTTTCGCAGGCGTCCTTATGCGTAAAAAATTTATTGTGTGTGTATTCACTGAGAGCGCCAGGTCTAGAGGCCGTCGTTGGTTGCACGCGCGGAAAACCTCGCAGGTTACCATATGCGTTGACCGTTTTGGCGAGAAAGTTATAACTTTTTTGATCAAGAGATCCTTTATTCATTAGATATAAAAATATTGGGTGACGGTTGTCATTGGCTGTCCGCTCGGAGAATCCCGCAGATTTCCATATGCGAGTCTGGCCCATGGGGCGAGAAAACTCTCAACTCCATCATTTGATAATTAGATAAAGATATTTTGTGATACCATCACACTAAGAGCATAAGGCCGGGCGGCCGTCATTGGCTGTATGCGCGGACAACCCCGCGGGTTACCATGTGCATTGGCCTTTTGGGCGAGAAAATTCTCGATTATTTGCTCGTTACATATAAAGATTGGGTGACGGTAGTCACTGAGAGCGTACCGGTCATCGTTGGCTGTACGCGCGGATAAATCCCACAGATTTCCATATGCGTTGGCCGATTGGGCGAGAAAGTTCTCGAACATTTGCTCGTTATGTAATTTTGATACTTTGTTGTTACATATATCACTGCACTTACCGCAACTGGAAATATTTTGATGAATCTTCAGAATCGAACGACGAAATTATCCTTCGGCGAGTATTTCACTAGTTTAACAAATTTCCTTAAATTTCTTCCAACACTTTCTTCTTTGCAACGCTTCCACATGAACATTTCTACGTCGAACATTTCAACGAAGTAAGAAATAGGAAGCGAACGTGCGGAGCGATCGACACTAAAATCACGAATGACGGGACGGTGGGCAGTAGATAAGTAGGTCACAGAAATAAAAAATATCTTTTTACCCTCAAATAGTGATGCGGAGTGATGGTTACTGGATCATACTACTACAAGTCAAATGAAAACAACAATAATTCTTTTCAGTTACTCATTTCTCGAACAAACCACGAAGTATAATTATGATAGAACTTCACGTACAGGTAAGTTCGTTTAATCATTAATAATGTGATCAGTAACGTCAAGTAAAGCTGTAGCAGTACTGCGTCCCCTTCTAAAACCGGATTGTAATTCAGGTAGTATATTGTTAATTTCTAGAAACTCTACCAACTGAGATGAAACTACCTTTTCAAGTATTTTCGAAACACATGGCAAGATACTAATTGGCCTCAAATCTTTAAGTGTAAGCGCATTAGATGTTTTAGGAAGAGGAAGGACAGAAGCCACTTTCCAAGCATTAGGAAATGTCGAAGTTAAAATAGATGTGTTCACTATATAAGTAATCACCTCTAGTGATTGAGGTAGAGTCAGGAACAACATTTTTAGACTAATACCATCAGTCCCTTCTGCATTAGACTGTAAAGCCGAAATAATTTTAGCTACAACATCATTACTAACCGTAGACAAAGTAAAAACTGCTTTGCAGTATCTGTGAAATTCAAAATAAGTGAGCTGAGATATATTAATGACAAGAGAACCTGGAATGTCTAAAAAATGTTTATTTATGATATTCGGACACGAAAATTGTGAAGGCAATTCCTCCTTTTTTGAACGCAGAATTGTTGATTTTAAGTTTTTCCATAGGTATTTAGGATTATGAATTTGACTATTAATATTTCGATTAAAATAAGACATTTTCTCATAAAAAAGCCCCTTGTTTACAACTTCCTTCATGTCTTTATAGTATTGTTTCTTAACTGCTAATTTAGTTTTCCTAGAATCAGTGAGAGCGGCGTCTCTAAGTTCCATCATTTTTCGTATTGTTGGTGTTATCCAAGGATACGTCTGATCTTCAACACAAATAGTTTTTACGGGTGCATGCATGTTAAATAAGTGAAGTATGTAACCATTAAAAGTGTCAACCAAATCATCAACACTACCAATGGAAAGCATTCTCGCTTGATTTTAAACTCGCAAACCAGTAAATCGTGTCCCGCAAGTTGTCCTACTGGATCGTGTATTATTCTATTCGACCATAGGTTAGTGCATATTACATCAAGTAGAGATTCAGACGAGTCAGTAAAGTGAGTAGGCATAGTTACTAGCTGTGATAGTCCAAGAGTATTTAGAAAAACATTAAATTTACTAAGCTTAAAATTATCATTAATATTAAAATCTCCTAGTAAGATAATAAAATCACATTTAGGACTAGAATTAACTGAATCAGTGAGTGCATCAAAAAATAGATCGACATTCAGACGAGGAGGCCTGTACGCTGTTCCAACAACGAGCTTTTTACCTCTGACTGTTAAAGTAAGCCACATTTGTTCAACCGAGGAGTGTGAAGGATCAACAGGATGCTTCCAAATGCGGGCTGCGACCCCTTTTCTTACATAAAAACCTACTCCTCCACCACGGCTGGCAATCGCAGCTGGCCTAGGTACGTGACGCAGACTGTAATTGGGAATTATAGGTGCACGCTCATCTTTTGTACTATTCAACCAAGTCTCATTTATTGCGATGAGGTCCATTGGATACCTATCAAACGCAGCAATAATATTATCATGGTTGGTGCCTAAAGATCCCGGATTATACAAACCAACCATAAAGTTTTTAATAGACATTGTTAAGCATTTTAAGGTTTACAGTATCTGTTGTATTATAACAAAAATAACAAGGAAAATAAACTAAAGATCTACAATCATAAATCGAAACAATCAAGGATGAAAAATAATAAACGTAACAGAATAATAGTACACATTGATACCAATCAAATATAGTAATACTTGAGTTACAGAAATATAAACATGAGTTACAGAAATATAAACAAGAGTTACAGAAATATAAACATGAGTTACAGAAATATAAACATGAGTTACAGAAATATAAACATAAGTTACAGAAATATAAACATAAGTTACAGAAATATAAACATGAGTTACAGAAATATAAACATAAATTAACACGACAGAACGACGACTTAGCAACTAACGTTCCCACAGCACCAATGAAATCAAACAGATTTGGCGCCAAAAACACGTACCACATCATCCTCAGAACGGAACTGATAGCGATCCTTCCCATCAGCTTCCCTGGCGAAGACTCTTCCTTTCGCTGTCCAGGAGTAACGCCAATGACATCTTCGACATTCTTCACGAACCCGATGGAATATAATGCGGTTCGTGCGAGTGAGGCGTTTTATATTATTATATTATATCTATATATATAAAAGAAAGTCGTGTTAGTGCCTGAACTTATAACTCGAGAACGGCTGAACGGATTTGGCTGAAACTTGGTGGGGAAGCAGCTTAGAACCGGGGGAAGGACATAGGGTACATAGTTTTTACCGCGGGAAAATCTAACATAATGCGGGCGAAGCCGCGGGCGGAAAGCTTGTTATATTATTATATTATTTATATTTATATTATTACCACTCACTCACTGACTCACTCATTGACATAATTGTTCTCCCTGTTGGTGGATGGGAAGGTATATTTTTTTTTGCAGAATCGTGTAGAGGGGGTCCGGGTGAGTGGGGGAAAATTCCGACTTTTTCAAATTTCCCCCTCCCCCTCCCCCTCCCCTATGGTATCTTCATAACGGTAGCACCTTGACTCAAAATTTTTTCAAAGTCGTGTAGAGGAGGATAGATAGTTTTGAAAAGCAAAAAAAAATTGTCCCCCTCGCCCCCCTAGACCCCCTTTTTAATGAAAAAACTGATTTTTTTATCGGGTGGAGCATTGCGGCGAGCGAAGCGAGCCGCGATGCGACCACGGGGAACAGCTCGGCGAGCGAAGCGAGCCGTGCTGTGACCCCCGGAAAGTCCCCCTTGTCCCCCCTCCCCCAAAAATTCGACATGGGTGTCGTTTCCGACTAATATGGGGGTGAGGATCACGAATTTGATGATGGCGCGTGGGTCGGATTGCGGTGAGCGAAGCGAACCGCAATGCGACACACGCCACGCAGCAAGGCGAGCGAAGCGAGCCTTGCTGTGTGTGCGTGTATGGCACCACGACCGGGATCGTATTGCGGTTAGCGAAGCGAACCGCAATGCGACCACGGGCATCAGCTCGGCGAGCGAAGCGAGCCGTGCTGATGCCCGTGGTGTACTGATATGGGTATCGTTTCCGACTAATATGGGGGTGAGGATCACGAATTTGATGACGGCGAGCGTGGGTCGGATTGCGGTGAGCGAAGCGAACCGCAATACGACTCACGCCACGCAGCAAGGCGAGCGAAGCGAGCCTTGCTGCGTGTGTTGACCACGACCACGGGGAACAGCACGGCGAGCGAAGCGAGCCGTGCTGTGACCCCCAGACCCCCCTGAATACCCTCCCCAATCACAAATTGACATGAATGTCGATTTCCATCGCAGTTATCTATTACTCTTGATTATCGATTTCCACCAAAAAAAACTTGTAGGTACCAAAACCCCCCCCCAATTTTAGAATACATGCGAGCTGCTTGCAGCTCGCACACTCACGACCCACTAGTTATATTATATAAAGCTGGATTACCACTGACTCATTGACATAATTGTTCTCCCTGTTGGTGGATGGGAAGGTATATTTTTTTTTGCGGAATCGTTGAGGGGAACACCTGGTGAGTTGGGGAAAATTCCGACTTTTTCAAATTTCCCCCTCCCCCTCCCCCTCCCCTATGGTATCTTCTAAACGGTAAGACCTAGAGGACAAATTTTTTCGCAGTCGTGTAGAGGAGGATAGATAGTTTTGAAAAGCAAAAAAAGTTTGTCCCCCTCGCCCCCCTAGACCCCCTTTTTAATGAAAAAACTGATTTTTTTATCGGGTGGAGCATTGCGGCGAGCGAAGCGAGCCGCGATGCGACCACGGGGAACAGCTCGGCGAGCGAAGCGAGCCGTGCTGTGACCCCCGGAATGTCCCCCTTGTCCCCCCTCCCCCAAAAATTCGACATGGGTGTCGTTTCCGACTAATATGGGGGTGAGGATTATGAATTTGATGACGGCGGGCGTGGGTCGGATTGCGGTGAGCGAAGCGAACCGCAATACGACACACGCCACGCAGCAAGGCGAGCGAAGCGAGCCTTTGCTGCGTGTGCGTGTACGGCAGCACGACCGGGGTCGTATTGCGGTGAGCGAAGCGAACCGCAATGCGACCACGGGCATCAGCTCGGCGAGCGAAGCGAGCCGTGCTGATGCCCGTGGTGTACTGATATGGGTATCGTTTCCGACTAATATGGGGGTGAGGATTACGAATTTGATGACGGCGCGCGTGGGTCGGATACGACACACGCCACGCAGCAAGGCGAGCGAAGCGAGCCTTGCTGCGTGGCACGCCCCCAGGCCCACGCCCACGCCCCCACGTCCCACGCCCCCAGGCCCCCTGAATACCCTTCCCATCAAAAATTTGACTTGAATGTCGATTCCAATCGCAATAATTTCTTTCTTGATTATCGATTTCCACCAAAAAAAACTTGTAGGTACCAAAACCCCCCCCAATTTTAGAATACATGCGAGCTGCTTGCAGCTCGCACACTCACGACCCACTAGTTATATTATATAAAGCTAAATTACCACTGACTCACTGACTCACTCATTGACATAATTGTTCTCCCTGTTGGTGGATGGGAAGGTATATTTTTTTTTGCAGAATCGTTGAGGGGAACACCTGGTGAGTGGGGGAAAATTCCGACTTTTTCAAATTTCCCCCTCCCCCTCCCCCTCCCCTATGGTATCTTCTAAACGGTAAGACCTAGAGGAAAAATTTTTTCACAGTTGTGGAGAGAAGGACAGATAGTTTTGAAAAGCAAAAAAAGTTTGTCCCCCTCGCTCCCCTAGACCCCCTTTTTAATGAAAAAACTGAAATTTTTATCGTGTGGAGCATTGCGGCGAGCGAAGCGAGCCGCGATGCGACTACGGGGAACAGCGCGGCGAGCGAAGCGAGCCGTGCTGTGACCCCCGGAATGTCCCCCTTGTCCCCCCTTCCCCAAAAATTCGACATGGGTGTCGTTTCCGACTAATATGGGGGTGAGGATCACGAATATGATGACGGCGCGCGTGGGTCGGATTGCGGTGAGCGAAGCGAACCGCAATGCGACACACGCCACGCAGCAAGGCGAGCGAAGCGAGCCTTGCTGTGTGTGCGTGTATGGCAGCACGACCGGGGTCGTATTGCGGTGAGCGAAGCGAACCGCAATGCGACCACGGGCATCAGCTCGGCGAGCGAAGCGAGCCGTGCTGATGCCCGTGGTGTACTGATATGGGTATCGTTTCCGACTAATATGGGGGTGAGGATTACGAATTTGATGACGGCGAGCGTGGGTCGGATTGCGGTGAGCGAAGCGAACCGCAATGCGACACACGCCACGCAGCAAGGCGAGCGAAGCGAGCCTTGCTGCGTGTGTGGCACCACGATCACGGGGAACAGCACGGCGAGCGAAGCGAGCCGTGCTGTGACCCCACGCCCCCAGGCCCTCCTGAATACCCTCTTCTTATCTTAATTTCGTCTTGATTATCGATTTCCACCAAAAAAAACTTGTAGGTACCAAAACCCCCCCCCAATTTTAGAATACATGCGAGCTGCTTGCAGCTCGCACACTCACGACCCACTAGTTATATTATATAAAGCTAAATTACCACTGACTCACTGACTCACTCATTGACATAATTGTTCTCCCTGTTGGTGGATGGGAAGGTATATTTTTTTTTGCAGAATCGTTGAGGGGAACACCAGGTGAGTTGGGGAAAATTCCGACTTTTTCAAATTTCCCCCTCCCCCTCCCCCTCCCCTATGGTATCTTCTAAACGGTAAGACTAGAGGAAAAATTTTTTCACAGTCGTGTAGAGGAGGATAGATAGTTTTGAAAAGCAAAAAAAGTTTGTCCCCCTCGCCCCCTTAGACCCCCTTTTTAATGAAAAAACTGTTTTTTTTATCGGGTGGAGCATTGCGGCGAGCGAAGCGAGCCGCGATGCGACTACGGGGAACAGCTCGGCGAGCGAAGCGAGCCGTGCTGTGACCCCCAGAATGTCCCCCTTGTCCCCCTTGTCCCAAAAATTCGACATGGGTGTCGTTTCCGACTAATATGGGGGTGAGGATTACGAATTTGATGACGGCGCGCGTGGGTCGGATTGCGGTGAGCGAAGCGAACCGCAACCCGACACACGCCACGCAGCAAGGTGAGCGAAGCGAGCCTTGCTGCGCGTGCGGGTATGGCAGCACGACCGGGGTCGTATTGCGGTGAGCGAAGCGAACCGCAATGCGACCACGGGCATCAGCTCGGCGAGCGAAGCGAGCCGTGCTGATGCCCGTGGTGTACTGATATGGGTATCGTTTCCGACTAATATGGGGGTGAGGATTACGAATATGATGATGGCGCGCGTGGGTCGGATTGCGGTGAGCGAAGCGAACCGCAATGCGACACACGCCACGCAGCAAGGCGAGCGAAGCGAGCCTTGCTGCGTGTGTGGCACCACGACCACGGGGAACAGCACGGCGAGCGAAGCGAGCCGTGCTGTGACCCCACGCCCCCAGGCCCTCCTGAATACCCTCTTCTTATCTTAATTTCGTCTTGATTATCGATTTCCACCAAAAAAAACTTGTAGGTACCAAAACCCCCCCCAATTTTAGAATACATGCGAGCTGCTTGCAGCTCGCACACTCACGACCCACTAGTTATATTATATAAAGCTAAATTACCACTCACTGACTCACTCACTCACTCATTGACATAATTGTTCTCCCTGTTGGTGGATGGGAAGGTATGTTTTTTTTTGCAGAATCGTTTAGAGGGGGTCCGGGTGAGTGGGGGAAAATTCCGACTTTTTCAAATTTCCCCCTCCCCCTCCCCCTCCCCTATGGTATCTTCATAACGGTAGCACATTGACAAAAAATTTTTTCGGGGTCGTATAGAGGGGGGTAAACGATTGCGAAAAAAAAAATTTCATCTCCCCCTCCCCCCCAAAAAAACTCCCCCTCTCGAGTGTGCTTCCAGAAATCGTCCTTTTATAGGATTTTCGATGGCGGGGTCGTATAAAGGGTTCCTTCTCGAGTTGGAAGAAAAAAAAATTACCCCCCTTTTCCCCCAAATTTCACCCCCCCCTTTTGGTATCTCCCAAACGGTGAGACTTGGATAAATTTTTTTTTCACAGTCATGTAGAGAAAGATAGATAGTTTTGAATAGCAAAAAAAGTTTGACCCCCTCGCCCCCCTAGACCCCCTTTTTTAAGAAAAAACCGAAAATTGGCCTATTTTTGACGAATATTTTAAGGGTGGAGCATTGCGGCGAGCGAAGCGAGCCGCGATGCGACCGCGGGGAACAGCGCGGCGAGCGAAGCGAGCCGTGCTGTGACCCCCGGAATGCCCCCTTGGCCCCCTTGGCCCCCCTCAATAAATTTGACATGGGTATCGTTTCCGACTAATATGGGGGTGAGGATTACGAATTTGATGACGGCGCGCGTGGGTCGGATTGCGGTGAGCGAAGCGAACCGCAATACGACACACGCCACGCAGCAAGGCGAGCGAAGCGAGCCTTGCTGCGTGTGTGGCACCACGACCACGGGGAACAGACCCCCCTGAATACCCTCCCAAATCACAAATTGGCATGAATGTCGATTTCCATCGCAGTTATCAAGACTTGATTATCGATTTCCACCAAAAAAAACTTGTAGGTACCAAAACCCCCCCTACTTGGGACAACATGCGAGCTGCTTGCAGCTCGCACACTCACGACCCACTAGTTTATATAATATGCGAGGACGAGGGGGCGCATTTGCACCTGCAATCGCACTGGGATCTCGGCCAACGTCGGCAGCTGTAATATTACGGCGAACCCTCGCACCTTTCAGCAATTGATCGCGCAAATGGCGACGAACCAGTCGCACTACTACTGAGGATACTCTCAAAGTCTACTAGTCAAAAGTGTGCAGGAATACTCTGAGCATTAATGTGAACGATATTAAAATTATTAGGACAGTCTGAAAAATTCGCAGTTAATGATTCGCAGAGAGTGGGAATACTACTGAAACTATCCTCACTGGATATTGAAGAGGATGACAGCGAATGAAAAGAGTCATCTTCACTATCACTATTTATCATAATATTATTATGTACGTATATAATTCTAAGCTATATATATATATATATATTATGTTAATGAATAAGTATTTATGTATGTATTAATATAATATATGTATTAAACAGTAAAAACTGTCCATCTGCCGATTGTGCTATAAGAGGACAACCAGCTAAGGGAAAACTCACTCACTTCACAAGTGTTTCTACAACAACATACATAAATTATTTGGTATTACACTAATTAGTACTCACTATTGTATTATAATCTTAATATTGTATGAATATGTTGAAATTGTATGAAAAAGACTTGCCCAGTGTTAAAATGTTGTTTCACTTTAAAATACCGCGCCTTATTGTACAACGTAGTTCCACTACTGTCCGCAGTCTTACTCTAGCGCTACTGACGCACTTTATATACTCTATGGTGCTGACAAAGGCTAAGGGTTCTCAAGGCTAGATGTCTTTTTCGTTGTAGTAATTATTCTAAAGTCTAATAAATCTTCTATCAGTATTTCTCTGTGTTTTTGTCCACAAACCTCAACATGGTAGCAGAGCGTGGTTGCTAATGTGGACAAAATAAGTGTTACGTGAAAATAGCAAAGAAAAAAAAACACGTGGCGCAAATGTTGCAAGTGTGCAAGTGCAATTTGGAATGTTAAAAAATAAGACTCAGTTTATCAGATTACAGATTATCTAATCTACTAAAAATGTCTTCAGATAACGCACTAATTGAAAAGCTTACAGGCAGAGAAAACTACAATACAGCACACAAGATCCGTAATATTGGCTTTAGATTAGACGATGAGTGGCAAGGCACACTGCTTCTCTCTGGTCTACCGGAAATCTACAAACCTCTGATCATTGCCACAGAAAGTTCCGGCATGAAAATAAGTGCAAACTCTGTAAAAACCAATATCATACAAAATGTCAAAATAAATCATAAAAGCAAAGGTCACTGTAAAAGACCTCGGTGCTTCAACTGCATTAAATATGGCCATCAGTGCAAGTCAAAACCAAAAGAGAAGAATCCAAGCTCAAGCTATGCCGCTGCTTTCATGGCTTCAGAAAGCTCAGCAGATTCATGGTACATAGACTCCGGCGCTTCAATGCACATGACCAAATGCAATAGTATGCTGAAAAATGAAAAAACACCAATCATAAAAACAATAAAGGTAGCAAATGACAAGTTATTATCAGTTCACAGTTCAGGACAGTTGGTTTTAGAAGTATGCAATGATAAAGGTCAGTACAATGAAATTTTGTTCCAAGATGTATTATATGTGCCAGACCTGGCCACAAACCTACTATCAGTCAGTCAGATCATCAAGAATGGAGGTCATGTAAAATTCAACAGTAAAGGCTGTATTATAACAAATAAATACAATGTGATTGTTGCCACCGCCAGCTTAATCAACAATATGTACAGATTGGATGTAAAATGTGAACATGCATACATATCAGATGTTGATGAACAGGATGTATATATTTGGCATCAACGCATGGGCCACTTGAATTTCCAAGATTTGGCTAAAATAGTAGAAAACACAGACGGTGTGAAATTATCCAAGAATGTTAATAAATTAACCTGTATAACATGCTTAGAAGGGAAACAGAAACGCTTACCATTTAAGCATAGTGAATCTAAAACCACAGAATTATTAGAATTGGTTCACTCAGATATATGTGGTCCGATGGAGACAAGATCCTTAGGAGGTGCTAATTACTTCATGACATTAATTGATGACTATTCTAAAAAGACCTATGTTTACTTTTTACAGAAGAAGTCAGATGCCCTAGAAAAATTCAAGGAATTTAGAAATGAAGTACAAAATCAACTAAATAAACAAATAAAAATTCTGAGAACAGATAACGGGCTTGAGTATGTCAACAAGGATTTCTCCAACTACCTAAAGAGTGCTGGTATCATACACCAGACCACCACACCATACAGTCCTGAACAAAATGGGACAGCAGAACGAATGAACAGAACCCTCATTGAAAGAGCTAAATGTATGCTGAACAATGCAAAACTCACAAAACAATATTGGGCAGATGCAGTATACACAGCTGCCTATATTGTGAATCGTTCTCCGACCAAAACACTCTCATTCAAGACACCAGAAGAACTGTGGTCTGGACAGAAACCAATTATAAAACACATGCGGATATTTGGCTGTGAAGCTATGATTCATCTTCCCAAAGAAAAGAGGAGAAAATGGGACCCTAAAGCACAGAAAGCTATTTTTATTGGATACTGTGATCACACAAAAGGTTACAGATTTATATTACCAGGCTCTAAAACGGTAATAAAAAGCAAAGATGCTGTGTTTCTGGAATCTACAGTTATGAGAAATTATGTTCCGGTGGATTTGTCAATAGAAAGTTCTATATTGTGTGATTCATCATCTGAAACAAATGACAGGCACACTTCTGAAACTTATGATGCAAATGAAACATTAAAATCCACAAACACAGATTATTTCTCTGAATCAAATACTTCTTGTAGTAGTGAATACTCACCAAACCAAGAATTTAAGACACCACCTATATCAAATATTACATTGAGACCCAGAAACAAACAATTATCTCCAAAACTGAATTATGAACAAACATTCCTGTATGGTCAACTGAATGAAAACATACTGATGACACCACCAGAGGGGCTGAACTGCAAACCAAACATGGTATGTAAACTTGTTAAATCTCTATATGGATTAAAGCAAGCACCTAGGTGTTGGAATCACAAATTTGACTCAGCTTTAAAGAAATTTGGTTTTGAGAAAAGTAATGCAGATCAATGTGTATACATTGGAGAAATAAAAGGGCTCAAATGTTACTTGTGTCTATATGTTGATGATGGACTCTTACTCTGTAGAGACAAATCAGTGATAATGGAAGTAATCAATGATCTTCAATCTAATTTTGATCTAAAAGTATGTCCTCATTTAACAAACTTTATTGGTATGCAAATTGAAAAACATGAAAATGGTATTTTCATTCATCAAACTAAATATATTGAACTCTTACTAAAGAAATTTAATATGCAAAATGCTAACTCCAACAGTATCCCTGCTGATCCTCATGTAAGGCTCCAAAAGGCAGACGACAAGCCAAAGAAGGATCGTCCGTACCGAGAGGCAGTTGGTTCACTGATACATGCAGCCACTGTAAGCAGACCCGACATAATGTTTGCTGTGAGTCAGGTAAGCCGATACTTACACTCATATGATGACTCACACTGGAATGCTGTATTGAAGATATTCAAATATCTTAAAGAAACTAAGGATCATGGATTAAACTATATGTTTGAGTCTGAGAGCAAAGATTTAATTGGATATAGCGATGCTGATTTTGCAAATGACATAGAGACCAGGCGATCCATTACTGGATATGTCTTCATCAAAAATGGAGCTGCTGTCACTTGGTCTACACAACGACAACAAACTGTGGCACTGTCGACCACTGAATCAGAATTCATGGCTGTGTGTGCAGCCACCAAAGAAGCTATATGGCTAAGACAGCTATTAACTGATATTTGTGAATATAAACAGGACTCTGTGTGTATAAACATTGATAATCAGAGTGCTATTAGTGTGATTAAGAATAGTGAATTTCATAAGAGATGTAAACACATTGATATTAGGTACAATTTTGTAAAAGAAAAATACCAAGATAAAATTATAAGCTTAAACTATGTTCACAGTGCTTATCAATTTGCTGATATTTTTACTAAAGCTTTACCTAAAGAGAAATTTAAATTTTTGAAATTCAGTATTGGTCTGTTTAAATTGTAATTCATGTTCACAATTAATGCTGTTTGTAATAGATAATCCTGTAATGTACTTTATAGAAGGCACGAATTTAGGAGGAGTGTTAAAATGTTGTTTCACTTTAAAATACCGCGCCTTATTGTACAACGTAGTTCCACTACTGTCCGCAGTCTTACTCTAGCGCTACTGACGCACTTTATATACTCTATGGTGCTGACAAAGGCTAAGGGTTCTCAAGGCTAGATGTCTTTTTCGTTGTAGTAATTATTCTAAAGTCTAATAAATCTTCTATCAGTATTTCTCTGTGTTTTTGTCCACAAACCTCAACACCCAGTATAACAACCTCTGTTATAAATAGGGCCAAATAAACGAATCTTTTGAATCTTTTTTTTTTAAAGTTACATATCAACATTTCAACCCGCCGCGCCGCATTGGAACAACTAACATATTTTTTATATTTTATCAAACATATTTTGTAGTGAGATGTAATTTCATACTAAAAAGATTTAGTGCCAAACCACATAAAAAAGAAATAAACAAAAACTTACTTTCATTCAAACGTCAATGTCATGGCATTCTCAATTCAATAATCTCAATTCTCTAAAAGTAAACAAAAATTATTGTGTTGACGGTGTTTGATAATAAACTCACTAAAAATAAAAAGAAAATGTGGGTTGTTAAGACTACATATACTACATATACTTACGACGGGTTGAAACTACCTATGAAACAATTACACAACTACTTTTTGGAAGTCGCTGCCCGGCGAGTCTTGACAACAGGAGCCGATGTCACCGGCACCACTGGCACCGCAGTAGCCGCGCCTTCAGGGGAGGCCACGACGATCCTGGGCGATCTTTGATCCCTTGGAACTTGATGATGCGAACCCATCAACTTCTGAAGATCGCCCATCCAGTTAACTCGATGGCGTGTAGATCCCTCGCCGGCCACATAAACGTTGCCCTCTCGCGTCCAGCATTTGTTTACACCGAAGTGCTGTCTCGCTTTCATGAACACCTCGTGACGAGCTTTGGTCAAAAACTCAGAGAGGGTTATACCCGAGTCCTTCAGCAGTGATTTGGAAAACCAAATTTTGTCCCGCAGTGCCATATCCCTTATCTTGATAAGGATAGGCCTAGGCCTGTTGGATGTAGCACGGCCCATTCTGTGACAGCGGCCTATGTCACTTGCTGTAAAGGCGGCCAACTTCAAGTTACTGACCATCATCTTGACAACACAGGCAGATGTGTTTTCCTGCTGTTCTTCAGGGACTCCATGCACAAGCAGAATCTTGCGGCGCGCATGCATCTCCAGTCTGTCCACAGTTTGTGAAGCCAATTGTATTTGGTCTTGAAGTGAACGAAGCGTAGAAACAGTGAAGTCTCTAAATGCAGTAAAATCAGCTGCAAGCGATGCAACAGTTGGTGTGGGATTAGTGTTCTGCTTGAGCTCAGCTTCAAAGTAATCCATGCGTTGCATCAGCTCAGATGTCAGCTGCTGGACTGTAGTGTGTAGAGCGTCGGTGGACATATTCAATGTCAATTTTGTTGACTTGGCACAGTGAAAGTGAGGTTAAACGTAAAGTTGTTGTTTTTGAAGTGAGTTTTATAGGAAAATCAGAGATAACACTTGACGGCAGGTGGATTGTACTACTGCTTCATTTGGATTAATAATAAAGTATGTAAGTAAACAAAAAACTATTTGTTTTATTTAATTTCGCAGGAGAATAATTTTGAGCTAGTGTATGGTACAACTACCCACGGCCGAAAAGATGTATAATTAATGATTAAACGAACTTACCTGTACGTGAAGTTCTATCATAATTATACGATGTGGTTTGTTCGAGAAATGAGTGAATCGTTTTTATCAACTAGAGATAAGTCAGGTACTTTTCTCAATATTAATTCATTTAGTCCTGTTCTTTTATATTTTCTCTTGCCAACTGTTAAAACATTTTCATTCACTTCTACATCAAGTGTACCCATTTTTAGTTGCCCGTGGTCATTATAAACTCCAAAAGGTACATCTTCAAATGCTTCGCTCGAAAGTGACCATGATGATATATTTTTTACAGGAGTAGACGCAGATTTAAATGTTTTAAACGAATCATTGCTTGAATCATAATCATTGTCATCTTCGATTTCCTCTTCATTCAAACTTTTGTGTACATTTTGTTTATGTAGAGTTTCATTTTCATTATTTGTATTTTTTTTATCCCATTCAGTATTGAAATACCCATTTTTACTGCAGTTACTATCCTGATCATTGAAAATTTTTTTTTTGTCCAAATTTGCTAGTTGGTTTAAGGGTTCTGATATTGGTTTAAAAACGTGTTTTAAAAGGTTTTCATTATTACTATCATGTAATCGCATCTGTTTCACTTTGAGTTTTACAGCTTCAGCAGCGTTAACTATTTGAGCTTTAAGATCAGCTTCCATAGTTGGGTCTAATGTGTTCTACTAAATAAAAAGGAGTGACATCAAATCTATTTAATTCAGGTATTTATATCTTTGTAATTAATCAAAAACGACAAAAGTATCAAAGTTTTTTCGATAACAACCATTATTCTTTTCACAATCTTTGTTTATTACTAAATAAGTATATGGCTCACTCCAAATTTTGACACACATCTCTCGAAATTCATTCCAAGTCATATCAGTATTTATATGTTCATGGTACACGTGTTTTAAGTTTATTTCATCTTGTTTGAAGAGGACTATTAAATTTGCATTGTCTCTAATTAATTGTTTTGGAACTTTACTATATGATTTAAATAAAAGCAATCAATAAACCGATGTCTACCCATTGCAAAATAGTCTCGTATGTTATTCTGATTCTCGCAGGCAACGTCATCAAATATTATAACAGAATGCTGTTTTGCGTCTTGGGGGCTTAAAACATCATCATTTTTTTAAATAAAACACCTGGAACTTTATTTAAAACTTTTTCTAAAAATATATATGTCGTGTGGAGATGTTGAGGATGTCGAGGAGTGTGTGTTTATCAGGAGGGCTTCTAGTTGGTTATGACGTCACCAGGTCTAACGTCACAGTCGTCTTTATGTTGATAATAAAACCACGAAGAAACGTCCATTATTTATTCCATTTTACAATGTTTCGGTCCAACGAATCAATTTATTACCAACAGATTATTATTATTAATTTACTGCAAACAGAGAACTGTTCCAACTGACTACTCAAACAAGAATACATTTATTACTAACAAAGCACTGTTCCGTCCAACGGCTCAAACAAGAATGTAATTTTAGCTCGGCCGACGGTCGTATTTATACGAACGAAAGCGGTCTGAACCAGTTTTACAAGTAACAGGCGCAGCGAAGCGCTTCAACCCGTAGTGCGATGCGGGCGGTACAAACAGGTTCTGAGTCATATTTCAAACGATGTTCTTGTCTGCCCCGACACGGCCATGCTGATAGATGGTGCGCGCTCTGCACCAGTCGTTTTTCTGGAAAAGATGAAAAAGTTTCTCTGAGCTAGGTATCCATTCAAAGGTACACTAGCTGATAATTTGGTGCAAGGTTATTTGTTCTGATAATTGGATCTCAACCACCAAATTATCAGCGAAATTTTAAAACATGGTACTTAGAATGTTTATTAGAAAATGAATAAGGAAAGCTGACAGTGAGTGAATTATTATTATTGTTATCAATGTTTATGCTCCACGTATTTACATTGTTTTATAACTTTATGGCCAATGCTTGCACTCCACGTACTTGCATGGTTATTAAGGTACTCTAGGAATTTCTCATAAAGTACCTCGTGGAAAGTCTCGCCTTAGTACTCGCGGAATTTCTTACCACTCAGTACTCGTGAATTTTTTTCAACGTTATACTCGGGGGATCTTCCTAACGATACACTCGCGGAATTTCTTACCACTCAGTACTCGTGAATTTTTTTCATCGTAATACTCGGGGGATCTTCAACGATATACTAAGGGATCCTCTCAACGAGATACTCGTGGATTTTCTCATCGTGATATTTGTGGAAATTTTCGTAGAGGTTAGTAAAAGGTAGTTGTTTGTGTGTTTGTGTAAAATCTACAGTTCGCCAAAAATTTTTTTTTTTTTTTCTTTCTTTTTCTTTCTTTTGTTTGTTTGTTTTGGTTGCATATTGCTTAAAGTTTACGGTACTTGCCTAGGTAGAAGTGTTGCATGGAAGAACTACAGGATCGTATTCATCCGCCTACTCGGCCATACTGACAGGCAGTGCGCGCTCTGCATCTGCCTCGAAGAGGTCATCGTAGTGCGGGAATGACTGACAGGCGGTGGGCGCTCTGCACCTGCCTGGTCTGCAACTGTCTGTAACAAAGAGATTTGCTTTTAAGTTTGGTATCTGTTTACAACTCCATCGAGTTGCAACAAAGTTTTAATGAAGAATAGGTAAGGTCTCGGAGGGTAAGGGTTCTCGGAGGGTAAGAGTTCTGGGGAAAATTTATAAAGATGATCAACTTAACTTTTGTTTCAGTCGGAGTCTTGCTCAGGCAGTCTAGCATGGGAGGTGGATGGCAGGGCTCGCTTGCAGTAGTGTTTTGAGGGCCTAGTGCATCGTCTTCTTCCACCAACACAGCCCTACTGACAGGCAGTGCATGCTATGCATCTGCCTCTCGAAGTATATCATCAAGTACTCGTAGTGCGGAAGTGAATCTGTAAAAGAAACTTAATTAGTTCTTGAAGAATATTTCATAGAAGGGGTTCGTAGGAATTCTCATTGGAATTTTGATCCAATTATTTATTTGCTCGGCTTTTTCCTGATCAATTTGCGTTCCATCATTTATTTGATCACTTTATAAAGATGCAGGTAGTTTCAAAACTATGATCGTCTATTGTTTATTTGCTCGGCTAAGTCCTGACCGATTTGCGTTTCATCAATTTTGTTTTCATAATTTTTTAAAGATGCAGGTAGTTTTAAAACTCTGACGTCAGTATGATCGTCAATTGTTTGTTTGCTCGGCATCTTGGTCTTGGGTCAGTTTTTGCATCATTTTATAAAGACGCAGGTAGTTTCAAAAATATGTCGTCAGTATAGTTTAACTAAGCCATCTTCTTGGTCTTGGGTCAGATTTTGCATCATTTTATAAAGACGCAGGTAGTTCCAAAAATATGTCGTCAGTATGGTTTAACTAAGCCATCTTCTTGGTCTTGGGTCAGTTTTTGCATCATTTTATAAAGGTGCAGGTAGTTCCAAAACTCTGACGTTAGTATGGTTTAACTAAGTCTTCTTCTTGTTCTTGGGTCAGTTTTTGCATCATTTTATAAAGATGCAGGTAGTTCCAAAATTTGACGTCAGTATGGTTTGCCTTCTTCTTTGTCTTGGTCTTGTGGCAGCGTACAGTCTCAAGGCTATCGAGGTTCAGATCTATCGAAGTTCGGATCCCACTGAATGAATTGACCATCTTTTCTGGTCCGGAAGCAGCTTGTGGTTCCGAAATTCAGGTCTGTTATCCCACTTGTTCAGGTCTGTTATCCCACTTGTTCAGGTTTGTTATCCCACTTCTGATGTCGTGTGGAGATGTGTGTAGAATGTCGAGGAGTGTGTGTTTATCAGGAGGGCTTCTAGTTGGTTATGACGTCACCAGGTCTAACGTCACAGTCGTCTTTATGTTGATAATAAAACCACGAAGAAACGTCCATTATTTATTCCATTTTACAATGTTTCGATCCAACGAATCAATTTATTACCAACAGATTATTATTATTAATTTACTTCAAACAACAAATGAATTTACTGCAAACAGAGAACTGTTCCAACTGACTACTCAAACAAGAATACATTTATTACTAACAAAGCACTGTTCCGTCCAACGGCTCAAACAAGAATGTAATTTTAGCTCGGCCGACGGTCGTATTTATACGAACGAAAGCGGTCTGAACCAGTTTTACAAGTAACAGGCGCAGCGAAGCGCTTCAACCCGTAGTGCGATGCGGGCGGTACAAACAGGTTCTGAGTCATATTTCAAACGATGTTCTTGTCTGCCCCGACATATATTTTGGTTGATCCAACGTTTTCGAATAAATGTAAACATTCTGAAATTTAAGTCCATTTTCATGTAGCAGTAGTCCAATTACTACATTTGTTTTACCACAATTTGAAGGACCACAAATTATACATCGGATTGAATTAGGTAAAAGTTGACTATGACGTAAGTATGTATTTTTTGTTCCATCACAAATTTTATTAAGTTGTAATGAATATGGTTGCTTAGCAAACTTCATTATTTAAACAATATGAAAACAACGAGGCTTGCAATTAAAATGATGAAAAAATTTTCAAACAAACCTTTTTATATCCAAAGCCTAACATGGAAGGTGTAAATGCATGATAATGTAAGCATGGACGTAACGTAACACCTGCAAAAAAATACATAGCACACATTGCGATAGGTATTATGTTAGAATCTCAGGATTTGTTATATTATTGCGAGGCGAGAACAGTGGATAATGTTTCTTTCTTTGCATGCTTTAGTTCAGGATTATAGAAAATCTTCGACTACATGGAATATGTTTAATTTAAGATATAGTATTGGGCATGATTACTCCACTGGTGGAGTAGAATGCCCAATACTATACTACTTACTTGCATGGTTATTAAGGTACTCTAGGAATTTCTCATAAAGTAACTCGTGGAAAGTCTCGCCTTAGTACTCGCGGAATTTCTTACCACTCAGTACTCGTGAATTTTTTTTTCAACGTTATACTCGGGGGATCTTCAACGATATACTAAGGGATCCTCTCAACGAGATACTCGTGGATTTTCTCATCGTGATATTTGTGGAATTTTTCGTAGAGGTAGTAGGTGTTTATGTAAAATCTACAGTTCGCCAATTTTTTTTTTTTTCTTTTCTTTCTTTTTCTTTCTTTTGTTTGTTTGTTTTGGTTGCATATTGCTTAAAGTTTACGGTACTTGCCTAGGTAGAAGTGTTGCATGGTAGAACTACAGGATCGTATTCATCCGCCTACTCGGCCATACTGACAGGCAGTGCGCGCTCTGCATCTGCCTCGAAGAGGTCATCGTAGTGCGGGAATGACTGACAGGCGGTGGGCGCTCTGCACCTGCCTGGTCTGTCACAACTGTCTGTAACAAAGAGATTTGCTTTTGAGTTTGGTATCTGTTTACAACTCCCTCGAGTTGCAACAAAGTTTTAATGAAGAATAGGTAAGGTCTCGGAGGGTAAGGGTTCTCGGAGGGTAAGAGTTCTGGGGAAAATTTATAAAGATGATCAACTTAACTTTTGTTTCAGTCGGAGTCTTGCTCAGGCAGTCTAGCATGGGAGGTGGATGGCACGGGCTCGCTTGCAGTAGTGTTTTGAGGGCCTAGTGCATCGTCTTCTTCCACCAACACAGCCCTACTGACAGGCAGTGCGTGCTATGCATCTGCCTCTCGGTGTATATCATCAAGTACTCGTAGTGCGGAAGTGAATCTGTAAAAGAAACTTAATTAGTTCTTGAAGAATATTTCATAGAACGGGTTCGTAGGAATTCTCATTGGAATTTTGATCCAATTATTTATTTGCTCGGCTTTTTCCTGATCAATTTGCGTTCCATAATTTATTTGATCACTTTATAAAGATGCAGGTAGTTTCAAAACTATGATCGTCTATTGTTTATTTGCTCGGCTAAGTCCTGACCGATTTGCGTTTCATCAATTTTGTTTTCATCACTTTTTAAAGATGCAGGTAGTTTCAAAACTCTGCCGTCAGTATGATCGTCAATTGTTTGTTTGCTCGGCATCTTGGTCTTGGGTCAGTTTTTGCATCATTTTATAAAGACGCAGGTAGTTCTAAAAATATGTCGTCAGTATAGTTTAACTAAGCCATCTTCTTGGTCTTGGGTCAGATTTTGCATCATTTTATAAAGACGCAGGTAGTTCCAAAAATATGTCGTCAGTATGGTTTAACTAAGCCATCTTCTTGGTCTTAGGTCAGTTTTTGCATCATTTTATAAAGATGCAGGTAGTTCCAAAATTTGACGTCAGTATGGTTTGCCTTTTTCTTTGTCTTGGTCTTGTGGCAGCGTACAGTCTCAAGGCTATCGAGGTTCAGATCTATCGAAGTTCGGATCCCACTTCTGATGTCGTGTGGAGATGTGTAGGATGTCGAGGAGTGTGTGTTTATCAGGAGGGCATCTGGTTACTTATGACGTCACCAGGTCTAACGTCGCAGTCGTCTTCATGTTTTGTTGATAATAAAACCACAACGAAACGTCCATTATTTATTCCAATTTTCAATGTTTCGGTCCATCGAATCTAAATTTATCACTGAATTATTACAAACTGATTATTATTATTAATTTATTACAAATAGAGGACCGTTCCAACCGACTGCTCGAACAAGAATACATTTATTACTAACAAAGCACTGTTCCGTCCAACGGCTCAAACAAGAATGTAATTTTAGCTCGGCCGACGGTCGTATTTATACGAAGCACAAAGCGGCCTCGCGACCGAACCAGTTTTTCAAGTAAGCACGGCGAGCGCGGCGAACCTCAACCCGTAGCGCGATAAGGCCGGTACAAAACAGGTTCTGAGTCATATTTCAACCGATGTTATTGTCTGCCCCGACATATAAGTAAGGATTATTATATTTTTATTATTATAAGCAGGGGTACCCTTCATGCAGTATAGTATCTGTGAGCAGATTTTTTCCCTCGATATCAAAAAAAAAAAAAAGCAGGGATAATTATGTCTGTTATCACTAGGTCAGTGTTTAGAAACTAGATGACTCTTCATTGATAGATTTTTACACCTACACTTAATAAATAATTATTGTTGATTTTACTTTGCATAAGTACATTCTGGTTTTCTAGCTATAAGTTTGTTTATTTAATATTATTAATAATTGTAATAGATATACAAAATAAAAACAAATAAAATATATATACGAGACAAAACTAGGACCTAGCCTTAGAAATATGTTGTGTCGAAATAATTTTTTGCGCCTACCCTAAAGAAATTATAACAAATTTAGTTTGCATAATTCTTCTAGTTATGTTAAGAGATAATAAGAGATTTTAAAAGATAGGTTTTGCTTATGTAAACGAACGTTTATTTTTCGACTCTAATTGTATAAGTAGGTAGGTACCTAGGTACATGTTAGTTTATAAGTTCTCGTTTGTAAGTAAATTTTATATTTCTTGAAATGAGAATAAAGTTTAGTAAAGTTACTTAACCTGAAATTCATTCTGTTTTTATTGCAGAAAAAAATGAATTAGAGCCATAAGAGTAATGTCGGGGACAACAACAAACTTGTCGACCATTGTTCAAATCACTAAAGTTTACAAACCGTTGTGTTGTCTACATCTTAGCTACATGTATTTTTGTGAAAAAATATAATAAATATTACAGTGTAAAACCTGATATTAAAAGTAATAGAACCCGAGCTCGTTACAAAGATAAATTAGACGCCCCCTCGTTTAGACCATATTCTAGAATGACATAATTTCATTGCTAAAAACCAAACTTTTTTCATGGTTATTGGTTGGACAACTGCTTTTAAGACATGCAAGAATGTTTCGAAATAAGAACTAGATATATCGACATTGTAATTTTTTTGATAAATTATGATTAAGTATTTTATTTTAATAAGGCCGCCATCACACGGAACTGCGCCACAACAACCGCACGCAGTTGTTTATTCAACTGCATGCGTTCGACTTCGTGCAGTCATGATGTCAACTGCACGCGGTCGGCAGTCCAGTGAAGTCTATATGCAGTCAACCGTATGTAGTCGTGCCTTCAACTTCGCGCGGTCGGCTACAGTTGTGTAGAGTCGCAGCATGCTGTCCACTGCCATTCGCATGCAGTTAGTCTGCCGTTAGTCCTGGAGCCGAACGCGCGTCGGTTGCGGCCAACAGTTTGAAAATGGATTTCGAAAGCGACTCCTTTTTTTAAATATCATAAATAAATATTACTGGACAATTTACACAGCGACATCTAGCCTCGTGGTAAGCTCGAAGCTTGTGTTACGGGTGCTAGATTTCTGATATACTTAATATAATATACATACATAGATAGATATTTTTTATTATACATATAAAACACACAGACACCCGGAACAAATATTTGCAGATCATACAAATTGTTGTTCCGAGGCGGGAATCGAACCCGCAACCTCTTGCGTCACAATAAAAAGTAAAGAGAGACTGATTCTTTTATTAAATCGTTGAATTGATTAAATGCAGCAATTGACATTCTAAAATACATCTAATTTAGTTGTAGAATTTACGTTCACCTTGTCTTAATTTCGGATACAGTATGAAACCTTACACTGAGCTGTGGGTCTTCTATATGCTTGGCATCAACTGCGTGAAGTCAGATCCGACTGCATGCAGTTGAATGAACGACTGCGTGCGGTTGTTGTGGTGCAGTCCCGTGTGATGGCGGCCTAAGTTTTTGTTCCTTTTATAATTTAAATTCAAGTAGGTATATAATGTAAGATAATCTTTGTACCTACGCTTGAAAAAGTAGGTTGTGTTGGACAATACCTAAGCTTAATAAATATATTATAAGAAAAAACCTATTGTAAAGAGGAAATAAACAAGTTATATAAGTTATTATTTATATATTCTTTATTGTAAGGACACACAAATACAGACAATAGACAAATAAAAGATTTAATTCATAATGAACCGATTCGGGAATCGAACCCGCAACATCTAAGTGTAAAAGAAAAAGACGCAGTGATTCTGTAAATAATAGCTGATAACCTAATCAGTTGTAAAAGATAACTCAGGTTCACTGTAAGTACCTATTTGTTAAAAAAATCTAATTGATATAATACCTAACTAAGTTTTGATATCCTAACTATTAAGTAAATTAGGGTTGATCTCCTCATGTATATATTGCAAAAGTAACTATTAATTATGACTGTATGTTAATAATCATGAATATTTGAATTTATCCTTAGGAAAAATATACCTGCCTCCTAAAATCAAAACACAATTATATTTAAATTAACTTTATTTTACTGTAAAAATATCATGAAACTATGAAACAATAATTATTATATTAAAGCACAGAAATAAAAATAAAAAACATTTAAATAATCATGATTAAATATTATGTATATTTAATATTTAATCATGATTATTTAAATGTTTTTTATTTTTATTAGGATAATAGAATACTTTCAGATATAGACAATAATTATTTATTTATTTATTAAATTTATTTAAGCACATTTTTTTAAATAAATTTAATTATTGTCTATATCTGAAAGTATTCTACTATCCTCATTGTCCATGTCCGTCGATGAAAATGCTTCAGGTTTAAAATTGTTATATGATGTTAATGGTTTAATACAGTGTCCTAACAGCTCTCTTGGTTTAGCCGGTTCCTCTTCCTTAGCTATCTCCAATTCTCCAAGTTTATCACATACTTCAGATTCTGAAAACACAGCTGATTTTACAGCTGGCACTGTTGAAGATTCTGAAAGCACAGCAACAGTTGGTTGACTTAAAAAGTTTTCTTTACTTTTTACAGGGACATTGGAAGGTCCGGCTTTATTTTTAGAAGTATACATGCGTTTTTGACTTCCACCAGGGAGTGGATTAGCCCTAAATGATGAAGCTAACTTTTTTTCCTGTTCAATTAAAAACTGTACCTATTCGTTGCTCTTTCCTTCTTAGCCTTTCAGCATCTGCCTCTTGAAACGAGAATGGCTGTAGGCTCCTTATAGGTCCTGATCTATGCGATTTGTCAGCTTTTGATTTTGGTTTTGGGCTGAGTTTCTGCTTCAGTGGTTTTGATATAAGTCTCACAGGAATATCAGCTTTCTCTAGGATATGTTTAGGAGCTGGCCGCGCTTTGAATGCGATTTCTGGAATCTTTATCTCATTTTTTTTTTAATTTCAGGTATTTCAGGCTGAATCCCTTTTACAATATATTTTGGTAGAGGGAGAGGTTTGATTTTGATTTTTTTTCATTTCGTCATATTCCATTTGTTCTTTCTCTTGTTGCGAGATACCATATCTTCGGGTTCGCGTACCCGCCTTTAAACGCATGGATAGCGTTCTACCCAGGCAAGTGGGTTCTGCGGCGCCTTGCTGCCACGTGTAGTCCCTCTGGTTGATGAACTCTGCTGTCTTTGACTGTGTTATCTGTTCCGTTGAACCCGTCGGAAAACTGTTATGTGAACAGCTTGGTACATCGTCATATTGAAAATCAGCTAAATTGTTCAATGACATAGATTTTCTCATTGAACCACCGACGCATTCATTATGACTGCCCTCCGCTAAGTCGAAGACATAGTGCTCACCCAAATCCTGCTCTTTCTTGCTATCTTTTCCTTGAGGTGTTCTAGATACACGTTTATTGGACATTTTATATTTTGTAGGTACTTATTAGGTATTGAAATCGTTAAGAATCGAAATTATCGAAAACGACAAGTGGAGAGCAAAGAAACAACGTTGGAGAGCGTCGTCGTGACAAAGAGAATATACTACGTTTTATTTGAATTTTGAATGCGGTTATTTCGTAGGTATAGACTAGAGGGATAATTAAACTTAGACGTGAACGAATGAGTGATTGGTGAGGCTTCATAAACAGTGTTACCAAGTCTCAAAAATATTTACTTACCCTAAGTTTGTGCCAATACCCTAAAGTCGCCATAATTATTGAGTTGTCCCCATAAAACATATGAACAGTAGAAAAATATAAAGTTACGCTTTCGGGGGTAGCGTAACTCTGAATGCCTGTTTTAAAAAAGAACATTCAGAGGCGTGATTAAGAGAATTGTAACCAGTTAGTGGGGAAATAATTTAAGGGGAAGGTAACTCTTTGTCAAAACTACATAAAATAAAATACGAATGTACGCCGCCATATACACAGGCTATAAAATAACTGCCAGTATTGCCACAAAGTTGTTGTAGAATTAAGAACTAGGTGTCGTGTGATAATATACGATACGCCATTCAAGAAATAAACATTAATGTCTCTGTTGGCTACATTAGTTTACACGAGAGCCATTTGTTAATAAAAATAATAATATAAATTAAAAAATTTAAGGAGTTAAAAAACCCTGAAAATACCTCTAAAAATTTTAGACCCCTAAAAATTCCCATCTCACTTATTTACCCCCTAAATCTGGGGAAAACCCCAAGGTTGAGAACACTGGGGTTGACAAAGAGTGAATGTAATGTAGCCAGTCCTAAAAATCCCCCAGAAGAAGGAAACAAAAAAAATCCGACAAATCGTAGCTCAGAAGAAGGAATAAAATCTAAGAATCGTAGCCAAGAATTAACTTAATTTTCTTCTTGATTATTTGGCCAGTGGCTGGACACTTAAAACATGGGTTTATTTTCGGTTTGAACTCTACTAAAATTTTCAAAGGACTATAATCCCTTACTGTGACAGCCTGGGCTATTTTGGTATGCAAAATTTAGAACCATTATGGTAGAGATGAACCATTTCTAAAATGAACGCCCCTCCACCGCGGTTACACGTACATGCAAAAAGGTGTATAGATACAACACACATAAATTGATCTTTGTCATTGGATGTTCATTAGCGTATAAGCAAACGGTATCACTTTGACAGACAGATGAGCCAATGTTACAGTAAAGTTGTAGCACGCACACAAGTATAGTGATGCAATAAGTATTTCCTCTCACACGTTGAAATTATCACGGTTTTGTGGAGGGGAGTTCATTTTTAGACTGGATCATCACTAGCATTGTAGTTGTATTGAAGAATCAAAACATATAGGGTAGGTATAGTATAATATTCCGTAAGCTGGACCAATTTTGAGCAGGTACCTAAGTTCCTATTTGAGGCAGGCTGAAAACTTAGTACTTAATACTTACTGAGTACTTTATGATATCATAAATCCCTAGGCAGTGTCTTTTACCAAAATGCATTTGAGATATGTAAATTAAAACAATTTCTTCGTAAGGTACATTTTTTATTTAAATTCAGAAAATTCGTACCAATCAACATACTTATAAGTTTAGCTATTTGACAGTAGTTTTTAAATTTGTTTGTAGTAAGATTTTAAGTTTATACAATTGTTATAAATATTCCGTACCTATTCAGTATTCTCATTATTTCATGCATATTCCAATACGGAATTTGCATGAAATCTGGATACTCTGCATTGTACCTAAACAACTTTGTTTGCAACTAATTTTAATAATATTTGAAACATATTTATTTATTATTACATACAGAATATAACATTACATTAATATATTTTGTTACTTCTAAGTAAATGATTTAGGATCATAAGCACTAGCTCATAATAAAAATGCACCAATATAGTTTATGTAATAAGCTATTTTACTATAAAAACTGTCGTGGTTTGATAAATTAATATTGAGATAAACGAAAATTTTAATCAATAAGGTATTCTTAAATATCCTTGTTTGTGATTGATATTTCCAGAAGGGTTATTTTATATATCTGCCATTCATTAAATTCAGGCAGGGATAATTAGAAGTGTGTGTGCCCCACACACACAGGGGGGGTTATATTGATGTTGATGACGTGTCCATGCTAATCTTTAGCCGGGTACCCACCTAGCGCACAGGCTCGCGAGGCACAACTGATGGCTCGGGCCGAGCCGTGTCAGTCGAGCAAATGCGTGCTCGAGGCAGCCCGAGGCACGTCCACACCAGCCGAGGCATTTGGCTCGCGAGGCTGCCGCGCGAGCCTGTGCGCTAGGTGGGTACAGGGCTTTTGACAGACAAAATCTGAATCAACTTTTTTAACTATTATGGTTAACAATATAAGAACACAAAACGAGTAACATACCATACATATCATATTTCCGTGAAAATGGCGCTTGTAACAGTGCCTCAACAGGAAACTCGAACACATTTGAATCCGAATTACCCGTTTCGTGTTCTAATAAAATCTGAATCAATACATTTTAGGGACTACCCTAATTCTAATTTGTTGTAGGGGAACTAGGATCTGCACTGACGTCTCGCTATGGAGCGTGCATTGTCCTACTACCCGTTAGTAAGGGACTACCCGTTGGTATTGGTACCCAAGGCTTGCCTATTTCTTATCAAGACTTCTGACGGACAGATGCACGAGAAGAGATGATAGCTCGAGTTCCTCAGAGTGTCCGTTGGTGAGGATCACGCTGCGGTAGCCGGTGCGAAGGCATTTGAACGGGAGCGTGGCTTGTCCGATGAAGTTGGGGTCTCCGAACATATCCTCGTCTTGTACGAAGAAGCGTATGAGCGCCAGCTCAGGATTGTAGAGTTGGAATTCGCAGAGATCGTTCCATATCGGATTGAGGCCGTTGTCAGCTGGAAGAAGAAACATGGTGTTACATTACTGCTAACTTTACATCCAGAATACTTTACATCACATCAAGAAGGTACAAAAGCGATTTTAAGATACTTTTATGACCACTCCATGATTCAATAGTTAGCTATCCATCCAAAGGTTGCCTGGAAGAGATCGCTGTTAGCGATAAGGCCGCCTATTGTACATTTAGTTTAGTTTGTGTTCTTATATATGTATTGTTTTGTCTCTGAAAGTGTGCAATAAAGTTATTATTTATCTATCTATCTTATCTATCTATGAAAAATCTTGTGGGTACTTCACATATACATATTTATACCCTAATAAATATCTACAAGGGGTGCTAGGATTTAATTTATTGGAGACTACACGACTTTGCCACCAGCTTATATTAATCTGCCGCTTACTAAGAGAAGAATTAGCTTGTCCGACACTCTTTAATGAATCCAGTCGACTTTATATCCCAGAATATCGATCCCGTTTCCATAGAGTACCACTTCATTCATTTAAACAAATTTCTCAACCAACACCCTCAGATGGATTTGTTTGTGGATGAATGGCAAAAGAAAGAGCGCTCCTTCACTTCTGTGAGTTGTTTTAAATATTTTTTGCTGAGTTGTTTTATGAGAACATATTATTTAGTTTTTATACGTCTGATTCTATTTAAGTATATTATTTGCTATATGTAACGTCGTAGATGTAATTGTATGTAAAGTTATATATGTTTAAAACAAATAAAAACATCCCTTACTTTGAGCTTACCACAGGGCTAGATGTTGCTGTGTAAATTGTCCAGATATCCCTTATTTACAACCCTTTGCCACGTTATTTATACATAATGGATTTGCCGTGAAAGTATTTTGTGTTATTCGAATATGTAAAGGAGCGGCAGTAGACGATGAGATCGGACATCTCTTTGGCGATTCTCCAGGTGCGTTCCATTTTCCTGTGTTGGATGGAGCGGGCGGAGGCGCAGTGGGCGGCCTCCTTGATGGCCGAGAGCCACTCGAGGGCGATCTCTCTGGTGGGCGCGGCGATGTCGAAGGGAGACAGCATGGTGGGACTCTGCACGCGCACCAGCCAGCGCGCCACGCCGCCCTCCGCCCCCACCACCAACTCCACCAAAGCCCCCAGGACGTCAACGACCCCCTTCTGTAACGACCCCAAAGCTGCTGAATCCTTCTCGACTCCCTAGAAACAGGCACAGAGGAAGTAAGTATCTGGAAATGGGGAGAGGCGATGCCATGCTGTTAGTGTTACCGTGTGAGCCGCACATGCTCGGCTGTGGCCGCTTGTACCGATGTAATGCTGGCGCGTTTATGCCGAAGCGCGTGCGATCTTCAGCATTATTGGCTTTCAAAACGTTGGAATACGGTCGGAATTACATCTCAAACTAGGACAATAGCAATAAAGTGTAAAACTGTTAGTAAAATAGAGATGTAAACAATTTCTTAAACTTTTTTGCAATATATATAACCGTATTTCAATTTAATCAAACCCAATATTTGTTACACTGAATGCTGCCTCTTAGTAGATGCACCGGAAGATATCTACAGGTAAACAAGTAATATTAGGGTTATTTATTATGTGATAGTGAGAGATCCATGGATAATAAGAAAACAAGTAATATTAGGGTTATTTATTATCTGATAGTGAGAGATCCATAGATAATTCAACTATAGCCGCCGCATGTAAATAAAAACTAAATACATGTACTAAATACTTGGACAGTTGAAATATGCGTTAATAGTTCTAGTTAGACAATTAAATGGTTCTAGTTATAAATTGCGTTATATTTTATTAATTAAGTTGTGCAAATAATAATAATAATAATTTAATAATATTGATATTCATTTAATATAAATTACCAAATAATAATTGTAAAAAATTTGACGAGTCATACTTGTACACTGAAATAGTATATAAGAATGTATTTGTTTTAAGTGTTTTCTTGTATGACAATAAATGATCTATCTATCTATCTATCTAATTCTACGATTTTAATATAATGATATACTGAACTGATCATGATCAAGTTAAATCTGTTACTTTTGTTAACTACATAATAAGTTTTAATAATGTTCGTATTAGTATTATATAATATAAGTTGTGCAAAAAAGGGACCTCCTTTTATGACGTTTTTTACATGAATTGTCTAGCAATATTTATATAATTATTATTCTATAAAAAGTAGCTTATAACTCGTATGTATAGAATAATGTGTATTATACAGATGGAGTAAAAATCAGTTTCACTGTATTTGACGAATCGGGTCGTGCACATACCTATTATTTAAAAAAAAAGCTAGATTTAGATTAAAAGCTTAAAGACAGAAAACATAATATAATAATACTACGATATGGAAGAGAATTGTATGTAGATATTTACAATATAAAAGAAGCCGTGGAAGACCCAGAAAGATGATTTGGACGCATTTGAGCCAGAGTGGTCGGAGATCTCAAAACATCGTGAAAACTGGCGAAATAAAGGGGAGACCTTTGCCCAGCAGTGGGACAACATAGGTTAAACTAAAAAAAAGTTATTGTATTTCTTGTATTAGTATAGTATCAACAACATGGGAAGGACCGATAGGCAAAAGAAAGAGAGGTAGACCTAGGAGCAGATATGTGGACGACATAATCTCAATAGAAGGAAAAGAATGGAGAAATAAAGCAAAAAAATAGAGAAACATGGACTAAGCTGGAGGAGGCTTATACCTACTTAAAGCGGGGTTCCAATAACAGAAGAAGTGTAACTAATTAAAATTAATATGTTTTGTAAGATTATCCTTATCCTTACTTATATTATAAATGCGAAAGTAACTCTGTCTGTCTGTTACGCTTTCCCGCCTAAACCTCTCAACCGATTTTGATGAAATTTGGTACAGACAATCTTAAGACCCTGAGACAGAATATAGGCTACTTTTTATTTTCACGCGGGCAAAGCCGCGGGCGAAAGCTAGTTGGAAATAAAGAGGCCTATTATTATTATTATTGTTGATATAAGATTTGATCTGCTCGTCCTTAATTTCGTCCTTTATTATTATTATTGTATTGTATCTCACCGTAGTGTCAGCCAGCATATGTTGCGCCTCGATCTCCTGCACGTAATTGGCCGGGAACCAGTGGTGCTTCTTGCCGCCGTAGTCGCCGCGCCACCAGCCCGCGTCCGGCTTGTCCACGTTAGTGATAATGGCGTGCTTGCAGAACGATAACTCGTCGTCCTGCCGGGCGCGGTAATCGTACAACGCTTTTACTGTTACCTGTAGTATTAAATGAACATATTAATCATTTATAATAGACATTTGATCCATAATACACACTAACACTATCATATCATATACACATATCACATATCGACACTCCTTATATACTTACTAAGAGCCCGTGATGGCCAGACCTTCCTTTAATTCTGAAGCGTGAAAATTAACAGGTAAAAAGTTGTTGTAAGATCTCCCAAAGGAACCGCGATCCAGGTTTCATGTTTGGGGGTTATTCTTACCTATGTTAGACATACACATGAAATAATTTTCACGATTCAGAATTAAAGGAAGGTCTGGCCATTACAGGTTCTTAGTCTATTACGTATAGTTGTGTATCTGTAAAATACAAATTTGACAGGAAAGCGTTTTAAAGATTTGAAAATGTTAGGAACATTATAAAGTTGGACAGAGTAGACTTTTTTTTTGTATTAAGTTAAGTTATAGTGCCAAAAATGAATTAAACGTATAAGTGTGTATCTGGCAGTTAGACGAATATACGTATGGAGTATCGTTTTACATTTAAACAAAATAATACAAGCAAATTCATGACACATTTCTTTTGAGTTAAACAGAAATATTTTGAAAAAATAATACGTGGACACTTGTCCAAGTGAAGTGAAGAATTCATAAGTGAAGCTCTTGTACTTAATACCGTGATCAGTGAATACGTAGATATTTTTTTTTTTTTTTTTTTTATATATATGTCGGGGCAGGCAAGAACATCGGTTGAAATATGACTCAGAACCGGTTTGTACCGGCCGCATCGCGCTACGGGTTGAAGCGCCTCGCCGTGCTTATTAGTTGAAAAACTGGTTCGTTCGCCAGGCCGCTTTGTGCTTCGTATAAATACGACCGTCGGCCGAGCTAAAATTACATTCTTGTTTGAGCTGTTGGACGGAACAGTGCTTTGTTAGTAATAAATGTATTCTTGTTTGAGCTGTTGGACGGAACAGTGCTTTGTTAGTAATAAATGTATTCTTGTTTGAGCTGTTGGACGGAACAGTGCTTTGTTAGTAATAAATGTATTCTTGTTTGAGCTGTTGGACGGAACAGTGCTTTGTTAGTAATAAATGTATTCTTGTTTGAGCTGTTGGACGGAACAGTGCTTTGTTAGTAATAAATGTATTCTTGTTTGAGCTGTTGGACGGAACAGTGCTTTGTTAGTAATAAATGTATTCTTGTTTGAGCTGTTGGACGGAACAGTGCTTTGTTAGTAATAAATGTATTCTTGTTTGAGCCGTTGGACGGTACAGTGCTTTGTTAGTAATAAATGTATTCTTGTTCAAGTAGTTGGTCGAAACAGTATTCTGCTTGTAATAAATTAATTATTGGTTGAGTTGTCGTAAGTTCAGAATCGTTGGACCGAAACATTGTAAATTGGAATAAATAATGGACGTTTCGTTGTGGTTTTATTATCAACATGAAGACGACTGTGACGTTAGACCTGTGACGTCATAAGCAACCAGATGCCCTCCTGATAAACACACATCTCTCTTCGACATCCTACACATCTATATCCGACATATATATTATATATATCAATATATCTGTAATCTGCCAACACAACGAAAAAAAAACGATAGATACTATACTACTCATACGCAGAAATTACATTTCTAGCTATAATATATAATGTTTTACAAAGCGCAGCTAACTACTTAGGTACTTAAATTAAATTACAAAAATAGCTTTAGGCATGGCGTACAGTATATCACTACATAGTATAAACAAAGTCGCTAACACTGTCTGTTCGTCCGTCCCTATGTATACTAATAATGCCTTTTTTTTTTAAATAGGTAGAGATATTAAAAATGATGGTTTATAAGAATAATTAGGTATCTGAGCGCCATTGAATATTAACAAAATAATAAAAGTATTTTTATTAAATTGCAACTAGAGCTTGTGACCACCAAGATATCAGCGTGTTGATTCCAAATGTGAAAATCTGGCTAATTTGTAGCTATTTGTATTAACAAATACATAATATATAAGTCTACCTCTACACATGCCCTACGCAAAGCAAGCCTATAATGAAAGTTATAAGTCCGAAATATAATATATATTATCTTACACCTGTTAATGGGCCCCGCGATACAGGCTTTGTGCGCGATACAGGGTGTGGAGTCCGCTGATATGTCTACTTGATTTAATTGTACTTTAAGATATTTTTTTTTCTTTTTATTTTGTGAGTAATATTAGCGCGTTCAAACAAATAAAAAAACTCTTCAGCTTTATAATTTTAGTATAGAAGTGTAAATATTCATCATCATCATCTCAGCCATTGGACGTCCACTGCTGGACATAGCAGTCATTGCGGTCGCTCGCAGCCTGCATCCACCGCGAGCCGACCGTCTTCACCAAATCATCAGTCCACTTTGTAGGCCCAACGCTGCGTTTTCCGATCCGTGGTCTCCACTCGAGAACTTTTCGGCCCCATCGGCCTGTCTCCTCGCTATATGTCCTGTCCATTGCCACTTCAAAGAGCTAATCCGTTGGGCTATGTCGGTGACCCGCAGGTGATATTCATAACGCCCCTATTCACGTTCCCACTGCTGGGACACAGGGACTTCTCTCTTTACGAGAGAGCCTTGATTCACCACGCTGGCCAAGTGCGGGTTGGTGAATGACACATGTCCTTCAAACTTTTTTTTAAAGTTCTCAGAACATGCCGGTTTCCTCACGATGTTTTGCCTTCACCGTTAGAGCACGTGTTTTTTAAAGCACACATAATTTTACGCCCATTGTACGTGTTCATGTTTCTATTCATGTTTTTATTTGTATTTTTGGTGTACAATAAAGTGTTTTGTATTGTAATTTTCCAAGCAGATGATATTACCTGAAGGATATAGCGAATGATCCGTTGTCTTTCTCGCTGGGCCGCACCAGAAAGGCGCCGTCCGTGTTGGCTTTGCGCAGAAGCTCCTCGGCCTGCGAGCGGCTCAGAGACGCGTGGAACCACTCCATACCCTCGTGCTTGTTGGGCTGAGGCACTGGCTCCTTCAGGGTGATCAGAAACTCCTGGAAATTACGTTAAACAATCAAACATTGCCATTGTTGCGGGTTAGAATCCCGTAGTACAAAAATTTGTACGATCTGCAGATATTTGATCCGAGTGCCTAGGTGTTATGTAATGTATAATGAAAAATATCTATGTATGTATATTATATTGTATATCAGAAATCTAGCACCCGTAACACAAGCTTAGAGCTTACCACGGGGCTAGATGTTGCTTTGTGAATTGTCCAGCAATATTTATTTATTATGTAAGTATATCAGAAATCTAGCACCCGTAACGCAATGAAACATTATAATAATCATCATTTCAAATATAAATCCAGTTACAGTGCATCTACAATCAAAATTGTTATATCCTAAAATGTAAAAACATATCGATAAAGGCACCGAGAACAACACTGAAGTATTCAAAGTACCCCTTTCAGACAGAATTTACAAATTCAAATAGGATACATACATGAATGCAATATTATTGTGAACAACGTCATTTTACATTGACAAAGACCTAAATATCCATAGATAAAGGCACAATGTCAATGTTGTATTCGATAAAGATCAGTGCATCTTTAGGTTTCGCAATAATATTATTATTGAGATGCAATTAATGTATATTTCTACTATTTCCAAATGTAATGGATCTTATCTTGTATTTCTCTGGACCCGATATATCCTTCCAAGATAATATTAAAATAGAATTCGAATTTAGATCAATTGAATTCGTAAGTTCAAATATTCCAGTAGATTTTGTTGCTGTGTTAAGTTGGGGATTCGGAAATAGGCCAATTTTTTAAGACCTTGAAACTCAAGTAGGAGATTAAGCAAAAGTTTTTACTGAAATTTGTCGACACACATACATGTGTATGTGTCTGTTTGTCCAAAAACATACGTTCTGTGAAACCATATAGGAAACCCATTTTTTTTTTACAAGAAATAGAATAGAATAAGGGAGGAATAATAAAATATAAATCACGCGAGGGCCAAAAGTTTCGTTATAATATTGGACTTTTTCATACCATTTTCTAATATATAGTAAATTGATTAAACTGCCCGTTGTGTGTAGACCTTAAGCAGCATGTAAATTCATTGAATCAGATAGCTGCGCCCAAGACTTGCATACATAAATGTATCCCGTTTACCTGTCAAGGACAATAGGGCATTTTCTTCTCACTTCTGTAGGTTTGAAAGTACTATTTACATAATGGAATTTTCAGTGGCTCGGTAAATCCACTCAATAAACAAGCTGATATTTCGACCACTTCAAAAAAGGTGTAATAACTAACTAGCTTTATTATATTATATTTCATTTCATGTATTAATAAACCTATGTTACGATTAAAGACGCTATTACACTTTTGAAGATATATATTATCTATTAACAATGATTTACGTTGCCTGCGTTGAATATCCCGAACTCGCTAATATTATAAACGAGAAATAAGTTAGTTTTCGATGGAAAGACACTGTTCTTTCACGCAAAACTGCAAAAGATTTTGATGGAACTTTACTATAATAGTAATTAAAAAATCCTTACAACAACTCGAGCAAAGTCTTAGGTCGGCAAGGTAGTATAACAAAAAAAAAACTCACCTGGCTTCGTAGCGGATTCTGCTTGTAATGCATGATAAGGCTGAACAATTTGTCGAAGCAGATGCAATCAATCAGATAATACTTCGTAAGACCGCGGTCCAGCTTCAACTTGATTCTGCAGTGGTTCACTTTTCCCTGCCTCCAGAAAGACAGACAATAGTCGCCCACGAACGTAACGCTTTCGCGGACCAGAAATGTGCCATCTCCTAAATGTGCATGAGCTCGGAGTAGTTCTTCAGCTTCTTGTCTGTTCCCCGCCAGTTTCCCGTGGAACCAGCACTCGCCGAAATGCAGCTCCGAGTCATCCTGAGGACCCGACTCCGGCTCGATCTCACTATCGCTATCCGCGTCCGGTTCATTCTGGTTGTAATTCTCAGTGTAGTACAGTTTATTCTCCGTTAGAACGAACGCGTGCGGGTACCACTCCTTATCCACAGGGTCTTCGAGGAGTAGGATTCCGTTTTTGATGGAGGTTCTCAGATCGAGGTCTCTGCCTTCCTCCTGGCGTACGGAGAAGGAGTTTTCTTCCGCACCTTCCGGTAGTTTCTTGTGTTTGAGGATGATCTTGCGGCGTAGATCGTGTGGGGATGGGAGGGCGGTTTCGTTCTTCTCCAACGGCTGGGTGATGAGGAAATCGCCGAAGACGTCTTGGAAGGCTGTTGCCATGCGGCGTTGTTGCGGGAGCGAGCAGTTGTCCTCTATGGAGAGTATGAGGGGGTACTCTGAGGCGACGAAGGCGTGTTCTTTGATGGTTCTGAGAACGTCCATGAACCGTATTTTGGTGGTGAGGGTGTGTCCGTGGTAGATGAAGGGGGTGCCGTCGGGCCCGTCCCAGCAGTCCAGCTCTATGCAGCGGCAGCCCGAGCGCAGGCTGCGAGTGTACGCTTCTAATGACGACTCGCTAGAGAACTGGTCGCCGGTCAGGTATCTGTGGATTACGGGTGCTCTGTGATTGGCTATCGGTTATTTTTTAAATTGTGATGATACATGTTTTTATTCAGCATTTTATGACTTATTGTAGCGTAATTTAAGTCTCACGCTGGAGAAGCCACTGGCTCCTGGAACACAGTTTATAGTAGCTCAGGAGCCTATGGATTACTATATTTTTCGGTATACTACTTTTATGTCAAATAAACAAATTTTACTTTACTTTACTATTATGCTCTTATATTTAAATAAACATTGGATTTTATTAGAGACGCTGACAGCTTTTCAAACTATTTGTGGTTAGACTTTACCCATTCCATGTTCTAAAGAAATCTTCATAAAGAACGTTAATAAAGTCCACTTACGTATTGTGTGAGGATGATATCCAGTAGTGCGCCAGAGGGCGCTGCATGTCCTGCGAGACCGCGTCGTGCTTGCTGTTCCAGATCGTGTTCTGTTTAGAGAACAGCATCTCCACGAACTGGAAACATTTTATCTTTTACTAGCCGACCGCCAACAGCTTCGCTTGCTTTATCATAAAATATAGCCTATAACCTTCCTCGATAAATGGACTATCCAACACTGAAAGGATTTTTTAAATCGGACCAGCGGTTCCTGAGATTAGCGCGTTCAAACAAAAAAACTTGAAGTGGATAGTGTAGCTCGTAGTAATGTTATAGTTACCTCCTGCAGAGTGAAATACGGTTCGTATATATCGCGCTGCGGGTCGCGCAGGTAGTCGCGGATGAACTGCGAGGCTCGCAGCTCGTCGTCTCCGAGCCGGTCATGTTGCTCCACGCGCAAGAAGCAGAGGAACTCTCGCAGCGTGATGGTGGAACCGTTGGAGCAGTACAGCGAATACTTGTCGAATACGTCGTGCACATTCTAAGGAACGAGTAAATATACATGTGACAATTATCTGTGGATGTTTCAAAGCTTATTTTTTTATTTTATATCAATCAATCAAATCATTTATTAATATAATACTATACAATACACAGTTTAGTTCGATCCATGGGTTCCTGAGCGGAAGCTGTATTACAGCTGTATTATATAACTGAGATCCTTTGATAAGCTGATGCTACAATACAATAAAAACATATTTATTGTTACAACCACATTACAAAAAGATACAAAAAACAATACACATAACAATACTGTGAAGCAATAGGCGGCTTTATCGCTAAAATCTAAGAGATTTCTTCCAGGCAACCGTGGGATGGAAGAAACATTAGAAGAAAAGTAAAGCAGTGGGGTTGTTTATATAAACATTGGAATAATTATATTATATAGAACTTTAATTTTAATTAAATTAAATTTATTCAGTAACATTACTAGAAATGTATTTTTACTGCATTCTTATTTTCCATGGGACCTAGTGTGCTACCCTGGCTAACACCTGACCTGGTGTAGTAGCGCTCTGACATAAAACGTTGAATCAAACTTACTGACGCCGGTCTTTTAAATAATTTGCAAGAAATGCTGGGAGCTTTGGTACGAAACACATTGTGGCCAACTTAACAAGAAAAACGTCGCTATCGACGCGGTCAAACGACTTCTTAAAGTCAAAATATGTTTCATCCACCTGGAAACCAGCATCCATATACGATTACACATAACCTAAAAAGTTGTTTTTTTACAAAAAACTGAATATACTATTAGAAGTATCTTGTCAAACCTGCTTGTTCACGGTGGATACAAGCTGCATCCGACCGAAACAACTGGAAATCAGCTGCAGCAGGTCTGTCCAGCAGTGGACATCCGATGGCTGAAATTATGACGAGGAACACAGTTTCCTGAATTACTGTGAATTTTGAAAACTGTTGCAATAATTATTTTTGAATTTTTACGTACATTCTCATCAAATATAATCTTCTGGTAGAGTACTGAGAAGTCATCGAAACTGATTTCGCCGCGTTTGAACGCGTCCACTTCTTGAAACAGGTCCCGAAGTTTACTCGTCACTCCGTCTTGCAATGAATTCGTGGAAGGAACGACTTTACCTCCTTCAGTGTGATTCTGTGGAAAATCAACAATTATAATGGGTGTATTTATATACATATAATATAAATATAGCACCCATAGCGTAACACAAGCTTCGAGCTTACCACGGGGCTAAATGTTGATGTGTGAATTGTCCAGCAGTATTTATTTATTTATACATCTATGTATCTATGAACTTTTTAAACAATCATGTTATGTTACCCTTTTCATGTTCAATATGACATTTACTAATTTAAATGATATTTGAATTTTGAATTTATTATGTTATTGAGTGTCATTTAATTGTGGTCATTTAAAATAATAAAACCTATAACCTGCGCACATAAAAAAGATATTTAGAAATGGCGTCCACTCGCATGCGTTCTCGCTCACTCTCTATCGCTGTCTATACTCACACAGTGAAGTACGCGCTACAAAAAAATAGTCAGTCAGGCCTAATTCGCACGAGAGCTTTTTTAACGTCCGTTAAAAAAGCGTTCAAATAGAACATAATAATTATGTTCTATTTGAACGCTTTATGCATACCCAAGTACGTGTTCACACGTCGGCGATTTTAGAACGCGACGCTTTTTTATAGAGCAGTGTTGCATTTTCAACGCAGAGTGCTGGTAATAGGCCGTATGAAACTTTTAATTATTATTCACACGATTAAAAAAACGCCGGCGCTGCGATTAGTACGATGAGTATTAGTAGAAATATTCCAATAATTCGTCAAATCTTGTATACTTGTCAAATCTTCGTACAGTGTCACAAACTGTTATTTTAAGTAAGTATCTCTGTTCATTCAGAGGATGTATCCAAAATGTCCTTTTTTTCTTTCTTCTTCTTCTAGCAACACTAATCGCTATAGCTAGTTATTTAGCAGAAAACATTCCCACGGCTTTCTAAAGCGAGGGACGAGACGAAAGTGATTTAAAAGCGTTCGTATGAATGATCACATTGAGGACGTTATAAAAGCGCCGACGCCGGGTTTAAAAAAATAATTTAATTTAAAATAAGTATTTCATAAAAAACCTCTTTAAGGACCTTGATAAAAATACTATTTAGATAATAATTATACAATAATACCGTGGAAATATGCTCGAATTACAAATAATTTTGGTATTACGTTTGTATGGGAAATTCGTCGTGACACCGGCCTGTTTGAGAACTTGTTTTGCCAACCGTACCATACCTACCCGCCGCCATTTACAGAACTCATTTTTAATTGCGCAGGTTATACTTATTTTCATGTTTTCGTACATTCTACATGGCGTTGTATATGACACGCAGTAGATTATTAAATAAATTATTTATTTAGAACAGTTATTCAGCAATATTAAGTATATTCCTCTGGGATTATAAAATATGGTTGGACAAACGGAATTTAATAACCTTTCAGCGGAAAAGGGTGTGTTGTAAGCTGACACAGTTTCATAGAAAACCATCGATCGATATGGCTGTGTAATAATATTGTTGCATTTTTGTATTGGAAACATCAATTATCATCAACAGGTATTAACTTTCATAAACAGTATCATCAGTGGAAGAACGTCCACTTGCGGTGAAAAGACGCGGATACGATTTCCGCGATGAGTCTTTTCCCAGACGTGTAGAATATTGCATAATGTCATCGTCTAAACAACCCAGATTGTGTCCACAACTGCCCCTGACATGAATCACTTTTTTCTTAATTTGTGTACCTTTCTTACTTTTCGGCTTATATTCATTGATCATTATGGATTATACCACGATGAATGGACTTAGTGGGACTATAACACTACTATACTTACTTTTCGTTTGCGTTTTCAATAGCGTAGAATTCTTTCCTTAGCCATCTCTCGATCTGCAGTGGGTATGAAGCACTGATAGCCTCTTCAATCAGGAATGTAAGGCCTTTAACCCATCCCTCACATTCTTTATCCGTTTGTGCTGCAAAGTTGTAAATTAATTATGATGTAATTTTTTTTAAATGTGTGTAATTTCATGAACAAAAAGAAACAATCAAATTAAGAAATGGATAATCACCAGCCACAAAGCTAAGCTCAAGTGGCTGGTGACTTGGTGTGCAGAAAGAGTAACTTTCTGACAATGTGTGCTGAGTCGAGGAGTAGTTATGATTATAATTATTATTAGACTCTTCTCTCCTTCCAATCTTCACAATTGACCACCGTGAAATATGTAATACCTATTTTGAATTTGTAAACATTTTTGGGTAAAGTTTAAATAACAAAGCTTTGTGTGGCAGCTGGCAGAATGCCAATTGCAACAAGCAATAAATGAACTGAAAATGCAGGATGTAGTGTAGAGTATGTATGAAAAGTGTGCATAAACAATAGTAGATTATTACTAAAAATCCTGTACCTGATAAACTAAATCCATACAAATTATTGTTATAAAACACTAGTCAACTTTCACATATTTTGTTCATTATCATCAAATTTATTTGGAATACTGTGAGTACCCCTATGCTCACATAGATAAGATAAACAAAATATGCACATCATATTTCCCATTTATGTAAAGTATGCAAAGTACATACTGAATGTACTACTAATGCAAGAACAGCAAACAAAGTTCCCATTAATGTCATACCTGTGTGACAAAAATAATTTGATTTAAGTGGAATTGATTTGGGAACTGATGCTTTTCGTGTATTTAATTGGGTTTAGTTTTGAATATATCAATGTGAAAATTACATTTAGATTTAGAGCCAGTTTTAGGTCGGTTTTTTCTTAAAATATTATTGAATGGGATTATATTTTATTTATATATCATTGTAGAAAGGGACATATTATATTTCAGACGTGTTTCTCTGATTTTGTAATAATAAATCAATCTCAAGAAAACAATACTCATATTAAGATAGTTTGGTCAATCATATAGGAGCTTATGTTTTGTATGCAGTACCAATGTCAAGCCACTGGTCAACTAATGGAAAGGAAAGGAATTTAATCCATTAGAATTTATTTTAGAGTTGCAAATCATATTCTGGACTCTAAACAGTTAAAAATTTTTTACTATTTGTTGACCAATTGGTCAACCATAAGTTTCTTATTGAAATCATGTACCTTTGAGTAACCAGTAAAATAACTCATGAAAATTTCATGAGTTATTTTACTTTGCACTTGAAATTCATTGAAAATCCATAAAATAAACTTAAAATGATTACAAAAAACCAACATCAGCGTAAGTTCATTCAAAACCAATACCAAAAAAAATGTGAAGTGTTCAGATCTTTCGAAATACTACCCTATCTGCAATGGCGGCCGAAAGGCAAATGTCAGCGTTGAGTCAAAATAAAACGTAATTGTAGGGTTCACTGGTTATCTCTTACTAGTCATAATGTGATAAGTTGGTTTGTATAAGCATCGTTAACATATAGCCAACATAAAATAAGATGTTTAATGGCGGGAAAGCTTAACATTAACTTAAATAATTTTAACATTTAATGTAAAAAAGTTTAGAAGCCTTTTTATTCAATGTCTTTACCTTTTTCACTGCGGAAAGCCGACTTGTCAAATACAATTTATGTATTCTTGTTCATGAAAAACACTAGCGTCTATAATGTAAGCAGCTACACAGCAACATACACAAAACAACTTCAATTTATTCCAATTTCATTTCAATAACATTACCCATGTCTGCTCATATACCTCCAACCATACTTGCCCATAAAACAGTGACTATGATAACATATTCCATAATTATGAGTCAAGTCCCAATAGATTTGTCAAAAAACTAATAGCACTTATGAACAACAGGTAGATCTATTAAATTAAGAAATGTTTAATGTTAGTAAATCTTTAAATTTACCTACCTGCAAATGATACCGATCGCAGCTTGAACTCCATTCCGTAAAATATTGTAAAGCATTTTGAGGACTCTAGGCGTTTAATTTTGTCTGGCCATCTTTCAAACTCCTTGAAGGATTTACCAACTCTGACTTCTTTTATGTCTCTGATATCGAGGGCACCTTCGTAGGCCTGGCGCTGCGGAGCTGGAGTCCTCGACCAAATTAACTGGTGTGTTTCACGTCGCACCGAGAGCGAGCGGCGCTCTGGTCGTTTGCGTGGGTAGAATTTGAGGACCGTGGTGCCTCGCTCTATGTAGGAAATGAGCTGGTCGGCCTCGTGAATGAGCCTATCGTTGCCCCCGTTGAAGCAGACGGCGCTCATTGCGCTTCCGTTCTCGCCGCCGGATGTAGAAACACTGCGGCCAAACCTCACTCCGCATGGATTATGTATGTATTCGATGCTATTCTAAATAAAATAATTTATTCCATTGATCTTATATAGATTGGCGCGTGAGTATCGATATTGCAATGGTTCTGTTTGGCATTTTCGAAGCGAATTCTGCCAAATATAAATAAAATTACGAATAAATCAACGAAACAATAGTTTCGTCTTTCGTTTGTTGACAGACATTGACATTGGCGCTATCAGCAAGTCTGCCCAAGGTGGATGTTGATGACGTTGACTGCATAATTTATTATTGCCAAAATGGCGATCACACAAGTAACAACTTAACAATATTGTAATTTTATAAGACACTTGACACTGGCAAATTTCGCTTGTTTTAGCGCAGGGTCCTTTTCTAAATACTAGAAATATAATGAATAATTTCATAGCCAGATAGCCAGTCATTCATATGCGAATTTCGATACCTATCTACTTATTCAATCTAGCTCAAAACGAAGAAGATTTTTTTATAACAATGCAATAGCAACCCTATAGTCTGTCTAATGAAAGATGGCCCTGATAAACCCCGGCAAATTCAAAAAAATTTAGTATGGCAATACATTAAATAATGGGATAACGTGGAATAACATAATTTGATACTTTTCTATTATTCTAAATAAATATCCTTACATATTTTTTTTACTCCAATATAAACAAGTAATATTCTTCAGATTACCTACACGCCTAGGGTGCATCTTAGAAATATCTTAGTGTAAGTAATAAATAAAAGTCTCAATTATTTAAGTTTTTTTTATTCATCGTAATCAAAATCAGAATTTTGAATCATAATTCATAAATTTACTTCAATAAAATGTTTATTTTTCCAAATATGTAGTAATGCTATTTAGCTATCATAAAAGAAAGCAACGGTATTATAAAAAGAAAATAAAAGTCGAGAACTACAAAAATGGGATCAAAGTATCAAAATATTTGTGCACTACAAACTTAAGAAATCAACCACATTATGTAAACAATCCTGTTTCTGCAGAAATTCAGCTTCTTTTTCCTGCTGCTTCTCCTGATACTTAGATATCATACAGAATAACAGCCTTCGCTCGCTACCGTTGATTGTTTGAGGTATTTTAACACGCAAAATTCTCAAAATGTATTTTTAATATCCACCAAAACATCAAGGAATAGTATTGCCACACACCGAGACCAATTTTCCCTAATCTTTTAAAGTCAAAGTATTATGGATGTACCACACGTAATTGTATATTTATCCGATTTATGATTTATAAAAAATTAAAGAATTACTTCTTGTGTTCATTAAAGTGAACTATAATTCGTTAGCAAGTATTATTATTTTTTATCACCCTGACTTTACCCCGTTATAGAGCATAATGTCCGTAGGTGGAAACACATGATGTATTGCCATGTGAAAAGTTTCGCAAAAAACCCAGTGCCATCTTTCGTGAACAGACTATAGTACATCTGTCTGTGCCGGTCGGTGCGTGCGTTTGCGTTCTCACTCTCTCAGACTCAGAGATTTTTGGATTTTTGGACTCAGAGTAGAGATGCGCAAAACAGTACTCTATAATGTCATGCCATATGGCATGACATTTGGTACCGCGTCATATAGCATTTTATCAGTACGCAGTACTCTAAACATGACCTGCCGTGACGATCTATTCTATGCTAAGTAATTTAAAGGGCCCGCTTTTACGTACTTACTTACTGAATGTGCTGTTCAGTTCAGATGTGATGTAGGTTATAGCCATTAACAGACCTTTCATTATTATATAATTATGTAGTATGTTATGCCAAATATTATTTATTGCAATGAAGCAAACCGCACTTGCGCGGCGCGGCACCGGTCTGACCTTTATTTAACAAAGTTGTTTTCCTATGGTATAAAAAGGGGTCTCCAGGCTTAGGACTGGCAATATTAGTAGACCACAACAACTGGTTATGGTTGTGTTACCAATAATATTGGCTTTTTGACGTTTGCGGTACTAAAGTACCCACGGACAGTGGAGTGGAAGACGGTGCCAAAGAAACGTAACCCTTATCTAGAATGCAATACTTGCTATATAGATTCTACTAAACGGCGCTGCGTGTGACAGAGACAGAATCCAGTCCAGCCGACACCCCTTCTCGCTTGCACTCGAATCAGTACGAAACTAACGATACTGAACTGACGGGAGCGTACGCAGCCGCGCCGATCGCAGAGCATGGCGATGGCGCCAACCGCCAACCATGCCATGTTTAGTGCCATGCGTCATGCTAAATTTTGTCGGGCTATAGGTACTGTTACAGTACGCGGTCTTGCTATATTACGCGTACTGCATTACTCATAGCACCTACACATCTCTAACTCAGAGATTAGAGAGAAGTTGGAGGTAGAGATGCGCAAAACAGTACTCTCTAATGTCATGCCATATGGCATGACATTTGGAACCGCGTCATATAGCATTTTATCAGTACGCAGTACTCTAAACATGACCCGACGTGACGCGCTATTCTTTGCTAAGTAATTTAAATTTTTATTAAACCTTTATTTAACAAAGTTGATTTCCCTTCATACTTAACCCTAATAATTAATTATGGTATAAAAAGGGGTCTCCAGGCTTAGGACTGGCAATATTAGTAGACCACAACAACTGGTTTTGGTTGTGCCAATATTATTGGTAATAATACCAATAATATTGGCGTATTTAAAAATCAACTTTATAATACATTATTTGAGTTTTTGTACGATTTTTTTTAACTTTTTGTTTTATAATTATTTTTTTATACCATAGATTAATTCACCATAGATTAGAATAATTATTGACAGTGACATTTAATACGACAGGCAGCAATATAATGCCATAGATTAAACAGAAATTTGAAAACAAAAGGGCGAAACGTTTTGTGGCCTTGAACAGTTGACGGTCTTTCTTTACGTTTGTGGTTGTGGTACTAAAGTACCCACGGACAGTGGAGGAGTGGGTAATGCCATGTGTCATGCTAAATTTTGTCGGGCTATAGGTACTGTTACAGTACGCGGTCGTGCTACATTACGCGTAATGCATTACTCATGGCATGGCACCTACACATCTCTAGTTGGAGGGAAGTTGCCGTTGAAGTTAGACATACATTTTGAAATATATTTTATCGGTAAAAATGGTTGCGAACCAACTTATTATAGCTCGTGTTATGGCAGACTTCCAACAAGAATATTGTTCTGATGGGGGAATGCGACAGGTAAAGTACCTACCATAGGTACAAACATTTATTGTTGACATCACTTTAGCGAATTAGTTTTATTTTAATATACAATTGAGATTATAATTAAATTGATTTCTTGATTCCCTCTGTAAATATGGCTGAAGATTTTTCCGCACGACATACAATATCTCCCGTTTCGTGAGTGGTATGGCTTATATCATACACACACATTGCAGTCATGCAATTATACATTAATTGCATGACTGCAATGTAGGTATACGGTGACGGATTTTTCTTTTCCTTGCGTTCTATTATTACGAGCATCCTTACTGCTGCAACTCTACTGCTGTCTACTGCTGCCATGCCACTTCAGGAACCTTAAACATGTTTTGCATGACTGCAATGTATATGGTGAAGGATTCTTCTTTTCCTTGCGTTCTTTCACTACAAGCATCCTTACTGCATCAACGGCATGATCGCCAGTCTACTGCTGCCATGCCACTTCAGGAACCCACTGCTGAAGACAGCTTTCCAGACTATTGTATTGTACCACGCTGCCATGCCACTGTTGGCCTCAAGAGCTTCGCGATCCCACAGCAGAGGGCAGCATTCCAGACTGCATTCCCATTTATTTCACTCTGTGTATTCCATCTACTGGCAAATCCAACATTATCAAGGTTAAAAAGTCCTTTATTTTGTCTTTTATGTTCTTTCACACTTGTGTGTGCTAGACTTCCTCTGGCCATTTTTAAATTCCATTTGCACTTTTAATCATTTCTCATCTATTTAGATAAACACCTACCTACCGTGGCAATTAAATGTGAAACATTATTTTTATTGTATACATTTTAATTATATTATAGCATATTATTATTTGCAGAAAATCCGCAAAACTTGTGAAAAACTTTCTTTGGTCATAAAACAAACTTCAAAGGATCTTAAGCAAATTCACTACAATAACGATAGTAAGTACCTAAATACTTTTTCTTGTTGTTTAAGGTTGATTTAAAATACAAGTGGCAGGTATTTGTTATTTAGTCATACATAACCATCAAAATTTGTTTTTCACCTTGTTCTAACATAACATTATCATTACAGTTACAGTAGTTTGCAGAAAAGCTAGAGAGGGATTGAAGAAGGTACAGCAGGGATATGCAGAGCTCGTCGCTGTTGTGCCTGAAGGGTGTTATTCCAAGTAAAATAAATAAATAAATACATAAAATAAATATTGCTGGACTATTCACACAGCAATTAGCCCCTTGGTAAGCTTGAAGCTTGTGTTACGGGTGCTATATTTCTGATATACTTAATATAATATACATAGATATTTTTTATTATACATGTGAATTATGGGAGTTGATATGAGTTGTTATGATGATGATGTTTGCACAGGTACTACGGTAACTGGCGCTGTCTTACACAACGGGCCTGCTATCTCTACATCCTCACTTCATGGCTGGAGGACGGTTCCTACATCTCGCACAAAATGGTGGCAGAGAATCTGGGCAGTAAGTTGACTTATATGATTATCCAGTAACAATGATGTATGTTATTTCATGCAAAAACTTCTGAAAGGATATATGAAGGTCTTATATACTTCTACTACACTTGGGTGCAAAAAATTCGCACGTTTATACATTTTCATCAAATCTTCAAAAAACTAAAAAAAACATGTTTGTTTTTATTTTTTTGGTATCTAATATTAAAGTTTATTTCAAAACCTATCCAACAGTACCTTTTTTTTCCTTATACCGCGTCTACTGAGTTAGTTATGGTTAAATGTTTGAAGTACCTGTTTTTTGTGTATTTGTACCATAAAAGTTAGGGCTTGAAATTAAATTAGAAACATGAAAATCAGCATAAAAACTTTTTAATTAATAAGATGTGTTTCCTCCCCTAGCCCGAATGACTGCTTCCATGCGTTTTTTCATTGATTGAATCAAAGTTTTTATAAAATCTTGCGGTATGGCCTCCCATTCTTCTTTAATCGCATGTTGCAGCTCCTGGAGACTCGTTGGGGCAGTGTCTCTGGCCCAAACTCGTTTTTTTAGCTCGTCCCATAAATGTTCAATCTGATTGAGGTCTGGGCTTCGAGCTGGCCACTCCATGACAGGCACCGCAACCTCTTCAAGGTACTGGAACACAATACGTGCTGTATGCGGTGTTGCGTTATCTTGCATGAAGATGAAGTTTTCTCCGATGTATCCCGCAAATGGTACAACGTGGTCCTGGAGTACTTCCTCAATGTACCTTTGAGAAGTGAATCCCCTTGATCGGCGGCCAGGATTCGCTCCGGAGATGAAAATAAGTTCTGTCTTTGCCTCCAGTGATATGCCTCCCCAGAACATGCATGATCCACCGCCGTAAGAGACTCGTTCTTCGATGCAGCATTGTTGAAATCGCTCGCCTGGCCTTCGGTAGACTCTTCCTCTTCCATCGTTGCCATGTAGGCACATCCTGCACTCGTCAGAGAACAGGACTGCGCTCCATTGGTCATCAGTCCATTCCAAATGCTCTCGAGCGAATTGAAGGCGGGTTTGTCGGTGGGCTGGGGTCAGTTTCGGTCCATTTGCTGGTCTGTGCGCAGTCAGATTCCCTTCCCGTAGTCGTCTTCTAACTGTCCATCGGCTGACATCAACTTCCCGTGTTTCTTGGAGACGCTGCCCCAATTGAACTGCATTTAAACGCCGATTGCGCAATGCAGTCGTCACAATAAAACGATCGTCACGCCTTGTTGTGACACGGGGTCGGCCAGATCCTTGGCGCCGTTCGAAGCCGCCAGTCTCTTGATACCTCTGCCATACTCGACGGACAGAGAACCGGCTGAGATTCAGTTGTCTTGCCACTTCAATTTGGTTTTTTCCTGCTTGAAGTAGGGCCACCACTTGAGCGGCTATTTCTGGTGTGGTACTCATTTTTGAATTTCGGGTTACGATGGTATCAATTGACGACTGTTCAAAGTACACGTTGATGTGCGAATGAGGTCACTACCCTGAAAACGCTCCATTTTATACCTGCGATAAGTAGTGCAAGCGTCTATACCTGCAACGAGCGATTTCGGGGTATGCTATTGTATTGTTGTTATTGTATTGTTTATAGAGGTTGATGGTTACTCGATGTGTCACTCAAAAGCCTACGTGTGCATTTTGATTTAATGGTAGTAACATTTTGCACGACCATTGAAATCACAGAAATAAAAATGCAGCGAAAGTGAAATTTTTGCATACGTGCGAATTTTTTGCACCCAAGTGTAGATGATAATATACAACTTACAATCGTAAATCTATTTAGGGTTAACATAATCCTCTCCCTATAAAGACTTCAGATAAACTCAAAATATTCCACCATAACCTGCTCAATTCTTTCAGCGCATCAATCTTTTTGTCTGTCCTTAATGCGTGAATGTTCTTAATATCTCAGTTACTATTTTTGAGCCAGAGTCATAAAGACCCACGCCTGGTGATTCACCTTGGGGGATTTTGGCCTACCATCATCAGATGAGTCTGCTTGGAATCATTTCGGGGTCAGTCTTTTTGCTGCGTTTCCCCACATATGTACCACATAGATACAGTACCTACATTTGCATTCACACAACGCATTATACAGGGCGTCCCAAACTTATGGGACATGATGGGTAAGTACCTCAAATGTCGTAGATAGTGAATTTTGCTCAAAGGAGACTTTATGTTATTTTTAAAAGTTAGTAATTTTGCATTCATAGAGTTTCTAAAAATTATTTGCTTCGTCTGGGAATGGAACCGATTTAAATGTGAAAAAAAATTACGCTTTTTAGAAAATCTATTTATGCAGAATTACTAACTTTTAAAAATAACACAAAGTCTTTTTTGAGCAAAATTCACTATCTACGATATTTAAGGTACTTCCCCTCCATGTCCCTTAAGTTTGGGACGTCCTGTATACCTATATTAAAAGGTTCTTTATTTCTTCTATTAAATTCTTATAGTACAGATAGACTATAGACTTAGCGGCTCAAAATATGTATAATGTTTTCTAATCCGCGCAGTAAATGATTTGCTTTATGATTATTTGCACTACTCTTGTAAGCGTTGAGCAATAACACAATTCACGTGTACTGCTTACATTACACAGATAAGTGTGCATTCTAAGGGTTAATTATTGACGGGAACATTCAGTGGTAACTTTACTATTTAGGACTTTGAGACTTTTTTATAACGCACTATCTTTCCGCCCTGCGGCTTCGCCCGCGTTTTACACTTTCCCGCCGCAGTTTTCTTTGCTATAAACCTCACACAGCCCGAGACCTTTTTACGAATGCAAAATTATGGAAATCGGTTCGTGCGTTCTGGAGTTATAGCGTCAGGAAGGAAAAACCGACTTATTTTTATATAGTAGAAGAAGTAGATGTTAGTCCCATAGGGATATCTTAAACTTATACTACTCTTAAACTACGTTAATTAGTATTTACAAACAGAATCATAACAGCAACAGAACACTGCACACATCCAGCACATTCATTTTACATTGTAAATTAGGAAAATGTCGCACTCGAAGTCCCTGTACACAGGTCGACGTTAATTTTTGATTAATTTATTTATGATGATTTTTTTATTCAATAATAATTTATACCTTTATTTACCTCCTATATATTGTATTATACATCTTCATTCATATTATTATTATTTATAATTAGTAAGTATATTATAGTATATATTTTGCGTGTTTATCTAGGCACATAAACAGAATCAACATGGCCTAGTTTTAAGTTCTTATTGCTGTGTGTAATAAATAATTATCCTATATTATCTCTTATCTTAGTCTTTGTCTAATAGTACTCATTGTAATCTATAACGCTTACCTTTTTGTAGTTAATTTATTTATCTAGGAACATCAACAGAATCAACATGACCTAGTTTTAAGTTCTTATGAAAATATGGATTATTGGAGTGTGTAATAATAAATTATCTTATCTTATCTTATCATAGACTTTGTCTAATAGTACCCATTGTAATCTATACTTAACACTTTCACTTATACCAACAAACACATACACACATCTCACATACCTACGGTAGTAAGGTACCTATCTCCCAGACTCTTAAGAGACTGGTCTCTTATAATTTACCATTAAATATTAAAGAACTACAAGGAAACAGTTTTAAATTTACTCTCAGAAAATGACTAGCTAGCAAGGTATTTTATGATTATTTAAGCAAATTTAGCGGAACACAAAAAAAGTACACTTCTTTTGTCAAGTTTCATTTGTTTTATTTAAAATGAGATCACAGGTCGAGGATACAGGCGAGTGGTCCCATACAAAACTTGGACTGCAGTCCCAGACGCCTGAACACATTTTTGAATTGGTCGACTGGGACCATATACCCAATTTGCTTTAATGTACAGTTAACAGCAAAATCAAATCACATAACTCAGGATTTATTTTATTGTATTTTTTTAGTAAGAATGTCATAAAAACTATATGCGAATGATTCCTAAAAACAAGGACATCCATAAAGGACTGCCCTTTTGTTTCAAAACAGGTATTCTACTCTTAACACCTGAGGGCTATAATATATAATACTAGCGGCCCGCCCCGGCTCCGCACGGGTACATACATACACACATACACCCTTTTTTTGCATCGGGTTTAAAAAAAAAGTTAAATTATAGAGGAAGTTTGAATTTTTTTATTATCAATTTTTTTTATTCATATTTTTTATTAATGTTTTTTTGTATTTTTTTATTTTATTTACACTTTATTTTATTACATTGACTCCCTCCCCGTACCCCCAGTGACGCTTACATGGAGCATAGATCGCATGCTGGCTAGCTGAGCGCGGTGAGCGACAATCTCGCGACTTTTTTCTAATACTTGCATTTTTAAACTCGTGATATCTTCCGAATGAAATGTCCGAATTGAATAATTCAAAAAGTTATGAAAAGGTATTAAAGCCGTCTTGAATATAAAGTAATTTATTTTGATAAGGATTAATACCAAGGTACAAATGAAGAGCCTTTTCAAGAGGCGGCATATATTAATTAATATTTTAGAATAAAACTGCTTACTGTGTAAAAACTATAATATTTAGACATATGCTGTCGCGACACTTTTTGTAGATAATGATGAGTTCTGCAAAGTCGTAGTACATGATTTTGTTCTATCATCAATAGTTTTCGCAGCGCACGCGACGAAAGGAATTTTTCAGGTCTTTTTTTTACACCTTATGTTACATTATTGGAGTTTTAGTAAAGATCCCTAATTTTTTTAAAATATAATATAGCCTATGTTACTTGGGGATAATGTAGCTTTCCAAAGGTGAAAGAATTTTTGAAATCGGTCCAGTAGTTTCGGAGCCTATTCGTTACAAACATACAAACAAATCTTTCCTCTTTATAATATTAGTATAGATAATACAGGCCTCGAATCTTCAAGGACTCCTCAATGGCTTCTCGGTGGTTATCAGTCACTAACTTTACACACTCGTCGCATGATGTACCTAGGTACTATTTAAGTTTGCTAGTATTATAAAATAATATGTAGGAATTTTGTTGTATTTTACCATAATAATAAGCATTAAATATTATTTGTATTTTATCATTCGAATTTCCATTTTTTTTTTACAAATAATCGTATCTATGTTAAGTAAATTAATGTGGTATGTAGTTGTATGTTTTAAAAATAAGTTACCGAGATTACCTAGTCCTAGACAACTAGTACCAGGCAACCATAATCCCATGTGAGATGAACAAGCCTCGTAAAGGTCTGAAACTACTATTATCTTTCATCAATCACGACAGAAAAGTACCAGGTAAGCATAATCCACTAAGAGATGAAGCACTTATTAAATTGTATATTTGCAAATCGCAGTAAGACACCGTTCCGTAATGATAATTATCAGGATGTTCTCACTAGATACATAGCAATAAGTTATATCTAATGATAAAAATATTCTCATTAAATCCATTTGTAGTGACTAGAAGTGATAGTGTATTAAATGACAAATAATATTTCATTAGATCCATACATCTCAGTATTGGATCTAGTAAGAAAAATAAAATTCATTAGATACATCTTGGATCTGATGAGATAGAACCGAATTTTATTTTATTTAATTTCAATTTCTAATTATTATTCTTTAACAAATACCAATGTTTAATATCAATTTTGTGAATATTTTGTTTTATTTTATCAATGCGAAGACTGATTTAACCCTAGAGTAGGCGCGCTTTTGCGTGGAACGTCAGTGGGCGCGTGGGGAGCATTTTGCCGCCCTAGTTTAACTAACTATTTTCCGAATATGCAGTTAAAAATATACATTTTTTTCTTTTAGGGGTTTAAAATAAAACATTAGCTGTTAGAAAAATAAAGATTTATTTATTATAAATAAATAATTAAGAGGCACTTTGTATTTAAATCATCTTTGGAAGATAATCTTAGTTTTTAGGAACAAGTTTCAATAAAATTAAAATTAAACATAAAATATAATTTAATTATGTGCCATAGTCTTTGCTAGGATATTTTTCATCAAAACAGACTTGGCACAGGTACACACAGTGGTTATTGCACAGCAACTCTTGGCATATATGACACCCTTTTTTGATCCTCCTATTTTTCTTAGATGGACAAATAGCGCATATTCCTTGCCTTTCTGAAGATGAGGGTTGGTCTTCTGGATCTATTTGGTTCCTCAATGGTAAATTCAATGTATTGAGGCTAGATCTTCTGGTAAAATATTCATCTTTCATTTGGTCGAACACCATTAGTTGCATTGTAAAAAGGTATAATTTCGGGTTTCCCAGCGGCGCCAGTGGTTTCATCGGAACTAACATATGAAATTAGTATCAATATATGATTAGGAACAATATGATTAGTAAAAATATGAAAATAAAAACAAAATAATTACTAGTTGTAGTAATATTTTTACTTACGCGCCGTGACAAATTTGCCGCCGCGCGATACCCGGTGGCAAGAATCCTCTCTTCCTGTGGCTGCCCGTTCACTGATTGAGTTCAAACTTACGACACATGTAGATGAATAGAAGGGGGGCAGCTCCTAGACAGCTTGACCTTGACACGTAAATATATGCAAAAATAATATCGTTTGTTCACCAAAGGCGGCAAAATTGACATAGCGCGCCCACTCTAGGGTTAAATTCCTATTATTATGTTGGTATTTTATTTTTTGCAATAGGACAATAAGACATGAAGCCAACTGTACTTTAAACAATAGATTTGAGGTTAAAATTACGAGTAGTTCCACTCGCCCAAAGAAATAAACAAGAAAAAACTAATCAGGCGACTGGGACTGCAGTCCCAGCTTTGTCGTGGGACCACTTGCCTGAATCCTCCACATTTAAAACAGATTTTGCGAGTAAAGGCTATCTGTGAGAAATGGTTAATTTTGAACATCATTCTCAGTATTATTTATTAATATTTATTCAGATAATTAGCACGACATATACATTATCATTTACACTAATTAATGCGAAACAAAAACATAAAATAGAACAAATCACAATATTGATATTAGTATTTGCAGTATCCCTAGACAAGTACAAAGTTTAATAAGAGCACGTGGAGGAAATACGCAATATAAATCACCATTTATCTAACTTAATTTTTGTTATTTAAATATGAATTTTCGTTGTTTCCGGTTACATGAAAAGTTCAAAAATGTTCCATTTTACACAAATAGCCTTTACTCGCAAATCTGTTCTTAATCTGATCTCATTTTAATTAAAACAAATGAAACTTTAAAGAACAAAAGAAGTTTATGAAGTAGATTTTAAATTAAAACCATATGTTTTAAATTATGGGCTTTTATGTGTTCCGCTAAATTTGCCGGTGTGTGATATTGTCTGTCATAAATGGATAAAAATTGTTGAGTCATAACATTCGCCATTACCACCTGAATGTAACACAATTTTACAATTAAGTTTTCATTATTTTTAACTTTATCCTACAAGCTCTAAAGTTTCTATCTATTATAGTTTAGGCCCTGAGTTGAAAGACCTTTTGCCTTTATAGATTTACATTTTGCGGGTTTAGAAGTTGGTGTATTTATTTATTATTTATATTCCAGAAACGTTTCACCAAGTCCTCCATTGTGCGTGGAGATTACTCGCAACAATTGAAGGTCTGCAAGTTTGCAATGGATGTTAATGACGGTTTCAGGTAAGACTCTCATTTAGCTGCTTTTATTATCATCATCCCACCAGGCATGGAGCCTCTAACGTCAAGAGAGAAGTATCTGTGTCCTAGTAGGCGGAACTTAAATAGGGGTGATAATAAAATTATGATTATATCTTGGGCATGGGTATCTACAACAGAAACTAATACCTATGTCTTGGGGAATTGGTATAATCACCAAGCTTTCATGCTCACGCATCAGAATCGATGATAGGTATCTCAACTGAAATACATTTTGTGTAGGTACATAAAAAAGGTTTTTTAGTATTTTTACGAAATTTTCCTCAACCCGTATCGTTAGTTCGTTAGTAATTTATTATATTGTGTCGGTATTTGCCTCTATCAATTAAGGCAGCGTCTCAGGTAGCTAGTTCTACTTATATTATTAACTAGCTGAACCCTTGACTCCGTTCGCGTTAAATTATATTTGTATGGGGGCCACGTTTATCATAACTGGAGCATGAATTTATATTTGCCTTATATGTGTACCTATCCTGTGTCTCAGACGTCTACCTATATGTTTATCTACCAAATATAAAGAAAAATAAAGTAAATTCGAAAGTTTGTAAGAAAGCTTGTGCAACTTAAGCTGGAATCAAAGTATTATGCTTTGTATTTATTTTCGGGAATAATTTTACTTTCATTTGATTTCAGATCGCTCAATATGAAGAACGGTTATTTGCGCAAACGTTTCGACGGTCTTAAGACCGTTAACTCGATTTTTTTAACGTCGTATTTAAATACGACGTTAAAAAAATCGAGTCAGTTGTCTTTATGCTGAGACTTCGAGGGTTGTTGCCGAAAGAAGAAGAAGAAAAAACAGAAATCACTAGATGTTAAAAGAAAACACTACACTGAGGCATGGTTCGGCAGTTGATTGGCCGAATTAGTGCCTGTAAAATTATACTACTTAATCATCTTTATATTTAACTAGCTTTCCGCCCGCGGCTTCGCCCGCATTATGTTGCGGTAAAAAGTACCCTATGTCCTTCTCCTGGCTCTAAACTACCCCCCTGCCAACTTTCAGGCAAATCCGTTCAGCCGTTCTCGAGTTATAAGTGAAGGCACTAACACGACTTTCTTTTATATATATAGATTTTGTACTTTGAACACTGTCTAGTTCTCAGTGGCGAAATGGACTCGCGTTCTTCCAAACGTTTTTATAGTCACCTCTATGAGTTTGACATTTAATCATTATAATTAGATATAGGCATAAAAAGCCTTATTATTACTACTGTTATTATCTGTCGTAAATTACATATGTATCTCTTATTAGAATTTCTAACATTAAACAATAATACTAAAACTAGGTAATAATTACATATTCAATTTCATAAATAATATTCCAATTTGTCTAGATTGAAACAGGAATTTAAGCGATAATGTCATCCGCTGATGATAATAACGCTTATATTCCTGTTTCTGTCTGTTCCTGTATGTAATTTACGAATCTTATACATGTTATCATAGATGTAAATACTATGCATGTTATGTAATACATGTTTATGTAAATAAAACTATGCAAAATATCCTTGTTTTTTCCGATCCCCCAGATCCGTGGAGAAAAACCATAAGTTTGTCTGTTATTTAATTTGAATTAAGACCATTTATTTTTAGTCTTAGGAAACTTACAACTTGTTAAAAATAAAAGATTTAAAATTATATATTAAAACTTCCACTGAAAACTAAACGATTTAAAAGTTATAAAAGTACACAATTGACAAAAAACTAAATCATAATTTGCTGCTTATTCGCTAGGTACATATTAACATTATGATCCCTTATACATATTACAATTGCAAAAGTAACTCCGAACCGATGTTTATGTAAGGAAGTTCGTTTTTATAGTTTGAATGCCAGAAAAATGTTTTATCGAGGCGAAACAGAAGGAACGCTAGTTTATTACATTTACATCACGTAGGTACATAGATTTGTCTACATACGGAAGCATTAAGGACACTTCAAAGAATCATCAACATAATTATAGTGGATGGACACTAAGGGGTCTGCAGATAAGTCTTGCTTTGTAATGTAATAGACATACTTACTCGCGTTAAATAGTGTAGGGATGTGTGATGTATCAGCGTTGTACTTGTAATAAAAGATTGTTTTTCCAACTCACTCGATTATTATTCACGTCCACAACAATTATTACATGAAGGAGCGGAAGGTAGATACAGTCCGTGTTCACGGTAAGTAGTTAAAGTCACAGCACAATAGATTTAGAAAGAAGTGATAGAATGTTAGAGCACAACACAAACGAATATAAGAAGAGATAAAGTTCGGACGGCACGTAAAACATAAAAACATTAAAACGATAATGAACGGGTTGAGGTAGTGCCACAGATTAATAGTGGGGGTTATCTGTGGGTAGTGCGCACGGTATGAGTTATCCAAACGACTGGCCTACCGAAATATGTTCTAGAATAACTACGTAGATAAAATAATAGAAGAAATGAGGGTAGTAATAAATATGTGTTATAAGAGGTGTAAGGTAAGGACAGAGTGGGAAGTATGAACGGTAAGTGAGTGCGAACGGATAATGTATGGAAGTATGAGCGTAAGTATGAACATGTATAAATAAGATATGTATTGAATATACTAAATAGACGGTAAATATAAATACGAGAATACATGAATAAATACATTATGTAAATAAATAACATGTTCATATAAATACAAAATAAATAAGTGGGGAAGATCCCCACATCACTCCCTTCCGAAGACCGTTACTACGGGCGAAAGAAATCCGGGAAGCGGACTCTTCTGCCCGAGCGCGTGGTACGTTCGGGGCACAGATATATAAACCACCAGATACCTCATAACAGGCGACGACCGCGCGCCAAACATATGGTTAAATCAACCATATGTAAAGCCCCGCCTCGAAACACGGCTTTAGTTGCGACCAAGTGTCAGACCCGTGAACTTCATATACGTTTCTATAGTCTAACGCAAGTGAAGAGGTCAGCTTATAATGGCTACTCGTACGAAGGACGTTCACTTGTCTCTTTTCCGCATTGCGCTTATTGCATTCGTTGTCCTTCTCGGCGAAAGCACGTGTAACGTTAGTGTTGTACATTCTAATCTAATCGATATCGTTAAAAATGATAGACGACGTATATAAGCGGGTCTCTCGGTATTATTGTATGTAAAAATAAATAAGTTATCCATAAACCGTTTAAATATGTTTATTACTTACTCACTCAGTCAAATGAATTATTTATGATAAATTTTTCTAATATTATTTTTAAATTTTTAAGTTCTACAGGTTTTGTGTATTCCAAAAATAAATACATATCTACCTACCTACATGATGCTATTTTCATTTTAATATGAAATTTTAAAACGAATCATCGAAATTAATTATCGACAAATTCATTCAATGTTCCCAACCCGCGACCTAAGTGCGACCTTGAAATAGCCAATCACAACGCCTTTGTTCCAGTCCCCGCAACCCGCGCCTTCCTCCAATTTCGGTGCGTTTAAATCGGAACAAAAGTATTCATATGGGGCATCTAGTGGGGATAATCTGTGGTTCGGGGAGAGAAGTGATGGGGTCCGGGATAGGATCTGGACCGGGAACAGGCACGGAGTTCGGGATAGGATCGGGAGTCGCAGAGTTTGACAAGGTGTAGGCTGGTTTCAGACGGTCGATGGACACTGTTGTAGGCTTACCATGAAACACAATTTTGACGACTTTGTCACCGCGCTCGAGAACTTCGTGAGGACCAGAATAGGATGGACTAAATGCTCCGCGTTGCATTTCTTCCCTGAGGAATACGTGCGATGAGGAAGCTAGGTCTTTGTAGACGAAAATTTTGTTACTGCTATGACGCGACGCTGGTGCAGGTTGGATTTTGCGCACAAATGAGCGCAGCCGAGCAGTAAAATCAGACACGTCCGTAGTCCCTGTAGCTGTGGAGAAGAAAAATTCGCCTGGGAGACGTAGAGGTTCGCCGTAAACTAATTCTGCTGCTGATGAGTTCAAGTCCTCTTTAATCGCGGACCTAATACCAAGGAGTACTATTGGTAGTGACTCCACCCAATTGCGATCAGCGTGACAGGTTATAGCCGTTTTTAGCTGTCGGTGAAACCTTTCAACCAGACCATTGCTGGCCGGGTGGTAGGCGGTTGTTCTGCGATGTTTGAAGCCAGCCAACTTGGCTAGGTATTCAAACAAGGCGGATTCAAACTGCCGGCCTCTGTCTGTCACTATGTCAGTTGGGCATCCAAACCTGGCAATCCAGCCAGAAAGTAGTGCTTTCGCTACTGTTTCGGCCGTAATGTCCGCAATAGGGATGGCCTCCGGCCATCTCGTAAAGCGGTCCACGGCCGTCAAGCAGTAGCGATAGCCATTAGAAATAGGCATCGGGCCTATGAGATCTATGTGGACGAATGTAAACCTGGCCTTGGGTAAATTATAGGTGCCCATCGGCGCAGAGACATGGCGGTTTACCTTCGATCGTTGGCAGGCCAAGCACGTTCGCGTCCATACTCGACAGTCCTTTTTCATACCTGGCCAAACGTAGCGTTGAGCTATGAGCTTGACCGTAGCACGGCCGCCAGGATGACTTAAGCTGTGGAGACTGTCGAATACTTGCCTTCGCAGAGGTATAAATTTAGAAAAAATATACAAATACAAATAACTTTTTTGTAACACCAACAATATACAGGACAATACATAAGAGAAACAGATACATAACAGTGACACAATGGGCGGCCTTATCACTAACAGCAATCTCTTCCAGGCAACCTTGGGATGGAAAGAGAATATTGCACAAGAGCATTGGCGTTATCCAACATTATAAGTAAACAAATTTGTATATTCAATATTATGAGAAAAAAATTATATAATTATATAAGAAAAAAGAAACGATACATTAATATGTATAGTTAGCTAATAAATAAAAACTAAAAACACAATTTATTTTGAGGTGAAAAAAAGTGTTTATAAACAAGATTTTTGAAAATAGGTAGTGATTTAGCATTCATTATGTGAGAGGGTAGAGCATTCCACAATTTGATGGCACGGACTGTAAAGGAGGAATTAAAGGAGTGAAAGGAATTTTTGGGTACTTTAAGGCGATAGGTATCTTTGGAATATATATTGTACATAACCATAAAAACTAACAACGAAAATTGGTTTGAACGAAATCGATCCAGTAGTTTTTTTATAATACGTGATAATGTTACCAAAATTTGATGAATAGCACTCCATATTCTATGTCAAATATAAAAAATACTAGTGAAAGAATTACTTCGATACATCAATTAGTTTCCGATTTACAAGTAAAACAAGTTGTAACCGTACGACGCGAGCCGCCGGTTACGGTGTGACGTCATAGTGCAGCACGATCAGTCTGGTTCACTCAGTCCGCTTGCATTCGCTTGTTATTGTGACGTAACTATAATAGTTAGAAATATGCTGTCGCGACATTTTTTGTAGATATTAATGTGTTCTACAAAATTGTAGTACTTTGTATATTTCTAAAATGAATACTTTTCGCAGCGCATGCGATATAAGAATTTTTTTTTTTACATCTTGGGTGACATATTTGGGTTTACCGTGCGGATCCCTACTTTTTTTGAAAGTGTAATATATATATAACCTTCCTCGATAAATGGACTATCCAACACTGAAAGAATTTTTGAAATCGGACCAGCGGTTTCTGAGATTAGCGCGTTCAAACAAACAATGAAACTCGTCAGCTTTATAATATTATTAGTATAGATAAGTATAAGTATAGAAGCGCATAAACAAGTTTAAATCAAAATAAACGGCCTCACGCATATTGTAAGTAAAATAAATACAAATAAAAGTGGCCAAGTGCGAGTCGGACTCGCCCATGTAGGCTTCCGCAGTAATTGTTTATATGAAATAGTTTATGTCGTACTATAAAAAAACTACTTCATAGATTTCGTTCAAACCAATTTTCGTTGTTAGTTTTTATGGTTATGTACAATATATATTTTTTCTAGATTTATCATCTTCTTATTTAAGAAACTAGAGGGGGGGGGGGACACACTCTGTTTTGCACTTTGGAAGAGTCTCACGTCCAAACTATTGAGTTTAAAATTAAATAGTTTTAGAAATATTGTTATGATTTTTAAAGACCTATTCATCGATAACCCACACGTATGGGTCCGATTAAAAAAACGTTTTTAAGTTTCAGTCCTATGTATGGGGACCCCCAAATGTAATTTATTTTTTTTCAATTTTTTTATGAAATCTTAGTACGGTTCACGGAATACATCTACTTACCAAATTTCAGCTTTATAGCTCTTATAGTTTCGGAGAAAAACGGCTGTGACATACGGACGGACGGACGGACGGACGGACATGACGAATCTATAAGAGTTCCGTTTTTGCCATTTGGCTACGGAACCCTACAAAAATAGGTTAAGTACATCTGTAACGTTCAAGCTACTACATTTTCATCCTAAGTATCTATCCTACTTCCTACGAATAGTATAAATGCGAAAGTGAGTGGGTGTGTTTGATATCTTTCACGAAAAAACTACTGAACGGATCTGGACGAAGTCTAGAATAACACATAGGCTACTTTTAATCCTAAGAAAATGTATAGTTCTAGATGTTGATTGATAAGAAGTGTACTCGTTTGCAATAAATCAATGTATTGTTCATTTAAATTTACTAAGAAGCTAGTTTGCAATAAATCAATGTATTGTTTATTTAAATTAATATTATTATTTATTTAATTTAATAATACGCGGACGAAAACACAACAAAAATACTGCGCAAGCTATTGCACTACTACTATAATCTGCTGGCGACTTGATACTAAGCGGGCCGTGGCCCGCGCGACGTTGTTGTATGACGTCACAAGCGCTCATGTGACTGTTAGCGAGACTCGATATTTTTCGAAACTTTGAATGCCTATAAAATCAAAACTACTAGGTACTTTTTAACTAAACAAAAACTAGTGTATTTGTATACACGCAGGCTTTACTGATACAACATTTCAAGCGATCTGGCATACCTAGTAACATTACTTATGGGCGAGTCTGACTCTCCCTTGGCCACTTTTTTGTGGTAGACTTTGACTACAGTTTCTAAAGAACAATGGCAGATATTCATACATAAAATTAGTTGATAATAAAAGGTAGCGTCTATAGATCTAAAATATCTTAAAATGTTAAGCGTGAGTCTTAGAATGACTTTGTCTAAGAATTTTGTGATAAGAAGGCTTCAGAAAAAATATATTTACATTTGAACTTTTTTAGGTTATGTCTTACGACACTCTGAGAAAGTTCGAAAGTGTGATTGTTTTTGTTACTAGTAAATTCTTTCTTATAAGGAGTCCCTGAATTAGGTATTTTTAGATTAATGCTTCTTTATTGCATATTTATATAATTATTTTAGGTACCTACCTCTACCTATAAAACGAAAAACATCCTAAGACCCTTTACTAAAGAAGAAGAAATTAGTTGGCATTTCATTAAAAAGACAAGAAAAGTCACACTGACACCGCGTTCCAGAGCGCGAACTACTAACCTCAAACGTCACAGTCACTGTAATGTCATGTCAACGTCATGCGAGCTTGTATTCAACAGGACACTACCTCACTCACTCGCAGAACGAGACGCATGACACGAATTGTTCGAGCGGGACAACGTGAGGCGTTCTCTCTAGTCAGACTGTGACAAAAATAGTAGTGAGACATTATTGAGCGAATGAGCGGTACAAATGAGGTACCTCATCTATGTTATAGTCATTTGATATTCTTAATTATTTATGTTTTTTTCGGTGGCCTTAAATAAAATATTTGTTTATGGGAAAAATCGTCAACAAACAAATAAAACTATTTTGCATATCAGATATTTCTAGACGCAAAAGCGTTATGCCAACTAATAATCTGCCATTGTTCTTTTCTTGATTAGTGGCGTTGCGCTGCAGAATGCTACGACTTGCTTGTTTCTGTTACCTTGTCGAATTTGATTAAACGATGGTGGTTATCGGCAAAACAATCTAAATAATAAGAACACCACAAATATAGCTACAAATCACAAGAAGAAGAAAAAAAGTTTCTATGGAGAGGAAGGGTTCAAGGGTGTAAGGGGGAAGGGAGAGGGAACTGATAAATAAACAAAGTTTCAAAGTTCATTCTATTCTATCACAGTGCTGGCCTAGAAATACTTGGAAAGTTGTTCATATTATCATTTTACAATTAAGTGGATAAATATAACTTTTAACAAACTTAATTTATTTAAGCAAACATCATGCCTGGATGACCGATTAAATTATACTGTGATGTAATGTAAATCTTAAAGAGCGTTTTGTTTTTCTTCAGCACTCCCACTCTAATCCATTCCGTATTCTCCGCTCTTCAGATAACCTGACGCTAAGTGTTCCAATTCATCATACCTCCTTCTTTGACAAATCCTTTTCTGTTCAAGCCGTGCGGTTGTGGAATGCTCTACCGGAGAGTATAAGGAAGGCTCAATCGTTATGTGTCTTTAAAACACGTGTAAAAGAATTTTATTTGTCTGAGAACAGCTAAATTTTACTTTATTGTTATTACTATGTACTTATTTATTTATTTACTATATTATTTAGTCTATAGTATTATTATCTATTTAATTATATGTATTTTATGTATTATATATACATTTATATATATATATTATATATTATTATATAAGTATTATATATATTAGTATATTATTGTAAGTATTAGTACACCCCTGTCTTACTTAAATACCATCTCTCTTTTCCATCCAAAGGTTGCCTGGAAGAGATCGCTCTTTAGCGATAAGGCCGCCCATTGTACTTGTTTCTTTTTGTTGTTTTTTGTATTTATTATTTTATTTGGTGTACAATAAAGTGTTTTGATTTGATTTGATTTGATTAATGTCTCAACCATCAAGGTCACTTTATATTTTATTGAAAACTGTTAAATGTAACTTTGAACATGTTAAAGTGGATTTGCGTGCAGGTAAGACCTTTATTATAACCAGGAACCAACATTATTGGCATTGTAAACATACAAGAAAACTAGTATTATGATGCCTTTTGAGAAATTTACTACACTATTTGCTACTACTACTACACTATTTACTACTTTATCAGTAGATATTTACGTTCCTTTAAATAAGTAACTATGTACCTACACTACTAAATATTTTATATTTCTTACAACTTCACTATAAGCAACTTATTAAGTAAAAAATAAAATATTGTAGCTGCAGTCTATTTATAGAAACTAGAATTAATGGTATGTAAATATACAAAGCTATAAAATAATATACTTTCTACAACTACATACCTACCTAAAACTTTATTTTTCAGCTGAACACTACAGTGAAGAATATTCAAAAATAAACAAATTCCAAAGGGTACCTGTTATTGATAATAATGGGTTTATTTTAGCAGAAAGGTAAATGGATTACTTGATTAAATTTTATCTTCATTCAAATCCTTGATAATATGTGTTGCTAACCTACTTAATATTGTACTTTTGTTTATAGTTTGGCTTAACTCTCGGCCACAGACAAGCCCAAATTTATGATAATGATATTTAACAAATTATTAATAAAATTTTATGTTTCAGTGTAGCAATTATTAGATACTTGGCCCGTGAAAATATAATTCCCCAAAGTCTTTATCCTGCTGACTCAATAAAGCAAGCCCGAGTGGATGAGTTCCTTGAGTGGCACCACATTGGGTTCAGACTACACCTGTCTATGTTCTTTAGAGTTGCTGTAAGTTATAACAAAATTTAAAAAAAATGTAAGGTACCTAATTAAAAGGGAGGTATATTGTTTTAATATTTTGAGGTCCTGCAAGGTACTAACTGTTCGGCAATTATTTATACTAAACACCGTGCTAAAACAACACAAAGCTTTACCATACACCACAGAATCTTCACAAAAAAGACGAAATTATATTGTTTGCACTAAAATACCGACGAAATTCACTTTTACACTAAAGTTTTTCACATTTCTGGGCCCAATTCTGTACAATAGAATTAATAAAACCACAAAATTTTCCCTCTAATTTACCGCAAATGCTTGTTTACACTTAAATTAGTTCTACAAAGAATGTCCTACGAAGATACCGAGAAATTGTTAGCCATAGGTAAGTAAATAAATTTACCTATCTAATTTAAGTTAACTATTTAGATAGTTTATATTTTATAAATGTATTTATAATTATTCATATTGAGATAAACGGGCAATACACGAACCTTATTTACGTAGAATATTGATCAACCGATTTCGTCCCAGAACGTGGGACCTCTTCAGGATCAAGGACACTGCAAGGATCACGCCCGCTCGCCGGTCCGCAGTGCACTGCGTAATAATAGTATTTATAATTATATTCAAACGTATTTGTATTTATATTTTTTATAGCCTGAGACACAGGATAATCCTAGTTCAGGCTATGATTAAGTAAAATATGAACTTTTTTAGATAATAAGATTCTATGTAATTTAGTTATAATGATGTTTTAAATAAATAAATAAATAAATTTTTTAAGGTTTATTAAGGTTGGCCAGCATTTTTTTGAGCTGTAGAATGCCAGGTACAATTATAACTAAAAGTTTTAAGCCTTGTTGGTAAGCGTTGCATATTAAAGCAAACTTAATATACAATCATAAAATTTCAATAAACGCCATCTAGTGTTCAATAGCGGTACTAAACTATTTAAAAAATTGAACCCCGAAATAAATGGTTTGTGTAAGGGCGTCGGAAACTAAAAGAATGTTTATTTGTTTGTCTTTAATTATTAAAAATACGGAAGAAGGCAAATATTTAATTACATTTTATTACTTAATCAAGTAGGTAAGCAAACAAAGTACCCAATTGACGACAATCAGAAAATTATATATAAATGTTAGATGACCAAAAAAAACTGAATTACATATCTATTACAATTAATATGGTTCATTATTTTTCAGTATATGAACCCAATACTTGAAGGCAGGACTCCAAATCCCTCACAAGTGAAATCATACCAGAGTCGTATGACGGATGCTCTTGAAGTTTTCGATACAAAGTGGTCAGGTATGTCTGAATATTGCTTCTACAAATGATGACATACATACAGTTCAAGTAAATACGATAATAATACCCTTAGTATGTACTCTTCGGTAAAATTAAATAATAGTATTGCAACTCCCCGCTAGATGTCGCCGGTTGTTAAGTAAATCTGAGAACAATATTTTTTTATATTGATTACGTTTAGGTACACACATACATATTTTTATTCTACAAATTTATGATAAGACATTATACAATGATAATAATTCTTTATTTTAGGGGGTAGTGCGTTTATTACAGGTGACACACCTACCATAGCAGATCTATTTGCAGCTTGCGAGTTGGAGCAACCAAGTAAGTGCAGTGCATCTCTTTCTATCTGCTCGTTACTTGTATATTATCTGTGCACTTTTGTCTCTTTCGCGCTGCAGTAATTCGCTTCGCGTTTACTATTGGCGCACACAAGCGTTACATTGGAATACCATGTTCTGAAAATATTGAATAAATTTTTTAAGGGTTCTGTTTCAGAAAATGTTTTACTTATTTAGTTATTATTATTATTTATTAAGTAACAAACACGATTTATAAAACCAATTACAAATTACAATTAACAGTTGAAATGCATAACATGAAATGCTAAATAATTTTTGGTTATTTTAAGAACATTCCATGTAATCTTATCGAAACATCTTAAGAGGCCGGCGTCCGACGAATTGCCCAATACAAACGTAATACCAAAATTATTTTTAATCGAGCATATTTCCACGATATTTATCTTGGTCCCTATGTAGTTTTTTTTACAAAATACTTATTTAAAATGAAATTAATTTTTTAGTATTTTGTAAAAAATAATATCGTTGAAATATGCTCGAATTACAAATAATTTTGGTATTACGGTTGTATTGGGCAATTCGTCTGACGCCGGCCTCTTAATAGCTTAGTAGTTATAAGAGGTCATGCAAATTGATTTTTCGTTTATTTAAAGAAGAAATGCGTGAGCAATGCTTGTAGGTAAGTTTACTTAACTTGCATACAACTAAAACCACTTAATCGCTCTAGTTTAACAAATCACAGACCAAAGGTAGGTACGTAAATTTACACGCAGTTATGGTGTACCTATGTATATCCTGAAATCTTAAATGTACATAATAGATACAGGGTCTCAGAAAGCTGTACCCTTGCTGTACCCGTAGGGTATCTACCTATCTAACCCACAGGGAATCTAAATCAAAATTAAGAAATATAATTTAGTTTTGAAAAAAAAAATGAACTACTCGTGAAATATTTTCTGGTCGTTCGCTATAACGTAAAAATTTAAATATTCTGGATGTTTTTTCTGTATAAAACCCTTAATAATGTGTCTTGTCTATGGATTACTAATTAATATTGTAATGTAATGTTTTTTTTCAGGAATGGCTGGCTTTGACCCTAAAGATGATTTCAAGAACATCGCGGCTTGGTGGCCCAAAGTAAAGGCTCATTTTAGCCCTTATTACGAAGAAGCGCATGTTATTCTCAATAAAATAGTCGCAAAAAATTCTAAAATACAATCCAAGATTTAATTTAATGGTTTAAGAAATTTAAGAAAGAAATTTATTAAGAGATTTTATCAAGATTTAGTTTTCATTAATGAACTTAAAATTAAGTAAATATTATACCGTTGTCGCATTGATAAACATGTCTAAATGTTCAATAAAATAGTTGCACAAATAAATATTATTTTAGTCTTTCCTCGTACTATTATTATTAGTGAGTTTTGAAATTTTTGTGTATAGGTTATACATTGATCATTAATTCGAGCTTATAAAATATATTGTTGAACAATGTTTAGCAGTTTATTTCTGTTCTGAGGAATTCTATAAGATAATTGTAATCTCAACATAAATACAACGAATGAAAAAAGCGAACTTTAATTTAACGACAATATTAATTTCATGCTAAACTTTTAACTATATTAATAGGTGCGTTTAAATTATACCTGATAGAATATTACTCGACATAAACAATTTTATAAATAATTTTACGTGTCCCGTGTAAAACATTATTTGTATTGAAATAAATATTTTCATTTAAAGCTCAACCCTCTTATTCTGTAGCATGCGTTAAATGCTTTCGTTAAACAAGATATATACCAATAATAATTAAAATATTCCGCTTTTAAAATGCCATACTTTTCAAAAGTCCATAGACCTTCCGTGAAAGCCGTCAGAATTACCGTCGGCTTTGTTGGCATGCCGTTTACCGAAACTAGATATTATTAGATACCTAAGTAAATAGAAACACATAAAGTTACCTACAAAAATAGATTGTTTTATTTAATTACCATGAAATTATTTTAAGAATCTTCATTGCACATGTTATTGTTACTTCAATTTATCAAGGAATTTACCTACTTACAGGATTTACTTATTTTCACATAAATTTATTAAAATATTAACCTTGAATTATTTTAAGTTCCTAAACTATTTTTCTATAAGTACCTATGTTCCGCCATAACTCTTAAACCAATGATCCGATTTTGATGAAATTTAGTAGAAATACATTGAGAGGTCTGGGACACAGGATAGGCTATTTAAATTCTTGCTCTAGTTATAATAAGACTTTTTTAAATTGATGATAGACCCTTGCTTGACCACAATCTCACCTGATGGAAAGAGTCGATGTGGTCGAAGATGGATCACAAGGGTCAAGAAAAACGTGCAAATGAACGTGAAAAACGTGAGAAAAACATATGTACAAATATTTTTGCGCAGACGGAGTCGCGGGCACCGCTAGTTCCATATAAACCATATGGAATACATGTATAAGAAGTATCATATGTAAGTAAGTACCTAGTAGGTAGGTACCTATCACAGTTCCCGCCCTATCCCCTACACCTTCAGCCCCCCTTCCATTCACCTTTGTCCGTTAGCATCTACCTACCCTCCCCTAGGGGGAGTCAGTGCCTATAAATGTAGCTGCACAAGCCCAGATTTCATTCCCATTCGAACTAGTAAAGGCTGAGCTTCGGACGGTGCAGCTAGCCTAGTGTTCTCCTTAAATTCCAATTCTAAATTTCCAAGTAACATTTAGATTTTTGTTAAGGTAAATTTTTCGTAAAAAGTATTTTTAGTTAATTTAAATCTGGTTTGCAAAGTGATTTTGTTGCTGTTGAAATAAAAATAAAAATAATGATTTTCTTAATTTAGTAAACTCTTAAAATAAGTTTTTGAATCGTAATTTTAGTAAATTAAACCAATCAAAGTTAAGAGCAACAAGTGTCTGTGTTGCTATTGAAAATTATGAATTATAAATATTTTTCTACTTAATTTAAGCAAATATATCATGAAATATTCAATTCTCAAAATAAAATTTAAAATCAGTTTGAGGTTTAAAATCGGGTGTGCCAAAGTATAAAAAGTTTGTAAAAAATCGTGAATAAAATTTTTTAGGTTTATAAATGTCTAAAAAGTCGTTGCTATTGAAAAATTCTAGTTTAAATATATATATTATTCAACTTAATCTTTCGAAATGCACATGAGTTATAAGTTTAATTTATTGAAATAAAATATAATTTTTACTTAGGTTTAAATCGGGTTTCTAAGCATAATTAATTATTTTTTCATGAATAAAATTTTTTTTATATGTCCAAACAGTCAATAATACGATTACAAGATATCTTTATGAAGAACGGCATCGAAAAAAAGAAATCTAACAAACGTCATTATGAAAAACCATCCGCCGCAAAGGAAACGCAAAAGGCTAAGATGCCAAAAACGAAGTCAAAACGCAATGAAAGGGTGTATGAGCAGGCTGAAGAGATATATTACCATTCGGAACAAGTCTCGGATGACGACCAGCCACTCCACGTACTGAAGAAGAGGAACAAGAGAGACAAGGCACTGGGAACAAACGAGGCTGGCAAACGACAATCAAGAGGCAGATCTAAACAACCTAAGATCGATGAAAAATCAACAAATTATTTTAGTGAAGCACATGCAAGCTGGTTGAAGGGAGTTCCTTCACTAGAAGAACCGCTGGTTTTAAGACAATCAGTTACAATAATGTGAGTACCCGTAGAACTCGATATTAAATTATTATTAAGTTTGTATTAATTATTATTATTATTGCTCAGCCTAAGGATAGATTTAAAGATTTAAAGATTTATGTCATTTATTTCCATAAAATCCTAAAGATCACTTGGACAAGTCAATAAAATACAACACATTATTAAATAAAATAAACAATGGAAACAAGGTTGACATAAAAATATGTTTCGTTTTTTTAAGCACTGAATTGAGAAACATAAAGAACAATCAGCTCATATCTGAATTTAGTACAATTATTTGTTAGTTTGTTCTTTTCTTTAAGATATTGGAGCGGATTCCATCCCATGCAGTTTTATCTTCTAAATACTCTGATATTTTATAATATGATTTTGAAATAAGATGTTTTTTTACCAAGTTTTTAAATTTAGTGATAGATAATTCTTGCAATTCTTTGGGAATCTTGTTATAGAAGCGTATACATTGCCCCTTAAAAGATATATTAACCTTATGTAGCCTAGTAATATGTATAGCTAGTTTTTCCTTATTTCTAGTATTAAAATTATGTCTATTACTTTTCTTAGGAAAACTATTGATGTTTTTGTGGGTATACATTAAGACTGTATAAATATATTGACAGGGAATTGTCAATATATTTATGTCCTTGAATGTTTCACGCAAGGATTCTCTTGGGCTCATTTTATAGATAGATCGAACAGCTCTTTTCTGAAGCACAAATATATTATTCAGTCGTACATCTCCAGCACTCCCCCAGAGTAATATGCCATACGACATAACACTGTGAAAATAACTGAAGTAGACCAGTCTAGATGTAGTTACATTAGTTAAATAACGGATTTTTTTAACAGCAAAAGCCGCAGAACTGAGCTTTTTCGATAACTTATCTATGTGAGCGTCCCATTGAAGCTTACTATCTAGTGTTATGCCTAAAAATACAGTACTTTTTACTAACTCTAAGTTTTTATCCTTTATTTTAATATCTGCCTTAACTTGTTTCACATTTGGTAATGTAAATCTTATACATTTGGTTTTATTTTCATTAAGTAACAAGTTATTAGAGTTAAACCAATGAACTACTTTCGAAATAGCGTTATTCACCTTGTCATAGTTATTGGTACGTCGATTCATTTTAAACAAAAGAGAGGTGTCATCAGCAAATAACACTATTTCGTGATCATTCTTTACAAGATGGGGTAAATCATTTATATATATTAAAAAGAGATACGGGCCCAAAATTGATCCCTGCGGTACACCCATTGAAACCAAAGACCCTGGGGACCGCTTACCATTAACATCAACTCTTTGAATCCTTTCACTTAGGTAAGAAGCAAAAAGATCCAAAGAGCTGTCTCTAATTCCATAATGATGTAATTTTCTGATTAATGTTTCATGGTCTACACAATCGAATGCCTTCGATAAATCACAAAAAATTCCTAAAGCATCTTGCGACTTTTCCCACGCATCATAGATATGCGTTAGCAACTCTGCGCCAGCATCAGTAGTGGACCTGCATTTGGTGAAGCCATATTGCCTATTGTGTAATAAATTATTATTATCAAAATGCTGTGAGATTTGTAATAAAATAAGTTTCTCAAATATTTTACTAAACGTAGGCAGTACCGATATTGGCCTAAAGTTAGTCGGATCCGTCGTAGTACCAGATTTGAAGAGAGGTACAATTTTGCTGTGTTTCATTAAATCAGGAAATACACCACAGTCAACGCATTTATTAAAAATGTAAGCTAATTCAGATGCAAATGTATGTATAAGTGATTTAAGTATTTGTACCGAGATACCCCAGAGATCTTTGGTTTTCTTTACATTTATAGTTTTGAAAGCTTTTAAAATGTCTTCTGTGTTTACATATTTAAAGTGAAAGTCTACTTTACAAATGGGTACATTTTCTTTTAATAATGACTCTGCAATGCTATATGATGAGTTTAATAATAAAATACCTGGCACCATTAAAGAACTTCAAAAAGATACGGTTTTCCGAAGTAAACTTAAAGAATACCTAATATCCAAAAGTTACTACTCTGTTGACGAATTCTTGAAGGATAAAATGTAATAAATTAATAACTAATTAACTTATGTATGTACCAGTTATTATCACAAATATCCTATTCTATGAATCAATTGCTGCGCCCTTACAGGGTACATGTATGTACTTACTAACAATTAGCTAGCAACAAACTAACCTAGCATTTAATAATACATGTATGCAATTTAATTAAATAAATAAATAAATAAATAAATAATGTTCTAGTAGTAGACACAGGGATGTCAGTAAAAAAGCCTTCAAACGCTTTTGCTACATCAAGATCATTTTGAATAACAATATCATTTATTTTAAGTTTAAATTCTGTATTAGAGTTCAGAGTTCTACCGGTTTCATCATTAATTATTTTCCAGGTAGTTTTGACAATGTTACTACTATTTTTAATTTTTGAACGAATATAATTTGATTTAGCTATTTGACAAACAGTTTTGAAAATTTTAGAATATGACAACTTTATCTCTGAACTCTTTACAGAAGTTAAACTGTTTTTCATTATACAATTCATATAATTTTTGACGGCTTTTATGTATACCCACAGTTGCCCATTCGCTAAAGCCAGGTTTGTCGGACACTACCATTGACTTGGTGGTGAATATTGAACTAAAAATATTATTGAAATTATTAAAAAATGTACTATAGAGTTGACTGGGATTACTGTTACTGTAATCAAAAGGAAGCTTTAAATCCCAGGTTGATTTAAACCTCTCAAATCGGTTGGTAGTGACCGGTACATAATTTATTATCTTTTTGACATATTTTGGTCTATCTTTTATTTCAAATTTTACAAATTGCCCTAGGTGGTCTGATTTTAAGTTACTGATTATTTTTTTCTCAATTATATTTTCATTTGGGCCAGTGAATATATTGTCTATACATTTTGCTGATGTTTCAGTTATTCTTGTTGGTTGGGAAAACAATGGAAATAAGTTGTAAGAGCTGAATAAACTACATAACCTAGTACTTAATGCATTAACTTCTAATAGGTTAATGTTGAAATCACCGCATATAGTAATACTTTTACTTGTATTGCATATCTTCAGTAAAATGTGGTCCATGACCTTCTCAAATATCTCATATGAGGCCGAAGGGGGTGTATATACGCTTACTATAAGACTCCGCTCCAACTCTACACATGCTACCTCAATTTGGCTTTCAACTGACAAGGATGTAATATCTTGTCTATTTTTAAATTTTAATGTCTTATTGACTAATATTAAAGAGCCTCCTCGGATAACATGTGTTCTACAAAATGAGCTACCAACCTGGTGATTGGGGAAGTTAAACATGAGCTCATGGTCTCTAAGCCAGTGCTCTGTAATACATATTACATCAATATTAAAAGAGTTTAAATACAATTCTAATTCAAATAATTTACTATTTAATCCTTGAATATTTTGATGCACCAAGTTGGTATAACATTTTGCATTTTGTTTACAATTATTTTATTTTATTTAATTTTTTTTTTTATTGCGAGAAATATGGTTAAAAGTTCATAATAATTATAATAGGTCCACATATTTCACCAAAACAATGGCATGCAATATTTTATAAAATTAAGTCAAACATTATAGCATTAAATTAAATTAAACAAACAAACAAAATTTAATTACATTCAGAATAGGTCGTTAATATTTAATAATGTCAATCTTTATATTTAAATTCCAAGTATTCCTTTACACTATAAAATGACTTTTCTATAAGCCATGCTTTTAACAATTTTACAAAAACTCTGAAAGGTTGTTCTTTAAATTTATTTGGGATTTTGTTATAAATAACTCCACACATAGCATAACAATTTTTCATAAACAAAGTTGTTTTAGCAGTTCTACCTAGGACAATTCTGTCTGGGTTACGAACTCATCTAGGATATTTATCTATTTATATTATCTAGGATATTTTTTTATTTTATTGTGTTTTTTGTGATTCATACTATTAGATATTTTCTCAGAATTATTATTACTTCTATTTAATTGAATTAATTGGCAAGAGATTTCCTCTTTTGTCTTATAATCTAATTTAAAGAACTTGGATAAAATTCCAAGGACTTTACTATATTGCTATGCTCAAAAGAAGCATTTTTTATAGCCAAATTATTGGCTGTTATACTTAAATAATAACTTAGCGAATCAGCTAATTGTCTTGTGTAAAAGTGTGGTAGGTAATAATTACCATTGGTCAAATAAAATATATTACTAACTATACTGTTAGTATCAATCACATGTATTACAGGGTTATTGCATGAAATAGTATGCAATGTCATGTTAAGCTTATATCTAATATTATTTTCTATTTGTGGCAACTTCTGACTAAAAGGAAATGTATAGAATACAATTTCGCCTATTTGTAGAGAAAATAATTCATCCACATAATTAATTAGGTCGGACTTCTTTACATTTCCCCTATTTCCAATCATAATTATTAAACTTGTATTTTTTGTCAAAGAATTATCATTTTTTATATTTTTCATGATTTGATGCAAATCAGAGTTAGGGAAACAATTATTTATTATAGAATGCTTCATAATTTATTATAGAATGCTTCATAATATAATATATTAATATAAGATAGCGAAGGAAAGTCAGAAAATCAGAAAAATAGTTTCCGGTTTTAAATTAACGATGGAGGTTCTCAGTTGTTTTCTTTTATGTGGAATTTACAGGTAAGCTACCTTTTTAAAAGTTCATCTTCCTGCGATCAACAAGTAGCGTGGTGATTAATACCAATTTAAAAAAGTTATAACAAACTAAAAATACGCCTGCATGTACATACCCTTTATAAATTGCTCCGTTGTATTTTTGATTTCGCAAGAGTAGCAATACTTTAAAATCGCGTAGGTAGGTAATAGTTGTATTGCAAATAAAAAAAACTATAATCACGTAACATAAAAAATCCAATTTCCATTATTGTGATTGCTAAGACAAATGACGCTCAGCTAATTACATTAATTTATTTACACTCATAAACATAGTTCTAAATGAATGAACATATAAAATATTAAAAGCGCGCCAAGGATAAACTTTGAAAGTTACGTAAATTTGGAGAGAAAATGTGACGTGTTCTTAATTTGTTGTCAACCGCCGGACTGAAAAGGGTGGGGTAAAAGTACGCCTCGGCGTAATGTGGAAATCTCCCCATGATTCTCCCGAGGGTTTGAGGCTGTCTGGGAATGTTGAACTTCGAATTCCCGTTGACCTTGTTTTCATTGTCTGTGAACTCATTCATTATTTCATTCACTCTTTTCGAGTTAGGTGTTGGTTAGTGAGAAGCATTCGATCCATGCGTTTAAAATAAATGTTGCTTTTTCATTCGATGACAAGCATAAATTATACTTTTTATTAAAAAAATAGATTTGTTCCAGGTAAAATGTCTAATATTATCTTATATCTTAACTATAAATAAATAAATAAATATTGCTGGACAATTCACACAGCAACATCTAGCCGCGTGATAAGCTATAAAAATAAAAATATAATGTATAAGTAAAAATCAATTGCTGTTCGTTAGTCCCGCTAAAACTCGGGAACGATTGGGCATTTCAAAACCAAAATCATATAAATCAGATTTTGGTTTTGAATTATTCGTAGTAGTCCAGGGAAGGTTTAAAATGTAAGATTGAAAGCGGGCGAAGCCGCGGCCCGGTCAGTTTGTAAGATGATAAATTCGTAAAGCTGACTACGGTTCGAGCTAGAAAAGCACAAAGTCAGCTTACGACCGATACTACTTTAATACTATATGGGAGTCCAGCTGAAATTATAATTGAAAATATAATATTATTAGAACTATAATACCACTTTACCCAAACTACCCATTAAAACATTCCAAATTAAATTAAACAAAATGATGACGATGAAAAAATCAAGATGTTTGTTGGCATGAACTATATGCAATACATAATTTATTTTCGCCGTAGCCAGTACTACGGCTTAGAATAGTCGTCTATACTATAATAATAATAATATTATTAAGAGGAAAGATTTGTTTGTTTGTTTGTAATGAATAGGCTCCGAAACTACTGGACCGATTTCAAAAATTCTTTCACCTTTGGAAAGCTACATTATCCCCGAGTAACATAGGCTATATTATATATACCTATTAATACCTATTGATAATGCCTAATAAAATGTATTTTGTGTGACATGCCTGTTATGTAATATAACTTTATGGTTAGTAAATAAATTGAAATTGAAATATATTTAAAAAAAATTAGGAATCCTTACTAAAACTCCAATAATGTAACATAAGGTGTAAAAAAAGACCTGAAAAATTCCTTACGTCGCGTGCGCTGCGAAAACTATTAATGATAGAACAAAATCATTTACTACGACTTTGCAGAACTCATCATTATCTACAAAAAGTGTCGAGACAGCATAATTATGTCTAAATATTATAGTTAAGTCACAGTAAGCAGTTTTTTATTCTAAAATATTAATTTATATATGCCGCCTCTTGAAAAGGCTCTTCATTTATAAAAATAAACTTTTTATTCAAGACGGCTTTAATACCTTTTTATAACTTTTTGAATTATTCAATTCGGACATTTCATTTGGAAGATATCACGAGTTTAAAAATGCAAGTATTAGAAAAAAGTCGCGTGGTTGTCGCTCACCGCGCTCAGCTAGCCAGCATGCGATGTAGGCTCCATGTAAGCGTCACTGGGGTACGGGGTGTAAATAAAATAAAAAAATACAAAAAAAAACATTAATAAAAATATGAATATAAAAATTCATAATAAAAAAATTCAAACTTCCTCACTCAAAAAAAAAAGGGTGTATGTGTGTGTGTACCCGTGCGAAGCCGGGGCGTGCCGCTAGTGTGAGATAATTTACCTTACCTCCCCAAATATTTTGTATGCTACGAAATTGTATCATAGCGTCGTAGCACCCTCTACGCTTTGCTCTACGGAATATGCAACACGCAACATTTAGATGATTTTTCATTAGGTATTCGATATTTGCAATCTTTGTTGCTTATTTTATTGCGACAATTGCGTAACTTAAGCTTTAGAGCTTATTACGGGCTAGCTCTTTCCGTGTGAATTGTCCAGAAAAAAATATTGAAAAAAATAAGAATATTATAAAATTAAAAATAACTTAAATAGGTATACTTACCTCCTGTGCATTACAAAGTTACCTAAACCTAATACATTAATTATTCCATTAAATTATTACAAACAATTAATATCTAACTAATTTATGATTTTAAAATCTAACAATATACACTAAATACTCGTAATAATGTTTGTTTGTATTCATTTAATTATTTTTTTTAACTTTTAAAACATTAAGTTTTTATGATTTTGTAAGAGAAGACGCAACGCAGGGTGCGTTGGAGTATATTGTATGCTACGAAGCTATTTCGTTTTAGTAGCACCATCTACGCTTTGTTCTACACGCAGGATTTCTATCAACGTTTTTGCGGGCGAAGGGAGGGGATTAGGATATAAAATGTATGAGATAGAGGCCTCTGACAGATGTACGGAGAGCCGAGATATTATAATTAGACTTCATGAAAGGTTATTTTGACCTTAGGGGTACGGAACCCTAAGAAACACCAATTACATTGGGAACGTTGTATATAACATCTGAAAGTCAATAACATCTGAAAGTCGTATAAATGACGTATAATGAAGTAAAAAATAGACGTATAAAAACTTAGAACTTGTCAAACTTCAGTTAACATAATGAAGGAGTTTAACTGGTCTTTATCGTAATTTATATATTTCTTTCCATAATGCGATGCTGTTGGCGGTATGATTTAAGCAGATTGGTTCAACTATTTTAAAGAAAAAAAACAAAAATAATATATTTTATTTTATTCATTTTATAAAACGGGAATTACTCACGTATTTACACAGGAGTTAAACAACTCTCGACGTTTCGACCACAACAAGAGCAGTCTTTATCAGGAAACTCTTATTTTTGTGAGAGGACGGAAAATGGTGTTTATATCCAGGCGTCTGCGCAACAAATGACCAATTTTATCCGTCACTCCCTTGACAAATGGTAGATACGCTACAGTGTGTCCTGTCTCATACATTCCCATACATTCACAGATCACGTATACGCATCCTGTGTGCTCGAGGCTTTATTCAAGAGCAGAAATCGAATGCAACTTTAGAGGATCAAGTTTCAGAGGCAAAGCCTCAATTGAGTCCATAGACTGTTTTTTTATAAAGCATGAATCTGAGAACTCCCACCTGAACGCTCTAAGCAATTATGTACATATATTATGCCATACTTAATTAGGTTCCTACGAAGTTTTATAATAACAGGAATAAAAAGCTTAGAACTTGTCAAACTTTTGCGATTAGTTAGCATGATGGAGTTGTAATTGGTCTTTATCAACGACTGAACGCTCTAAGCAATAATGAATATTATGCCATACATTATTAGGTTCATACAAAGTTTTATATCAAGAAATAAAACTTAGAACTTGTCAAACTTTAACAGTTAACATAATGAAGGAGTTTAACTGGTCTTTATCGTAATTTATATATTTCTTTCTATAATGCGATGCTGTTGGCGGTATGATTTAAGCAGATATACCTACCTACTGCCTGCGAAATTTTGAACATAAGTGTATGTTAAAGTTATGTTTTAATTAAAGAATAAAAAAAGACGTGTTGGCTAAGTGGGAGCACACTCGACTTTAATTCCGAAAATCGTGGGTTCAAACCTCCTGCGACATAAATATACTTTGTTACATGCTACAGGAGTGATCAAGTCGAGATACTTGAAAACCTACCTACCGATGCGAAAGTGAAGATTACATTTCAAGAAATACATAAAAGTCTTGGCTATATTTTATGTAACTTGCCTAAAGAGAAAACGACACCAGAAGCGGAAAGTGAACATAGAAAATCTAATTCCGAAATAGCAATAAGACTAAAGCACCAGAGTTGTAAAGAAGATTCACAAATGAAACAGAAATATAATAAGAGAAGCAGATTAGCAATCGACAGTGAAATTACGGTGAGTATTATGAGATCGGCGTTACGGCACGTCGCGTGAACTTTCAATACAGATACTTTATTCCCTTCATCATCGTCATAAGAGTAACCCTTATTATGTCCAACTTAAAAAGTAATAAAATAAAATAATTTCAGGATTTTCAGGCACACAAGCAAAGTAATATTATGAACATTTTCTTAGGCCCATATGTCATATACCTGATAAACATATACCTGATAGACATACATACAAAAAAAAAACAAACCAAACATAGCTAAAATAACAAGAGCATAATGGTGTCGTCTTCTGATGAAGTGACGGTACCTACGGCGTGGCCTTCAGGGATTCGTTTCACGGAGTGGTTTCAATACAGGCCCCGCAGCCCGCGGGGCCCCGAAGCCGCCGCCTAGGCGCCGCGACCCTACGAGTACTTTGACATCCTATGACGCTTCATGTGTTGTGAATGATTACAAGAAATTAGTGATTTGTCACCAAAATGTTTGCTCTCTTAGAAACAAAACAAGACAGTTAGAATTAATGATTAAAGAGTTAATTAAGTGTGAAGTTTTATGCGTAACAGAGCACCATTTGAAACTTTTTCAAATAGATACAGTTTCGATTGAAAACTATGTTTTAGGCTCATTTTACTGTAGACCATGTATTGAACGTGGTGGTTCATGTATTTACATTAGACAAGATGTTAAATTCAAAGAAGTGGACTGCACCGGTTTATCCGTGGAGCAAGTTTGTGAGATTTCTGCTGTAGAACTTACAGAGTATAATATTATAGTAATATGCATGTATAGATCGAACAAAACATCAGTTTCACTATTCTATCCATTGCTAGAACGCTTGCTCGATAGGCTATGTGACGGTGGAAAGGATTGCGTTATTGTTGGTGATATGAACATAGATTGCTTATGTCCACTTAACAGCAATCAAAAGAAGCTGTACGACATTATGTACACGAGTAACTACTGTAATGTAATGGATTCCCCAACGAGAATTACTGCGATGACGAGTACCTGCTTGGATCATGTTTATGTTATCAATGACAGGGTGCAGGCCGGGACAGTGCGTGCGACCGCCGAACGCATGCTGTGGAGCGACCATCATGCCATAAGAGTCGAACTGCTATGCGAAAATAAAGCCCCGTCCACACCGCGTTTTGCGAGATCTAACACCGAGGCGAATCGTTGTAATTTTATATCCTCTCTTGAAAGCGTAGACTGGTTTGAGGTAAGTCAAAGGCAAAATACCTCTGAAAAACTGATTCAATCAATCTTAAATATTATTATTAATAAAATTGATATATGTTTTCCTATCAAACGTTTATTAAATAAATCAAAAACAAAATCATGGGTAACTAATGAAATTTTAGGCTTAGAGTTCTTTTTAAAAGAAATAAAATTAAATTTGGAAAAATATCCTTGTAACCAATTATTGTTAACGAAATTTGAAGAATTTAAAAATAGATTTGATGCAACTTTGAAAACGGAGAGAAGCCGTTTTTACTGCGATATTATATCTGGCTCGACTAACATGACAAAAACCATGTGGGATGTGGTGAGGCTCGAGACCGGACGTCGGCGAGTGAACCTCGAGCTGGTGGACACTCTCCTGACCCCCGACGGATCTAGGTATGTCAGTGCGGCCGCGGCGGTGGACGCCGTGAACACGCACTTTGTGAACGCCGCGACTACCTGCGGCGCGCCCACCGCCGATGTCGCGGCCGCGCTGCACGCTCTGAGGGGCGCACGGGCAGCAGCAGACCGCTCGCTGAGGTTTAAGAACTTCACGCCGCTGGAAGTTTTTAAAATAATATCCAATGGCGTAGCACATAAAACTACTAAGGATATATATGAAATATCTGTGTCATTAGTACATGCCGCAGCCGCGCCGCTCAGTTATATTCTTTCAGTTCTGTTTAATTTGTGCCTGCGAGAGGGGCACTATCCACAACCACTAAAGAATGTCCGAGTCTCACCGTTATACAAAGGTAAGGGAAAAAAGGAAGACATTAACAGTTACCGACCAGTCTCTATAATACCTGCCATTGCTAAAGTTTTTGAATACGGCATTAGCGGACGTCTTACGGAATACCTTGCGGATACCCAAGCACTGTCCGATAGACAATATGCGTACAGGTCGGGACGGTCCACGACAGACGTGGCCCGTGAGCTGGTCACCCGTGTATTGAAGGCACGTGAGGATGGACTGCAGGTAGCCGTTATGCTGTGCGACTTATCAAAGGCATTTGATGTCGCGGATCATAACGTGCTCAGCGCTAAACTTGCCTACTACGGCATTAATGGCCCCGCGCTCAGTCTTATGTGTACCTTCATGACTAACCGGGCGCAGACTGTTACAGCTGGAGGAGAGGTCAAGTCAGAGCCGCTTAAAACAGCGAGTGGCGTAGCTCAGGGTTCCTCGCTTTCAAACATTATGTTCTCCCTCCTCTTAAATGATCTGCCTGATTGCATTGGTGATGCTCATACACTTATGTATGCAGATGATGTCGCTGCTGTCGTCACAGCACCAACGTTGGACGGCCTTGAGAGGAGGTTAAACAAAGTAGCCGCAGGACTGCACGAGTGGTTCAACAACAACGGTTTCCTTATGAACGTTACAAAAACGAACTTTTTGCACTTTAACCTGGCAGGGCGCACATATAGAAACTTAGATGTCTCGATTAAAGGTGCATCAATCACTCAGGTCAAGCACACTGCGTTCCTGGGTTTCCTGGTGGATCAGGGCCTAACTTGGGAACTCCACATAGATAATCTGTGCAAGGGACTGGGAAGAGCTTGCTTCGCTTTGTGGCGTCTGTCGGGTACCCTGGAAAAGCAGATGACCAGAAGCTGCTACTTCGCGTCCGTGCACTCGCTCCTTCAATATGGTGTGGATCTGTGGGGGAGAGCTGCTGATTGGGAGCGAGCGTTTCGGATGCAGAAGAGGGCTGTCCGCGCCATTGTCAGGGTATCCTGGGATACCTCAGCTCGCCCATTATTCAGAGAGCTAAAGATAATGACCGTGCCAGCTCTCGTCATCTTCAGCTCAGCCATGTACGCCCGCGAACACCTGGAAGAGTATGCGAGAGTTGGTGACTCGCATAGGTACCCGACTCGACATGCTGAGAGGCTACAGGTAGCGGACCGGTGGCGGCTTGCAAAATCAGGGAAATTGGTTCAGATGATGGCTCCAGATGTTTACAACCGTCTCCCAAAGTCATCACCGCTTCTCCATCAACGCAAACCTTTAAAGTATCTTTAAAGGCCTGGCTTATCGAGCAAGCTATTTATAACGTTAATGACTTCTTTGAAGAAAATTTATTCACAATTTGAGGTTCTGTTTCGATCTACTTAACATATAATTAATAATTATGTATGATTCTATATACAACTTATACAATTATTTAAATAATTTTAATAGTTTAAATTACGTAATTAGTATTTTAAATTACATATGTAATATAACTACCAATAAGACATGTAACAAAAGTTACGAATAAAGAATCTGAATCTGAATCTGAATCTGTTGCCGGTTCACGGAGGGGGGAAAGCGCCCCAAAACCGACAAAACTTCACTCCTTTCTGCCAAAACTCTTTACTGAGATGACACAGATTTTGATTTGGAACCCCCAGTATGAATTAACTGTAGCTTACATTATGGGATTCCAACAATTCGGCACAACGTCTGTGTTGTCAGTCTTCGATCTTATATACTCCACCACCTCCTTGGTCCTTGGCTTTAAAGGCGCGGGAATTAAGATATTTTGGTACAACATTGTATGGAAAGTTCACACGTCGCTCCTATGTTGTCTTATACCTTATACCCGGTTAAGATTTCACTGCGAATTAGCATTTTGCGAAAATTGCGAAAGAGTTTATTTAAAAATTTTAAGGCTAGCTTTCAGTTAGCAGCTTTGCCCGTGTGTTATTTCTATGAACATAATTTTGTAAAGTTACATAAAGTTCGGTTCAGCAGTTTTGACGTGAAAAATTTACGCATAACTATGCATTATATAATACTTTCGCGAAAATAGAAGTTGTTCGTATTCTTGGCGAGACATTGCTTGATTGTTGAGAATCTATAATTTTTATATAAGATCATTTTTCATGGCAGGTTCAACATCAAGAATCTGCTTGTCAAGTAAAAGAAGTCGAGTTGGTAAGTAATTTCTTCTTTTCCCAAAACCATATAATAATTTTAGACGTTCAACGTCCTAGAGAAAAAAACATCAAAAATAACAAACTATTAGAGTCAATATGTATGTATGTATGGGTTAAGGTTTCTTAGATACTTACAGTTTCATGGATGTTTTGGTTAGATTTTTTAATTTTTATTTTGTTACAGAAATCCACTCGGAAACGTCGGGCTAGCGTTTACGTTAGAATGGAACGTGAAAACGAAACGCCACCTGTAAGTCATCATCATATAAATAAATATTAAATAAACAAATAATGAAACAATAATAAAATACGAAACGGGTAATTGATTATAAAATGTTTTTGAGGTTCCCGATATTTCGGTAACGTTACAAACACCATCTTTACGGAAAGATTATCAGGTCAATGTCTCTCAAATCCACTTTTCGTTATAATTTTATAACTCAAAAACGGCTGGGCCGATTTAGTATCTTTATTTCAATAGTAACAGTAGCTCAGGAAAGGTTTCAATGGTGCGAAAACATGGGAATAATGCGGGTGTAACCCCGGGGGAGTCAGCTAGATTTACAAGATGTTTATGCAATTTATACATCCCTATATTTTTTCAGAGAGTAATTCTGACAAGGAGCCGTCGCCGAAGCCTTTTTATTGAAGCTGAGAAACTTAGTCAAATAAACGATGACACAACTAACGTAAGTCACTTAATCGTGTTGATTATGAATTAAGAAAATATGTTAAAATGAGGAAATGGATCGTATTTTTTTTAATGATTTAAAGGAATATTTTGATAACTAGGCACATAGATTAACAAGTTGAATGCCACAATAAAAGTCATAATAATTATTTATTGATAAAGATATTATACGCGTAATTATTACATTGTTTTCAATATTATGACATATTCAGATAAAAATATTAATACTTTACTTATATAGATATATGTATAGAGCCGTGTTGGCTAAGTCACTCGTCTTACATTCTGAAGGTCGTCAAAGATACTAGATGTTGATACCTAATCTAATTGACTTACAAATATTTCTCCTTTGTATCAAATTTATGTCGAAACATTCATGGTTTTTTTGTTTGTTAGGTACATACACCTGCACCCACGTTACAGCCAGCTACTTTCACAGAGGTAGGTTTAAACATATTTTACTATTTTTCGTTTTTGTGTTTTTATTGCCGAGTGGTGTTAGCATATGAATAAGTACCTTATAATAATACCTTAAGAAAATACCTGGGGTATCTTTCTTTATTATTTTATTTAGTCTTTTTATATCGGCAAAATTTTAAACAAAACTTTCAATTTCTCCTTTGTATCATATTTATGTTGAAACATTCATGGTTTTTTTTGTTTGTTAGGTACATACACCTGCACCCACGTTACAGCCAGCTACTTTCGCAGAGGTAAGTTTAAAACATATTTTACTATTTTTCGTTTTTGTTTTTTTATTGCCGAGTGGTGTTAGCATATGAATAGTACCGTATAATAATATATTAAGAAAATACCTGCGGTATCTTTCTTTATTATTTTTTTAGTCTTTTTACATCGGCAAAATTTTAAACACAACTCGGGGTGTATAATGTTGAAGATATTCGAGTATTATGTTAAAAATTTCTTAGGCTTCTTAGTTATTTGTTACCTTAGGGCTAGCTCCGCAGTAACTTCAGCGGAGTCCCACAACGCTGAAAATACGACCAGTTTTAATTGATTCCACAGGTTATAAGAATGCTGGCTTCTGTTTTGGTCAACGAATTAGCATTTCCATTCAACGTGGCAATGCAAGCATTCTGGGCCCTCTACCTATCTATCTATCTATGTCTGTATATTCTATTAAAAAATCAAAAATCTTGTACCCGTAACACAAGCTTAGAGCTTATCACGGGGCTGTGTGAATTGTCCAGCAATATTTTTTTTTTCTACCACCTGATATAATATTTATTAGATGTTTTTATATTTTATTTTGTTACAGAAATCCACTCGGAAACGCCGGGCTAGCGAGTACGTGCCGATGGGGCGTGAAAGCGAAACGCCACCAGTAAGTCATAATCATATAAATAAATAATCAAACTTTCCTTGCCGCAACATAGGTAGTATATTTGTAGTATTTATTATAGGTGCAGATACCTGTAACTAGTACTTCACAGCCATCTTCTTCGACAGAGGTAAGTTTATATTTGTTTATAATATATACATATTTAATTTTATACACATTCATGCGTACCTGGTTTCGATTGGCGCAAGATCGCAGAGAATGGAGAAAAGTGGCCAAGTGCGTGTCGGACTCGCCCATATAGGCTTCCGCTGCAAATGTTTATATGAAATAGTTTGACGTATTATAAAAAACTACTTGCTAGATCTCGTTCAAACCACGTTTTGTTGGTAGTCCAAGTAATCCTCTTGTTTTAGAAGTTTAGATAATTTTAATTTTTTACACTAAATTTTCCACTTTGGAAGAGTCTCTCGTGCAAACTACATATAAATGATTTTAGAAACTTTAATAATATGATTTTTGGAGACCTATTCAAATATACAAATATTCAAATACCCACACGTATGGGTTTAATGATTTTTTTTAGTTTCAGTTTTATTGATTTTATTGGTATTTTTTTTTTTACTATTTTCTACTGAAGTTGAGATAAGAAAATTGAGTCATTGAAAGAATCTAAGTTCAATTTAGTGTAATGTTATGTAACTACAGATACTTAAGGACTCTTCCTTATTTAGTATTACGAAGTCATTTGTATCTCAACATTCGCTGTTTTTTAGGTGCAGGTGGATGTTACTACTTTACAGAAAACTGCTTACAGACCCTCGAGACAGGTAAATTAAACAATATTTTACTGTGTAAGTTCTATACAACCGAGTGGTGCCTGCTTAAAAAGTTGGCCTCAAAAATATTTACCACGTCGAGCCTGGAATGGAAGCTTAACCACAGTTCGAGGTACGGTGGAAGATTCCATCCCAAGCTTGATACGGTTAGTGCAACATTTCAACGCGAGCCTTATCGGGATAGTGAAGAGAGATCTTTATGAATTTATATATATTTTGACATTTTCAAGTGGAGAAGAATCATTCTCACACACGAAACAAACAAAAGGCACCCATATTTTATCATGTTGTGTTTCGAATAGAAAAATACATAAATATTGCAGGACATTTTACAGAGCAATATCTAGATATTAGTTCTAGATTCGAAATTATGTGGATGTAATCTCGAAGCTTGAGTTACGGGTACAAGATTATATTATACACTTAATAGAATATACATACATAGATCGATATTTTTATTATACATATAGAACACCCAGACACCCGGAACAAATATCTGCAGATCATACAAATTGTCGTTAAGAGGCGAGAATTAAATCCAACAACAGCAACCTCTTGAGCCACAGAGGTCTAGGTCAGGGCTCAGGTCAGGACTCAGGTCGGGGTAATATCTCCGCATTATTTTGATTTTAGTTGCATGTATTTAGATTGTTTTTTTAATAATTATAATTAAAAATAAAAACCTATTAATTCTATCTACTATTATCTTCTTCTTTACAGTACAACCTGGGAGACCGGAACTTACAATTTTTGCAGCGCCGTAAATTAATGGAAATACAGGTGATGGAACAGCTAAGACAGGAGGCGCTTGAAGAGGAACGACGTAAAGAGGCTCAAAGAAAACAACAAGCAAAAGCTCAAGAAGAACAACAATTTGAAAAAGATTTACAAAATAAGCAAACAAAATCCAAAAGGGAAGAAAAACAGAGAGACAATACTGTCAAAAATCAACTAGCAGAGACTGAACGAGTAGAACACAAAAGCAAAAATGCCCAAAAAGCACAAGCTAAACAAGAAGAACAACAACGTAAATTAATTTCTCTAAAGAAACAACAAGCACAAGCCTTGAAGGAAGAGCAACAACGAAAAGAAGCTTTAAGACAACAAGAAGAACAGACCTTAAAGGAAGAGCAACAACGGAAAGAAGCTCAACTTATTCAATACGCACAGACTCTCATAAAAGTACAACAACAGAAAGAAGCTCAAAAGAAACAACAAGAACAAGCCCTTAAAGAAGAGCAACAACGGAAAGAAGCTCAAAAGAAACAACAAGAACAGGCCCTAAAAGAAGAGCAACAACGGAAAGAAGCTCAAATAAAACAACAAACACAAGCCCTTAATGAAGAGCAACAACGGAAAGAAGCTCAAATGAAACAATACGCACAGACTCTAATAGAAGTACAACAACTGAAAGAAGCTCAAATAAAACAACAAACACAAGCCCTTAAAGAAGAACAACAACGGAAAGAAGCTCAAATGAAACAATACGCACAGACTCTAATAGAAGTACAACAACTGAAAGAAGCTCAAATAAAACAACAAACACAAGCCCTTAAAGAAGAGCAACAACGGAAAGAAGCTCTTACTAAACAACATGCTCAGGCTAAACTAGAAGAGCAACAACGGAAACAGGCTCAGCGAGACGCTATCTCGCGAGAACAGATCTTGCAAGAGCGGGCAGTACAAGACAGCACCAAAGAGGCTGAGGTAAATAAAACTAGACTTACTAATGTTATTATTATTGAATCGTTTATTATTACATTTTATATTAATTTTATATTTCAGAGCATCCTAGGATTGCAAAGTGCTCAGCAAAATAAACAGCACCGTAAGTCTATTGGTTTTAATGAATATAAAAAACGGATGCAGGAAGCTCAAGAGAGAGATAAGCAAAGACTAGGATCTCAGCAAGAGCAAAGACAACTAGCTTTGCTAAATCAAGAAACACAAAGAGAACAAATCGAGCAACCATTGCTTGAACATGAGGCGCTGTTGCATGAGGTGCTGTTGTGTCAATCACATGGAGTAGAACAAGCATGTTCAAGCCCAGAAGAACCAAGGAGTCAGCAAGAGATAGGACAAGAAACAGAACTTCAGGAAGACTTGCCGGTATGTTTACAGATTTCGTTTCATGTTTCTGAAGATTGTTGCATCTTGAAAAATCAAATGAATTCATTAAAATTCTTATAATTACGTTCCCACTGGGTCTCTCTTCTACAAGAAATATTAGGCCTTGATTCACCACGCTGGCCAAGTGCGGGTTAGTGAATATCACATGTCCACAAAATTTTTCTAAGTTCAATAAATATGCCGGTTTTCATATTAAAAAAATTAAGATGTAAGATTTAACTAACATTTGATTACAGGTTTCTTCTGAAACTTCATCGCTCCGAAACCGACGCCATTCTACTTCTACTGGCGAAGAACTTGTAAGTACATACTTAAATATTTTTTTATTTTTGTTCCTGTCATCTGTTCGTATGTCTGTCAGAGGGTTCTACATTTAGCCAGAGCTAGACTCAGCTAGAGCATTTGAAAGTTTTATTTTTTTAGTTTCAAAATTTCTTAATCTGCAGCATAACAGCGGTAAACATAATTAAAAGTCTCCACGACTTTTGGAAAAAATGGTGGCAATCGGCTCTTGATTAAAATGACTAATGACTTTTGTAAATAAAGGTCTATGCTCGACAGAAATTATAGGCTCATAAAAACAAATCTGATCTTGAAAGTAAAGTTAATTTGGAGTATGACTGAAATCCCCACGTTTTCTAGGAACCGAAAACGTTTCAAGATGTGTTTATACAGAACACAAAACGCATACTCGAGTGTCTGGGTAGGCAGCCCACGCATGGTTCAGCTACGGAAACTACAAAACCCACGCTGCCTACATTAGTGCGAAACCGACGTCATTCTACCTCTACCGGCATCGAGCTTGTAAGTACATTAATTAAAGTCATCTTAAAATGAATAATTAAAATAACTTAACAATAAACTAATATTTCCAGCCAATAGCCACTATTTTCAAAGAGTTGAATAGATAATTTATAGTGTAAACGAGCAATGTGTTGATTTATAGACGTTCTAACTACCCTACTTTGGGTACTGAGAGATCTCTAAGGTTTCGGAATAAAACTAACAAGACCGACATTTTCTAGCAACATGAACAAGAAGCGCCAAGACACGCACTTGTCCAGATCACAGCCCGATTACACGATCAACCAGGCTTGCCCACGCGTGGACCAGTTACGGAAACTCCGCAACACACGCTACCTATATCTGTAACAAACCGACGCAATTCTACATCTACTGGCATAGAGCTTGTAAGTACTTTACATAATCATCTTTAAAACGTATATTGATTTTGTTTCTTTTAGTCCAGTTCTCGCCTCTTTTCCTTTACAAATTCATAGACGTGTCATGAACGTGTCGTCTCTACTAAATTTTTTCTCAGCTAGGAATACCCCCAAAAAAAATAATTAAGTAAGTACCTTTTTTTTCTGAACATATTTGTAACGTGGGAACGGTGGCCAGTTTTTTCGGTTAACAAGTTTAAGTGACTGGGGCAAAATAATTTTTATTTTAAGTTTGTTCAGTCTCCTATTTTGGCCGGTTATACTATTCAAAGAACCACTAGTAGTTATCTGGGTTTATATGTCTCTTGGGGCACTGACAGATCTCTTAGCTAAGGAATAAGACTGACATGACGGAGGTTTTCTAGGATCATGGACCAGAAACGGCGATAAGCGTACTTTTCCAAAACACAACTTGGTCACACGAGCAGACGGGCTTGCCTACGCGTGAACAAGTTACGGAAACGCCACAACCCACGCCATTTACACCAGTACCAAACCAACCTTCTACCGGTACTGAAAGAGAACGTGTAAGTAAAGTATACAGGGTGGCCCATTCAAATCGGTCAGTATGGGAAAGTCTGAAACTGTAAGACATACGAAGATTTGTTCTTAGGAACCATGTCACCGATTTTGATAAAAAGAAAAACTGCATTTATACAATTAAAAAAAAAAGTGTACCCAACTGGGGAATCGAACCCGGTTGTTTTGAAAAAATAAACTTACACTATTTCTATTCAGATATCGTTTGTGTAGGTCTTAAGCAGTAAATATCTCTAAGAAACATAATGTCTAAAATGAATAAAATGCATTTTTTTCACATACTTATGTATGTATGAATGCAGTTTTTCTTTCTATCAAAATCGGTGACATGGTTCCTAAGAACAAATCTTCGTATGTCTTACAGTTTCAGACTTTCCCATACTGACCGATTTGAATGGGCCACCCTGTATATTATTCATAGTCCTCATTATGACTTAATTTGAAAAATGGCCATATGAACCCAAGAACTGGTTGATTTGGTCAAAGACCCCATTTCAAGGTGGAATGAAACTTTCCGCATGAACCGTGTGGTAAGGTAGTTTATACAGAATTCCACAAAAATTATTATTTATTCTATTGGAAAGGCACATGACCTTAGACACTATATGGATTTTTATGATGTCTTAAAACTGTCAGATCTCTGAAGCGATCGAAATAAGGTTGAAAACGCCGGTGTTTTCTAAGAATTGCCCAAAACCTAAGAATGAAAATAAAAATGTTTTTTTAAATCGTTGTTGGCTTGATAGAGCAGCCACGCTCACGCGTGTACTAATTTCGGAAACACCACAACCCATGCAACCAATATCAGTAAATGATTTTGTACAGGTCATAGCTTGCTTGATGGAGCAGCTGAGCTCGCCCAGACCTGGTCCGGAACCGGAAGAGCCACCGGATGAGCATCCGTACATGTCTACTCAACAACTACCTAAGGAATCTTTGACAAACATTGCAGTAAGCCCTATGCAATCTCAAGATCAAACGAGTTCCTTAAAATCCTTATAACCCCTATTTACGAAAAATAAATTTTATTATTAATATAATTATTTTTATTATTAATTTTATTATTATTTTTTTTTATTTTTTATAAATGTTGTCGCAAATATAGCGACAGTTGATTTAGTCTTAGTAGTCATAGCCGACGGTCACTATGTGGCATAAGGTAGGCCTACTAGGTAAAAAAAAAAAAAAAAAAAAACCCTATTTACGTTCCCACTGGGTCATAGAGACTTCTCTCTTCTACAAGAGATATTAGGCCTTGATTCACCACTCTGGCCAAGTGCGGGTTAGTGAAAGTCACATAAATAATAAATAAATAAACATGTTCATCAAATTTTTCAAACTTCTATAAATATGCCGGTTTCCATATTAAAAGAATTAAGATGTAAGATTTAACTAACATTTGATTACAGGTTTCTTCTGAAACTTCATCGCTCCGAAACCGACGCCATTCTACTTCTACTGGCGAAGAACTTGTAAGTACAAACCTGAATGATTTTTTAATATTGTTCTTGTCAGTGGAAACGTAGATAGGCACCCCTATCTACGTTTCCACTGCTGGAACACAGGTATGAACATAAAATAATAGGCTCCTAGGTGAACCTTGATTGACCTGTGTCCAGTAGCAAGGTGTTAATTAATAAAAAGTTTGTTATAAATAATGATCTCCTTATAATCTAATCTATAATTCTAATCTAAATAATCAATGTCTAAGGTTTCTGAGGCATTCGGGAAAAGATTGAAAAGACCGGCGTGTTTTAAGACTGCCTAGAATTTTAGAACGAACATTCAAGAGATGATTTTTTACAGGAGGAGCCACTCTTGCCCACGCGTGTACCGGAACCGGAAAAGCCGCCAGATGCACATCAGTTAAAGTCTATTCAACAACTGCCTAGTGGACCTTTGCAAAACATTACTGTAAGCTCTATGACATTCTAAGGACGTTCATGTTTTAATTGACTTCTCCTAGACTAGAGTTCAGCCAGTAAATTCTGTCGGTATCTTGTTCCTTCACACGTAATCGTATTCTCCCGCAGGCACCAACACTGGGACTTAGTTATCCCTCTTTGAGGATAACTCGTCGCAATTCCACCGCCACTGGCTACGAGCTGGTAAGTCATCATCATCACGCTGCCCTTTCCTCATCTTTATTTCAGCCGTCAAACGTCTACTGATGAACAAGGCGAAATCTTAAGCCGCGTTCGACCGATATCACAGGCAATCTTTAAAGCTCCCATCTTTTAAAGATTTCTTGTTATTTCGATCGAATTCGTCTTTTATGCACCGTGAACAGCACCACCACAACAGCCTTCAACATATTATCTGTCCATCTTGTTGATAGACGTATTACAGTGCGGTAACGATGCGCGGTCTCCATTCTAAAACTTTTGGGCCCATATATGTCTATCTATTAAAATGTGTATTTTAAATATGTGCGCTATTATTATGTTTTTTAAATATGTGTCTTTAAAGGTCAATGAAAACGTATAATTGAAAAAAAAAATTAGATTAATTAAATCAACTTGACGATTCTCTAAACTTTTGTAAAACATTTGACGCCGGTTAACTGCGCTTATAAGCACAGTGTCCAAAAGCTGAACCATTTCTCTTACGCAGGAATATCAGCAACGACAAGAAGCATTGCTACGAGAAAACATCGCCAGTATTCATTCTATTGGGCTGACAAGTCCTCGACCAGCGCCACCTAATGCGCACGAAGCAACGTGTAGGGAAAAAGCATCAGAGCAACTGAATGTCAAGAACCTCCCACCAATTGAGGTAAGCCTTTAAAAATTATTATAATCTCTGTGATCACTGTGGCACAGCGGGCGAAGGTCCGCCTGCGACGCAAGAGGGTTCAATTCCCGCTTCGGGACAAAAATTTGTACGATCTGCGAATATTTATACCGAGTGTCTGGGTGTTTTAGTAAAAATAGTTAAATATGTATGTATTTTCTATTAATTAAGTATATCAGAAATCTAGACCTTGTAACAAAAGTTTATCTTTGAGCTTACCACGGGCTAGATATTGCTGGGTGAATTGTTCAACAATATTTATTTATTTATTAAATCATAATTGTCCCGGGGCCAGAATCCAACCCGCGAACTCTCGCGTCGTTCTTAGTATAGAACTGTGCTGTGCTGTTATTTTGTGTGTTTTTCTTCGGTATGGTATTCAATCCATACGAAAAATTAGAGCTAGAAAGATTTATTTGTATCAGGGTTTTTTTTATGGGTAACTGATGCTTGCAGGAGCCTAATCCAAGACAGAGCATGTCTGCAATGCGTCTGGCTCGGCGCAATTCCACAGCGACTGGCTACGAATTGGTAAGCTTGCTTTTCAATTAAATTTATACTCACTTCATCTGATTTTTAAGTTTTTTTTACTAAATTATCCATTATTTTTCAGTCCTTGGGAGAGAGCAGAGATAACGAAGAGATTGATCAAAGGGTGAGTACCTAGTAGATTAGTTTTTATGTTTGTTTTGCAAATAAATTTATTTTATTTCTTTTCTAGTATGAATTGAAATCTTTAAAAAAACCTATACGATGCCCTATCATATAGGTTTTTTTAACGACTTCAATTCATCATCCTTCACGGAGTAGCTTTCAATTCGTAGTTGTAGATTTCAGTAAATTAAAATTAATATAAAGTTAATCTTTATATAGGCGACTGGAAAAGCTCGCAACATTACTAAAGTATATTTTATATTGTGTATATTATATTATTTCCATTATGATTTTATGGTTTACGTATTGTTTGTAGGAGTCTAATTCAAGACAGAACATGCCCGCCTCAAGACTAACCCGCCGCAATTCCACCGCCACTGGCTACGAGCTGGTAAGTCATCATCATCACGCTGCCCTTTCCTCATCTTTATTTCAGCCGTCAAACGTCTACTGATGAACAAAGGCGAAATCTTAAGCCGCGTTCGACCGATATCACAGGCAATCTTTAAAGCTCCCATCTTTTAAAGATTTCTTGTTATTTCGATCGAATTCGTCTTTTATGCACCGTGAACAGCACCACCACAACAGCCTTCAACATATTATCTGTCCATCTTGTTGATAGACGTATTACAGTGCGGTAACGATGCGCGGTCTCCATTCTAAAACTTTTGGGCCCATATATGTCTATCTATTAAATGTGTATTTTAAATATGTGCGCTATTATATGTTTTTTAAATATGTGTCTTTAAAGGTCAATGAAAACGTATAATTGAAAAAAAAAATTAGATTAATTAAATCAACTTGACGATTCTCTAAACTTTTGTAAAACATTTGACGCCGGTTAACTGCGCTTATAAGCACAGTGTCCAAAAGCTGAACCATTTCTCTTACGCAGGAATATCAGCAACGACAAGAAGCATTGCTACGAGAAAACATCGCCAGTATTCATTCTATTGGGCTGACAAGTCCTCGACCAGCGCCACCTAATGCGCACGAAGCAACGTGTAGGGAAAAAGCATCAGAGCAACTGAATGTCAAGAACCTCCTACCAATTGAGGTAAGCCTTTAAAAATTATTATAATCTCTGTGATCACTGTGGCACAGCGGGCGAAGGTCCGCCTGCGACGCAAGAGGACACATAATATTACTTATAAATCCATATTTTTATGGTTTACGCTTTGTTTGTAGGAGTCTAATTCAAGACCGAGCATGCCCGCCACGAGACCGGCCCGTCGCAATTCTACAGCGACAGGATTTGAATTGGTAAGCGTGTTTTCTCATTAGGTACCTACTTTAATTTTTAGTTTTTGGTTTATTAAATTATTTTCGTCTTTGCAGACCCTTGGTGAGAGAAGAAATGAGGAGATTGTTCAAAGGGTGAGTACCTAGGAATAACATGTATTCGAGAACTATAATAACGATTTCAATTCAACCTCATATTTTTCGCCTTAGGGTGTTTACTGCTAGACAGATAATATATTTAATGATTAATCAAATTTACCTGAACGAACTTATCGAATTTATCTATCATAATTATACGATGTGGTGTTCGAGAAATGTGTATATTTGCCTTTTTTATGGTTTACGCATTGTTTGTAGGAGTCTGATTCAAGACAGAGCATGCCCGCCTCGGGACCGGCCCGGCGCAATTCTACAGCGACAGGATCTGAATTGGTAAATGTTTTTTATTACCTACTTTAATTATCAGTGTTTGGTTATTCAGTTATTCCTATCTTTGATTGATTTATTTATTATTTTCTTTCTATTTGCAGACCCTCGGTGAGAAAAGAAATGAGGAGATTGTTCAAAGGGTGAGTACCTTACTTTTTACCACGAAAAAATACATGATCCCGCGAGAAAATCTATTATAACGCGGCCGCGGCTTACTTGATTTACACTTTTTAGGAGCCTCCAGATAGGGACTTGCTGCAGGTTATATTGGGAACAAGCCTAACTCGCTTGCACTACCCTCCTTCTCCATCGGTTGCTCCATCACTGCCGAGTACTTCCTCGAGCTCTACAGAAGAACCTCAGCCGATACCAGTGCATAACCAAGTACCCATACCCGATATACCAATACCTCAGGAAAGGCAAATACAAAGATTGCCGAATAAAAGAGCCGTGGTAAGTTACTTTTTGATGAATTACAAAATACACTTTGTAATGTTGCTGTGTAAACTTTCCAACAATATTTATTTATATATGCACTGTGGTAAGCTCAAAGCTTGTATTACGGGTGCTAGATTTCTGATATGTAGCTTTTGTAGATCCACACATTATTATTCACTTTCTATAATGCCGAGGTAGATGGATTCTCCAAACCATACTAGACTCAGCATTATTTCTATAATAAAGAATATTCTGTTCATTTTGTACAACGGGAATTACTCACGTATTGACATAGGAGTTAAACAACTCTCGACGTTTCGACCACATCAAGAGTAGTCTTTATCAGGAGGAGTGAGCGTCCCGCCGTGCTCCGTCTCCTCTCAGGTCGCGCGCGCGGTTCTCACTGCGGGCGATGTACCGGAGCGCGCGGCTGCTCAGCGGCGGTGGTGGGGGTAAAGGCGGTACGTGTTGGTGCCCGGTACCAACAGATGTAGTTGCTGGCACTGAATGAACGTTCGCCTCATTGTCACTACTGTCATCTTCTACATCTTGTGTAGCGTAACACACTGCACTGATCGTGTCACCCGACGAAGGCAACGGCCCTTTGTTGACGCGAAGACCATGAAGACACGGAAGCCAGGCAGGTGGTTCGCCCACATATGGGGCACATATGGGGCCCACATATGGGGCGAAACGAAGCGTAACATCTCCACCAGACTGACTGAGCACATACGTGCTATGAAGAATGCGGATGTAGATAAGTCAGCCATAGCAGAGCATGCGCTGACAGCTGGTACATCACATTACATTCGCTTCGACAAGGCTCGTGTGTTGGCCAGAGAAAGGTTTTTCGTGCCCCGAAAAATCCGCGAAGCTATTGAAATCAACCGTACTCGGAATTTTAATAGGGACAAGGGCTGGGCTGTACCACCTGCCTGGCTTCCGTGTCTTCATGGTCTTCGCGTCAACAAAGGGCCGTTGCCTTCGTCGGGTGACACGATCAGTGCAGTGTGTTACGCTACACAAGATGTAGAAGATGACAGTAGTGACAATGAGGCGAACGTTCATTCAGTGCCAGCAACTACATCTGTTGGTACCGGGCACCAACACGTACCGCCTTTACCCCCACCACCGCCGCTGAGCAGCCGCGCGCTCCGGTACATCGCCCGCAGTGAGAACCGCGCGCGCGACCTGAGAGGAGACGGAGCACGGCGGGACGCTCACTCCTCCTGATAAAGACTACTCTTGATGTGGTCGAAACGTCGAGAGTTGTTTAACTCCTATGTAAATACGTGAGTAATTCCCGTTGTACAAAATGAATAGTATAACTCACGAAAATTTTTAAAGAATATTCTGGTTATGGTTAATATAATATGACAATGGATTTCAAACAAGATGGACTTGGGAAGCCAATTGTTTTTTACCTGATGACCTGTAATAATTTCCATACATATAGGCCTTCCGTAACCCTTCTACATCTCGCCACAGGGCGGTGTATGTAAATATAATGTTAAAAAGTAATACGTTACGGTGTTACGAGTAAATATAGTAATTATAAAAAAATATTGTTACAGCCGAACGTCAAACCAGCTTCAACGCTGTTTTCCGACCGGGCTGGAAATACCTCCACCGCTCATTTGGTGAGTTTGCCGTTACATTTTATTTAACTTGCATCTACCTTACAACAATTTTACTTTTATAAATTAAGGTTATGTTAAGTTAACTATTTCGTTTGTTATTTTAGCCAAATCACGACACTCTAAGGACCGCTTTGGCGCATAATGTAAGTTAATTAAAATACTAGTACTGTTTAATGCAAGCAATCTTTCTCCAATGTCTCAAATATTATTTTTTCCAGCAAAATCAACAAAATGCTTACCAGCAATATAATGTGCCCGTAATACCAACGGGATATCAACAGAATGCTTCCACAATGTCGAGCTGCTTTTGCTTGAGACCTCAGAATAATACACAGTATAGAGGAGTTATTCCGAGCCATGGATACCGCACAGCAACGCCTGAAAATGTGCAAAATCAAATTGCTAGAAACATGATGATGCAAAATCCGTTCTGCAATGTTCACAACAATTACCGCACAGAAGTAAACAGTAGTATAAATATAAACCAAGCCAATAATCTGAATAACACACAGCGCAATTTGGCTCCATATTATCTTCGTTCACGGAATCGAATAAACATGAATTTTCAACAACAAATGAATACACAACAATCCGCTGGTGGTAACGGAGGTGTACCACAAGCTTCATCTGTGCAACAGCCGTCTACCTTCTGTTCAGAACATGCATCACTCCAGCAGCATCAGCAATCGATTCCCGTCCTGGGATATCCAAACTATTTACATCCACAACAACATCCACAACAATATCTACAACAATATCCACAACAATATCCACAACAATATCCACAACAACCTCCACAACAATATCCACAACAATATCCACAACAATATCCACAACAACCTCAACAAAAACCACCACAACAACCACCATTGCTAATGCCTCATTATCATCAACAGCCGGTAAATATTTTTCTATCTCTTAATATCTGGAACGATAACTTAGCCTTAGTTATAGCTAGCTGGCTCCTTAGCTCTTTTCGCGTTAAATTATTATTGTTTGGGGGCTACGTCTTATCATAACTGGAGGAAGAATTTAAATAGCATATACTGTGTCTCAGACGTCTAAATGTTTATCTACCAAATGTCATAATTCGGATCGTTGTTATAATCGTCAAATTCGTTTCAGTATCATAAATATAATAACAATATCTCTGAAAAAAAAACTTACTACTTTAACCACCTTTAGAAATTTTAATTATTATAGAAGATATAATATTTATCCCACTGCCACTGCCACAAAAAATACATAATTCATGATATATTTTTTGTGTCGAAAGATCTTTTATCTGAAGCTGATCTTTTATATGCAATCAGATTCTACGCAAGATAGTTTTCGTTTATACATACTCCTCTTTTGTTTTATTCTTTTTTCTTTCCCGTTCAGCAAAACCTGTTTTATTCTTCAGCGTATCAACTTTATAAATAATGTCGCCATATTAAAAACCACCTTTTTTCAGACATACCCGATTCCCAACGCCAGCATCCCACAGATTCGTCCAACAACGAGAATGGTAATAAAAATTTATATCTATGTATGTACTTGTATATTATATCAAGTGTATCAGAAATCTAGCACCCGTAACATAAGCAATGGCTTACCATGGGGCTAGATGTTGTTGTGTGAAATCCAGCAAAATTTGATATTTAATGGAATATTACCAGATGGAACACGCACACACTCAAGACAAGTACTCAGGGTAAAAAAAATTTCTAAAATCGGGGTTTTCACAACGCGGCGCGGGTTCGATAAACAACGTGTATAGAAGTCTAAGAATCAGTATACTTTTCGTGGAATTTAAACAAACCGGACTAAGTTTTGATAATATTAATGATATATTTATTACCAATAATAAATAAGAAAACCGTATATTTGTTAATGAATAAATTTTCTTATTATTTTTTCCAGACACGACCACGGTGGTCATTAATTTCTAATAAGACACAAAAATTATGAATTTAAAAATAGTACGTGACGTCATCATGCCTTCGTGACGGCACTTTAAAAACTTCTATGGTCTATGGTCATCAATGACAATGTTACAATGACAATCATCGAACGGTAACAGAAGAAGCTCTGGATAATATTAATGGTAATGAACGTTTATTTTATTATTATTTACGTAGGTTATTATAATTCATTATCACGCATATTTAAGTCTGTTGGGACACAGGCGAGAATAGGTCTTTAATCACCACGCTGGCCAAGTGCGGGTACGTGAATGGTACAAGGCCTTCAAACATTTCAATGTTCTCAGAACATGCCTGTTTCCTCACGATTTTGCCTTTTCTTTTTGAACCCACGAGTTTCAAAATAAAAGTCGAGTGTGCTACCACTTAACCAACACGACTCATTAACTTATAGGTTCTATTAATTATTCTAATACAATTGTTCTTGTTCACAGAACTGACGGATTTACTGAAGACTGGAATATAACTGATGGATTCTCAAGAAACTATGGTGTGTATTATTCCCATTACATTTTCTCTAAACGTTTTTGGTTAGTTGACGTCATTTAGTTACTTAAAGCTTTGTTGGAAGAACATTGGACTTTTGTTCGAAGATTGTTATACTCAAAATCTAAATAGAATGGCAACGGCAATGATTGTTAAAATTAAAAAAAGCTCGCATTTAACCCGCATATTCTAACCAATGTAAAATAAACATGAAATAAAAAACTAGACGCGAACATAATACACAAAAGGGTCGTCAGCTCAGCATCGGTTGGCCTGCAATACTGCAGTAAAGAAATTTAGCAACCGAAACATAAGCTGCAAGCTTACGACGGGGCTAGATGTTGCAGTGTGTCCAGCTATATATTTATATAGATAAAGAGTGTTGTATTGTAAATAAGCAAGCCCGTTATTTATCATAAATATATCTTATAATGAACAGTTCTATGTTATGCAGGTAGGAAGGCTGTTACTGTGGTTGTGCCTTATAGTGTCCGCGGCGGCCGGAGCGGACACCTGCCCATAGACAAACATATTGTCTATGGGCAGCCTGCATAACATCACCGACTAACTAAAAACTAAAAAAGAAAAAAAATCGTGTCGATCACATCAACGTTGTACATATTCACTCATACCAGATTAAATTAAATGAATGAATGAATCAAAATGAAACGAATGGTTGAATATTTAATAAATCCCGCGTTGAATATTTAATTAATTAATAACAAAACACTAATACATGAATGGTTGGATACGAATGGAATGAATGGACAAATAGTTTATTGAACACACAAAATACTATAGACTCAAGATAGCATATACCTATTGCTACTATCTACTAGACGATCCACACAGAAACATTTAGAATGAGAACATTTATTTCCATACAATTACATGGACACTTTAAACAACTTACAATAAAATAAATCACTAACAACTCGTCTATGTAAATGAAATAGTAAATAAACTGTTACGGGTATTAAATATCTTATAAATTTAATAGAAAATAAATAAAGAGAAACATGCAGATTAATTAACAACTTGCAGAACATACGTACAAAATGGCAATTGACAACCGAATCCATATGTGTAGTTAGCAAGGCCATTACTCCAGAATAGTGTTGAATAGAATTGAAATAATTGCATCTTACCAAAATTTAACATTATTGTACCAAACAATGAAAAGTACTTAAAATAAATGGTGAATGGACGGAATGAATGGATACATAGTTTATAGACACAAAATAATAATAATAATGTCCCCCTAATACCTCCGCGAGTCTCTCTCCTGCACTAGTGGGATCCACGGCTTCTCTTATGCATTCAGTTCATCGCTCTATCGCTTTCTTGGTGTACCTCGACCCCTTACTCCCAGCAGAGGCTGGGACAGGTCAAATCGTCTATTTTCATGTTACACAAGGTCTTTTAAGTCAATTTGAGTACCTACAGCATAAACCCAGAAAAGGCACTGTAATAAATTCACAAAATAATTTACATATTGCAGCTACTAAACCATACTCAAAGGAACATAACCAGAAATCTGACAAATTTAATAGAATATCATAATTATATAAATTGATACATAAACACCCTGACCAGGAACAACCGCTTGTAGATACTTAAATAACAGTAAATAAGCATCTCTTTATCTAATGTTATGCTGGTAGGAAGGCTTTTACTGTGGTTGTGCCTTATAGTGTCCGCGGCGGCCGGAGCGGACACCTGCCCATAGGCAAACATATTGTCTATGGGCAGCCTGCATAATTGTCTATCAGAAAAAAATCTATGCAATTATTTCATCAATATAGCACGAAAAATATGTTTTCAAGATACATCTTAGATGGAATTTCCTCTAATTAATTCATTGATTCCAATAACATATAACGTTAGGAGTAAGTAATGGCCCAAATTATCTAATACTGCTAGTCTCTATGTAGTTCTGATGCTTCGTATATATGGATTTCTTAATAAAATTACATAGTTATTGAGTGAATAATTATATACTTTAATGTAAATAGGCAATTCATTATAAATATAATTAATAAATCATCAACATGGTCATCATAAAATCATTCATCGTAAAATAATTCATCGTAATCATTTCCTCATCCAAAGAAGGATTTAAAAATAATCTGTAAATATTAGTAATAAAAAAAACAAAAAAAAAACAAAAAAAACAACAAAAACAATAGAAAATAAATAAAAAACAAAAAAAGTATAAAAAAATATAAAACAAAAAATAACCTTTACGATCATTTTTGAAAGCATAACGTGAAATAATTACTAATGAATACTAAATAATGTTTATTTATAAACGTATTTACTATAAACGTTCCACTCGAGGTAAGAGTCTGTTATAAAATAAGATAATTCGTAAGTAGGTTCTAGGAGAAACAAACTGACCACTGACAATTTCATAACGTGTTTTAGATTATAAATTATTTAAAAAAGTCTAAAAAAGGGTAATGAAATAATAATTGGCATATCGTATTTAGATTGGATTCATTAAACAATTTGATAATCATTAACTTCATAAATATCTCAAAAATCTTTATAATACGTATTCAAAGTTACTTCATTATATTTACTTACCTGTAATTAATCTAATGAAATTCATAACTACTGTTCACATTTGTCCTGAAATCAAGAATTTAATAATCCTTGTGTATATTCCGTAGTATTTATATTAATGGTCAGTCAGTTTCGATTATAATTATAATGAAAGGCAATGACGATTTTAAAAAGTCAATTGTAGGTGTAGGTATAATATGAATAGATAATATTAAAACTGTGATATTTATCAAGTTGGTAGTCATGTGTCGTAATGCGTTTCTTGTTATTTTTTTTTAATGTTCAGTTCACTCAGAAAACACACCGATGAGGCACTTTCGAAAATCTATTCAAAAATTTAACAATAAACGCAGCCGTTGAGAGTCATGATTGTAAATGTTTCTGTATCTATCTCCCTATATTGCCTTTTAATATATACGGTCCCCAAAATTTTTAATAGGAAAAAAATCGTGTTTTAATAGGAAAAAATCAGTTTTGACTTGGTGCCGGTAGCTTTTCTCAATCGCACCACTCACCGTCGGGAAAGATTTCATCCACATACTTTGGAGTCATTTAGTTCGCGGACCCTTAGTTTCACAAAATGTTCCTACCACGAACTCGGAATGATCTTCCTTCCAAGGTTATCCCAAAGGACTATAGAATGAGTTTATTAAAAAGGGTATTTTGTAGCATTTTAAGGATTGGCGCGCACAGGTAACATCTCTGATGCTACAGGCGTCCATAGGCTGCGGTAACCGCTCTCCACCCGGTACAAAATAAAAATCAAAAAGTCATAAGGCAGTGCTCAGCATACATCAACAAGATGGGCGAATGATTTAGTCAAAGATATTGATTATTAAACGGCGGGAGCAAGCTATTTTCGATCGAAATAATAGTGAATCTTTAAAAGGAGATAAATGCCCACCAGTGGACGTTCAAATGATGATTATTTCATTTCAATATTAAAAGGCTGCCTTTTAATGTCAAATCTAGTTATACTGCACATTTTCCAAATTATTTAAAAAACAAAATTATCATCGAAGTTCCCCATCCATTAGGGTCCATTTTAGTGTGTCAGATACTCAACTTTTCCTTATTATCTAAAAAAGTGTAGTACAAAGATACAGCAGCTTTTACAATTGTCATCTATCACTTATTCTTATCACTATTATATAGTTATGTAGGTACAATGCGCTTTAAAATGATTTTATACTTTTTTATAGGTTCTTAGTATTATAAATTAATGTGGTAAAATAACATTGATACTTATACTACATTAATCTGGGATCAATAAATATCTTACATTGAATGAAAGTGAATTTGAACCTTTAGATTTATTTTAAAATTTAACTGGAAAACATACAGACTGACAAACAATCATGCTGACATAGTATAACATACATACATTCCGGTCAAACTTCCAACACCCGTCACCCCTTTAAACAATAAATAAATTACTAATAATAACAATAAATAAATTAGGTTGCGGAAAATCTCGTATTCCCGGAATATATTGCCAAAATAATATAGCTTACTATATATCTCATATAATTAATTCAATACAAACAAATGGATTTTTGGGGAAAACACGTTTTCCAGGAATTATTTAGCCTATATCACATTAAAAAAAAATCATCGGTTTGCCAGATTCAGAGATTAGTCCATACAACCTTACAACATCAGCCCGTACGTGTGCAATATATTGTGTGCATGAATGAGATTATGATAATTACGAATGCGAGGAAATAGCAACATAACGCTTATTTTTAAAACTAGTTTAAATATAAAAATACGCTTACAAATTTTATAGGAATCAATAAACTCATAATAATAACATAAAAACAAAAAAAAAATATAAAATTTAAAAAAAGAATAAAAAACACATTTTCAATCACTCATTTTCGTACATTGTAAAAACAATAAAAATGATATTCCTAAATACATCACAATAAAACTAAAATATATATAAACAAAAATATGATCTACTTCCTCTTCTTCTTCTTCATGATTTTAATAACTTTACTATCGTAGCAGCAGAATAAAAACATTAAAGCATTCCCGACATTATTAGTATAATCGATATTTCACAAATCATTAATGTCATTATGCTCAAATAACTGTGATTTTAAGGATTTTATTCATCTAAAATGGTTCAATTCATCTCGTAAGATAAGCTTAAAAAATGTGGCAGGTAAGGGTAAATAATTTAGGGATTCATCGTGTCCATATTACTCATAAATATTTCATGAATGTGTTCCATTGTAGGACGATTCAGAAGAATTTAATTAAATAAATAAAAATTAGCGGTCTCTTGTAATAAAATTGAATAGCTGAACAATGCGAGCTTTTTAGAGTGTAATTATCATAATTACTGTAAATAATAATCATAATTTGTGTTATCCATGTTAAGAAAACTGTCAACTATAGGAATTCAGTAACAACTTGAGCCTAAATCATTTGAAATAATTAAACGCTTGATTCGTCAATAGGATTGTAATATTAGGGCAGGCATCGATAACATATCAAACCATTTTATAATTACGGTAAATATATATTCATAAATTATATGTTCATTAGCTTATTAAATGTTCAAATGATACCTTTACAACTTACACAAATTACAATGTAAGAAAATTTTCATGTTATTCGACCTAATAATATTAAAATGTACTTATAAAAAACAAATTGTGAGTAGGAAGGACTATTAGATTAATATATCTATAAAATAATTTATTTACTTAGATAACACATTACAACTCAAGTGTTAGGTATATTAATCTAATGAAAGACCGAGACAGCTATTAAGATACTATCCTATTAATAGTGGTTTGGGGTCGAGTTTTATTCACGTCATTACAACCTACTCAACGATCTATTTTCTGCTACATTTTTGATAAAAAGAACTGTCATAAACGCTTTGATTGCGTCATTCAAAAACAGAACGTAAAGCGGGTTGTTGCGAGGGTGGTAAAGACTCGCTCCTCTAGGCTCTGAGCATTGTAACCTTTTTTGCAAATGGAACACAGTTTCCATTTTTGAAATACAAAAAAGAACTAACGACCATCTAAGTACAAAGGTTATATGCCTAAAGCCCTGGTTTGGGCGGAGTCCTACTAAGAAGCGCGGTAGCGTGCATCTCACTTATACCATCAGAATTTCAATAGACTGTGTTGCAGTGTCAGGAGTTACTATCTCTGAACAACTTTCAACAAAGTTGTGTCCTCACTTGACTGAAGTGAGGTGGAAGTGAAGGCATATATCTTTGTTAGGGTCTGCGAGATGGGAAATATTAAGCAGTTTGATAATAGTGGTGCTATAAGTGGGGTGTAAAGGGGGCGCTTCTTCAGTCCACTGTATATACTGAAATTTATGACCTCAATTAAAAGACTGGCAACTTTTTATCATCTTCTCAATTTTGCCTAGTCTAAATTTAAAATACCTAATAGAAGTGGATGAAAGATCACATTTTAACCGTTCGCGTGAAATAATAGACATTTCCGAGGTTTTAGATGTCAGTATATGTTGGGCTGACTCAATTATTTGTTTTTATTATAACTTAATGACCAAAAATACAAAAAATTCAGTAAAGGTCTGAAGGGCTGTGTTCATAAATAATGACAATTATTCATACATTTGTAAATATTAGACAATAACAAATATATTTTAATATAATAAAAACCTATCACTGTAGAAACAATAAATGTTATAGCAAAAATTAAATGAGTGAAAATAACAGTAATTTAGCTTTTCTAGAGCATTTCTTTGTTCTAAATCATATTTTGTTTTAGCTGAATTATATACTTTGGACCATTTGTTGGAAGAAGCAGAATAGGACCAAATTTGGTTTTTAAAATCAAATATGTTTCCTTATAGTCTGCTTTTTAGTTCAATATCCAACAAAAGGATGGCCTTTAGTGGCTCCCAGGGATAAATTATGACTGCTAAATATTTAATTATAAACAAGTTTTAAAAAACCAATCTGCTAAAAATATGTAGTCTCAGACAGATTTGTTATAAACTTCAATCGTCAGTAAACGCTTTGTCAGAACAATGCTAAGTTCAAAATAGAATCAAATTTAAAAATAGTATATATATATATATACATAATTTGACCGAAAAGTCAACGATGGCGCACTCCAGTTCCATCAGAAAGAAAAGCGTTTTATGTTATTTACAGCAAAGTTATCGCAATGTTACCAATCGGAGGTCAGTTCAAGGTCAAATACTATTAAGATTTAGATGGCACATTTAGATATAGGTGTAAAGATAGCCTGTAATTTAAATTTGAGATAAAAATAACTTGGCAATGATAAAGTTGAGAATAATGAATAATGTTGTATATTATGTAGTAATCGTTAAATACCTATTCAGTGAAACATACATTACGTTCTCTTTTTGAATTGTTCGCATATAGATTTTCGAAAGTGTCTCTATTGCTCGTAATTCAATTACAAGAGCAAGAGATGTAAACAATAATACAATTTCTAAAGAAAACATTTAATGTGATACGGGTAACGATTTGTATATATTCACTCATTTGTATATAACACTTCTATTGTACATAGTTCATCAACGCTGAATATTATTATATATATTTTTGCCTTTGTGGCCGTCCATTAATCACGTGAGGTCGTTTTTCTCATTTTTTCGGCTAAACAAAAAGTTCGTGATGTTTCTTCTAAAAACTATTATTATAATCTACTTTTGGTTATTAGCATGATGTTGTTCAAGTCCTAGTAAGATGTCGTTGAGCTTAACAATTTCAGAGATGAGAACTTTATGAAAATAATCAGCCTAGGATCATTCAAAATAGATCATATTCACCCCTATTTACGTTCCCACTGCTGGGACACAGAGCCTTCTCTCTTGACGAGAAAGATAAGGCCTTATTTTATTACGAAGTGCGGGTTCGTGAATGTCACCATGTTCTTAAATTTTTCAAAGTTCTCAGAATATGCCGATTTCCTCACAATGTTTACCTTGCGGAAAAGAAATCAAATTTTAAACAGCGAATTATTTAACCGACATCAACCTTCAACGACACATGCTTGAGCTCATTAAAAAAAATCAGTCGTAGCACAGTGACAATTCATAGTCAATAATAAAATAATAATTATCGAGATCAAAAGATGAAATAGTTATTGTTACATCGACGCCTCTTAATACAATATTCAGCGTATCATGAAATGTATATACTCGTTATAAGTAAATATCAAAAAACACAAAAAAAATTAAAAACAAAATAAAGAAACCGAAAAAAATTATAAAAATATATAAAAGCAAAAAAAAAATATAACAAAACAAAAACTTAATAAAAATAACAAAATATAAACGAATAAAAAAATTATAAAACTAATAAAAATGATAAAAAAACAAACTTGTAAATACGGAATCATCATCATAATCTTTTGTTGATTAAGATATACCGCCACCGCACCGCGACCAAATTTACAAATAATCAGACCTTGTTAAACTAAAACTCAAAATCTAAAATAAAATTATATATTAGTGAAGCAGACAAAAAACAAGAAGTCTCTTCTAGACTTCTTCCATCCTCTCAGCATAATCGGTCATTATCCAGAGAGAACCTTTCAATAGTTAATACATCAGTAAACTTCGGGAATAGTTACAATGATTTTCTGCACCGTTAGATATGCTTAGACATCACAGGGCACAATTATAATACATTAGTCGCAGGAAATTTGATTATAAAGCGGTAAAAAAACGGTAACAGCGGTTATTCTAACCTGAGGCACGAAAGAGTTCCCGCCAAATACAGCAAAATACCATATTTTTTTTCAAGAATTTTGTTTTGTTGCGATATCCGTGCGGTGCGGGGAGGTGCTAGACAATTTTGCGCAACACAGTTGACCTTAGATACATTTAAAAAAATACCGGTCAAAGATCGCATGTGCATAGCACAAGAGAAATAACACAATCGTAAACGAATTATAATAAAATAAAATAAATATTGCTGGATAATTCACACAGCAACATATAGCCTCGTGGTAAGCTGTAAGCTTGTGTTACGGGTGCTGGTTTCTGATATACTTAATATAATATACATACATAAATATATATTTTTATTTATATAATATACACCCAGGCAAAATTGTAACAGAATTTAAACAGAAAATTGTAAATTTAATATAATTTCCACATTATCAATATGGCAATCTTTTGTGATTACGAATAGCTTAAAGCTGTAAAACACTTATTTATGGAGTTATACTCGTTAAGTTGGCTGTGTGTATTATATTCCTTTTCTAGTCACAGTCTTACGACTATATAAACTCAATTAAACTGTGTAACATGTTCTTAAAACCTTTCGAATCCACACATTTATAAAATGTATAACATCACCATTATTGGTATTCTACCAATTTCTCGCTCAAAGCTTATCATAAATGTAAATATAGGTATGTAATTATTAATATAAATAATTAGGTATGTAAACTCAGATTACAGAAAAATAGTTGTACTTGCATCCGAAGATTATGAGCGAGTAGAGAAAAGCAAATACAATTGCAAATTCTGTAACACAAAACTAAAACTACCTATGTGAAACGTTTTTACGTACATAAGCTAATTGTATTTGCGTTTTTGATCACTCGCCTCTTACCCTTCTCCTGTCTGTTTATTTTGTAATCTGAGTAATAATTTTCATTTTGTACATATTTATTTGTATATACTTATAATGTATACTTTTGTAAAAATTGTATTATATGTAAATACTAAAAATACCATTGTTTGATTTCCCCCCTTAATTTTAACATTAAATTCTTTGTTTTAATATGAATTTCCTTTTCATATGAATTCATATTAAGACATTTTAGGTCGCAATAACATTCTTATGGTGATTCCGTACCAATTTCAACTTTATCAAAATAATGTGCTAAATGGGGATTTACTCGAGCGACATGTTTTATATAATTTATACCTTTTCATCCGTGGGAGAAGCGGCTATAGATTGTTAAATATGTAATAATACTGTTGCATGGACATAATCGAGTGCATCAGATATTGATTCCCTAAGCCCTGTCCTAATTATAGTTATGGAGCTTAAATGTTAGTATAAAAGATTTCAACGACCTCACAAGAACTAGAAATTTGCGAACCCTATACTATAAATAGGACTATAGGGTTCTAAGGGAACTATTAGTACTACGTCAAAGAACGAGGATCACTGATAAAGTGAGCAGGTGAGCTCGTTAAAGTGGTGGTGAGTTCGTAAAAATGTGTATACCAGGCTGTTAGGTTTGAAACGTTCTTGAATGGAGACAACGGATAGACGAGCGCAGCGTCTGACGTCTACCAACAAGATGGCTGATGATTTAGTGAAAGCTGGTACTGGTTGTTGTTGGTAGAAAAAAACTTGATATCTTTTGAGAGACCTATGTCTATGGACGTCCTGAAAATTATGACACAAGCAGATATATTTATAGTCACCTATGTTTCAGTATTCCTGAAATATTAACTCAACTAATAGCAATATCTTTGGATTACACATCTAATTTTACAAAAATATTTGACGAAATGTTAAAATAAATGCTTTCTCCTAAAACCTTGTTTTTCTGATCCTGTAACTGTGACTACGGGTTTCGTCAAAATGAAGGGCCTTGAAGCAACTGATTCAGAAATCATTGTTGGAGTAAGTAAGTATATGTTGAAAAGACAGGTCAAGTAATTAAATGTTTATAAGGCGCCATAAAGGTCGTCATTAAAATCAGTAAATGTTTAATAAAAATACGGAATATAGGGAAATAAATTGATCGTTATACTCAGAGATAACCGACAATGTTGATAAACGGAAAATAAGCATGCAATATTTGAATATGAAACGGGTAACATAAGTACCATGATTTAATTAACGCGTTTCATGTTCAAATATAGTAACCATGATAGTTTAATGAGCAAGCACTTGGTAGGAACTTAGTTCTTCATTCTATTTTTGAGTTATATGACGAGATCTAGACTAAACATGCGAATAGATCGCTCAGTCTTAGGATACCACTGTCTTGCACGGCAGTCCAAGGAGAACTCAAGAATTGAATGGTTTTAATAAACACGTGGCGCTAGCGCAACGACACTAGCTGCCTCTGTCTCTTTAAACTTAGTTTTATTAGGGTTCCGTAGCCAAATGGCAAAAACGGAACCCTTATAGATTCGTCATGTCCGTCCGTCCGTCCGTCCGTCAGTCCGTCCGTATGTCACAGCCGTTTTTCTCCGAAACTGTAAGAGCTGTAAAGCTAAAAATTAGTAGGTAAGTAGATGTATTCTGTTAACCGCACTAAGATTTCATAAAAAAATTGAAAAAAAAAAATACATTTGGGGGTCCCCCTACATAGGACTGAAACTTAAAAACTTTTTTTTTAATCGTACCCATACGTGTGGGGTATCTATGAATAGGTCTTCAAAAATCATAATAATGTTTCTAACACCATTTAATTCTAAACTTAATAGTTTGGACGTGAGACTCTTCCAAAGTGGAAAACAGAGTGTCAGAGTAGAGAGTTTTTTCTAGATTTATCATCTTCTTATTTTAGAAATTAGAGGGGGGGGGTAATTTCTAAAATAAGAAGATGATAAATCTAGAAAAAATATATATTGTACCTACATAACCATAAAAACTAACAACGAAAATTGGTTTGAACGAAATCTATCAAGTAGTTTTTTTATACGAGTAATACGTCATAAACTATTTCATATAAACAATTGCTGCGGAAGCCTACATGGGCGAGTTCGACTCGCACTTGGCCACTTTTTCAACTATTACTAAAATAAGCGCAGAGATGGTGTTGAGAGCAAGTTACTAAAATAGAGCATAGATGGCGACGTTTATAAGTTAGTGAAAAAGCGCAAAGATGGCGTTGTTGATACAAATAGCATATTTGAAAGAAATAAAGAACGAGGTATCTATATGAACAACTTCTTTCTTCTTGGACATGACATCTGCAGGCCTAGCATGGCGTTTTCTAGTCTATTCTACTCTAGACTAGAGAAGACAGTTTCTTGTCTACACAATCTTTCTTTTGCCCAAACACGCCGTTTCGAGAAACATACCCTAGACAACAGTTTCTTCGTAGACAAGCTAGAAATAGCTAGAAACGTTGTCTAGGCCTCGGGTGGTGTAGACAATTTCGGAAGAAACATTTCTTTTCTCAAATGTCAAAAATAGAGTAAATTGATTGCCTTGTTCGCAGCAGTAGACTCATCTCTACGGTAGAATAGAAAGCATCTCTATCCGTTCATTCAATCGAACGCCATGCTTCCAAAGTCCAGTCAATTTAGACAATCGAAGTTACATAAAGTCCCAACAGTGGCTCGTAAGAAAAAAAGTATTGATACATTTTTATAGATAATGTTATGATCTACAATTTGTTTTAAGTTGTTTTTATGATAAAACTTACCGTTTTGCTGAAAATCGCGAAAAACTCTTTTTTTTTTACCTTTGACCTTGAATAATTATTTTTCCTTACGGGGGATTCGTGGGGAACTTCTAGACATTGTTTATAATTTTATTTTGAACAATTTCACTGAAATTCAGCTTGTTGGGACTTTATGTAACTTCACCCTCATTTTTATGTCTAAATTGACTGGACTATCTTTCTAATGTCATTTTTATCTATTCTACCCTAGAGAAGAAACGCCATGCTAGGCCTGCTGTTCGATAATGTAGAATAAAATCAGATTATCTAGCACCCGTAACACTAGCTTCGAGATTACGTATGTATGTTCTGTTAATATTTATTTTAATTATTAAATATTTTAATATTATTTATTTCCCAACGAGATGACAGAACTAATGCATGCATTAACTTGTATAAAGCCTAGGCCCCTACGTTACCTGCATACAGACAGATTACTTTTCAACATTGGATACCCGGGTACCAATAACCCATTTCTCCCCTGGACACGTGTCAGTTACCATTATTCAATACTTTTTATTTGACGTGGCAATTTTTAATTTAGCTTTTTTATTTTTGTCTGAGCTCCATCCTCCAAGTTTTCATAGGATGGCGAATCAAACTCTGTGGCGCTGGTAATAAACCTAAATTAGGCATTAAATCTTTAATTAGTTTTATGAACTTTATCAACTGTAATGCCGAACTCTGCTACAAATTTTAATTGTTTTAATTAGTAAAGATAACAAAGCAAAAAAACAACAAAATAAGTAGATAAAATACGCTTCGTCTTCCTCTCCCTATAGTCAGGGATCCGTAGTACATGGAAATCAAGTGATTACTAACAAGCTAATTTTTGGTGAGTAGCTTCGTTTCGATGAGACGTCCAAAGATATCCTATACCCAACTCTCGATTGTGGTAGCTAACAGAGATATCAAGGATTAAAAAAATCAAGGATGTAAAACTGGGATAACGGACCACGAAATTTGTAGGACAATATGTTATATCTCAAGATAATTATCTAAATTATATAAAAACATGTTTGTCCTACAAAACCTATGGTTTGATCAAAGAGTCCGCCATTTCGAAAATGTATCGAAAACTAGTAGTAAAAAAAAAAAAAAAAAACAACAAAATCTTCACGTTTTAGTTGTTCTCGAATCTTAAACTGACTTTTTAAAATTCGAATTCATAAACCACAAATAACAGAGCCTGCTATAGAACAATACAATTACGATATACATATAACAATTACGTGCCTGCAGAACCATAAACATTTGCAACTCGAGTGAAAACCAAAAAATAACAAACTGTTCTTTCTGCCTATCAATTAAATTCCCTTCAATCACTGCGTCGAATTTTGCATCATAGGTATATCCATATAATATTTCAAACGAGTAAACAGGAATTAAAGAGTATTCCTTTGCTAGATTTTAATTATTTAGATTTAAACTACATAGTTGCTAGATTTAAATTATGAAAATATCCTGACCATACTTTCATAAATTATAATTTAAATTCCAAGTTAAACAAATATAATAATGACGTACTTATATTATTAACAATAACATTATTTCATTTTTTTTTCATACACTAAACTTATAATATTTTTAACTATTCATAATATATGTCAAACGGCGTACATACGTAGTTAGTATCTACTACAATACCTAATCCAATAATGTCGCGAAGATCCTTTACAATCTGTTGATATTGAAGCTTACATCCCGGATGCCCGGGCTAGCCGGTTGCCATGACAACCGGGAGCTCAGGAACTTTGGTCGTTGATGGTAATGCAATATTCTGTTTATTTTGTTGTGTTGGTAGTCTGTCAGATAGGGCTTGGCAGTATTACCAGGAAGAGTCGAATCATATTCTTTATTAGTTTACAAAATTCCAAGTTGTAGCAATCTGCAAGAATAAGCCGAAAGAAACCTCGAAATAGCAATATAATTAATAGTTGTTTTTGTGCCTGGGACAAATATAAGACAAAAACTAATTATTTTTAACAATTTTTATTGATTTTTTTTTAATCTTTCAACGTCAGACCAAAATGGGCTTGTTTTGTAAGGTATATTATATTCATATTATATGTTGGAATTCATAGGAACGCAAAACGTACCTAAATAGATACGAAGCCCCTGAACAAATCATTATAGCAATCTCACACAGATGCTTGCCCTTAATTGTACAGTAGTATGAAATCGTCCCTCACTTCTCAACTTCCGTCATGGTAGCATCGTGCTCTTAATTATTTGTAAATTGTGTCCTAAATAAACTATCAAATCATATCCCGGGTCTTTCATTTCTTCAGGTTATGGGCCGCCTCATACCTGGGATATGAAATTACGTAAAATTCTGGTGTAAATCAAAAATATTTTATTCCAAAGAAAAAATAACCTCAAAGTGTTCCGTAAAAATAAAATAAAACTATATTTGAACATGAAACGGGTAACATACCATGATTTAATTGTTTTTGAGTTTTCCGATATTTCGACACTGTTGCAAGCGCCATGTTCACGGACAAACTGATGACACCGGCGGCGGCGGGTAGGCAGACCGTTATTGACAAACGAAACGATCTACCCTCTTCCTGAGTCTTTTATTGCGAGTTTGAATGTCACTGTCACTGTTATCACCTGTTTCATTCACGAATGCAAGTCGATCGCGACATACTACACTCACCGTATCTGGCCGGGCGGCCGGCAATACACTTTTATGATTTTTGCATAACTCCACCACAGGTTTCCACGTTCCAGACAACTGGAAGCCATCTTCTCGATTAAAATTCCTGTGTTTGGTAATCTCAATGGCCTCCTGAACCAATCTTGGTATATAGAATCTCTCCGTTGAGATTACTTGGGGGTTATGCAATTCGATCCAGTGATTTGAGCCCGACTCTAATAGGTGTTGAGCGATAGCTGACTTGTGGACGTCTGCGTTTTTTACCGCTCTTATATGTTCCCCTATCCGACAGGCAATAGTTCGTTTTGTTTGACCTATATACGAACTTCCACAACTGCAGTCAACTTTATATACACCCGGTTTATCCAGTGGGAATCTATCCTTAGATTAAACTCAAAAACAATTAAATCATGGTATGTTACCCGTTTCATGTTCAAATATAGTTAAAAACCATGATAGTTTAAAAAGTTAAAATAAAACTAGTCTCGAAGTCGCGTCGCGTAATCCGTTCTCTTTCAGCAACACAAAATGTCCATTCAACATCACGGGACGATAGATAAATTGACTGGAAGGGAAAATTATGCAACATGGTGTTTTGCGACAAAGGCACTCCTTCAACTAGAAGAACTGTGGGAATGTGTCAGTGTGGGAGGCTCCGACACCAAGAAGGATACGAAGGCCAGGTCTAAATTAATATTATTAATTGATCCCACCCTCTATGTTCACATAGAAGAGGCGACATCAGCCAAAGAGGTATGGGACAATTTGTCCAGAGCTTTTCAGGACTCAGGTCTTACCCGAAAAGTTGGCCTTTTGAAAGACCTAATAAACACAACATTAGACAACAGCTCTAATATTGAGGACTACATAAACAAAATTATGTGTACTGCACACCGGCTCAGAAATATTAATTTTAAAGTTGATGATGAGTGGCTAGGAACTTTGATGCTGGCGGGCTTACCGGATGATTATAAGCCCATGATAATGGCCATGGAGAGTTCTGGAGTGAAAATATGTGCTGATTCTATAAAAACAAAGTTATTACGAGGTGAAAATTCCAGAAAACAGTGCATTTTACTCAAACTCATGTAAAAATCAGTCAATAAATAAACATCCACAAAAATCAGGGTCAAAGGGCCCTAGATGTTTTAATTGCAATAAATTTGGTCATTTAAGCAAAAATTGTTGGCACAAGAAACCAAAACAACAAAATGATGGCTCCGCTTCAGAAAATAATAATGGTTATAATAATAATAATGGTTTTATTGCAGCTTTTTCAGCAAGTACAAGTAACAATTCAATGAACTGGTACATTGACACTGGTGCTTCAATGCATATGACAATGCACAGAGATTGGTTGGACGATGATACTTCATCCCCTATATCAAACATCAGAATTGCTGACAATAAAGTGCTCCAAGTAAAAAGCTGTGGTAATGTGACCATCAGAGTACCAGATGTCAAAGGAATCCAGAAGATACAGGTGAGAAATGTTCTCTATGTACCTGAGTTATCCACAAATTTAATATCAGTTAACAGAATTATAAAAAATGGTTGCCAGATAAAGTTTAATCAGCTTGGCTGTAAAATTATTAACCAATGTGGAAATCAAGTGGCTCAGGCCCAACTCATAAATGATATGTATAGACTGGTAATTTCCCAAGATGAAGAATGCCATGCCAAGCCAGCTATTATTGAAGACACCTATCAAAGGATGGGACATTTAAATTTATCTGATATAAATAAAATGTCACAATGTACAACCGGTGTAAAATTGTCTCCGAAGAAAGGAAATATTACTTGCATAGAAGGAAAACAAACAAGACAGCCATTTCCAAATGAAGGCTCCCGGGCAACTGAGTTGCTAGAGCTTATCCACTCCGATGTATGTGGACCGATGCTATGTGCATCATTTGGAGGTGCCAGGTACTTTGTTACTTTCATAGATGATTTTTCAAGAAAAGTTTTTGTATATCCGATAAAAAGTAAAGATGAGGTGCTGTCAAAATTCATTGAATTTAAAAATAGAGTAGAAAATGAATTAGATAAAAAAATAAAGAAACTAAGGAGTGACAATGGCAAAGAATATAAGAACAAAAATTTTGACAAATTTTTGAAAAATAATGGAATCTTGCATCAATCCAGTAATCCATACACACCAGAACAAAATGGTCTTAGCGAACGAATGAATAGAACTCTTATTGAACGTGCCAAATGTATGATCTTAAATTCTCAGTTACAGATAGAGTACTGGGGCGAAGCAGTTGTCACGGCGGCGCACATAATCAACCGATCACCTACGAAAGCGCTATCTGACATCACCCCAGAAGAAAAATGGTCGAAAAAAAAACCAGATTTGAGCCATATGAGAGTTTTTGGATGCAAGGCCATGGTGTTAATACCTAAAGAACATCGGCGCAAGCTTGATGCAAAATCACGTGAGTTGATTTTTGTTGGATATTGTGATAGAATAAAGGGCTACCGTTTCTTAGACCCTAAAAGCAAGAAAGCTACTACGAGTAGAGAAGCTATATTTCTTGAAGCCACCGTGAAACGAAACAATGTAAATGAGTCACTAATATCAGATAAAGAAGAAGAAAACGCTAAAAATAGTGTAAAAAGCACTAAAAGAAACATGAAAGAAAATGTAAATATTAAAGTAAATAAAACTACTGTTTACCTGCCTCTCAGTGGAACAGAGCCTGATAGTGTTGAAAATGATGATGATGATAATGAAGAATTTAACAGTACATTGCAGACAACAACTTTAACCGAAACAAGCGATTATGATGATGCTGAGTCCGAGGATCCATCCTATAAACCTAGTCAAGCTGTAGACATAGATGCCAATTATATAAATCTTCGATCACGAAGAAATCGACTTGTTCGGTTCGATGATGAAAGTGAAAATACAAACTCTCCAGTTAGTTTGTATGCAATGCTGAGTCCACTGAAAGTTTTTTAGATGTGTATCTACATAACAGTATATGTAAATGATATATTGTTTTTCTATAACAATGAAGATACTGTTCAGTCAGTAAAAAATAAATTAAATTAAATATTTCAAATGAAAGATCTTGGAGAATCTAGATAATGTATTGGTTATACAATAATAAACCAACAGCACAAGAAGCAGATTCAATATAAACCAACAGCTCAGCTTCTTGCTCGGGATATATTTTTATTTTCAGGGTGGCCAAGTTTATCAGGTATACCATTAACCTTGTACTGTGATAATCAGAGTGCTATTAGCATTTCAGGTAATGAAGTATACCATGCACGCAGCAAGCACATCGATGTCCGATACCACTTCGTGAGGGAAAGGATTGCTAGCGAGCAAATCTCCGTCCGCTACAAGAGCACACGACATGGTGGCCGACGCACTCACAAAAGGCCTACATCGACCGAAGCACGATCACGTTCATCAGTGCCATGGGTTTGCGTTCAGAGGAGGGTGTTGGAATTCATAGGAACGCAAAACGTACCTAAATAGATACGAAGCCCCTGAACAAATCATTATAGCAATCTCACACAGATGCTTGCCCTTAATTGTACAGTAGTATGAAATCGTCCCTCACTTCTCAACTTCCGTCATGGTAGCATCGTGCTCTTAATTATTTGTAAATTGTGTCCTAAATAAACTATCAAATCATATCCCGGGTCTTTCATTTCTTCACTATGAGTAAAATGCGGGTCGCGTCGCGGCGTTATCCAAATAAAAAGACCGGGTACATAAAGTAAAAAAGGGCGCTTACCCCATCCCTTTAGGAAGTCAAGCTCGGATTGTTGAGAGGCGATCCCTACCAATTAGCAAATAATATTGCAGATAGAATGTTACGTGTATTTGTATTTAGTTTTATCCGCCCTTTGTTTGTCGGCGCTTTGTCTTGGTATTTGATATGTTTTGTGTACAGTCAGATTTCTAGGAATTTGCAAGAGTTTTTTTTAATGACAAAGGTACTGTTAACAAATTTGTTCAAAAAGAGACTGCGGCTTTAGAATGATTTGGTATTTAGACGACATACCGAAAATCATATCATTAGGTACATATTAGTATTTTATTATACTCTTTTAGCCAATCTGATAAATATTCCAAAGAAAATTTGTTAAAGCACAATTTTATTAGTAGAATTATCTCCATAGTCTAAGAAATTGAAAAATACTTAATTGATTCATTTATACTACCTTGATGTACAAAAAACGTAGTTTACAGCATGATAACAATGTAAGTTAAGGTCTCAAAAAGTTTGACAACAACGTATAGCCACCGTTCTCCACCCCATTTTGGGGGCGCCCGCTTTGGGCCCGCGGCTCTTGGGATTCAAGACCGATGTCTGGGGTAGGCTCGACTTCGTCTGAAGGTCAATTGTGTTTTGACGGGACTTAAGTACATTTTAGGGGAAGAAAACTTAGGGTCTTCGAGAGTTTTGATAAATACAGTCAAGATTTCAGACAAAATGGTTTTAAGGTGACACTGATTGCAACTAGGCGTGGGTTGCGAAGTAATTATAATGTCTGTGGCGTGGGCATTAATATTGACTGGGAGTTTACAGAATTTCTTTTCAACTATGTCTCAGTCACAAAATATTCAAGTAACAATAAGAGTATTTTCCACCTACTTAATATACGTCATGCTTTGTTGCTATTTAATATCTACCAGTCATGCATTAAAGTCATGGTTCGTCAAATGCACCCGTGGCAACAAAACATTGTTGGAAAAGCATTGAAACATTAAAAATAGAGTTTCACTAAAAATACGGCGGAAATTCTGATGTATATATCTGGATCATCATGTTACATAACATGGTTATTTCACCCATAAAAAGCAAACACTATATTGAGTTGCGCTCGCCAAAACATTATAACCGGAGGGTACAGACAAATGGCCCATGATATTTGAATCCATAGGATCAACATGACTGACAGATGCCTCAAAGGTATTTTGTTATTGACATGTTCACAAACAGATGCAACATAACGGTATTGGTTAAATTAAAGGTGTGTTTACATTGTTCCAGTTAGTACTAACATCGTAACCTATCTAGGTTGTAGATGCATAAACACCCTTATTTACGTTCCCACTGCTGCGTCAATAATACTTTTCGTTTGTCGAGAGAGATTTGGCACTTTTTTCACCACGCGAAACTCTGAGATTAATTGTTTGTCTATTGGTGCATATACCGATTAACCGTTTGTATAACGACACTCGCGCGAATAGGAAAATATACTCTTATACTGCCACAACAGTTATACTGCCCTACACAGTTAATTATCAAAACGAGAGATAAAATTAAACTTCAGAGATTTCAGTAATACAAAGCCATTTCGTAATGACTAAAACGTATCCGAGTCTAAGAGCTAATCGACTAGATCACTAAACGAGTGTGAACGGTCCTCAGTCCAGTGTCCAGTATTGGTTTGCATTCGGACATCAAAGGGAAGTACGTCAAAGAGATGATAATTAACTGTGGAACTGATTGCTTTTGCAGTACACTCGCAATGCAAAGTGTTTAGTAATTTTTAATAATAATTATGTTTATTTGAAGGTAATATTCCTTTACTTTTTTTTCTCTTTTACAATATTATAATATTAAATAGGTAACATGGTTTTTTGAGAAAGAATAATACATGTAAGAGGTTTATTTAATTTTATGTATTAGGCATATCAATATAACGTCTTTCAAACGTTGTTGTAAATAATAAAAAAAATACATATACGTCAATAAAATAATGACGATGACCGTAAAAAAGTACAACCCGTTTAATTAAAAAAATCCAATTAAATGTGTTTGTTCGTTTATAGAAATTTGTAGTAAGTATTATTTTTTACGTGGGATTAAATAAATAGAGTTTCTAAGATTATTAAGATAAGAAAAAATTACTAAATTAATATCATTTACTATGACAAACTTGGCAAACCAAGAAACAAGTAGCAATATAAACAGAAATACTTAAGTTATCGACTGTATTACAAACCCTTCCAATATCACGCTGTGATAATAATTTGACTGCCCTGTGGTTAGAGATCCCTTTAGGTGCTATCTTGACTTATTTTTGAGTTACCCGTACGTGTCACCCGTAGCATTAGAATGTACTTACATTCTAATGCTAACTTAATCTTTAAATAAAAAATGTACTACGTACACTTGTACGTAGAACATTTTTTATTAATTAATTAATTACACTCTGGTAACCACGTTCAAAACAACATTTTATAAGAACAGTTTTAAAGTTTATAAGTAGGTATTTATGTACAATTTAACAAATACTTCACAGTAGTTCTTTCACGCAAAACACTATTGAACGGGTTAAAATGAACTTTACAATAATACTTGTAGCTCATGTATAGCTTTTAATACCAGTAAATCGATTAAAGGTATAAAGACTTAGTTGCAAGTAAATAAATGGCTAAAGCAAGTAAATAAATTAAGTGAAGTAAGCCACCATCGGGATCCTTGAACACCTGCCGGCTAATCCGCCCAGTAATGATACATTTCAGTAAAAGGGTGTGCCACGTGCCAAATGCACTTGCACGTTTCATTATTGAGGTGTAATCCCCATGCTGTTTTGACCACTGATTACATGGGGGATGCCGTTATTAAAGTTTTCTATAGGGTATAATGTTCCTTTCGATAAATTAGGCAGTCAAATTAAATTGAAGATAACGCCATATACATAATATAGTTCTACAATACTGCGAGAGAGCTTATTTGAATAAATAAAAAGTTGTACTGAAAAATCCTTTTACTGGTTTCAAAATATCGCGGAAATATCAACCATGTCAATACTTTGAAGCTCGTATTTGTTCAGAGCTTATTGGGAAAACCAAAAGGGTTTATTTATTTTACAACAAAACTATCAAAGCGCAGATATTCTTTGTTCTTTATATTCTGTAAAATACAGAAATTCTTTTTGTGTGAGGTAGTACGAAATGATATTCATTAAAATAATGTGCATGATTTGGTATCTTTTCAATAACGATTGAAAGCATGAATATTAATAATATATATGAAGTTTAATTAAAATATTTCAATATGTTTGTAGGTGATTTCTAGTTGAGATGTGTTTATATTGATCTAGTGACCCGCCCTCGATTTGCTTCGGGTAATTACATAATTATACTTATAAAACTTTATCTTGAATCACTCCTACCTATTTTAAGAAACCGCATAAAAATCCGTTGCGTAGTTTTAGAGATTGAAGCATACAGACACCTACAGCGATTTTGTTTTATACTATGTAAAGATTTAACATACATTATTCGATAATAAAATTTAGTTCTCAGGAAATTAACCACAACCATAGAAATAAAGTCGTGTGTTAGGATGAGAGCCTAGCGCATAGCCAATAGGGTTAATAAAACTTCATTATAACTCAGTTATTTAGTTTTTCATAATTCTCGCAACTCGCTACAATAATGATACTCCTTGCAAAACAGTAAATACAGGTCTGTAGTTAATGTTATCGATTGCCGTCTATTAATGGAATGATTACAGACGGCGGACACTGCTTGAAATAGGGCTCGCTTATCGATCCAGGTTATTAAAGTTAGAACGAAATCGTGAACCAGTATGACCTATTCGACATTCCATCTTATGAAGCTACTAGCCGACCCCGCAACTTCGCTTGCGTTTTTTACGTTATCTAAAATAAAAATAAAACTGAAATAATTTTAATCCTTTGTTCGGTGTAGGACAGATTCGAGATTGGACAGATTCGTAATTCGGCGGATTCGTTACTCGACAGATCGTGAATTGAACCAGCGGCTCCTGAGATAAACAAATTATTCTTATTTTTATTTGTTAATTTAGATTGATGATAATAAATTGACAAAAACTGTTTATATAATTATCATTTTCATGTTTAACAATTACAAAACAATAAAAAATTGGATTATCAAACATTTTACACATTTTATTGATATTAAGACTTATTATGAGTATATTTTCAAGCATAATTTTTTCTCAACTTCCAAAATGACTTATTATGTCTTTAGCATTTCTGGATCTGTTTTTCATAATGAAGTTCCATGTATATAATTTTTTTCGCATCACCTTTTTGAAGCATAAACTACCTATGCCATGCCACTTTTCGTTCTAATTTTATAACACAAGAATGTTCTTGCCGCCTATCACCGCCCTGGTCTCACCCAGGGAAGGTTTAAGGGCTGAGAAAACATGGAAATAAAGCGGATGAAGACGCAGGCGAGTTAGCTAGTTATATAATAAATTTCCGGTACTTAGCAAATAAATCTTCAATTATAAAAAGATTAACTTCGCAGAAACGGATTAATTTGTTTACAACCTTCATCACTTCGGAGGATTTCTGATAATACTTTCTCAGAGATGTTTTTCCATTAAATTTAATACCCAGCACACCCACTTAAGAACTGCTTATGATTTAAGCATGAAAATTATTTTCTACGTAAATAAACAGAAGGCATCATTTAAAATATTTTCAAACAATTATTGTTTCCATGGGACGACTAACGGATAATTAATAAGCGGGATACAAATTTAAAATACTATTCGTACACCCGCAACACACTGTCTTAGAAATACTAACAAAAATAAATGCACTGACAGTAGATAAATATATTACTCGTAATACTTAAACTTAATGGAAACTTTTTGTAATTTTTTGTACTCTAACGATTAAATAAAATAATTAAATAAGGGTTTATCATTAAAAATTATAAAATGTGAGGGTTAAGCTTAAATTAATATTACTTGTTAAAACAAGCTTGCACTTTGTAAGTGCTACAGCGTAGAGCTCTACGTCGTGCTCTACGAACTTCGTAGACCGGCTACGAAGCTTGTTAGAAAGTAAATCTTAGGTATAGGGTGCAAAATTATCTTTTGGACAAGACTGTGTTAAAGAGTGAGTCTTTAGCAAAGACGTGCCCATGTAAATCAAAATAAAAAAGTAAATAAAATTATTGAGTTTGACATAGTTTTGCCACAAAGGTATAATAAATTTTATAAACTTTTACTTATATCAAAAGTGTGTAAATGATGGAAAAAAGTTATTAATTTATAGTTTAAAACTGAAAAATAAAGGTTTTCCTATAAATAAGGTAATTTTCCTCAGTAAAGAGAATGGGACGTCCTGTATTCACTTCTACATTGTTTACTTAATAATTGTTCATAATCTTCGTAGACCGTCTACGAGTTTCGTAGAGCTACGAATATATTGGCAGTATATTATTGTATCTTTAGATTTTAAATTTAAATTCAATTCAATTGAAGACATTTATTGTCATAAAGACATTTATTGTCAATTAATCATTTATCTATATATATAAAAGAAAGTCGTGTTAGTGCCTGAACTTATAACTCGAGAACGGCTGAATAGATTTGGCTGAAAATTGGCAGGGAGGCAGCTTAGAACCGGGGGAAGGACATAGGATACTTTTTACTGCTTTTTTTAAAATCTAATATAATGCGGGCGAAGCCGCGGGCGGAAAGCTAGTTTAAAATAAAACAAAGAAAGTAACATAATTTACGTCCAGTGATAGTTAGAAACTGTGTTACAGCAAGGTAATGCAAATAGTTATGAAAAAAATTACATTGACAATTCAATACCACGATTTATAATTGTATATACTAGTTGACACGCCCGCTGCTTTGCCCGCTTTCAATAGTTTTCTCACAGTTAAAAACGTTCCTTGGACTACGACAAATATTTCAAGATTCAAAATCAGCTAAACCAACCTTGCCGTACTCGAGTTTTCGTAAGACTACAGTTACAGATATACACTGGTGGTCACATAATTAAGAACGCTGATATTTATGGAAGATTTTTTCAAACTAAGACGCAAAACTATTTGCATGTAATTTATTTTGTTTGTCTCGGTATTGTAAAACATTTCTATAATATCTCCGTGCTTATTGGTATACAATGATAAGCTAAAAATAAATTGTAAATTTTTTACACTACTTCAAAATATAGTATTCCTATTTACTGGTTGGTCATATAATTAAGAACGCTTAATCATTAATTCCTTTTTTATAATTTAAACAGAAAACACGGTTGAAATTTTAACTGTTTGTATAATATTGGCAATAATTAGTGCTGTAAAAGATAAAAAGGCATTGCTTAGTTAAAAAAAATAAAGCTTTTGATCTATCAACACAGGATAGAACACTGGCACAAAAGTAAAACTTCGCCTGAAGAATTGGTATTATTAAAAGATAGACAACCATCTGTAATGTTAAAAAGTTATGGTTTTTGACGCTTTTGAGCATTTTACTTCGTATCACATACTTCTACGGAGTGTTCCACATGTACCTAAACAGAGAAAAACAACTCCTCAAGATGACCAAAACATCATTAGTATGGGCTACAAAACTCTTTAATGGGTCCAATGTGCTGAGACAAGAATATTTTGGTGAAAACTAGCCTTCAGCTATCTCAGCACGCGCTGTTTGAAGACGTATGGTAAAAGAAAAATCGCACGGAAGCATATCAAGGAAGGTACTCATGTTGAAACTTTGCTATAGTCAAAATCAGCTTGCACTTGAGAGAAAGTATGAAAACTGGACTTTGCGACAGTGAAAAAATTTACTTTTTTTCTAACGAAACGAAAATAACTCTGATGGAAAACGATATGTTCTACGTCTTCCGAATATAGCATTCAACCCTAAGTACTCGAAAGTTACATTAAAGCATGGTGGTGGAAATGCGAAAATTTGGGTGTGCTTTCGTGGTTTTCTATCTTAGACTGACAAGCTAACAATCTAAATCTAGAGCCAATAGAGAATCTGTAATTTAAAATAAAGAAAAAGTATTCAAATACAGAGTGTGAAAACAAACACAGGAGAGCTGTACGACGCTTTTTTAAAAGAATGGAACTTTATTTATCTTGCGAAATATCAAAAATTAATAGGTTATTCCTCGCAGGTGTAAAGCAGTGTTTAAAGGCCGTGGATATGCTGTGAACTCTTAATTTACTTTAAAATGTATTAAATGACTTTTAAATTTTCTGCACTGCATATTATTGTGATTTAGATTTAATGTAAGTGCCATATAAAACAATTTCCCAGCAGTTAAATAAATCGTTCTTAATTATATGTCCAGCTTCATTACTATTAGAGAGTGTCTCATTTCGGTAAAATAAAAATTGGAGAAATATAGTAAATGATTTTATTGTTTACTCTATAATATACTCTGCTCCATTAAGTATGGCTATTTTTTAGCATAATAAGTTGTTACTCAGAAGGTAAACATATCGGTGTGTGAGAAGATTAAAATAAAAATGTTCTATAAATTCAAATCGTTCTTAATTGTATGACCACAAGTGTATATATTCTAGTAATAACGAATAGGTTACATATCCAACACATCATTGTATCACAGAATCACGAGTAAGAAATACATTTTTATTTATAAAGTTACATTTCTCAACATAAAGACAAACATATCATTAGCATATCCTGATTGCACCATTCAGACCAGATAGCACAATAAGTGTTCAATGACTTTAGTTTAAAGACATTTTCATGACTTATTAAGCTTAAACATGGTATTCATTTGCAAATACCAATTAGTATTAATTGTGCGCCTTTCATACTAAATACGACGTGTGTGAACTGAAGTGTGCAAATTAGTTACTACTTGTAGTTAGAAACTACATAATTTACTCAATAATATCTTGTTAGCTGAGGTCGCCTACCTTATTCTAAGTTTAAACTAATATCTTTAAGCAATATCTGTTTTGGTTTGAAAGGTTGGTATACGACAACGATTGAAAATAATTACTAACTAAACTAACGGACAATTGGTACATGAGTGTGATAGAATACTCTTTAAAGTAGAAATATAAACGCGGAACGATAAACAAACGACTTAAAATATTCTTTCAAAATTATATTGATAACAAACAAGAGGTACTTTTATATTGAAAGAGCGCCGAGGAGCAAATACAATGATTTACAACATTCAAAGTTTATTGAATATTCCAGGAATATCCTACAAAGAGCGCTCTGGATCGGAGTTCGTAGAATTGATACGTAAACAGAAGCATTTAGCAAAGGTTTCTATAATACTGTGAATACACGGGACACTGAGCTTTGAGCTTTGTATCTGTAGAGACAGCACTAGTGCCACTCTGAAGTAAATTTATAATGAAAAAACATAAATGTATATAAGAAAACTTATACAAATTCTTACCATAATTGTTTGGTAAAAGTTTCGGTATATAAAAATGGCTTTTTGAAAAAAAATTACCCTAAAAACCTAAAACTGATCCTCGGCTGTTTGGTTAAATTTTGCATTAAAGAAATATAGTGCTTAAGAATTTATAAGCGTTTTTCTGAATATTATATCTTCTTTGTGTTTAATAGTTTTTCGACGATAGAACTGCGAGTTTGAATTATTTTATAAATATGTTTCAAAATATATTTTTAACTTATCTTTCCTACTAAAACTATTAAAAATTACCTATAATAAGAATCATTAGGTGTGGCGCTAGTTCTTATTACATATAACGGACTGAATACAAAAGGATTTCTCTCTGGGATCACGAGAGAGCTATTCGATGCGGTTCCAGGTAAACTGCATTTACGTTTGATATTATCTATTATATTATTATCGTCTGTGTAAAATACGGGGTGGAAATAAATCCTCCTTATATAATAGAAGACATTTATTTGATCTGATTGTTAAGAATAACAACAAACAACAAACAAACAAATTATTTATTTTTTCAACACGACAACATTACATATTTACATTACAAATGAGAAAAAAAAACACTATGGATAAGGGACATGTTGAAAAAATTAGCACTGTCTCAGCATGTGTTGGACTCTAGCTAGTTATAAAGCTGGCGTTACGGAAGATAACTAAATTTAAAAATAATAATTTAAAAACACAAAAACTATCGTATACTTAAAATAAAAGAGAACAGAAAATACAAATTTATGAACTAAACAAAAAAAAAAAAACAATAACAATGAAACATTTAACTAGACTACACACTATAAATTCCTACAAAACACTATAGTCGTGCCTAAGACTTTCTTGCTCCTTTTGATGATTGAGCAAAAAGATTTTTAATTTTTTCCTAAATCCATGTAGGCTGTGCAGGTTCCTTATCGGGGGTGGAATATTATTCCAGCACTTCGAAGCAGCATAGCGGAAGCTGCCTCTAAAGCAGGCAGAACTGTGCCGCTGTGTAGCGAGCTGCTTCGAGCACTGGCGAGCATTACAAGATCTGGAGCTGGATAACCATGACAACTTTTCGTAGAGATAAGATGGTGATTTAAAATTTACTACACCAAACATAAGACATGCAAGGTGAAGTTTTCGACGATGCTTCATTTTTAAAATAAGGTTGTTGTTGAAAAAAGGTGTAACATGACTTCTGTATGGAATGTCAAAACAAAAACGAGCACAAGCGTTTTGGACTCGCTGAACTAATCTTTGTGTCCTAGAAAGTAATCTGGGTCCAATAACCACGTCAGAGTAATTAAGCTTAGATAGAACAATTGACTCTACAAGCCGTATACGTAAGTTAGGACTTAGGTACGGTCTCATTCGATAGAGAACCTTCAATCTATAGAAACAGTTTCTGACAGTGTCAGAAACATATTTCTCATAGCGAAGCTGTGTGTCCATCAGTAGGCCAAGGTTCCTTGCCTCATAAACACGCTCAACTGGTTCACCCATTAGAACTACTTGATTTGTGGGGTTAAGTCCATAAGAAAATAAGAAATTCTGTCTCAAATAATACTATCTTGAACATTGGTTTTGTGGTCATTTTGGTCTTCATCGTTAGAGCAAGTGTTTTCAAAGCCGACATAATTTTTTCAAGAAGATAAATCCGGTTTGAACCCACATCCGAAATTAAAGTATCTTCTGAGAAGTGTGCTCTAACGAATCTCTAGCCAACACGGCTTCCGTTATAACGTTATACATAGTAAATTAAGTTTGTGGATTTCACATGTGACATAATAAGCGGCGTCGTCAGAGCTGCGTCCTTAAACAACTGAATTCCGACATTTAAAATAATAGCATTGATATTCATGAATCGTAAATCAATTGTCTGCCCTTGCAAATATTGCAAAATGGAATTTCATTTGGAATATAATGCAAATGTATTACTGAGTTAAATTAAATTCTGTTGCAGCGCTCTAAATGGAATTTTGTCTATGGAAAATCATGTAGCGGAAGTAATATGAAAGGAATCCGCTTAGTTTTAAACGTAAACTACATTTTTGAAAGTTATTATTTTTATACAAGAGCAGATTCCGAACTGAAAACTTAAATTTCCATAAAATATTTTATGCTCTTGTTTTTATTTATGAAAGACCAACAATTTTATAATTATAATGAAATATTTTCATATTACAGTTTTATTTTTATAGGCTTTATATTTACTTTTTCTTAGTTTGATAGCCATATCTTTATGGGTAGAATATATTTTAACTAGAACACTAAAAAACAGTTATCGAAACGATTTTTTTAACTACCTATGCATAACAGTTAAATTAAGCTGTTTTAGATACATAATTCTATGTTAGATAAATTATAATAGGTTTACTGTATCAAACAACTGTATGCACATTTACATTTAGAAACAGGCTGAACATTTCTTATGCTTATTGAAAATGAAAAGACAGTTTTAAGTTGGGCGGCTCTGTCGGGCGCAAGCTAGGTAATGATAAATATGTTTTGTATTATTAAGTGCGTGCTATGTATTATGTAAAGTGGCAATAGAAAAAAATAAATATATTAAGTAAGCAAATGAAATAGATTAGATTATATGCTTAAATAAAAAGTAAATAGTAATAAACTCTTATCTTTCAAATTTTCTTTTAATATTCTAGATAAGGTTTACACATTCTTAAGTCTTAAAATAATATCAAAATAAGTATAATGTATCTTTTCAGAAAAAAATAATATAAGTATACTGTATTATTAAATTAGACTTGATAGATTTTTTGTACATTTTCTATTAGACTGTAATATGGCTGAAACTTATTGTTGTGAACGTCTTTGTCGTTAGACATACTTTTGATGTACGCCATTAAACAATCCAGAAAACTCTATTATCTTGTAGCTTTATGCTCCAAGATAATAGCTTTCTAATCTAAGAGCCTGTCAACGTTACATTACCGACACAAAGGGGTAAAACAATACACGCTTTGCAAAAATAAAGGTATTTTTCACAAAGCTGAAAAGAGGGTATCATAGGGCTGGATGTTGCCATGTGAAAATATCCAGCAATATTTATTTACATACTAGCTTTCCGCTCCACGGCTTCGCCCGCGTTATAATTAATTTTTTCCGCTGTAAAAAGTACTCTATGTCCTTCGCCTGGTTCTAAGCTAGCTCTCCACCAGACAAACGATATAGAGAAGATATGTTGATAGTATTTAATGCTAAGTTTTTGTATTTACATGAAAGCAATAAATCTTTGAGTTTTAATAGACTTTGAACCTGAAATACTCATTAATAAATTAATAAACTTTAAAATATATAATAATATAGATTCAATAAAGTTTATAAAAAGTTGGAGGAATTTATAAAGTATCCAACAGATAAAATCCTATAATTCCATATTTTAGAATTGAAACTAATTTTATATTTACAACGTAAAACGATTTTAAAAGGGCTTGCATGTATTTCATGAAACCTGTTTTTTACGTTTTATATAATATACATTGGGAGTTATTAACAATAAACATACTTCATTATCATTAGTTCATAACAGAACAACCTATCTTAAAAGGTAAATAAACTAATAAACAAAAGTAGTAATGTATGTTTGTTACACCTTCTCGCAAAAAATACAGAAACGTTTTTATTGAAACTTTTCAATTATATAGGTTACATACTAAGCAGGCTGAAACTGATGAAAAAATTTAATAACATTACAACACTATTTTTAACTATAAAAATACATTTGTGTTAGAGATTCTCTCTTTTCAAGTAAATTAAGGATATATACAAAATATAGTTCTCAAATATTGTTAAAAGTCATTATAGTAGTGCTGTGTGCCCAATCGAACACAAAAAGGATACGTCGTAAAATAAACAAACCCAGCTCCGAAGCTATATTAAGCTCAATTATGAATGTAGTTCCAGGAATATTTTTATATGCTGAAAAATTAAATATTCTCGAAAACACACCCACGGGCCCATCTTCACGCACACGACGATACACCTTACAGTATGTAGACACAACTTCGCATTGACGTCATCTCTGTGCAACCTTGTGCACCCACACATAGCCGGGTTAGTTTCGTTTTCACCCAGTCCCGTACACCCCCGGTCCGTTTTCACCCGATTTGGTTTAGGTATAATAAATTCAATCAAAAGCATTTTTTGACGAAAAGTAATGGCAGGCACGTAAATGTGTTCGGCTTTCGTTATATTAAAATAATGGATGTAAGTTAATTATGATTATGTAAGGACAATATTATATTAATAGAGGACTTGAAATAAGTAACTAAATCATAATTTAAAAGGATATTTATTTATTCGATTTTTGTTATAATAGGTAGTAGTGCTATATTGCAACAGTGTAGATAGGTAAGTACTGATTGTAAAATATGAGTCTAACTAAGTAATTTTAAACAATGTCAGATCTTGTCTTATTACACAATTAAATTTTAAAATACAGTGTTAACTAAACTCAAGTACTCTTTATAACAAAACTCAAGGGACTAAGCATTACATCACTTCAAAGAAAGAAGGAAGAATAATAACTCATGTTAATTGTATGGTGATTGTATGTAACATAAAAATACGAACATGATAAATACTCAAATTTCATAACAAAAGTGAAAACCAAATAATTTTTACTAGAACACAATTCTGAAGCACTTTTGTCTTCGCAGGTTCTTGCCGTAAAAGCGGAAAAAATATTGATATAAACTTAATTGTAATCGGGTGAAAACGGACCGGGGGTGTACGAGACTGGGTGAAAACGAAACTAACCCACATAGCCATGGCTGGGCTCAAACCTGCGTTTCCTTTATCTTTTTTACATCTATAGAGATGATTGATCAACTATCTAAATGTTTATGTATGCGTAACACATACACAGATGCGCGCACCCACACATAAGACTGCTAGCTTCCTACGCACCTGCAGTTGCTATGGCAACCAGATCCCTGGAACATTCTAGAACAAAGGAGCTCAACTATTTTATCAGCGGGGCCGTAAATATTTAATAAAGAGAGCCGTTTTATGATATTTTGTATTTAAATACCTTATTTATTTCAGTTGATAAGTAGGTAGGTTTTAGGTCGTAGATAGATACCTATATTCTTATATCACCTTAACTTTGTACTCAGGATTATCTTAATCAATTTGATAGAATTTTTGTGATAAAAAGTGACATTCATAAAAATCTTTCAAAATGTTTGAAATATCCGCAGATATTTGTTGTATACTTCGCCTTGCGGGCGAAGGATTTACTACCCTTTTTCTAGAATCTAGAACGCTTTGTCCATGACCTGGATTGAGCTTCTGCGCTCGTACATACACAAGCATTTTTCTATGTGTGTCATACCTATGATCAACTCCTGTAATACGCTGTAAGTTGTGATGCACACATTCATACAAACTTGCACACCACAATTGAATTTTGTGTGTGAAATAAACCTATGTGTGAGAAAACACACATGTAAACTTATCATGTTACAGAGTGCACACATCTCAAACTGTTATGCAACGAGTTTCCGATTTCAAGCCTGGTTGTTATGGCAACCAACTGGGCCCTGGATTAAGTACAAGGTAAACAGTTTCCTTTGTGCTTTTTATTTAAAATGAATAAATTTGTTTTACGTACAAAAAGTTTTAAACATGGATATGTATGAGGCAGAAGGTGACGGAAAGTCAGGTTTTCACAAATATTTTTTTCTACAATTTTACAGCCTCTTATTATTATGTATATTGTTTGGTATACGCATACAACTAATAAGTACTCGCAAGAGAAAACTTCTAACACGACTTTCTTTTATATATATATATTTATATATAGATATAATATAAGAAGAAATATATTATATAGATATTTAAATTTAGGAAGACAATAATCTTTTAATTTGTATTTATTTTTTTTAAAACAAAGTGCATTAATGCCTGCTTTCTGTGCACTCTCGTATGTATTTATTAAGCAAATCCGATTAAGAAGTCAAGCGGATTAGCTAATTGTTGCAAAGGGCAGTCGATTTACGAGTAGCTTGTAAAATAATATGGACTGAAAAGTACAGGAACAGCGCAACTAAATCAAATCCTCCAACTACCGAGGAGTTAGACACTTATTAGAGTACACTTAGAATCGACTTACACCCATATTCTTAGTCGTTTTCTCCAGATTTTCTCTACTCAACTCAACCTCACTTGAGCAAATTCCTATTCTCAGTTGACAAAAACGTTGAGATTTTTTTCAGCTCATCTCAAGTTCGAGGCAAGGTGGGAACTGTCAAACAAAAGGTACCTCATAACCAACCTTGAAACTCCCTCAAGACCGCTCAAGACGATCAACGCTTTTTTATTTTTGAGTGGAGGAATATTATGAGGAAACTACTAAGAATATGGTTGTTAAAGTACACTTAAGTCCAATTGCTAAAGGAGTCATTTAATAAGTCAAATAATAACTTTCAACATTTAAGAAACAATTAAATAGGGGTGATGATGTATGTTCAGCAGTGGAATATGTAAATATGTATAATGTTTGATGAAGAGCATGCTATACAAAATACTCACTGCATGGCAACAAAGAATATAATGGAGGCTTCAGCTAGTTCACCCCGACCAAAGCACAAATTTAACGTTCAATTTATATTAAAAGTTAATTAAATAGAGTTTTAGTTTATATTTGCTTATATAATTTCTTTTCAAATGTCTGATTCAAATTGATAGGCACACAACTTGCAAACGAATTACCAAAATGATGATTACATAGGTAACAACTTTATTATTTTGTAAATTTATACACTTGACACTGGCAAATTACCATTAATGAAGTGCAGGGTCTTTTATAAATACTAGAACTAGAACTTGCAAACGCCAGGGATACGTACTACGTTGCACAATTTTAAAATTGTAGAACTACCACAATTTGAAAACTTTGCTTTAAATGGTTAAACATTTTGAGGAATTATAATGAGGATAATTTGTTTTAGACATGTAATTTCTTTGGATTCTGGATTGGTTATTATGCTAATAGATAAATCTGGTCCTGGGTAAGCCTAATTTATTCCAGGCATCACCATCGTCAAATAGCCATAGACTTACAGATACAGTTATTCACGTTGTAGAAAACGTCTTGACTAAATCTATAATGCCTTCCTTACAAATAGCACTAAAACTGTAAATACATATTTTACTTTCCTGCTACCTGTTACTCTCTCCATAAATAAAGTATTAGTGAAAACAGTGAACTATCTGTTTAGTTCAAGGCCGAGCCCAGATTTTAGCTGAGCTTTGTTTCCTAGAACTGCATGATGTTACTCCCCAGTAAGGGGAACCCCCTTTTGCCACCAAATCTGACCCCTTCATCCCCACAAACACCCCCATATTGGGGGGTAAAACAGGGAGGTTCTACCCCCAAAAGGGGGGTTATAGGTAGAATTAAAGGGCGGTGGCTGTAACGCACATATTTGTAAGGTATTATGTAGTTGCCAACGGTATAGAGTTTTGCATCGGGACATTCAATTTAAAAAATGAAGCAATCTTATTTATTAGTTATAAAAAACTAAGAAATAAAACGCCATGGCATTAGGAGCATAAGGTTTACTTGATATCCATCTTTTGAGGCTTTACATTTTATGCTAATCGTCTAACTCTAAATCATTGGATATTATATTAGGGTTAAGCACATCCATTGTGAATGTTATTTTATATGTCAAATGATGTCTGTATTGTATACCTACAATAAAGTATTTATGATTTATGATTAAAACAGCAAAATAACGTTACTTAAAATGCCTCGAAACCGTGTACGGACACCTAACCGTATGTACTCTCCTTTACAATGATGGCCGACACCCACACATGCAAATTGCATCACTGTCAGAGTGCATCAGATCTCCCTTTCTATGACCTGAAGCGATTAGTCTATTCTCGGAATCCAAATTCAATATGAAGCTTTTAAAATTCAGAGATATATTCCGCTGTCGACAAAGGAATTGTAGGACTAAAAGCATTGGCTCGGATTAACCAGGTGCAATTGGACTAGTACTGAGTACCTCTGACAAATTTGATTTCAGTTTTACTCAGATGACGTTACGTTGATAATCCTTGGTAATTATAGTTTGCAAATTGATTAAAATACGATACGCCTATACCTATTATTTTATAAGAAGCACATATTATGTATATACACTGGTGGTCACATAATTAAGAACGCTGATATTTATGGAAGATTTTTTCAAACTAAGACGCAAAACTATTTGCATGTAATTTATTTTGTTTGTCTCGGTATTGTAAAACATTTCTATAATATCTCCGTGCTTATTGGTATACAATGATAAGCTAAAAATAAATTGTAAATTTTTTACACTACTTCAAAATATAGTATTCCTATTTACTGGTTGGTCATATAATTAAGAACGCTTAATCATTAATTCCTTTTTTATAATTTAAACAGAAAACACGGTTGAAATTTTAACTGTTTGTATAATATTGGCAATAATTAGTGCTGTAAAAGATAAAAAGGCATTGCTTAGTAAAAAAAAATAAAGCTTTTGATCTATCAACACAGGATAGAACACTGGCACAAAAGTAAAACTTCGCCTGAAGAATTGGTATTATTAAAAGATAGACAACCATCTGTAATGTTAAAAAGTTATGGTTTTTGACGCTTTTGAGCATTTTACTTCGTATCACATACTTCTACGGAGTGTTCCACATGTACCTAAACAGAGAAAAACAACTCCTCAAGATGACCAAAACATCATTAGTATGGGCTACAAAACTCTTTAATGGGTCCAATGTGCTGAGACAAGAATATTTTGGTGAAAACTAGCCTTCAGCTATCTCAGCACGCGCTGTTTGAAGACGTATGGTAAAAGAAAAATCGCACGGAAGGATATCAAGGAAGGTACTCATGTTGAAACTTTGCTATAGTCAAAATCAGCTTGCACTTGAGAGAAAGTATGAAAACTGGACTTTGCGACAGTGAAAAAATTTACTTTTTTTCTAACGAAACGAAAATAACTCTGATGGAAAACGATATGTTCTACGTCTTCCGAATATAGCATTCAACCCTAAGTACTCGAAAGTTACATTAAAGCATGGTGGTGGAAATGCGAAAATTTGGGTGTGCTTTCGTGGTTTTCTATCTTAGACTGACAAGCTAACAATCTAAATCTAGAGCCAATAGAGAATCTGTAATTTAAAATAAAGAAAAAGTATTCAAATACAGAGTGTGAAAACAAACACAGGAGAGCTGTACGACGCTTTTTTAAAAGAATGGAACTTTATTTATCTTGCGAAATATCAAAAATTAATAGGTTATTCCTCGCAGGTGTAAAGCAGTGTTTAAAGGCCGTGGATATGCTGTGAACTCTTAATTTACTTTAAAATGTATTAAATTACTTTATATAAATTATATTATTATATTATAATTATAAATTACTATATAAAATTTTCTGCACTGCATATTATTGTGATTTAGATTTAATGTAAGTGCCATATAAAACAATTTCCCAGCAGTTAAATAAATCGTTCTTAATTATATGTCCAGCTTCATTACTATTAGAGAGTGTCTCATTTCGGTAAAATAAAAATTGGAGAAATATAGTAAATGATTTTATTGTTTACTCTATAATATACTCTGCTCCATTAAGTATGGCTATTTTTTAGCATAATAAGTTGTTACTCAGAAGGTAAACATATCGGTGTGCGAGAAGATTAAAATAAAAATGTTCTATAAATTCAAATCGTTCTTAATTGTATGACCACAAGTGTATATAAGTTTTTATATTAGGTTAAATAGCTTTTAAATGGCATTTAGCTATAAAAAATAAATATATATAGCATTAGCTATAATATGTTAAGTCTTTGTAAGTATATAAAACACATTGTAATTAATTTAGAAATAAAACTTTTCGTGTTTTTATTGTGTTGAAGAAAGAAATAGACTATTTTTTTATAATATTGATTCTGTTCTTAAGTAATTACTTTAATTATGTAATTAAAAAAAAGTTCACTCAGTGATAAAAGTTATTTTAATTAATTACATTCACTTGCTTTGATAAGTTTAATTCTTGAAGATAAATTATTAAAAGCTTCTTTCTCAAGCGGTTTATTGTGATTTCATGTGTTTCTAATATGACGTGTCCCGCGGTTAAAATGCCTTTAAATCAGATATTCAAATTAAAACCCCTGACAGGTTGTTTATTGAATGTTCAGATAAGCTTTGTTTGAGTTTCGGATACCTACGTAAGGAGAGTCGAGCCCTCCATGTTGTAGGTGTAATACCTACGTGAACGTCTGGTTTTTCAATCAATTTATACCATGCAGTGGTTTTTGTTTCTGCAAAAAGAATTTCAAAAGTTTTAACTAGTATCGGCGCGAGCTGAAGTCGACGCGTGAAATATTTTTTTTTCAATTTTCGAAAACAAATCGAACATAAACTCTTTTTCCAAGGGAGAATATTTTATTTGTCATACTGACTGTGCATGTTGTCAATCAAAAAATTATATTTTTATAAGGTTACTTTCAATATCTCATTTATTTTTTGCATAGTCTTTAATTAATCTGTAATATACGCAAACAAAACACGTAAGTAATCTAAAAAGAACTTTACAATATATATTTATTTAATTCAATAATAACCGTTACTATATTTTTCAATAAAAAATCATGTCAAAGTATTCGAAGTATTTATCTGCAATAAACTATATCCATAATTTTTATTAAGAATATTTTAAGTCTTTAATACTTCCTCAAGCACTAAAATTTGAAAACAGTACCAATACATTATAATAAACACAGAATTACCGCAAATTGGGTATTCACTAATAGAGCTGTATAGTGAGACTAGTGGGTCGTGAGTGTGCGAGCTGCAAGCAGCTCGCATGTTGTCCCAAGTAGGGGGGGTTTTGGTACCTACAAGTTTTTTTTGGTGGAAATCGATAATCAAGACATAAGTATAGGAAACTGCAATGGGAATCGTCATTAATGTATATTTTATGATGGGGAGGGTATTCAGGGGGGCCTGGGGGCGTGGGGTCACAGCACGGCTCGCTTCGCTCGCCGTGCTGTTCCCCGTGGTCGTGTTGCCCCCGGTCGTGGTGCCACACACGCAGCAAGGCTCGCTTCGCTCGCCTTGCTGCGTGGCGTGTGTCGTATTGCGGTTCGCTTCGCTCACCGCAATCCGACCCACGCCCGCCGTCATCAAATTCGTAATCCTCACCCCCACATTAGTCGGAAACGATACCCATATCAGTACACCGGTATTGTATTGCGGTTCGCTTCGCTCACCGCAATACGACCCCGGTCGTGCTGCCATACACGCACACGCAGCAAGGCTCGCTTCGCTCGCCTTGCTGCGTGGCGTGTGTCGTCACCAAATTCGTAATCCTCACCCCCATATTAGTCGGAAACGAAACCAATGACAATTTTTTTGAGGGGGGCAAAGGGGGCTAAGGGGGGCATTCCGGGGGTCACAGCACGGCTCGCTTCGCTCGCCACGCTGTTCCCCGTGGTCGCATCGCGGCTCGCTTCGCTCGCCGCAATGCTCCACCCTTAAAATATTCGTCAAAAATAGGCCAATTTTAGGTTTTTTCTTAAAAAAGGGGGTCTAGGGGGGCGAAGGGGTCAAATTTTTTTTGCCATTCAAAACTATCTACCTTCCTCTACATGACTGTGGAAAAAAATTCTCTCCAAGTCTCACCGTTTGGGAGATACCAAAAGGGGGGGTGAAATTTGGGGGAAAAGGGGGGGTAATTTTTTTTTCTTCCAACTCGAGCAGGAACCCTCTATACGATCCCGCCATCGAAATCCCTATAAAAGGACGATTTCTGGAAGCACACTCGAGAGGGGGAGTTTTTTTGGGGGGGAGGTGGGATGAAAAAAATTTTTTCGCAATCGTTTACCCCCCTCTATATGACCCCGAAAAAATTTTTTGTCAAGGTGCTACCGTTATGAAGATACCATAGGGGAGAAGGAGGGGGAGGGGGAAATTTGAAAAAGTCGGAATTTTCCCCAACTCATCCCGACCCCCCCTACACGTTTCCGCAAAAAAAAATATACCTTCCCATCCACCAACAGGGAGAACAATTATGTCAGTCAGTGAGTGAGTGAGTGGTAATTTAGCTTTATATAATATATACTAGTGGGTCGTGAGTGTGCGAGCTGCAAGCAGCTCGCATGTATTCTAAAATTGGGGGGGGTTTTGGTACCTACAAGTTTTTTTTGGTGGAAATCGATAATCAAGAGTAATAGATAACTGCGATGGAAATCGTCAATTTGTGATTGGGAGGGTATTCAGGGGGGTCTGGGTGGTCAGCGTGGTCGTGGTGCCACACACGCAGCAAGGCTCGCTTCGCTCGCCTTGCTGCGTGGCGTGTGTCGTATTGCGGTTCGCTTCGCTCACCGCAATCCGACCCACGCGCGCCGTCATCAAATTCGTAATCCTCACCCCCGTATTAGTCGGAAACGATACCCATATCAGTACACCACGGGCATCAGCACGGCTCGCTTCGCTCGCCGAGCTGATGCCCGTGGTCGCATTGCGGTTCGCTTCGCTCACCGCAATACGACCCCGGTCGTGCCGCCGTACACGCACACGCAGCAAGGCTCGCTTCGCTCGCCTTGCTGCGTGGCGTGTGTCGTATTGCGGTTCGCTTCGCTCACCGCAATCCGACCCACGCCCGCCGTCATCAAATTCATAATCCTCACCCCCATATTAGTCGGAAACGACACCCATGTCGAATTTTTGGGGGAGGGGGGACAAGGGGGACATTCCGGGGGTCACAGCACGGCTCGCTTCGCTCGCCGCGCTGTTCCCCGTAGTCGCATCGCGGCTCGCTTCGCTCGCCGCAATGCTCCACACGATAAAAAAATCAGTTTTTTCATTAAAAAGGGGGTCTAGGGGGGCGAGGGGGACAAACTTTTTTTGCGATTCAAAACTATCTATCCTCCTCTACACGACTGTGAAAAAATTTTTCCTCTAGGTCTTACCGTTAAGAAGATACCATAGGGGAGGGGGAGGGGGAGGGGGAAATTTGAAAAAGTCGGAATTTTCCCCAACTCACCCCGACCCCCTGTATACGATTCTGCAAAAAAAAATATACCTTCCCATCCACCAACAGGGAGAACAATTATGTCAGTCAGTCAGTCAGTGGTAATTTAGCTTTATATAATTATATATATAAAAAATAAAATAGTCCGCGTATTCTATCAAGTATATCAGCAAAATAGCACTCGTTACACAAATTTTGACTTACCACGGGGCTAGATGTTGATGTGTGATTTATCCAGCTGTATTTAGGTATATATGGTAATGCAATGGGTGAAATGCATTTGTCAGATTTCTAAGTGTGTCCATATGAAGAATTCGCCACTTTAATAGCACAAAAGCTAGGAGATAAAATGAAATCATTTTATTTCCTCTCTTTGAAGTTGTCAATGAAAAACGGGCTAGTTCGCCGTAACAACGTAAGTAAAATATTTACCATTTCAAGATATTATTAGTATTAACGACGTATTTTGCTAGATATGCACGTAACAAACTTTTTTGAGTACATTGACGTCGTTCTTCAATGCTGCAGTATCGCGTAATTTGATAAAACCAATAAAAATAATCGTTTATATGTAATATGTTATTACTAGGATACAACTTTGTGTTTGATACTTAAAATTTCGTTAAAAAGACTCATTTTAAAGTTTCAAAAGTGAATATTAACAATAAATATCTATTTACCCATCCATAAAAATATATTTTAGAAAACTAATATATAACTTTAAGTAGGTAAATAGTTACAGTTAATTAACAATATTATACTCGTATTATTTTCATGGTCGCATTAGAGTAAAACTATAGATATTAAATATCTAAGTAAGGTAACTTAAAATCGACAGAAAGTGAGTTATCTTGTTCTTCCTTGTGAGTCTCGATATCAGAGCCGATCTAAAAGGGCTCCATTTTTCAAGTACGACATACGTGCGACGCCAATATCGCAGTTAATAAAAGCAGCATAGGTGACTGAACATGCCCCGAGCTCGGCCAACCGTGCCGCACTTTGAGCGTATGCTACTCAATTGTAAATCCGGAGAATTTCAACAGCACGTGCATGTTTATTGTTTTTACTTTATTTGGTTTTATATTGAGATTTTAATAAAACTTGGTGATATGTTCAGTTGTGATATGTTTGAGATGATGAAAGTTCTCGAATGTTAACTAATCAATAAGTAATAATCCTGTCGAACGAAAGCCACGGCTAAGCATACTCGACATTCATTCCGAAGGTCGTGGGTTCAATGCAAACCCCGCCGCGCACCTCTGGATTTTTACCATAACCCATAACACCCCTATTGACGTTCCCACTGCTGGGTCACAGGGACTTCTCTCTTGACGAGAGAGATTAGGCCTTAATTTTATTTTTTTAATTATTATTTTTGCACTGGATAGAATTTAAATCAATGATATTTTAATACTTAACAAATCTGGATAATATATAAAAGTAGACTTGAAATGAAAAACATAAAATCAAAGTTGAAAAATTAATATCGGACGGAAAATAGTGATAAAATTAGCACACCTCGGATGTTGAAAACTGGATTTTTCCGTAACAAAAATCCATTTATTTCTCAACCTTGTTCGCATATCGGAAAATAGGGCAACTGGTTACTATATTAACCAGGCTAATATAGTTAACCTGATTTCCGAAGGTTGGGAATTTCCTGTGTTTTCCCCGTGTATAAGCATTTAAGCACACCTATTTACGTTCCCACTGCCCACTGGGACTTATTTGCTCAAGAGGATGTTCGGCCTTAACACCACACCACATTACACCACGCTTGCCAAGTTCGGGTTGGTAAATATCACATGTCAGTTTTGGGATGCAATAGGTTGCGGGTTCGATTCCCGCCTCGGGACAAAATTTTTTATCAAAATCTAAACTATTTTAGTATGTACGTGTGTTTTTAATAATGTAAGAAATATAATTAGCTAGACAATTCACACTCTTATATAACAAACTTATAATGAATGAGTGAATGCACTGGAATGCACTGTAAAACCATATACCGAAAGCTTTTAGGCATCCATCATTTAATTTAGTTCACTGCATGCTCTGTATATGTAGCTGTCTGTAAAATTGACAGATAGCCTTTGAATATACATAGAATTAAACCAGCTAATTGGATTGCCAAAATGGCGATCACACAAGTAACAACTCCATAATTTTGTAAATTTATAAAACACTTGACACTGGCAAATTGTGCTTAATTTAGCGCAGGGACCATAATAATAAACTAACTAACTAAATCAGCTAAGCTTGTCAGGGAACGTGTGCAAAAGAATATAACTAAGTTTCAAATCAGGCGCTTTTTTTATTAAATACAGATCTAAATAGTTTATACAAAACTCATTAGTGGTTCCATTATCTTTATCCCTACCATATCAACTATACCTACCAAACATAAACACGCTATACATTATTTAAATTTCAGACATTTCATTATTTAAAATAAAGCAAACAAAGAAACTGAAATAGACACACCCTTTAATAATATCCTGTATAATGTCCTATCGGTCTTTGATGAATAATTTAAAAGAACCTACTCCAGTCGTTTGTTGTCTACCTTTATTGGAAAATGAAGGGAAAAATACGCTTCAAGACAACAAAGTCTTTGTTATAGTTTTGTCAATAGACTTGGATATACGATACGAAATAGAGACGGCTTTAAACTGACATAGAAACGTTTTCAGAATTCAAATCGGAATTTGAATATTATAGAAGTTGGGTGATTATAATACCACGATGATGCCCCCTTATAATGGTCATTAGGGTTAGTGATCGCATTTTCTACATTATTATTCTACATCAGTTTTTACATCACAAGCTTCAGATGTTGCTGTGAAAATTATCCAGCAATATTTATTTATTTATGTTTCAAATGTGATCCGATTAAAGGAAAAAATCGATCAATGCGCGGGTCAAACAATTAAGTACATAATATACATACTCTTTAATTTACATATTTAGTCTTTATTTCTGAAGAAAATAAATTCGAAATTTTATTTATTCCCAAGCCTAGTTTATAAGCTTATGCCATCGACACCTTTTATTAGTAAAGTTCTAAGAGCACTAATGCATTTTACGACAAAGACCGTCTTAAGAGTTTAAGCTTTGGTGAAACTGAGCATTTTCTTATATCGTTATCAAATCGTAAATCAAATTAAAAATGTAAAAAAATTATTTATACTGAATTGAATTGTAGAAAAAAAATTTAATCCATAGGCTCCTGGGCATCCTTTCTTGAGCAAAGTATAATTAATGACCATGATGATGTGTTCCTTAGACATGAAGATGATGATTATTGTGTTCCTGCAATTCTGTGTCCCAGCATTAAGATTTTAAGCTTCGATAATGCTCATTATAAGTGCATTAACAGGTTTCATTTCAATATGAATTCACAGTGAACAATATTTTCAGTCAAACATTAGAAATTACTATAATAATATTTGGTAGTAATATTTTATTAATGCAGTAAATTAATTGAACATTCTCTTCTGTGGTCGGCTTTGTAGACGCGCCACAAAAACCACACGCCTCGTTGTAAAATGGCAACCCTATGAGAACATATTTTCCGGTTATTGGAAATGTGGTTTGTGGAATCGAGTGATAATTATAGGTCTATTTATTGACTGATAGTGGCGATTTTTATTAATAAATTACATTAATTTGTTCCGTGTGTCTGGGTGTTATAATATGTATAATAAAAAATATCTAACTATGTATGTATATAATATTAAGTATATCAGAAATCTAGCACCCGTAACACAAGCTTCGAGCTTACCACGGGGCTAGATGTCGCTGTGTAAAATTGTCCAGTAATATTTATTTATTTAAATTGATAATCAATGTAAATTTGCAAAATACGAGTACTTACAACCAACCAAACTGACATAAAACCCAAGAATTATAATTATGAAAGTTTTAAGAAATACTTTGTGTGTTACCTATTTTTTTATTTTGCATAAAACTTTTATCACTTCGCAGAAGTAGAAACTAAATATAAAGTGTTTTACTGGCATTTTACGCAAAAAGAAGGGCTTTCTGCGTGTAAAGTTACCATACCAAATGACTTATTTTCTGAGTAATCAAAAAACAATAACGATAGGTAATCAAGCAAATGGGTATATTAATCTCAGCTCACTATCCCATAATATTCGGTTCCCTCGACAGCAAGTTGTTGTAGAACTTCATGTTCTTGAACTTGTAGTTGAAGTGGCCCTTCTTCTTGAGGCGGCCCATTCGCTGCAGCGTCCTGATGAGCGGCAGGAACCGGTACAGATTGTTCAGCTCGTCTCCCAAGCAGAACAGGAATGAAGACTCGATGTAGGCTGGAATTGTTAAATCACAAAATTGCTATGGTATAATGGTGTTATTGTAAAGCTAGTAAGTTTTACGTTTCGACTAAACATCGATAAAATAAATAAATATACACAGCAACATCTAGCCCCGTGATAAGCTTGAAGCTTGTGTTACGGGTGCTAGATTTATGTTATATGTACTTAATTGAATATACATACATAGATAGCTATTTTTTTATACTTAAATAACACCCAGACACCCACACACAGAATATAAGTCTTCACAGTAAGTACCTAAGTTGTGCCATGAGACGGTCCTCACTGCCGTGATCACATGTGAGTGAAATTAATTAAATTATTGTTAATATAAATATCATTTTACTCAGCTAAATTATCAGTGAATATCACCACACACTCAAAATATATTTTTGTAACTGAACATTATATTTTTAACTATTTCGTTCAAAGCCGCTTACATCCACCGTGCACCTGCAGTTGTTAGGGCGTCGGTTCAATGTGCATTTAATTAATTATTGAACAAATCCTTCCAAAATGTAAAGAGCTTGTCGAACTAATAAGTCGTAGCCCAAACAGCACCCGCAGGCAAAAGCCGCACTCACAGCTAATTGGATTATACAGGTACTCCACAGGAATAGAAATAATAGAAGAGTACAAGAAGTATAATTTCGTATTAATGTGTCACCGATTAGGTGACCTATCTGTAGTAAAATTATTTGACAGCCCCTGTGGTAAAGCACCGGCTCCGGTTGAAACTATTTTAAGATGTTGTTCCGTAAATTGTCTATAATTTTTTTATTATCAAAAAGTGCCAATTACTTGTAAGAAATATAAAGGTTTTGGTGAAATTGACAAATAAAAACAGCATTTTGATTTTCGCGATTTCTACAGAGACTGTGTGAGAAAGGTGGTTTGTAAAAAGTAAGCGAACTTTTAGTACACTTCTAGCCACTTCTATAATCTTATGATTTCTACGCTTGCTTCACTATCCAGCGTCATAACAGACTGCTTCTGTGTTGTAAGCCGCTTTGCAGCAACCATTAGCAAATCGAACCGTAAGCCGCTTACTAGTGCAGTTATTGATATTGCTTTACAATGGACTAACAACAGTTGCTTTATGTGTATGTGACTGTATTAATTTTGTAAGAAAATCTTTGCGGCCCACCCAATCAAAAGTGGGCTACTACTGCCCACGAAATTCGAAACACGTGAATGCTTCAGGAAGTCCTTTTTGAGGAAGGATTATAGGATGATAGATAACTATGAAGATCATTCCACAACCTAGGTGATTTATTTAGGAAAAAAATAATTTGTTTCATTACACAAAATAAACGGCTATAAAATACATTTTTACTCTCGATTTTAACAGCTGTAAGGTGCAAAAAATAATATTATGGTTAGAGAACATGGAAATCGAAGCCTTGTCACCCTTGGTAAAGCCACGCCACGCAACTCTTTCATAGCTGCAATTAACCAAACGTCAAATGCAGCTATAAAGTTTCAGTTACCCTTTTACTGTTAGGTGTAATTTGCTTGGTGGGAATGAAAGGTTGGAAATTAATATGTATATCAAAATAATATCTACTTATTAAATTATTGAATATCATTATTTTACCGGCCATGTAATTAAAAAACCGTTTCTTTTTATGCTGTCTTGGTGTGTAAATAAGTAAATCCTTTTTTTTAAATATGTACTTGAAATATTATAAATAAATTTAATTTAATTATTTTTTAGTTAAAAACCATGATAGGTTAAACAGTTATATTATAAATAAAGTAAAAGTTTATTAATATATTTGTATTGTCCTGTATATTGTTGGTGTTACAATAAAGCTATTTGTATTGTATTGTATTGTATGATGTATCAACAAGTTGGGCACTATGACCTAAATAATCACTTATAGGTTGAATAGATTAAATCTAAATGATTGCATAATTATGGTCACAAACAGCTTGCATAATATCAACAGACAACAAAATTAAATTAAGAATCACTCTTCACACCTGGAATATTATGTTTACTATGCTCTTTGAATCAAAAATATATTTAAAATAAGTACTGAATTGTATTTAAATATAATATCCGGTTCCTTTTATTGAAAAAGGAAAACAGGATGTCAGAATATAAAATAGAATCTATGCAAAGCGGATGCAATTTTTACAACCATTTCCATGGTGCAACCAATTTTATTGAACCAGGAAGCAATAAACGAACCTTCGGATGTAAACTCGATAAGCAGGCTGTTTTCAATATTTTATTTTGAACTAGCCGTCTCGCTAACAGTTTCGCTTGCGTTTTTTTAGTTAACTACAAACATACTAACATGTATTCCACTGCTGAGACACACAGGGACTTCTCTCTTATGAGAGAGATATTGTCGAGAGATGACCACAGATGCGGGTTGGTGACCAAATATTTAAAGATTTTTCTTCTTGAAAAACATATATGCGTTTTGAAAATAAAGCACGTCTAACGGTGAAGGAAAACATCGTGAGAAATCTGGCGTGTTCTCTCACCTATCGTTACAACCAGCCATATCTGTTCTACGACTTTTTCTAATTCACTTTGACATCTATGTATAATAATGTACAGGGTGATTGGTAGATGGGTGCAAAGCTTCTAGGGGATGGTAGTGTGGACTATTTGGAACCATTTAAGCCATAGTTGTCTTAACCGAAGTCGGACTATTTTTTTTTTATGAATTTTTTACGGGATACAAGGAAAATACCCAAAATTTTACAGTTAGTCGCTAATAACTGCCAGTTTAAAAGGCCAGTTAATTATTTTTTGTTTAATTTAAGTTAAGCTATGTGTAAGCAATCTACCAAAACTTGCTCTTAGGTATCTGAGTCATTAGCCATTTTTTTACAGACATTTCAAACTTACGAAAATGTTCTGCGATTTACGAAAACCATTTTTGACGTTGTTTAAAAAAAAAACTAATGGTGCTATTTTTGTTCAAACCTTTTTAAAAACATGTGAACTCTTTCTTTTGGGGTATTAATTAAGAGGATATCTCAAATAGCTTTGAAATTATGATACAAAAACCAAATTGAGGAAGAAAATTTAAGCCAACTTTAATGAAAAAAAGCAAATTACTGAATTGCTGAAAGTGGCATAAATAAGTGGTTTATGCGTGTATGACTCCAGATTCAGAGATAATAAGATAAGCAGACACAATTCTAAGGTCGAGGAATAGATTTTGGCAGCATTCTAAGCGGATCCTACTACCATCACTAGCGTAGTAGCTCAAAATCTTAACATTTCACAATAGAAGATGTGTATGTGGAGTATGCACAAAAATGATAAGCATATTATTCCATGGCCCGGGTCTGCCAGGTTTGGAAGAGCAAGATACCGGGAAAATAATCCAATTCTGCCGTTTTCTCCTCAACAGAGACATCAACGCATCTTCAATGCGTGATTCTTAAAATCAATCTTGTGGACAAATAAACCAGAGAGGGCATATCAAACTTTTACAACCTTCACCGACAGGCCAACAAGGGCAGAAATCCATACTGGAAAAAGCAGGTGTCAGTACAGAGGAAATTCTCTGTCAGTGTGTGGGCTGGAGTAATTGGCAGAACTTTGATTGGGTCCCACTTCTTACCAGATACCTTAAATGGTAATAATTATTTGGGATTTCTTCAAAACGATCTTCCAATGCTCGTAGAGGTGTCCTAATATTTAAAACTGACCAACTGACGTTAGGATTGTGTCTGCCTGGGTTGACTCCAGATTCCACGTGGTGTATGTCACTTTCAGCAATTCGATAATCTGCCTATTTTTTCATTAAAGTTGCCTTGAATTTTCTCCCTCAATTTGGTTTTTGTATCATAATTTCAAAATTTTTTGAGATATCTTCTTAATTAATACCCCAAAAGAAAGAGTAATAACCACACATGTTTTTAAAAAGGTTTGAACAAAAATAGCACCATTAGTTTTTTTTTAAACAACGTCAAAAATGGTTTTCGTAAATCGCAGAACATTTTCGTAAGTTTGAAATGTCTGTAAAAAAATGGCTAATGACTCAGATACCTAAGAGCAAGTTTTGGTAGATTGCTTACACATAGCTTAACTTAAATTAAACAAAAAATAATTAACTGGCCTTTTAAACTGGCAGTTATTAGCAACTAACTGTAAAATTTTGGGTATTTGCCTTGTATCCCGTAAAAAATTCATTAAAAAAAAATAGTCCGACTTCGGTTAAGACAACTATGGCTTAAATGGTTCCAAATAGTCCACACTACCATCCCCTAGAAGCTTTGCACCCATCTACCAATCACCCTGTATATTCTAATAAGGTATATCAGAAATCTAGCACCTGTCACATAAGCGTTGCTGTGTGTAATGTCTAAAAATTTATTCTGTTGTTTCGCTACATATACAGTACAATAATAACAAACAAAATAATCGAGGAACAATAGAAATAGAGCACTGCATCGTTCTCAGTCAGAAATTGCAATTTAATTTGCTCTTGTAAGGTTTCCCGTTTCCCTTTACCTTTGTAAACTTTCATTGATGTCGTCGTTGAAAGGAGATAATAGAAAGGACTTTATATTTTATAAAATGTTTTATTTATTCCGAACAAGAGGGTTTTAATAAAAGTTTTATTAAGAGGTATGGATGACACCTTATTAATAATACAATAGCGGGTTTTACAGATGTTGTTGGGAGATACTTAAAGACTTACTAATAAATACTAATAAAATTACAACACTTTATTATGTATTTATTTAGTGTTAAAATTTATTGTGGTAGTAGTGTAAATAACATAAAAAAATGGAATAGAAGTATATTTATTTATTTTAGAATATTTGGAGAACAGATAGTCCTTTAGTAACAAAATACTAGGGACCATTTATACATACATACAGTATTTTATATTCCAACATTTCCCCTATTTTACAAAATTAATTACTCGTTAGTACCTAAATGTGATTTGAATAATAATTAAAACCGTTTATATTATATTAAAAAAAATGGAAAATATATCTTTTTATAAAAACTAGCCTATGTCCTTCTGGTTCTACGCTATCTCTCCATCAATTTTTAACCCACTCAATTCAACCGTTCATGAGTTATAAATAGTGTAACAAAGACGACTTTCTTTTATATATATAAAATCATTAGTATTCAAATGGTAATTTATCAGACGATTACGTAGCTCCTCAAAATCATAGCTGTAATGATGTAACCATGCGTATCTGAAAGGCGTAGGTTTGAATCCCACTCGAATACAAAGGTTACGTAGTCTTATACATTTTCTATCATTAGATAGCCTTAGTGAGTCAACCACTATCTAAATATCAAAAGGTAACAAAATCATTATAAAAAGACGAGTCTATCACCTTTTTAGGATTCTGTATCCAAATGGCAAAAACAGAACCCTTATAGATTCGTCATGTCTGTCCGACCGTCCGTCCATCATTATTATTATGAAAACTACCAACGAAAATTGGTTTGAACGAGATCGAGCCAGTAGTTTTTTTTAATACGTCATAAACTATTTCATAAAAGTCTCTGTTGCGCAGATCTTCATGGGCGAGCCCAACTCGCACTTGGCCGGTTTTTGTTTCTTGCATCCTCCGGAATGCAAGGAAACTTCGTTAAACTTCCCGGTTTGGTAATTTCACGACGAGTTCGAGTATTCCAACCGAGGATTTCCAAACTTTGTGAATGTGCGAGATGCTTTTGATCTACGAACTTACACTAATTAGCTTGAGTATGCTCGGAGCGAAGTCACCTGACTAATACTCAACTTATTTGATAGATAGATAGATAGATAAAACATTTATTCACTGAATCACACACACAAATTACAATAAACACAACCATACAATTAGAAAGAGAGAAATACAATTTTTTTTTTAAATTATTGAAACAATGTACAAAAGCAAAAACTATGAACTGTGTGTGTTGCGTGACACAGCGAAGAGGGTTCGACTCAGCATGATGTCGACTGAACTAGATCGCCAGTCGACGCTGGTATTCTGCCGAAACCTTTTTGATCAACCCTGTGAGAACAAATATTACTAGATCTATAGCAAAAAATATGTATAAATTTAAAATTGTGCATGTTGTTAATTCATAGATTTAAAAGATAATATTATTTATATTATATTTAGATATTTGTTTCTATACAACTCTAATTAGCTTAATAATCCTGGGTGTATTATGTAGCGGGTTTAAATGTAAGAGTTGTAGATGCCTTATTTTTTACAAAGAACTTTATTTCTACCTTTTTTGGATCTCATCATTCATGTGAAGTGGTCAGAGTTTTTTCACTATTTGACGGATTGAGATACTCAAATAATGCAACGATTTTTCGAAGGCAGACACAGTAGACATAGTTTGCTTTGCCATCAGCAATCTTTGTTTCAATGCAAAATGTTACCTTCAGTTAGCATTGAATTGAAATAATAGATAACGACACGCCGTATACTTTTTGTCTATGGTATACAAAACTTTATAACTGAAAAAAAAAACAAACAAACCACCCAGAAAATAAACATGAAAGCGCCATAGGCACGGGGCACAAATGCAACTTAATACTAAACGAAGACAAAAGAACTCCTTATAAAATGTAATTAAATACATATATATTATCTTACTTAGAAATATTACTTGGAACTCAAAGTGCCTTGCAGTTAATAAATAAACTAAGAAAACCCGTGGAGCTTTCAGAAAACGTTTACAAATAAAATAGGTACTTGGAAAATAAAATGAGGAACTCGAGTAAATATAAAAGGAAAGAAAAGTTGTGAAAGGTGCTGCGATGGAAAATTAATACCTTAAAGGTTTCTGCAATTTTTCTTTGAAGGAAAATGATTTTCTTTTTAGCATGACGGTTGGTTGCGGTTAATAAAGTATTTTTAGGTTTTCTCTTTGAAAATTCTATTCTTCGAAACCAAATCGTAGCTGCTTCAAGAACATTTGATGCAATGTGCTAACCTTTTTTCAGTATAACTAAAGAAAACCAAATTTGAATTATTTAGAATCTCGTCTGTGTCAAAATTTTGCTTTCCATATTTCATGTACCTAAACATTTTCATGTTATCCATGACAATGCATTAATTAATCTTCATGCAGTCGGTACGTGTTAAATTGAGTGACGAACCAAAATCCCCACATTTTTTATTTTTAAGCCGCAAGCGAGGGTGCCAGACTGGAAGGGTTAATACACCCTATTCGCAACTACTTCCACGATTATGGTGATTTAACGTGGCTATGAACTTATTTATAAGGTGTCCCACGACCATGCCTTAAGGAAGGAAGGTACATACCAATATCTAAGATTAGATATTGAAGATGGAACATTTTACTGAAAGAAGACATTATTTAAATTTAAAAAAATATTTAATATGCATTTATAGACATTTAAATAACTACATGGTCGGACCAGGAACCGAATTCATTACAAGACAAAAATTATTATCCTGTAACTTTATCATACCGATCGATAAGATTAAATATGTTCTATGCTATTTAACAAAAAACAATCCTTATGATGAAGCCTTTGATCGGTATTATAAAGTTACAGAATAATATATTTTCTCTCGTAAACGGATTCGAATCCCGGTTAAACCATGTAATTATTTAAATATCTATGAATGCTGTTAAATTGTTTCTTAAATTAAAATATTGTCTTCTATTAGTAAAATGTTACATCTACAATATTTAAGGTATTTTCCCTCTATATGGCATGGCCGTGGGACACCCTGTACATTGTTTATACAGTGTTTATTCTCTCCTTGAATTAAGGGCACTGTCAGTTAACATGTCTGTTGATTCCATCTTGTTATACGTTACGACATAATGTTGTTCAAATATTGTTATTATCAGAGTTTATCGTACCGTTTTCTGTATCGATAATGCTATGTGTAATCGTTTAGTGAGCAACCCGATAGTAGGTACCTAATTTAAATAAATAAATATTGATAGATAATTCACACAGCAAGATAAGATGAGATAAGATAAGATAAGATAATTCTTTATTACACACACCAATAAAAAATATTTATATAAAAACTTAATAACTACAAAAACGTATGAGTAATGGGCGGTCTCAATGCTTACAGCAATTTCTTCCAGAGAACATCTAGGCCTTATTTTATCTTTGGTTAGCTTGTGTTAGCTAAATTTCTAATATACTTAATAGAATATTACATGATAAATTTTTTACATAGAAATCACACAGAACACCCGGTACAAATATTGACAGATCGTACAAATTTTTGTCTCGAGTCGAGACGATCAAACCCGCAACAACTTTCGTCGATGACAGACCTCCTTGTACGCCACAGAGGTCAAATATAAAATATATTTATGTATGTATATAATGTATTCTTTGAGGCATATCAGAAATCTATCTATAAAAGAGAGCCGCTCTTTTTTGCTATTCTCAATTTGAGTGCTCCTGTTATATCCCATAACTTTACTCTATCCCCAGTATAACGAACACACAAACATTGTGTTAGTTGATTTGAGTTCGATGAGTTTCATACTCGTAACTCAAACAACTAGATAGACTTGTTGTTAAAATAAACAACCAAGCTTATGTAAACATAACAGTCTATTACAAATTAGTTGGGAACTACGATGCAGTTAAATACGCCTTTACAACATAAGTAAACAGGAAAATAGTGCTTGAACGATATTGGTTTAACTGTTTGTGAAAAAATACATTTGAGTAGTTATGTGGCTATTTATATTTACTACTATAATTAATACTGAATATCACAGTGGAACTTCTTTCCTTGAATGCATTCATTACATTTTTATTTATCTATTAATAATTCTTAACATCGTACAAACCGGCATGTTCTGAGAACTTTGAAAAGTTTATAGGACAATGTGTTATTCACCAACCCGCATTTGGCCAGCGTGGTGAATTAATGACTAATCTCTCTCGTCAAGAGAGAAGTCTCTGTGTTCCAGCTGTGGGAACGTAAATAAGGGTGATAATGATGATTCCCTTAATGGTAAACACACTATGCTCCGATTAAAAAGCATTTTAAAAGTAGTGCAAAGATTCATAGCATGAATATTCGATAGGTTTTCCCGAAAAAGGTATTTGGTTCCAAACTATTCAGCCGCACGTTTCCTTTTACCCACGTTTTTTTATAGACGTGTGGACATGAAGCGATATGTTTGTACTCGTAGCGGCGCTTCGTGATTTGGTATAATATCTTAATCACTAAGCTTTTATATGTTTTTGCTTATCTCTCATATGAAAATCAATGCCACTTTTCGTTGCAATTTTAAAAATCATGAACGGTTTTAAATAGTCGTACTAGCCCAGGTGGTGCGTAAAGCCTAGAACAGGCTAGACGCGAATGTCTAGATTATTAGAGAAATCTAGACGCGGTGCATAGGTGCTGGGTTTTGAAGTTTAAACAAGGAAAAATGGAAACTCCTAGTAGAAAGGCATAGATCTTACCGTGAATCATAAGCATGCCACCTACCTCTTAATTTCCGCTTCTGCGGGCCCACGCGTGGACAACGGGTTGTAAGTCCAAAGTTCACGTCTCCGAGGCCTCGAGATCACAAATGGTTCACTGGTGGTGGAATTCAGTCTTGTGGGATGATACGTAGCTAATTATAATGTCTGGGAATGAATCTTCACTCGCGCTGCGACAATTGTACGGAACACCAAAGGAAGGGTTAACGCGACCTTCACAGTCGCGGGCTGTAGCTCACACTGCTTGCGTCGGCAGGTGGACGCAAGCTTGTATGCCGCGAGAAATGGTACCCAAAATGAGGGTAGTCGCACAAAATTAATAAGTAGGAGACATGGGTAGAATTCACAGTTTGAAATACCTATGCCTTCCATCACTAGATGGCGTAACCATATTCCCCGGCTTGAAAGATCCTACTTTCAACATAAATTATGTCAAAAATAAAAAGGGAAAAGAAAAGTGCATATCATCACAACTCTACCTAAGTTATAAGAACTCTACGGAACTGTGACTCTACACTATAATATAATGAATAAGAATAAATAACTAACTAATCTATGCGATGCGTAAACTAAAACTACAAGTTAAAACCAAATCAAAATAGGTTATTGATTTGGCACATAATTTAAAGTATTAATTTATTAAACTTCCGGGCGACTTTGGCTCGACCGGATTCCAAAAGGGTTGAACGAGTTGTTCCGTTAATTCATATCGCGAAATAAGGTGTAACCGCGTGTCAATTACTTCTAGAGTACGAAGAAACTTAGGACGTTTCGTATGCAAGTCGAGCGCCGGAGTTAGCGAAATAGACTTTGATGGATCAGTGCTGATCGCATACAGAAGCCGCGAAATGAGCAAAATGTACACTTGAGTTAATACATTATATAACTCGTTAAACGTGAGAAGTTGCTGACTGATGAGTTTGACGAGATGCGTTCTAACACTCTTATCGAAGTCGGAACAACCATTAGGATGACGTGTAATACGTCGCGCGGACAGGATACAAAACTTCTGTTGTAGCAGAGATACAAGCAGGTTAAGGCCTGTGTCGAAGAAAATCACATGATAGTGGGAAACAGAAATTTCCACTACGTGATATTTTTTATGAAAGAGAATCTGAAGACCTAAGTCAAAATCTAACGCAAAGTTGGTTAGACGACCTCTTACGTGTATAAGTCCTTTATGCAGAAAGATGCGAGATAGGCAGTCACTAGGGTTCCTAGTACCTTTTACAAGGAAAACATGATCTGCCGAAAGATTTTCATAAATCTTTGCGATGAGATTGACAACGAGAGTGTGCCAGCGATGCGATGCGATGTGAAACCAACTCAAAAATACAGTTGGAGTCGAACAAATTACGACTGCCGCAATGGCGAGTCGAGTGGTATAAAAAATATATAATAACAATATATATAAGATACGTTGCGACGAACGATCTTGCGGGATAATACCTATAAGTAGGTATATCGGTTGTACATTAGCGTGAATGACAACATTGAAAAGTCGAAACTTTATTAAATTAAAAGAAAGGTCAGCTAGACGAGCTGGACCTGCCGGCATGAAGTTAATGAGAGCGGTACCATTTACCGTACGGAGACGGGCGTGCTGGATGACGCGTAACTTCGTGGTAGCCTTGTCCTCTCGAATGACAGCGTGACGAAGAATATTGGACGTGTTGTAATGTGCATTAGGCAACACGCCGACAGGTACGATATTCTCCACCAACGATAGGTAATTATTATGTAAATAATCCCGAATGACGTCATCGAAAATAATTTTAAAATTAGGAAGCGACTTTAGTTTTCTTTCGAGGTTGTAAGTTCTCTTAAGATCTGTATTAAACGAACTTCCTAATGCTAGTGCGTCATTTTTAGGTGGTACTGCAGCGGTACATTTGCCATTAGAAGCGCGGTCGATTGTGGAACAATAAAACTGATCGCAGTGTTTATCGTCCACGCTCGCAATAGGTGAAGCTGTTTCGTCTTCAATCTCCCAAGAATTACGAAGATCGAAGTGTTCAGACGAACTCGCGAAGAAAGACAAGGTGTCATGCGGAGGTTCGGCAATGGGCGCTTCACCCATGAGTATATAGCCGAGCACAGTGTCTAATGCGTCGGGGCAGCCGGGTGCGCTGGTCACGTGACCTGGTCGCAATAACTTAGCGAACAACTTGACCCCAAGTAACATGTCGATGTTACCCGGCACATCCCAGGTATCGTCCGCGAGTAGCTTAGGATCGATGTGAGGCAATTTGGCAATGTCTATAGCACCCAGAGGGAGCTGGCCGGTTATCTTATCCAAAACTAAAGCGTCCATATTATACCTAGGTTGCGAGCGAAACCGTGAGCTGAACATAAGGTTCACTGACCCGCGAACGGCTTGTGAAGTTCCACCAATACCGCGAACGGTATTTATTGTATCATCGTTCATCGTTAATCCGAGCCTACGGCAGCAACGCGATGTAATATAATTTTTCTGTGAGCCAGGATCCAACAGACACCTAACCACCGCATCCCTGCCCTTCCTTCCTGATACTAGGACCTTAGCAGTCGCTAGTACTTCAGTGCTACGCGCAGACGTCACTTGTGCAGCTGAATGCGTGCACAGAGCAACTCTGTCGGAAGTATCCGAGCCGGTCGTGGTAGTGGCAGCGGGGGCGGGCGCTGCGTCTCGCTTTACTTGCTCAAAATGCAATAAAGAATGATGCTTGCCGTTGCATTTTTTACAGGTGGATTTCGATAAACATTTAGATACAGTGTGCTGACTACTTAGGCAGTTACCACATCGATGATTATCCTTTATAAATTTAAACCTATCATTCACACTCATTTTAATAAAAACATTACATGTGAACAAATTTTTATGACACGAATGACATAATGAGCAATTAGGTAAAGTAGCTACAAACACGTTTGTCGTATTGGAACTACTCGCGGGATGGGACTTAGTTGTCCCAGAAACACGGAACAAAATTTTAATTTGTTCGCGCACGAATTTAACGAAATAATCGTAATCTAAGTTTTCTTGATTACGTAGCGACATTTCGAAATGTTTTGCGATGTCTGAGTCAATTAACTTTAGACCCAAATGAATGAAAATAAAATCATCTAAGTTGCTTATCTTTAGTTGTTTAAGTCCCGCAATCGTAGCTGTTAATTTGTCAAAACCTTTTTCGATATTACCCGAAAGGTTTCATTGAAAACAGCTGATTTAGATAATTAGTCGCGAGGGCTCTAGGATCTAAGTATTTAGATACGAGTGCATCCCATACCACGAGATAATTCTCACCTGACGGGACCATACCTACGGCTACACTCCGCGCCTTACCCTTTAAACAGTTCAACAGATAATGTATCCTATCCGAATCGGTTAAGTCCGAATTCGTGTGAATAATTCGTTTAAAGGTTTCGTAGAAGAACGGGAATGTCTGTATGTCACCGTCGAAGTTAGGCAACTCGATTTGAGGAACCTTAATATGATAGGACTTAGGGTTCGGCTGTGAACTATGCGAAACGGCGGATTCCGTCAATTCCGTTAACGAAGCGAACGTATTCTTTATTTCACACACTAAGTCATCGAAAGAATCCAACGCACTATAACTAACTTCTGCTTTAGCATCTAGGGTTAGACTTAACATATTTATTTCGTCGATAATTCCGCTAAACTCGGACCGCAAATGATCGATATGCTTAGCACGACTAATAAATGATTGACGTAACCTTTCGGTAGTTAAAGATCTGCTAGAATCATAAATGCTTTGAACCCGTGCGAAATAAGCATCGCGTTTAGCTTCAAACAATTTTAATTTCTTACTGTCACCCATTGCGAACAAATTTAAAACAAACTAAACCCGAACAAAAAATGAATTAAACAACAAACAAAAAACAATTAATTTAAAAACAAAGTATTTCAATATTTATTGTTAATTAAACTGAACCCAAGTTATTTATTACTGAACCCTAAAATGCGTAAAAAGACTAAGTAAACAAACCAAAAAACAACTTAAAAATGTTTTCTAGAACCACAAATGTCTAGTTAATAGGTAAGTTAATCTAGAACAATTTAACTGCCTACTAATATTGCAAAGTTAAATTTAAAGAAATGTAAACATTACCTAACAAGTTTGTAGATAACAGATAAGCTGCAAAACTAAATAATTAACGTTACTAATAACTTAAGCTCGAAAAATTACCTATTTAGTTTATTTACCTACAATTTATCCAATAGAATAACAACACACTAATTTGTTATCTATGTTAGATGCGATGCGATAAGAATGTACCTAACTACCTATAACAAGAATATCTTACTTGTTAAGCAAGTAAGCACAATAATCTTATAAAAATATCTAATAATCAATTTACCTGTATTAGATACAAAGTTTAATATTATATCTGCACGTAAAATAACTTATTACGTAAGATAGCGAATTAATTTGTGACAAAGTTACAAATTACCTTGTACAAATTTCTAACTCTTAGAATAAAACTAGATACACTCATAAGGTGAGATAATTAGTTTACCTATGCAGAGTTAAGCAAAAATTATTTACGTAAAATAACTTATTACGTAAGCGATGCGAGTGTCTAAACGAAATCACTTCGTTAAACACTAATTAAATTTACCTAACCAAAATCGATAGATGACCGTTCGAATTAACTTATCTAGTAGGTATCTACGTTTATTGTTGAGGTGAAATGGTGATTAATATAAAAATACGGCTGTATCTAATAATAAGAACTAGGCTCGTAAAGTTTATATAATCTGTTAAGTTACCTGGAGTCTTCTATCAATAAATCAAGAATCCTCACAAAGTAAAATAACATGCGATGCGATGATAAGATGGTTAATTGCAATAATTAACCAAATGCGAAATATGACGAATAATTGCAATAATTAAACGAAAGCGGACGAGTGTCGAAGCCATAAAAACCCTACCTACCTACACGAATAATACGTTTGGGTAAATAAGTTGAATCACCGAACCAAGTGACTACTTCTATACAATATCATTCAATCAGCAAATTCTCAATCGTAAAAGTACGTAAATTCTCTAATGCGTAACCTTGAAACACACGCAATAGTAATACAAGGTGATAACTTCGCTCTGAACAACGGCTGCTACTACCCCCACGTACGAAACAAATAAAAAATATATAATTTAAGTTGAATTTAACTAATTTAAACAAAAAAAACTTATTAAACGATATGGACAAACGTTATAATTATATTGAACTATAGAATTTAGCGTAATTAACTTGTTAAATACCAAACTTTAAAATAAAATTTATTGCGTAGTAGAATCGAGTGCAAGGCAGTATGAGCCTTATTGCTAAGGGATTAGAGTCGAGAATTGTGTGATGATATGCAACTGAAATGGAAGTTTCTGGAAATTTCCTAGACTTTTAAACTTGAAATTAGGGCCTAAAAAATAGCCAAAAAATTTATAAATGCGTTCTCGAAGGACCAAAATGGTGCGTAAAGCCTAGAACAGGCTAGACGCGAATGTCTAGATTATTAGAGAAATCTAGACGCGGTGCATAGGTGCTGGGTTTTGAAGTTTAAACAAGGAAAAATGGAAACTCCTAGTAGAAAGGCATAGATCTTACCGTGAATCATAAGCATGCCACCTACCTCTTAATTTCCGCTTCTGCGGGCCCACGCGTGGACAACGGGTTGTAAGTCCAAAGTTCACGTCTCCGAGGCCTCGAGATCACAAATGGTTCACTGGTGGTGGAATTCAGTCTTGTGGGATGATACGTAGCTAATTATAATGTCTGGGAATGAATCTTCACTCGCGCTGCGACAATTGTACGGAACACCAAAGGAAGGGTTAACGCGACCTTCACAGTCGCGGGCTGTAGCTCACACTGCTTGCGTCGGCAGGTGGACGCAAGCTTGTATGCCGCGAGAAATGGTACCCAAAATGAGGGTAGTCGCACACAATTAATAAGTAGGAGACATGGGTAGAATTCACAGTTTGAAATACCTATGCCTTCCATCACTAGATGGCGTAACCACCAGGGAAGGTTAATTTTAAGGTAAATTAAGGTAAATTAACAAAAAACTTGTTTAAATATAAAATATATATATATATACACCTATTTTTGGTTGTTTTGTTGTTTTTGTATATATTTAAACAATTTTTTTTCTTCTCAGGACCAAAAATTTGTAAGATATGCAAATATTTTTTCCGAGTCTGGGTGTTTTATATGTATAGTTAAAATATATATGTATATTATATTAAGTACACTCGTATTAGAAATCTAGCACCCGTAACACGAGCTTCGAGCCTACCACGGGGCTAGATGTTGCTGCGTGAACTGTCCAGCAATATTTATCTACTGTATTTTATATATAATATGTAAATAATTTAATTTCTTATAATGTATAAGTAACATTTGTAATTGGTTATTATAAATCGTGTTTGTTACTTAATAATAAATAAATAAGTAAATTATGTTATTTTATTATTTTGTGTAGTCTATTATCGGAATTAAAATATCCTGAAATGATAAGATATTATCAGAAGTTCCCTGTAACCTCGCTCTGAAACATATCACAAACTATAAGCCCGAGGTAAGCTTCAAACAATGACAGGCTTCGAAGTTCAAACAAAGTAGTCACGGACCCGTCGCGCCGCGCTGACAGCGAACAACACGTTCCTGTAAGCCTCTTTAGTACTTTGTTAACCTTTTACACTGGATTTTTGTAATGTTTTGGCTACATATAAAAAAAATTATTTAGGCCTTTAATGGGTATTGATTTAAAGTACTTTGTTAATCTTACACACTGTATTTTTAGTAATGTTTAGGCTACAGATAAAAAAAATTGATTTAGGACTTTAATTGATATCGATGATGGGATTGATTTTTATTGGTTTGTAAACAAATATTGTTGCACAACCTTCACAAGGTTTACTCCCGAGGTAATCTAGGTTGATATAATTATTGCTGGTCGAGAACGCTTTCGATAGTGAGATAAGTTTTTCGAAACTATCGAAACTATTACACTATTCATTTTTCGAAACTTTTGTCGTTATATATTTTAATATGTGTATAATTAAATTATTCTAGTGGCATTTATTATTCTTGTAATATTATAATGACATTCTAGTTATTATAAATAAATAAAATACATAATAACTTACAAGAGCTCTCTGAGGTAGGACTCTTGTCCTCCCAGAACATCTTGCACTGGGCTACGTCCATGAAGCAGTGGTTTTGGAACATGATGGAGGGCTCCCGCGCCACTACGCCAGGCACGCCGCACACCGGCGCATATGTGTCGGGACACTTCTGGAATTACAAGTAAAAATTATCGATATCGCAATCAGTGGTTATCAGGTATCAGGTATAGAATAAATTCGAGCTCCTAACGTAATCCTTGATTGCGTTAACTGGAAAGCGTGGGTTCGACTCCCACTCGAGAACTAAGGTTACATTGAGATCTTATATTTTTTCTACAACATTTTCCAATTATTAGAAAGCTTAAGAAAGACAAGTACTATTAAAAAATGTTTTTTTGAGACAATAACAGACGTAAAAACATATTTCAAACAAAAGCCAACCCGCCCTCTGCAATATTATTCAAAATATTTAGGTAATAAAGTCCGCCCTTTGTCATGAACAGCGCTGCATCACAATGAATAATACAATGCATTTACCGCTGATTCACTTAAAAAATACACTTCGCCTCTCGTAAACGAATTATGTCAGGGAATTTCCCTTAAACGAAACATGTTCCGAGACAAGCTTCACAGAGCTGACTTCATAAGTCGACATATTTCCTGGTGAAAGCTCAAAATACACACATGTAGTCATAAGTTCTATCGTTTGCAAATAATAATATGCATAAATCCTAGTTTATAATTATAATACTTAGAATATAAATTAATGAAAAGTCCAGGCTTATTAGTAGAGTTTTTTTATCCTGTGCTTAACTTTTTGTGTCCTAGGTGAAGCGATTACGAAACAATTACGATCAATATTCCTGGAAATAGAACACGAAATGCAAATAGAAACATATAGCAATAGACATTTTCATAGATATTATTGAAGTGACGATCCCTCTCCGATACGATATGTGTGCTATCCTTCACTCGGAAGCGAACATACGAGCACAATAGAACCTGACGCCCAGCAACTCCTACAAAAAGTTCAAAACATTTTCGCCCGGAAACTCGCGTTTAATCCCTATTGGGGTGGAATTTCCTCCCCACCAAACCAGACAGAGGTTTATTGAATGCAAAGATAATCAAATTGTTATGCAAAATCTATGCTTATGTCCATCGCATACGAACTATAGACTTTGTATCTTGTCTGGTCCCCTTGTTTGATACTTCATTCGTCTACCAATTAGTGTTTGGTATAATATTCGGTAATTTGCACTAATTGACATGTCTCATATAAACACTACCTATATTGCTGGACATTCTTTGTAATGTTTCGAATAGGTAGGTAAGTAAGTGTATATAGTGTATTTACTGTTGGTGAACCTTTCATAATAAAATAAAATAAATAAAATAAGTGTAGAAAATGTTAATGTATGACTAAAATATACTAGTTAATAAAGCTTTTAAAGCACGATAGGTACCTTTTTTTAACTTCTATTTTTACGAGAAAAGTTAAAGAAAGATTTACTTTATTATGTTTTACTTTTAAGTATAATTACAATTTAAAAAAAGAGTTTTTGATTCAACTTTATTTTAATTGTTTAACAGAAAAATCTTGATATTGATTTAAGTATATCTAATCTTTATTGTGAATCGAAAGATAACATTATCCATAACAATCCTATTTAATGGTTTAAATTCACGTTTACACAAGATGTCTTGGTGTAGATAAACCCCCCAAGTGCTCCCAACCCTCTACGGGATGTTAGGCTTTACAAGGTGTATTACGTTTTAGAGTATTCAACCAAAAAGAGTCGAGACTTAAACTAATTTCTGTACTTAGATATATCTGCTACTTTCTGAAAGGGGACGAGGTAGCACAAACAAATTAAAAATAAAACCGAGTAAGGGATTTATAAATCACGTGAAAATGCATGAAAGCAGGGTCATTCTGTGTACTGTAATAACTTGTGTGTATACACTAACTACTGTCAGCAATCAGCCTTATAAGAGTAATAATAATAATAAGAATTTTTTTTCAAACTCTCCAAGTCTTGTAATGGGTTCTACTGGTTAGACCCTTACTCAGTAGTGAGACATAATATAGGTTGTTTGACGGACATTGTGCATGATTAGTTATTTATTTTATGTTAGATGCTGAATGATCATGTAATTTTACATTTGTTGACAGACTTGATATTTGCTGACAGGAAGCGGTGCGGTGAGGATGCTGTCGATGGCTACTCCATTTGTTAGATTCTTTAAGAGTATACATAAATAAGAGGTACTTGAGCAACAGGCGAGGGTGTGTTATGTCTGGGCCTTTGCGTCTCGCTTCGGATTATTAGAATTTAATATTATCAAGATAAGATTCTTCTTATGCTGTCTGGGAGATAGTAAAGCAGAAAGGTATTTTTGTTTTGACTAATAAACTAATAGTCAAAGCACTATAGGTTGTTTTGTTTATGAAGTCGTCTTTTTTAGGTTTGTAACTAAAATAAAGCGGCTTTGTTATGTCTAGCGTTTTGGAAATTAATTAATTTGATGTTTGTGTTTCTATGGAAATAAGACTTTTGACGTTTTGATTTTATTCCAGAAAGAGGTGGGGGGCTCTATTCTTAAGCCTTTTGCTTAATATAGTAAATTAAATATTTATTAAGCTCCGAATTAATTTCAAAGAAAAAAACAAAATAATTAACTAAGCATTATAGGTAGACTACTTTATATTTCATATAACTTTAATAAAATAACATCTTTAAGCTTCGAGAAAATTCCATAAGCCTTGGAAAATTCCGCTGCTAATTGGTTCGTTATGACGAGATTATTTTACCTTGGTGATAAAATACCTGCAAAATATCTTAATATTTGTGTTATGAAAGTAATAAAGACAGGTCGTTGCCTTGGGTTAGTTACCATTTTTATAGAGAATGTATAATAAAAAAAATATTAAAAATGAAGAGATACGTAGAAGAACGCGGGTCACCGACATAGCCAGGCGTATAAGTTCTTTGAAGCGGCAATGTGCTGGCCATATTGCAAGGAGAACAGATGGCCAATGGGGCCGAAAATTCCTCAAGTGGAGACCACGTATTTATAATAATAAGCGCCTATCATCAAACAAACAAATTATTCAGCTTTATAATATTAGAAGGGATCATACAGATAGAGTGACAAATGATCTCAGAATGCAACAAAGCGAAAGCTAATTAAACCATTCTCTCTAGTGCATTCACTGAAGTTAGGGTTCCTATGCGGTCTGCGAGCTACAGAGGGTATGTTCTCTTTGTACCGACCACAATTCGAATCGAGGAAAACCACAATCATGTTACCCAGGTTAAGTTAAAGAGTTAAATAAATACCTATATTTTTTTTATAAACAAGTATTTGTTATTTGAAAGGCCGCCATTTGTCTTTGACTAAGTCCATCTCGTTGGCAACTGAGAACCCTGTTGTCTATGTCCAGTTCGTTCTACGGTTTAAATAAAACACATTATGAATACTTACAATACCTATAATATAATACATAGGACAGTAACAAACCCTTGCAATTGAAAATTTAAATAAGGAACCCCAGTATCATTTGCAAACAAGAGTTTTGGATTCAAACGTGAGCAGAGTGCAAACCGGCTTGGTACGAGGCGATAACGCATTTAGCAGCTGATGCATTGGACTATGCATAATTTAGTTACGGGCGCGCTGATCCAAAACTGATTTAAATCGTCCGAGCTTTTACCGAGCTTTTAGCTAATATCTAGGGTTATTTTTGACCCTTCGACTTTTAGAGAGTGATTGGGTTATCGGACACGGGAAGCACTAGGCTCGGAGCCCAAAGTTTTTCTAGGTGTTCACAGTTTTTTTCTACCATGTTGTAAGTTTGAAAATAAATTATGGTAAATTATCGTAGTTTTCACTATGTTTGTAGATAACGAAAGAGAAAGTATGACAGTTATGTTATTATTACAATATGATTTACTCAGTATTTGTAGTGAAGATTTAAGAAGAACTTTAAACGCAAAACACAAGCTTAGGGCTCACCACAAGAAGGATGTTGTGTTGTTGTGTGAATCCCACTAATATTATCAATGCGAAAGTTTGTATGAATGTAAATATGAATGGATGTTTGATAAAAGACTACTGAATGGATTTTAACAAAAATGTAGCTTACAACCGCGGGAAAATCCGCTATAATGCGAGAAAGTTAATTAATATGCTGGTAAAGTCGCAGGTGGATACTAGTTATCGATGAAAACACATCAAACTCATTTAAAATCTCAGCTTCCACGCTACTCGCTATCGAATTCGACCCTTCCGGCGAGTTCCCTAATTGGCCATGGCACCCACGGACCCACTGCACCCACGCACCCACTGCACCCTTAATGGACTCAATATCATGCAAGCTCACGAAACATTTTGGATCGAGTTTTAATTTAGGGTCGCTGGAAATTGCTTTATTATGTTACGTGAACTTAATTGATGGATGCCAATGACATAGACATAGACATAGACATAGACATAGACATACATTTATTTGCTACTCACACACAATACAAACATTTGGCACAAAATTAACACAAACTAGAATTTAGGAAATAAAGAAAATAATAACAAACATAATTAAATAAAATTCAAGTTAAAAAATACACAAACAAATAAAAAATAGTGAATATGAACCTAACGATTATGAAATACTGTGTCACAGCAGCAAAAGGGTCAATGATTTGTTTTAGTGCTAATGCTCTGGCACTCAACAAGGATTGCACACAAGTCGTCATCGCCGGGCGAAATGGTAAAATTTTGTAACAAGTTATAATACCTACCTTAACAAATTATTTTTAAATAATTAGTACACACAGAAACATTTACATTCAAAAAACAATTTTCAATAGTAATATCTCCGTGTACATGATCCTGTTGTGAGGATTAACAAACGCCTATAAAGAAAATAACAGTTTACATCCTTTTTTATTTCATATTTTGATATAATTCCTAAGAATCCTATGATGAATAATACATACTTTAAAAGTAAGTATTCCTCACCACTGAATACATGAACAGTTATTCATATTGTGTAATAACTTGGCAACCAGTAGTCAGGCAAAAATCGTAATTTTCATTTAAGTACCTTTTTTTTTTTCAGTATTTAAAGTATTCGGTATTGGTGAGAATGAATTTTCTGAAGTCTGCAATCTACGTGTTGGGAAAAACTTAAATTTAAACTTTTCATCTATTGATGTAGCATGGAGCACTATTGAAGGTTTAAAATTAACATATTTTAAATATTGTATATTATTAATTTTGACTATTGTATATTATTATTAATTATAAGCCCCTCCCTATACAGCCAAACTTGTAAATATTTAAATAATAATTTAGTAATATTGATATTCATTTAATAGAAATTACCAGATAATAATTGTAAAAAATTTGACGAGTCATACTTGTACACTGAAATAGTATATAAGAATGTATTTGTTTTAAGTGTTTTCTTGTATGACAATAAATGATCTATCTATCTATACAAAATGAATATCATTTAATTATTTGTGTGAATTTTCTAAAGTGAATCAATTTAAATCTGATAATGTTATGTTTTAGAGAACACTTTAGCAACTGCAGCCACCAATGGAGCTGTGGTGGTCTGGAATCTCGGCCGCTCTGGCCGATCCAAGCAAGAACATGTATTTTCTGACCATAAAAGAACTATTAATAATAATAATAAATATTGCTGGAAAATTTATTTATTCTTTGTTTACCAACATTTTAGTTCTTGAATGATAAATTCTGCTCAGTTATGCGTTTGATAGAATTTTATTAAAAATTGCTATATAAGTCATGTAATAAACATGTATTTTGGTTGTGAAACATACAAAATACCTTAAAATTATGTTTATGCTCAGATTTTTAAACAAATATTACCATTTGCTGTATTCTGCCGTCATATTGCTAAAAAACCGTTAAGTGACATTTTGCCAAAATTGACTTTTATACACAGCACGAAAGCGTAAACTTTTATCTATCTTCTAGTCTGGGTCTCATGGCTCTATCGTTTATAATGCCTGAGATCTGGACCCCTCGTATACCGTTAACTACATGATTTTGAGACATTTTCAATTCTTAAACACGGTTATCCAGCATTTCTATACTAAAATACCGCTAAACGCCTCTAATCGTGAATTTAAGGCTTTCATTCGCTTGGTCCTACAAACTTAGAAAACAGTTACATGCATAAACAATACTAAATAACCGCTATCTGACTTTAACTTTTTTATAACTATTTCCACCCTCAAGATATGATTAGGACTTACAATGTCTAAAACACAGTTTTTGCACTCGTACAACACTAAAGAGCCGCTAAACGCCCTTAGACGTAAAATCGTAGGTAAACTTACATATATTTTAAACAATTACAAGCCTAAAAGACAGTCACTGGTTTTAAGAAATGAAATATGACGTTATTGTCTAAATAATTAAAACATAATAAAACAGTTAACTGACAATGCAACACTAAAACACGTCTACCTGCTCTACCTTTTTATGCGTTTCGCTCCCTTTCTCGGTCGTGTCGTGGACCTTGTGGAGGTCTGACGTTCGGCGCGTTAGGATAAAAATCAGCGAAAATGATTTCTGAAGAAAGAAAAGCACTAAATATAGATTTATATCAAGTTTATTAAATATTTGGCGCATGTTTTGTTGTAGGTTCCTGAATTTTTGAACGGCATAGTGATATAAAATAGTCTTTGAAAGAGAAAATCAAACATACGAAATCTCGTTAATCTATTATAATATTTCGAGGTGCTCGATTGAAAATAGGTATAATATCTTAGGTACTTAACAATTAGATCGTCGGAAATATTAGTAATTGTGTAAAGGACGAATGTGAGCATCTAGACAAACCGTTGAAATATATAACTACTTTTTACATTCTGGTTATCACGCTGTCAAATTGTTCAGTTATTGTTTTTTCTGCTATCAATTAATAAATATTTTTGTATATAAGTACCTGGAAATACGATAATTAACAGAGCCGTAACTTATTTCGAACAATTTATGACGTGATCTGTCCGAAGTATTCACTTCATGGCTCCAATAAAATAACTAAGTGGGATTCTGTAACTCTTTTTCTGTAACATTTCTTCCTTTTGAATACTTACAAATGTTTTGTCCTTTCTACCATCAAAATAAATACCACATACATCGCAATCTGCATTCTGTAAAGCTGTTCTGGCTGTATAGTAGTTCTCACATGGCGCAACCTAGATAGATAGATATAACATTTATTCACTGGATCACGCATACAAATTACAATAAAACACAACCATACATAGAAAGAGAAACACAATTTTTAAACCATGTAAAATAACTTGCAAAAAACTTAATCCATAAACTGTGTGTGTTGCGTGACACAGCGAAGAGGGTTCGACTCAGCATGATGTCGACTGAACTAGATATCCAGTCTTAGTTCTCCAGAACTTGGATGGATCAATAACGCTACCGGTATCGTTTGAAGAAACAATTTCCACAATATTCAACACCAAGGAAGCTATCAAAACCGCGGCTCTGTCAGAAACTCCGCTAGAGCTAGCGATGGTAAACTTAACCTCTTCTTTTTTGCTGATGACGCGCCAAAGGGGTTTTTTATTGGAATAGATGCCTCGTTTTTGCTAGAATTAATCTCACATTATCTGTTAAGAATCGGGAACAGCTTGGTTTCCGAAAAACCGCGCTGTTCCCGATTCCCGATCAATTGTCTCTTTGCTACGCAATAAACTTGTTTTTTCTTATTTTTTGTAGTTGCAGCTAGATCTACACCAACTATCATCATCTCTCTTGTTGTTCTTTGATCGACTAGAAAGAGAGTTTCTTCTTTGGGAACACGATTGTCTTTCAAACACGTTGAGAGTTTGAGATAAGTTTTCATTAGCAGTTGGCAAATATCAAATAATCTATGAGACTCAGCTGTAAATGTATTAATGTTCTGTTGAAAGTTTATGTTGGTTTGACGACCATAATAATAAGGTTTCATTAAACTTCTGTATTTATCATGAAAGGGGCGAATTAACTTTAATACTCTCCTACGGCTTACATATATAGTTAATATTTCTTCAGCCAATATTTCGGATATGTTATGTACAGTCGGCTCTTTTGTTGTTTTGTCTGTCTTTAATTGATATTTAATGATTATAATAATAATTCATAACATCATTATAAGTAGGCAACTGGGACACTGGTAACTTCTCTGGCAAACCAAACACGGGACAGGACGTCGATTGTCGAGTTTTGACTTGAGACATTGTACTGTAATAAACAAAATTAATGGGTATTAATTAATGATGTAGATTAAATTGACTGTCAACTTTTTAAATACTTCTTACATGAGTTGTATCTTTAATCTGAGCTGTTAAAACCGAAGTCTCTCAAAAAAAAAATACAATAACAATTCGCACAACACGTCGAGGCGTTAAATTTTTGTATCATAAACAAACAGGACAACGCTCAGAATCAAATTACGCGGAAATATTATGAAGCAAGTATTTTTTTTAAACTGATTCTAATCTGTAATTAAGTATGAGAATAATTTTACCATCGCAACTTCAAGACTGATTTTGCATGGCAAATAAAACATGGTAAATCGCTAGGCGATCACAGTTTATTTGTTTAACAGTGAGATTTTATCAAACTAAGTTTTAAAATGTTCCTATATAATATAAGCATTTGCAACTTTATGTTACATACAATAACTATAAACAATATTAATATGATTCAATATTGTTTTTATTGCTTTGAATAAAAGATAATCGTTAAATTTTGTATAATTTAATCATGATTTAGGTACCATTTTGGAGGTGAGATAAAATGTAGGAAGTTTAGACTTAGCCGTAAAATTATATTTATGTTATGAATCTACAAGTACATTTTTGAACGCTAAAACACAGTTAGATAAAATGTTTCTTCCAATACTGTGTTTAAGTCTAGATCCATATCTCTTACTTATACCACAAAACAACAAATAAACCGTTAAAGGTTTTTAACGGTGTTTTAAGAATTAGAGCTGGTCCAATTTTCCATACAATGCAATGCAAAAAGACGACTAAGTGACTTAACTGTGTTTTAGTTAAGCATTTGTGGAAAAACTGTATGTGAGCATAAAATCATCATACAGTTTCACTAAGATACAACACTTAAAAGCCGCTACGCTTCAGCTGACTGCTTTTTAGTGTTGCACACCCCCACTTTATGATTTAGATGACCATTGTCTAAAACACAAATTTGTCAATAAAAACTCATGTGTTTAATTTGATGTTCCCGTTTCATACTCAAATACAAGCCCCAGAAATTATTAAAAAAATGGTATATGAAAGAAGACTGTAAGTCTTCACAAAGTCTAGAATTAAACATTTTTCACGTTTTTGCTCGTAGCCAACAATTTGGGTTTGTCACTTTACGGTTTTTTAACCATAGGAGGACGGCAGTATTTTACAATTAAGTGAGGTTATGTTTTTGAAAATTGACCATAAAAGAACTGTTAATAAATTAGGTAAGTTATAAGTAGCTGTAAGTAAAAGTTAAACATTTTATTTATTCTTTGTTTACCAACATATTTAATTTTTGAATGATAAATTCTGCTCAGTTATGCGTTTGATAGAATTTTATTAAATACTGCTAAATAAGTCATGTAATAAACATGTATTTTGGTTGTAAAACATACAAAATACCTTAAAATTATGTTTATGCCAGATTTTTAAACAAATATTACCATTTGCTGTATTTTACAATTAAGTGAGGTTATGTTTTTGAAAATTGACCATAAAAGAACTGTTAATAAAGTAGGTAAGTTATAAGTAGCTGTAAGTAAAAGTTAAACATTTTATTTATTCTTTGTTTACCAACATATTTAGTTTTTGAATGATAAATTCTGCTCAGTTATGCGTTTGATAGAATTTTATTAAATATTGCTATATAAGTCATGTAATAAACATGTATTTTGGTTGTAAAACATACAAAATACCTTAAAATTATGTTTATGCCAGATTTTAAACAAATATTACCATTTGCTGTATTTTACAATTAAGTGAGGTTATGTTTTTGAAAATTGACCATAAAAGAACTGTTAATAAAGTACCTAGGTAAGTTATAAGTAGCTGTAAGTAAAAGTTAAACATTTCATTTATTCTTTGTTTACCAACATATTTAGTTTTTGAATGATAAATTCTGCTCAGTTATGCGTTTGATAGAATTTTATTAAATACTGCTAAATAAGTCATGTAATAAACATGTATTTTGGTTGTGAAACATACAAAATACCTTAAAATTATGTTTATGCTCAGATTTTTAAACAAATATTACCATTTGCTGTATTTTATAATTAAGTGAGGTTATGTTTTTGTTTTGATTTGTAAATCCATGTTTTAAGTGTTTAAACTTAGCAAGAACTAACTAGTCATTAGTTTAAACTAAAATTAGAATATCTGTTATGTTATATTAATAATAAAATCAATTTAAAACGGTACTATCTAAATATTAACGAAATATACGGTATATCGAAATATTGCAAAATGTTAGTTGTTCGATCGAGTGTTGTCGGGCCGTCTATAAAAGGTGGGACTCATTGCCGCACGACTCATTCTATTTGCGACAGTCCTCCGGTACGGAGCTCCGATAGTCTACGGAACTAGATAAGTAACTATTATTGTGTATATAGACTATGAATATGAATATAAAATCTACTTATATATTAATATATAATATATATAATAAAATATAATGTATATATATTATGTCGGAGAGATGATGTGTAGGATGTCGAGGAATGTGTGTTTATCAGGAGGGCTTCTAATTGGACATATATAATATATATAATAATATATATAGTAATATATATAATATAATATATTATGTATTTAGTTTAATATATTCTTATGATATTATCTTTCTATGTAGGTACTATTATGTTATCCATATTTTTACACCACTGTCTATATATTTATAACTGTCCAGTCCATACATAGGTTGTCTGGAAGAAATCGCTCACAGCGATAAGGCCGCCCATTGTACTCCAAATGTTTTAGTTTTATGTGTGTATTGTGTGTTTCTGTTTTTGTGGTGTGCAATAAAGCATTTTCTATTCTATTCTAAAAATTATAATTGTGATAATTATTAGATCATGACGAATATTAACTAATGTAAAATAAATATAGTCCATTGTTACTAATAATTTAAATTGTTGATGCTTCCTCCTGTTCTAGTTATATGTAACTGAGAATGTGGAGTGGGTACGTAGTATGTTTGAGAGATAGTGATAGTAAATGTATGTGAGAATGTAGTGGGTATGTAGTACGTATCTGCGATCAGTTTCACTTTTAGCAGATTTTTTGCGTGTATCTTGGCATGTGAAGGACTCCTCCTTATATTATGTCGTATCGATGCTGCAGGTTCAGTCACCGAGCATCACCAGTCTTGGCTGATATTGCCGGGTTTGCAGGTTTGTATTTGTATGCCAGCGGGTTGGGGTGTCTTGCGAGGCGGGTGTTATATGCATCGCTCAAGTGCCTTACGTATGGGTTCGTAGTAAGATTTAAGTATGTTTATGGGCAAGTGTTGTGTTGCATTTTGGTTTCTTATAGACTCTGTCTTTCTTTCTTTGGATTTCAGTTTGGGGATTTCTAGCTGAGGTTAAATTATGTTGTTTTAACATTTGTAGCATTTGTAAAAAATTAAATTCTTATGTAAATATTTATTATTGGTGTGTGTAATAACGTATCTTATCGTATCTTATCAATTATTATAATTGTATATAACCAAAAATCTCTTACGTTCTTAATAAAAAGTTAAAAAGATGTATTTTGATTGCAGGTAAGCTTAGGCTTAAGAAGAAACATAATCTGTTATATCAATGTGATGAATGAATAAATAATAAATATTGCTGTATATATGTAATTCACACAGCAACATTTCGCTCCGTGGTAACACTCACTCACTTTCATGTTTCTAATGTTAAAATACGATCTACGGATTAAATTTCTATATTCTCCTACAACTAACAAAACAAAGCATCATGACGTGTCTCGTGTTTAAAATATCTATAATATTGTTTTAAGCTTAATGTATCGCTCGTTATTGATAACAAAAACGTTATCAAACAGTATATCCGAATTATTTTAACCCTTTGATGGTTATATTCAAAAGTTTCTCATTAAGTTACTGAATGGGCTGTGTGCCTGTGTCTCCTACAGATTACGGCCAGTTTCCAATTATGCAGTTGCAGTGTAATATTAATAGTGTCCTTTCATAAGCCGATTGCTGTGATGGACCACGGCTCCCGCTGTGTCCATTATGATGCTTTTGATGTAGTTATTTAATCTCAAAATTCTGAAATTGCGTTGTACTTTTGCAATAGAGGTTTTCTTTAAACTAGTTTAATTACAATAATTAATCATTTACAAAACTTTTATAAAGGCTTTATAAAAAGAGTGTTCCTCGATTTCGTTGGTGTGCTATCATTAAATTTTAATTTAATTAGCATGGGACCACCTTTGAATTGTCTTCTTTCCAACAAAAATAATTATCAAATTCGGTTCGTAAACGACATGTCTGAATCGGTGGCTGTAATTTCATTTTTTAAATATGTGTGTCTCAAATAAATGCTTTTTCTTACTTTCTTTATTGTGCTTTATTGAGTAATTTACTGACGTATTATGTTTTTTAATATTAGCAAGTTTATTTTTTATTTTTCTGTCAAAATATTATGTGATATGGGTTTTTATAATATTTAATAATTTTTAATAGATATTATTATAAAAGGTGTAACTTTCAATTTACTAACCAGGTGGATTGGTGGTTAATTAAAATGAACATTTATTCAGTCATCCATAGCCATAAACGTACATGTACAGTCGCCTAGGTATTACTAATTGCATTTCCGCTTCAATTTATGATGTAACAAGATATGCTTGACTGCTACAGAGTAGAGAGTATTACCAGGGGAGACATATACGCGTGTGTTGACAGTACCTACCCCAGCCACCCAACGCTCAGATTAATTAGTAACCGATGGTTATCCTAAAGGCATGGGTATTGTAACTAATGGAAGTGTTCAGTTTACTTAATTACTAGCACCTAAATGTATGCAATTGTGGTTTGAATGCGAATTGTAGTCATTCATCATCGTCATTTCGGTCGATGGACGATCACTACTTGGCATAGCTTGATTTTTAGGGTTCCGTAGCCAAATGGCAAAAACGGAACCCTTATAGATTCGTCATGTCCGTCCGTCCGTCCATATGTCACAGCCGTTTTACTCCGAAACTATAAGAGCTATAAAGCTGAAATTTGGTAGGTAGATGTATTCCGTGAACCGCACTAAGATTTCATAAAAAAATTGAAAATAAATAAATTACATTTGGGGGTCTCCATACATAGAACTGAAACTTAAAAACTTTTTTTTAATCAAACCCATACTTGTGGGGTATTTATGAATAGGTCTTCAAAAATCATCTGAAGGTTTTTAACATCATTTAATTCTAAACTTAATAGTTTGGACGTGAGACTCTTCCAAAGTGGAAAACAGAGTGTCCCCCCCCTCTAATTTCTAAAATAAGAGGATGATAAATCTAGAAAAAATATATATTGTACATAACCATAAAAACTAACAACAAAAATTGGTTTCAACGAAATCTATCAAGTAGTTTTTTTATAATACGTCATAAACTATTTCATATAAACAATTGCTGCGGAAGCCCCTACATGGGCGAGTCCGACTCGCACTTGGCCACTTTTTTTCTAGTTACATATTTCGGTTGAAAACGCTTGCGTGTATCTAAAACCTGCCGTATTCAATTTTAAAATTAAACTAATACTCGTTAAAAAAAATCCTTTACATACAGTTGATTCAAATTCAATCTCAAATCCAATTTTAATCAATCCTTACTAATCTAACAGTGTCCTAGGAACTACACCGCCTCAATAAGATACATTTAAATTTGTGTATGTACCTTGTATAAACTATCATAAAGACTCAGGTACTAAAAACACTTCAAGTATCACTTACCCCATATTTTTCAAAAATATCAATCAAATAACAATATATTTGACGAACTCTTAATAATAGATAATTTACTAAAGACTAGTCTAACAGTCCGACAATCTAGTCTATGGATTAAACGCTAGAGCAATTTGAGCTGTGAATTGAGTTATCAGAGATCCCTTGACCGTCATCAGTTAATTATGCCACATCGCTGCCTGTAGCCCTTCGAGCGTTAACGGGGACTTAGAACGTTCAAATATTACAGCTCCATGATTCTATTGAAAGATTAATTAATCCTAGACTGTTTCATAGATAGATTCATAGGTAAATATATAAATTTTAATAATATCTATATGGATTGGATGGATTTTGTTTGATTAATAAATAAATATTGATGAACAATTCGCACAGCAAGATCGAGCCCCCGTGATAAGCTGACAGCTTGTGTAACGGGTTTGATTTCTGATAAACTTAATATAATATACGAGTACATACATAGATAAAAAAATAGATCAGAACAATATTTGCAGATATAAATTTTGCCCGAGGCGGGAGTCGAACCCGCAACTTCATTTGTCGCATGACCTACGCGCTGCGACATAGAAGATGTCTAAATAAATAAATAAAACGCATACCCAAGTGGTCTTCCACCTTGCACCCAAACTGCAGCAGTTCACATGCGCTGTCGAACAATCTCAGCCTGAAACCACCTTCTTCTTCACGTATTCCACACACGGGATCCCCATCCTCGCAAGACAGGGTTTCACAAAAATCACGTTTCTCAACATTTTCTCCTAAAACTACTAAAGCGAAAAGAGATAACGTTAAGGCAATCATGAAAATGAGAACCGCGCGCGCGACCAGCGAGGAGACGGGCACGCCGGAACGCTCACTCCTGAGAAAGACTGCTTTTGTTGTAGTCGAAACGTCGAGTGTTTTAAATCCTTTGTCAATACGTGAGTAATTCCCGTTGTTATTAAATTAATCATGAAAATGTCTAATTAACTGAACGCCACTTAAATAATGATTGGGTTATTAACTTTTCTTGGTTTTATCGTTCATGGTATTAGAAATTATGTTGATGTAAAAGTATGCAGCTGTAAAGGCACAGCAAAGTACTACTATAAAAAATACTTTTATTCATCATCATCATAAGCACTCCTATTTAGATTTACGTTCCCACTGCTGGGATATAGGGACTTTTCTTTTTACAAGAGTAATTAGGCCTTTTAGAAAAAAATATTTTAATTGTGTTAATAAATACTAACTTTCTACTCAATTATTATATAATACCTACACCTTTTGCCATTTCAATCCTTCAAACTTGAATTATTTATTTATCGGTTATTAGGAAGCCGTAAAGCGGCTGATTAGGAAGTTTAAATATTTAAAATACGTATTTTTACTTTAACACGAAATATTTCTTATAGGCCTAAAAAGTTACATACCCAATATGATAAAAGAGCTAATAATTAACATATTTTATACATTTTTGTTGCATTTAGTTATTTAGATCCTTTAAAATTGATTGAGAATGATTGGGTCAGGTTTGATTTAAATGTAACCATTGAATCAAGATAATAATTAGATAAATATCCACAAATATTAAATGAATATGCATAATTTGATAATGCAATGTAAATTATTTTTCAGTTTGACATTAAAATTAAGCTTGACAGTTCTTTTTGTTTATGCCTACGAACCGTCGGAAAGTGCTACGCGCTCCGTGGCTACGCCGTAGCTCGTAGTATAATATTGCTCGACTATCGATATTTTAATTAAACCGTAAAGACGGCATTACTATTTATTTTAATATCATGTACCTTAATAAACTTTCTTTAAAAAAAATAATGACTGGGCCGATTTAGCAGATTTTGGTTTTGAAATATTTGTTGTAGTCCAGGGAAGGTGAGAAAACTATAGAAAACGGGCGAAGCCGCGGGCGGGTAACTAGTATTTCTATAAATATAGTACTACTCTATACTCATTTCACAATCTTTATTTCATTCATTATTATGTGTAGGTATACTTAAATTTATATACCGGGTATTATATTGGGATATTGGGTAATTTATGATACTGATACCTCAATATAATTTTTGCCTGGCCATTCATCACCCAGGTACCCACAGGCCATGAGCCTAGTGTGGGGCCGCTGTAAAAATTACATATCACACCTACCAGTCTAAATATAAGAGTTTAGTTTTCTAAGTACAGATACCTGATAAAACGCTAGATCACGTTCAGTGACTTAAATCCTACAAATTTGAAGCTGAGCTTTATATTTTGGCTTCAGTTCAACAGCAACAGGTTTATTTATGCCGCGGAAGGTAATGTTTGGTACTTACGGCATTTCCGGATTACCACCCTGTTGCTTTTTCACTTTCAAAATTTTCGTGAGTTATACTATTCATTTTATAAATACGTGAGTAATTCCCGTTGTTAAAAAATAGTCAGTGTTGCTTGTTTAAATCTAATCTAAATTAATATATTCCTCGACACAAGAGGTTGCGGGTTCGATTCCCGTCTCGGGACAAAAAAATCACATATTTCGACTGTCCCTAAGTACAGTATCGAAAATGAAAATTGGCAATTTTTTTTTATTTGCTTAAATGACTTATTTTTATGTGTTCTTTAATTGGATGAAAAGAAAAATTAATATTTTTCATTAGTTTCTCCTCTAGCTAAACGTATACAATCGAATGTAACATTTTGTTCAGACGTAGGATATCGAAAATTAAGTTTCGAGTGTATACGCTGTGCTGATCACTATGCGAGCGAGACGAAACTACCGCTTTCGCGAGTATACGTCGCGTCACTCGCTATAAAAATATATTACTGAAATAATTAACGGTAATTTTTAGTAATTATAATCCTAGTTTAACAATATTTTTTATAAGATTTATAAAAACCTACTGTGTGATGTCCGAGTAAAGTATTGATAGTGACCGTTTCAATATTTTACGTCGAGACAGTAAGAGACTTTTGCATCGAATGTAGCAGTTTCATCAGTTTACGTTGCAATTTCAAAATGTTTTCTTATCGAAATTGCCACATTCAATAGTATACCACGTATTAACATAAAATAAAAGCTATCGAATGTCAATTTATTTATCTTATATACATTCAAATACAACCGAAAGTACAACCTAAAAGATAAATAATGTAAAGGCGAGCGATCTAGTTCGGCTGGCGAAAATTGCGGGTAAAATTCCCGCCTTTAGGACAAATGTTTATACGATCTATAGATTATAATCTATGTACCTTCCTTTAAAAGAAAATCTTATAAATATAATAATGTAAATAAGTCATCATAACACAAACTCTGTTTACATTGGGTTAGATGATGCTATGTGGTTTTAACAACATTATTTATTTAATTTCGTCTACTTTTGATAGCTAAATTCAAGACAATAACAACGTTAAAATATTTGGTGACATTACCTGTGGCGTTTATCAGTGTGGCTAGTGATTAATAGGAACGTATACACGTTACCAATTTTACTTAGGACTACTTACGACTTATTTTATTTGAATCTTCATTTCCTACCACTAAACTGTAACTTTAGAGATGCTTTAGATGATTTCACTTTATTGGAAAGAATGATCGACGATAAATAACCCATCAAGAAATACGACAGTCTCGCCAAGCATTATTGTGTCTAAACCAAACAAAAGTCTAAACAGTGACAGTAAAACGAAGATCAATCTTTACCTAGAGAATCTAAGCCAACCTTAGGAGAGTTATAAGCAGCTGGCTCAATAAAAGTACCCGGAAGTGGTTTGCGCAACATTTGATATTCAGAAAATCCTTAATTCTCCTCATGGAGTTATAGGTTTATTTTACTACAAGAGAAAGTTAATTATTTATTTTATTTTTTGGCACAAAAGAGGCATTTTGTTTTGAGGACAAAATGCACGGCTAAAATAGAGGCAATAAAGAGTCAAGCTGCCTGATGCACTTTATAAAATGTATAGTCAAAAAGGGTGGTAAGAAATTTTGATTTTGCTTAGATAACTGCTTAGGCCATAACATGAACAGAGTTTATTTATTTATTGCATACATAAACATTCTACAATGTTAAGCTAAGTGGTAGATTGCTTTATGTAAGTACATGTACCGTGTTAGGGTGCAGCAATTGGTGAAGTTATGGATGGACATAACTTACAGATTTCTTAAACAAGGCCATGCCCAAAATGAAGGTGATACGGTTCGCCCGTATTGAACGAGAAAAATAATAAAGGCTAAAGGAATCCTCATTTACACCCTGGATCTGTGGTATGCATTGGTCAGGTAGGCCAAAATTGAGGGTAAGTCCTACAACGTTATTAAAATAACACAGGGCCATATTTAAGGTTAAGAAAAGAAGACCCAAACTATTTGTATTTAAAATATAATTTTAATAATTACAGTCACTTGTTGAATACGTTACAAGATACAACAAAGGAGAGAGAGAAGAGCAAGATGTATTAAAACAAATAATTTGTACAGAGATGTATGTACCTTTGCCCAAAGCTAAATACAAGCACCTGATGTCTATGTGTAATAATGTGTAAAACATCACCAATTATCACAGAACCTTAAGCATGAAGAAAATTTACCCGATAAATATGATGACTCAAACTAAAGTCTGAATTTGTTCTAATTTTGCTTATATTGATTAGAAGTGTATTTTTGTTGAAATATATTATTTTATTTTGATTGTTTGTCGATTTTAGTAATAATCAGACCTTATAATCAATTATTTAGTCATTCCTGTCTTTGTACTAAATATTACATATGAAAATAATGAACTTTTATTAACTTTCTAGAATATTATCTTTGACCAAAATGATAGGAGTACAATCGAATATGCAGATTTCTACCACGTAAACTAATGAAATTACCACTTTCGATAAAAATATATGGTAAAATTCCTAAGTATATTGTCGAAATGGGTAGTTTCGATGTTTTGAGGGCTAGTTTGTACGATGTAAGCTATTGAAACTGAAAAATCCTAGAATCTGTTGAGAATTTCTTATTACCGTTAATATCCAAAGTTTAAGTATAAATTGAAGCCGCTATCCTGAAAAAATTGTAGATCTGCCTCTTTCAAATATAAAGATATTCCAAAAAGCAACTTCAAATGGCCGTCCTGAAAAGTGGCCATTTTCAGATTCGATACTGTACTTAGGGACAGTCGATTTTAGCAATCGGCTAAAATATGATCCAAGTGTCTGTTCTTTCCTATCTATTCTTTCATAAATATATACTTGATGGAAATTGTCTATGTGGCCGAGGATGGACCGCAAGGTACATACATATTGTAGAAATATGTAACTTATAATAAAATGTATATACCGTTAAATATTTTAAATTCTGATAGGTTTAACATGAATATACATATTTTACTAAATAACAATAATTGAACCCAGATTTCTGGGTAATGGTGTACTTAAATGAAATAAAATCTTTGTAAGTTAGGTTCCAAATATATTATTTTATCATATGCTAGGTATAACTTTTTAGGCCTATAAGAAATATTTTGATATACACAGGAAATAACGGCCGCGGAAGACCACGGTTTATTTTTAGTTTATTCAACTGAAATATTTTTGTGTAAAAGCTGAGAATGTTAAAGATATTTACCTGAGTCTTATTTTCAATAATATTTTATGTAGGCAAGCCTATATTTCTGAAAGGCTTAAAATTTTCTTTTTACTCAAATTTAAAATATATCATTTTACAAAATATTTTTGTACCATAACCAGTAATACGTATTAGTTTTTTTTACTTTGATAAAACTGATGAAAGCACGGATGTCAGTTTTGGGGTAAAGGTCTTATTTTTTTATCATATTTTATAGAACTTGGCACAGTAATACAATCGATTACTAACTAAAGGAATAAAAATATCAAAACAAATTTTCATATTTCTGCGAAGGTTTGGCTTATTAGTATTATTAGTTTTCTCTGAGAAATGAAAAATCATTATTCTCTTATGCTCTTTTAAAATATTATGAAGGCTGATTTTATAGGCTTGCAATATACTCGTAGACCTATCTTAGCTACATTTTACCCAGCAACAGGTCACGAAACTTTCGTACGAAGTACGGGTACTTACCCACTTTCATTTAGTTTCAGATTGTTTTAACACGAAGGCTAGTCTGCCACCTATTGACGAAAAGAACTAGCTTTTCTTTTCTAGTGCCATCTAGTGTTGAGTAGTAAAATTTTACTTCCAGTACTAAACACTTCACATTGTGTTATAGTTATAGTTCATTAGATGGCGCTTTTACCAGCTAATTTCATGAAAAAGCAATTTACACTCAACGATTATTCCAATTTATTATTTTATGACAGCTTAGTTTTTGCTTATGTCAACGTCAAAATATGAAAATCTGCCAACTGTCAAACGAAGACAATTATTTTTTGCCCTTTTTGCCACAAATAAAAGAAGAAAAAGTCAAAATCTTGTTTTGGTTGGGGATAATCTTTGGCAAGCGCAAAAATTAGGAAAATTGCACAATAATAAAATTCGTAGGCTTTGCAAAAATATTTTACCATCTAGTTATAAATTAGACAAGCAAAACCTAAATAATTACCTATGTAATTCAAAAATGTCGCAAACGGGATTAAACCGAAATCGCTGAAGGTGTACTATCACGACGATTTCGAGTTACCGATGGGTTGAAGATAGCATCATGCATGATATCCGAGTCTCGAAATCTTGGTATGTACTTATTCATAGCCTAGCTTAAAATCCAATTTGTTACAAACCTAACCTTGAAAACAGCTGTGCTTATTTATAAAAAAAAACTAGGACCTAAATAAGCAAGATATCAGAAGTCAATATTTTATTTAAATTCCAGTGGATGAACAAAGTGTGCTCAAGCGGCTAAGTGCACTCACACTCAACGGAGCCACAGATGGGAACTCATGCTCATGCTGTGGCATCGGACCATTTGAGTCTCGTCAGCAGCAAATAGCGCATTACAAACATCATTGGCACACACACAACTTGAAGAGGAAACTCTTTGGAAAAACTCCATTGTCCTTAGGACAGTTTAATTCTAGAGGTAACACTGCTATGCTTTAATTCTTTGAATTATAAATACCAAATTGCTAAACTAATATAATATAGACACAACATCATCTAACCTGGTCATTTATAAACCTAATTTATATTAGGTACCTACTTTTTTTTAAATTAACCTTAATGTACCTTGGACCATCTAATATGAGACATAGTTGAATGTAATTAAATCAAAAATAATCAGATAATCTTAATGGGACAATCAACTCTTCCAGATGAAGATGACAACTCTAGTGTCTCTGGCAGTGACTCTGAAGGGGAGAGCAAGCCTGTCACAGAGCTGTTTGCGAACGCCACTCGCCATTGCAAGGCATTCTTCACCAACAAGGCGGGGCAGGTTGTCTGCGTGTATCGATGTATATTGCACCATAGGAAGGTGAGTCATCATTAACCCTTAACCACCTGACATACGTCTCACAGACGGAAGCAAATTTAAATCGCTTATATTTTTTCGGGGAAAGCACGCATCAACTTGTGTGTTCCTGTACCTTTTTGCCCCGTCCCTGAGTGTCGCTAAAACGCTCGTCAGCGTCAGAGGTCCACGCGTTTGTCATTCGTAAGTAAAAAACTGTCGTTGTCCGTCTGTGAGACGGGTGGTAGGTGGTTGTGTGACTTTTTTGAAATTTTGTTTTTTGTGTGTTTTAGTTTTAAACGGTTTCTAATGATAGAGTTATTAAACCATGATTATAACAATATCTATCTGATGACGAAAACTTACCAATTGATGAAGGCAGTGAGGTAGATGTGGAAATAAACGTACAGCGTAGAGGATAGTTGCGAATCGAATTCTAATGGCGAAACATCTAATTCTAAAGTAAGCCATGGTATAATTGTATCTCAATATGAAGTTTTATATGCAGAGCAAAAATTTTTTTCTGTAGATGAAGAGCCCATAATAAAAATTTGTACGAGACCTCGAATAAAAACTTTTTGGGAATGATTTTTTGCTGGTCTTCCGGTCCTCCATCATAAGGCTCGAGATTATTATAGCGTCATATTTATAGTTGAAGAAAGAGAAGCTCCGCATATGCAGCGTCAATAAACAACGTGACGATTCAACGTGATTTTCAATCTGCACTTCGGCGCATCCTTCACTGCGGCAATGACTCTGCCCCACCAGCACTGTGGAGGTGGAACCGGTTCCAAGGAGAGATTGGCTTCTAAAAAGACTGTTCAACCAGGAACAGAACGCAGGACCCAATAATTTAATCTCTAAATTACCAATTTCTATTGAATGCTCCCACAAAATGTGCAGTCACCGTTGGAAAAATCTATAAGATTGATGCCTTGCAATTTTGGATAACAAAGGATTATAATGAGGAAGTGTTTATTTTATATGTATTGTTGATTATTCTATTTTTATTTACATAAAGAAAAAAGTTTCTATCTCGATTGATTATTTTTATAGACCTCGTGTTTTGAAAAACACATTTTTTAAGCTAAAATAAGGAGTTGTTTTACAGAAATAAATATTTTAAGAAAATACATTGTTTATTCTGCACTTTTATTACTTTAATAAATACTTCGATATGTATTTTTATAGATTTTATTTAAAAAACCGAAACTTTATCCTTGGATTTTACATAGAACGCAATTTTAACTTGCCCGTCTAGGAGACGTATGTCAGGTGGTTGTGTGACAAGAATAGGTGGTAGGAGGTTAAGGGTTAAGACTCTAACTAATCTATTTCTAATGGTTAGTCTAAGTACAAATATATTTCATTTTCTGGTAGGGACTTTTTTTATTTTTTAATGAAAATGATAATATGTGGTTTTCGAAATTATAGCTCAGTGTGGGTTTTGGGTGATTTGGTATATAATAATTAAATAATGTTAATCTATTTACTCACTTTTAGGGTCTTAAATTATTAAAAGCACTTATCAGCTTTTAATAATTTAAGACCCTAAAAGTGTTGCCACATGCTTCCTAAAAACAAATCATTATTGCACTCATGTTTACATCAGAAGTGACTGTTAATGGTTGTTGATTACAGGAAGAGTTATCGACGGACGGCGACGGCACCGCTTGGGTGGAGAGAATGACGCGGCTCTCGCAGCCCGGCTCCCAGCGGTGGGCGGTACTCATGATGTCTGGAGGGCATTTCGCTGGCGCTGTATTCACAGGTAGCAACTACTCTTGCACTTTAATACACAGACAATCTTTATATCCACAAAAAACTTTAAAACTTCACTGATAACATGGAGGCTCCGTGTCGCAGGGTGGAAGTTTTAAAAAGTGTAGGTCAATAGTAAAACAAATAATGTTTTTCGATGTGACCAATTTTGTTATCTAATATCGGTATGCTTTGTGTCAGTCTTCCATCTACAACAGGCTGGTTCAACTTGGATGCAAATGTGGAGTTGCCTTTGACCAACTGTTACAAACATACAATATAAAAGTGTTTATTTCTACCAAAGTTTCACATAATGATAACAACCTGTAATGATAGTTAAGAAAATAAAATAATAAATAAAAAAACATTTAAAACCTTCTTTTAAGTGTTAGGAGGAAATTATATTCTAATATAAACCTACTATATTTATTGTTATATTTATATTTTGAACAGGTGGAACCCCGGTAGTGCACAAGACATTCCATTCGTACACGACGCGCCGCGGGCAGGGCCAGGCGCAGGGCACGCGCGACCAGCACGGCAACGCGCCGCGCTCTGCCGGCGCCAACCTGCGGAGATACAACCAGACCAAGTTTTTGGAGGTAACATTTATTTACTAACTGTGCCCGCGTCTCCGTCCGCGTTTAATTATGTTTGTATGGAGGCCACGTCTTATCATAACTGGAGCAAGAATTTAAATCTTGTGTCCTAGAGACATCTAATTGGTTATCTTCCAAATTTCATCAAATTTGGATCATTGGTTTAAGAGTTATGGAGGAACATAAGTACAGAAAAATAAAATTATAAAATTCGTCTAATTAGTTTGATTATCATAATTTGAGCCTATAATATAAACACACGAAAACAAACTTATAAAAAACTTTTGCTAAAAAAAATGTTTTATGATTAATAATATTTTATTTCTAGTAGATACACAATTTCTTGTTATAAATGATAAATAAATATAAAAAGTGCAAAATTATTTCTTGTTATAAATGATAAATAAATATAATCTTGTATCTCATTATAAGTGAACTGTATTGTTCTTATGAGAATAAACTCTTTAAACCTATAAAAAGTGCAAAATATGTCTCGAAAAAGACTCGAACCACCAACCTCTCGGTTATCAGCCGAACGCGCTAACCAATTGCGCCACGAAGGCGATGAGAGGTGTATTGAAATTACGCAACCCTATCTTGGCGTCTCGTTATGAATAGAGATAACGCGCGACCATCCCATGGTCGCTTTCAATGGGTTGTGTTTGTATTTTGTATCCATATTATACAAGCAAAATTATGAATGCCTGTTGCTCTTTCACGCAAAAACTACTAAATTGCAAAACTTATTTATTTATTCGCCACACATAACATATTTCTATATATTATTATAATTCAGATTTTATTATTTGCTTATTAGCAGCAATCTAACTTCGTCTATACCTACCTATATTTTAATTTATAGAAAATAACAAAAATTGTTAACTTATGTTTCATAACTAGTTTACAATGAAAATATAAAACTTGTTTATTATGAAAATGTAAACAAATTTGTTTTTACAGCATGTTCAAGAAATTATAACGGGATGGACAGAAGATCTAAATGGCTGCTCGTTGGTGCTATACCGAGCGGTGGGACCTATCAATCAAGGATCAATTCAAAAAGCCGTGTTGGCTTAGTGGGAACACACTCGACTTTCCTTCCGAGGGTCGTTAGTTCAAACCACGCCGGGCACCTCTGGATTTAGCTTCATTAAAACGGTGAAGGCAAATATAGTGAGGACACCGGCATGTCCTGAGAACTTGGAAAACGGAATGTGTCATTCACCAACCCGCACTTGGCCAGCGTATTATAATAAACCAAGGCCTAATCTCTCTCGTCCATAGAGAAGTACCTGTGTCCCAGCTGTGAGAACGTAAAAAGGGGTGATAATGATGATGATTTTCAAAACATCTTAAAATTCCGCCTTTTAAACCTATTTTAAATTCATATTCTTTGTTGTTATGATTGAAAATGTAGGTATTGTCGTTGATAAATAAGAAATTAGAACTCAGTAAACTCAGTAAACTCATTTATTGCACCATAAAGTTACACAATAACATTGGCATGTCTGTAAGTGTTACATATTTCTTAATCTAAGCACTACTAATATTAATTTTATAAAAAATTTTTTATTATTATTATTTTTTTTTTTGAAAGATATATAAGGGCGTTGTCTTCTTTATTAAAGAAGGTTCATCTGTTTGTGCCCCGCTATAATATTTATTGAGAAAATAAAAAACATCCATACTGTACTTAAATTGTGCACCTAAACTCAATTTATTTTGTGTTTTAGGCATAATATTCGGCAAGAATTCCCCCCTTCGTAAAGATGACAACCGCGTTCGTCAGCTGCCCTTCCCGACGCGCAAGCCCAGCTACAAGGAGGTGCGGAGAGTGCATGAAACTGTCGCCAGTCTGGAGATAATTATGTGGGCTGCGCTTCGGTGTGGCTTTTAAAAAAGATATTTTTTATTTCTAATTAAATTTAATTTATAATTAATTACAGTAAATGAGTCTTGCTCGATGTGAGAAACAAGAATGCTTCGATTTAGAATTAGTGAGGTGATGTCCGCGATGTATTTGCGTCATCCGCGGTGGTCACGTTGTGCTGACGGGGCTCGCGGCAATTTCCAATGAGGCTACTGTCGAAGGCTGCGTCAGCGTTGTTGGTCTATCAGGGTTCCGTAACACCTCCCCTCGAAGAACAGCGACTATTGAAACAAGTTGTAAATTGAGCTGGGGGTTGATCTGGGTCAACCCTTCTTGGTTCTGGAAGGGTGTAGATTCCGTGTATTTCTCCAGACGCCTCGTCTGAATTTTTCTTTGTCTTCATGCGGCAGAATCTGTAGATGAGGCAGCTAACAAAAGTACATACAGCTATAACATATAACGGAATGGTGGTATGATATAAGCTGTGGTCGGTGTCAGTTTCTAATTGTATTGCGGTCTGTTGTAGAATTTTCTGATTAGTTTTATGCAGATTATTAAGATTTATAGAGTTGAGCTTGAATACTGGTGATAAAGATGATGTACCTACTGTAGATATTCTCAGGTACGTCGATAATTTTGAGGGCTTGTCCTTTAAGTCGATTTTTGGTGTTTGATAATGTGAATTCCGCCGTTTCTAGATAGCATTTCTGAGGGATGATCGCTAGAAAGCTTCCCTGTAAAGATTTGTAAAGATCTTGGCCACATGAGAGATGAAGTTTCGTGAGAGTTGGAAGATTGATGGTATAGCGCTTCTCGTCGAGTTGCTCGTACGCTGGCTTCTGTAGGATGACATTAGAGGTGGTGCAATTTTGGCTACGCTGCTGCGATGAGATGAGATGTTCAATGCAGTCATCTGCGGTTCGGCTATATAGATTCTGTTTTCCTTCGCAGAGGTACCATTTACTCGACTTCGGGCATTCAGCCTCTATGTAATTGAAATCTTTCTCATGGATGGTAAGATATGGATAAGGAGGGGTAAGGATCTCGTGATTCCTATTCGGTACTATAGCTAATCTAAATAAATCGTAAGTAAAAGCTAGCACAATAGGAAATTTAAACACTATTACTACTTGGTTATTTATATAATAAGATCCTATTCTAATTATATCGAAATACTCTCTAAAGTCTAAATCTAACACCTGCTGACTGCTATATAGGTAGAGATTGCAATTTGTGAATAATTTCACGAATGCAACTCAAATTGATCGCCGAGTGATGCGTCGTGGAAGTCCTAATAAAAGCTAGTATATTCTGGAGTTTATTTAATTCTAAAGTTAAGCTGTCAACGTTATCGGTTAATACCATAAGGGTCTGTGCAAAATGTGCGTAGTTAACAAGGTCATTATAATTAAAAGCTTCTGTTTTTTGAATTTTATCTATTAAAATATTAATTCTATTCTGATTGTCTACTATATTGTCTAAAATTTTTGAATATTGGGTAGTCCAGTTTTTAGATAAACTTATATGATTATTTAATTCGAAAGCTAACTTGTTCTCATTTTTTTCTAAAACTTTTATAGCCTGATTATAATATAAAGCATCGGTATGATCGAGATTTCCGGTAATGCTTTTAACTATCGATCCCAGACCATCTACGAGACCTCGCTTTACTCGATTCGTTTCAAATGTCTGCAATTGTTCTAATAAGTTAGTTAATTTATTCTTTAGATAGACCAAATGAGGTTCATAAAGGAAGTTTGTTCATAGTGTAAGGACCCTGCGCTAGTTTAAACGCAATTTGCCAGTGTCAAGAGATCTAAAAATGTCTTGTCTTCTGAGAAAAATTCCAACAAAAAAAAATTATACAGTTCTTCTTCTTTTATTTTTGGCAAACGTGACTTGCTATTAGGTTAAATTATACTTTTTCACAATCTAAGCTTATTGTGATAATCCTAAAAAGTAGCCAAGTGCGAGTCGGACACGCCCATGTAGGCTTCTGCAGCAATCTTTTTATATATAAAAGAAAGTCGTGTTAGTTACTTCACTTATAACTCGAGAACGGCTGAACCGGTTTAGCTGAAATTTGGTGGGGAGGCAGCTTAGAACCGGGAGAAGGACATAGGGTAGTTTTTACCTTTTTTGAAAGCTAGTTGTTTATATGAAATAGTTTATGACGTACTATAAAAAAACTACTTGGTAGATTTCGTTCAAACCAATTTACGTTTATAGTTTTTGTATAATGTACATTAAGTATATTTTTTCTAGATTTATCATTCTCTTATTTTAGAAGTTAGAGGGGGAAAACTCTGTTATCCACTTTGGAAGAGTCAAATAGACAAAGAAGGGACAAATATTAATTTGCTTTTATATGTTTGTTGACTTTGTTGTGTAATACAAGAGTCACACAAGAGTGAAAGGTTGTTTTTTTTTATTGTCTGCCTGAAGCAAAATAAGATTTTATGGTATCATTCAATTTTAATTCCTTCCTAGATCAATTCATTCATTCATTCAATCAGAACAGAATAGAGATGCGCAAAACAGTACTCTCTAATGTCATGCCATATGGCATGACATTTGGTACCGCGTCATATAACATTTTATCAGTACGCAGTACTCTAAACATGACCCGACGTGACGCGCTATTCTTTGCTAACTAATTTAATTTTTTATTAAACCTTTATTTAACAAAGTTGATTTCCCTTCATACTTAACCCCAATAATTACCTATGGTATAAAAAGGGGTCTCCAGGCTTATGGTTGTGTTACCAATAATATTGGCGTATTTAAAAATCAACTTTATAATACAATAATTGAGTTTTTGTACGATTTTTTTTACTTTTTGTTTTATAATTATTTTTTTATACCATAGATTAATTCAGCATAGATTAGAATAATTATTGACAGTGACATTTAATACGACAGGCAGCAATATAATGCCATAGATAAAACAGAAATTTGAAAACAAGAGGGCGAAACGTTTTGTGGCCTTCTAGTACCATGAACAGTTGACGGTCTTTCTTTACGTTTGTGGTTGTGGTACTAAAGTACCCACGGACAGTGCAGGAGTGGGTAATGCCATGTGTCATGCTAAATTTTGTCGGGCTATAGGTACCTACTGTTACAGTACGCGGTCGTGCTACATTACGCGTAATGCATTACTCATGGCACCTACACATCTCTAGAACAGAATGCGAAGTTGTATTCAATTCAATACCTCTATCTTGGTATTGTGCCACAGAAAATAATATTTTATTACCGTAATATAGGGATTTTAGTGAATTTTAGCTTTATAATATTGTTCTAAATATCGTTAAAAACTGCCTACAAACAAGCCGATAAGTAAGAAATGTCGTGATATATTGGATCTTCAATGGCCGTGTTGGCGGAGTGTCATTATCCAGTGTTTTTCTGTTCCTGAATAAAGAATTTACGATGTTTTTGAGGGTCACATACACCATGAACTGTTTACGAAGAAATAAGTGGTTACTTCTACTGACATTTGTGATTCTCACTTGGACTTGTGTTGATGGTAAGTGCTCCTACCAGTAAGCACTGTAGGTATATTTTTATCAATAAAATTCCTAACAAAAACAAATTAAGTACATAATAGCTTTTATGAAATTATGTGACTTATTGTTATACTTTTGAGATAATTATATTTATAAATTTCTTAAATCATATGTACCAATATAATTAAAGTATTATTTTAGGTGTATGTTTGTCTTTAATATATTCTTTAACTTATCTAAATAATTACTGCCATTTTTGCAAATATGCATAGGAGAAAATAAAGAATTCTCAGGAATTAACCAACTATTTTGCATATTGTGATATTTCTACCCATTGCTACTATATTTGAATGTATAAGTAAATAAGTTATGCAATAAATAACATACTTTAGGTCTGAAATGCTACTGCAACAGTGGATCCTGTGTCAATGAAACATGTGAAACAGACGGGTACTGCTTCATCTCCTCCAGCATTGAGTCTGGAAGACAAGAATCCACCTACCAGTGAGTAACATTATACATGTTTTTATTAAAAGTATGATTACAAGTAAAATAAATTTCAACAATAACAATTCTGTAATTCTTAACTAATTTTTACATAAAATGACCCATGTAGAGAAGTCTTCTTAAGCTGTCTGAATTTGAAACAAGCAATTCCTCCTGAAAGACCAATATTATGCAAAAAACCTTCAAACTACTGCTGTAAAACTGATCTCTGCAATTCTGGTGAGAATTCACCCCAGAAATTGTCTAAAAACAGCCACAGGCCCAGTCCGGGTAAGCAGTGCACGCCGTGTGGCAGTGTGAACATGACCCTGCAGACTTTGAGTTTGTTCTGGTAGATTCTATTGCATTACCATTGTTTTGAAATGGCAACACCTTAACAATAGCCTTAATAAGCAAAGAAATGCTGAGACTACCCAGCTCGGTGTTTGAATGATGTGCCATACAGTTAACATTTTGTCAGAGTGTGATTTGGTTTTGCTTTAACCTACTAAACATTATCCGGTGTATCTCCCGCGGCGCAGCTGCATCAATAAAGAGCAGCTGGTACCCCTCGAGCACCCGTTCAATTGCTACACAACGAAAATTAAAAATGACTCGGTGGTGATAAGATGTTGTGACAAGCCCGATATGTGCAATCGGAATTTGAAGCTCAACAAGTTGGTGCCGACGACGTCGAAGCCCTCGCCAGGTAGGCGCTGCCCCGCGGCTTCGCCCACGCTCCACCAGCCGACCAGCTCGCCCCACGCACTCCCACTAGCTCTAAGCACCGCTGCACACTGAACCTTGCTATCATAGACACATGGCGGTGCAGCAGTCAGTGGCACTGCCTGGGACGGGTAAGTTGCGACGTCGGTCCACGCTTGGTATTCGGTGCGAGAATGCATGGCTCTTTGATTCTCTGATTTCTTTTGTATCTAATACCACTAGTTTTTTCTGTAGACCGGACTTGATCACCCTGTAGGTAAATGAATAGACGATTTGCTAATGTCTCGATTTGAACATAGATGTTGGGACCGGGAGAATACTTTCCCGCCCAACGACTGGCCCGTGTGGTGTCGCGAAGAGGAGTTTAGTTGCTGCGATACGGACTTCTGTAACCGTCAGACGTTGAAGGCCCAGCCTGCAGGTATAGTACCGGGAATGTTCTGGAACCACCGGGTGCTTACATTGTGGCGTCAAACAGCGTATCGTATCGTGAATACAGTAAACATTCTACATTCATGGTTCCGTCAGCAGCATTGTTATACATATTTGCATGTAAATGATTAAGATTATCCACTTGTCAGTATAAAGTCTTGTTGTTTTGTCCTTCGGTAATGGATTATGATATTACCTTGGTTAAGCTAAGATATCAACCGTTGAGGATATAATTTCTTACTTTATTAGCATGAAAGAAAAAGGACGAGTTTATCTAATAATTGCATTCTTACAGTTTTTTAAAGGAGACGATAGCCTTAGACGAATGTACGTTCATTTCACTGCAGGGAATTAATGCGTAAGTGATCATAAGCCGGTATTTCACTCAAAGCATGTTTTTATTTTGATTATTACTAATTTGCACGTTTACTTACACAATAAACCTAACTTTTTCAGTGCATGACATAATACAAAATACAAGGACTTGTATATAGAAACTTGTAGACTACCGATTCTACTGTAGTCTGCTGCAGTTAACTATTATGTTCTTACTACTTCTACGCATTCTTCCATTACAACTAAATTACTGCAATATATTCAAGGTCGTATGAAAATACCCCTAATTGACTTAAAAACATGTGATATTTCAGGAATTGAAGTGTATTTTATTTATTTATTTTTATTTTTTAAATTGGCCGGGTGCCGCGCGTCTTGCCACTTTGCGGATAATCTCGTTGAGTCCTGAGATTGCTCAATCTGCGCTTTGATGCTCGGCGTCTACTTGAATCTATTGGATAGTTCGTTTTAACGCTTCATTTGCTTTATAATAAAACTATCTGTCCACCCCCGGATTCGCTCGCATTCAATAGATTTTCCCGCGGAAATATGTATTTTTCCCGCGACAAAAAGTTACATAAAAAAATAAAATAAATAAAAAGACGTTTATTTTGACATAAAACACACTAACAGTACAAACACAAGGACAATAAAAAAAAAACACAAAAATACTTATAAATAAAAACAAACGAAAAGGTACAAAAATGAAAGAAAACAAAAAAATAGCTTAACCTTTATAACAATTTTTTTTTTAAATTGTTTGCACTCCAGTGTGCATGTGCCAAAATGGGTTTAGTCTCAGCTATTGTGTTACCCTGTAAAGAATACAGGGTACATACATATTTATTAATTTATGTTTACGTAGTATATTTTAACATTCTTATATAAGTATTCATTAGTGTATTGTATTATTTGTATTCTATCTCACATTATGTATTATATTATATGTATTCGTACACCCGTCAATTTTTTATTACTTTGCTCTCTTTCCATCCAAAGGTTGCCTGGAAGAGATCGCTCTTTAGCGATAAGGCCACACTACTACATTACACTTACTACATTGTACTTGTTTCTTTTGTTGTTTTTGTTATTTTTGTTTCTTTGTTTTGGTGTGCAATAAAGTGTTTTGTATTGTATTGTATTGTATACTAGCTGCCCCCGCGAACTTCGTCTCGCCATATACTTTTACAGAGTGTTCCCCCCCCCCCCCTCTAATTTCTAAAATAAGAGGATGATAAGGCGAATAAAAATACATAATGTACATTAGCACAGAAACTACCAACGAAAATTGGTTTGAACGAAATCTATCAAGTAGGTAGTTTTTTTATAATACGTCATAAACTATTTCATATAAACAATTGCTGCGGAAGCCCCTACATGGGCGAGTCCGACTCGCACTTGGCCACTTTTTATTTACTATCATAAAAGTGAATCAATCTTAAACGATAGCCATATACCTACTTTCGGTTAAAGACTTTATTTTAGTAGGTACTGACGGAGTCCCCGTACAAAGCATGATACCTTACCGAACGGGCTGGTTTATTTCGGTACTTACATTTTTAAACTCTGATATCTTTCGAATGGAATGTCCGAATTGAATAATTTAAAAAGTTTTATAGAGATAATGAAATATTCGTAATTACAATGTAATTTATTTTGATAATTTTTTATTTGAAAATACAAATATAGAGCTTTTCGTAGCGGCGGCATATAAATTAATTATATTGAAAATTAAAACACTTATTGTGACATAACTATAATACTTAGATGTATGCTGTCGCGACATTTTTTGTAGGTATTAATGTTTTCTACAAAATTGTAGTACATTGTATATTTCTAAAATGAATACTTTTCGCAGCGCATGCGATATAAGTATTTTTTTTTACATCTTGGGTTACATATTTGGGTTTTCCGTACGGATCCCTAATTTTTCTGAATTTTTCTTAATGTAATATAGCCTATAACCTTCCTCGATAAATGGACTATCCAACTCTGAAAGAATTTTTTAAATCGGACCAGCGGTTCCTGAGATTAGCGCGTTCAAACAAACAAACAAACAAACAATCAAACAAACAATCAAACTCTTCCGCTTTATAATATTAGTATAGATTTCTCCAACTCTACAAATTTTCAACTTAAACAATCCCGTCAATTCGTACTCGGTTTTGCTGGATAGACAGACATACTTTTATACAAATATCTTTATTTATTGATAACGGCAAGTAACATGCCAAGTAGGAGAAAGTTAGCTTTCAGAATTATATCATAAGTATAACCTTAAAAATATATGAAATTATAATATGTATTACATATAAATTAATATAAGTACAGAAAATCTGTGTGTACTAAGAATGTATGTACATATATCAGAGATTTTTTAACTTCAGCAATTTACCAGATTCACCTTTTCCATCTTAAAGGGTTTTCTTACATTACGACACCAGTGGGAATATCATTATTGACTACATTTGTTTATTACTTTATTTTATGTATAGGTAAAGCATGACACTCAGCCATTCTTTGGCATGATTTACACTTTGGATTTACACCATAAGTACTTTGCAAACGGGGGTATTAAACGTATTTATTTGTAACATAGTGATTGTTTATTAACTTGTTATTGCTTATTTTATGTGGTGGAGGTTCTTTGTTTTTGTGCTTCTTCCTAATCCTAATGCTTAGTTCAAGAGATATTCTATAGCAGATATTCTATACGTATTTTTGCTACAATTGTTAGATAGTATTGTTTTTATTAGTATTGTTTTTTAACTAGACCATATGTCAGAAAAAATTGTATGTTTAGAAAGGGAATTAATTGACATTTCTTGCAAATACAAGCAAGCACAAAAAGATACTGAAGATCAAACTCAACAATTAGAAAAATATGTAGACCTAGTGCATAATGCCACAATGTATGTGCAAGTTCGTACAAATAGTACACAGACTGAGACAGAACAGGCCCCAGCGCCACCCCCACCATCTTCAGAGTTGACCGAGGTCACTCTTTGGCCCAAGGACCACAGTCTCCGGTTAGGTTTAATTTAGGGTTGCTTGAAAAAAGGAAAACACAGTCTCTAAACCACTTATTATTTTATTTAAGAACAAGAACTCGTATTGTTTGTCACAGTTAAGACCATTAAAAAAACTGAATTTAAAATAAAATATAATATAAAAAAAATATATAAATAGGTTTTCGTATCATATTATGCCGGGGCAGACAAGAACATCGGTTGAAATATGACTCAGAACCGGTTTGTACCGGCCGCATCGCGCTACGGGTTGAGGCGCCTCGCCGGGCCTGTTACTTGAAAAACTGGTTCAGACCGCTTTAATTCCTTTAAATACGACCGTCGGCCGAGCTACCATATCATTCTTGTTTGAGCCGTTGGACGGAACAGTGCTTTGTTAGTAATAAATGTATTCTTGTATTCGGTCGGAACAGTCCTCTGTTTGTAATAAATTAATAATAATAATCTGTTGGTAATAAATTGAGTCGTTGGACCGAAACATTGTAAAATGGAATAAATAATGGACGTTTCTTCGTGGTTTTATTATCAACATAAAGACGACTGTGACGTTAGACCTGGTGACGTCATAACCAACTAGAAGCCCTCCTGATAAACACTCACTCTCCTCGACATCCTACGTATCTCTATTCGACATATCGTCGCCGTTATACTGCGCAAACCAATTAACTCGAAATTTTGTCCAAATTGAACTAAAAATGCCTAAGTACTCAAAATTTTATGATCTTTCGTCTGGTAAAACCCATTAACTGCTATGTCTTTTAGTTTTGATTCTATAGAATGTGATAATCAAGTAAATCAAGCAAATTATGATTTGTGTACAAATACAAAACATTATTCTTTATTCTTTATTTATTTATTTCACAACATAAAACATTATTACAAAAGAAAAATAACTATAACACAAGAAAACCACAGAGGTTTATAAGTTAGTGTTATTATGAGTCACTTATAACGAGATGGTTGAAATTTTAAAATTAAAGGTTAGTACTTAATATTATACAAATAAGAGAAAAACAAACCATTTTAACCTAAGTTCGGAATTGGGTAGGTACCTATTTGAGTATTAAACCTATGAAGGTTAGCTAGAAAGTAAGATTTAAGTTTAAATTTTATGTTTTTGCGGGTTATATTAGGCCGATTTAACTTGACTGTCACCACAATCGTCTCCAACGAATGTCAATTAAATTGATTAAATTTATTTTACCCCCAAGAGACCTCTTTGAATACTTTATTTTTTTCCTCAGGGATAACCATTTATTTCGTTTTACTCAACGTATTTCATACGATTCAATACAAATATCGTCTAAGAATAAAGGCTATATCCAGATAATTGGTTTTACCTGTCGAATTTCATACGTCTTAATACAAGTTATCATCTAGGAAAAATACTATATCCAGATAATTCTGCTCTGGGCTGTACAAAAAATAGAAAATTTACAGTTAGTTGAACAAAAATTCCTTGAAAGTGGACATTCACACATGGATTTGTTTTGATTAATTTTAACCCCCGACTAAAAATAGGTTTGTTTGTTTATCGGCTTGATTTTGATGATTTTTAAGCTGATTTGTGATGGTTCTAAACTTTTTAACAGTTTTATATCCTACTTAAAATATTTGTTAAGAAGGATATTAGGCTGTAATAACCTGATGTGTTCATCATCATCATATCAGCCATTGGACGTCCACGGCTGGGCATAGGCTTCCCTATATGACTTCCAGTCGTTACGGTCGCTCGCAGCCTGCATCCATCATCAGTCCACCTTGTTGGTGGACGCCCAACGCTGCGTTTCCGTTTTTTTTCCGTGGTTTCCACTCGAGGACTTTACGGCCCCATCGGCCATCTGTTCTCCTCGCTATATAGCCTGCCCATTACCACTTCAAAGAGCTAATCCGTTGTGCTATGTCGGTGACCCGCGTTCTCCTACGCATCTCCTCATTTCTGATTCGATCCCGTAGGGAAACTCCGAGCATAGCCCTCTCCATAGCCGTTTGAGCGACTCTGAGTCTGTTGATGAGGCCGATAGTGAAGCACCACGTTTCGGATCCGTATGTCAACACTGGCAACTAGAGATGTGTAGGTGCCATGAGTAATGCATTACGCGTAATATAGCACGACCGCGTACTGTAACAGTACCTATAGCCCGACAAAATTTAGCATGACACATGGCATTACCCACTCCTCCACTGTCCGTGGGTATTTTAGTACCACAACCACAAACGTAAAGAAAGACCTCCAACTGTTCATGGTACTAGAAGGCCACAAAACGTTTCGCCCTTAAGTTTTCAAATTTCTGTTTTATCTATGGCATTATATTGCTGCCTGTCGTATTAAATGTCACTGTCAATAATTATTCTAATCTATGGTGAATTAATCTATGGTATAAAAAAATAATTATAAAACAAAAAGTAAAAAAATCGTACAAAAACTCAATTATTGTATTATAAAGTTATTATATAAGGTTGCGGGTTCGATTCCCGCCTCGGAACAACAATTTGTATGATCTGCAAATATTTGTTCGTGTCTGGGTGTTATAATATGTATAATAAAAAATATCTATCTATGTATGTACCTCTATTATATTAAGTATATCAGAAGTCTAGCACCCGTAACACAAGCTTCGAGCTTACCACGGGGCTAGATGTCGCTGTGTAAAATTGTCCCGTAATATTTATTTATTTTATTTATTTTTTAAAGTTGATTTTTAAATTCGCCAATATTATTGGTAACACAATCATAAGCCTGGAGACCCCTTTTTATACCATAGGTAATTATTGGGATTAAGTATGAAGGGAAATCAACTTAGTTAAATAAAGGTTTAATAAAAATTTAAATTACTTAGCAAAGAATAGCGCGTCACGTCGGGTCATGTTTAGAGTACTGCGTACTGATAAAATGCTATATGACGCGGTACCAAATGTCATGCCATATGGCATGACATTAGAGAGTACTGGTTTGCGCATCTCTACTGGCAACACACACTGTGTGTTGCCAGTGGTATTTTTTAACGAAAAGACGCTGTGAAGTTTCCCGAACGCTGCCCGTCCGAGCTGGATTCGACGAATGACCTCCTTCTCAAAGTTGGACCTACCTAATTGGACTGTCTGTCCTAGGTATACATACGCGTCAACAACTTCAAGAGCCGAGTTCTCAACCATAACAGGGGAAGGCTCTACATTAACATTGGACATGACTCTCGTCTTATCCTTGTTCATTTTGAGACCAACCCGTTGGGAGACTCGATTGAGGCCTTCGAGCATTGTGCCGAGTTCTTCCATCGAGTTTGCCATGACAACGATATCGTCTGCGAATCGAAGGTGAGTGCTGTATTCGCCGTTGATATTGATGCCCAATCCTTTCCAATTCAAAAGTTTGAAGGCGTCTTCCAAAGAGGCAGTAAACAGTTTCGGAGACAGAACGTCTCCCTGTCTTACGGCCTTTTTCAAGGGAATAGCCTCCGAACTCTGTTCTTGTACTCGGACTGTCTCGGACGGACATGGTAACGTTTCTATACAAACACTTTAACATTTTTCCTTACTCTTTTACTCTATATTATTAGGGTGAAAGCTTGTGACTTTGTCTTCACGCTCAAATGGTTAGACCAATTTTGTTGAAATTTGGTGAGGACATCGCCGACATCTTGTATTAACACATAGGTTCCTTTTCATCATGACCATCATCATCAGCGAGCAAATCCGTGGGAAGGAGCAAGTAAGATAATAATTACATTTAGTGCCTACCTGAAGTGGCCAGCTTCGTATAGGTATTTAAATAGTTCCTCCGAATTTCAGGGAATTTTCTGTACAGTATGATCAAAGGTACATCTAGGCATAATTTAGAACATCAAGCAAGCTTCACTCTTGATTATTTTGACTTTAATTTGAATTATTTGAATTTCAGTCATTCATAAAGTATTTGTCCAAGTTTCTCCATTTACTAATTGGAATTGGTTGGCACTGATTAATGACTATTGAAGTTTGATATTATTAATATTTATTTATTTATTTATTTATTTATTTATTTCACAAACACACTTAATCTATCTTTACAGGTCACATACACACACCCAATACAATAGATAAGTCAATTACATAGAATAAAATTAATAAATATTCAAATAACCAAGGCACTATGTGTTTGTATAGTTTTATGACATTAAAATTACAATTACAACTGAAAGACCTGAAACCACAAAAATTTGTATGCAGAATTCATTAGTTCTTAAAATTTTCTACAGGGAAAACCAATTATCTTGACGCCTTTTATCTTGTAACTTAACGAGTGACAGCTATGTAGGTGTTTTTAAATCATGGGTAGCTTTTATTATATAAATGTAAAAACTAATTTCTCGCGTTTCGCTATATTCCTACTAATTTAGAAAATAAAGAGATTTGACATTTGACAGGGAAAACCAATTAAATAGGAGACCTAGTGACAGTTACCTCCAAATTTTGATAAAAGCATTTAGCTTTTTATATATCTGAGGTTACATACTAATAGAACATGAACAAATGTACTTTTTTTAATAGATAAATAATAACAATAGAGATTAGAAACTATAATTTCAACACCTCAAACTTTAAAAACGCGATATCTCATTTTGAACTTTTGGGCATTTAATTGGTTTGCGCAGTATAACGGCGATATATTAAACAATCAGTTAGTAGATACCACTATAAATTTAAGAAATGTAAAAATCAATGCCAGTTTTTGTTGTTCTTTTATAACTTAGCCGACGGTTATGGAAAGCTAGGCCGATTTAGGTGCTTTTGGTTTTAAAGTATTGCAGGGAAGGTTTAAAACGTGGAAAACAAGGGTAAAGCCTTGTATAGATCCTACCGCTTACTATAATACGTTTTAACTTTATTATTCCTGAATCCCAGTGAGATAACTAACTATCCTTACTTTCTTTCAAATATAGCGTTATATTTTTCACTAGCTGACCTGCCGACAGCTTCGCTTGCGTTTCTTTAAGTTATCTCGTATAGTTTTTATAAAAAATAGCCTATAACCTTCTCGATAAATGGACTATCCAACACTGAAAGATTTTTTTAAATCGGACCAGCGGTTCCTGAGATTAGCGCGTTCAAACAAACAAACAATCAAACTCTTCAGCTTTATAATATTAGTATAGATTACTACCAACGAAAATTGGTTTGAACGAAGTCATAAACTATTTCATATAAATAATTGCTGCGGAAGCCTACATGGGCGAGTCCGACTCGCACTTGGCCACTTTTTTTACTATCATAAAAGTGAATCAATCAAACTTTCGTTTAAAGACTTTGTTTTAGTAGGTACTGACGGAGTCCCCGTACAAAGCATGATACCTTACCGAACGGGCTGGTTTATTTCGGTACTTACATTTTTAAACTCTGATATCTTTCGAGTGGAATGTCCGAATTGAATCATTTAAAAAGTTTTATAGAGATATTGAAATATTCCTAATTACAATGTAATTTATTTTGATAATGTTTTATTGGAAAATACAAATATAGAGCTTTTCCTAGCGGCGGCATTTAAATTAATTATATTGAAAATAAAAACACTTATTGTGACATAACTATAATAGTTAGATATATGCTGTCGCGACATTTTTTGTAGGTATTAATGTTTTCTACAAAATTGTAGTACATTGTATATTTCTAAAATGAATACTTTTCGCAGCGCATGCGATATAAGGTTTTTTTTTACATCTTGGGTTACATATTTGGGTTTTCCGTACGGATCCCTAATTTTTTTGAAAATGTAATATAGCCTATAACCTTCCTCGATAAATGGACTATTCAACACTGAAAGAATTTTTTTAATCGGACCAGCGGTTCCTGAGATTAGTGCGTTCAAACAAACAAACAAACAAACAATCAAACTCTTCCGCTTTATAATATTAGTATAGATATAACATTAGCTTTCCGCCCTGCGGCTTCCCCAGCGTTTTACACTTTCCCGCAATTTTCCGCAAAACCGTGGAAATCGGTTCCTGCGTTCAGGAGTTATAGCGTCAGCAAGGAAAACCCGACTTATTTTTATACAAGGTGTACCATAATGGGCTTCATATACCCATTATGGTACACCTCATAATGGGCTTCATATACCCATTATGGCACACCTTGTAAAGTAATAGTAACATTATAAGATAATTTAAATTTTCCTTAAATAAAATTTAACATGTAACAGCCTAACCGGTGTATGGGAACTTTAATGTGACCTACATTAAAGTTGTTGTAATAAAACTTTGTATCATGGTAAAGAAGTGAGCACGTCTGTGGCGTGGCGCGTGGTGCCGTGGGTCATGGTGCTCATGGTGGTGGGGATATGCGCCGCCATCAGCTTCTGGTGGGCGAAGAGGTCGCGCAAGCTGAGCAAGCGCGGCTCACGACCGCTCTTCCCTGAGGAGTCGCTCTGTGAGACACGACACCCGATGATGACCACTATGATTAAGGACATGATCGAGCTGACCACATCTGGATCCGGCTCTGGTGAGTTTTGCTACTTTATATTTATCTTTATCATCGAAAGAGGTTACGGGTGCGATTCGCCTGGGAACAAAAAATTGTACGTTCTGAAGATTTGTTCCGGGTGTCTGTCTGGGTAGTATATATTTTATGTATAATAAAAATAATTATGTATGTAAGTATATCAGAGAAATCTAGCACCCGTAACACAAGCTTCGAGCTTACCACGAGGCTAGGTGTTGGGTGTGTGAATTGTCTTGCAATATTTATATTTTTATTTATTTTGGCCTCCATAAAAATCAATTTGTATTTGAGAATACATATTAGATATTTGACTTGTTTATTTATTGACTTTCTTTATAACCGACCTTGTATTTTTCCGTTCGCTCTCTTATGTCGCTTTTCTTCAAGATATGCCTGTTGCCACCTGACTACGGTATAATACACCCACGCTAATGTATGGTAAATTATTGGGTCGTGAACGTAGATAGATTCCTTATAGCTTTGACTTACTGCTGGTAAATATTCCAAATTGGATTTAGGTTAGGGAGAAATATCAATATTATGGAGGCCATATTTTCGAACTAATATTTCAAATTAATTCTATATAATTATTTCGGATAACGCAGATAATGTGTAGAAGATTAGAGTAGTACCTATCCAAGGATTAATATGTAGTTCATAAAGAAAATTTCCTTTACGCCTGTAATTGTAGGATTTCGATTATTAGGCTTAGCCTTGATTATGTAATGGGATCACGACAAGAACGTGCCGCATTGAAATTAGTTTACTTACAAACTACAAACAAACTTTTCAAAGTTCCACTTAGGAAACTCAAAACTTAATTAACATTGAAGGTAGGTATTTAAATAGTTAACCAACATTTTCCAATAACAATCGCTAAGCAATGTGGTAGAAAGTTGACGCTTTCATAAAAATTACGATCTGATTTATTAAAAACCCCTGTATAATAAGTTAGATTAATTGTTATTATATTATTGACCCTTGTATAGGCGTGTATACAGTAGCTAGACGCTGTGGATAGTAGCTTTATAGATCTTTTTAGGAGTAATACTTACATATTTTGCCTGGTAAAATAATGTCCCAAATCCAGGCACTATTCATTTTAAATTAGTTACTGATTATCACCATCTAATAATACCCATAATATCTAATTACTGTGGTACTTCATACTTTTTTTTTTTTTATTTATTTATTATTACAAAAATGACATGTGTTTAAAACTAAGGCTTAAACTAAAAACCAATTATTGGTTTGTCCGTTAAGCTTTGAGTCTCTTAAATCTAAGGTTGATTCGTACATTTATAGAATAAATATTATTCAATTCAATTCAATTCAATCAATTTTATTTCAGACAACATTAATTTAATAGATACATGAATGAAAATTAAAGCGTCCATATACGAGTACACACAAAAATGAAATAATTATACAAAAATCTATTATTTAGACTTGGGCAGAATATAAGCTTCTGTCCAGTGCTTCATAAACCAACAGTCAGTGTCTAACCTACTCGCTATAAGCTGTAGGTAGCTGTTAGAGCTGTCGCGCACGCGGCGCATCAGGGACGCAGATCTTTTGCGCATTATCGCCTCGAAGCCGTCTACTCGTGCGTCAGCAAACATTCCTGATGCGCTGCAGTAGCGCGGCAGCCCTAACAGCACCCTAAACGAGTTGTTATATTGGATCCGTAGGGCATTCCAAGACTTTTTGGTGTGCTTGACCCACAAGCTGCACGTATAAAACGACTGGCAATAAGCACTAAAAAGCGTCGTTTTTACATGCACAGTGCAACGCGCGAACCTACGGGCCAGCATGTTTGCTCTGATTGATAATGCCCTACGTTCCCTATCCATGTCTTGGTCATCCTTAAGAGACTCGGTGACCCAATGACCCAGATACTTGAAGCTAGTTACACGCTTGAGCTCGCTGCCGTTCAGGAAAACCGGTGGTATGGTGTCGTAAGTCTTATTACCTGATTTGAAGACCATGAACTCACTTTTGCTTGCATTGTATCTGAGCCCGTGGGCCTCCGCATACCTCTCACAGACCCCAATCATATTTCTGAGAGCACTGATTGATGGGCTTAGCAGCACCATGTCATCGGCATAGCTTATGTTATTGACCATAAAGGTCGACTCACGCTATACCGTGTCGGGTCCGAGCCGAGTGTCGGCCGTAGCACGGTCAACTAATATTTCATACATTTTGTATGAACCCACTCACGCTATACCGAGCGGCAACCGAGTGACGCCCGAGCAACGGACATCGCTCGGAAACAACTCGGTCCCGCTTCGGCTCGGCCACGGCCCGTTGCATGAATACAGCGCCGCCGAGCTGCGCCCGAGCAGTCGGCAGTGATGCTATACAGTGCTCATGCAGTTTAGACACGGAACCGGCTCGGTGACCGTGCTACGACCGACACTCGGCTCGGACCCGACTCGTCGCGGGCCGTCTTTGTAATTTTAGACACGAAACCGGCTCAGTGACCGTGCTACGGCCGACACTCGGCTCGGACCCGACACGGTGTAGCGTGAGTCGACCTTTACACCGTCAATGGAGCAGCCGATCCTAGTGCTGCTAAGCTCACGAATCAGACGGTCCGTGTACAAGCTGAAAATTCGTGGCGAACTCAACCCGCCCTGTCTGACCCCGCATTCCAGCCTGTACTCGTCCGAAAGTGATCCCGCCCACCTTACATAGTTGCTCTGGTTGCTATACCAATGCTGGAGGAGTGATATGAGCTCACGAGGAAGGTCAGTATCCTTTGTCAGCTTTTGCCACAACCTATCATACGCCACAAGATCGAAAGCTTTCGATAAGTCGAGAAAGCAGGCGTAGACAGGTGTGCTTCTGCTGGTATAGTACTGGACGGTGTGTTTGAGGCATAGTACTGCAGTTTCAGTGGACAACCCAGCTCTAAATCCGAACTGGGCGTCGTGCAGGTTCACATGATTAGATAGATGCATATCAATCACACCGTCCAGCACCTTTGCTATCACTGTAGCCAGAGATATAGGTCTGTAGTTGTTCAAACAGGAAGAGTCTCCAGTCTTGTTTTTAATTATAGGAACAACTACAGTCCTTAACATATCTTCTGGTAAATGTGAATGGCTGACACAGAGGGTGAAGAACATAGCGAGCACCCCTGGCAGATGAACACCTGCATTTTGCAGGTGTTCAATGCTCAATGAGTCATGACCTGGGGATTTCCCTCGCTTCATGTCCCTCACCACCCGCGCCACCTCCTTCGCAGTGATAAGCATGACCCTCTCCTCCCCGCCTCCTCCTCCCACATCTAGCCCCTTGATTGCAGGATCCAGTGGAGATTGTACCCTAAAATGCTCCTTAAACCGATTGGCAATTTGGACGGGATCACTGATGCCCTCCACGCTCACCGGGACGCTTGGCTTCGGATTCAGTTTATTAGTCTCTTTCCAAAACTTAGAAAAATTTTTAGCTTTATGTTGTGTCGCAATAATATCCATTTTTATTTGAGTCTCATTATTTTGACACCATTTTAATTTAGCTTTAAATTTACTTCGCGTCTCACACATTTTTCTGTACGTTGGACCACAAACAGGTTTTCCAACAGACCTCCACTCCTGAAACCAAAGCCGAGCCTCCCTGTGAGCGTCTGCTACATATTTGTTCCAGCCTGTAACATGAGATTTAATTTTATTATTTCTATTACTATGACTAGCAACTAACCGACAACACTTAACAGCCGAATCACGCAGACTAGTTACAATTTCACTATATAGGTTATTTAAGATAGTTTTATGTTCCATTTTATTACAAAGCGAGTCAGCACAACCTCTGAACTCGGGGGGAAAATTTACATTTCGAAGCTTGGATGTACATAGTTCCCTATATTTTTTCTTCTGTAAAACATCTCTGTTCGCGCCATTTAACCTAAATGTCACTGTCAGACAGGAAATCTCGCGAACCGAGTGACAACTGTCACTTTAGGTGACAGCCGGTGAAACTGTCACTGCATTCATTCTCTTCTATCCGAGTCTCTCGACTGAGAACACCCAAAAACTTGTAATTTCAAAGTAACCAAGAATAAACCTGTAAAATTAACCAAACTCTATTATTTTGTGCCCAATCCCGCACAAAAACTGGCGACCGTGACAGGACTGCAGTCCAATACCAGGAAAAATCTATCGAAGCCCGGACAAAGGATTCGGACAGAGGACGCACCGAGGTCATCGCAATTGCAACGTGTCATCCCGCCTTGAAGGCCAAGGGGCCTACACACCGGACACCGAGCGCCTACTACACCGAACCCGGATACGCCTACCTGCCTACCGGACCTTTGTCAATGCGCAGTCGCAGCCAAAAAAACAGGAATTACGCAGTAACACGTGCCCACGCCGCGTGCTGTGTGCCTACAAGGATTGAGCACTGGCCTGCCTATACATCCAGGACAGCAAATAAGCCTAATCCGCCTGTTGAATTGTGAGCTCGTTCCATTTTTACCCAATTTCCTAACCATAAAATTCCCCCTTCACTTTTATCTGGGAATTTAGCTACCATACAGTTTCTTATATCGTTCTCAGTCGCAATATACCTATGCGCACAAGCACTAATTAATTACAATAACAAGTTAATCACCAATCATATAACTTTATTCGCACACTTTCTCTTTGTTCAAAACTTTTTACCCCAGCTATAGCTATAGCATATACCCACACTACTTCTAAGGCTATTCTTTTTCATCTATTCCAGCACAACTAAGTCATCCTCACTTCACCTTCACATCCTACGGTCATTGCTTGCTCCCGCCGCCGCTGCACGTGCATGCTACTGGTCACACACCGAGTGACGGCCTGCGCTGAGCTAACGCTGTTCTGCATTGTGCTGACGCGAAGGCTTGGTGAATGCACCGGAGTAGCTGGGACACCGAAAGGAGGAGCGTATCGTATGCTTTTATTACCTTTATAAAGTAAAGTAAATATTTTGTGCAAAGTTTATGCAAGTTTCTACTTCTAACAATTATATATCATATCATTAGACAAAATGGCATACGAGGAAAGCTTGAAAGACTTATCCGCCAAACGCAGCTCCATTAAAGGACGCATAACAAAATTTAAAAATTATTTAGAGTCACTTGAAGCATTACATGATATCCCCCAACTCGAACTAAGGAAACTTGGATTAAAATTGCCAAAATATGAGGAATTACTTAACGACTTCGACCAGTTGCAATCACAAATAGAAATCCTAAACATCGACAAATTAGAGACCGAGTTAACAATGAGAGAAACAATAGAACAAGATTTCTACCACTGCCTTTCTCTAGCCAAGGGCATCTTAGCCGGAAACGTAGAGGCAGTTCCAGCTCCTCAAGCGAACTCCTCTACGGCTTCATGTTCATGCCACAACGAGCATAATAACAATACTTCTCTTGGTTTTCGCTTACCAGAGATAAGAATACCAAACTTTGATGGCTCTTGCTATAAATGGTTAGAGTTCAAGGAGATTTTCACTTCATTGGTTCACGAAAACGATAAAATCAGGAACATACATAAGTTTCACTATTTAAGCTCATACCTACTGGGTGAGGCTGCTCGTGTCATCACCAACCTTGAGATCTCTGACCAAAACTATGGCGAGGCGTGGAAAATATTGTGCTATAGATATGATAACAAACGTCAATTAATTAGCAATCATATAAAATCTTTATTAAAAATCGATACAGTGCGTGAGACGGAGAAGTCGCTTCGTTTCATCATAGATCACATTACAAAAAACCTACGTGCACTAAGTAGCTTAGGGTTACCTACGGATAAATGGGATGTTTTAATTATTCACATCATTTCAGGTAAGTTAGACCCGAACACTTACCTTAAATGGGAAGAACAAAGGAGTTTCTTGCCCGACATACCAAAGCTAGAACATTTCTTTTCCTTTTTGAAAAACCGTGCTGATATATTAGAAATGTCTGGTCACCGGTCTAAACCTGAACAGCCTAGTAAACTAAAAATATTCCCGCCTAATGATAGGTTCCAAACAAAGGCTTTAGTCACGACTTCAGGTAAAAGTAATAATAATAATCACCAAAATAGGTACACTTTAGAGTGTCTTGAATGTAAGGCTGAGCACCATCTCTATCAGTGCGTCGTATTTAGAGATAAATCAGTTGAAGATAGAAATCGTTTTGTCAACAACAATAACCTTTGTACTAATTGTTTGCGATCAGGTCACATACTCGCTTCTATGCAGAGCCTATGACTCAGAGAGCGAGGAGGTGACCGAGTCGTTGGCGTTTTCCGCTGTCGCTGCTTCTACAGCAGTGCTGTTATGTACGGCCTTGGTACAGGTATCGAATCCACTTACTAACGAAACTGTCACCGTACGGGCGCTATTGGACAGTGGTAGCCAGTCCACATTCATTACCAAGTCTGTCAAACACAAACTTAATTTACAATGCGCACCTACTAATACCGAAGTTCTAGGGATAGGTAACACTCCAGTAAAATCCAACATAGAAAGATGTACACTTCAAGTACCTTCTAACGACGAATCGTTCAGTCACTATGGGTTGTCTTGTCTTGCCTACTATCTCCTCAGGCAATGTACCTAGGTCGGTACTTGACATTCGACATATAAATTTAAATAACTTTGAGTTAGCGGATCCTAACTTCAACGAACCATCACCCATCGACATGCTCATCGGAGCAGATCTATTTTGGGACCTAATCGGTTCAGAACAGCATCCGCTAGGCAATAATAAACCAATCCTGCGCAGCTCTAAACTAGGCTGGCTGGTCGCAGGTCCTATAGACGTGCCTAAACAACCAAATTCTTCTCAAAAAAGTTAAATGTAACCTATTGTCATACAAACATGAACCTAATATATTTGATAGTCAACAAACAACAGCTTTTAAACTAGAATCTTTGCCTCATCAAAAAGCTATCTCACAGAAGAAGCGTGAGCAGCACTTCCTAGCTAACACAACCCGCACTTCAAGCGAGGACTTCTGTGTTGCTTCTACCTCTTCGCGAGGACATTCAACTGTTAGGAGATACCTATAATATAACCAAACGTCTCCTAACCCTTAAAGCTTGTTTCAGGAAAATTCCTGAAATAAAAGCAACCTACACCGACCTCATACATGAGTATGAGGCTTTCGGTCATCTAACTAGCGCTGAAATAACAGCCCCCTACACCGACCTCATACATGAGTATGAGGCTTTCGGTCATCTAACTAGCTTAGGTTTAGGTAAGCCTATAACTAAAATCGTATATTATTTACCTCACCATCCCGTTAGTAAGGATACTAGTGAGTCAACCAAGAAGCACGTCGTCTTTGAGGCGTGCGCCAATTCCTACCCGTCTGGTGTATCTGGAAACGATCTACAAGTGGTCGGGCCCACTATTCAGGACCCTCTATTCATCATTTTAGTTTGTTTTCGTCAATATAGGTATGCCATTACCGGGGACATCAAAAAATTATTTATTAAAATATATTATTTATTTATTTTTTATAATATGCTAGTCATGAAGGAGTATCAAACTCTCCAGCGTTTTCTCGCGTTCAAGGCAGGGCCGATCTTTCCTATCAGAATCCGAGTCGCACTGGCCTAACTGAGTATCCACTCACAGTCGACCTACCGGATATGATAGCCTGTCCTGCTATCTTGGGGGAGGTTGCACCTAAGTGCAGTACGTTCATAATAATAGAAAACTACTCTTCGTTAACATTTGTACAGAATGTAGTAGCTAGAATATTGCGATTTATATACAACTCTAGGAAACTAACCAGTAAAACTATGGGCCACCACACAGTTGATGAAACAAATCATGCGATGACTGTGTTAGTTAAAATTTCTCAACTTAAATCATTCCACGAAGAGATAGGTAGACTAATTAAAAATAAATTATTAAAAACCCAAGCATCACTAATCTCTCTTAACCCATTTTTGATCAAAGATCTCAAGGGGACGAAAATGTAAAATAACAAAATGTTATTTATGTATTCTAATTTGTTTTCATTATAAACGCGTTAAACTTAAAATCTTTAGTGACCTCTCTAAAGAGGCTTTCATACTTAACTTAAAAATATTTATTTCTCGAAGAGATAAACCTAAAATAATTTACTCTGACAATGGTAGAAATTTTGTTAAACTTTGTTGTTGAAATCTTTTAAAATCTAATTGTGATTCCTTTATTGAGTTTGCAACTGGTCAGGGCATTGAATTTCACTTCTCACCAGCATACGCTCCTCACTTTGTTGGCCTACGGGGGGCGGGAGTCAAGTCGGCAAAGGGATTGATGGTTATATTCCTTAAAAATACCCATTTTCATTTCAAGAAACTTATGTCACTATTTACCCAGATAGAAGTAATCCTAAACAACCGTCCCTTATGTCCCTTAAGTCCTTCTCCAAATCATTTATCTCCGCTCACCCTGGCTCACTTTTTGATTGGCAGACCGCTTACGTTGCTACCTTCACCATCATTGTTGGCAGAGAACACAAGTCACCTCACCCGCCATCAGCACCTGGAGCAATGAGACAGCACTACCGGCAGCGCTGGAGCAGAGTATACGTCGCCGAAGTACAACAACGGACAAAATGGCGTGCTCAGTCTGCACCGCTGAAGCTGAACGATCTCGTGCTGATCAAGGACGATACAGCCCACCTCTCTCTTGGCGGCTTGGTAGAATTGCCAAGCTATTCTACGGGTCAGACAACCTACCACGTGTCGCGGACGTCGATACGCCTAGAGGCCCCGTGCGGCGGGCCCTAAACCGCCTATGCCTGCTTCCTGTGGATGAAGAACTTTGAAAGCCCAGAAGCCTTTCAACCCCGGGAAGATGTTCGCGCCATTTAACCTAAATGTCACTGTCAGACAGGAAATGTCGCGAACCGAGTGACAACTGTCACTTTAGGTGACAGCCGGTGAAACTGTCACTGCATTCATTCTCTTCTATCCGAGTCTCTCGACTGAGAACACCCAAAAACTTGTAATTTCAAAGTAACCAAGAATAAACCTGTAAAATTAACCAAACTCTATTATTTTGTGCCCAATCCCGCACAACCCACCCCATGTGACATAATTTGGCACTGATTTAACCTCATTCAATTTTAATCTTATAACACTTAGGTCACATTTTATTTCCAATGCAAAGTGATCCGACCATGAAAAACTATAATTTACCTTAATGTCAGTAATTGACTTCCTGGCAGCCTCAGTCGTTACAACATGGTCTAACCACGAAGAAGAACCATGCGCATCACTAATAAAAGTGTATGTTCCCGACGACACCCCCAGGAAGTCAATGTCCGCACAAGTCCATTTCACTTCACGACAAAAATGTATCAGCTCCCTACCAAAAGGCGCTCCCGGATCCGCATTAAAGTCACCTAATATATACACTGAGTCTACGTTACTGTTTTCCACAATGGCACTAATTTCACTCAAACAGCCTATAAATTCCGCTACGTTCTCAGGTTTATCCGAACTGTCCGTAGGCATGTAAACCGAGAACATTAAGAACTGGCGGTTTTCGAGTACCACTTTGATAGCTGTAATACGCACACTCACACACTGCACAATAGATACGGAACGAAACACATTCTTGCGCCACAGTATAGCAAGGCCGCCGTAGGGCCTGCCCCGCAGCATGCCCGCCGATGTGTCCACAGCAGAGTTCCCGGTGTAGCCGAAGTCAGGATCAATTGTTCCCAGGAAAGCGACGTCGTGTGGTAAGAGCCAGGTCTCCTGTAAGGCTACTATGTCAGCTGTTCGACAGAGCGACCTTACAAAATCTATGTTAGTTTTTTTTTTTTTTTTTATACCACTGAGATGGCAGACAAGCATGCGGCCCACCTGATGTTAAGTGGCTACCGCAGCCTATGGACGCCTGTAACATCAGAGCTGTTACCTGCGCGCTGCCGACCCCGTAAATGCTTCAGAATACCCTTTTTGAAAAGACCCATACTATAGTCTTTCGGAAAAACCGCGGTAGGGAGATCATTCCACAACCTGAGTGTTCGTGGTATGAAATTTCTTTCAAACCTAACGGTCCGCGAACTAAACGGTTTCAAGGTATGTGGATGAAACCCTTCCCGACGGCGAGTGGTGCGGTTGAGGAAGGTTAACATTTTTACAATTATAACTTATAAAAGTTGCACTATTTTTATCATTTTTTATGTTGTAATCCATTAAACATAGGGTTTTTAAAATCAATAAAACGCCTAAACGTTACACCCACAGGCCATAAGCTGTTTAGAGTGAGGTACCATCATTTTATAGGCATTGTATCTCTTCTGTAGGTACCCTACTATTAATTTTCTGCAACGATACTTTTGTTTGAGTTCTTGTAAATATGTAATCAGCAATATCATTTACTGTTGTTGTGCTGTCTACGTTATTTATAAACAAAGGTACTTTAATTTCGGCTGCCTTAAACTTATCATTTGGGTTCACTTTCGCATTTCCCTCCACTGTGACAAAGCGATTTTTATGCCTCTTACGCTGAGCCAAAATCCATCCTTCATCGGGTTTTTCTATCTTCCATTGACTCGCCTCACCAACAGTACTCGCAAAAGTGTTTGATGGCGGCGCTGGCGTAGACGCAGGCGGTTGAGTCAAATGAGATTGATTATTTACCGTGCTCGCTGGTATTTCATTCATATTTAGCGGCACCACGGTTGAAGACGGGGTTTTGCATATTATATCCGTGCAACTAACATCGCACCTGACACTGGTATTTTGCATTGGTCGATACTGGTCATCATTAACCCGCTGTTTACACGACGACGCTTTATTCGAATGCACCGACCGGTTATCGCCCGGTGACGTCATCTCAGCTGATTGACTGCGCTCCAAAATATGTTGTAGGCCAGACGGCCCACTGTCCATAAAGTAACTATTTGACAAAACACCACCTCCGCGGTTTTTATTTACGTAGCAATCATAGTTATTGACAATAGATGTTTGTTTTAAGTTATTAAGATCATTTTTAACCTCTTCAAACTTCTCAACAGATACATACGTTTCTTTTATTGTTTTTAACTCGTTCTGGAGTAAAAGAATATCATTGAGTATTCTCGTTGGATCCAAATGGTCCCACAGAATAGGTGGCAGTTTCTGAAGCAATCTTGCAACAAAGATTGGAGTTTCATTCGGATCCGTTTCCTTAAAAACACTTATTACATCGTAGAGGTCTCGTTGTGAACGCCCGTCCCGTTTACGTGAAATTTTTCGCTTTGTTGTTCTCAGAGAATCAAACAACAAGTTTTTTGCTTCTTCAATTTCTTCAGCCGTGAACGACGACACACAAATTTGAACAATGGATTCCTCACTCATCACATCTATTTTGTTTTGTATAAAAGACAAAACTTCACAAATCACAATGTTGCAATTATTGCACTTTACTACTTTGGACGTCATTGTAAACAGATGAGTCACACTATCGTACGTACGTTCGCGTTAGCGCTCGAACGCAGACTCGACTTGACGAGATTATGTTATAGAACAAATATTTCAATCTAATAGATAAGAACAGGTGCTAATAATGTAGTCGAGCTAATCACTGCTCGTTACAAGCGAGGTAGCAATATTACATTAAACTGAGTGCGAGCAGGACATGTATACTTTCTTTTGTTCAGTCATTTCTAAGTGATACCACAAGTGCAGGGTTATTTATAAACGTAAACTTATTAGATTGTATTTTGTGTTACATATTTGTTTTACGAAATATTTAAGTTTTATTTTATTACATAAGGATAATTAGGAGTAGGAATATAATCAAAAGTTCTGCAAGAAGATCGTAGTAGTATATTAAATTAATAGTTTATATATTGATATTTTATATTTTTGTCGGTTAAATTGGAAAAAGTTTTTTTTGTTACTTTTTCCATTCAATATAATAATTTGTCCCTTTTTCGCAGTATCTATTTATTTTATTATTTATCCACGGTTCTTTATTTCGCTTGCTTATTATATAGGTAGACTGTGTGTAGCAATTATCAAAGTTAGTTTTATGGAATTATATATTTCAAATAGGGCAATGCATATTTTCTACTTTATTCCATTCAATAAAATTTAGGGCATATACTTATTATATTATCATCAAATTAGCAACTTACGTCACGTTTGTAAATAAACCGGCATAGTGTAACCTGTTTCGAGTCCTGCGCTTAGCACGATCATGCGATGGTCTGCCATTACAATATTACCGTGCCGAGCGCTGCCGAGTAAAGGTCTAACGAACGCGATCTAGCAAAAATGTGATCAATTATGCAACTGCGTGTAACAATATCATCTCTAACTTCTAGTAAAGTCTGATATTGCGTTCGTTAGGCCAAACTCGGCTAAGCTACATATTTATAAACTACGTATGTTATCTTGAGACATTTATGTCCCCTAGTAGGTAAGTATAAATCTAAGTTCTTAAAGACATCTCTGCAAAGTAAGTGTTAAGTTCGGTAATAAACAAGTGTTTACTTTCGTTAGGTGGTCTGTATAATGCGCAGATGTGTGATGTGTAACCGTGAGTAGTCGTGATTAGTGCGTTTTTAACAATAAAAATAAAAACGGTACCTATAGGAAATAATAGATATAGGAAATAAAAACGTTATAACTCGAGCAATCAAAAATTTCTGTGATTTCCGATGAAGGGCCGGTAATAGCTGGTTTCTATTATCGCCGTTTATTCTTTCCTGCTGCTATTTTTTCCACATCGGCCAGGCTTCTGATGACTACCGGCTTATCGCTATCAGTTTCGCGTACAAGTATTTTGCAGTCTTGGAACCATATGTATTTGTGGGTGTCTTTGAGTTGTAGCTTAGCTTGCCAGAGTAGGGCTTTATTTGAGGCAGACAGGGCACGCCGAATCATTACCTTAGATTTTGTCATAGCATGGTCGGTGCAGGTAGTTATATCCTTGGTAAATATTGTTGACTTATCTCTTATTATTACAGAGTGACCTTAATCCAAGAAAATATGTTTCTATCTTATTTATCTAGTATTTTGATTGAAATATAAGATCTCCCTAGCTACCTTTGTCATAAACAAGGCTATAATTTACTAAATCTTTCCTACGTGCGACCTTCATAGAGCAAAATTGTGGCAATTTTCCTCCCAGTATCTTATCTATCACTATTGAGTAGCTACTTAATTTCCTATCATCAGCTATGCTGTATCTATAGGTAATTGGTAGTTTGAAGGCTTTTGGGGAACTATGATTCCTGTAATCTTTATTTATTTTCTTCGCAAGTGTGGCGAAAGAGCGAAAGAAAATAATCAGTTAGGATAAAAGGGTCGTCTTGATATTAGGTCTAACAGGGAACCTAAGCAGTTAAAAAAACTTGTCCGTAATATTTGTATCGTATCTAAAGCATAAATAAACATGATTTACTTATTTTATTAAACGATATCCAAATCTGTTAATAGTGAGATCTTACTGAGATCACCAACTCGCCTAGTAACAGTGGTAATTGTGCCATTTCTAATACTTTTGGGTACATTATTATTGACTATTTTATTTAGTCTATATACTATACTATTTTTATATATATAAGTATATAAGTAGGTACACCCCTGTCTTACTTAAATATCATCTCTTTACCATCCAAAGGTTTCCTGGAAGAGATCGCTCTTAAGCGATTAGGTACCATTGTACGTTTCTTTTCGTATTATAACTATGTGTTTCGTTTTTGGTGTACAATAAAGTGTGTTTGTTTTGTATACTGCTACTTATTGACTTGTCCAAGTGATTTTACTATAAAAACTGTCGTGGTTTGATAAATTCATATTGAGATAAACGGGCAATACAAGTGATCTTTAGGATTCTATGGAAATAAATGACATATATCTTTAATTCACAAAGGTTTAGAGACCTAGTTCCAATAATCCAACATTTTACTGTACACTATTTAATTGTTTAAATCATTTCTGTAAATCCTTTTATGTAAATAAAGATTTTTATAAGCTGCGCACTTAAAGAATTGATCTATAAATGGCGTCCGCTCGCATGCGTTCTCGCTCACTCTCTATCGCTGTCTATACTTTTATCCTTGTTTCGCCAATCGTACCATACGTACCCATATGCTGAGTAAGGACCGACAAACATACATAAAGTAATTACGTAGGATCTTTGATAAATTAGTTTGTGTTTAGTTATAAGAATATGTATGTTTTTGTTGCAAATAAATTTATTTTCTTTCTTTCTTCTTTCTTTCTTTACCCGCCGCCATTTTCAAATCAATTTTCTATCTGCGCGGGTTATATTATTTTTTGTTATTCATTGGCGTTTGTCGTTTCCAGGGTTACCGCTGCTCGTGCAGCGTTCCATCGCGCGTCAGATCCAGCTGGTGGATATAATCGGCAAGGGCCGCTTCGGCGAGGTGTGGCGCGGACGCTGGCGCGGCGAGAACGTGGCCGTCAAGATATTCTCGTCGCGCGAGGAGTGCTCGTGGTTCCGAGAGGCGGAGATATACCAGACAGTGATGCTGCGCCATGAGAATATACTCGGTTTTATCGCCGCGGATAATAAAGGTCGGTGGAGATACATAAATAAATATTGCGGGACAGTTCGCACAGCGACATATAGCCCCGTGATAAGCTCTAAGCTTGTGTTACGGGTGCTAGATTTCTGATATTCTTAATAGAATATACATACAAAGATACCTAGTTATTTTATTATAGATTCATAACACCCAGACACCCGGAACAAATATTTGCAGATCATACGAATTATTGTTCCGATTTATTAACTAAGTAAATCTAAATTTATTATATAACGATCACCAACAGTATCTATTTACAATCTGTATCTTATAGGGCTAGTTCTAACACATAAACCAATACACAACTGTCACAACTTGAAATAAAGTAGAATAAACTTAAATGTAACATTTTTTTTCCCATAGACAACGGCACCTGGACGCAGCTGTGGCTGGTCACAGACTATCACGAGAACGGCTCTCTGTTCGACTTCCTCACGGCGCGGACCATAGACTCTAACACGCTCATCAAGATGGCGCTGTCGGTTGCGACGGGGCTGGCGCATCTGCATATGGATATCGTCGGTACCAAGGGTAAGACTATTCTATACTTAAATCTCTAAAATACCTCTTACCGGAGATATAACAGTAAAAAATGATGTGGTTTTGGTGATCACAGTTTTTGGTATGGAGAAGTTCTAGGAGTTCTTTGTTTCCTTTGTCGATATGACAATTTTTTTATGGTACCCGGATGAAGATCTGTTCTTGTCCGTAGAAAACAATATCAACATTTTTACATCATACTCTGAAAGTATAGTTACAAGCGCCATCTGGTGAAGATGACGCTTTTATTGTTTACTGCTTGTATGTAACAGTGCTGAAATATTGGGAAAAAGAAAACATTTGAATCAGGGTATGTTACCTGTTTCATATCCTAATATTGTTAAAAAACATGATAGTTAAAATAATTCTAATACATTTTATCACTATTAGATTCAGATAACTACACAAAAGGTTTAATTGTGAAAGTTATGTCAAAAGGTAATTTAAAGTAAGTTATGTCAATAGTTTAATAAATTCACATGCAAACAATAGTTAAACCATTAAACATTAGGAAATGCTAAAAATTTAATTTCACTATAAAAGGTATTGTCAAAAACCATGCCTCCAGTTTGCAATGTAATCCTTTATTATAGTAATATTCCATGCAAAAGTCCTCCTAAGTTAAAGTCCTTGAGAATTATCTCAGTAGTGTAGGAAACTGACCTTGTCTTATTCACCTGATCTCATTCGCTTCGAGATTTGGGATTCCGTCTGTTAACAGTCGGAAACTGTTAATTTGTAAATTAGTCTGGGATTTACAGGGCGGTGACTTAAGTGTGGGCTCTGAGGTAACAAACAAAAGTGTTGGGTTATAGCATAGTGGCATAGACGAAACAAAGATATGCCTGCAGATCAAATACCAATATATGTCATATCAAAACTTGTAATGTTATTTGTTAGAATAATGACAGATATCAATTTATCAATCTTTATGGGGCAATAAAAATATTATCAACACAATTGCACAATGGCGATCACACAAGTAACAACTTTATAATTTTGAAAATTTATAAAACACTTGACACTGGCAAATTGTGCTTAATTTAGCGCAGGGACCATTATAATAAAATAACTAACTAACTAATTATCAACACTTAAGAAAGTTGTAATGAATAGGTAAATATTCCCATTTCTTCTCTACTCCTATACATTGCCAATATACCAATCACATCTGCCCCTCACCCCTCTTCTATCTTTTTCTCTGATATTCCTTCCAAACTTTATTTCCGAAGTGATCAGTAACAAGGGGTACATAAGTTTTTGCTCATAATATTAATTTTTATCAAAGCTCCTTATTAATTTTTTGTAATAAGGAGCTTTGATAATGTGATCCAACTCAGGCACCAATCTCTCACAATGTAGGCTAATTAATAAAAGACGTTTTATAAGATAAGCTTTACTTAAGTATCTGCCTTGTGAGAAAATAAATAATATTACAAATTAAGATTTCAAATAAGTTATACATCAACAGGAAAGCCAGCGATAGCCCATCGCGACCTGAAATCAAAGAACATTCTGGTAAAGAGTAATCTGTCGTGTGTGATCGGCGACCTCGGGCTCGCGGTGCGACACAACGTGTCCTGTGACTCGGTCGACGTGCCGTCCACTAACAGGGTCGGCACCAAGCGGTATATGGCACCTGAGGTATAACATATTTATCCTTACTAATATTATAAAGCTGAAGAGTTTGATTATTTGTTTGTTTGTTTGTTTAAACGCGCTAATGTCAGGAACCGCTGGTCCGATTTAAAAAATTATTTCAGTGTTGGATAGTCCATTTATCGAGAAAGGTTTAGGCTATATTTTATGAAAAAAAAGCAAGCGAAGCTGTTAGCGATCGGCTAGTTTATAATAAACTAGCTGCCCCCGCGAACTTCGTCTCGCCATTATACTTTTACAGAGTGCCCCCCTCTAATTTCTAAAATAAGAGGATGATAAGTCTAACAAAAATACATAATGTACATTAGCACAAAAACTACCAACGAAAATTGGTTTGAACGAAATCTATCTAATAGTTTTTTTATAATACGTCATAAACTTTTTCATATAAACAATTGCTGCGGAAGCCTACATGGGCGAGTCCGACTCGCACTTGGCCACTTTTTATTTACTATCATAAAAGTGAATCAATCTTAAACGATAGCCATATACCTACTTTCGGTTAAAGACTTTATTTTAGTAGGTACTGACGGAGTCCCCGTACAAAGCATGATACCTTACCGAACGGGCTGGTTTATTTCGGTACTTACATTTTTAAACTCTGATATCTTTCGAATGGAATGTCCGAATTGAATAATTTAAAAAGTTTTATAGAGATAATTATTATTATTATTATTATTTATTTAATTAATTAGCACGACATTATACACTATCACTTACGCTAATTAATCCGAAACAAAAACATAAAATAGAACAAATCACAACATTGATATTAGTATTTGTAAAAGAATAATAATTATAAATTGGAATTAAATACAGTAAAAATAATAATGAAATATTACATTATTAAATACAGTAAAAATAATAATAATGAAATATTCGTAATTACAATGTAATTTATTTTGATAATTTTTTATTTGAAAATACAAATATAGAGCTTTTCGTAGCGGCGGCATATAAATTAATTATATTGAAAATTAAAACACTTATTGTGACATAACTATAAAATAGTTTTTAGTTTGTGATCCGAACACACTGCACCCAATTTCACTACATGTTCGCACCATTATAAGAGATCTAAAACTTAAAGACACTACAGTTAACCTTTGCTGGGTTAAAGCCCATATAGGTATAGATGGTAATGAGAGGGCTGATTTTCTTGCTAAGCAAGCCTCTTTGTATAACCAGCAGACCTCAACTTACAACAGGTTTCCTTTATCCTATGCTAAGAGAGTGGTAAGGGCTAAAACTATTGAGTTGTGGCAGGAGAGATATTTATCTTCGTCTACTGGCAGTATCACAAAGTTGTTTTTTAATGATGTTGTTGTGGCCTATCGAATGCTTAGCAAATTCAGGATAGATAACTTGCTGACACAAATTTTAACAGGCCATGGAGGTTTCAGGTCTTATCTACACAGGTTTAAACTTAAAGGGAGTCCTTTATGTACTTGTGATTGTGACGAGCCCCAAACAGTTCAACATGTTCTTATTAATAATAATAATAATAATAAAGCCATTTATTTCCAAACTTATTTAACATTTCCATTTTAACTTATTCCTCTTAATCTTAACCTTGAGAGAGTAAATAGCATTAGAGATCTAGGAATTATGGAAGACAGTTCGCTCAATTTTCGAGATCACATCTCACAAATGTGCAAAAAAGCAAACAAAACTCTAGGCTTTATTATGAGAAGTTCATCCCAATTTAAGAATGTAGAGATTGCTATTCTGCTGTACAATGCCTTCGTGCGTAGCAAACTCGAATTTAGCTCAATTGCATGGGATCCACGAGAGGCCAAATACTCTATCATGATCGAGAGAGTACAGCGGAAATTTGCGAGATACATTTATAAACGTTTATATGGGTACTATCCGTTTCTTTATCCTTCTTTGTTTGTGTCTGGTATGGTTGGACTTGAAACTTTGCTGCTCAGACGTAAACTACATTTAGCTATGCATTACTATCTAATGTTGAGCAGCAGAGTGAATAATCCATCTATATTAGAAAAAGTGTCTCTATATGTCCCGAACAACTACCTGAGAGGAGTACGTCGCCGACGCCGGTTGTTCGACACTCTCTCGACCAGAACGCGCCACGCCAACAATGCACCGACGCAACGCGCACTTCTATTGTTGAATGCATTTTTAAATAATTATCAACAAATAGATATTTTTAACGATAATATCAATTTAGTACATAAATCGTTAACAGCTTATCTTAGTTTTAATTAATAATATTAGTATTAATTATATTTTGTCAAAATGTTGTGTTTTAGTTAGTGATGTATTTTTAATCTAAATTAACATGTATCCAGTATTAGTAGACTTGTATTCTTTTGTTGTTTATTTATTTTATTATGTTAGATCAGTTTTAGTTAGTCATAAGTTAGCATAAGGTAGTTATAATTGGTTTTATACTGTAAAATAACTATTTACTTTAATAAAAATATTCTATTCTATTCTATTCTATTAATTGTTTCTAGCATTTCATTTCATAATAAGTATATAATTGGTACATGTCATTTCTTAGATAATTATAATATGTCAAAGTTAATTAGTTAAATTTAAATAATAAGCACATAGTAATTTATAGTTTGGACGCCCATCTGAGGGCGAAGGCCTCCTCCAAAGCTTTGTCAGAATAGGTGTTAGTGGCTCTGCTAAAGCTTTTAGGATGTCATTTGTAATGTAGTCATCTCCAGGACTCTTCATCGATTTAAGTTTCATTATAGCATGTCTGATTTCTTTGTCTAATAGTGTGGGTATTGTTTCAGTAGTAGTGTCATTGGTGTTCGTCGTTTGTAGGCTGTGCTCTGTTGTACTGTAGAGTTCTTTGTAAAAAGTTGTGGATATTTCTAGTATGTTATTTCTATTTGTAGTTGAGCATCCGTTTTTATTTTTAAGTTTTTGTATCCAAGGTTTTTCCACGTTTATTCTTTTATTTCCCTTTTTCACAGATTGTCTTTTTTCTAATTCTTCTTCATATATTCGTGTTTTGTAATTTTCTTTGTCCTTTTTGATGTTCTTATTAGATGTTCTTATTAGCTGTCCTAAATTTAGTGTTTTGCGCTATAACACTGAGTGTTTATTGGACTCTTTAATCATAGAACAGAATTTTTGTGTTTTTATGGCTGATGATATACTTAGGGAAACGTTTTTAGTATTTGCAAGGAAGGTTCTTCGAAGAATTGGTCGAGAGAATGGCTCTGTTATTGAGCCTGGTTAGTTAGTTATGTATCCCAGCCAGTATGAGGAACGCTTACATTGCACTTATGCACCTGCATCGCAGACTGCGTAGGTGTAACATTCCGAGGCATAAGATGTTGTTTCGTCTAAAGATTTCTTGTAATAAAATTCAGTCTAACATCGACTCTTGAATTAATTGTCCGTCTTTTATTTTGGATTTAGTTTTTAAAAACATAATCCCCCTTCGTCGCGATTTGACTGGCGCAGCCGGTAGGATATCGGCGCGATATATCCTGTGCCTGTGAAGACCTCGTATCGGTCTGAGTACAAGGGTTCAGGTTTAAGATTCTTTATTCTCATTTAAGAATTACAATTCACTTATAAATGAGAACTTATAAACTAACATGCAATTAATTAAATTAATGTCGTAAAACAAACGTACTTTTACAAGGTTCTAGTTTTGTTGTTAATTGTAGGTACCTATTACAATATTACACAATCATAAAGCTAGAAAAATGAGGCATATGAAAACTAAAATCAACAACAATTTATTTACCTAGTGTAGGTGCAAAAATCTGTCAATGAGTGTAAATAGTCATCGAGTTTCTTAGCGCTGTCCTAGTTAGGTTGTATTGGTTTGAAGCGATAACATTTTTGGTTTAAAGCGATTAACTTATATAATTAAAAGACTATGACATATAAATACACCTAACTAAGAACATAAATAATATTACAGATATAGCTTATATTTATCTAAGACTTAATGTTTAAACTACAAGACTAAATCAAAAATAATATAACATCGCTTTGTAGCATCGCGTCGCGTAACCGTATTCTTCAATCACGTAAGGCATCGACTGTTCGAAACGGGTTTGATAACGAGTTGTTAAATTACACAGATTTAAAGTTTTAACTTTACTAGATGTGTCATATAAAATATTAATAAGTATAAAATATGTATATTTTTATGTTAAATTTTACTAAGAATGTTTTAGGAAGTATCCAGGAAATGGTTTTTGATTAGTTTTTTGAATTTGTAGGTCGATTTTGTCTCTTTTATCTGATTAGGTAATTCATCATACAATTTAGCACTGTTAAAAGTTATGTTATTTTTACCATAGTTAGTCCTTGGTTGACGTAGCATAATTTTGTTAGAACACCGTAATCTCTTTTTATATTCAGAAAACTCGCCTTTAGTTTTAAACGTGATATTAGTGTGCATTGTTTTTTGTAGAATTTTACGGATCAACAAACATGTATAGTATTTAAATGTAGTAGAAATATTCATTAGTTTAGTATTTTTATAAATTTTTAATGTTGAGGTTAGGTAATCATAATTAAATAATCTTTTTATAAGTTTGTTTTGTGCAATTTGCAGTGAATTTAGATTAGTTTTAGTTGCTGATCCCCAGATTTCTATTAGATAGTCAATGTGCGGTTTAATTAATGAGTTATATATGACATATTTAATATTATGAGGCAAACAGCGAACAATACCACGAAGAATACCATTTAAAGACGTGAGTTTTGATTTAATTTTTTCTATATGGGGTTTCCACGTGAGATGACTATCTAGAATAAGGCCTAAATACTTTTCATTACTGGATCTACTAATTATTTTATTGTCAATCATCGGAGGATTAAAAAATGGAATTATTTTATTTTTAGCAGAAAAAATAACATAATGGGTTTTTTCGACATTAAGGGTTAAAATATTTGATTTAAACCAATTGTTCAAAATGTCAAGATCATGTTGAGCATCTTGAACAATTGAATTTATATCATCACCGAAGTAAAATAAATTGGTATCATCAGCATAAAGAGATAGTTTACCTTTCAATTCAAGTCTACTTATGTCGTTTATGTAAATTAAAAATAAAAGTGGTCCTAGAATTGAACCTTGCGGAACGCCAAAAGTTACTGGTGCTTCAGAGCTTTGAAATTCACCAATCCTCACAACTTGGGTTCTGTCGGACAAATATGATACAAACATCTTGTGTGCGCTTCCAGAAATACCGAGGTTCGCGAGCGTTTTAACGTTAACCGATATCAAGAAAACCTAAATAAATTTGTCGCGCCACTTAGTGGAAATCTGTGGAAAATAAAGACGGCGATATTCAATATTGGAGGAAATGGGGAAAAGCGAACCGTGAGTAAACCTCTTCACTATCCTGCCTATCCCTGTTCTACTCCTTTAGCTATGTAATTAGATAAGTTAGTCACTGCTATACAAGCATCGATAGGTAATATAATTTCCTTACAACCACTATGGAAATTATATGAGTGGCTTAGATTAAGTTTTTAGATAAGTTAGTCACTGCTATACAAGCATCGATAGGTAATACAATTTCCTTACAACCTCTATGGAAATTGTATGAGTGGCTTAGATTAAGTTTTTAGATAAGTTAGTCACTGCTATACAAGCATCGATAGGTATTATAATTTCCTTACAAACTCTAGGGAAATTATATGAGTGACTTAGAATTAAGTGAATCAAATTGTTTATTTTTAAATTGAAATTATAAAGTAAATACATAAATACATTTTTATAAAATAAAAAAATTGTGAATAAAATAAATGAGTAAAGTAATGAATTGAATTTGTTGTAATTAAAATTAAATTAAATTTTGAAAAATGGAGTCTATTCGATTAATCCCCCGAGAGATTATCGAATTAATTCCAAAATTTGATGGGGATGAAAGGTTGCTTAATTTATTCATTGAAAAAAGTGAATATGTAATTAAAGCTTTTAGATCAGAGTATGTAGACACGGCTCAAGACATATATGTATTTCATGTTGTCACTAGCCGCCTGATAGGTAATGCCGCCTACCTTATTAGTGACAGTGAGAATATTACGACCTGGAATGAATTAAAACTGTTGTTATCTCGAAATTTCGGTGACCCGAGGTCAGAGGAGTTTATTGCTATAGAATTGGAAAATCTCAAAATTTTACATGGCGAATCTTATTTAATATTTTGCAATAGAATTAAAAAAGTTCGAAGCGCATTGTTTGCCAAATTAAATTTAATCAAAGATAAGGCTCTTAAAGAAGCAAAAATGACAATTTACAATCATATAGCGTTAAATGTGTTTCTCTATAATTTACCAGAGAATATACTCCGCGTAGTGAGACTTAACAGATGTAATGTATTGGAGGATGCGTTAACGATAGTTATGGAAGAAGTTAACTTCTTGAACCAATATAACTCACGTAACAAGAATCACGCGTTCTTATCTCAACAGTATTCTACACAACTAAAGCCAACGCAATCCAATCCATTGGTAACAAATTTTAAGTCGGCTTTCCTGGCAAATAGTTTTGACCCTAATTTAAATACGGCCATCCTGAAAAATAAATTTGACCCTAATTTTAACACGGCCATCCTGACAAATAAACTTGACCCCAAGTTTACAAGTCAAAATCAAGGCTTTAGATTTGGTAACCAAACCCAAGGTTTTACACCACAAAATCAAAGTTTTAAATTTGGGATTCCCCAAGCTCAAGAATTTAGACCTTCCGTGCCAAATAAGTCAGAATTTAAATTCGGTATAAATCCAGTAGTACCAACCAACAACCAATTCCGATTTGATATTTCGCCAAACCAAAACCAGCGGAATACACACGTCTACGACAACGACGTATCTATGCGTACTGCCCCGCCCAAAAACGGTTTTGTAGCTCCGCGCACAAATAACTTATTCTATCCTAATGTGCTGACAGATTACCCGGAAGATGCGGAAAATTATTATTATGACACGGATAAAGACCTCGATAAGAAACCGCTACACACAGTGCACGTTAAACCACAGTCAGAAGTGAAAATTCCTGTTGATCTTTGTAATAGTGCAGCTATAACCGACCAAATTGATCTTGGTAAAGTTGATAGAGCTCTAGCTGCAACTGTTAATTGTGAGATAGGTTACGCTCCGACTGTTTTTCAAAATGACTCCGTTGAGGCTAAAATTAACAAACCCTTTGATATGACTAAACAAAAGATTAAAAATGAGAAGCTAAATTCAAACGCAAACGTGCTTTCGCGAATAATGATTACCGCTCTAGGTAAAGGTGATATCATTGAAAACCAATCGCCGGCGGCCAATGTAGGTGACTCTGTTAATGACGACCTTGACAGTCATATTCAGGATCTTACAAATGTTTTACTACCACAAAAGGGTCCTGAAGAAATTGTGCACTCAATTGGTGACGTTCGTCATTCTGAAACTTTGTCCCACGCATCTGAAACAACCCGTAGAGCAGAAAGACCTAAGTACCTATACAAATATTTCACTAATAAAATGGGGAACAGGAAAGGGAACATTCAAAATGATAGAGGAGAGACTAAATTTGACTTACGGGATGATGAAAACATCTTTATCGAAGGTAGAGAGCGTAGTGGTAAAGATAAGCCTAGGTTTGAAAAAGCGAATGTTAAAGGAAAGATAGATAAGAACTTTAAAGATGTGCGTCGTCCTCCAAAGATTCGTCCTGCTGCTGACCCAAGCAGTATTGACCCTGGCTCTTCAGCTCCAGCGGCTTAACCCCGATAAGAGAAGGAACCGCCCTTATGTCTTATGACAGTTGGCTGGTTATTAGGATGTTAAACTTAGATTTAGGTTTAAACATGCATCGCGTTTTGGCCTTTTGGCTAAGATCAAAGTGTAGGTTTAAACATGATTAGATATACAGGCAACTTACTTTAATTACTGCTCTCCTGTTGTCCAAGCTCTTAAGAGTTTGGTATCCTCAGGAAGTGAGATAGAATTATATTCCTTTTATATTTTTTATGCTTAATTTCTTAAGTTTTATTTTTTTTTATTAATTTAGATTTTTTGATTCAACATAAGTACATATTATGCGTTATTTTACCTAAAATTATCCTATTCAATCATGAGTTTCTTGACATTAACATGTACTCAATTAAGTTAAACAGCCATACAATATAAATTGGACTATCTTATTACTTACTAAATTAGTACTTTCTATTTTATTACTAAATCAGTTTTTATACTCTTAATTTTTTTTATTATTAGATTTTTTTTATATTTATATAAAATTCCATTTCAGTTTTATTTCTCATTTCTAAAAGTATTTTATTTAAAATGTTATAGATATACACATAAGGCTTTTTCTTATTTTAGATAGTCTTGTTAAATGAGCTATAACATTTTCGTTATGTCTAGTTTTATCATATTGAATTTTTATTATAATCTAGAAGCTTTTATATAATTTTCTCTTATACAATTGGTTAATACTTGTTTACATGTCATACTCATAAAATTTAACTCTGAAACCTTCTCTACAAGTAGTCACTCTTAATTAAACCTGCTATATATTGTGGAGTTCTTCGTGATTCTGCTGCTTTAGTTTATTAGTATTTCCTAGTAGAGCTTCAAAGTTTTTGACTTACTCTTTCATTACATTTATTCTTCAAAATAAAACCAATATACATATATGTATAATAAAATTAAAATATATTTAAAATAAAATTAAAATTAATTAAGTTTAGAAAAATAATATAAAATTTTAAAAAACTTATTAAAACAAAACTAATTATTACAAAATAAATAAAATAAAACGGATTATGTTCTCGGTATTATATTTGATAAATTTTCACAAAAATCCATTTAATTAAGTTTCTTTAATTTACTCTTGCATGTAACATTATATTATATTTACATTACCTATTTATATATAACAGTTTGGATAACAATGATGCAATTAAATATGACAATTATTAAAAGTTTTGAATTCTCGCCACCATTCTATGGAAATTTAAACAACTCTTATTACCGAAATGATTAAATTATTAACGAACTCTACTGTAAGAGTAACAATCTCGCACAATTTAACAATTCATTTTATAAAGTTAACAAAAAAACTCAAGTTTACAAAATCTCAATTATTTACAAATTATTTTAACATAAATTTCAAATCATTTGTCCTAAATTGAACGAGATTGAAAAGCTAAGATAAGATTTTAGTAAATTAGGAATATTGCACCAATATGTTATTAATTCTAATGAACCTGTCAAAATTTTAAAAATTGACTGCATAAGACAATGAAATTGTTATCAAAATTCAAAAAACTGTGAGACATTGAAATCGTATTTTAAGAATATTAAGATAATTTTTGTTTTATAAATTAGTTAAGGAAATTACTTACTTTAATTATAAAATTGTTCCCTTGCCCATCACCTAACCTTAAACCAACCTTACCCTTATTATTATTACCTAAATACCTTACACCTTATAGTGAAAGAGTTGAAAGCCATCTCGCTGAATTCTCCTTGTCGGCCCATTGATGATAAAACTTACCTTTACGAGTATGTTGAAGCGCAGATCTTTGTACCAGCTAAAGACACCTGCATCCTTGCCCTGATGAGGTAATCGAATAACGTATGGAACGAAAGGTAAACAGATTTCCCTAAAACTCGAGGATGTAGAGATAGAAGCAGTCCAGAGAAGCCGTTGGATAACTTACTCTAAATCAGGCGCCGACATTACAGTGCAGAGTTACAGAATATGTGCTAATGAAACTATACATAACACCCTTATTGGCATTTACTGATTTGATATCATCATCATCATTTGCATATCATCGCATTTGAAAGGAATAAGATTTGGAAGGATTTATTGGAGAAAACCTCACTTATTAGAACCTGCTATTTACATCATATCCTGAAAATCGGAAGCTGTTAACGCCGAAAACAGTGAAACCAGTGAAATTCAGTGGAATTGAGTTAACAAATTCATAAGTTTTATCATATGCGTTAGAAAAAAGTGAAATTCAAAGTGATAATAAAGTGAACACAGAGAGTGTTAGGGTTGGAACAATTGTCTTATATATAGTTTTAGTTATAGGTTTTGTGTCTTTTTCATTATATAAAAATGTTTTTCTTTGTGTAAAATCTTCTCGGCTTGAAATCTTCCTCCGAAAAATTGTTCTTCGGATGATTTCAAACTAAAGGAGGGAGGAGTTATGTATCCCAGCCAGTATGAGGAACGCTTACATTGCACTTATGCACCTGCATCGCAGACTGCGTAGGTGTAACATTCCGAGGCATAAGATGTTGTTTCGTCTAAAGATTTCTTGTAATAAAATTCAGTCTAACATCGACTCTTGAATTAATTGTCCGTCTTTTATTTTGGATTTAGTTTTTAAAAACATAATCCCCCTTCGTCGCGATTTGACTAGTTAGCTATTGGTTTGTATTATTTTCTGTTTGTTGTTTACATTAAATTTTTCTTCTTCTTCTTTTGTAACCTAAACTAAACTTTCCTCAAATTTTTGTTTAGTTGTTAGATACTTTAATTTTCTCAAAATTTATGTTTATTATTTTATTGTTCTGTATTTTATATTTGTTTTGTTATTTTTATTATAGGGAAATTATAATTAAATATTATGTTAGGATTTTTTGTAATATTTATTGTTGACTGTTATTAATTTTGATTTCATAAATTTATATTATTTTATTTGATTAATTTAATGATTTAATTTAATTTAATGCTTACATTAATTTTGCAGCAAAATTTTTGTTTAAGCATAATTTCGAATTTATTTAATTTTCTGATTGCTATGTATTGTTGTTGTAGGGATGCGTGAGGGTATCGGCGTAGAAATAAAAGATATTTTTCCACTCACTGTAATTTATTCACGTCCACTACAGTTAGATATGAAGGAGCGGAAGGTAGGTACATATAGTTCCGTGTTCACGGATAGAAGATAAAAGTCACAGCACAATAGAGTTAAAGTATAGTAGATTGAAAGTTACAAACGGCACAAACACAAACGTAAATAGACAGAGAACAAGTTTGGACGGCACGTATAACGTATAGACAATGAAAAGTTCACGAACGGGTTACACGGTTACAGGTAGTGCGCACGGTAGGAGTATTCCAGAACGACTGGCGACTCGGAAAGAATAGAATAATTACGTACATACAAATAATAGCAGAAATGAGGGTATTACTAAATATGTGTCATAAGAGGTGTAAGGTAAGGACAGAGTGGGAAGTATGAACGGTAAGTGAGTGTGAACGGATAATGTATGGAAGTATGAACGTAAGTATGAACATGTATAAATATAATATGTATTGAATATAGTAAATAGACATTAAATATAAATACGAGAATACATAAATAAATACATTATGTAAATAAATAACATGTTCACATAAATACAAAATACATAAGTGGGGAAGATCCCCACATCACTCCCTTCCGAAGACCGTTACTACGGGCGAAAGAAATCCGGGAAGCGGACTCTTCTGCCCGAGCGCGTGGTACGTTCGGGGAGAGAAGTGATGGGATCCGGGATAGGATCTGGACCGGGAATTGGCTCGGAATTCGGGATAGGATCAGGAGTCGCAGAGTTAGACAGAATAAAAGCTGGTTTGAGGCGGTCTATGGACACATTCACCGCTTTGCCTTTACACCAAATTTTGAAAACTTTGTCTCCTCGCTGAATGACTTCGTGTGGGCCGGTGTATGCTGGCTGAAACGTTCCTCGCTGCATTTCTTCTCGTAGGAAGACGTGCGATGATGCAGCGAGGTCTTTATACACGAAAGATTTGTTATCCCTGTGACGAGACGCGGGTGCGGGCCGTATGTTTTTGGCGATTCTGCGCAGTCTGGCGGTGTAGTCAGTCATGTCGGTCGTACCGGTGATGGCGTTATGAAAGAATTCACCAGGGAGCCGCAAGGGCTCTCCATACACCAGTTCGGCCGACGATGACTTCAGGTCTTCCTTGACTGCGCTTCGTATGCCTAATAAAACTAGAGGTAGAGCTTCCGTCCAGTTGCCGTCAGCATGACATGTTATTGCAGTCTTCAGCTGACGGTGGAATCTTTCCACGAGGCCATTGGAAGCAGGATGATATGCCGTCGTCTTGCGGTGCCTGAAACCGGCTAATTTGGCCAGGAATCCGAATAGTTCGGATTCGAACTGTCGTCCGCGGTCGGTAACGATATCAACCGGGCAACCGAATCGTGCGATCCACCCGGAGAGAAGAGCCTTGGCCACTGTTTCCGCTGTAATGTCCGCTATTGGTACCGCCTCTGGCCACCTGGTAAAGCGGTCTACGGCGGTCAGACAATAACGGAAGCCGTTGGAAATCGGCATAGGACCAATAAGGTCGATATGGATGAAGGCGAATCGAGCTTTCGGTAAGTCGAAAGAGCCTAGAGGTGCAGAGACGTGACGGTTGACCTTGGAGCGCTGGCAATCCAAACACGATCGTGACCAATCTCGACAGTCTCTCCTCATTCCTGGCCAAACGTAACGTTGTGCTATAAGTTTAGCAGTAGCGTTTGCGCCAGGGTGACTCAAGCAGTGGAGGCTGTCGAAGACTTGCTTTCGCAATGGTTTGGTAACGAAAGGTCTTGGAGTGCCAGTGCTCGTGTCACAGTAGATGTCTACCTTACTACCCGAGTCTCTTATCTTCTCTAAGCGTAGTGACGTTGACTCGTCATAGAGAAAGGAAGATAACTCGGCGTCAGCTGCTTGGGATTTCGCTAGGACTTCCAGGTCGACTGGACTTTGGAGCTCGTCAATTCGCGACAGTGTATCGGCAACGACATTATCCGAACCGGATATATGCCGAATGTCACTGGTGAATTGCGAGATGAAGTCCAGATGCCTGTATTGTCGCGGCGAGCAAGTCTTCTTCCGTTCGCTGAAGGCGTGGCAGAGAGGTTTGTGGTCTGTATAGACCGTAAAGTCTCTTGCTTCCACCATATGCCGGAAGTACTTGATCCCCTCATAGATGGCGAGCAGCTCGCGGTCGTAAGGAGAGTATTTCTGCTGGGCCGGGCTGAGTTTTCGTGAGAAAAACGCCAACGGCTGCCATACTTCATCCTTACGCTGCTGCAGTACTGCTCCCATTGCCAAGTCACTAGCGTCAGTGACTAACGCTAGTTGAGCTTCGCAATCAGGATGGGAGAGAAGTGCAGCATTGCAGAGACTCTCTTTCGTCTCTTCGAAAGCTGCAAGGGATTCACCAACTAGGTTCACCGGATCCTTGGCCTTCACCGAGCCTGCGAGTAAGGCGTTTAGGGGCGCTTGAACTTTTGCAGCGTTTGGTATAAAACGCCTGTAAAAGTTCATCATGCCTAGAAAACGCCTTAATTCCCGAATGGTTGTCGGCGCAGGGAACTCTTTGATGGCTTGAACCTTGGCTTCCAACGGCTTTGTGCCAGCTGCGGAAATGTGGTATCCTAAAAAGTCTACCTCTTGGACGCCAAAAACACATTTTGTGGTGTTCACCACGATGCCGTACTTCTGCATTCGCTCGAACAGCTGCCGTAGATCACTTTCGTGCTCTTCTTCCGACTGGCTGAAGACTAAAAAGTCATCTAGGTAGCAATAACAGAAGTCTAGACCACGCGTTACCTCGTCAACGAACCGCTGGAACGTCTGGCCTGCGTTCCTGAGTCCAAAGCTCATAAAGGGGAACTCGTAGAGGCCAAACGGGGTCGTTATGGCGGCCTTAGGGATGTCCTCCTCGTACACCGGGATCTGGTTGTAGGACTTGACCAGATCAATCGTCGAGAAGACCTTGCAACCGGATATGCTGTGGGCGAAGTCGTGAATGTGCCTGATTGGATACCTGTCGGGGATAGTCCGGGAGTTGAGTAGTCTGTAGTCTCCACAGGGGCGCCAGCCATTATCTTTTTTAGGGGCTAAATGTAGGGGAGACGACCACGGACTCTCTGAAGGTCGTGCGGTACCGCTGCTAAGCATAAGGTCAAATTCCTGCCTCGCCAACTTCAGCTTATCCGGAGCTAACCTGCGAGGGGAACATGAAATAGGTGGACCGGGAATGGTGCGGATGTGGTGGACAGTGTTGTGCATGTGTGTGTGGGGAGCTGTGCCAGCTGGCTTAGTTATAAGAGAAAATAGAGCTAAGAGTTTATGAAAACGTGAGTCGCCGCCGGATGGAACCTTTACAGAAAATACATTTTCATTAGGAGCTTTATCAAAGTAAATGTCAGTAGATAATGACGTTAAGTTATCTATGATACGCCCTAAACGTTTGTTGCGGATGTCGACAACAAGGCCATAGTGGCTCATGAAGTCCACTCCAATTATAGCTTTAGTGACGTCCGCAACAATGAAGTTCCAGGGGAAATCGCGCCTAAGTCCTAAATCTAAGTTTAACGTGGTTAAGCCGTAGGTGTGGATGACGCTTCCGTTGGCAGCGGTCAGCTCGTATCCGGTCTTCACTCGACGTTCCTGCAGCGCCGAACGGGGGAAAACGCAGACGTCGCTTCCGGTGTCCACTAGAAAGCGGAGCTTCGATCGGCGGTCAGTCAAGAAGAGGCGACCAGGAGAAGTAGTGCAGTCATCTGTCGCCATTACTGACTGCATCTGGCGTTTCCCGACTTTTCGAAGTCGCAGGGCTTGACGCAGTGATCCGCCTTGCTGCCGTGCCGACTGTGGTACCAGCATATCGGAAATCGCTGGTAATTCGATTGCGATCGCGATCTGGATCTTCTGCGCTGGTTGTCGTTCTGTCGGTGGTTGGAACGGGAACGTTGTCCTGGCTGGGATTGTCGGTTGAGCTGCGTCGTGAGGTTCCTGAAGGCAGCCTTCAGCTCTGCGATGTCGTTCGCCATTGACTCGACGGATCCTGGAACGGGTGCTGCTGAAGTTGAAGCAACGTGTGGTGCGGGCGCGACGATGTCGTGGACGCGGTCCGCCAGGTCAGCGGAGGCCTCCAGCGAAGTGGCAGGTTGCGACGCTATAAGCGTCTGCAGATTGCTGGGGAGGCGGCTGCACCATATTATTATGCTGCGCAGGAAGTCGTCGGGTACTGTAGTTCCAGCGAGGCCTTGAAGATGCCGAAGAAACTGTGATGGCTTACGGTTTCCCAGCTCTTCGTGCATGAGAAGCTGCTGGATCTTGCGCTCCCGGGATGCAGACAGCCGCTTGATGAGCTCTTCCTTCAGCCTTTCAAATTTGTGTGTTGCAGGTGGGGCCGTTATTATATCTTTCACCTCTTTAGAGTATTGAGGGTCCAGATGTCCAGTCACGAAGTAGAATTTCGTGGTGTCGTCAGTAATGTTTGCTATCATAAACTGACCTTCTACCTGCGCGAACCACAACTCAGGTTCTTCTGGATAGAATGGCGGGATCTTGATCGGCATCCTATACATGTCATCACTCTGTGACATTTTTCGCTTGCGATCACACGACCTATAGGTAACGTTCTTACTCCGAGTAGTGCTAGCCGTGTCCGATGAGTCGCTCATTTAGTAATGATATTACTCTCTATGTATGAACAATTCACAATTCAATTCACAATCGAATAAGTAGTTCGATTGATTGTGATATGTGGGTAGGTACCTTCTTGGTATTCAAATGCGGGGTCACCAGTTGTAGGGATGCGTGAGGGTATCGGCGTAGAAATAAAAGATATTTTTCCACTCACTGTAATTTATTCACGTCCACTACAGTTAGATATGAAGGAGCGGAAGGTAGGTACATATAGTTCCGTGTTCACGGATAGAAGATAAAAGTCACAGCACAATAGAGTTAAAGTATAGTAGATTGAAAGTTACAAACGGCACAAACACAAACGTAAATAGACAGAGAACAAGTTTGGACGGCACGTATAACGTATAGACAATGAAAAGTTCACGAACGGGTTACACGGTTACAGGTAGTGCGCACGGTAGGAGTATTCCAGAACGACTGGCGACTCGGAAAGAATAGAATAATTACGTACATAAAAATAATAGCAGAAATGAGGGTATTACTAAATATGTGTCATAAGAGGTGTAAGGTAAGGACAGAGTGGGAAGTATGAACGGTAAGTGAGTGTGAACGGATAATGTATGGAAGTATGAACGTAAGTATGAACATGTATAAATATAATATGTATTGAATATAGTAAATAGACATTAAATATAAATACGAGAATACATAAATAAATACATTATGTAAATAAATAACATGTTCACATAAATACAAAATACATAAGTGGGGAAGATCCCCACAGTTGTTGTGTTGTGTTACCCTACTCTACTTCTTCTTCTTTTTTCCGTTCTTACAATAAAATTTAGGTGTTCTCTTTTTATTTTATGTACCTTTAGTTTATGTATTATATTGTATTGTATTGTATATAGAATTAAATGTTGTCGCAATTATAGCGACAGTTGATTTAGTTTAAGTAGTCATAGCCGACCACGGAGGAAAAACAAAGTGGAGTCGGCATATGCAAAGTTGCAAAGGGAGTTCATCGTGGCACTGACGTCATCATAGTAGGCGTGGCCTAGGTCAGTCTACTGTTGGCGTTCATCCTCTGCACATCCGGTGTCAACAGTGGAAATTGTAATGTTAAGACAGGGCCGTAATAAGAATCCAATTTCATAAATGGAAAGTTAGAACTATTAGAAAGAAAGAAAGAATTTATTTGTGTACAAATAACATCATAAAACAATATGCGTTAAACACAAGGGACACAAAACAGTTGCCAGCTCAGCTTCAAAGCTGTGGCAAAATTATATTGTCACAGCGCTGGTTTTTACATAATTCATAATCAATAAAGATAAATATTTCTTTATTCGTCATTCACATCCATACATCACCTGAAAATAATTTACTTGCATAAACATTTCTTCTTTAATAAAATAGTACCTATCACTATTTCAATAAAAAATATGCATCAAGATGGGTCACTAAATAAATAAAAAAACAAAATACTTTCTATAACACAATGCAACAGAAAATAAACTTATAACATTTATTAGAAAAATAAAATAACTAATCCCTAGGGGGGGGGGTGGCAGCTGCCCCTCCCTGCCCCCCCTTGGCGACGACCTTGAGTACGTCCCTGTTACCTACACCTGTGACATCTATTATCAAGTAGTTAAACTACGTACCAAGCAGTTTTGCTTTTGACCGGTAGATGGAAAAGACAAAAGTGGGTGGGATCCTACACCTGTGACATCTATTATCAAGTAGTTAAACTACGTACCAAGCAGTTTTGCTTTTGACCGGTAGATGGAAAAGACAAAAGTGGGTGGGATCTAACACCCCCTCACCCCGCAAAATTGTCACGTCAAATCACGCATTGTTTCCTAAGGAAATCTCATTACAACATCTCCTCTCTAATAATAACTCCATGTAGCCGACGGTCACTATGTGGCAATAGGTAGGCCTACTAGGTAAAAAAAAAACTATAATAGTTAGATATATGCTGTCGCGACATTTTTTGTAGGTATTAATGTGTTCTACAAAATTGTAGTATATTGTATATTTCTAAAATGTATACTTTTCGCAGCGCATGCGATATAAGGATTTTTTTTACATCTTGGGTTACATATTTGGGTTTTCCGTACGGATCCCTACTTTTTTGAAAATGTAATATAGCCTATAACCTTCCTCGATAAATGGACTATCCAACACTGAAAGATTTTTTTAAATCGGACTAGCGGTTCCTGAGATTAGCGCGTTCAAACAAACAAACAAACAATCAAACTCTTCCGCTTTATAATATTAGTATAGATAAACCGACTTCAGAGCGCCGCGTTGGCTAAGTGAACTTTGAGAGCCGTGTTCAACCCCCCGCCACGCACCTCTGATTTGGTTTAAAAAAATAAATTAATTGAAATTGATTGATTGAATTATACCATCCTAATTATCAAATTTATTATTGCTTTGGTAAAAAATATTATAAAACTTTAAAAGGATAGTGCAGTTGTAATAATAAATATAATTTCAGGTGCTAGACGAGACAATGGACAGCCGTCAGTTCGACCCGTACAAGCGCAGCGACGTGTACTCGTTCGGACTAGTGGTGTGGGAGATGGCGCGGCGCTGCGGCGGACACCCGGACGACTACCAGCCGCCGTACTACGACGCCGTGCCGCCCGACCCCTCGCTCGAGGACATGCGCCGCGTGGTGTGCGCCGAGGAGCGCCGCCCCGCCGTGCCCAACCGCTGGCACTCGGACAAGGTACGTACCACGACGCCGTGCCGCCCGACCCCTCGCTCGAGGACATGCGCCGCGTGGTGTGCGCCGAGGAGCGCCGCCCCGCCGTGCCCAACCGCTGGCACTCGGACAAGGTACGTACCACGACGCCGTGCCGCCCGACCCCTCGCTCGAGGACATGCGCCGCGTGGTGTGCGCCGAGGAGCGCCGCCCCGCCGTGCCCAACCGCTGGCACTCGGACAAGGTACGTACCACGACGCCGTGCCGCCCGACCCCTCGCTCGAGGACATGCGCCGCGTGGTGTGCGCCGAGGAGCGCCGCCCCGCCGTGCCCAACCGCTGGCACTCGGACAAGGTACGTACCACGACGCCGTGCCGCCCGACCCCTCGCTCGAGGACATGCGCCGCGTGGTGTGCGCCGAGGAGCGCCGCCCCGCCGTGCCCAACCGCTGGCACTCGGACAAGGTACGTACCACGACGCCGTGCCGCCCGACCCCTCGCTCGAGGACATGCGCCGCGTGGTGTGCGCCGAGGAGCGCCGCCCCGCCGTGCCCAACCGCTGGCACTCGGACAAGGTACGTACCACGACGCCGTGCCGCCCGACCCCTCGCCCGAAACTCAGGAACGGCCGGACCTATTTAGATGATTTTTGTTTTAAAATATTTCTACTGAATTACTACAAACATTTCAGGAAGTTTTAAAATGTGAGATTAGACCGGGCGAAGCCTTGGGGGGGGGGGGGGGGGGTCAACTAGTGTATAATAAAAATATATATCTATGTTTATATATTATATTAAGTATATCAGAAATCTAGCACCCGTGACAAGCTTTGAGCTTACCACGAGGCTAGATGTTGCTGTGTGAATGTGTCCCAGCCGTGGGAACGTTAATTGGGTCGATGATAACAGTAGTTTTAATGAAATTCCAGGTGCTATCAGCAATGGCCAAGGTGATGAAGGAATGCTGGTACACGAAGCCGGCGGCGCGGCTCACGGCGCTGCGCATCAAGAAAACCATCGCGTGCATCGGACAGCCGGACTATATCAAACTATAAGTACCGACACTTGTTACAACTTTGGTGAATGTTCCCAGGAGCTTCATGACCTGATACCACCTTCCCCATTCCACCACAGGACAAGCAGACGCACGGCACACTACCATCCCTACTTAGTAGATATACCGTCCACCCGTACGAAGCGATACTCCTCCACCTTCATTATTCGCACTGCTAAAGTTTGGAATGCGTTGCCTGCTGCTGTTTTTCCTGAAACCTATAATCTGGGTCTCTTCAAGACAAGAGTGAATAGGTACCTTCTAGACCCCTGCGATCCATCTTCGGCCACATCGACACTTTCCGTCAGGTGAGATTGTGGTCAAGCAAGGGTCTATCATCAATAAAAAAAAAACACACAATTTGTTATAATAATTGACAAGTCTTTGAGTTCCACGAGTCCACGCTGTCGCGCTTAAACGTCGACATGATAAAAATAAAACAAGTAAAAATATCTTTTACATGTTTTAAGCAACTTCTGCCTGTCTGAGATTGGCAGGTAAAAAATGCCTTTACGCCTTATTTCTTATCTTTGGTGCAATTAAGTAATAACTAATTAATAAAAAAATACGCGTTATAAATACCGTTTTAAACTTAACTATGAGTACTAATATGGGGTAAGAACTGAACTACTGGATATAAATAGTGTACAACTGTAAAACTGTCGTGTTTAAAGCCTATTACTCTCTAACAGAGTAAGTTGATTGTTAAGAAACGTGGTCTCTTTCTGAAGCTTGTTTCAGTTGTTTTTTTTTTTTATTCTCATATATTCATTATGCATATGTTGTACAAGACTCCTTTATAGGTGCAATAATGCATATTTTTGGTATTAGTGAAAGATACTTGGCTAGTTGCTGTCGCCTTTGTATATCTAATATATAAAATTCTCGTGTCACAGTTTTCGTTGCCATACTCCTCCGAAACGGCTTGACCGATTTTTATGAATTTTTTTGTGCTTATCCGGTATCTATGAGAATCGCCCAACATTTATTTTTCATCCCCTTAAATGTTAGGGGTAGTCCACCCCTAATTTTTTTTTTATAAATCATTTATATGGCAAAACAACGTTTGCCGGGTCTGCTAGTTTCATATATATTCTTGTTATAATTAATTCTATCAATATCCAGTAGTTTAGTTCACATCTGGTTGTACACTTATCGTCGTGGTCGCTGAGCTACGACATAGCACTGTCTTAGAGCCTGTTTTCATGTCTGTTGTCCTAGCGAAGTCATCAATCATCATCATCTCAGCCGTTGGACGTCCACTGCTGGACATAGGCCTCCCTATATGATTTCCAGTCATTGCGGTCGCTCGCAGCCTGCATCCACCGCGAGCCGACCGCCTTCACCAAATCATCAGTCCACCTTGTTGGTGGACGCCCAACGCTGCGTTTTCCGATCCGTGGTCTCCACTCCAACTCCGAGGTTCCAAATGATAACTCCAACGTTGTTGAATCGCAACTAACTTTATTGTTAAAACTTATTACTAAAGATACATTGATACGGAAATTACATAGCACGTAGGATAGAATCTTACGATAGGTAAGATACGCGCTTATTGCAAACATCATGATCTCACGTAATTAAGGTTTTTGAAGTAATCTGGCTGGCGTCTTTACTTCCTGGTAAAAAAGGTACAATCTTATATGATATTATTACAATATAAACTAGGTATATAAATTATAGATGTAAACACATTGTACTTCGTACAGAATGACAGGAGCCACTAAACCGAGAACATCAAACAACCTGGCCACAATAGACAATATGTTCCTCTTCGTACACAAAGTATCAGTAATTTGGGTGGACGTGAAAAAGAAAAAATCTTTCGAAGGTTCCCACGAAAGGCCTAATACCTTCGAGGCGCTACTGATATCAAAGTCGAGAGGTTTGCGGTGAGAGTCAGGAAGACTTTCAAGAAGAGCGGTGGAGTTGCTGCACCATTTTACTAAATCGAAATCACCTGCACGGAACATTTTGATCAAGTCCTGTGATAGACTCATGGCGGTCTTTTCATCACACGCGGAATAGACAAGATCGTCCATATAAAGGCTCGATTCAGCTATCTTGGCAGCTTCAGGATAAAAAGTACTCATGACATAAGCTAGCTGTCGCACTGTGCGCATAGCTATATAAGCGCTGGATTTAAGACCAAAAGGTACACATGAGAAAACAAAGGTGCGAATTTTCTCGTTCTCATTAAAACGATACAGAATGCGTAGGTATTTACGTTGGTCTTCAGGTACACCAATGCGTAAATACATTTGTTGTATATCAGCGTTCATAGCGACTGGAAATAAGCGGAATTGCAAAAGCAATAAAAATAAATCAGCCTGTAGATTGGGACCAATATGCAAAACATCATTAAGAGACAACCCTGTGTGTGTCTTGGCGCTAGCGTCAAGAACAATACGCGGTGCGGGCTTGTCTGCGCGCAAAATAGCGTGATGAGGTATGTGATAACCGGTAGCGTTCAAATCATGCGAATCTAGGACCTCATACAGGTAGCCCTTGTCAATATACTCGCTAATGACTTCATTGTATTTTTCACGTAAGTCAGGAGCATGGCGAAATTTTCTTTCCAATGCTATAAGACGACGCTGAGCCATAGCGAATGAGTGACCGAGTTCTGATGGGTCTTTGCAAAAGGGTAAAGCTACCGTGTACCTACCAGACTCATCCCGAGAAACGGAGGAGACAAAAATATTCTCACACTCGGTGTCTTCAGGAGATAGTAAGCGCATCGACGGTATCTCTTCGAGTTCCCAAAATTTTTGAATAATATCATTTAAAGCGAGAGCGGAAAAACTACAGGTTGATGTCGCAGTGACGTCATTACGTGGATAATCACCCATGAGGACGTAGCCGAAAGTGGTGTGAAGAGCGAGCGGGAGCCGTGATCCTAATTCAACCCTTTCCCCCAAATAAATGTACGGAAAAAGTTGAGCACCAAGAACCACGTCTATATTCCCTGGAATATTCCAGGATAAATCAGCGAGCGGCAAATTAATAAAATCGACATTATTATCACAATCGATAAAATGCGATGGTAACTGTTCAGTAATACACTCCACTACAAAGGCGTAAATTGTGTATTTCTGTTCAGGGTAAACGCGGGATTCAATATCCATATATACATAACCAATAATAGGATGCGAAGCGGAACCTACACCTTTGACAAAAGAATTACTCAAAGGAATAATAGGTAAATTAAGCGAGCGACAACATTCAGTTGTAATTAAATTATTTTGCGAGCCATTATCTATAAGGCAGCGTATGATAGACTTGTGACTTGCACAATCCTTAGGGCGCGCATACACTTGCGCAGTGGCCAACAACACGTTGCACTTAGGTACAGTCCCGGCCGAAAGCGTTACGGTCGAATTCTGTGGGTTTACTAAACACGGCTCGACTGAGTGGCCAGAGCCGGCGACGGGCTTATTGACACTGTGGTGTAAAACTGTCTGCGGTGAAAAAATAATATTTTCTTCTATGTAGGTTTTAGCGTTGTGCGTGCGTGATAAACTTAAATTATTCTTATCATTAAAATGCAGAAGCGTATGATGCCGTTTCTTACATAAAACACAAACAGACTTTGAATTGCAGTTATATAAATTATGAACTATGCTAAGGCAATTCACACAACCATGCTTGGATTTAATAAAATTAAATCGCTGTTTGGCATCATTTAAATTCTTAAATTGCGTACATTGATATAAATGTATGTGATTATTATCATTACAAAAGACGCAGTGTTGTTGAGACTCAGCACGCTTGTACGCGTTATCGCTAGGCGATGACTCATTACCGGCCGACACGAAAGTATTAAAGGTACGAGAGCGCGTCTCGTGCGGCCTAGCGGTGGCAGGTTTCCTAAACGACTGTCGCGGGTTCGACTCCGTCTGCGAACAAGATCGCTGTAAAATTTTAGCCTGGTCTTGAACAAAACTAATTACCTGCGTGGTATTAGGTATTTCGACATCACGCACCGAAAGTTCAAAACACTGCACTGTTTGTGTATCTAATTTAGTTAAAGCAAAATGCGTAAAAATAAAATCAGCGATATTTCTTAACAAGCGAATTCCAAATAATCCTATAAGTTTCCCCTGTGGGGACTATCCCGGCGATCACCTTCAAAGCATTATGTGTAAGTTTGCCCATTAAATACTGCACGCGTTGCGAATCGGTCAGCTGTTCATTGTTATGTACATTCGATTTAAAAGATTCGAAAAACACGGGCCAATTTACAGTGTTCCCGTCAAAGCTGGGTATATTAATCGGCGGTAGGTTTATTTTGACACTATTGCTATCACAACTGCGTGTGTGAATAGGTGAAGAATGACTACCTATTTTATTTCGTACTCGTTTGACACGAATGTAAAGATCTTCAAACGACTCTAAACATCCATAATCAAGTTGTGCATCAGGATTTAAACTTAATTGATATTCGTTTATTTGATCAACAATAGATCCGAATTTATCGTGAATATCATCAATCGTTTCTGACTCAGTCATAAAGTTTTCATTTGACCTAGTCGCGGAATCAAATGATTGTATGCACTTCGACGTATCATACAATTTATTTATGCGTTTATACAATAACTCTTTCTTATGTTGAAGAAGGGTTATTTTCATTTCTATGGTAACTTTAGCCATGGTAAATAAGAATGTAATGTAAAATTAAATGAAACGAGAATGAAACAAAATTAATGCGGGTAGGAAAAACGAACGATCGACAAATTTGAGAACAAAGGAATATGATATTTAACTAGCGAAATATATGAAATACGAATGAAATAATGTTGACTAAGTTTATATAAAGTAATATCTATGCCTAAACAATAGATAGGAATGTTGTTATGCGTGTTTAGCGTAAGTTAATATAAATTTTGAATAAAATGTTTAACAAAGGTGCGGGTAGGCGTTACCGACCGGCGTGGCGGTAAATTGACCGAGAAATTACCAATATTACGTAATTCTACGGGATAAAAAGCGTTAATTATAATTATTTCTACTGGATTTACTATCCGACTCGTTAAAGGACCATAATATGGGGGTGCTAGCTGCTTGTAAATAGCAGCCTAGACGCGGGGATTTTAACCGAAACTTCGTTGTACCGGAATGATGAATGTATGATGATGGAATTAGCTTATCTACCGAAGGAACGGGCATAACATTGCAAATCTGAGGTAAAAACCCTATACAGACAAAAACTCCACCAACCTTCGTGAGACGTAGGCTTGCTCCGGTAACTCTGGACTAGTCTGGACTTCCTTCCTCAGCCAAGAACACAAATCGTTCACAGCACACCTTCAGTTCAGGATATTTTAGGATATAGGCACAACACATAACAACACGTTTATATAAAGTCAAATTGTCTCAGTATCAGCGTGATACTAGGTAGCGGGGGTCAATGAATTAGCGGCGAAATTTTTCACTTGACCTTGCGAATCGGCACATTAGCGGTGACTCACTGACTATATTGAAAAATGCCTCCAACAATCAGAGAGCTTTTTGCACACTGCACTATGACGAGGCGAATTCTACCCATATAAAGTATATACCCCAGCGAGCAATGTTAGCCATTTAAATCTAAGGTAGACAAGCATCATCATCATACAATGAAGTATACGCGTAAACAGGTATCTAATAAAGTATCTTGTATCATTTTTAGGTTGTTATAGATGTTATTGGCGATGATAGATGACAATGTGAATTCATTGTACGCCCTCAAACTCTCTAATTCATCTTTGATAATGATGTTTTCCTTTTCTACGTTCAAAATATGCTGGTTGAATAGTTTATATTGTTGATCCATTGATATTTCTATTCGCTTGAGAAAGTTTTCTTGTGCTTCTATAATTGACGTCTGATTCCTCCAGAGGTCGGCCAAGTGATGTTGATTTTTTGCAATAAGGTTAATGTCCTGTTGGTATTGTTGTGCAAAGTCGTCATCTAACACTCCGAACAATGCATGTGCAACGTTGCCAATTCCGTTGACCAGACCTCTGCGTACACGGATTCCAATGTCTACGGGTTGTTTATTTAATAACAGCTGATCGTAATATTGTAAGCCTGTGTACCCGTGACGCAATTGTAGTACTACGAGATCGCATTGTGCTCTTTGTTTTTGTTTCGAACATGACTCTTGAAGGTGATCTATGTACTTTGATAATAACCTTGACCCTCCCCAATAAGGTTCCATGTCATAATATACAACCATTTTCCATTCGTCTCTGATAAGATTAATTGTAGAAATTTTATCAAAATAAAGACTTTGGTGATTTTTAAAATATGATATGTTATGTGCACAATTAATACCTTGCGCACACAAAGTAAACAACAACATCATTGTAAGTATGAAATTGCCGAATGCATTAAATGATTTTTTGCTTGTATTAGGTTTGATATTAATTTGACTTTGATCTGAAGCAAGCGATTGATTATCAACTGGCAAAACAGATATTTTAGTAATGGGTCTCTTGATAATTCCATTTTTTGTTTTTACTGTGACCACTCGGACATACCCATCGGTGCCAGGGTGGAGTTCTGTAACTCTGCCCAGAGCCCATTTTCCCGGAGGTAGGTTGGGGTCGTGAATGAGTACGATTTCATCAATTTTGATGTTCTCTTTAGGCTGCAACCATTTGGTGCGAGCTGATAATTGAGTAAGATATTCGGCCTGCCACCTTTTCCAAATATCTCCGAATAGCTTTTGTGTTAAGTGCCATCTTGTTCTTAGATCTCTTTCGGTCTCAATGATACTTAACACTGGTCCGCTTGCTAGAAAGTGTGATGGAGTTAAATAGTTAAGATCTTCGGGATCTTCTGTTAACGAGCACAGTGGCCTTGTATTGAGAACGGCTTCTACCTCAGTAAGTAGAGTTGTGTACTCTTCAAACGTGAGCCTTTGTTCACCAATGACACGACGAAGGTGATACTTCATGCTTTTGATGCCCGCTTCCCACAACCCACCAGCGCTGGGGTTGCTAGGTGCATTAAAATGCCATGTTATCTCCATCTCACTAACCTCTGATAAGAAATCTGAGTTGATAATACTTTTAATTTCTTGCATTTCTTGTTTGAGAATTCGGTCAGCGCCTACAAAATTAGTGCCGTTGTCACTGTACATATGTCGAGGTGTACCTCGCCTGGCAGCCATCCGTCTCAAAGCTGATAAAAAGGCAGACGTTGTCATATCAGACACCATCTCAAGATGTACAGCCTTTGTTGCCATACATATAAATAATGCGATGTAACCCTTGTAGCCCTTCATACCTCTACCTTTGCTCGACTTAACAAACACGTGACCAGAAAAGTCCACTCCTGTGTGATAGAATGGCCTTGAGGGATTTGACCTTGATTCAGGCAAATTTCCTAATATCTGATCGTGTTTAGAAGGGTTGTTCCGTCTACAAGTGATACACAGTCGTACGCGCATTTTAACTGCTCTATTGCCTCCTATTATCCAATATTGCTGTCGCAATCTGGCTAATGTGACGCGTGCTCCACCATGGTAAGTTTGTTTGTGTGCATGGTCTATGAGGAGATTTGTCACGTGTCCACTGTGCGGAATAATAAGTGGATGCATCATGTCTTCGCTTATGAAGGCATTTTTGAGCCTGCCACCGACCCTGAGGAGCCCGTCCTGATCAAGCCTCGGATCGAGACATAAAAGCTTGCTCTTAGAGTCGATTTTAATCTGCTGTTGCAAAGCTCTGATTTCTTTATTAAATTCAATGTTTTGAATGTATTTGATAATTTTCAATCTTGACGATTTTAGTTCTGTGGCAGTTAGAAACTGTGATTCATTGTTTTGCTTGAAACGTAACACGTAAGCTAAGATACGCGTCACTCGAGTCCAGCTGCTATTACTGATAAGTAACCTGTATATGACGTCATCGTCTTGTGTAGACGTTGTAGTTGTGACGTTTATTTGTTTAGGTTTCTTAATTTCTTCATTCGTGATAAAAATTTGCTTTTTTGAGTCGTTTTCCTCAAAATTCAAAAGCCAAGATGGGCCATGCCACCATAGGGGATGATTAATTAATTGTTCCATGATAATTCCCCTGCTAGCACAGTCAGCTGGGTTCTCACTTGATTTGACGTAGCGCCATGTCTCTGCTGGTAAGATCTTAGTGGCCTGAACTACTCTGTTAGCCACAAAAGTTTTCCAACGTTTCGGATCGCCCTGTAACCAACCTAGTACGGCCATAGAATCGCTCCAACTATATAGCTTGATTGAATATGCTGAGAAACAGGGTAAAACCTTTTTCATTAACTCTGATAGCAATACAGCGGCGCTGAGTTCTAATCTTGGTAGAGTGATCTCTCTCTTTGGAGGCACTAGTCTTGATTTTGCGGCAACTAACATAACCGAATTGTTTGGATTGCCAAACTGATCAAACTTGATAATTCTACAATATATCAGACATGCATAGGCATTGATAGATGCATCACAGAATCCGTGAAATTCTATGATGTCATTCTGAGTTATCTGTAGCCATCTTGGTATTTTTATGCTTGAAATGTGATTTAAATCACCTCTGATTTTCAACCACTCTTTATTGATATCAGCTAGTAGTTCATCGTCCCATTCAATGTTGTGAAACCAGATCCGCTGAAACAGCAGTTTGAACTTGATTGTTACGGGCGTGAGCCAGCCGAGCGGATCGAATAACTTTGATATATCTGATAATAAGCTACGCTTTGTATGTTTATTTCTTTCTAATAAATTGATTTTAAGATCGAATGATAAGTTATCTGACTGAGGATGCCAGCGTAACCCAAATGTTTTTGTTGTGGCCTCATGTTTGAAGTCATATTGATCATTAGTGCTAGTAGTATTAACATTTTTTAGTAACTCTATATTATTGGACGACCATTTGCGTAAGTTGAAACCTCCGGCCTTCAATAAATGTATAAGATCTGTTTGTAGCTGCTTAGCGCTTTGAAGGTCGTGATTTCCATTGATAAGATCATCCATATAGAATTGTTCCCGCAAAGTTTTTGCTGCAGGACTGGACTGATATTTGTGACCTTCGTCGAGGGCGAGCTGTTTTAACACCATCATTGCTAGGAACGGTGCCGCCTTTTGACCATAAGTTACAGTAGTTAGGGCATACTCTTTGATACGTTGAGTTGCTGAGTCTCGCCATACTATAGTTTGCAGACATTGATCATCATCATGAATAGATATATTTCTAAACATTTTTTCAATGTCAGCTACATAAGCCCACCTAAACTGTCTCCACTTGATAATTAATGATAACAAATCTTGTTGAAGATTTGGACCGCGACACATGACGTCATTCAAGCTTTTACCACTTGATGTTTTAGAAGAAGCATTGAAGACGACTCGGAGAGCCGTGGTCGTAGAATCTGCCTTTATCACACAATGGTGTGGCAAATAAACCAAAGGTTTTGATAATTGTGGTGATAACTGCATATGATATAAGTTTATATATTCTGATATGAATGCTTTGTATTGAGTTTCGATATCACGTTTTTTGAGAAATCTTTTTTCCAACTGCTTTAATTGAGCAATTGCTTGGGGTTTTGATGTACCCAGCTGCTCTCTGGCCTCTGGTATCATAGGTAACCGTACTATGTACCTTCCATCGGCCTGTCGAGCAGTTGTTTGCTTAAAATATTCCACACAGTACGCATCTTCTTGAGACAAAGATGTTTCTTGGGGAATATCTTCGATTTCCCAAAAACGTTGGATATCTTCTACGTTATTGATTATGACGTTGCATTGGAAGGATCTTACGTTTCCACATAAAATCCAACCTAGCCGCGTTTGCTGTGCAACGGGCGTTACTATATCTGATGATATGACGCCACTCAAAATGATGCTTGAGTAGACGTCGGCTCCTAAGAGTAGGTCGACCGGCCGATTGATGTTAAAATCTGGATCGGCTAGTTGAATTCCTTCTAGGAACGACCAAGAAGGTTTCCTGAATGAACGATTTGGTAAATTGTTTACCAAATTTTTCATTACATAAACATTTGATTCGAACTGATAGTTGTCATACGTTGATGAACAAATGATATTAATGATGCCTTTACAGCTGCTCTCCTTGGCTCCTATCCCGAAAATGACGTCTTTACACCTTTCCCTAGGTAGTTTAAGCATTTGTGCTGCATTTTCGGTAATGAGCGAGGTTTGCGAACCCTGGTCGATCAAGGCACGCAATTTGATAAAAGTCCCATCAGACGACATAACTTTAACCACCGCTGTTGCTAGTAAAGTTTCAGCAATGTCATCTTGAGACACGTGTAAAATTTTCTGACCTAATTCTGGTTTCAATTCGTCGACAAACGCTTCATGAATTAAAGTATTATGTCGACCTTTGCATTCACGACACACAGTATTAGAATTAGACAGGCATTTTTTGCCGTAGTGATCATGCAAGCAATTCATGCACATGTTCAATTTAGCAATAGAATTCTTGCGTTCTGATGGATTCATTTTCAAGAATTCAGCACAATTGTAAATGCCGTGATGTTTTTTGCAGAGCTTGCAACCTACTTGCGGCTTTTGTACTGCATTATTGAATTGCTTTTGATTATTTGATTTAAACTGATAATTTGTTTTATGATTTTGTTTGTCTGACTGTTGGATCGATTTTGAAAAATTAGGGTTCTTTGTAAAGCGTTGAGGTTGACAAGCCTCCAAAGAAGTAAATTTATATTCTAAAAAGTGTAAAAAATCTTTAATACTAGGCAATGTTCTAGGATTGTTAAGTGATTGACAGTATTCCTTGGCGGTCTCGGAGTCCAATTTCTGCTCTAAAATAAAAATCATCATTGGATCCCAAGTACTAATATCTATGCCTAAATTTTTAATAGAATTAAGACATTCGACAATACAATCATGCATTTTTTTTAACTGAATAACTGATTGTTGTTGCTGGTTTGGTAAATTAGTGATAGTACTCATGTATGAGTTAAAGATAAATTTAGTGTTATTAAATCTGTTGTTTAAAATGTCCCAACAAACATGATAATTTATATGTTAAATGTATTAAGTATGTAGTTTATTAAAATTTATATGTTAAAAGTATAAAGTATGTAGTCTATTAAAATTTATATGTTAAAAGTAGGTATAGTTTTAAAATTTTAAGATATTAATACCAATATATATAAACTTAGTAAAAGTATTTATCAATATCTAAAGCTTTATATAAGAAGAAGATATGTATAAGAAGTATTTAAAGTAATTTAAATTAATTAGCTTTCTTTGTTTATGTAATGAGTCAGTTTGGTTTTCTTTTCTATTATGTTTAAGTTTAGTTTTGTAATATTGCTTATATTGATAATGATACGGGAGAGGCCTTTGGTTTCCGTAAAACAGTCTTTTGACTAGTACGGAGCCAATGGTTTTTAATTTTATGTTGTGAAACTTTTCTGGAATCAATAAAAATATTTGTATTTGTATTTGATAATTGTCTGTAGTGACGCGCAGATGCGAAACGATTTGTTCTGCTTCTCCTCTAAGTTTACCCTTTAAAAATTGCAATTTTTGACATTTTGACATGGACCCATTATTATGGATGGCTTCGGTGTACAGATCTTTGAAGGTCATCCATTTTTGATAATCACCACTGAACAATGGAATTTCAGTTTGAGGTGTTGACTTTTCTCTATGATTGGCCGACGATATCTTCAGAGTGACCTCCTTCTTTATCCCTAAGTATCTTTGTTCATACCTGTTATATGCATCCTCGTACTCTTCGTTTTCTTCCTGCAGTTCACTATCGATTTTCCAGTGTAGAGAGTCGATAGTAGACCAACGCAGGTTGATGGTCCTCAAAAAGTCCTCTAGCTCGTAATGTTCCGTCATGCTGTTGTAGTCGACATTAGTGATAGTACGAGAAAAAGCTTTAAAGTTACTTTTTTGGCAACGCATCATCTCATCCAATCTGCTGAGGTTACCACTAGAAGTTTGTTGAGGGCGAGAGCTTCCTGGTGTGATAGAAGGAAATACAAACGTCTTCGGCTGATATGGTGTTGACGTACCTGAATGGCCTTCGGAAACGGCCGGTGATGAAGGACCTGCATTATCCGAATTTCTGGGCACTACAAAGGGAACTGGTGGTTTCAGAAGCGGCCTATCTCCCTTTTTTGCTTCCAGCAAGTAGTTATTAAGGAAGACTTTAGTTTCGTTGTAAAAAGCCAAGGTCCGATCGTAACATTTTTCCATGAAATATGGGTGAGATATATCTCCACATTCTGTTAACTGCAAATGATTGGCCTGGAACTCAAGCCAGTAAGACTCGAAAGTATCCAGCCTTTTCTTGATGTTGTGAGGTGTCTTGCGATCAGCTCCATCTTTTTTGAAATTGACGAGGAGCTGATTCATAGCCACCATTATTTGATTTTGAGTCGCAACAAGATCCTCCATTGTAATTGTAATGGTATTCCAAAAAAAAAAGGAAAGATCTTACTCGCGTATGATGCTGCAGCACTGTCTAGAGCGGGTTGATAGGTACTCCTGCCTCCAAGTGCACTGCAATCCACGTGCTGGTACCACTTACGCGAACACTTTTGATAGTCCACAATAAGTAGTTAAAGATCGAAGGACCAAAAAGATGTTGGGTACACCTTTTATAAATGATAAAATGTTTGTTTAAAGCACTAATGTTTATTCATTAACCAAATGATAAAATGGTAATGATGATAATTGAATTCGCGCCTACCGCGTATGAGGTAAAAACGTGAACTAAAACATGTCATACGAGTAGCCGCGATATTCCACAATATTGATGAGTTGCTATTTTGTACGTTGCGCTGCACCGTACAGCAATAAACATTTATTTTATTTATTTATTATATACCTACCTATTTTTCACGAAATAAATACCCGTTAAATAATAATATAATAATAATGTGTGCAGTGCAGATTACGTAAGATATAAAAAGTTAAAATCACTGTACTTGTCTTAGAGATATAATTACGTTACTATATTTGCCACTGATTCGTTGAATCCACCGAAACAAACGTGTCCTACATCAAACAGATCCAATGGACATGTGGAGCCGTTTGCTCAAAACAACTCCGCGGAGACCATTGATTTGTTGAATCCGAAACAAACGTGTCCTACAAACAGGTCCAATGGACATGTAGGAGCTGTTACTCCAGACGGATCCAAACGACTCCGCGGAGACGTCTCCGGGAAACGTGTCCGGAGCCAAGTGGAGTCGGAGTAACTCCACTCCAGCCGCGGACACGTTTAGCGCACGTCTAGGTCCGGCTCACGTCCGACGGTGGCGCCACGGGATCGGGACGCGAGCGGGGTGGGTTACGCTTCGCGAAAACTATTTATTATGTAAAAATTACTAAAGCTATTTTAAACCTAAAGATTACTTTATGATCGTTATAATATAACGAATAAACCTGTAAAATAATATTACCCATCGTACCTACATTTTTATTTAGTAAAAAATTATCAAAGTTAGGGTGGTAGCATATTTAGATCGATTTTCCACAAGTTTATTTTTTTGTGATTTACTTGTGATATCTGTATTAATAACAAAAAAGGTTTAACAAACTAGACTCTAACCCCGTTAGAACGGTACCAAAAATATAATAAAACATTCAGGAGAAGTATTATAAATAAATTTTTCAAAATAGGTCTCCGCAACCTCAAATTTGTTTATGCCGGCAAGCAAAATGGCCGCCGCCCTGGCCTGCGCAGACGAGAAATTTTAGGCGAGCGTTTTCAGATTTGTACCTACAAATATACGAATGTAATATTGATTTTAGTATGTAACCTACCTAGATAACAATAATAATTATGATCACTAAACTAGATTATCCTAGATAGTATAAATTTGTGTGTAGCAGTGAATTGTTCAGCAATATTTACTTATTATTGATTTTTTTTCAGTGGAAATGGAAAAAAACATTAATAATTATGTATATGTAAAATAAAATATTTGTAAAATATAAACGCAAAATAACAAACAAATCAACTCAAAAAACCGACCGTGGAAATCTCGTCTGTACGACCCTCACATACACAAACGTCCGAAACACTTTTGTAACCAACGTTCACAGGCTGATTACCCGACTTACCAAATCCGAAAAATCTATGAAAAACAAGATCTTTATTAGTTTTCTAACTGTATACAATTATTATAGATAGATAGTTTAACGATTTAACCCTTAATTGCTCGCGTCAAAAAAGTTACACTAACGCTCGCGTGGGGTATATTTAACCCCAGTCTTTAAGGTGAAATAAAAATACTATTAACTAATTTGTATTATATTCATTATAAAATTTAGTTATTATCAGCTTTTTACTTAAGGATAGCATTATTAATAATCAACATTTTAATCAAGTAATTCATAGATAAATCAATATAATGTAGGAACTATTCAGTTGGTACATCAATCACATGTCATGATGGAATGGTCATGGCAAACATTCTCTTGGCATTTCGCACATACAAATCGTTGTTTTTCGTCTTTGGACCTTGGACAAAGATAGTTTCTTTTATAATTTGTTGATGGACCACCTCTGGACCTGGAGCCAGCATCTTGAATTTCAGCATTTCTCTACAGACGTTTTTGTTGTTTATTGGATGGACAGTGACTCATTATCATCGCTGTTCCATTCCGACTCCGTTTCTTAGCACTCTCTTGAGATTCTGATATTAGAAAGCTGAGATTTATCAATTATTTTTTCTTCCTCCTCATCTCATAGAAATTGATCAATTAGGTGGTCAGGCAGCTGCTGATGTGCCATTTCGAGCTTACAACTGTAAAAATAAACGTCAAAGTAAAGATAAGTAATAAATACACTACTAAACCTCTATAACTCAATAAAAAATCTAAAGTTTTTAAATACTTAAAAAATACCAAACACTCCTTCAATTCCTTCAACTCTTCGTATACCCTATGTGCCACAAAATTATGGAATTGTCTCCCATTAGACATCATTAAAGCGAAATCTCTTCCTATATTTAATAAACTTGTTTTTAACTATTTCCTATCATAAACTGTTATGTATTTATTTTATTCTTTTAATATATTTATGTATGTTATATGTATGATATGAGTATGTGTATTTATTTTATTATTATAATATAATTATGTATGTTATGTATAATAAGTAATTTTAATGTAATTTATCATTATTTTATGCACCCTCCGTCTTTTAGTACTTCTGTTTCGTGTCCATCCAAAGGTTGCCTGGAAGAGATCGCTCTAAGTGATAAGGCCGCCCATTGTTGCACTTTTTTATGTACCTTTATTTTTTGTTATGTGTTTTTTTGTTTTTGTGTACAATAAAGAGTATGTATTGTATTGTATTGTACTTACCAGTTAAAAAAAGTCGCACCAACACTCGCGTGGGGTATATACCCCAAATGCAATCTCAGGACTCAACCACATGGTATGGAGCGTCAAACGCGACTAATCAGTCGCGGGGCTAGGGCAGATATTTAGGCAGGTACCTACTAGAAACAGCGTTCCGTTAAATTTAAAAATTTCAGAGTTATGACACTTCAAAACCTCACTGGGGTTAAATATACCCCACGCGAGTAATTAAGGGTTAAAGACATTACTTCTCAAAAATATAATTTTAGTATTACGTAAGAAATTATCACACCACCATCTTGTTACAAAAACAACGATTCGATTATCTGTTTTACTAAAATACACAACTTTGGAGTGTAGAGAGTAAAGTTGTTTTTACTCTTAAATCACGAGTAGAATACAAGGAAAATTTACATGTATCACAATCCCTAAATAAACAATAAAATACAAAGAAATTACTGTTTAAAATGGGAAAAAAAAAAAGGGGAGTATGGGGCGCCACCTAACATCTCACGGTGCCCAAGCCAACCTCACCTGCCCGCGGTGCTCCCTGCCGATCAGCTGACGAGGCAATGGCAAACCACCCGCCAACACGCACTGGGCCAGCGTGGCGGGATATGGCCCAATACCCCAATATGACAAGTACACCACACATCTGTCCCCAAGTGCCCGGCGACACTGGGGGTGAGGCAAATGGCAGCAGGCCAAGACCTCCCAGGGTCAGGGGCAATAATCTCCGGGCGAGGGTCCAAGACTGCCAAACGACCAACGCTCTAAACTCGGAACATGGAAGATTGCCCTCACGACGACCACTGGCCCTGGCAACACACAACATCCGCACGTTGAGGACAGACGAAAAGATCGTTGAGCTGGAAGAAGAGTTGAGCAGGTTACGTTGGGATATTTTGGGGTTATCAGAAGTCCGTAGAGAGGGAGAGGACACGATGACCCTGAAGTCGGGTAACTTGCTCTTCTACCGGGAGGGCGACCAACAGTCCCAAGGTGGTGTCGGGTTTCTCGTCCACAAGTCCCTTGTTAACAACATTATTACCATCGACAGTGTGTCGAGCAGGGTTGCTTACCTAACACTCAGAGTATCTGAAAGGTACTCGCTTAAGGTCGTTCAGGTATATGCGCCGACCTCGGCACGCCCAGATGATGAAGTTGAGTGTATGTATGAGGACATTAGTAGAGCCATACATACCAACAAAACTCACTTCAATGTTGTTATGGGGGACTTTAATGCGAAGCTAGGCAAGAAAAGCGGTGATGAGTTGAAGGTGGGGAACTTTGGTTATGGGCAACGGAACCCCAGGGGCCAGAGGCTGGCCGATTTCCTGGAGAAAGAGGGACTTTTTATGATGAACTCTTTCTTCCAGAAGCCGCCTCACAGGAAATGGACCTGGATGAGCCCCGATGGTTCCACGAGAAACGAGATCGACTTCATCCTGACCGACAAGAAACGGATATTCAATGATGTCTCTGTGATCCATAGGGTGAAAACCGGCAGTGATCACCTTATTGTAAGAGGCACATTGAATATGAGCGTTAAACTTGAGCGGTCCCGTTTGATGAAGTCCACGCTCCGACCTACTCGTGCCCAGATCGAATACCCCGAGAGCTTTCAACTCGAGCTCTCAAACCGCTTTGACTGTCTAGCTCTCGAAGAACACGCATCAGTGGACGAGATAAACAACAGGTTCGTAGAGACTGTCTATACGGTGGGGTCTAAGTTCTTTAAGACCCGCCGTACTAGTAGAACTCAGAGACTCTCTGAAGACACCCTCGACCTTATGGCTGAACGACGCTCGCTAAGACTGCAGTCTCCCGATGACGCTGAGTCCCACAGGCAGCTCAATAGACGTATTTATAAATCCTTGCGACGCGATATCCGTGTCTTTAATACTGCTCGTATTAAGGACACGATAGAGCGGAATAAAGGCACCAAAGTGTTCGCAAGAGATATGTCTATTGGGCAAAGCCAGATGACAAAGCTGAAGAGGGATGATGGCAGTGTAGCGTCGACAAAAGCGGAAGTGTTGAGGGAAGTCGAAAAGTTCTACGGGCAGCTCTACGATTCGGTCACTCAGCCTGTTACCAGTGCGGCTACAGACCCAAGAGCCAAACTGACCCGGCACTACACCGAAGATATCCCGGACATCAGCCTGTACGAGATTAGGATGGCCCTGAAGCAGCTTAAGAACAACAAGGCGCCAGGTGAGGATGGAATTACGTCAGAGCTTCTGAAAGCGGGTGGATCACCGGTACTTAAAGTCCTTCAGAAGCTCTTTAATTCCACCTTGCTTGGAGGCACCACGCCTGAAGCATGGAACAAGAGCGTGGTGGTCTTGTTCTTCAAGAAAGGTGATAAAGCCTTATTGAAGAACTACAGACCTATCTCGCTCTTGAGCCATGTTTATAAGCTGTTTTCTAGGGTCATTTCTAACCGACTCGAACGCAGGTTTGATGACTTTCAGCCTCCCGAACAAGCCGGTTTCCGAAAAGGCTACAGTACCGTAGACCACATACATACGCTGCGGCAGGTTATACAGAAGACCGAAGAGTATAACTTGCCGCTCTGTTTAGCGTTTGTGGACTACGAGAAAGCCTTTGATTCGATCGAAACATGGGCAGTGCTTGAGTCACTCCAGCGGGGCCGTATTGACTATCGGTATATCGAAGTGTTGAAGTGTTTGTATAGAAACGCCACCATGTCCGTCCGAGTACAAGAACAGAGTTCGGAGGCTATTCCCTTAAAAAGGGGCGTAAGACAGGGAGACGTTTTGTCTCCGAAACTGTTTACTGCCTCTTTGGAAGACGCCTTCAAACTTCTGGATTGGAAAGGATTGGGCATCAATATCAACGGCGAATACATCACTCACCTTCGATTCGCAGACGATATCGTAGTCATGGCAAACTCGATGGAAGAACTCGGCACAATGCTCGAAGGCCTCAATCGAGTCTCCCAACGGGTTGGTCTCAAAATGAACATGGATAAGACGAAAGTCATGTCCAATGTTCATGTAGAGCCTTCCCCTGTTATGGTTGAGAACTCGGCTCTTGAAGTTGTTGACGCGTATGTATACCTAGGACAGACAATCCAATTAGGTAGGTCCAACTTTGAGAAGGAGGTCACTCGTCGAATCCAGCTCGGATGGGCAGCGTTCGGGAAACTTCGCAGCGTCTTTTCGTCCAAAATACCTCAGTGCCTCAAGACAAAAGTCTTCAATCAGTGTGTGTTGCCAGTGATGACATACGGATCCGAAACGTGGTGCTTCACTATCGGCCTCATCAACAGACTCAGAGTCGCTCAAAGGGCTATGGAGAGGGCTATGCTCGGGGTTTCCCTACGGGATCGAATCAGAAACGAGGAGATCCGTAGGAGAACGCGGGTCACCGACATAGCCCAACGGATTAGCTCTTTGAAGTGGCAATGGGCAGGCCATATAGCGAGGAGAACAGATGGCCGATGGGGCCGAAAAGTCCTCGAGTGGAGACCACGGATCGGGAAACGCAGCGTTGGGCGTCCACCGACAAGGTGGACTGATGACTTGGTGAAGACGGTCGGCTCGCGGTGGATGCAGGCTGCGAGCGACCGTAATGACTGAAAGTCATATAGGGAGGCCTATGTCCAGCAGTGGACGTCCAATGGCTGATGATGATGATGATGATGACTGTTTAAAATATGGAGCTCAAAAATCACGAACTCTCATACACGCAGGCTCATAGAAACTTAGATTATACACTATAGATATGTTTCTAAATTGTCTATGGAATTAGTTTATAAGATGACTAAAATAAAAATGATGACATCTCTGTCTAATGTATGCAATTAAAAGAAGCCTAACTATATACACCACAGTTTCGCTTGGTTGCCAATATTTATCGTGACGTCATGCACGTGCCTTTCTTCGATATCATTACTGTCACTTTGGATATCATTACTGTCACTTTTTGGTTTTGTTTACATTTATTTGTCATCGATAGTGGTGTTCTTGTATATTGCACGAGTTATCGATATTTTGATTTTAGACTTAGGTAAAAAATTATAGACCATGTTAATTTGAATAAATGTTGATAATATATTGTGTTTTTGCAGAATAGCATGAATCGTAGAATGAAATGACGGATTAGATTTTAGGTTTTTTATACATATTATATTATTTTGAAATATAAATTATTTTGATAATACAATATACTTACTTATATTTATTGTATTATTATAATATTGTGTATTAAGTATATTGTGTTTTATAATTATCTAAAACATTTGGCTTATTCAGGTCTTTCATTCGTTTAGTTATATTCTGTGGGTATATTAATTTAGTTAAAATGAACTTTAAACATTAAGTAGAACTCAAACTAGTTAAAATAAGGTTAAAAGTTCATTTTCACTAAATTAATATGCCCACAGAATATAACTAAACGGATGTTTGAGTTTGAGTTCTACTTAAGTATTTTTTTTTGTTCTAGTCAAAATGTTTTTTGTTTTGCTTGGTTTTATAATTCTATTATTATTTAAAGTTTTGGATGTAATTTCTAATATTGAGCTATGTGTGAAAACTTACTAGGCTTATTTAGACTATTGTTATGCTAAGTTAGTTAAAAATGCTGATGTTTAGTTTTCCTAAAATGTAAAAATAAAATAATAATATCACTGCAATTTTACTGTTTAATTTTTTGTTCCCTTGGGCAAATTATATTTGTGAAATTAGGCAGATAAATAAACACTTAGAGGACACAGGAAAGCTATTTGAATTCTTCTCTAAAGTTATGATAAGACGTGCCCCCATACAAACATAATTTAACGCGGACGGAGTCGTGGGCACCACTAGTAGTTTAATATTTACGGACATATTTACAATAAATACATTATCATAAAAAAAAAGTTCAGTTGAAAACAAACTCTATCGATAAATTATTACAATATACCTACCTCGTACAACACTAATTTATGATATCGTAGGTATACACGATGTTTTCGTGGTTAGGGCCGTTCCATTATATTCCTTCTTCTGAGCATAGAAATGATTTTTTTTTTAATATTTGTGTTGTTGGGTACGAAAATGAATGAATGACTGAATAGAATAATTCATGTCAGTGTCATTTAATACGCCAGGCAGCGTCAAGCAACCATAGATTGAACAGAAATTAAGGGGCGAAAAATTTTGGTTACAAAAGTGTTTCGGGCGCATGCTTGTCGAGAGTCGAGTCAATTTGGTTACTTACTTTCGTAACAATGGACCTCGAGGTCGGTAGTGATTTTAATTCTCTTTGTTTGAGTCCTAAAAAAAAGAAAATGAACAGCACCAACAATATTGTAGATTCTAATTCTCAAAAAATCTATCAGAACGCTTTCTCAAACAAACGTTTGAAACATGTAAAAACACCTGAAGATGATATGTACCCGTTTTGCTTTTTATTAAAAAAAATTTATTGCTGCGTGCGAACAAGTTTCTTACAACGCTTACTCTGATCAAAAAGCAAGGCTTTTGCTGCTGTATTTACCACCCTGCATGAATAACGGTGACTGCAGGCATCATGATATTAAAACTGTAAGTTGTAGACAATAACCTTTTTATTTAATTTTTTTTTTTATGATTAAAGTTTCTAGTTGTTGCCACAAATTCTTAAGAACTTGTAGGCTTACTCTTTCATGAATCTTTATTATATAAAATAATTATTTTCATTTTATTTCTATATTAAGTTATTCTTAAGTTTTTATCTAGTTAGTTTTTTTTTTAACCATAAGTTTAGTTATAAGTCTCAGCCATAAAATTGTCTAAAAATAATGTGCACAAATGAATAATTCAAAATTAGATACAATCAATTTATGTACTTTAAATAGGAATTAATATTAAATAAACTTTGTTTGTTGTGCTTTTACAATTAACATAATTACTTTACTTTTACATAAGTAATTATTAAGCTTTGACACAAATACTTTCATAAATACAATTATCGATTACAATTTGAACAACAATTCTATACAGAGAAATACTTAGCTTTGTCTATGACGCTGGTCCAACGGTTAGTGCCCCGCGTCTTACATCTGGCCTGTATATATGCCCTTTGAAAAGGTATACAACACTTTTTTATATCAGTCATTGGTTCTCAGACCCAAAACCATAAAATCAGTTAACTTATACGTTCTGAAAGCTGAACCATTGGTATCTCAAGTACCGTCTCAAACTTTGTAGAATGCTAAGAAGTTCTCACATTAAGAACAAAGATTTATGGTTACTAAAATATTTAGGTTTATTACCTTTCAATATTCATTGGTTTTTTTAAATAGATTCTTTTAAACAGTACATTATTTTATTATATATTTATCTCATACGGCCAGACTGACACGTACTTCGTCCCTGAAGTACAACTACACATTCAACGACATTATATAAAATAATCTTAAAATTTATCATAAGCATCTTAATCAAAATCAAATCAGTAAATCAAAGAAATAATAACTATGTACCTATTTACTACGTCGTTATCACATATAGTACAGGTATATAAATGTAAATAATGTGTAAGTACTTAAAACATAACATAATTATGATAAATGATTTACCTACTTAAAGACAATATACATTTTATTGTATTGATTGATTTATTTCATTTAATCGATAGAAAATACAAATATTTCAATTAAGACAGCTTCATATCATTATATGGGGTTATTCATAATAACATTGTAACATTTTAATTACAAAAAAATGGAATTATTTTTTAAATCGTTTCAAACATGACATGTTTATTTTATAAAATATAAATTCCCCATTTTATATGTGTATTAAGTGTTTACAAAGTAGGTATGTGCATTTATAAAAGACTTCTTCTTTACTGTTTACTAATTATGGTCTGATAATCTGTTTTGTGTATACCGGGCATCGTTTTGTTTTGTTATACGTATATAATTATTATTTCATATTTAAATAAATAATATATATATTTAATAATTAAATAAATACATAATTGTTTTTATCTGACCAATTGCTATATACGTACGGTTTACCACCATTCGCTGCCAATGGAGAGCAGTACCCGGAATTGGAGGCTAGAGCAGCGTACGGGCAATGACTATCAATGTTGTTATGACGTGGTTTACCATCCGCTGCCGACAGTGTCAAACGACCAAGTCACGCCCCCGCAGCGTTAGCTAACTACCGATAATGCTTCTCTCATCCACCCGCTGTCAGTGGGGAGACAGACATCCAACAAAGGGCCACACAGCGATGTATACATAGATATAAAATGTACTTCGATCAAGAGACATAATCAAGATCGCCAGTAAAACACGTATACATAATACACACCATGAAACATCATCACGGTTTTTCCATAGGTTCATTTTCATCATTTTCTTTCATAATATATGTATAAATAAATACACCACAAGTCATCATCATGGTATTCCATCGGTAACCTATTAAGATTATCAGAGTCAATTTAATCAATAAAATCAAACTGTATTGTTTGCACATACCCATTTGCAATAATTGAATAAGACCGTATTATATGATACCTAATTTACAACTATATCATATATTGTATTTAAAAATAAACTAAATCACATAATTATATGACGACCTCTGTGGCGCAGCGGGCGAAGGTCCGCCTGCGACGCAAGAGGTTGCGGGTTCGATTCCCGCCTCGGAACAACTATTTGTATGATCTGCAAATATTTGTTCCGGGTGTCTGGGTGTTATATATGTATAATAAAAAATATCTATCTATGTATGTATATTATATTAAGTATATCAGAAATCTAGCACCCGTAACACAAGCTTTGAGCTTACCACGGGGTTAGATGTCGTTGTGTAAAAATTGTCCAGCAATATTTATTTATTTATTTTATTTATATAAAAACCTAAGTAACCTAAGTAAGTGGCATAATTCTATAGCAACAATTTCTTTTACCAATCCTCATTCACAAGAACTTTATCTTTAAATATTATGTTCTCTTAATACAATCTTAGAGTAAAGCCGAAATTTGGATTAATGGAAATTACATATTTTAGGGTCTTTTATCATTCAAAAGCAACATAAAATAATATATGTAATAAAAATATCATGATGTAATTATAAAATTAAATGGATTTTTAAATATGACTCTCGGTAAGCTTACATTAACAATAATCTGTCAATAAACTCATGAATAAAGATTTAATAAATAATAATAATAATAAATATTGCCAGACAATTCACACAGCAACTCTTTACTCTGACTATTTATATTTTATCTCATATTTATATTTAATCTCAACCGCAATCGGCCAATCTGATGAATTTATATCATGTATAAATAAAATTATATTATGTCAATATTATAATATAATTGGTAAAAAATATCTATCAACAAGCAAAAACAATGTTATTTATGACTTTGTTAAGGATCAACTTGAATCGGAAACGGCCTGGTGCAAACCACTTCTGTAGGGTAAAACACTTAAATGTATAACGATAATAGCCGGTTTTTTTTTTGATGCAAAGCCCTTGTTCAGGACCCTTTTTGTTTTTTACAATTAAAACAAAAACTTTTTCTTATCTTTAAAAGCAACCATGTAGAATGAGTAACAGCGTATTTTATTTGAATATAAACTGTTTCAAAACGAACATGGTATATAGAACAATTAAATATAATCAATTTACACTTGAAATTTAGGCCAATCGCATCTAGTTCTGTTATAATATAAATATGTGTGTTTTATAACGTTGATAAAAATCAAAGTGAAAATGTATGATAATAATCAATTAATAATATTTACATATCATATTTATTTTAAGTAATTCAAAAGCTGTTGGGGTGAAGATAGCTTGAGTAGATTAAGAATTAAATAATTATATCAAAATGATGCAAATTATATTTCGTTCTAAATTTCAGAATAAAATCTGTTTATGATTTTTTTTTTTCGTTTGTTTACTTAATCAATCATAGATAGAATTACTTTATTGCACACCATTAATAATATAACATAACAATCATATTACTCGTATAAATTTCTAATATATTATGTATGTTTGTTATTAGGAACATACGCAGAACTACTTAATTTTATATTGTTTATTAATCTGTATTATCTCAGTGATAATCAACTGTCTTTGATGATAATAAAAAATATTTAAACCTTAAAAACCTTTTTATCATATTGCATCTATTGTAAACCTTTTTATAAAACTTTGCTTCTAAGTGACAATACTTTAGTAGGTACTAATGCTACATGAATTATTGGCAATAATAAGAAAGACGTAATTAAATAATCGGCTTTTCGATCGATATATTGTTTGAAATTTATTACTTATATTATTTCAAGCTATATTTTGTTTAAACCTTTACATATATAACTGATTAATGTTTCATAAATCTCTAGGTTAGCCCACAAAAATTAGCTAAAGCTACAAATAAACTAATTTAGTTATTTAACTATCTTTTTGGGAGGAAAATGTTAATGATGTAAAAAGTAATATGTAAATGTAATACAAATCTTATCTTTTTAAATTTTGATAAATAAATAAATTACTTATAACTAACATACGAACCCAGAAGAAAGCCTAATTTTATATATATATATGTCGTGGAGAGAGATGTGTAGGATGTCGAGGAGAGTGTGTTTATCAGGAGGGCTTCTAATTGGTTATGACGTCACCAGGTCTAACGTCACAGTCGTCTTCATGTTCATAATAAAACCACAACGAAACGTCCATTATTTATTCCAATTAACAATGTTTCGGTCAAACTACTCTGAATTTACGACTACTCGAACAAGAATACATTTTTTTACTAACAAAGCACTGTTCCAACCGACTACTCGAACAAGAATACATTTTTTACTAACAAAGCACTGTTCCAACCGACTACTCGAACAAGAATACATTTATTACTAACAAAGCACTGTTCCGTCCAACGGCTCAAACAAGAATGATATGGTAGCTCGGCCGACGGTCGTATTTAAAGGAATTAAAGCGGTCTGAACCAGTTTTTCAAGTAACAGGCCCGGCGAGGCGCCTCAACCCGTAGCGCGATGCGGCCGGTACAAACCGGTTCTGAGTCATATTTCAACCGATGTTCTTGTCTGCCCCGACACGGCCATGCTGATAGATGGTGCGCGCTCTGCACCAGTCGTTTTTCTGGAAAAGATGAAAAAGTTTCTCTGAGCTAGGTATCCATTCAAAGGTACACTAGCTGATAATTTGGTGCAAGGTTATTTGTTCTGATAATTGGATCTCAACCACCAAATTATCAGCGAAAGTTTAAAACATGGTACTTAGAATGTTTATTAGAAAAATGGATAAGGTAAGCTGACAGTGAGTGAGTTATTATTATTGTTATCAATGTTCATGTTCCACGTATTTACATTGTTTTATAATTTTATGGCCAATGCTTGCACTCCACGTACTTGCATGGTTATTAAGGTACTCTAGGAATTTCTCATAAAGTAACTCGTGGAAAGTCTCGCCTTAGTACTCGCGGAATTTCTTACCACTCAGTACTCGTGAATTTTTTTCAACGTTATACTCGGGGGATCTTCCTAACGATACACTCGCGGAATTTCTTACCACTCAGTACTCGTGAATTTTTTTCAACGTTATACTCGGGGGATCTTCAACGATATACTAAGGGATCCTCTCAACGAGACACTCGTGGATTTTCTCATCGTGATATTTGTGGAATTTTTCGTAGAGGTTAGTAAAAGGTAGTTGTTTGTGTGTTTATGTAAAATCTACAGTTCGCCAAAATTTTTTTTTTTTCTTTCTTTTTCTTTCTTTTGTTTGTTTGTTTTGGTTGCATATTGCTTAAAGTTTACGGTACTTGCCTAGGTAGAAGTGTTGCATGGTAGAACTACAGGATCGTATTCATCCGCCTACTCGGCCATACTGACAGGCAGTGCGCGCTCTGCATCTGCCTCGAAGGGGTCCTCGTAGTGCGGGAATGACTGACAGGCGGTGAGCGCTCTGCACCTGCCTGGTCTGCAATTGTCTGTAACAAAGAGAGTTGCTTTTGAGTTTGGTATCTGTTTACAACTCCATCGAGTTGAACAAAGTTTTAATGAAGAATAGGTAAGGTCTCGGAGGGTAAGAGTTCTGGGGAAAATTTATAAAAATGATCAACTTAACTTTGTTTCAGTCGGAGTCTTGCTCAGGCAGTCTAGCATGGGAGGTGGATGGCACGGGCTCGCTTGCAGTAGTGTTTTGAGGGCCTAGTGCATCGTCTTCTTCCACCAACACAGCCCTACTGACAGGCAGTGCGTGCTATGCATCTGCCTCTCGGAGTATATCATCAAGTACTCGTAGTGCGGAAGTGAATCTGTAAAAGAAACTTAATTAGTTCTTGAAGAATATTTCATAGAAGGGGTTCGTAGGAATTCTCATTGGAATTTTGATCCAATTATTGATTTGCTCGGCTTTTTCCTGATCAATTTGCGTTCCATCATTTATTTGATCACTTTATAAAGATGCAGGTAGTTTCAAAACTATGATCGTCTATTGTTTATTTGCTCGGCTAAGTCCTGACCGATTTGCGTTTCATCAATTTTGTTTTCATCACTTTTTAAAGATGCAGGTAGTTTCAAAACTCTGACGTCAGTATGATCCTCAATTGTTTGTTTGCTCGGCATCTTGGTCTTGGGTCAGTTTTTGCATCATTTTATAAAGACGCAGGTAGTTCCAAAAATATGTCGTCAGTATAGTTTAACTAAGCCATCTTCTTGGTCTTGGGTCAGTTTTGCATCATTTTATAAAGACGCAGGTAGTTCCAAAAATATGTCGTCAGTATGGTTTAACTAAGCCATCTTCTTGGTCTTAGGTCAGTTTTTGCATCATTTTATAAAGATGCAGGTAGTTCCAAAAATATGTCGTCAGTATGGTTTAACTAAGCCATCTTCTTGGTCAGTTTTTGCATCATTTTATAAAGGTGCAGGTAGTTCCAAAACTCTGACGTTAGTATGGTTTAACTAAGTCTTCTTCTTGTTCTTGGGTCAGTTTTTGCATCATTTTATAAAGATGCAGGTAGTTCCAAAATTTGACGTCAGTATGGTTTGCCTTCTTCTTTGTCTTGGTCTTGTGGCAGCGTACAGTCTCAAGGCTATCGAGGTTCAGATCTATCGAAGTTCGGATCTCACTTGTTCAGGTCTGTTATCCCACTTGTTCAGGTTTGTTATCCCACTTGTTCAGGTCTCTTATCCCACTTCTGATGTCGTGGAGAGAGATGTGTAGGATGTCGAGGAGAGTGTGTTTATCAGGAGGGCTTCTAATTGGTTATGACGTCATCAGGTCTAACGTCACAGTCGTCTTCATGTTCATAATAAAACCATAACGAAACGTCCATTATTTATTCCAATTAACAATGTTTCGGTCAAACTACTCTGAATTTACGACTACTCGAACAAGAATACATTTTTTTACTAACAAAGCACTGTTCCAACCGACTACTCGAACAAGAATACATTTTTTACTAACAAAGCACTGTTCCAACCGACTACTCGAACAAGAATACATTTATTACTAACAAAGCACTGTTCCGTCCAACGGCTCAAACAAGAATGATATGGTAGCTCGGCCGACGGTCGTATTTTTTTTTTTTTTTTTTTTTTTTTTTTAAACGGTCGTATTTAAAGGAATTAAATCGGTCTGAACCAGTTTTTCAAGTAACAGGCCCGGCGAGGCGCCTCAACCCGTAGCGCGATGCGGCCGGTACAAACCGGTTCTGAGTCATATTTCAACCGATGTTCTTGTCTGCCCCGACATATATATTCTTACAAGATATTTGCAAAACAAAGCAACTGCATAGATGGCAGCGCAGCGCCGAGTCGGCGGGGCATTCGGAGCGTGGCTTTTGTGCGAGACGGACGCGTCATAGATAGACATTAAATTTGTAGTTTGTGAATATTGTTACGTCATTGGATAGTTGTGTACGTTTCTAAATAAATATAATTTGTGTTTTATAAGATCAGAAGTTGGATCTGTGCAAACGTTGCTACGACCGCTTTGTCTAAAATTATATTCCTGACACTTTTTCTAAGTAATTTGAGGTATTTATTTCGTTTGTTTGGTTTGTGTGATTTCTTTGGGTAAGTGATAAGTTCATTACAATGTTAAGACAAACTTTTCGATCTTACATTCGAGATTATTCACTTAAATCACTATCTTGTGTACTAGAAGTAGGTCGAGTGGAATAAAAAGTCACATGAACACCTACTTGATAGTTCGAATAATTGTAGTAATGTATATGTTTCGAATAATGATCGAAATCATTTTATAAGCAGAACAAGAACAAGAAATAATGGTTCTACCCGCATACCGGAAGGTAGTTCCCGTACGTTTCGGAAGTAGGTCATATATCACCTGATCGTTAATTTAGCTCGCAGAACAATACTTTAGATCGAATTAGAGACATTACAGTCCAAAGCCAATTGCCACGCTTCGTCTCATCGCTTGCCGGTAGAATTTTTACCGATTTGCGAACAAACCTTAAACCCTTACAGAATCTTCAACAGCTCCAGTTAGCTGGGATAATGCGAAAGGAGTGAATATTATTGTCGCCCTTTGTTTATTTACTTGAAAAATTTATTGATTCCAAGCAAAAGTATTTTTACATAACGCAATTAGATCTCAGCGTTCATATACTTATACGGTTTTTATCCATGTATGCAGCTGTGATAATGGCAGCGCTAGGAACGGTTGTGGATTTTCTAGGTTCTTAACTACCCACCCCTACTAATTATATTTAGTGTGGGAACCATGATCTGCGAAAACGACTCGCTGTGGAGTGTATTGGAGCGCATAGCGGAGAAGAACTTTTGCTGAGTGTTATTTTATAGATCTACATAATCTGGGGATGTGAACCGTGCAACTACATCAATACAAACATCAATAAGGTAAAAAGAGACAGTCTCTCTTTTCTGGTCTCTTCTGTTGCTGTGCTTTAAAGCAACCACGGTACCGGCTGTCAGCAACCACGACAAAGCCTGCTTACTCGCCTATTGTCGTTCATTTGCTGTGTCATTTCTAGATTCACAAACACATTATTTGAGTAAAATCTAGGTCTGGGTATACTCAACGTTCCTGGAATAAGCAGGATGCATGTTGTCTTCACGCAGTGTCTGGGTTGAGTAAGTAGTTGAGAACTCTCATCATCATAACAACCAATGGTAAGACCCACTACTGGGCACGAATCTGTCGCTGAGGTGTTTATAGTGCTCAGCGGCCTGGTCAAGTGCGACATACTTATTTCGTTCTTGTTTATTTATAAGAAATAGGTATTGGTATGTACCTATCACAAATTTAAAGAAGTTAAGCGTTCTCCAGATTTGTTTGAAAGAACGTCAGCACAAAGATTATTCACATTGTCCTTAACATCTTCATATGATGGTTTAGGTAAGTCATTGTTTTCAAATTGAACTTATTTGTCGGCACATAAGGCGTGCAGCAGCTACAAATGGAAAATTAATATCTAAGAACTTGGTCAAGGATTTAGCAACCTACACCAAACATAATCTCACTAATTCTGACTTTCTATGACTAATACAGTAAAGGAAGGGTTAAACACGTTGAAGGTACTTAAAGTTTTAAGAGACGCGGTATTCTCAATAAACTGAAATCGTAACTTGAATACTTAAGCCGCTTTATTGGATATGGTCAGGTACGGCCGAGCTCATGTAAAGTGTTTTACTTAATTTACCAAAACCCACTTGTTCGGTTGTTTGTTGACTTAGCAGGATACGTTGGACGTTATATTCCGAAATACATCTTCTATAGCCAAATTGTTAAGAAAATGTGAACTTTTATTTGAAGCTCTAATCAAGATTTGTAAATTTTAGCCATATCGTTGTCGACTGAACTTCATATGGATGCCAGTGCCAGTGGTTGGATGCCTTGTGACTACAGGAGCATTCTAAAAAGGAAGTGTGATGCTACAATCCTTGGTATAAGATAGTTCGTGCGCGATGTAGCACTGGAAAAGTACAAGCCCCAACAGAGCTTATTAACATTTGGATGGCAACGAGTGACTGATCTGCTGAATGCGAATCAACAACGCCAGCTGGACTGTATCAAAAAAGGATAGCCACGAGGCAGCTGCTGAACTTATGCTGCTACTATGGCGCGGAGAATGGACGGCTGAGACTTGCAGAACCTTTTTGAAAGGTGCTTTGTGAATGGCCTAAGTGCTATGTCACCTTTGTGAATGGCCTAACCGCTATGTCACCTCTGTGAATGGCCTAAGTGCTATGTCACCTTTGTGAATGGCTTAAACGCTATGTCACCTCTGTGAATGGCCTAAGTGCTATGTCACCTTTGTGAATGGCTAAACGCTATGTCACCTCTGTGAATGGCCTAAGTGCTATGTCACCTTTGTGAATGGCCTAACCGCTATGTCACCTTTGTGAATGGCCTAAATGCTATGTCACCTTTGTAAACGGCTTCGGCTGTGTTACTTCTGTAAACGGCTACGGCTGTGTTACCTTTGTAAACGGCTTCGGCTGTGTTACCTTTGTAAACGGCTTCTGCTGTGTTACCTTTGTAAACGGCTTCGGCTGTGTTACCTTTGTAAACGGCTTCTGCTGTGTTACCTTTGTAAACGGCTTTGGCTGTGTTACCTCTGTGAATGGCTTCGGCTGTGTCACTTCTGTAAACGGCTTCGGCTGTGTTACCTCTGTGAATGGCTTCGGCTGTGTCACTTCTGTAAACGGCTTCGGCTGTGTTACCTCTGTGAATGGCTTCGGCTGTGTCACTTGTAAACGGCTTAGGCTGTGTTACCTTTGTAAACGGCTTCGGCTGTGTTACCTCTGTGAACAGTTTTGTCTGTGTCACCTTTGTGAACAGTTTTGTCTGTGTCACCTCTGTGAAGAGTTTCGGCTGTGTCACTTGTAAACGGCTTAGGCTGTGTTACCTTTGTAAACGGCTTCGGCTGTGTTACCTCTGTGAACAGTTTTGTCTGTGTCACCTTTGTGAACAGTTTTGTCTGTGTCACCTCTGTGAAGAGTTTTGTCTGTGTCACCTCTGTGAACAGTTTTGTCTGTGTTACCTCTGTGAACAGTTTTGTCTGTGTCGCCTCTGTGAACAGTTTTGTCTGTGTCACCTCTGTGAACAGTTTTGTCTGTGTCACCTTTGTGAACAGTTTTGTCTGTGTCAACTTTGTGAACAGTTTTATCTGTGTCACATCTGTGAACAGTTTTGTCTGTGTCACGTCTGTGAACAGTTTTGTCTGTGTCACCTCTATGAACAGTTTTGTCTGTGTCACCTTTGTGAACAGCTTCATCTGTGTCACCTTTGTGAACGGCTTCGGCTGTGTCACCTCTGTGAACAGCATCATCTGTGTCACCTCTGTGAACAGCTTCATCTGTGTCACCTTTGTGAACAACTTTGTCTGCGTCACCATTTAGTATGAAGATCTTGTGACAAACATTTCAAAAGTGCTTATTTTCAGATGATGATGATGCTAACGAGTGCGATGCTATAGATGCCATCTAGGAGGTGGTTCAGGGCGATGCTGCTAGGCGAAACGAGGAAGTGGTTGAGGCCAACACACTTGTCAGGAACGGCCGTCTTACAAGATATTTGCAAAACAAAGCAACTGCATAGATGGCAGCGCAGCGCCGAGTCGGCGGGGCATTCGGAGCGTGGCTTTTGTGCGAGACGGACGCGTCATAGATAGACATTAAATTTGTAGTTTGTGAATATTGTTACGTCATTGGATAGTTGTGTACGTTTCTAAATAAATATAATTTGTGTTTTATAAGAATATATATGTCGTGTAGAGAGATGTGTGTAGGATGTCGAGGAGTGTGTGTTTATCAGGAGGGCATCTGGTTACTTATGACGTCACCAGGTCTAACGTCACAGTCGTCTTCATGTTCATAATAAAACCACAACGAAACGTCCATTGTTTATTCCAATTTACAATGTTTCGGTCCATTGACTCAATTTATTACCAACAGATTATTATTATTAATTTACTTCAAACAACAAATGAATTTACTGCAAACAGAGAACTGTTCCAACTGACTACTCAAACAAGAATACATTTATTACTAACAAAGCACTGTTCCGTCCAACGGCTCAAACAAGAATGTTATGTTAGCTCGGCCGACGGTCGTATTTAAAGGAATTAAAGCGGTCTGAACCAGTTTTTCAAGTAACAGGCCCGGCGAGGCGCCTCAACCCGTAGCGCGATGCGGCCGGTACAAACCGGTTCTGAGTCATATTTCAACCGATGTTCTTGTCTGCCCCGACATATATATTTTTTATTTAAATAATCAAATCAGTGAATAAACTCTAAGCCAATATTTTGTAGGTTTTGAAGTTTAAGTTTTTAAATTACCTATTAAAGTACTGTTAGAAAAAGATCTAAAGAATTTTAACTGAAGATTATGATTAATAGGGTTAAATGAAATCAAAATATATTTGAGTAAAAGTTCTAAAGATCTAGCCACATATTTCATTGAATTGTAATTTTTATATCAACAGAAATACAAATATATTTTCTAATTTATCCGAAGTGTGAAAAAAGCTAAGTTTTAATGGTATTTGTAATGCTCTGTAAGTAATCAACGCACATCGGATATCAGAGTCATCGCTTTCTTATCTAAACGAGCGGACCTCCGTGAGTATGCAGAAAAATAAATAAAATTGAATTCTATAAAAGACTTTTAATAAGGAACTACCCCAAGACTTAAGAGATTTAATTTTTGCAATACAAAGTGACATAAAATATATCTATTAAATATTTATTCAAATTTGCTCCTAGTAATTTATAAAATAAAGAAATTTGATTATTTGCATAACAGTGTTGTTCAATAAACAAATAAACCATAAGTATAAAATAGCAATAAATAAAACAAAGATAAACCGATATTATCCCAGCAGTGGGAAGTAAAAGAGGTGATTATGATTCTTCAGTAAATATCGACAAGGTTATAATTAAAGTAAAAATTAAAATTTAAAAGTTAAATATTTGTACTAAAAAAAATAATGTGGCGAAGACAAGGTAATAAATATCTATAAAATAAATAAGTGTCTAAACGTCAATTGAGAAATATATCAATATAAATATATTTATATAAAATAGGTATATAAGTTCGAAAAATTATTACCTAAATATTATTTTACTTCTTCATATGCAAGTAAGCGTAATGTCCGTAATTATCTAATCTAACGCAGCAGTAATTTTACGGTTTCATTATTTATTTATTAGCCACACGAAACACAACAATGCACATGAAATAAAAAATAGTATATAACACTACATTGGAACATAAAAGTATGTGTGATCATTATAAAAATGGTTATAAAGAAACATTTCTATAGGTAGGTGTAAGTACCTATAGCAAAAGTAGGTAATAAATGAGACTAAACTATAACCCAAGATTATTCATGACATCGGGAATCGTTAATCATTCGGGAGAATTTATTTAAGCTTCTTGACTATATTAGCCAATCTGAAACTAAGTAATTATATCAAGTTCTTTATTATTTATAAAGACTTCGTTATATTTGCAATAGGTTTGTAATAGGGTTATAAAACGAGAATTTTTTTTTTTTAAAGATTTGTAATACGAATAGATTACTTAGTTGTATTGGATCTTCTAGCAATGAATTTAGTATTAATAGAAATATGTGAAAGTATGTAAGGTGAGTCAATTAACGAATAAACGGTTTTGAAAAGGTAAATTATATCTGAATACGATTGACGCGTTTCGAGTGAAAGAATGACCTGGCTGGTGACGGTAACTAAAAGATATTACTAGATGGATATTGCACTTAAGTGTGATTTATAGATTCTGAAGAAAAAAATATTCCATATCCTAGTATTGTACTCTACTTAATCGCGTTTGGAACTAGACGGGTCTAGGAATGAGAATAAATTATTACGTAAAAGAGAAATCAGTTACAGATGGATTTTTGTTGCTATTAAATGATGCCATTCTTACAATATTGTATGCGTATGAACATTTTCACAGAAACATTTCATAAAATTCATACAATATTAAACTTGTGTTTTAACATGTTGGGACAATTAACACTCAATTCTAAATAACATGATATCAATTTTTAACTATAACTGTTGGATTTTACTCTTCACTTGAAAGTAACAAAAAATAGTCATAAACTTTCACAGAAACATTCTCTTCATGGTAAGATGTTTCAAACAACAATAGTGCAGAGCCCCAATTTAGGGCTTTACCTGCCATGACCGTGGTCGCGATACTGCTCCGACCATATTCTTGGCTCCGACTGGCTCGACGTTGCTGCACCTTGCCTTGGCGCGGCCGGCGCAGCGGCGCCCAGGACACCACAGCTCAGGGTTGAACGTCAGCTGGCCTGCCGACATCCCTCGGCCTCGGCGACTGTCCGAAGCTGGCTCGTAGATGATTTTCTTCGCGAAGACGTTTATCTATAAAATATAAAGCATATTAGTAAGGCATGAATATCATATCCCACTTCTGATGTTAGATTTCTATAATTATACCTATCATGGGTAAACTAAACTAGGAGGAAAATAAAGAAAAGAAGTTTTACTTCATCACAACAAACTTATAATTTCAAAAATGAATAATTCAAAATTAGATACAATCAATTTATGTACTTTAAATAGGAATTAATATTAAATAAACTTTGTTTGTTGTGCTTTTACAATTAACATAATTACTTTACTTTTACATAAGTAATTATTAAGCTTTGACACAAATACTTTCATAAATACAATTATCGATTACAATTTGAACAACAATTCTATACAGAGAAATACTTAGCTTTGTCTATGACGCTGGTCCAACGGTTAGTGCCCCGCGTCTTACATCTGGCCTGTATATATGCCCTTTGAAAAGGTATACAACACTTTTTTATATCAGTCATTGGTTCTCAGACCCAAAACCATAAAATCAGTTAACTTATACGTTCTGAAAGCTGAACCATTGGTATCTCAAGTACCGTCTCAAACTTTGTAGAATGCTAAGAAGTTCTCACATTAAGAACAAAGATTTATGGTTACTAAAATATTTAGGTTTATTACCTTTCAATATTCATTGGTTTTTTTAAATAGATTCTTTTAAACAGTACATTATTTTATTATATATTTATCTCATACATTCATGTTCTCAAAACTGCGGCGTGCTATTTATCAATTGAAGTTTAGACACTTATTTATTTTATAGATATTTATTACCTTGTCTTCGCCACATTATTTTTTTGTACAAATATATAACTTTTAAATTTTAATTTTTACTTTAATTATAACCTTGTCGATATTTACTGAAGAATCATAATCACCTCTTTTACTTCCCACGGCTGGGATAATATCGTTTTATCTTTGTTTTATTTATTGCTATTTTATACTTATGGTTTATTTGTTTATTGAACAACACTGTTAGGCAAATAATCAAATTTCATACTTGGAGCAAATTTGAATAAATATTTAATAGATATATTTTATGTCACTTTGTATTGCAAAAATTAAATCTTGGCGTAGTACCTTATTAAAGGTCTTTTATAGAATTCAATTTTATTTATTTTTCTGCATACTCACGGAGGTCCGCTCGTTTAAATAAGAAAGCGATGACTCCGATATCCGATGTGCGTTGATTACTTACAGAGCATTACAAATACCATTAAAACTTAGCTTTTTTCACACTTCGAATAAATTAGAAATTATACTTCGTGGTTTGTTCTCAAAATGAGTAACTGAAAAGAATTATTATTGTTTTTATTTGACTTGTAGTAGTATGATCCAGTAACCATCACTCCGCGTCACTATTTGAGGGTAAAAAGATATTTTTTATTTCTGTGACCTACTTATCTACTGCCCACCGTCCCGTCATTCGTGATTTTAGTGTCGATCGCTCCGCACGTTCGCTTCCTATTTCTTACTTCGTTGAAATGTTTGACGTAGAAATGTCTTTGTGGAAGCGTTGCAAAGAAGAAAGTGTTGCAAGAATTTTAAGAAAATTTGTTAAAATAGTGAAATACTCGCCAAAGGCCAATGCATATGGAAACCTGCGGGGTTGTCCGCGCATACAGCCAACGACGGCCGCCCGGCCTTACGCTCTCAGTGTGGTGGTATCACAAAATATCTTTATCTAATTATCAAATGATGGAGTCGAGAGTTTTCTCGCCTCATCGGCCAGACTCGCATATGGAAATCTGCGCGGACAGCCAATGACGCCCGTCACGCTTTGCGCTCTCATTGACAACCGTCACCCAATATTTTTATATCTAATGAACAAAGGATCTCTCGATCGAAAAAGTTCTTACTTTCTTGCCCAAACGGTCAACGCTAACCTGCGGGGTTTTTCCGCGCGTGCAACCAACGACGGCCGCTAGACCTGGCGCTCTCAGTGAATACACACACAATATATTTTTTTTCGCATAAGGACGCCTGTGGGGCTATCCGAGCGAAAAATGTAGGTACCAACCTATAACGGTAGACTTAATTAAATTACTCGTATTGGTAACGAATAAAATACCCCAGTTTAGAAGCTATTAATATGTTAACAGTAAGAAACAAACAACTTGTTAATGTATTTTCCGGAATAATCTATAAATAGAACGCGAGTCTAATGGTGGGTACACACGTACGTTCTAGCTACCCACTATAGTGGGTACACACGTACGTTCTAGCTACCCACTATAGTGGGTACACACGTACGTTCTAGCTCGATAAACTTGCTCGATCTCGAGCAAGTACGAACGTGTGTACCATGCAAGTCTCAAGACAAATGCTCGAAGCCAACCAAAATGTTCGATTCGAACAAGATTCAAACGTCCATAATTCTTGCTCGATGTTCGATGCAAACATGCTTGTACATGTAGCCGCGAAGTCGAGCATGTTAGTCGTGATTGATATTTTTGTGAAGAGGGTGCGAGTGCGCTGTTAAAATGTCGGACTTTCGTTCATTTTCTCGATCAAACAAACGATCTCATCAAACAGCTAATATCCCGCAGAACGCAGACGATGAATATAATATAATGGGAAAACATTTTGCTAATAAAATGCGAAAATTATGACCATCTATGCAGTTAATTACAGAAAAACTTATTGGCCTAACCCAGCGACGACGACGCTTTCTTCGCGTAGTTTTTCCCTGACAGTAAATGTAGCAGGCGATGCCCACCAAACACAACAACGAATCGTCCATTGCTCGAAGAGTTTCAACGCGTACTAAACATGTTCTTCGAGCAAGCTTGTACGTGAAGACGCAGGGTCGAGCATGTTTGTAGATAGTCATGCTCGAATGAAACATGCTTATCGAGCAAGAACGTACGTGTGTACCCACCATAAGGCTCAACGCCTACTCACTGTTACACATTCTGTGGCACCATACGCTGCCCGAACGCCACTCGGTCCCTTCGATAAAACCAGTTTTGTGCCCGAGGCGCAAACGCGTTGCTACAATGCGAGCGCAACACTATAGCATAATATGTCCATCCTTTTCAAAATGACATTTATGTTGATAAGGAAGTGACAAATATAATCTGGCAAGCAAATAATATGTATGCTATAAGTTTACCTTTTTGTATAAAAGGTCATAATCGAAGGGGCTGAAAATCCAGTATCTCCTGTATGCCCCTGTATGCCTTTACGTTGTGAAAAAATCACAGTAGCTGTGTTTGGATCAACCACTTTTTTCATCTCTAATGCATTTGGCCCTGAAAAATTCCTGTGGTACCTACATACGTTACATGTCCGGCACAAGCGCGGATAAAACCAACCATGGTTGCTGGTGTTGTTGGAAATCAACAGAACCTTAAAGCAGAAAAATCTGCATTGGAGAATGGCATTCCTATTATTCTGGGATAAAACCCATCGGCATGAGAGGCTATATAGATAACAAATGCTTCAAGGCCAGAGGTCTTTCTTTATCCACTCATATCACCACACAATGGTTTAAAATATTGCCAGCAAAACAGTATTGTTAAAAATACCTACTTTAACGCAATTGCATTTTGGAAATTGCATATTATTCAGAGCTCCTATTAATCAGAGTTATCTAAGGACTAATGTCAAATCCACTATATAAATGTAACAACAATGAAACGTGAAAACTGAAAACTCAGTTAAAACACGCCATTAATTCATTGGCTATTTACAAGAGATAATCTATTTAAAACTATTTTACAGGCTCTGGAAGCCTTAAGATAATGCGCACACAAGCGACCAACATTATATAAATACTCAAGTCAGTTTCGAGCAGGAACCTAGTTGGTTCACACAAAAATAGATATGGTATCCTTGTGTAGATAATATCTATATGATCTTCAAGTCAGCTATCATGAACATCTAGCGCGCATACTCGTACTGGTGCGAAGTAAAATAATTACCTTATTTGCAAATTCTGCTATAGACCAAAATCTGACAGACAGCTTCTAGAAGCACCTATAATCAATAGGATAATTTTCTAGATCAATTCTGGTCATAAAAACTGTCCTCCAGAGGAAGGTGTCTTAGTTACAACCAACAACAAAATCCATTAATTAAGAATTGGATTGAAATGATGTCGTATCTATTTTAAAGTCTACGTAAAGGTAAATTACCTAAGAACAGGTTCATGATCACATGAACAATTATTTTAAAATTAGAATTTTAAATCAAAAAACCCATCATTAGATATTAAACGAGTTGTATATTTTACAATAAACGTTTAACATACTTTATACAAAGTACCTAGCTAACTTCCCCAAAGGTTACGTGCTTTTCATTTTATCAAATACAAAAATGTATTATTTATTTCCTGGAAAGTAACAAGTACCTTGATATTTTTATGGGATTACAAAGTAAACGAATGCTGTGCCGTTTATATCTAAGCGATTTATATCTAAAGGGCTTTGTTAACAATAATCTAATGGCACAATTATAGGATTGGCGGAATTTACGAGATGATTCAAATCTCATTGTTCGCTCATATATAGATATAATGAGTGCATAAGAAATGTTGAATTTATTGAGACAATGTTTGTACTTTTTAAGTTAATTTTTATTGACGACAAGATTAAACAGGTATTTTAATACCGTCAAATAAATTTCGTTCCTTTGGGGCTGTTTTATGATATTGCATTTCAGGATGAATAAAGAAAACAGACTAAGGCAGAGTTATTGGAATATATCAACATTCAGTTATTCAACTATGTACAATTTATCATAGATCATTAAACTGCAGACATTGTTTAGCTGTCTAGCCATTGAATTCGGGTGATTATACACCGAAGGAATAAGAAGATGCTAGTTTATTTATTTCAAAGCTATTGAAGAAAGATATACTTTTCTGACAATAACTTAAACTAAAAATAATTTATAAATTTATGGATGCACACAATTTTAGATGACAGGTGCTGAATCGAAATATTTTCTGACTCCTCAAAAACGGGGTACTCAAGCATCATGGGGATGCTGCCAGCGGCCAGTGGTCTTGCTAAGGAAAGGGGAAAAACAAATTAACTTTAATGGCTGCTAACAGCCCTATAAAGAAATTAGTATTTTTTCAAAATATTTCAAACCGGTATTTTCAGAAAAGATACTTCTGAAAACACGACTGCCATCGTACATAATTAAAATTCATGTTTAGATTCGGTTCTCGTAATCTATGTTCCATATTTTTTCACAAAAACTATTATGGAAAAATTTTGGTTTGGTTAAAAGGTCCGAAGAAGAATATCTATAAGACCTTGATATCAAGTGGAAACTGACAAGTTGGTTTTTATAAACTAATCATATTTTTATTTAAAAAATAAATAACAGGATATAGAAAATTTACCTATTCGCAAGTTTCGCAACTCGAATAATAAAATATGTCATATTTATGTATCATAAATCATATAGGTGATAACGCATAATATGTGTATGAATTCAATTTTGCTTTTAACTTGCCTTTATGTATAAATGTTAACGTAGTTCCTAAAACCATCAACAGATGGCACCACCAAGCATTATAGATCGCGCTATTGGAGTGTTTTAGACGTAGTATATTAGGAATTTATTGTTAGTTTGTTCAGACCGAACGCGTCTTTCGGATAGTGAATACATCTTTTTTGTGGTTATACGGTGTTTCATTTAATCAACCCGAAGACGTGGAAGTTTGGACCAGGGCTGGAGTCCCTACATGTTGGTCCTAGACGAGCGGATATAGTCAAATATTGCCGTTTAGTAGACTGTCTGAGGAGCTCCAAAGAGGCGCTGACGGGCAGCGGATTGCTGTTGATAGTGCCTTTTGTGATGGCCGTCACCCCCCACCGCAGTGTCATTCCAGAGCATTCTGCAGTGTGAAGCGAGTGCAAGTTCCGATATCTCGACCGTGGACTGAAGTTGGATCCAGGGTGCGAAGCGAGAGCGGGAAAATTTGAATTACTCGACTGTGGAGTATGAAGTTGCAGCCGATGGATGAAATTGACAAGTAGCAGTATCGAAAGGTGACAGCTGACAGGAGCAGTTTGGTACGTCAAACCTGGAGTTGTCAAGTTGGTGAGTGACACTTGACTTGACGTTGAGAGAAGACATCAGTTGGTGAGTGACATTTGACATTTATTCAGTGATCAATCAAGATTTTAGTGGCAAACAAAAGTGAACCTTATTTTTTGGAAAGACTTTAAACTTAAATTTATTGCATGTTTTTTAGACTTAGATTATTTTTAAGAAAAGTGTACCCACGGGGAACCTACGCCCGATTTTGGTCAGAATTGTAAAAACACTTAGAAAATTTCGGCGGAACTTTTATAGATTACAACACTTGTGATTTTTGTTTCCAAAATGAGTATCCCTCAAAGTGTCGTCTCGAAAATGCAGTTGCAAGACGAGCTAATGGAAACGATTACGAGAGGAAAACATAATTTTAAGAAGTCGCCGAAAGAACGCATTACAAAGGTTTATTGTGAAACGCGGCTTGACGTTCTTGAAAAATCCTACGCAAAGTTTGTAAGTACACATTTGGAAATTGTCTCAGAATTAGAATCTAAAATTTTAAAGTCAACTAGTTATTACAAAAGTGATTGTTTTGAATCTACTGAAAACTTTTATATTGAATATAAATCGGAATTAATGGAATTGATTCAAAAATTAACACCTAGTTTTTCCAACAATTCAGATAATAATTCACCTCAGAATCAACCGCATAGAACACATAAAATTCATATACCGGTTGTCAATATTCCCACGTTCAGTGGAGATTATACCAAATGGCCAAGCTTTAGAGATTTGTTTAAGTCACTTATTGACAAAAATTTAGATTTAGATGAGGTGCAAAAGTTACAATATTTGTAGTGTCATATTTCGGGTGAACCTGAAGCATTGTTAAGGCAGTTGTCTATCACTGAAGATAATTATAGTATAGCTTGGAAAAAATTAGAGAGTAGATATGACAACAAAAAATTCTTGGGTAATCAGATTTTTGCTAGGTTTTTTGGGTTAAAAGGGTCATCTATAGAATCAAGTAGTTCAATTGCATTTTTACTAGATAGCATGAATGAGTTTTTGGAATCATTTAATAAGTTAGGCGTGGACACATCAACTTGGGATCTTTTTGTTATCTATCACATTACAGAACGGTTAGATCCAGTGTCACGAAAAGAGTGGGAAGCACAAGCCTCCTCCACTAATGATTTTAATACTTTAAATGAATTCAGTGAATTTTTGCAACGTAAGTTTAAGTCAATTGCATATTTAGAGAAACCTAAGGCCAGAGGTATCTCAAATAAAACGGTTTTTCATATTGCTGAAGGTGTAACACCGGCCACTGAATGTATTGTTCCCAGTTCAGGGAAATGTCAATTTTGTAAAGGTAATCATATAAGATAAACAAATGTCACTTATTTAAGAATGAACCACTGAACAAACGTCGCGATTTTGTGAAGAACACCAGGTTATGTTTTAATTGTTTTGGTAATAACCACAGGGTTTTTGCATGTAGACAGTCAACTAGATGTAGCCAGTGTGGAAGAAAGCACAACACTTTATTACATTCAGACTCTATTAGGGTTATCGACGGGTCTGATGGTGAAGAGAAGTTGGTCGCTGATAATGCAATGTTAGATGAAACCAAATCATCTAGCAAAGTAGTTTCTTGCAATTTGTCTGGTCGAAGTCAAGTATTGTTGGCCACAGCGTTGGTTAACATCCAGACAAATTCAAGTTGTATGGGTCCGTTTAGATGTTTATTAGATCAGGGATCGCAGGCTTCTTTTATTACAGAGTCTGCAGTCCAAAGATTAATTTTGAAGAAGTCAAGAGAAGAAGTTTCTGTTTCTGGAGTTGGTGATGGTGATAAATCGGTAGTGGCTAATTCGGTTGTTTATGTTAAAGTCCAATCGATATATGACTCTACATGATGTGTGTTCGAGGTGAAGTTGTGGGTACTTCGAAGACTAACAACTTTCCTCCCAAGTAAGAAGGTTGAAGTACACATGTGGAAGGAGTTGAAGTCGTTGGAGTTGGCAGATCCAAGGTTCGATGTTCCTGGAAAGGTAGATATATTATTAGGAGCCGAAGTTTACAGCCAGATAATTATGGAGGGTATCCGTAGGGGTCCACTTGGTTGTCCAGTAGCTCAGCGAACAATGCTAGGTTGGATCCTCTCAGGACTTACCGATTCATCAACTATTATACCAAAAATTTTAGTTCATAATGCTGTTATTTCTGCCGTAGATGTACCAGAAGATAACTTGCTGAGAAAATTTTGGGAGCTGGAGGCAGAACCCTCAGTGGAGAAAGATTTGTTGACTGAGGAGGAGAAAAAATGTGAAGAGCTTTTTGAGAAGACAACAAAACGGGATGATGAAGGTAGATATATAGTTAAGTTACCTTTTCGAACTGAGAAGCCTGTCTGTGGGTATGGAAATTTAAGGGATATAGCCGCTAAGTGTCTATTCCGTTAAGAGAGACGATTATCAAGAGATACAGATCTAAAACTACAATACTCAAACGGTATGGATACTTACCTGGAGCTCAACCACATGGAGCCTGTACCTGCATCAGATAGAGATAAAGAAAAGACTGTGTACTTACCCCATCATCCAGTAATCAGAAGTGACAAAACGACTACTAAGGTTAGAATAGTATTTAATGCTTCTCAAAAAGGCTATAATGGAATTTCATTAAATGATGAGTTATTGAGTGGGCCGAAATTGCAGCCAGATCTCCGCCATTTAATCATGCGTTGGCATAGTCATCCAATTTGTATATCCGCTGATATTGTAAAAATGTATTTACAGATAAAGATTGCTGAAGAAGATACAGATTTACTCAGACTTCTGTGGAGAGATAACAACGGAAGGTTGGAACATTACCGTATGCTGCGTGTAACATTTGGAACCGCCTCCGCACCTTACCTTGCTGTGAAAGCGTTACAACAGCTTGCCGTCGATGAAGGTGAAAAATATCCGTTTGCAGCTGAAAGAGTAATTAAGGATTATTATATGGATGATCTGATGACTGGATGCGACTCGATCGATGAAGCCCTGAAAATACACAAAGACATGAATCAATTATTAGAGAAAGGAGGTTTCACATTACAAAAGTGGATTAGTAACAGCAGGGAGTTTTTAGAAAAAGCAGGAGAACTACAGGAAAAGAATGAGAAAGGAATAGAGATGGAAAAAGAAGCAGAAGGAATAAGAAAGGTTTTGGGACTAAATTGGGACAGCATATTAGATAATTTTAAATATACAGTAAACTTACCTGAGATTGTATTACCGGTCACGAAGAGAAGAGTGATTTCAGATATAAGTCGGTTATTTGACCCACTTGGCTTCTTAGCCCCAGTAATCATTACAGCGAAGATATTTATACAAAAGCTGTGGATATCAGGCATTGACTGGGATCAAGAACTGCCTTCTAATTTGTTGCAGGAATGGCTTATCTATAGAGAGGATTTAAATAGACTTACCGGTTTTAATCTCAATCGTTGGCTGGAGATGAGAAGTGATCACAAGGGGGTAGAATTGCAAGGATTCTGCGATGCTTCTGGAGAAGCTTACGGAGCAGTTGTATATGTTCGAGTAGTAGATAGAGATGGTAACGTACATGTGAATTTGATAACATCTAAAACGAAGGTAGCCCCTGTGAAACAGATTTCGATACCACGACTAGAATTATGTGGAGCAGTCTTGCTTGCCAAGCTACTCGACGAAGTTTCGAGAGTATTGAAGATTCCTAAGGAGAAAGTACTAGCATGGACTGACTCGACAATTGTGTTAGATTGGTTGAGTAGTCACCCTCGAAAATGCGAACGAACACATTTGTTGCGAATCGGGTATCTGAAATCATAACGTTATTCAATAGAAAACACTGGAACCATGTACGGTCAGGTGAGAACCCGGCAGATCTTGCGTCACGTGGAATGAAGCCAGCAGAGTTCGTAGACAATATGCTGTGGAAAAAAGGTCCTAAATGGTTAAGTAAAGATACTAAAGTCGTAGATAGTCAAGAAGAATACAGTCCACTAGAAGAAGAAGATAATAAAGTTGTAGATAGTCAAGAAGCTAAGGAAGAAATGAAAATTAATTGTTGTGTTAACCTAGCTAAAGAAGAAGAAAACATGTTTGTTAAGTATTCTACGATGAGAAAACAAATCAGAGTTATAGCTTGGTGTCAAAGATTTTTCAAGTTAGTATATGTTAAACCGAAGCCAACATTTCCAGTTTGGTTAACAAGTTTAGAGCTGGAACAAGCAAGAAGAATAAGTATTAAGTATAGTCAAGATATTTATTTTAGTGAAGAAATTGAAGATATAAAAAAGGAGAAATTAATATCAAAAAGTAGTAAGCTTAAAGCATTCACCCCTTTCTTAGACGCTGATGAGATTCTTAGGATTGGTGGTCGCTTACAGAATTCGTGTATGAGTGAGACGGGTAAACACCCTATATTAATTTCTCAGAATTCACATTTAGCCAAACTTATTGTTGGAGAAGCACATGAGAAAACCCTTCATGGTGGGTTACAGTTGATGTTAGCACATATAAGAGCTAACTATTGGATCCTAGGTGTTAAGAATATCATTAAGACTCACATAAGAGAATGTGTAGTTTGCGTGCGTCATAACGCGCGTTCACAAAACCCGTTAATGGGACAGTTGCCGACAGAGCGAGTGACACCAAGTCGTCCCTTTAAAAACAGCGGCGTTGACTTTGCTGGCCCAGTAGCAGTTCGTAGTGCCAAAGGTAGAGGGCAGCATGCAACAAAGGGCTACATTTGTCTGTTTATTTGTATGTGTACTCGTGCCATACATTTGGAGATGGTCAGTGATTTGTCGTCCAATGCCTTCATAGCTGCCTTCAAGAGATTCATAGCCCGACGTGGTCACTGTGCAGAGTTATGGAGCGATAATGGCACCAATTTTGTTGGAGCTGAACGTGAAATAAAGTCTCTCCTCATTTCTGAAAAGTCAAGTGTTGCAGTAGACATCCAAAATTGGCTTGCCATAAACGGAACTAACTTTCATCGCATTCCACCTTACAGTCCACACTTCGGAGGACTTTGGGAAGCGGGCGTCAAATCAACAAAACACCATTTAAAACGCGTTGTAGGCACCTTAACGTTGACGTTTGAAGAAATGTCCACTTTGTTGGCACAGATTGAGGCTTGCCTGAATTCTCGACCTCTTACCCAGGTTGACAGTGATGGAAATGAGTCGTATCCCTTAACACCAGGACATTTTCTTGTTGGAGAACCTCTTTTGTTGGTACCGGAGATTTCTTATAAGGACGCGAAAATTACATCTTTAAAGCGTTGGCAGCTGACTCAAAAATTAGTTCAGGACTTTTGGCGCAGGTGGTCCCAGGAGTATTTGGTTCGTTTTTTGCAGAGAACTAAATGGCAGAAACCAACTTCTGAACCTCAACTCGGTGATCTAGTTTTTATAATTGAGAAAGATCTTCCACCTGCTCGCTGGTTGTCTGGTATTATAGTTGAAAAACATCCTGGTTCTGATCAAATCACACGGGTTGTCAGTGTAAGATGCAAGGGTAATTCTATTATTAAGAGACCTGTATCAAAAATTTGTGTCCTTCCTAAAGAGACAATTAATTAGAAAATGTTTCAGTATTAATAAGCACAGATACAACAATTTTGAAAATGTAATAAAATGTTGATATCTCCATAAGTTTAGTTGTAGTTTAGTTATGGCTATCCTATTGTTAAAACGTTATAAATACATTATAAGTTTTTCATATTAGAGTCATGTAACCTATGTAAAAGAGAGAGTTAAAGATAGAGTTATGTTAAATTAAGTTAAGGTTGTACCAGTTATATTTTGTTATGTAAAGAAGCAATTAACAAATAAGTTTTGATAATGTTAGCAAAATTGTCAGCTTGAATGAACAGTCGTTCATTGGTGGGCGGAATGTATGAATTCAATTTTGCTTTTAACTTGCCTTTATGTATAAATGTTAACGTAGTTCCTAAAACCATCAACAGATGGCACCACCAAGCATTATAGATCGCGCTATTGGAGTGTTTTAGACGTAGTATATAAGAGCAGGAATTTATTGTTAGTTTGTTCAGACCGAACGCGTCTTTCGGATAGTGAATACATCTTTTTTGTGGTTATACGGTGTTTCATTTAATCAACCCAAAGACGTGGAAGTTTGGACCAGGGCTGGAGTCCCTACAATATCGTCGGTGTCGAGCGAGAAGTCACTAATTGCAAAAACCGTGTTCCGAGATAAACGCGTTTTAAGATTTTTTTTGTCTTTAAGCTGTAATATCTCTGTAACGCAAATAGATAGCAAATATGTTTCTTTGAGGAAATTATGGCAAATTTATCCCAATAATAAGATTTTAAATAATATTTGATATAACCATATTTAGTGAGTAATTATAACAAAATCTTTGAAAAAAGAGCAGTTAATGACTTTTGCCAAACACTGCAAACAGATATTATGTTAAACATTCTGTTGAGTTAGTGATTTATTCATGCAACTAATTTAATAATGTTAACTGTGATTTGAGCGTGATTATGACTTAATATAGGTGTTTTTCACTAATTTTGAAAAATAATTAAACTCTTTTATAGGAGATGATAACGCAGCGTCGGACGTCCACCAACAAGGTGGACAGATGATCTTATAAAGGCTACCGGTTCACGGTGGATGCAAGTTGCATCCGACCGTAATACCTGGAAGTTATATAGGGAGGCCTATGTCCAGCAGTGGACGTCCAATGGCTGAAATGATGATGATGATAGTAGATGATGTTAAAAGCATAAGCGTGTTTTAACACTATTATGAAAACTAGCAGTGAAAATTATTATTTAATTATATTAATTTGATTAAAAAGAATAAGATTTCATCAAATAACAATCATCATCATTTAAATAAAAAAATGATTTAATGTTATTTTTTCATAATTTAAAGTTTTTCTGAAAGCTTATTATTTGTAATAATGTTCGTTGTTAGTAATATATTTATAAACCTTTGTGGTTTCTGGGTGTTATTAGATATTATAATTATCTTGAATAATTTGTTATTGATGCTAAATAAATAATAGTAGTGTTAAAACATTGTTGTTACCTATTCCGTATTGGAAGATACATTTTATGTATTTTTACCTTGACATACATAATGGTGGTATTAAGTAGTGAAAAACATTAACATCTGAGCAAAAGTATAAGATCACAGTAGGTAAACATTACATGGATAAATGTGCCAGATGTTTTACAAAGTCCTACTATCAAAATTATATAATATTGCTTAAATATTTGCGTGAGTTATAGGTATTTGCATTATATCAAAAAAAAAAATTAATTTATAATGTACAGTGATGGAAATAATAAATAATCAAATGACAATACATAATTAAAAATGAATTGTACCTACTGTAAATTTCGTAATTCTTGATTTCACATAAGTGCGTTAGTTATTTTTATCATCCGAAAATCGCAGGATGCACGTGTTCTTTCAGTATGAAGTCATTAAGATCAATTAGTCATTTAAAATAGTAACAAAATTCGAGAATTTAGTTATGCACATAATAACTAAGTGCAGTTAGTGACTTGTACGCAAATGCTTATTCCTTTTCGTGGCATCGTGATGTATTAAAAAGTAACTAAGTGACCTTAGTGAGAAACGTTTGTTCTACATTTCACCAAAATATTTAAGTCTAATAATACTTAAGTGAAGTTAGTTACTTTTAATCATACAATTTATTGCTATTACAGGCACTTAATGATTTCTGACATTTTTATATTTTCTAAAATATATAGAAATATCATTTTTTTATTTTCTCACATGGTAGATTATAGGTTTAAAAACACTTTGGCATTTTAGGAGTTTGAGGTAATAAATAAAGTTTATAGAAGGATTATGGATATATTTAGCGAAAGATGCAAAAGAATAAAGCGCGCAAGCGATACAATAAGCGTTACGTAAGCACGAGTGTCGCGTCTCGAAGTGAGGTTCAGACTGGTCATCCAATATGGCGCTGTGCGGCGCGCGCGCGGCGAGCGGCCGGCTGAGGACAATAGGCTTGCGACTTTGGAATGTCATTCGCGACAGGGTACGGATTTAGAAACGAGAATTAATTATATTTTGTAAGGATTGACCAAATATTTATTTTGTATGAAATGTAATGTACTTATGTTATTAATATTTGTTTATGTGTATATATATTCATGTATATTATAAATAGATAGTTATTATGTTAATAATAAATAAGTACATGTAATTAACTCGTAATAAATTTTAGTGTTTATAATAGTGTGTAAATAGTATAAATTGTAAGTATTAATTTTAGGAACAAATGTTTTAAATGTAAATGTGTAAATTATGTGTAACTAGGTATAAATAAGTAAGTATGTGGGATAAGCCCACATCACTCCCCCCCAGAGACCTGGTTAGGGGCGATAGTAGTCCGGGAATCGAACCTGTCTACCTGAACGTGTAGTTTTAGGTGGAACAGTACTTTGAGATGGAACTGACGGCTGACTATATTCGTGTGCTTTGACTGGAATTACAGTAGTGTCTTCGTCCGTTCTGTCTGTCAGTATAAATGCGGGTTTTAACCGATCTACGGTAACTGTCATAGGTTTCCCTTTTACTAAGAGCTTAAAAACCTTATCACCTCTCTCTAAAACCTTATGCGGGCCGGTATAAGCTGGTTGTAAAGGAGGTCGCACAGCATCCTCACGTACGAAAACGTGTTCTGCTGATGCGAGCTCTTTAAAAATAAATATCTTACGCCTGCTATTATGCTGAGAAGTAGGAACTGGTTTGAGTTTTTCTGCGAACGAGTTCATACGCGCTGTAAAGTCTGACAGGTCAGTTGTAGCGGCTGAACTAGGTTCGAAAAACTCTCCTGGAAGTCTCAGTGGTTCGCCGTACACAAGTTCTGCGGACGACGTCTGTAGATCTTCCTTAAACGCGCTACGGATGCCAAGAAGCACCAACGGAAGTACTTCTGACCAGTTGTGATCGGCGTGGCAGACAATAGAAGCTTTAAGTTGCCTATGAAAGCGTTCTATTAGTCCGTTACATGCCGGGTGGTATGCTGTAGTGCGCTTGTGCTGGAATCCTGCAGTTCTGGACAGATATTGAAACAGAGTGGACTCAAACTGTCGTCCGCGATCTGTGACAATTTCTGTAGGTATTCCGAATCTGGCGAACCAACCGGAAATGAGAGCTTTACCTACGGTCTCGGCTGTCATGTCCTCTATCGGCACCACTTCCGGCCACCTGGTAAATCGATCTATAGCTGTCAAACAGTACTTATACCCGTGAGAAACTGGTAAAGGGCCGATGAGGTCTATGTGTACCTGTTTGAAGCGAGATCGAGGTAGGTCGTAAGTACCTAAGGGTGCAAATACGTGCCGGCTTACTTTGGCTCTCTGACAAGCTAAGCAAGATTGTGCCCAGGTTCTGCAGTCTTTTCTCATTCCTGGCCAGACGAATCTTTCTGCTACTAATTTAGCAGTCGCTACTGGTCCAGGGTGACTGAGTGAGTGAAGGCTATGGAACACCTGCTTTCTGAAACCCTGTGTGACAAATGGCCTTGCAGTCTGCGTGCTTGTGTCACAGTACAGAAAGGTTCGGCTGCCAGGAGGATAGTTCATCTTCTGCAGACGAAGTGAAGAGCCCTCTGAGATGAACTGAGCTAACTCCGAATCATTCTCGTGAGCTTTACAGAGATCCTCGAGACAAATAGGAGCTTCAAGTTCGTCAACTCGAGATAAGGTGTCGGCCACGACGTTGTTTTTGCCGGAGATATGCCTTATGTCGGTTGTGAACTGTGCTATGTAGTCCAGGTGTCGGAATTGCCTTGGCGAACAGTTATTCTTTCGCTCATGAAATGCATAACTGATCGGCTTATGATCGGTATAAACCGTAAAATGTCGTGCTTCAAGCATGTGCTTGAAGTATTTGATCGCTTCGTATATCGCGAGCAACTCGCGATCGTACGGCGAATATTTGGTTTGGGCTGGTTTAAACCTTCTGGAGAAGAAAGCAAGTGGTTCCCAGGTCTCGTCCTTGTATTGCTGAAGGACAGCACCCATTGCCGTGTCTGATGCGTCTGTAACTAACGCTAGCTTGGCTTGACAACTTGGATGAGCCAAGAGCGCTGCGTTAGCCAAGCTTTCTTTGGTGTCGATGAAAGCTTTCAGAGCATCGCCGGATAAGTTGATGGGTGATGAGCCTTTGACAGCACCAGTAAGGAGCGTATTGAGAGGTGCTTGGGTTTGGGCAGCATTAGGCAGGAAACGCCTATAGAAATTTGTCATACCCAAAAACCGTCTCAGAGACCTCACATCCTTTGGAGCTGGAAACTCGCGTATGGCCTGTACTTTGGCGTCCAGTGGTTTGGTTCCGCTCTCCGATATGAGGTAACCTAAGAAGGTTACCGACGGAGCTCCAAAAACACACTTGGATACGTTAATGACCATGCCATAGTCGCGGAGCCTGGAAAACACTTGTTTCAGGTGAATTTCGTGCTCAGTTTCGTCTCTGCTGTAGATAAGGAAGTCATCTAAGTAGCAGTAGACGAAATCGAGCCCTCTCGTCATTTCGTCCACGAAACGCTGAAACGTTTGTCCAGCATTTCGAAGACCGAAATTAACGTAAGGGAATTCGAACATTCCGAATGGCGTCGTTATAGAAGTTTTCGGAATGTCTTCTGGTACAACAGGTATTTGGTTATACGCCTTGACAAGATCGATGGTGCTGAATACTCGGCAACCAGCGATATTGTGCGTAAAATCATGTATGTGGCGTATTGGATACATGTCTGGGATTGTGCGTGCGTTGAGTTTGCGGTAGTCGCCGCATGGTCTCCACCCGTTTTCCTTTTTAGGTACAAGGTGCAACGGGGAGGACCAAGGACTCTCGGAAGGCCGAGCGGTCCCGTTTGCTAGCATAGAGTCGAATTCGGCTCTAGCAATCTTTAATTTGTCGGGTGCTAAGCGCCTAGGAGTACAGGAGACTGGTGGACCGGGTGTAGTTCGAATGTGATGTTGTGTGTTGTGTGGGATAGTGCGTTGTGTACCTGCTGGTCGTGTGATACTTGAGAAATCCTTATGCAACAAAACATGAAAACGAGAATCGCCGGTCTGAACCTTTACAGAAAAGATATTACGCAAATTACAAGCCAGTGAAGCTGGGCTAGAAAGACTAGTGGTGTTATCGATAAGCTTTTTGTTTTTACAATCTACAATCAAATCGTAGTAACACAAAAAATCTACGCCGATGATGGGTTTGGTAACGTCTGCAACTACGAAACGCCATGGGTAGGTCCGCCGAAGTCCAAGGTCCAGGTTGAGATGCGCGTAGCCGTAGGTGTCGATGGACGTCCCGTTGGCTGCGGTGAGGTTGTAACCCGTAGAAGTCCTGCGCTCTGGAATACGCGATCGTGGAAACACGCAGAGGTCACTTCCCGTGTCAACCAGGAACTGAGTCTTCGTCGTACGGTCGGTTATAAAGAGGCGACCTGGGGAGTCGGGGCAATCTTCGGTCGCCATTACTGCAGATTGCCGGAGGCGTTTCCCGTCTTCTTGTAATCGCACGGTGTCTGGCAATTCAGTGCTTTATCCTTGTGGACAGTGTGGTACCAGCAAATAGGATATTGTCGGTACGCCGAAGCTGAACGAGTCCTGCTGCGAGTAGTGCTGCGACGGCGGTGGCGGTGATTGTAGTTACCGCGCTGCTGTGTCCGAGAGTCACGTGTGCATTCGTCGATCTTCACTGCCAGGCGTTCGACCATCTTCCTCAGCTCTGCGATCTCCCCTGAAGTACTGCTGGAGGCTGCGCTGCTGGACGTTGCTGCGACATGAGCTCCTGGAGCGGAGATTTCCTGGATGCGGTCAGCTAGGTCTGCCAGTTGTTCTAGACTTTGTGATGATTGTGAAGCTAGAACTGTTTGGACACTCTTTGGCAGGCGATTGCTCCAGATTGTTTTCAGGAAGTCTTCAGGAATGCTCGGTCCGGCCAGATCACGAAGATGACGTAAAAACTGGGATGCCTTTCGGTCACCAATCTCTTCGTGGGTAAGTAGCTGCCTGACTTTGTTTTCGTGTGATGCAGTGAGACGCCTAATTAATTCTCCTTTGATCTTTTCGTAGCGGTTGCGGGTGGGCGGGTTAATTATGATGTCTTTCACGGCTTTCGCATGACACATATCTAGTTTAGTGATGACGTTGTTGAACTTTATAGCATCATCAACTATGCCGTAATTCGCAAACTGGCCCTCTAACACCGCGAACCAGATTTCCGGGTCATCGGGGGAAAATGTTGGTACCTTAACGTTGAATGTCGCCGTGTTGGTCAAGGATTTATCGGGCGAGTTGGTTCTCCGCATCTTCTTAACACGCTTCGACACATTGTCCTGAGTCCGGACCTGGCTATCGTCACTAGCATCACTTTCACTGTGTTTTTGCATTATAATATCCTTACGTGTTCGTCGGGGGTCACCAGTTTAGGAGTTTGAGGTAATAAATAAAGTTTATAGAAGGATTATGGATATATTTAGCGAAAGATGCAAAAGAATAAAGCGCGCAAGCGATACAATAAGCGTTACGTAAGCACGAGTGTCGCGTCTCGAAGTGAGGTTCAGACTGGTCATCCAATATGGCGCTGTGCGGCGCGCGCGCGGCGAGCGGCCGGCTGAGGACAATAGGCTTGCGACTTTGGAATGTCATTCGCGACAGGGTACGGATTTAGAAACGAGAATTAATTATATTTTGTAAGGATTGACCAAATATTTATTTTGTATGAAATGTAATGTACTTATGTTATTAATATTTGTTTATGTGTATATATATTCATGTATATTATAAATAGATAGTTATTATGTTAATAATAAATAAGTACATGTAATTAACTCGTAATAAATTTTAGTGTTTATAATAGTGTGTAAATAGTATAAATTGTAAGTATTAATTTTAGGAACAAATGTTTTAAATGTAAATGTGTAAATTATGTGTAACTAGGTATAAATAAGTAAGTATGTGGGATAAGCCCACAGCATCATTAAGTCATTTTGGCCAAAATGGCAATTAGTGACTTCTCGCTCGACACCGACGATATGCGTAATATATAATATTTCATATTATGGAATAAATAACTTTATATTGATCAAAATTTGTTCCTACAATTTATCAAGAAATAATAAGAAAATTAAAATAAGAATTTACTCAAATTACTTATTTTTTTGTATCTAATTATCAAGCTGTAAATTACTTGCTGTACCTAATTGTAATTATTCCTCTGTGGAAAACACTGTGGTTTTAAAAACGGATAAATTGCTATGAAGTTCGCCTTGACTTCCTTATTTAATTTTTTCACTTTTATTACTCATGTCGGTCCTCCATACAGTAACTGTTAGTAGCACCTACATATAGATTAGATTAATGCCCTGCAAAATCAGACTGTTTAATGGTGCAAATGTTTTTTGACCATTTATGTAAGCGAAGTAATAAAGTACATTTATTAGATGAAAGTGTCCTGACTGAAGTACCAAATGAAAATTTTATCTCATTATTGAAGCTTCTCGCTTTTAAGTATACCTTAGGTCACTTCGCATACCTGTAGCATTAAAAGTTGTTTTACAGAAGTTACTATCCAAACCACGATTTACCATTGGATAATTGTTTTAAAGACATATATGTTCTATATGGTTAACCACCCCAATTACGGAGTAATGACCTACCTTAAATGTACGCATTAAGTTAGGAGCTATACAAATAAACCAGTGTGCATTATGCCGTCTTTCATTGCGTACGCGCCACCCTACTCGAATATTTAACAGTGGCGACGAGGACCCACGTTATCGGTAAAAATGTTCGGAAATAACTCCGCGTTGGGGGCTATCGCCTGTTTTGATCACCTCACCCAGGATTGGAAGCTGTACAAAGGCAGACTTCAGCAGTGGTTCATCGCTCACGGTATCGGCGAAGGGGCCGAAGCGAACAAAACAGAGATCAAGCAGAAGGCCATATTGCTAAGCGCACTCACAGAAAATACATTTCAGTTGGCGTGTAATCTGGCATCGCCGAGTGAACTAAGTCATAAGACATATGAGGAAATCGTAAAGCTTTTCGACGATCATTTCCTACCTAAGCGTTGCAGGTTTGCAGAAAGGCACAAGTTTTACACAGCTGTGCAGCAGCCCGGGGAGTCGTACTCGCAGTGGGCTGCGCGGTTACGTGGCCTCGCTACCTACTGTGGCTTCAGGAACATTGAAGATCTACTTCTGGATAAGTTCGTCATGGGAATGTTACCAGGCCCGGAGCGGGAAAAACTTTTCTCAAAGGACGTAGACCAGATGACGCTGAGCAAAGCGGTTGATTTAGCGGAAAGTGTCCGCTGCGCCCGTGCCGGCGCTCACGTGGCGCAAACGGGTGTTGTTGAAACCAACCAAGACGCCATCGCCGGGGCTGTTTTCAAGAGAAATCAAAAAACTAACAAGTGTTCTGTTTGCGGTTATAAAAACCATAAAACTTCCGAATGTCGTTTTGCTAATTACATGTGTAAATTGTGTAACAAAAAAGGTCATCTCCGTAAGATGTGTCCTAACAAGAAAGTGAATTACGTTGAGCAAGGTAACACCGATGACGAGGAAGACGATGGTGAGTTACTTTTGAATATTAATTGCTGTCGTGAGGTGCCGATGACCGAAATGGTGAGCTTGGGAGGCAAAAACATTAAATGCGAAATAGACAGCGGTTCGCCGGTTTCTGTAATTTCTTATAGCTTATACAAACAGTACTTTCACGAAATTCCGTTATCAGCACCTACAAAAAAATTATTAACCTATACTAGTACCAAAATGTTGGTAAAAGGATGTACGTATATAAATATAACCTATTTGAACCGCACAGTAAAAATGCAAGTTCATGTCATTTGTAATGGCGGCCCGCCGCTTTTAGGCCGTGACTTTATGCGAACGTTTGATCTGCGCATAATGTCCGCGCTAAATCGCTGTTGCAACATCGCAAGTGAAGATGAGAATGTCAATATTAAAAATTTAATGAGCGTGATAGAATTTTATCAAATATTACTAAATAAGTCATGTAATAAACATGTATTTTGGTTGTGTAACATACAAAATACCTTAAAATTATGTTTATGCTCAGATTTTTAAACAAATATTACCATTTGCTGTATTTTACAATTAAGTGAGGTTATGTTTTTGTTTTGGTTTGTAAATCCATGTTTTTAGTGTTTAAACTTAGCAAGAAGTAACTAATTATCAGTTTAAACTAAAATAATAATATCTGTTATGTTATATTATAGAATAACGTCAATAACTAAATATTAACGTAATAGACGGTATATCGAAATATTGTACAATGTTAGTTGTTCGTCGGGCAGCCTAATAAAAGGCGGAACTCTTTGCCATACGATTCATTCTATTTGCGACAGTCCTCCGGTACGGAGCTCCAAAGGTCTACGGAACTAGATAAGTATTATTGTGTATAATTATTATGTATAAAGACTTGTAAACATTATAATTGTAATAATTATAATGACGAATATTGACTACTGTAAAATAAATAATATAGTCCATTGTAACTAATAATTTAAATTGATGATGCTTCCTCCTGTTCTTTTTACTTCTCAGGATAGCGATATAAAAAATCGAAGTAAACTGTCTAGACATTGTATTTCTATTAAATTTGATGGTATTTATTAATAGAACAATTTATTGAAGAAATATAGAAATACAGGTCTTGACTTTGAAATATATGGTTTTATTCCTTCCTATCTGTCAGGTCCTATAAATATAAGTAGCTAACACTTATCTTCTTAAATTCAATCAGTTAATAGAATTAAATATAACCCTAAAGCTTTTATCAGAAGTGGGATTCAAGCCGTTTCTATTATTAACGCTATTTATCTTTTCAGATCCAGGATGACTAGCCAGGCTTAAGTTGATGTGATCGCACCCTGTGATTTGAAGCTGTTCTATATGGCATTAAGACGACGTGGTATATCAACTTCATTCGTTTGACCGCCAAAGTTCTGAAGACTATACTACACTATGTACTTTACTAAATATTCTGCAGTCTAATATGAAACTGTAAGTAGTGTGAAATATGACGTGTGTGTGTGTAGGAAGTGACAATTATTGAAATACTAAATGAAAAAAACCGGCTTCGCTCGAAGATTGACGAAATTCTCCATAATCCGAATTTTGCGGATATTGTTGTTGACTCAAAATCAATAAAATTTTTTATGCTTTGTTATTCATATAAGGTTTCGATCGAATCTACCGCACCTACCCCTTGTCGAAATTTTTAATTTAGCAAAAGAATTAGTAATAACCTACCCTAAGTTAAATTATTTTACTTTGGGAATAGGCCGAGTGACAATACATTATTACCTTCCTGAGAAGTAAAACCAAATAAAGGCTTGATATTTAAAGTATACTAAGAAAATAGTTTTCTTATGATTAAAAAAAAAAACATAGAAGGCTGTAGGGAGAAATAAATAATAATAATAATTAATAATAATAATAATTAATAATAATAATAATTAATAATAATAATAATTAATAATAATAATAATTAATAATAATAATAATTAATAATAATAATAATAATTAATAATAATAATAATAATTAATAATAATAATAAATCTATTGTGAGAAATGTATTTTGATGTGTTTACAGTTCAAGGTTCAATAAAGAGAATAATAATAATTATTTAAAATTTAGTGAAATTTTCCTTAAGGAAACTTTGATGCTAAACTGTGGCCTTACATCACGACTTTGGTGTTATTCGTTATTTATAAAGAAATCGTTGTTCGAGTTAAAAGGCTGATTAGTATAAAACCAGAAAGTTAATACTCAAGAAAATTTATTCGGTAATTTATTGCAATGTAACACAAAAATAATAATAAAACAAAAATAAAAAAATAACTTTATTTTTCTTACACAAATTTTCACTAGTTTTATTTACATTAAATTTAGATATCATGTGCAAGTAACAGGTATACCAAAAAGTGAGTAAATAACAAAGGGAAAATACAACGACAGAAAAAGAGACCTTGATTCCAAGATAAGGTTTTAACAACCATTAATACGTATATTTTCATATAATAACATATTTTGCAATCAAAAATTTTACATAAAATAATGATACATGAAAATTTGTGACCTACTAGGCTTTTATACTCTGGATAAACATAACAATCAAATAGTATCAAATAGTTAAATAACGAGGTAAAAATAAAAATCAAAGTAGTTGTAGATTCCAGTGGCTAATTAATTAACTGACGTTACTCAAATGATTTAAAATATTTTGAAAATATTGCGGGTTTGGTCAATTATTTTACGTTCTCCTTTTTCGGATGTTCTGGGTGTCCTATAAGGGTAATGACAACACTAAATAGATCATAAATACCTTATTGTACACAATAGACATTTTGAACATACTTCCGAATATTGGAAAGAAAGAAAAAAAAAATCTTTAACCGTGGTTAAAATAAACATGATACAAATATTACAAATGTAATGGATAAAATAAATACATATAATACAGCTGCAAGAAAGACAGTGCTTTTTAAGATGGAGTGATAGATTAGCCTGAATTGGGTACGAAAGAGCCTTCCATAGCTGTTTGTATGTACATAACGAAAGGAAGAAATACTTAGCCACATGAAGTATGAGTATCAAATTACTAGTATGAATAACTTAAGCCTCAATTATTGATTACAATTGTTTCTGAATCTTCTTCAAAATCCTTCAGTCTATTTTTTACAATAAATTTCATGTTGATATTTAAAGTAGGTACTTATCCAAATATTTACATTTTAAATTCCTAAAAGGGTCATTTGTTTAAAATAAATCTAACAAGAAAAGTTTCTGCTATTACGTTTTCACTCCATTCGGATCGTATGTAGGATCCTGAAATAACACATTATATAAAAAAATGGAGGCGTGGTTTGTTAAGTATTTTTTTTTCAATTTGAAAAAGATCAATTGGCGACTGGTAGCGCCTCAATATTAGTATCATAATTATAATAGAATCAATATCCAGTTCCTGTCATAATCATCAGTATATCCAATATTTTCAATGAATTCCGTCTGCCGTATTAATTCAGAATGATAAGAATAGTTTATTACGAGATAATTGCTCTGCTAGAAACTATAATATCACTAACCGTTTAGTTCAAGCCAATTTCAAAAAGTATATTTTGCGTAACGACAAACAATTACAATGACTTTCTTAAATCTGTTCGTGGGTTATCCGTTACATAATTTATTATTTATGGCAATACTCAAAATTTAGACACAGCAAATTTTTCGAATGACGAGATATCGATAATACATTATGTACAAACATGAAATAAATACATTATGAAATAACATGTTCTAGTGGCAAAATCAATTGAAATGGAACGAAACTTATAAATTCATACGTTGTAAATTTTTGGTGTTCGTACATTTGTACTCTTTACTAATGCCTATTTTATTTTGACAAGACATTATAACTGTTTTGAAACTGTCTATTAAATCTCTTGACATGGAATAATAACTTTACTTTAAAACAAAATCAAGGACAAGGTCAAACTCAAAGTAAATAATCAATTTATTGGTAAAAATATTTTACTCGTCAATTAATACAAATCATAATATCATAATAAATGCCAAATAGTTACTGAATAATAAATAAGGTCAAACTCAAGTTTAAAGTTGGTCAAAAGTCAAATAAAACGTTATAAGAACATCGTTGACAAGGTTTAACATAACAAGGAATGTTATAATAAAGGTTTTTTTATAGCTTATTTTAAAGGTTTTTTTTATAGCTTATTGGTTCCTGGTGAACAACATTTAGTTGATATACTATAGTCAATCTCATATAAATAAAATATGATGCTCTTAATGTAGGTTCAAATATTTGAATACACTCCATATAAAAAACAAATTAGCTGAACGTTAGGTTGGCCGAACGTTTTTTTTAAAGTCATAATAATCTTTGTGAGGAATAAAGGACTGGTTTCACCCAGGTTATATTATACAATGGAGAAAATAATATTTGAAAGGAACAAAGTACTGGGCTCACCCAGGTTATATTACGAGATGGAGAAAGAAAGATGAAAAGTTTTACTTATTGTTAAAATTTTAAGCAATGTTTACAGAGATATTGTGACAATTTTATCACTTTTTTATAATTCATTTATTCACTTAAAGACACTGTTAATACAGTGGGTACATGATTGAAGTATTAAGAATAGTTAAAGTGGTTTTAAAGATTTTATGGAAATAAATGATAATAAAATGTCAAACTTTAAAATTTACTAATTATTAAATTAATATTTGCCTAATAGATTAAATAAAGTCAAAATTAAAATCATATAATTCTAATAATAAATTCGTACTGTCAAAAACAAAAAAGTCATTAAAATTCATGATTTAAATAGCCAATTGTCGTTTAAAAACAATTTGTTGTCAGACATTTCTTCCAAAGACTTAGTAAAGAGATGATGTCGTGTCCTGTACGTTTTCCTTCACAGCTCTTAATAAATCAAATCTCTTGTTATGATGGGGCATAATACACAAACATAATTTGACACGGATAATTAGAAAATCTATGTAACAAACAATGCCATTATGATAAGCCAATTGAAAGTTTCTGTATATAAAAACAGAAGAACTTAACTGGAGTAATAATTATATAGTATTTTTAGCATTATTATTATGTTACAACCAAAGGAAATTAAAAATAGGAAGATTTAAATGAATAAGGATACCGTGATAGATCTCATTAAAATATACTAAATATGTAATACATCATTATGATAACTGTTTCTTCTAGAATATTTTTAAGGCTAACAAATATTATAATATGTAACAAAAAAAATCTTGAGCCTACCCATAAGGTTTCCACTTATTTATTTATTTATTTAAGTTCATAAAACAGCTTACAAACCAATTCACATCACAAGTAGAATACAATAAAAACTTAGAGCTAATTTGTAAACAAATATATGAACATAATAAGATTAGTGTTGCATGCACCACTGTTCCACTGTTCGATTCTTTATCTGGTGTTATCTGAATGTCATTTGTAGTGGGTGGCAGGGTAACATGTCAAAGATACTGGATCCTTTTAAAAACTGCTGGGTCTCTGGCTTGATACAACAATGAAACTTATGGTCAGCAAGATAAGAAAGTGTTGTATGACATAAGTCAGAGATATACTGCTGGTATTTCGTATTTTACGAGGCTCACGGGCAGCAGGTGAGGTTATATTATACCAAGGCTAAAGATAAAATAATACTGTTGTAATCAATTTCTATTTTCTTTCAGTTTCATTTGAAGTTTATTCATTAAAACCATGGGTACAAAAATACTCTTGGTTTTAGTGTAAGTAAAAATTACTCTTAATAATATTAATTTTTATTAATAGTTAGTATTACAATGGAATTAATTACAACAGGATGTTGGATGGACAATAATAATTACAACATAATGTTGGATGGAATATAATAATTATAACAGGATGTGTCAAAATAAGTAAAATTTTATTGGTACTTCGAGAGCGAAGTACTGGTCAGATTGGCCGTGATAGAATTTTATCAAATATTACTAAATAAGTCATGTAATAAACATGTATTTTGGTTGTGTAACATACAAAATACCTTAAAATTATGTTTATGCTCAGATTTTTAAACAAATATTACCATTTGCTGTATTTTACAATTAAGTGAGGTTATGTTTTTGTTTTGGTTTGTAAATCCATGTTTTTAGTGTTTAAACTTAGCAAGAAGTAACTAATTATCAGTTTAAACTAAAATAATAATATCTGTTATGTTATATTATAGAATAACGTCAATAACTAAATATTAACGTAATAGACGGTATATCGAAATATTGTACAATGTTAGTTGTTCGTCGGGCAGCCTAATAAAAGGCGGAACTCTTTGCCATACGATTCATTCTATTTGCGACAGTCCTCCGGTACGGAGCTCCAAAGGTCTACGGAACTAGATAAGTATTATTGTGTATAATTATTATGTATAAAGACTTGTAAACATTATAATTGTAATAATTATAATGACGAATATTGACTACTGTAAAATAAATAATATAAAAAAAAAATAAAATAAAGTTTATTATTCACTATAAATGGTTTACATATAACTTTTAAACAGTAGTACTTATAAATTTCTATGACTCTAAACATTAGAAAAACATAGGTACCCAAGCTAGGTTTATAACCTGTGTTATGGTGTACCTATACTCGTCCGGACTAATAATAAGTTATTATTACTACATAAGTTCATAAGCTAAGTTTAATTAACAATATTGTGATAAGGAAAAGTAATTATAAAAAAAAATATATGTAAATTTCAAAAGTTAATTTATACTTTATTAGTTTAATGAATTTAATTTGATATTTAATACGTTAAGAAAGAATTGTAAGTATGTTTTCAGTTTGTATGTAATTTTGAGTCAATAACCATTTTTTTAATTTACTTTTACATTAATGTGTTGATAACGGGTAATATTGTAGAGTTACATTAAGTTTATTATAAATATAAGGTCCTAAAAATGAAGTATGACGTCTGGCAAATGCTGTTCGACACTTAGGCTCTACGCATATTCTTTTACCTTTACGCTTTGCCATTTGCTCTACATCTATAGGAGTTTTCTTATGATGATTAATTATAAGGTGAAAGATATACAGCTGCCTTGTAGAGAGGAGTTGACTTTCAGTGTATAGAGCGTCTGTTGGATATCGAAAAGGTTTAGACATCATGACTTTTAGTACTGAGCGTTGTGCTCTTTCTAGAGTTATTATTAATGTTTTGCAAGCTCCGCCCCAAATCGATACGCAATAGACTAAGATAGACTGACATAAGGAGTAGTAAACTATCCTCATTAGCTCAAACGTCGCCGCATTCCTTAAGTTTTTAAATACCCAGATAAGCTTCCGAACTCTATTTGATAGCGATGTTAAGTGAGACTTCCATGATAATCTATTGTCAATAACAATTCCCAAATATTTAATTGAATCTACTCGTTGAATATATGGACAGCTGCAGCTAATATTATTATTACAATAGTGTGGTTGAATTTGAAATGTTCTATTTAGAGGAAATGTGTGGTTTAGTATATTAAAACAAATATATTTAGTTTTATCAAAATTAAGTGAAAGAAGGTTTTTATTAAGCCATGTTATGGTATTTTGTAAGCCATTTTCTGCACTAGCCCGAGTTTCCTCCCAAGTTTCACCTTCAAAAACTAGAGCTGTGTCATCAGCAAAAGTTATGACTCTACCATGATGTGGCTTAAATTGGCATAATTCATTTATAAATATCAAAAATAGAGTCGGACCAAGATTGCTACCCTGCGGAATACCAAAAGATACTTCTTCTAGTGAGCTGACATTATTGGCAATAGATACACATTGTGTCCTTCCTATCAGATAGCTTTCAAAAAGTTTTAAGGCTGTGTTACGAATTCCTATGCGCTTGTTAGATTTCTATAATTATACCTATCATGGGTAAACTAAACTAGGAGGAACATAAAGAAAAGAAGTTTTACTTCATCACAACAAACTTATAATTTCAAAAATGAATAATTCAAAATTAGATACAATCAATTTATGTACTTTTTAATAGGAATTAATATTAAATAAACTTTGTTTGTTGTGCTTTTACAATTAACATAATTACTTTACTTTTACATAAGTAATTATTAAGCTTTGACACAAATACTTTCATAAATACAATTATCGATTACAATTTGAACAACAATTCTATACAGAGAAGTACTTAGCTTTGCCTGTGACGCTGGTCCAACGGGAAGTGCCCCGCGTCTTACATCTGGGCTGTATATATGGCCTTTGAAAAGGTATACAACACTTTTTTATATCAGTCATTGGTTCTCAGACCCAAAACCATAAAATCAGTTAACATATACGTTCTGAAAGCTGAACCATTGGTATCTCAAGTACCGTCTCAAACTTTGTAGAATGCTAAGAAGTTCTCACATTAAGAACAAAGATTTGTGGTTACTAAAATATTTAGGTTTATTACCTTTCAATATACATTTGTTTTTTAAATAGATTCTTTTAAACAGTACATTATTTTATTATATATTTATCTCATACGGCCAGACTGACACGTACTTCGTCCCTGAAGTACAACTACACATTCAACGACATTATATAAAATAATCTTAAAGTGTACCTATCTACTACGTCGTTATCACATATAGTACAGGTATATAAATGTAAATAATGTAAGTACTTAAAACATAACATCATTATGATAAATGATTTACCTACTTAAAGACAATATACATTTTATTGCATTGATTGATTTATTTCATTTGATAGATAGAAAATACAAATATTTCAATTAAGACAGCTTCATATCATTATATGGGGTTATTCATAATAACATTATAGCATTTTAATTACAAAAAAATGGAATTATTTTTTAAATCGTTTCAAACATGACATGTTTATTTTATAAAATATAAATTCCCCATTTTATATGTGTATTAAGTGTTTACAAAGTAGGTATGTGCATTTATAAAAGACTTCTTCTTTACTGTTTACTAATTATGGTCTGATAATCTGTTTTGTGTATACCGGGCATCGTTTTGTTTTGTTATACGTATATAATTATTATTTCATATTTAAATAAATAATATATATATTTAATAGATAAATAAATACATATTGTATTTATCTGACCAATTGCTATATACGTACTGTTTACGTCCATTCGCTGCCAATGGAGAGCAGTACCCGGAATTGGAGGCTAGAGCAGCGTACGGGCAATGACTATCAATGTTGTTATGACGTGGTTTACCATCCGCTGCCGACAGTGTCAAACGACCAAGTCACGCCCCCGCAGCGTTAGCCAACTACCGATTATGCTTCTCTCATCCACCCGCTGTCAGTGGGGAGACAGACATCCAACAAAGGGCCACACAGCGATGTATACATAGATATAAAATGTACTTCGATCAAGAGACATCATCAAGATCGCCAGTAAAACACGTATACATAATACACACCATGAAACATCATCACGGTTTTTCCATAGGTTCATTTTCATCATTTTCTTTCATAATAATATGTATAAATAAATACACCACAAGTCGTCATCATGGTATTCCATCGGTAACCTATTAAGATTATCAGAGTCAATTTAATCAATAAAATCAAACTGTATTGTTTGCACATACCCATTTGCAATAATTGAATAAGACCGTATTATATGATACCTAATTTACAACTATATCATATATTGTATTTAAAAATAAACTAAATCACATAATTATATAAAAACCTAAGTAACCTAAGTAAGTGGCATAATTCTATAGCAACAATTTTTTTTTTACCAATCCTCATTCACAAGAACTTTATCTTTAAATATTATGTTCTCATAATACAATCTTAGAGTAAAGCCGAAATTTGGATTAATGGAAATTACCTATTTTAGGGTCTTTTATCATTCAAAAGCAACATAAAATAATATATGTAATAAAAATATCATGATGTAATTATAAAATTAAATGGATTTTTAAATATGACTTTTTAAATATGGTAAGCTTACATATTTCAACGCAATTAACAATAATCTGTCAATAAACTCAAGAATAAAGACTAAATAAATAATAATAATAATAATAAATATTGCCGGACAATTCACACAGCAACTCTTTACTCTGACTATTTATATTTTATCTCATATTTATATTAAACTCAACCGCAATCGGCCAATCTGATGAATTTATATCCTTCTAATAAATAAAATTATATTATGTCAATATTATACAATTGGTAAAAAATATCTATCAACAAGCAATAACAATGTTATTTATGACTTTGTTAAGGATCAACTTGAATCGGAAACGGCCTGGTGCAAACCACTTATGTAGGGTAAAACACTTAAATGTAAAACGATAATAGCCGGTTTTTTTTTTGATGCAAAGCCCTTGTTCAGGGCCCTTTTTGTTTTTTACAATTAAAACAAAAACTTTTTCTTATCTTTAAAAGCAACCATGTAGAATGAGTAACAGCGTATTTTATTTGAATATAAACTGTTTCAAAACGAACATGGTATATAGAACAATTAAATATAATCAATTTACACTTGAAATTTAGGCCAATCGCATCTAGTTCTGTTATAATATAAATATGTGTGTTTTATAACGTTGATAAAAATCAAAGTGAAAATCTATGATAATAATCAATTAATAATATTTATCTTAAGTAATTCAAAAGCTGTTGGGGTGAAGATAGCTTGAGTAGATTAACAATTAAATAATTATATAAAAATGATGCAAATTATATTTCAAGTTCTAAATTTCAGAATAAAATCTGTTTATGATTTCTTTTTTTATTTCGTTTGTTTACTTAATCAATCATAGATAGAATTACTTTATTGCACACCATTAATAACATAACATAACAATTATATTACTCGTATAAATTTCTAATATATTATGTATATTTGTTATTAGGAACATACGCAAAACTACTTTATTTTATATTGTTTATTAATCTGTATTATCTCAGTGATAATCAACTGTCTTTGATGATAATAAAAAATATTTAAACCTTAAAAACGTTTTTATCATAATATGGCATCTATTGTAAACCTTTTTATAAAACTTTGCTTCTAAGTGACAATACTTTAGTAGGTACTAATGCTACATTAATTATTGGCAATAATAAGAAAGACGTAATTAAATAATCGGCTTTTCGATCGATATATTGTTTGAAATTTTTTTACTTATATTATTTCAAGCTATATTTTGTTTAAACCTTTACATATATAACTGATTAATGTTTCATAAATCTCTAGGTTAGCCCACAAAAATTAGCTAAAGCTACAAATAAACTAATTTAGTTATTTAACTATCTTTTTGTGAGGAAAATGTTAATGATGTAAAAAGTAATAAATATAATACAAATCTTATCTTTTTAAATTTTGATAAATAAATGAATTACTTATAACTAACATACGAACCCAGCAGAAAGCCTAATTTTTAACATGTATATATTTTTTTTTATCTAAACTAAATAATCAAATCAGTGAATAAACTCTATGCCAAATTTTTTTTTTAGGTTTTGAAGTTTAAGTATTTAAATTACCTATTAAAGTACTGTTAGAAAAAGATCTAAAGAATTTTAACTGAAGATAATGATTAATAGGGTTAAATGAAATCAAAATATATTTGAGTAAAAGTTCTAAAGATCTAGCCACATATTTCATTGAATTGTAATTTTTATATCAACAGAAATACAAATATATTTTCTAATTTATCCGAAGTGTGAAAAAAAGCTAAGTTTTAATGGTATTTGTAATGCTCTGTAAGTAATCAACGCACATCGGATATCGGAGTCATCGCTTTCTTATCTAAACGAGCGGACTTCCGTGAGTATGCAGAAAAATAAATAAAATTGAATTCTATAAAAGACCTTTAATAAGGAACTACCCCAAGACTTAAGAGTTTTAATTTTTGCAATACAAAGTGACATAAAATATATCTATTAAATATTTATTCAAATTTGCTCCAAGTAATTTATAAAATAATGAAATTTGATTATTTGCATAACAGTGTTGTTCAATAAACAAATAAACCATAAGTATAAAATAGCAATAAATATTCATATTCATATTATCCCAGCAGTGGGAAGTAAAAGAGGTGATTATGATTCTTCAGTAAATATCGACAAGATTATAATTAAAGTAAAAATTAAAATTTAAAAGTTAAATATTTGTACTAAAAATAATGTGGCGAAGACAAGGTAATAAATATCTATAAAATAAATAAGTGTCTAAACGTCAATTGAGAAATATATCAATATAAATATATTTATATAAAATATATAAGTTCGAAAAATTATTACCTAAATATTATTTTACTTCTTCATTATGCAAGTAAGCGTAATGTCCGTAATTATCTAACTAATCTAACGCAGCAGTAATTTTACGGTTTCATTATTTATTTATTAGCCACACGAAACAAAACAATGCATATGAAATAAAAAATAGTATATAACACTACATTGGAACATAAAAATATGTGTGATCATATAAAAATGGTTATAAAGAAACCTTTCTATAGGTAGGTGTACAAGTATAGCAAAAGTAGGTAATAAATGAGACTAAACTATAACACAAGATTATTCATGACATCGGGAATCGTTAATCATTCGGGAGAATGGATTTAAGCTTCTTGACTATATTAGCCAATCTGAAACTAAGTAATTATATCGAGTTCTTTATTATTTATAAAGACTTCGTTATATTTGCAATAGATTTGTAATAGGGTTATAAAACGAGATTTTTTTTTGTTAAGATTTGTAATGCGAATAGATTACTTAGTTGTATTGGATCTTCTAGCAATGAATTTAGTATTAATAGAAATATGTGAAAGTATGTGAGGTGAGTCAATTAACGAATAAACGGTTTTGAAAAGGTAAATTATATATAAATACGATTGACGCGTTTCGAGTGAAAGAATGACCTGGCTGGTGACGGTAACTAAAAGATATTACTAGATGGATATTGCATTTAAGTGTGATTTATAGATCCTGTAGAAAAAAATATTCCATATCCTAGTATTGTACTCTACTTAATCGCGTTTGGAACTAGACGGGTCTAGGAATGAGAATAAATTATTACGTAAAAGAGAAATCAGTTACAGATGGATTTTTTGTTGCTATTAAATTATGCCATTCTTACAATATTGTATGTGTAATATTGTAATAATAAATTTTCCCTTCTTACCGGTTGTCACAACTCTAATTTGTAGTGCAACACTAGTACATAAGTTGTCTGTGGTAACTTCCTTCTTCTTGTCTATGAACTCAATAAAGTCACAACGTAATATTAACTTCCAGTTTTATTTATCTACATTATACCTAAATTACATCAGGTTATGAGGCCCAGACCCACCAGATTCTTCCAAAAAGTGATAAATAAAAAGATAGTAAAGTCAATACAAATTGGACAAAAGTTTTCTTTCAGCAGTGGTACAATACATAACCTAAAAAGTTACAGCGTGGACGTACCTATTGAAAGCATCTTCATCAGTATAATAAAATGTCTTCGAACAATACGATGGCATTAGTAGAAAGGCTGACCGGAAGAGATAATTATCCCACCTGGAGATTTGCGATGCAAACATTCCTTGAACTTGAAGATTTATGGTATTGCGTCATACGTGAGCCGGGTACAGAAGTTGATCGGAAAAATGACATTAAAGCAAAATCAAAAATCATTCTATCTGTCGACCCCATAAACTACATCCACATTCAGGAATCCAAAAGTGCCAAGGAAGTATGGGACAATTTAGCTAAAGCTTTTGATGACAAAGGGCTGACTCGTCGAGTTGGTCTGTTACGAGAGCTCATAACGACGACTTTAGAAGCGTGCCAAAATATTGAAGATTATGTAAACAAAATAATGACAAATGCGCATAAACTCAGAAACATTGGATTCATTGTAAATGATGAATGGTTGGGGACCTTACTGCTGGCCGGATTACCCGACATGTATCAACCAATGTTAATGGCACTAGAAAGCTCAGGTTTGGCTATAACAGCTGATGGTATCAAAACTAAGTTACTTCAAGATGTGAAAACATCTGAAACAGCTGCATTATATGTTAACAGAAATAAAATTAACCCGCAGAATGCCAGACAAGCTTCAGATAAATCAAAACAACCTAACAAAGGTCCGAGATGTTTTGTTTGTAATAAATATGGACACATAAGCAAGTTTTGTAGAAATAAGAAGAAAGAAAATAACTTAAATGAGAACTCAGGCTATGTGGCTGTATTTTCTGTATCAAACAGCAATGAAAGTGGCTGGTATGTAGACTCAGGAGCATCAATGCATCTCACAATGCACGGTGACTGGCTTTATGATCACATATCACCCCCGGTGAATTCTATTAAAGTAGCTGATGATAAGAAACTACTTGTAAAAGCATGTGGAAAAGTGAATTTAAAAGTTAGAAACAAGAATGGCAGAATAGACACAATTGTTGTAAACAATGTTCTGTATGTCCCCGAACTGGCCACAAATCTTCTTTCTGTGAGCCAGATGATAAAGAATAACTGCCAAGTACAATTCACTAAAGATGGTTGCAAAATATTCAACAAGAACAACATCCAAGTGGCCGATGCAAAGCTCACAAATAATATGTACCGGCTTAACACATACAGTGATTCAGCATACATATCAGAAACTGTGAATGATGGTTTTATATGGCATCAGAGGATGGCACACTTGAATTTTGAAGACCTTAAGAAACTTTCAGAAAGTACAGGAATTAAAATGGAAAATAATGACAAAATAGTATGTATATCATGCCTGGAAGGGAAGCAGCCAAGAAATCCTTTTCCTTCAGATGGTTCCAGAGCAAAAGCCTTGCTAGAACTTGTTCACTCTGATGTCTGTGGCCCCATGGAGGTGCAGTCTCTGGGAGGAGCACATTACTTTGTCACTTTCATTGATGACTTTTCCAGGAAAGTATTCATTTATTTAATAAAGAATAAATCAGATGTTTTTGAAAAATTTAAAGAATTTAAAGCACTAGTTGAAAAGCAACTTAATTCATCAATACTTACTCTTCGCACAGACAATGGTAGAGAATATCTCAGTAATGAATTCAAATCGTTCTTAAGAAAATGTGGAATAAATCATCAAACATCCACACCTTACACACCCCAGCAAAATGGTCTAGCAGAACGTATGAATCGAACAATACTAGAAAGAGCTCGTTGTATGTTAATAAATGCTAAATTACAGAAGCAGTATTGGGCCGAAGCAGTCTCCACAGCTGCATACATTACCAACCGATGCCCAACTAGAGTGCTAGCATTTAAATCTGCTGAAGAGATCTGGACAGGAGATAAGCCAAATATAAGTCACTTGAAAATCTTTGGATGTGAAGCAATGGTTCATGTACCTAAACAAAAACACAAGAAATGGGATGCAAAGGCAACAAAGATGATATTCGTTGGTTACAGCGAACAGACCAAGGGCTACAGGTTCTATAATCCAGCAACACAGCAGGTGTTGATGAGTAGAGATGTCATATTCTTAGAAAATTCAGTAGTAAGAAAGTTCACTAAACTACCACTCTCAGAAAATGTAATTAGTCAAAATGAATCCTTCAATAGTGAATCTAAGTTAGAATCATCTGAGCAGAATGAAACTTCTGATGATTCTTATCACTCCGATGAGGGATCCATGTATGAACCAGAGAAAACAATAGAGTTAACAGAGATAACAAGAAACAATATAACAACAAGATCTAAAACGAAAATGAATAAAGATTATGAAACTTATTTCTGTAAAGAAAATATCTCAGATGAGCAGGATACCCCTCAGACATACAGTGAAGCTGTTTCTTCAGATAATGTCAATGCAACAAAATGGAAGCAGTCTATCAATGATGAGCTGTCAGCACACTCAAAGAACAAGACTTGGGAAATAGTAGATAAAACACCAGGAATGCGGGTAATTGGTTGCAAATGGGTTTTTAAAATCAAAGAATTACCATCCGGCCTGCTATATAAGTCAAGATTATGTGCCAAAGGCTATTCACAGACACAGGGTGTAGATTACTCTGAAACTTTTGCACCAACAGTAAGGTATGACTCCGTTAGGGTTTTGCTTTCAGAGGCTGCTCAGTACAACTATGAAATGGTTCAGTTTGATATTAAAACAGCATTCTTATATGGAGACATAAAGGAACATATATTTATGACACCACCAGAAGGTATGGAAGTATTGCCTTATCAGGTATGTAAGCTCAATCGTTCTCTTTATGGTCTCAAGCAAGCCCCTAGGTGCTGGAATCAAAAATTTGATAGTTTACTTAAAAAGTTTGGTTTTAAAAGTAGTCATGCAGATAAATGTGTTTACATTGGCAATGTAAACAAAACTCAAGTATATCTACTGCTCTATGTTGATGATGGGCTTATCCTTACAAGCTCAAAATGTTCATTAGAAATAGTCTTGTCCGAGCTAAGCAAGAATTTTGAAATAAAACACTGTGAACCAAAGAACTTTGTTGGTTTACAGATAGAGAAATCAATAGGATCTATTTTCATTCACCAAACAAACTACATTGAGAAATTATTGTGTAAATTTAATATGCAGAATGCTAATTGTAATGCAATTCCAGTAGACCCTAATACCACATTGGAGAAAAGTTTGTCAACACCAGAGAAAAATATTCCATACAGAGAAGCGGTTGGCTCTCTAATGCACCTGGCCATAGTAAGTAGACCGGATATTGTATATGCAATCAGTCTGGTGAGCAGATACCTCAATAGTTATGATAATACACATTGGAATGCAGTCAAGAAGATCATGAAGTACTTGAAAGAGACAAAAAGCTATGGGTTGCTTTATATGTCATCACAAAACAACAATCTAGAGGGATACAGTGATGCAGACTATGCTAAGGACACATGTACACGGAGGTCTCTCACAGGATATACTTTCATAAAGAATGGAGCTGCAATCACATGGGCAACACAACATCAACAGAGTGTCGCTTTATCCACAACAGAGGCAGAGTTTATGGCAGCTTGTGCTGCAACAAAAGAGGCGATGTGGTTAAAACAATTGTTAATAGACATTAATGCTTATAATCAAGAATCAGTGACAGTGCATATAGATAATCAAAGTGCAATTTGTTTAATTAAAAATGTAGACTATCATAAACGTTGCAAACACATAGATGTGAAATATAACTTTATTAAAGAAAAGTTTGCAAATGGAGATATAGATTTAAAGTATGTATGTAGCAAAGAGCAATATGCTGATATCTTTACAAAGGCATTGCCTAAGGATAAATTTAAATACTTAAGAAATAAGTTAGGATTGTGTGAACTTAAATAGTGTATAATTTTAACTTAGTAATCTGAACTTAAGTAATGTATAGTGTAATTGTAACTTAGTATTTTGAACTTAACTAAGTTTTGTCAGTAAAGTTTTTTTTTGGGTAAGAGGTTACTTTTTAAACATACTGTGTTTCACTGTACTGTAGTGTTGATATTATTTTGATATTATGTAAAAGAAGGGTTTCAATTTGGTAAGAGTATTGTAATAATAAATTTTCCCTTCTTACCGGTTGTCACAACTCTAATTTGTAGTGCAACACTAGTACATAAGTTGTCTGTGGTAACTTCCTTCTTCTTGTCTATGAACTCAATAAAGTCACAACGTAATATTAACTTCCAGTTTTATTTATCTACATTATACCTAAATTACATCATGTAAGAACATTTTCGCAGAAACATTTCATAAAATTCATACAATATTAGTCTTGTGTTTTAACATAAACTAAGTATAGTTGGGACAATAAACACTCAATTCTAAATAACATGATATCAATTTTTAACTATAACTGTTGGATTTTACTCTTCACTTGAAAGTAACAAAAAATAGTCATAAACTTTCACAGAAACATTCTCTTCATGGTAAGATGTTTCAAACAACAATAGTGCAGAGCCCCAATTTAGGGCTTTACCTGCCATGACCGTGGTCGCGATACTGCTCCGACCATATTCTTGGCTCCGACTGGCTCGACGTTGCTGCACCTTGCCTTGGCGCGGCCGGCGCAGCGGCGCCCAGGACACCACAGCTCAGGGTTGAACGTCAGCTGGGCTGCCGACATCCCTCGGCCTCGGCGACTGTCCGAAGCTGGCTCGTAGATGATTTTCTTCGCGAAGACGTTTATCTATAAAATATAAAGCATATTAGTAAGGCATGAATATCATATCCCACTTCTGATGTTAGATTTCTATAATTATACCTATCATGGGTAAACTAAACTAGGAGGAACATAAAGAAAAGAAGTTTTACTTCATCACAACAAACTTATAATTTCAAAAATGAATAATTCAAAATTAGATACAATCAATTTATGTACTTTTTAATAGGAATTAATATTAAATAAACTTTGTTTGTTGTGCTTTTACAATTAACATAATTACTTTACTTTTACATAAGTAATTATTAAGCTTTGACACAAATACTTTCATAAATACAATTATCGATTACAATTTGAACAACAATTCTATACAGAGAAGTACTTAGCTTTGCCTGTGACGCTGGTCCAACGGGAAGTGCCCCGCGTCTTACATCTGGGCTGTATATATGGCCTTTGAAAAGGTATACAACACTTTTTTATATCAGTCATTGGTTCTCAGACCCAAAACCATAAAATCAGTTAACATATACGTTCTGAAAGCTGAACCATTGGTATCTCAAGTACCGTCTCAAACTTTGTAGAATGCTAAGAAGTTCTCACATTAAGAACAAAGATTTATGGTTACTAAAATATTTAGGTTTATTACCTTTCAATATACATTTGTTTTTTAAATAGATTCTTTTAAACAGTACATTATTTTATTATATATTTATCTCATACGCTCAAGTTTTTCTAAAAGCAGCGGAATCGAAATTGTATCAAAGGCTTTAGCCATGTCCAAAAAAATTCCAATACATTTTTTATTCTTATCCAAGGTATGTACAATATATTCTGTTAATGTAGTTATTGCAGTTTCAGTATAGTCCATTGTAACTAATAATTTAAATTGATGATGCTTCCTCCTGTTCTTTTTACTTCTCAGGATAGCGATATAAAAAATCGAAGTAAACTGTCTAGACATTGTATTTCTATTAAATTTGATGGTATTTATTAATAGAACAATTTATTGAAGAAATATAGAAATACAGGTCTTGACTTTGAAATATATGGTTTTATTCCTTCCTATCTGTCAGGTCCTATAAATATAAGTAGCTAACACTTATCTTCTTAAATTCAATCAGTTAATAGAATTAAATATAACCCTAAAGCTTTTAAGCGCATTTCCAAACATATTTTCAGATAAACTAGGATGTTTTACTAAATTCGACATTTCGTTACCCTTACAGCCTGATTCAAAACCAATATTTTTTAAATCTCGCCCAGTCCCTTTCGCTTTAAAAGATAAAGTCGATAAAGAACTGAGCAGATTAGAGTCCCTAGGAATCCTAAAACCGGTTACATATTCCGAGTATGCGACACCGATCGTCCCCGTGTTGAAAAAAGATGGCAGTGTACGAATTTGTGCTGATTATTCTGTCACCATCAATAAACAGCTACTTGTAGAAAAGTATCCTCTTCCCACCTCGCAGGAATTATTTGCCAAGTTACACGGCGGTGAAGAATTTAGTAAATTAGATTTATCGATGGCCTATAATCAGCTCAAAATTCACGAAAATTCGCAAAAAGTTACATGTGTAAATACGCCACGCGGATTATATAATTATACTAGACTAATTTTCGGATTAGCTAGCTCAGCTTCAATTTTTCAACGAGTTATTGATTCTATAGTAGGCAACATGGACGGAGTCTTAGTTTTTCAAGACGATGTATGTATAACAGGTAAAAACAAGTCACAGCACATGTTTAGGTTAAAAGAGGTTTTAAAACGGTTAGAAGATGCTGGTTTTACGTTAAGGAAAGATAAGTGTACGTTTTTCCAAAAAGAAATTTCATACTTAGGGTACATAATTGATAAAAATGGTATAAAAAAAGATCCTAGTAAAGTCAATGCAATTTTGAAGGCGACTGTACCTAAAAATGTAACCGAACTTCAGTCGTTTCTCGGTTTAATAAATTACTACCGTAATTTTACACCAAATGCATCCTCAATATTAAACCCTTTACACCAATTATTAAAAAAAGATAACAAATGGTTATGGGGTACTGAACAAAATAATGCTTTTGAAAATATAAAAAAAATAATAACATCGGATAAAACTCTTGCGCATTTTGATAACAACGCAAAAATAATTTTAACTGTCGATGCTTCTCCGGTAGGTCTAGGTGCAATTTTATCACAGATAGGTAGTAACGGCGTAGAACAACCTATCTCATACGCTTCTCGATCGCTAACCGCAGCTGAGCAAAAGTATTCTCAAATTCAAAAGGAAGCTACCGCTATAATCTTTGGTGTGAGAAAGTATCACCAATACCTGTACGGTAGAAGCGAACCTTTTATCTTGTGCACAGATCATAAACCGTTAACAGTAATATTCGGTGCTAAACGTGGCATTCCAGAAGTTTCTGCGAATAGGTTGCAAAGATATGCCATATTTTTGAGTGCATATAATTATTCAATCGATTATATCAGTAGCTCAGCCAACACAGCGGATTTCTTATCGCGCGCGCTTCCGAACAATAGCCCAGCGCGCCACTCGCACGAGGCGGAGGGGTGCGGGCGGGAGGTCGCCGCATATGTTAATTTCGCATTAGAGGGATGTCTGCCTGTTTCAGATAAAGATTTGAAACGTGAAACTATAAACGATCCCGTATTAAGTATAGTTATGAATCTAGTATTACGGGGCTGGCCACCTAAAATAAAAGATGACTTAATTAGACCATATTTTTTGTGCAGAACGCAACTGTCAGTTGAAAACGGAATCTTAATGAGAGGTCATAAGGTAGTTATTCCCTCAGCACTGCGACATAAAATGTTAGAAGAGCTACACAGTTCTCATTTTGGAATAATAAAGATGAAGGCTGAGGCTAGGTCACGGTTCTGGTTTCCGGGCATTGATAGGGCACTTGAAAATTTAGCAAGTGCATGCGAGGTGTGCGCCCTCCTGCGCCCCTCCCCGCCCCGCGCGCCGCTGGCGCCCTGGCCGCCGTCACCGCACCCGTTTCATAGGATTCATATGGATTTTCTAGGCCCTATGCATAATAAAATGTTTCTTATTATTATAGACGCATATTCAAAATGGGTAGAATGTTACGACATGAATAATAATATAACTAGTAAGGCGGTTATTTCAAAATTATGTGATTTCATGTCAAGGTTCGGAATACCGAACACAGTTGTGACTGATAACGGAACTTCGTTCACATCGCAGGAAGTAGCAAATTTTTGCAAACTCAACAATATTACACAAATGTTTTCACCTGTATATCACCCCATGAGTAATGGTCAAGCTGAATCGTTTGTTAAAATTATAAAAACAGAAATTGAATCGATTTTCATGACGCGGGGCAATAAAGAAAATTTTCAAAACAACCTATTAAAATATTTATTTGATTATCGTAACTCATGCAATAGCACCACAGGAACGTCTCCAGCTCAGTTAGTTTTCGGTCGGAAGCTACACTCGCGATTAGACTTAGTTACACCGAATAACCTCGAAACTTCTTCGTTATCGGAGTTACCTGCTCTTATTACGAAAAAACAGTGCTCACAGGTTAAAAACTTTGGTGGTACATTACGAAATGATTTTAAACCGGGTGAAACAGTCTGGTTTAAAAACTACATAAACAAACAGAAATATATTTGGTCTAAAGGACAGATCATTAAAAAAATAGGTAAAGTTATGTATGAGATAAAACAAGTAGATAGTGAAAAATGTATAATGAGACACAAAAACCAATTATACTTAAATAAATCAAAGAGTGCCGCTCATGATCCAGTGGAGGGCGTGTGGGATGTTACTTCACCCCAGGACGGGAGAGAAAATATGTACAACAGCAGCAGCAGCGACACTGAGAGTGAGACCCTGTCGCGGCCATCATCGCCGACCAACATGGAGCCCCAGGCTGACGGTACCCGAGACACGTCTAATGCCACGGCAAACGAAACAGTCGAGGATTCTCAAAATAACAGCAGGTCAGCAAGCAGCAGCCCACGGACTCCGTCACCCCGGCCACCGCGGACGTCCGACTCATCCAGCATGTACAGCCCAGCTGCGACGCCGACCAGTTCCGAGGCATCGACTGTTATCTTCAGCACACCGCAGTCCACTACACACGATGATGATGATGACAACTCCCACACGCCACAACCGGATCGACCGCGTAGAAATAAACAAAAAATAGATTATAAGAATTTCTATTGATGTTGTAATAATAGGTAATATATGTATCTGTATTGATCAGTTTTGTCAGAGGGGGAAAAGTGTTCTATATGGTTAACCACCCCAATTACGGAGTAATGACCTACCTTAAATGTACGCATTAAGTTAGGAGCTATACAAATAAACCAGTGTGCATTATGCCGTCTTTCATTGCGTACGCGCCACCCTACTCGAATATTTAACAATATACAATATTAATGAAGCATACTGGGTGCAAACAATATTGTGTAAAATTGATATCGGATATAGTGAAAATTTATTCACAAATATAATAATTATGTACTATTTCTACGAATACTTTTCATGGTATGAAAAAAGGGAATACTAAAAATATTTTAGTATAGTTAGAAAACTTGGTATATGATATTCTCATTTTGAAGATGCATAGATCTTATTGATGTAACAATTTATTATTTGTGCCCTTCTTGGGCATTAGCATAATAGATACCACCCACAAGACTGCGGTCTGGAACGGTACATTCTCTACATTCGCTATATAAATAAGATATAACACTTATAAGCAATTATAGATTTATTATTAACCTGCGATTAATGTATAGTTGATGAGAAGCCATACCTATTTTTTTAAAGGTAGCATTTAAAAACTAGTGTTTTTTCTATGATTAAAAAGTTCAATAATATATTTACATATATGTCGAATAGAGATGTGTAGGATGTCGAGGAGTGTGTGTTTATCAGGAGGGCATCTGGTTACTTATGACGTCACCAGGTCTAACGTCGCAGTCGTCTTCATGTTGATAATAAAACCACGAAGAAACGTCCATTATTTATTCCATTTTACAATGTTTCGGTCCAACGACCCAATTTATTACCAACAGATTATTATTATTAATTTATTACGGACTGTTCCAACCGACACTTCAAACAACAAATGAATTTATTGCCAACAGAGGACTATTCCAACCGACTACTCGAACAAGAATACATTTATTACTAACAAAGCACTGTTCCGTCCAACGGCTCAAACAAGAATGTAATTTTAGCTCGGCCGACGGTCGTATTTATACGAAGCACAAAGCGGCCTGGCGACCGAACCAGTTTTTCAAGTAATAGTTGAGTGAGGCGAAGCGCCACAACCCGTAGCGCGATGCGGCCGGTCCAAACAGGTTCTGAGTCATATTTCAACCGATGTTCTTGTCTGCCCCGACACGGCCATGCTGATAGATGGTGCGCGCTCTGCACCAGTCGTTTTTCTGGAAAAGATGAAAAAGTTTCTCTGAGCTAGGTATCCATTCAAAGGTACACTAGCTGATAATTTGGTGCAAGGTTATTTGTTCTGATAATTGGATCTCAACCACCAAATTATCAGCGAAAGTTTAAAACATAGTACTTAGAATGTTTATTAGAAAAATGAATAAGGAAAACTGACAGTGAGTGAGTTATTATTATTGTTATCAATGTTCATGCTCCACGTATTTACATTGTTTTATAATTTTATGGCCAATGCTTGCACTCCACATACTTGCATGGTTATTAAGGTACTCTAGGAATTTCTCATAAAGTAACTCGTGGAAAGTCTCGCCTTAGTACTCGCGGAATTTCTTACCACTCAGTACTCGTGAATTTTTTTCAACGTTATACTCGGGGGATCTTCCTAACGATACACTCGCGGAATTTCTTACCACTCAGTACTCGTGAATTTTTTTCATCGTTATACTCGGGGGATCTTCAACGATATACTAAGGGATCCTCTCAACGAGATACTCGTGGATTTTCTCATCGTGATATTTGTGGAATTTTTTGTAGAGGTTAGTAAAAGGTAGTTGTGTGTTTATGTAAAATCTACAGTTCGACAAAAATTTTTTTTTTCTTTTCTTTCTTTTTCTTTCTTTTGTTTGTTTGTTTGTTTTGGTTGCACATTGCATAAAGTTTACGGTACTTGCCTAGGTAGAAGTGTTGCATGGTAGAACTACAGGATCGTATTCATCCGCCTACTCGGCCATACTGACAGGCAGTGCGCGCTCTGCATCTGCCTCGAAGAGGTCATCGTAGTGCGGGAATGACTGACAGGCGGTGAGCGCTCTGCACCTGCCTGGTCTGCAACTGTCTGTAACAAAGAGAGTTGCTTTTGAGTTTGGTATCTGTTTACAACTCCATCGAGTTGCAACAAAGTTTTAATGAAGAATAGGTAAGGTCTCGGAGGGTAAGAGTTCTGGGGAAAATTTATAAAGATAATCAACTTAACTTTGTTTCAGTCGGAGTCTTGCTCAGGCAGTCTAGCATGGGAGGTGGATGGCACGGGCTCGCTTGCAGTAGTGTTTTGAGGGCCTAGTGCATCGTCTTCTTCCACCAACACAGCCCTACTGACAGGCAGTGCGTGCTATGCATCTGCCTCTCGGAGTATATCATCAAGTACTCGTAGTGCGGAAGTGAATCTGTAAAAGAAACTTAATTAGTTCTTGAAGAATATTTCATAGAAGGGGTTCGTAGGAATTCTCATTGGAATTTTGATCCAATTATTGATTTGCTCGGCTTTTTCCTGATCAATTTGCGTTCCATCATTTATTTGATCACTTTATAAAGATGCAGGTAGTTTCAAAACTATGATCGTCTATTGTTTATTTGCTCGGCTAAGTCCTGACCGATTTGCGTTTCATCAATTTTGTTTTCATCACTTTTTAAAGATGCAGGTAGTTTCAAAACTCTGACGTCAGTATGATTGTCAATTGTTTGTTTGCTCGGCATCTTGGTCTTGGGTCAGTTTTTGCATCATTTTATAAAGACGCAGGTAGTTCCAAAAATATGTCGTCAGTATAGTTTAACTAAGCCATCTTCTTGGTCTTAGGTCAGTTTTTGCATCATTTTATAAAGACGCAGGTAGTTCCAAAAATATGTCGTCAGTATGGTTTAACTAAGCCATCTTCTTGGTCTTAGGTCAGTTTTTGTATCATTTTATAAAGACGCAGGTAGTTCCAAAAATATGTCGTCAGTATGGTTTAACTTAGCCATCTTCTTGGTCTTGGGTCAGTTTTTGCATCATTTTATAAAGGTGCAGGTAGTTCCAAAACTCTGACGTTAGTATGGTTTAACTAAGTCTTCTTCTTGTTCTTGGGTCAGTTTTTGTATCATTTTATAAAGAAACAGGTAGTTCCAAAATTTGACGTCAGTATGGTTTGCCTTCTTCTTTGTCTTGGTCTTGTGGCAGCGTACAGTCTCAAGGCTATCGAGGTTCAGATCTATCGAAGTTCGGATCCCACTGGATGAATTGACCATCTTTTCTGGTCCGGAAGCAGCTTGTAGTTCCGAAATTCAGGTCTGTTATCCCACTTCTGATGTCGAATGGAGATATAGTGGATGTCGAAGAGTGTGTGTTTATCAGGAGGGCATCTGGTTACTTATGACGTCACCAGGTCTAACGTCGCAGTCGTCTTCATGTTGATAATAAAACCACGAAGAAACGTCCATTATTTATTCCATTTTACAATGTTTCGGTCCAACGACCCAATTTATTACCAACAGATTATTATTATTAATTTATTACGGACTGTTCCAACCGACACTTCAAACAACAAATGAATTTATTGCCAACAGAGGACTATTCCAACCGACTACTCGAACAAGAATACATTTATTACTAACAAAGCACTGTTCCGTCCAACGGCTCAAACAAGAATGTAATTTTAGCTCGGCCGACGGTCGTATTTATACGAAGCACAAAGCGGCCTGGCGACCGAACCAGTTTTTCAAGTAATAGTTGAGTGAGGCGAAGCGCCTCAACCCGTAGCGCGATGCGGCCGGTCCAAACAGGTTCTGAGTCATATTTCAACCGATGTTCTTGTCTGCCCCGACATATATGATTTTGTAAATAATTATTACTTAAAAATAAAAGTAAATACAGTAAGTATACGTCAAATATTGACTATTAATTATAAACTTTTATTTGCACTTGGTTCATATAACCTCAAAAGATACTCTCAAAGTCTACAAGTCAAATGAAAACAATAATAATTCTTTTCAGTTACTCATTTTGAGAACAAACCACGAAGTATAATTAATGATTAAACGAACTTACCTGTACGTGAAGTTCTATCATAATTATACGATGTGGTTTGTTCGAGAAATGAGTAACAAACGCCCTTCCGACCCCAAGTAAGTCCAGGTACTTTCCCGAATGTTTTTCGGTAATATGATGGTACACAGGAGTACAGGAGTACAGGAGTGAATTTTAACTCCAAACTAAATGACGGGACGGTGGGCAGTAGATAAGTAGGTCACAGAAATAAAAAATATCTTTTTACCCTCAAATAGTGACGCGGAGTGATGGTTACTGGATCATACTACTACAAGTCAAATGAAAACAATAATAATTCTTTTCAGTTACTCATTTCTCGAACAAACCACATCGTATAATTAATGATTAAACGAACTTACCTGTACGTGAAGTTCTATCATAATTATACGATGTGGTTTGTTCGAGAAATGAGTAACTGAAAAGAATTATTATTGTTTTCATTTGACTTGTAGTAGTATGATCCAGTAACCATCACTCCGCGTCACAATTTGAGGGTATAAAGATATTTTTTATTTCTGTGACCTACTTATCTACTGCCCACCGTCCCGTCATTTAGTTTGGAGTTAAAATTCACTCCTGTTCTCCTGTGTACCATCATATTACCGAAAAACATTCGGGACCTGGACTTACTTGGGGTCGGGAGGGCGTTTGTTACTCATTTCTCGAACAAACCACATCGTATAATTATGATAGAACTTCACGTACAGGTAAGTTCGTTTAATCATTAATTATACTTCGTGGTTTGTTCTCAAAATGAGTAACTGAAAAGAATTATTATTGTTTTCATTTGACTTGTAGACTTTGAGAGTATCTTTTGAGGTAATATGAACCAAGTGCAAATAAAAGTTTATAATTAATAGTCAATATTTGACGTATAATGTATTTACTTTTATTTTTAAGTAATAATTATTTACAAATCATATATGTAAATATATTATTGAATTTTTTAATCATTGAAAAAACACTAGTTTTTAAATGCTACATTTAAAAAAATAGGTATGGCTTCTCATCAAATATACATTAATCGCAGGTTAATAATAAATCTATAATTGCTTATAAAGGTTATACCTTATTTATATAGCGAATGTAGAGAATGTACCGTTCCAGACCGCAGTCTTGTGGGTGGTATCTATTATGTTTATGCTAATGCCCAAGAAGGGCACAAATAATAAATTGTTACATCAATAAGATCTATGCATCTTCAAAATGAGAATATCATATACCAAGTTTTCTAACTATAATAAAATATTTTTAGTATTCCCTTTTTTCATACCATGAAAAGTATTCGTAGAAATAATACATAATTATTTTATTTGTGAATAAATTTTCACGATATTTCCGATATCAATTTTACACATTGTTTGCACCCAGTTATGCTTCAGTAATATTGTATATTTCTTTCAAACAATTATCCAATGGTAAACCGTGGTTTGAATAGTAACTTCTGTAAAAACAACCTTTAATGCTACAGGTATGCGAAGTGACCTAAGGTATACTTAAAAGCGAGAAGCTTCAATAATGAGATAAAATTTTCATTTGGTACTTCAGTCAGGACACTTTCATCTAATAAATGTACTTTATTACAATTCGCTTACATAAATGGTCAAAAAACATTTGCACCATTAAGCAGTCTGATTTTTCAGGGCATTAATCTAATCTATATGTAGGTGCTACTAACAGTTACTGTATGGAGGACCAACATGAGTAATAAAAGTGAAAAAAATTAAATAAGGAAGTCAAGGCGAACTTCATAGCAATTTATCCGTTTTTAAACCACAGTGTTTTCCACAGAGGAAAAATTACAATTACAGCAAGTAACTCACAGCTTGATAATTAGATACAAATAATAAGTAATTTGAGTAAATTCTTATTTAAATTTTCTTATTCTTTCTAAATAAGAAAATCATTGATAAAGTGTATAAACAAATTTTGATCAATATAAAGTTATTTATTCCATAATATGGAATAGGAAGTGATCTATTCGTACAGTACCCGTACGAATAGATTCAGTCTATGAAATATTATATATTACGCATATTATGCGCTATTACTTATATGATTTATGATACATAAATATGACATATTTTATTATTCGAGTTGCGAATAGGTAAATTTTCTATATCCTGTTATTTATTTTTTAATTAAAAATAGGTTAAGTTCATAAAAACCAAGTTCTCAGTTTCCACTTGCTATCAAGGTCTTATAGATATTGGTCTTCGGACCTTCTAACCAAACCAAAAAATTTCCATAATAGTTTTTGTGAAAAAATATGGAACATAGATTACGAGAACCGAATCTAAATATGAATTTTTATTATGTACGACGGCAGTCGTGTTCTCAGAAGTATATTTATTAAAAATACCGGTTTGAAATATTTGAAAAAATATTAATTCCTTTATAGGGCTGTTAGCAGCCATTAAAATTAATGTGTTTTTCCCTTTCCATATCAAGACCACTGGCCGCTGGCAGCATAGCCATGATGCTGAGTACCCCGTTTTTGAGGAATCAGAAAATATTTCAATTCAGCACCTGTCATTTAAAATTGTGTGCATCAATCCATCAATTTATAAATTATTTTTAGTTTAAGTTATTGTCAGAAAAGTATATCTTTCTTCAATAGCTTTATAGGTGTTTAATCACCCGAATTCAATATCTAGACAGCAAAATAATCCCTGCAGTTCAATGAGCTATGATAAATTGTACATAGTTGAATAAATTAATGTTGTAAATTCCAATAACTGTTTTCTTTATTCATCCTGAAATACAACATCATAAAACAGCCCCAAAGGAACGAAATTTATTTGACGGTATTAAAATACCTGTTTAATCTTGTCGTCAATAAAGATTAACTTAAAAAGTACAAACATTGTCTCAATAAATTCAACATTTCGTAGGTATGCACTCATTATACCTTTATAATGAGCGATCAATGAGATTTGAATCATCTCGTAAATTCCATAAATCCTATAATTTATTATTGACAAGGAAGCCTTTTAGATATGAAAGGCTTAGATATAAACAGCACAGCATTCGTTTACTTTGTAATCCCATAAAAATCTCAAGGTACTTGTTACTTTCCAGGAAATAAATAGGTATTTAATACATTTTTGTATAATAATATGATAAAATGAAAAGCATGTAACCTTTGGGGAAGTTAGGTAGGTACTTTGCATAAAGTATGTAAAACGTTTATTGTAAATTATGCAACTCGTTTAATATCTAATGATGTGTTAGGGTTTTTTGACTTAGAAGTCTAATTTTAAAATTGTTCATGTGATCATGAACCTGTTCTTAGGTAATTTACCTTTACGTAGTCTTTAAAATAGATACGACATCATTTCAATCAAATTCTTAACTAATAATTTTGTTGTTGGTTGTTACTAAGAAACCTTCTTCTGGAGGATAGTTTTTTATGACCAGAATTGATCTAGAAAATTATCCTATTGATAATAGGTGCTTCCAGAAACTGTCTGTCAGCTTCTAGTCTATAGCAGAATTTGCAAATAAGGTAATTATTTTACTTCGCACCAGTACGAGTGAGCGCGCTAGATGTGCGGTTTCTTTCATGATAGCTGCTTTCGCTGACTTAAAGATCCTATAGATATTGTCTACACAAGGATACCATATCTATTTTTGTGTGAACCAACTAGGTTCCTGCTTGAAACTGACTTGAGTATTTTATATAAATACTCAATGTTTATGCGCATTATCTTAAGGCTTCCAGAGCCTGTAAAATAGTTTTAAATAGTTTCTCCTTTGTAAATAGCTAACGAATTAATGGCGTGTTTTAACTGAGTTTTCAGTTTTTTACGTTTCATTGTTGTTAAATTTATTATAGTGGATTTGACATTAGTCCTTAGATAACTCTGATTAATCGGAGCTCTGAATAATATGCAATTTCCGAAATGCGATTGCGTTAAAGTGGGTACCTACTTTTAACAATACTGTTTCGCTGGTAATATTTTAAACCATTGTGTGGTGATATGAGTGGATAAAGCAAGACCTCTGGCCTTGATGCATTTGTTATTTATATAACCTCTCATGCCGATGGGTTTTATCCCAGAATAATAGGAATGCCATTCTCCAATGCAGATTTTTCTGCTATTAAGTTCTGTTGATTTCCAACAACACCATCAACCATGGTTGGTTTTTATCCGCGCTTGCGCCGGACATGTACGTATGTAGGTACCACAGGAATTTTTCAGGGCCATATGCACTACAGATGAAAAAGGTGGTTGATCCATACACAGCTACTGTGATTTTTTCACAACGTTAGGGCATACAGGGGCATACAGGAGATACTGAATTTTCTAGCCCCTTCGATGGGATAAAACAATCAACCTTTTATACAAAAAAGTAAGCTTATAGCATACTTATATTATTTGCTTGCCAGATTATATTCCTTATCAACATAAATGTCATAGTGAAAGGATGAACATATTATGCTAACAGTTACCGTTAGCTATTAGTGTTGCGCACGCATTATAGCAACGCGTTTGCGCGCCGGGCACAAAACCGGTTTATCGAGGGGACCGAGTGGCGCTCGGGCAGCGTATGGTGCCACAGCATATGTAACAGTGAGTAGGCGTTGAGCCTTAGACACGCGTTCTATTTATAGATTATTCAGGAAAATACATTAACAAGTTGTTTGTTTCTTACTGTTGACATATATCTATATTATATATTAGCTTTCCGAGACGTATAGAGAAATTTCTAAACTGAGGTATTTTATTCCTTACCAAAACGAGTAATTTAATTAGGTCTACTGTTATAGGTTTTTTCGCTCGGATAGCATAGATAGTTTTTTCGCAGGCGTCCTTATGCGTAAAAAATATATATTGTGTGTGTATTCACTGAGAGCGCCAGGTCTAGCGGCCGTCGTTGGTTGCACGCGCGGAAAAACCTCGCAGGTTACCATATGCGTTGACCGTTTTTGCGAGAAAGTTATAACTTTTTCGATCAAGAGATCCTTTATTCATTAGATATAAAAATATTGGGTGACGGTTGTCATTGGCTGTCCGCTCGGAGAATCCCGCAGATTTCCATTTGCGAGTCTGGCCGATGGGGCGAGAAAACTCTCAACTCCATCATTTGATAATTAGATAAAGATATTTTGTGATACCATCACACTGAGAGCATAAGGCCGGGCGGCCGGCATTGGCTCTATGCGCGGACAACCCCACAGGTTACCATGTGCATTGGCCTTTTGGGCGAGAAAATTCTCGATTATTTGCTCGTTACATATAAAGATTGGGTGACGGTAGTCACTGAGAGCGTACCGGTCATCGTTGGCTGTACGCGCGGATAAATCCCACAGATTTCCATATGCGTTGGCCGATTGGACGAGAAAATTCTCGAACATTTGCTCGTTATGTAATTTTTACATATATCACTGCACTTATCGCAACTGGAAATATTTTGATGAATCTTCAGAATCGAACGACGAAATTATCCTTCGGCGAGTATTTCACTAGTTTAACAAATTTCCTTAAATTTCTTCCAACACTTTCTTCTTTGCAACGCTTCCACATGAACATTTCTACGTCGAACATTTCAACGAAGTAAGAAATAGGAAGCGAACGTGCGGAGCGATCGACACTAAAATCACGAATGACGGGACGGTGGGCAGTAGATAAGTAGGTCACAGAAATAAAAAATATCTTTATACCCTCAAATTGTGACGCGGAGTGATGGTTACTGGATCATACTACTACAAGTCAAATGAAAACAATAATAATTCTTTTCAGTTACTCATTTTGAGAACAAACCACGAAGTATAATTATGATAGAACTTCACGTACAGGTAAGTTCGTTTAATCATTAATTATAAGTGTTTGAGGTCTTTTAGCTTTTTAGGCAGAAATAAAAGTTTCATAATGAAGTTTTATGTTTTCTATTGTTTAAAAAGACCTTTTTTATTATCGCTACGTTGATGATGATTATAATCAGATAATCGTGGACTGTTTGTTTTAATAGGTAGGCTAGTATATTCAAGCATGTGGTTTGTTAGGTTACAAATTAATAAATGATAAATATGTTTATGCTGATCTGTTATTGTGGGGCGGTAGAAGGTTGCGAGTTCGATTCCTGTCTCAGAGCAAATATTTGTATGAATGGAAAGTATTTGTCTCGGGTGTTCTGGTTGTTATCTTGGTAAATTAACTTAAATTAAATTTTAGATTATGGAGCCATCATTCCAAGACTCATATTTCGAATGTGCTCAAGATCCTATGGCAGGATATGATGAGCTTATTACCAAATCACGGGAAGAACAGAGAAAGAAAAAAAGGGAAACTTTGAAAAAGAAAAGTATGGCTACGTCACATATTATCAGTAAAAAGTCAAAAAGGGGTTTAAAAGTAATTCAAATTAAAATAATTGACTTAGAAGATTCAGATGATAATAATATAATAGTAAATACTCAATAAATTGTGACAGATCCTATTGATGAAATATTAGATAATACAGAATCAATAGTGCGAAAAATATCAAAAAAAATACAATACAATACAAAAACACTTTATTGTACACCAATAACAAAACACACAAATAAAACACAAAAAGAGACACGTAAATTATGTAGGCTGCGCTTCGGTGTGGCTTTTAAAAAAGATATTTTTTATTTCTAATTAAATTTAATTTATAATTAATTACAGTAAATGAGTCTTGCTCGATGTGAGAAACAAGAATGCTTCGATTTAGAATTAGTGAGGTGATGTCCGCGATGTATTTGCGTCATCCGCGGTGGTCACGTTGTGCTGACGGGGCTCGCGGCAATTTCCAATGAGGCTACTGTCGAAGGCTGCGTCAGCGTTGTTGGTCTATCAGGGTTCCGTAACACCTCCCCTCGAAGAACAGCGACTATTGAAACAAGTTGTAAATTGAGCTGGGGGTTGATCTGGGTCAACCCTTCTTGGTTCTGGAAGGGTGTAGATTCCGTGTATTTCTCCAGACGCCTCGTCTGAATTTTTCTTTGTCTTCATGCGGCAGAATCTGTAGATGAGGCAGCTAACAAAAGTACATACAGCTATAACATATAACGGAATGGTGGTATGATATAAGCTGTGGTCGGTGTCAGTTTCTAATTGTATTGCGGTCTGTTGTAGAATTTTCTGATTAGTTTTATGCAGATTATTAAGATTTATAGAGTTGAGCTTGAATACTGGTGATGAAGATGATGTACCTACTGTAGATATTCTCAGGTACGTCGATAATTTTGAGGGCTTGTCCTTTAAGTCGATTTTTGGTGTTTGATAATGTGAATTCCGCCGTTTCTAGATAGCATTTATGAATAAGAATAAGAATACTTTATTGTTAAGTTGTGTTAGTTTTACAGAGGTAAGATCTTAAATTATAGGTACAGGTTTCAACAACTTTATCCATTTCGGACATACAATAATATAAAAAGAATAAAAATTACAAAATTTAAAAAACCTTAATTATACAAAGTAGAGCATAATTATTAAAAATAAGTATAGAAAAAATAGCTTATCTACTTTTGAAAATATTCTTTCAAACTATAATGCGAGGAGGCTATTAACCATTTTTTTAATTTAAGTTTAAACAATGTCCCATCGAGTTGTTTTAATTCTGGTGATAGGTGATTATATATTTTAATAGCCATAATATAAGTACTTTTATAAAACATAGAATTGTTGATTTGAGGTATGCATAGGTTATATTTATAATTATTTCTTAAAATATTAGAACGATTAGATTTAATGTTAAAAAAGTTTAAATTGTTCTTGACAAATAGACATAATTCTAGAATATATATGCCAGTAAGGGTAAGAATACACTGTTCTTTGAAAATAAGGCGCAAAGAGTAAGTACTATCTACATTATATATTGATCGTAAACACTTTTTCTGCATAATAAATACCGATTCTATATTCACTGAATTTCCCCAAAAAATTACGCCATAACATAATAAAGGAAAGATATGACCGTAATATGCACTTTTTGCAATTTCTACTGACGATACATTTCTTAATATTGACAAAGCGTAACAGTATTTAGATATCTTGGAATTAACTTTGTTAATGTGCGATTTCCAATTTAAATGTGAATCTATATTAATACCCAAAAAATTTATTTCATTTACTTCTTCTACACATATCCCTATTTCTGAGGGATGATCGCTAGAAAGCTTCCCTGTAAAGATTTGTAAAGATCTTGGCCACATGAGAGATGAAGTTTCGTGAGAGTTGGAAGATTGATGGTATAGCGCTTCTCGTCGAGTTGCTCGTACGCTGGCTTCTGTAGGATGACATTAGAGGTGGTGCAATTTTGGCTACGCTGCTGCGATGAGATGAGATGTTCAATGCAGTCATCTGCGGTTCGGCTATATAGATTCTGTTTTCCTTCGCAGAGGTACCATTTACTCGACTTCGGGCATTCAGCCTCTATGTAATTGAAATCTTTCTCATGGATGGTAAGATATGGATAAGGAGGGGTAAGGATCTCGTGATTCCTATTCGGTACTATAGCTAATCTAAATAAATCGTAAGTAAAAGCTAGCACAATAGGAAATTTAAACACTATTACTACTTGGTTATTTATATAATAAGATCCTATTCTAATTATATCGAAATACTCTCTAAAGTCTAAATCTAACACCTGCTGACTGCTATATAGAGATTGCAATTTGTGAATAATTTCACGAATACAACTCAAATTGATCGCCGAGTGATGCGTCGTGGAAGTCCTAATAAAAGCTAGTATATTCTGGAGCTTATTTAGTTCAGTGGTTAAGCTGTCAACGTTATCGGTTAATACCATAAGGGTCTGTGCAAAATGTGCGTAGTTAACAAGGTCATTATAATTAAAAGCTTCTGTTTTTTGAATTTTATCTATTAAAATATTAATTTTATTCTGATTGTCTACTATATTATTTCACTTTCAAAATTTTCGTGAGTTATAATATTCATTTTATAAAACGGGAATTACTTAGAGTAGTCTTTATCAGGAGGAATGACCGCGCGCGCGACCTGAGAGGAGACGGAGCACGGCGGGACGCTCATTCCTCCTGATAAAGACTACTCTTGATGTGGTCGAAACGTCGAGAGTTGTTTAACTCCTGTGTAAATACGTGAGTAATTCCCGTTTTATAAAATGTCTACTATATTGTCTAAAATTTTTGAATATTGGGTAGTCCAGTTTTTAGATAAACTAATATGATTATTTAATTCGAAAGCTAACTTGTTCTCATTTTTTTCTAAAACTTTTATAGCCTGATTATAATATAAAGCATCGGTATGATCGAGATTTCCGGTAATGCTTTTAACTATCGATCCCAGACCATCTACGAGACCTCGCTTCACTCGATTCGTTTCAAATGTCTGCAATTGTTCTAATAAGCTAGTTAATTTATTCTTTAGATAGACCAAATGAGGTTCATAAAGGAAGTTTGTTTTATTATGTAGCTGAGGGCTGACATTATTAATTTGATTTTCAACTGAAATAATTTTACTTTGTAAATCAGTGAGGTCGACGTATTGGAGAAAGGAATGGTAGTGAGATATCATTTTAGCGGGGCCTAGTTTAAAGGGTAAAATACCAGGTCCATCATCGAGACTTTCAAGTTATATCTCCTGCGTTTGAACTCGAGCCAGGAGGGGTAGTATTATCAGGAGGATCCTGAAACAAGCGTGCGCTTTTAGGAAGACGCTTAAGCCTAGATTTGGCAATTGGACCTCTTTTCTTCTTAGTATAAATATGAATAGGGAGGTCTGCCATAACGACATCATGAGTGAAACGGGGAGCTAATTTCTGTCATGAAGCAAACGGATTTTTCACGAAAATCTGCTGCTCGGGAGAGTATTCAGCTTCCGGTTCCCGTTCCTTATTCCGTTGGTTAGTAAGTTCCTTACGGGTCGTCGTACACATATCATGAATCGCATTATAGGCCTTAGTCATCTTATCTTTATGGTTAGTCATATATTGTTGTAATAAGTGCGCTGATAAGTCTATATCAAAAGGATCGCGAGGATCATAATGTCCTGTAATAACTTCTAAAGGTTTACACTTTGTAAAACTGTGAATACTACTGTTATAAGCCAGAAGGGCATAAGACATTAAGTTAATAACAGATTCCGATTTTTGACCTAATTTCAAGATACGAAGATGTTCTAATATCGTGGAGTGAAATCTCTCGACTATACCGTTCTCATTAGGCGTGTGCGGTGCTACTCTGTGATGCTGGATTTTATGCATCTTAACGAATTCCGCAACGAGTTGGTTTGTAAATTCGGTTCCGTTATCTGTAACTATAGTCATTGGAATACCATGATGAGTACAAAAATTCAATAAAGCCTGCATGCACTACACTAACAGCTGTTCCGTCGCGAATATAGTAAGCTTGTGCGTACTTAGAAAACGCATCGACAATCGTCAAAAACTTTTCGCCTTGAATTTATTTTTATTTTATTTTATTTATTTTATTTATTTGTCACACAAAACACATAACAACGCACATAAAACAAACATTACAAACTAACAATAGGAACTACGTTGAGACATAAAAATATGTGTGATCTACAAAAATGGTTAAACAGAAACAATTTAAACAAACAAATGAAACAAAACGAAACAAAACAAAACGAAACAAACTACGCGTAGGTATGATATTATACATACTAAAATAAACTAAAACTAAAATACAAGAAAACTAAAATACAAGAGTATTACTAAAATACAAGAGTATTCATGACAGGACAATCCTTAATCGTTAAAGAGGAGAATGCATTTAAGCGTCTTAGCTAAATAAGCTAATCTAGAACTAAATATATCAAGTTCTATATTATTGATATAGAGTTCATTATATTTGCGAGCCATTCTAGTAATAGGTTTATAGTAAGAAATGTTATTTCTAAATGTTTGTAATGCGAATAAATTAGTCGTATTGGATCTTCTAGTACTGAATCTAACATTAAAAGAAATAAGTGAAAGTAGGTGTGGTGAGTCTATTATCGAGTGAACAATTTTGTAAAGGTAAATTAAATCAGAATACGATCTACGCGTTTCAAGTGAAGTTACTCTGTACATTTTAAGCCTCTTTTCATACGTCAGATCAGACCGACCCGGCTGGTGACGATAACTCAACATTCTCAAGGACTTCCTTTGTATATTTTCAACTGCATTTATGTGTACTTTGTAATACGGAGACCAAATTGGGCTGCCATGCCATATTCCAATACACTACGCACTAAGGCAAAGAAAATATGCAAAAAGCTATGTGGGTTTTTGAAGCCTTTCGTGGATCTAAATACAAAACCTAAAAGTTGGTTAGCTCTTAATGTTATGTGATCAATGTGAGCTCGGAAGGATAACTTTTCGTCGAACAGCACTCCCAGATCTCTGATTAATGAAGTTCTGTTAAGTTTATGACTACCGATATAATAATCGTATGTAATTTTTGAAATTTTATTTGTAAAAGAAATAACGAAACATTTATTAATATTCAATGACATGAGATTAACTTTACACCAATCAGAGATGGTGTTCAAATCATTTTGAAGTAACTTACAGTCGTTAACATTAGACACAGAAGTATATAATTTTAAGTCATCTGCATACAGGAGACAGTTAGCCGATAAACGGGTTACTAGATCATTAATAAATATAACGAAGAATAGCGGACCCAGATGAGAACTTTGAGGGACTCCTGAAGTAACCACTACCGGCGCAGAATTGAAGCCCTTTAACGCTACCAACTGACTCCTCTTATCAAGGTATGAGCAAATCCAGCGATACAAACTTCCGTGGACTCCATATTGCAAGAGCTTACTACAGAGAAGTTTATGGTTGACTCTATCAAACGCTTTAGAGAAATCGGTATAGATTGAGTCCACCTGTCCACCGCGCGCAAATATCTGACAAAGATAAGTTTTATACTCAAGTAAGTTACTTACAGTTGATCTATTTTTTACAAAACCATGTTGCTTTTCCGATATTATGGGTTTGAAGTGTATATACAGGTGATCATATACAATAGACTCAAATAACTTGGCAAAACAAGATAGAATACTTATCGGTCTATAATTTCCACAGCAAGATTTGTCGCCGGATTTAAAAATTGGGATTATGTGTGCAGTCTTCCACAAATTAGGAAAAATGCCATTGTTTAGTGACTTATTGAATATGATTGATAAGGGAGTTGAAAGTTCACGACCACAAATCTTTATAAACGACGGAGGAATTAGGTCCGGACCAGCCCCTTTGTTTTTATCAATTTTTCTGATTTTAGAGTAGACATCATCTTCTGATACGGATATTTGTGTAATTGAATTAGAGCCAGAGCATTCAACTGAAATATTATCTGAACTATCTGCAGTTTGGTTATCATCAACAAAAACGGAGCTGAAATATTGCGAAAATAACTCACAAATACCTATGCCGTTGGATGAGTAAGTATTATCGAACGACATTGTCTGGGGTATAGACGACTGACCCTTTCTATTATTAACAAAACGCCAGAATTGTTTTATGTTACCTTTTAGTGAGGCCTCAGTAGACGTAACAAACTCCCTATAACATTTGTCCATGAGTAGCTTACAACTCTCACGTAATAATGAAAAAGTGTCATAGTCCCTTGGGTTATCAAATTTTTTGTATAGCTTATGAAATTTAGTCTTTTCCTCAATGCATCTGATTAGAGGCTTACTGTACCAAATCGGATATAAAGATTGTTTTAATCTAGTTAGAGGGGTATGTTGTTTAATAATTGTAAGTAGACGTTCATAAAAAATGCCAGTACAAGTGTTAACGTCAGAACAAGACAAAAGATTAGACCAGTCAACAAGAGAAAGTTCATTTTTAACTTGTTCATAATTGCATTTGGAAAAATTTAAATGTTCTTTGGTACATTTCTTCAGTCCACTTACATTCTTAAATAAAACTAAATCAACACATAATGCAGGGTGATGGTTATCTAATCGGCAAAGTGGCAAGGTCTGAACAACTGAAATATTATCAATGTTAGATAGTACTAGATCCAATAGACGTCCATTCAAATTCCGATTGTTATTAAATTGTTGAAAATTACAAATATTTATAAATTCATTGAAAGAATTAAATTTTTTACTATTGAAAGAATTAGAAGGAATACTGGGTATTAATTGATCTCCTTGATAGTTATTAACAAAGTCTGCTGTATTAAAGTCACCTATTAAGAGAAAGTTATCATCCGGAAAATCATTCAGAATTAATTTTTGACAATGGTTGTAAAAAGATTCAAATTTATCTATACTTAGATCTGGAGGTAAGTAACAAACACAAATATTGAGGTGGGGAGCGCTGTGGCTATTGGGGAGAATAGATATCCATAAGTCCTCAACGTCACTGTCCCAAGCAAACTGCCTAATCACGTGGTACTTGCGCAATGTCGCAATTAGGACACCACCTCCATCTTCCTTCAGAGAGCTAGTGGCATCGCGGTCTCTTCTAAAAAGGTTATAACGAGAATCAACAACTTCCCCATCATAAATACTCTTGTTTAAATTAGTTTCGGTTAGGCATATAATATCAAAACTCGAGTTTAACAAATTTAAATTAAAATCTACAAGCTTACTACGTATTCTATTAACTTTTTGGTAATAGAGAATAGCCATTATTTATTGGCACAAACACTATTATTTAAAATAAACAATATCTAAATTACTTAACAACTAAGCAAACACGTACAATGAATATCAACTACTCCCGACACAAGTTATCAAGAAATTCAAGGCTTTTTATATTAATTGCTGGACTACTTTCGTCCTTCCTAATGTTAACTTTGCCAAACCGGACCCAACAGAATTTGTAGTGGTGTTCCTTACAAAATTTTCTGGCCGCAGCATGCAGCTCCTTAATCTCCACGGGCAAGTGCTCCGATAAATATATGCGAGAAGTAGCATTTAAGCCGAGACGGTTAGCAGAAAGCATGTCTTTAGGGTTAGCCTTATTAAAACGTGTAACTGCCGACAAAATGATATCCCGGAGACGTAGAGATGAGAGCGTAACAAGTACATTCCTCGGTCTTTTGTTGTCTGGGTTGAATTTAGCCACGCGTCGACAAAGACCAATTTCTCGATCAGAAATTGTGACCTCTAAGCACTCACACAATTTCTTAAATAACGCTAGCAGATTTTCATTCTTGCTTTCAGGAAGCTCGTGTATTTCAATATTCAGATCACGTGAGTATTTTTCTACAGCCGTTACTCTACTTTGCAGCTTAGCAATGGTATTCTTCGACCTAGAAAGCTCTGACTCAAGCTCCTTGATGGACGCGTCCTTCGCATCTATTACTCCCCTGATATCCACTTGCTCCTGTGATATAAACTCGGTAGTGACAGCAAAATCTTGCTTCACCTTCTCCATGGCACGATTCACCTCCGTAGAGACCATTTCCTCCATGTCCTTTTTCAGTGAAGATCGGAGATCGTTCATGAACGTGGAACTCGGTGACAACTTCATATCCAAAAGTTTGCTGATGCTATCCAGAGTTAAAGGCTCATTGCATAAATTCGCGCCTGGCGAAATTTTCGGAGCAATCGCTTGAGCTTCAGTTGTAGTGGAGCCGAATGAAGGCTTTCCCTTAGAAGCAACAGGCGTTACCGGTGTGTTCTCCCTTATCTTGCGACGTGTTACATTCTGACAATATGGGCAGCGAATAGAGGCTAACTTATCAGCGCTTAATTTATTGAATGAGTCCACTGGTAAGTTCAAGCAGCTATGGCAGTAAGACGAAGAGCAGTTGTTGCATTTCAGCGATTCGTCTTTAGTAATTGCAATTTGGCATCCGTGACAAAACATTGTCGTGAGTATGGAATAAAATCAAATAAACAGCTAGTTAGCAAGGCTGAATGCAGGGCGGACTTTTGCTTCATAAGCTATATGTCAAACGTCAAACTGTCACTGTCTGAGGTTATGTCATGAAACTTTTGTTGAGTTGATGTCCATAATAATAGTCATAATAATAGTCATAATAGTTTTTTATTGATAATAAATATTATAGGTCAATTTGTTTTAGGTACATTTTATATGAGCATGTCAAGTACTTATTTATAATTTTACATTCTTAAAGTCATAACAGTAGGTAATAATAATTCAATAAAATAATGTCAATCATATACAATGTCAAAATTAATAACAAATTATTCATTTTACTGAGTACTCTATAAACTCGTTGTAGCTATAGAAAGAATGTTTAATTAGAAAGCGTTTTAATCGGGCCTTGAATAAAGTGTCACTAGTAACTTCTGTTATCAAAGTTGGGAGTTTGTTGTATACTGTCGCACCCATGATATGAGTCAACCTGGCCGACTTTTCCAGTGTCCGTGATACCGATTCGAGCTTGTGTCGATTACGCGTAGAGTACATGTGTCGGTGCCCATTCGTCACATACGACTCGAGTTTCGAGCGAACATATGTAGCGACCTGGTACACGGCAATACCTGGCAGCGTGAGTATGTTAAGTTCTCCAAAGTGTGGTCGCACTGACACATCACTACGTATTCGCACTATTGTTCGTACGGCCCTTTTCTGCATGCGGAACACGCGCTCCCAATCGGCAGCGCGCGACCATAGCTCGGTGCCGTACTGCAGCAACGAGTGTACAGTAGCGAAGTAGCATGCGCGAACCACATCTTTGGAAACCATATTTGCCAACCGGCGCATAGCGTAGCAGGCGCTACCAATTCTGGCACACAGCTTGTGGATGTGGTCAGACCACTGTAAGCCCCTGTCGATCAGAAATCCTAAAAACAAAATGCTATGTCCACCAGTGACACTTTGTTTGTGTTCAACAAAATTTGCGATTCTGAGCGATTGCGTGAGTTTGAGCTTAAAAGCAAGGCAGAAAAGCAGTGATGATGATGTATTGCACACGTGAACCCACTTTCAGAATGTTATTTGGTGATTTATTGAGGTGTAATAGCTCACCAGGTTGAGTTAATGTGTTTCAGTGAATCCTTGTGTCTAGGCGCCAAATATCAGCCACAGTAAGTTGCGTAGCACAGCTTATTTATATATTTATAACTCAATAGAAAACAGTAGAGCAACACAAAGAATGTTTCTTGTTTCTTAGAGCGAGAGAGAAAAAAAGATGAATTGAAAAGAATTGTTAATAAATCTAAGTGACATAGCTCGAAAGGCTTGCTAGCGGGCGGTACTACCTGGAACTGTTGTTTAATCGGTGAGCGATCATATTTCGCTTGGCCACAGATAGTGCATTCATTAATGAACTTAGCGATTTGTTCTCGCATCTTAGGCCAGTAATAACGGTGTGATAACGCTAAGTAACATTCGTTAATACCGCGATGATTAGTTTTACCATCATGATACTTATTAATGATTTCCTGTTGCCTTAAATATTCTCTAACGTTTTCTATTTCCGATTTAGTAAGGGTGAGATTCATTGCTGAATTTTTAAATGTTTTCTGTATTATAGGAATAATAGTGTACATAGCTAAATAGGGGTTAATAAATAATCCTGTTTTAATTTTAGGGTGTACATATTCTTTTATAGCGTTAATTACGTCATCCTCGATATTCGACTCAGATATCTGCACTGCACTGATATTCGTGTGTGAGTGTATAATAACAAAACCCTTCGAGGTTTTGTTATTTGAGGTTTACCCTTAATGTCACCTACGATGTTCAAAACTATCTGCTTTGTGAACCTATTTAGGGGGTCATCTGAAATAGGTATTTCTAAAATGGGATTTTCGGCATCCGTATGGACGGTGGCAGTCCTAGAGTTATCGCCTGGTTCTGTAGCTGTTATAGTTCTAGACTCATCTAACGCGGGGTTGGTTTCAGAAGGATTCACAACGATCGACAAAAGTTCTTCGTTATTAACCTCAATGCGCGATAACGCGTCCGCGTTTAAATTTATCTTACCGGGGATATGTTCTACTTTATAATCGTACTCGCTGAGCTTTAAGCGCCATCTAGTAAGACGTGAACTAGGGTCTTTGAGATTAACTACCCATTGTAAGGGCCTATGGTCCGTCAGAATTAAAAACTTCCTACCATATAAATACGGTCTAAAGTATTTAGTTGCCCAAACGATCGCTAAAAGCTCCTTTTCGATGGTACTATAATTTAGTTCGCTAGAATTAAGAGTACGTGACGCATATTATGCTATCGGCTTGTTAGAGTTCCGTGTGCCTTGAGACAAAACGGCACCGATTGCTACCTGAGAAGCGTCAGTTGTTAGAATAAACTCACGATTAAAATCTGGGTACTGTAAGATTGGGTCATTAGTTAAAAGAGTTTTACAATGTTCGAAACAGTTAGTATAATTTTGATCTAATTTAATTTTGGAACCCTTTTTTAAGCATTGTGTTAATGGTTTAGTTATGCGTGCAAAATCTGGAACGAATTTTCTATAATATCCTAAAAGTCCTAGAAAACGTTTGATTTCTGTTGGGGTTTTAGGAATGGGGTAATTTTGAATAGCTTTAATTTTATTAGGATTAGGTTTAACACCATCTCTACAAATAACATGGCCTAAAAATTCAGTTTCTAATTTTAAAAATTCGGATTTATCCATTTGGATTTTGAAATTTGATTCTCTTAAGCGTTTAAATACTTTCTCTAAATTTACTATATGTTCCTGAAGGGAAGTACTGAAAACAATGATGTCATCGAGATAAACTAAACATATTTCATTTTGGAGACCACGTAGGACGTTGTCCATGACCCTTTGGAAGGTCGAGGGCGCTGACTTCAATCCCATGGGCATACGAAGGTACTCATATTTCCCGTTTTCAACATTGAACCCTGTTTTATGGATGTCATTTGGATCCATTTCCACTTGGTAGAACCCACTCGCTAAGTCACTCTTCATCCGTTGTCCTAATCTTATGTTTGATCTGATTGGTAAATGTTAGTGGTTCACCCTCCAGATAAAACACATCCGCGTAATTAGCACATACACGTTGCAAGTTGGCTAATTCTTCCGGGTTAAGGTGATCAGTTCGGAGACGTGATACAACTTCTTTAGCGCGGTCTGATAAAATTTCAGTACGATCTAATTCAAAATTAGAAATTTCTACTTCAACGGGCCTGTCCATAGAAAATATAACGTCGTTATAAGAGGGGTTAGTAACTTCTACCCACGCGCGGTTATTCTTCACTAAGGTCGCACAATCAGTAATAAGACAGTTACAAATTATTTGATTTTCTATTAAAACTTCACCGTCTTTAGAATTAATTGGTAGTCTCACAATTTTTGAAGATTTTAAATAAATAAATAAAAAAAAAAAAAAAAACATTTATTTCAGCCAATAGGAAGGCCATATACATCGTTACATGCTAAAATAAAAACAAAAATACAATCAAATTACAATAAATTTAGAAAAATAAAAACAAATAAAGCTGTAATGTCGGAATTAAATTTAAACAAAAGAATTAGTGAATTAGTCATAAAAATAAAAGAATTTAAAACATTATAAATTTAAGTTTAAAATTAGAAATTAGAATTAAAATTAAATGTCATTATTGCGCTTTACGTGGAGCTGCGATAAGCGCCACATAATCGGGCAATCGATTTTGCCCGCCAGCACCTTGATCAGTCGATTTTTGCTGGAGTGCACGCGGCGCAGCAGCGATGCGGCTCGTTTCCTAAGAATGGCCTGGAATCCGTCTATATGTGCGTCCGCGAACATTCCTGAGGCACTACAATATTTTGGGAGCCTGACTAGCGCTCTAAACCCATTATTGTACTGGACACGCAGAGCGTTAACTGCCTTCTTGCTGTATGAGACCCACAGACTGCAAGTGTAGAATGACTGGCAGAAAGCCTTAAATAATGAGACTTTTACTGCTCCAGTACATTGTGCAAATCTGCGGGCCAGCATATTGCTACGTACAGCCAACGCTCTGCGCTCCCTCTCTATATCTTCGACATCCCTAAGGTCGTCGGTGACCCAGTGACCCAGGTACTTAAAGCGCTTTACTCTCGGTAATTCCACCCCGTTGAGAAAAACAGGAGGTATCATAGATATCTTCTGTTCCCTCGGCTGGAATACGAGAAGCTCGCTTTTCTTGACATTGTACCTGAGTCCATACGCCCCCGCATAATCCTCGCATATCTTAAGGAGCTTCCTGACGGCACTGATCGAGGGACCCAAGAGCACCATATCGTCGGCGTAGCTTAGGTTATTAATGAAACTACCGTCAATTGAACAACCAACACCGGCGCTGGTGAGCTCCTCGATCAACCCGTTTATGTAGAGGTTGAAAATTCGCGGAGATGTTAACCCGCCCTGCCGAACTCCGCACTTCAACCCATACTCATCAGACAAAGCTCCTGCCCACCTTACAGTATTGATTTGGTTGTTGTACCAATAACCAAACAAATTAATTACCTCACATGGTAGAGAGGTTTCGGTTCTCATCTTGCGCCACAGGACCTCATATGAAACCAAGTCAAATGCTTTTGACAGGTCCAGGAAGCACGCGTAGACCGGAGTCTTCCTGTCAGTATAATAACGGACAGTCTGCTTTAGGCACAGGATCGCTGTCTCCGTAGACAAGCCTGGTCGAAACCCAAACTGGGCGTCGTTCAAGTTTACATGCCTACGAAGTATGCGATCAAGCAGACTGTCCAGTACCTTTGCCACAGAAGTAGCTAACGATATGGGTCTGTAGTTACTCTTGTCAGACGAGTCACCTGTCTTATGGTGGGTACACACGTACGTACTTGCTCGATAAACTTGCTCGATCTCGAGCAAGTACGAACGTGTGTACCATGCATTTTGGTTGGCTTCGAGCATTTGTCTTGAGACTTGCATGGTACACACGTTCGTACTTGCTCGAGATCGAGCAAGTTTATCGAGCAAGTACGTACGTGTGTACCCACCATTATTCTTAATTATTGGTACAACAACTGTTTTCATACATTCACTTGGCAAATACGAGTGTCTGACACAGAGCGAGTAGAATATTGCCAACACTCTTGACAAATGCTTACCTGCGTACCTCAGATGCTCCACGCTGAGACCGTCGTGACCTGGGGACTTTCCTCTTGCCATGTTCCTAATACCCTCTGCCACTTCTTTCTCTGAAAAAGATGTTGGAGCGGTTGTTGACACGTTCTCAGTGGGCACCGGTGGCGAGGATGAGAAACACGCAGTCGCCAGCTGAGCGGGCTCCACACGAAAATGTTCACTAAACATATTCGCGATGTCTGACGGTTCCATCTTTCCATCAACGCAAAGTGGAATATTAGTTCTAGGGTTCAACTTTTTCGTGGCTTTCCAAAACTCTTTAAAACTTTTGCTATAGTGGTATGATGCTAAAATATCCATTTTAATTTGGTCAGCGTTCTTTTGACACCACTTCAGCTCTGTCGTGTCAAAGCCAAACACTGTATTCAAGAATACAGTGTTTCTCCTTAACAACGCTTATTAGGCTTATTTTAAGGTCTATAATGCGATGGCACTTCAGATTTTGCCTTACGACGGTTAGTTTATGAGTAATAAACAATGAAAAAACCATGTATATTTCAAAAAACAAACCTTTATCAAAGAATAACACTGTACAATACAATACAGTGTTACTCCTTAACAGCGTCGCGCATTCAATACGTTTAATGTATGGGAACGAGTAACGCTGTCAAGCTGAAACACTGTATAAATGACTGACCACCTATTGCTATCACGCTCGCTCTTCTTTCCCCGTAGTAAGTTAGAGCAGTACCGCTGCTCTCGTCATCATCTTCATTTCAGCCATCGGACGTCCACTACTGGACATAGGCCTCCCTCCTGACCTCCAGGTATTACGGTTGGATGCAGCCTGCATCCACTGTGAACCAATAGCCTTGACAAGATCATCTGTCCATCTTGTTGGTGGACGTCCGACGCTGCGTTTTCCGATCCGTGGTCTCCACTCGATATTTTTTCAGCCCCATCGGCCATCCATTCTCCTCGCTATATGGCCAGCCCATTGCCATATCAAAGAGCTAATCCACTGGGCTATGTCGGTGACCTGCGTTCTTCTACGTATCTCCTCATTCCTGATTCGATCACGTAGAGAAACACTTGTACCGAGATCTTCCATCGAGTTTGCCATGACTACGATAACGTCTGCGAATCGAAGGGTATTCACGTATTCGCCATTGATATTGATGTGTGGGCCGTATTCTAGTGAATTGTATGATCTTAATGATTGTGTGACGGTAATGAAAGCTTCTCGAAAAAACTTGCATGTGGATATGTGATTACTCATGACAACATGATAATCTTAGAAAACGATTCCAAAGTGTAGTGTAAAGTTTAAAAACCCGAATGGATACAATATTCAAAGCTTAAAAATCATTGAATTTAGGCAAGGAAAGCTTACTATGTTTGCTAAAAATTGTTATGACGGAGAATTCAAAGAAATCTCATTCATCTCATTTCATCTCAAAAAAAATATTTTATTTATATTGACAAACTTATACAACATAACAGAACTTTACTAAGCTGTTTATTCTAAAAAATTGTATGCAAATAAATTGTACACTATTAAGTGTAATGAATGATACGTAGTATTGTTAAGGTAAAACACTGTAATATAGAGTACAGTGTTTCACCTTAACAGAAGTTAACAAATTAATGTTCTCTTGTTAAACCTGCGCTGTTTTTTATTATTTCTGGTTAACTATTTGTTTTAAGTGTAAATTTTATTATATGGCCAAAACCACAAGAAAAACACCTTTACAATGATACCAATTTTATATATTTTCATTCATTAGGTAGCTTGAAAATGACAAGAATCTGTTCCGTATGCATTTTGGCGTTTTTCTCAAAACTGTGTTCTTCAACATACAGTGTTTGGCTTTGACAAGACAGAGCTTAGCTTTGAAAACTCGCCTTGCTGAGATAATTTCCTAATACAAATTAACGTTCCTAGAATCGTACATCTGTATCGGTATCTGTGTATTACGGGTAATAAGTAACCTATTTTTAAAATCGATGTTAGACTCCCATAAATCTAATAAGTCAAATCCAATAAGTCCGTCGAAAAAGTTATGAAACTTATAAACGTACAAAGTCAATTCGCATCGGTCATTAAATTCCGGGAAACGAGGCAATGTCACAGAATAGTTGTTAGTAGTTGTAGCATGCACATTGGTAACTTCGAATGGATCATATTTCAAAGGAATGTGTTTGTAATACCGTTCCACGGCATCGGGACTTATAAAAGATTGATTAGCTCCCGTGTCGATTAAAAATTTCAAGGGTGGATTAAAATTTGAATGTACCCTAATTGCCTTTGGATGTGTAAGTTGACTTCTATTTTAGCTTTTCTGACTTGGAATCCTTCTGAAAATTTTCATTTTTACTATTCGCATTAATTTCCTCTACAACCACGGGACCAGAGCGAGCTGGCTCGGAATAAGGATACTGATCCGCACAGTAATAATCCTGTTCGTAAGGATTATAATCCTGATAGTAGTCACTCGCGCAATCCGACGCGTTATAGTAATCCCAATAGTAACTACATATTATCGTAATCTGTCGAATCTAACTCGTTAAAATTAAGTTCTCGGGTCACCCTCTATTGCATACAGAGCCATATTTGGCTTTTTAACTTTAGTAAATTTTTTCTACCCTAATTTTTTAAAAATTTTCAACTTTTATTGTAATACTGTTAAGTACATCAAACTGAAACGGAAAGCAAATTTTATTGTCTAAAGGAAATGTCACCTGTCAGTATACTTTCATTTTTCTCCGACGCGTACGCAAGCTTGTGATAGGTTAACTTTACTGCAGTTTTGTTGTTGAAATTAAAATAGAAATTGTAAGAAAATTGCTTTTTAAAAATATTAATAATGTTCTACAGAGCTTCTTTTTTTATTCCCTGTTGAAGATTTCTTTAAATATATGTTTTTTGTTTATTATTTTCACCATTTTATATCGGAGCCATATTTGGCTTCGTATGCATTTACGGTGAATACGCTTACGCCAAATATGGCTTCGTATGCATTTAGAGTTCTTTTTTTCTATATTTCCAGAATGCTTTCTTCAGGCTTTTATGACATTGCTAAATGCACTAATTATATTTCTGGCGATAGATCCCTTAGGTAACAATATTTCATTATCCGAATCCGATGAAGATGTTTTTCTGGCGACGTATACCATGTCACTATTTGATTTCAAGCTTGTCATTACCGAACATTATTGCAAGGCTGGCAAGACCATCTCAAGATAAAGAGGGCGTCTTGGTACACATAATGCCGAACATACCTCGTCAATATATGGTACACACAAATTGGTACGCGTAAAATCTCATGCATCTCGGCAAAGGGCACATAAAATTACGATAAAAGCGCAACCTCTAAATTCAGTGCGATCATGTAAATTGGCATCAGGGATAATTGAACATTTTTTTTTGTAAATCGTCAATAATATATGTCGTGGAGAAAGAGATGCGTAGGATGTCGAAGAGTGTGTGTTTATCAGGAGAGCATCTGGTTGCTTATGACGTCACAGGTCTAACGTCACAGTCGTCTTCATGTTGATAATAAAACCACAACGAAACGTCCATTATTTATTCCAATTAACAATGTTTCGGTCAAACTACTCTGAATTTACGACTACTCGAACAAGAATACATTTTTTACTAACAAAGCACTGTTCCGTCCAACGGCTCAAACAAGAATGTTATGCTAGCTCGGCCGACGGTCGTATTTAAAGGAATTAAAGCGGTCTGAACCAGTTTTTCAAGTAACAGGCCCGGCGAGGCGCCTCAACCCGTAGCGCGATGCGGCCGGTACAAACCGGTTCTGAGTCATATTTCAACCGATGTTCTTGTCTGCCCCGACACGGCCATGCTGATAGATGGTGCGCGCTCTGCACCAGTCGTTTTTCTGGAAAAGATGAAAAAGTTTCTCTGAGCTAGGTATCCATTCAAAGGTACACTAGCTGATAATTTGGTGCAAGGTTATTTGTTCTGATAATTGGATCTCAACCACCAAATTATCAGCGAAAGTTTAAAACATGGTACTTAGAATGTTTATTAGAAAAATGGATAAGGTAAGCTGACAGTGAGTGAGTTATTATTATTGTTATCAATGTTCATGTTCCACGTATTTACATTGTTTTATAATTTTATGGCCAATGCTTGCACTCCACGAACTTGCATGGTTATTAAGGTACTCTAGGAATTTCTCATAAAGTACCTCGTGGAAAGTCTCGCCTTAGTACTCGCGGAATTTCTTACCACTCAGTACTCGTGAATTTTTTTTTCAACGTTATACTCGGGGGATCTTCCTAACGATACACTCGCGGAATTTCTTACCACTCAGTACCCGTGAATTTTTTTCATCGTAATACTCGGGGGATCTTCAACGATATACTAAGGGATCCTCTCAACGAGATACTCGTGGATTTTCTCATCGTGATATTTGTGGAATTTTTCGTAGAGGTTAGTAAAAGGTAGTTGTTTGTGTGTTTGTGTAAAATCTACAGTTCGCCAAAATTTTTTTTTTTTCTTTTCTTTCTTTTTCTTTCTTTTGTTTGTTTGTTTTGGTTGCATATTGCTTAAAGTTTACGGTACTTGCCTAGGTAGAAGTGTTGCATGGTAGAACTACAGGATCGTATTCATCCGCCTACTCGGCCATACTGACAGGCAGTGCGCGCTCTGCATCTGCCTCGAAGAGGTCATCGTAGTGCGGGAATGACTGACAGGCGGTGAGCGCTCTGCACCTGCCTGGTCTGCAACTGTCTGTAACAAAGAGATTTGCTTTTGAGTTTGGTATCTGTTTACAACTCCATCGAGTTGCAACAAAGTTTTAATGAAGAATAGGTAAAGTCTCGGAGGGTAAGGGTTCTCGGAGGGTAAGAGTTCTGGGGAAAATTTATAAAGATGATCAACTTAACTTTTGTTTCAGTCGGAGTCTTGCTCAGGCAGTCTAGCATGGGAGGTGGATGGCACGGGCTCGCTTGCAGTAGTGTTTTGAGGGCCTAGTGCATCGTCTTCTTCCACCAACACAGCCCTACTGACAGGCAGTGCGTGCTATGCATCTGCCTCTCGGAGTATATCATCAAGTACTCGTAGTGCGGAAGTGAATCTGTAAAAGAAACTTAATTAGTTCTTGAAGAATATTTCATAGAAGGGGTTCGTAGGAATTCTCATTGGAATTTTGATCCAATTATTGATTTGCTCGGCTTTTTCCTGATCAATTTGCGTTCCATCATTTATTTGATCACTTTATAAAGATGCAGGTAGTTTCAAAACTATGATCGTCTATTGTTTATTTGCTCGGCTAAGTCCTGACCGATTTGCGTTTCATCAATTTTGTTTTCATCACTTTTTAAGGATGCAGGTAGTTTCAAAACTCTGACGTCAGTATGATCGTCAATTGTTTGTTTGCTCGGCATCTTGGTCTTGGGTCAGTTTTTGCATCATTTTATAAAGACGCAGGTAGTTCCAAAAATATGTCGTCAGTATGGTTTAACTAAGCCATCTTCTTGGTCTTAGGTCAGTTTTTGCATCATTTTATAAAGATGCAGGTAGTTCGAAAAATATGTCGTCAGTATGGTTTAACTAAGCCATCTTCTTGGTCAGTTTTTGCATCATTTTATAAAGATGCAGGTAGTTCCAAAATTTGACGTCAGTATGGTTTGCCTTCTTCTTTGTCTTGGTCTTGTGGCAGCGTACAGTCTCAAGGCTATCGAGGTTCAGATCTATCGAAGTTCGGATCTCACTTGTTCAGGTTTGTTATCCCACTTCTGATGTCGTGGAGAAAGAGATGCGTAGGATGTCGAAGAGTGTGTGTTTATCAGGAGAGCATCTGGTTGCTTATGACGTCACAGGTCTAACGTCACAGTCGTCTTCATGTTGATAATAAAACCACAACGAAACGTCCATTATTTATTCCAATTAACAATGTTTCGGTCAAACTACTCTGAATTTACGACTACTCGAACAAGAATACATTTTTTACTAACAAAGCACTGTTCCGTCCAACGGCTCAAACAAGAATGTTATGCTAGCTCGGCCGACGGTCGTATTTAAAGGAATTAAAGCGGTCTGAACCAGTTTTTCAAGTAACAGGCCCGGCGAGGCGCCTCAACCCGTAGCGCGATGCGGCCGGTACAAACCGGTTCTGAGTCATATTTCAACCGATGTTCTTGTCTGCCCCGACATATATATAATAATCGTCAATTATGCCAAAATTATTGTTGTTTGCGTTTTTATATAACATTTGAGGAATGTGACGTTTTTCATTTGCTTGAATGAACTGTTTTAGAGAATTTTACCTTGTATGAGTGTTGGTACTTGTTGTGCATAGGAAGCCAAATATGGCGTAATCGTATTCACCGTAAATGCATAGGAGGCCAAAAATGGCTTTTGATATTTTTTTCTAAATAAGAAGATTATTTAATTATTTTATTTTATATGTCGGGGCAGGCAAGAACATCGGTTGAAATATGACTCAGAACCGGTTTGTGCCGGCCGCATCGCGCTACGGGTTGAGGCGCTTCGCCGCGCTTGAAAACTGCTATTAGTTGAAAAACTGGTTCGGTCGACAGGCTGCTTTGTGCTTCGTATAAATACGACCGTCGTCCGAGCTAAAATGACATTCTTGTTTGAGCCGTTGGACGGAACAGTGCTTTGTTAGTATTCTTGTTTGAGTAGTCGGTTGGAACGGTCCTCTGTTTGCAGTAAATTCATTTGTTGTTTGAAGTGTCGGTTGGAACAGCCCTCTGTTCGTAATAAATTAATAATAATAATCAGTTTATAATAATTCAGTGATAAATTTAGAATCGATGGACCGAAACATTGTAAATTGGAATAAATAATGGACGTTTCGTTGTGGTTTTATTATCAACATGAAGACGACTGCGACGTTAGACCTGGTGACGTCATAACCAATTAGAAGCCCTCCTGATAAACACACACTCCTCGACATCCTACGCATCTCTCTCCGACATATATTTTGTCTAATAAGCCCTAATAAAACACATTATATGAAACAAATATTTTTTTTGTTACAATTTTAATAATTCATGCAATAGAGGGTTAAAATAGTTAGACGGGGGCGGATTTCCGTGCTTACGCCAATCGTGTCCAGTTAGGGGTAGTCGTTTTTCGACAAAATGGCTTACTCCACTCATAGGTGTCGGACGTTGAGGGTTGCCGAATTTATGCTGTTGCTGGGCCTGAGGCATTCTAAACGCATTCTGCGGGTTATAGTTCGGCGGCGGTGCGCGGAACATTTGTTGAGTTCGAGAGGGACCTTGAGGAGGTCTAAATTGATACATAGGATTAGGTCTCCAACCTTGAGGAGGTGGATTTGGCCTTGATGGACCGGGCATATTAAAATTAGATTTTTGAGGTCCAGTTAGTCTCGGAACAAAATTATTCAATGGTAAATTAAATTGGGGTGTCTTAGGGACACTACTTTGCCAATCCTTTCTACAAGGTGTACCACCACTACGTTCCTGCATATAAAGTGTATTCAATTCTTCCTGTACGAACTGAAGAGCCTGTTCCATCGATTCGGGTCGCATACAACGAATCCTGGAACCTAGGGGGTCTTTAAGGCCTCTTAGATATGCCTGAAGGGCTAATTTTTGGTACAAAGAACGCTTTGCCTCTATAGTACTTGGTACAGTTTCGTGAAGCGAAACGTATGTCATAATAGTGCTAAACAAATTTTGACATTTTTCGTAAAATTCCTGTGGGCTACTGGACCCTTGGGTCTTGGAAGAGTCTGGAAAGAGAGGTCATTGTAAAGCGCGGTTTCGTCGCGATGGTCTGCGAAATTATTTATTAACGCATTGCGAATGCCCTGCCAATTATTTGGTATGCCGTTAGCATTTATAAGCCTGGCTGCGGAGCCCGACACTTTATTTAAAATGCCGTTAATAAGGGCTTGATTGGTTAGATCATAACCCGGCTCAGCTTTAAAATATCTCAATACTAGTTGGTCACAAAGATCTATGAATCTGGTAAGTATGTGCGGGTTGCCATCAAACTCCGGCACCAGTCTTAAGGACTTATATATATTATCGATAGCGGCTTCCATTTCCGCGCTATCTCCGAATAAAATATCTAAATTTGAATTATCTAAATTCCTATTTTGATCTAAACTACTAAGCCTATTTCTAACACCTAATCTCCGGGATATTCTAATAATCCGGGAGTTCCTTGGATAGAAAATCTTGGACGATTAAAATTAACACATAAAACACATAAAATACACAAAAATTAAAAGTAAAAGTACACAAAATAAAAATCACGTAAAATTAGGTAAATTAGGATTAAAGGTAAGATGAAAGGATTTTGAAAGATTCAAAAAACTTACATGCTTCTGGTACCACTGTCACTGAATCTATTTTCGGATTCAACCGAAACGCAACTCTAATAATGATATTTTCTGGTTCGTTTCTAAAAAGATTTAGAAATTTATCCTACCGCCTGCGCCAATTATGTGGGCTGCGCTTCGGTGTGGCTTTTAAAAAAGATATTTTTAATTTCTAATTAAAATTTAATTACAATTAAATTACAGTAAATGAGTCTTGCTCGATGTGAGAAACAAGAATGCTTCGATTTAGAATTAATGAGGTGATGTCCGCGATGTATTTGCGTCATCCGCGGTGGTCACGTTGTGCTGACGGGGCTCGCGGCAATTTCCAATGAGGCTACTGTCGAAGGCTGCGTCAGCGTTGTTGGTCTATTAGGGTTCCGTAACACGTACAATGGGCGGCCTTATCGCTAAAGAGCGATCTCTTCCAGGCAACCTTTGGATGGAAAAGAGAGATGGTATTTAAGTAAGACAGGGGTGTACTAATACTTACAATAATATACTAATATATATAATTATAATAATATATATATATATATATATATGTCGAAGAAAGATGTCGAGGATGTCGAGGAGTGTGTGTTTATCAGGAGGGCATCTGGTTACTTATGACGTCACCAGGTCTAACGTCGCAGTCGTCTTCATGTTGATAATAAAACCACAACGAAACGTCCATTATTTATTCCAATTTACAATGTTTCGGTCCATCGACTCTAAATTTATCACTGAATTATTACAAACTGATTATTATTATTAATTTATTACAAACAGAGGACTGTTCCGACCGACCACTCAAACAAGAATACATTTATTACAAACTAGCAGCCCCCGCGAACTTCGTCTCGCCATATACTTTTATTTGCAACTATATCCATACTAAATTTCATCCAAATCGAATTATCCTGCGTAAGCATATATTTTCCCGCGGAAGCATTTAATTTTTACGCGGTAAAAAGTCTCTCGCCATATACTTTTATTTGCAACTATCTTTACTTAGAAATCGATTTTTCCGCGTAAGCATATATTTTTCCGCCGAAGTATGTATTTTTCCGCGGTAAAAAGTAGCCTATGTTAGGATTAGGATATTACATATTATATTACATTACATTGACTCCCCCCCTTCGTACCCCAGTGACGCTTACATGGAGTCTACATCGCATGCTGGCTAGCTGAGCGCGGTGAGCGACAACCTCTAGACTTTTTTCTAATACTTGCATTTTTAAACTCGTGATATCTTCCGAATGAAATGTCCGAATTGAATAATTCAAAAAGTTATAAAAAGGTATTAAAGCCGTCTTGAATATTAAGTAATTTATTTTGATAAGGATTAATACCAAGGTACAAATGAAGACCCTTTCAAGAGGCGGCATATATAAATTAATATTTTAGAATAAAAAACTGCTTACTGTGACATAACTATAATATTTAGACATAATATGCTGTCGCGACATCTTTTGTAGATAATGATGAGTTCTGCAAAGTCGTAGTACATTATTTTGTTCTATCATCAATAGTTTTCGCAGTGCATGCGACGTAAGGAATTTTTCAGGTCATTTTTTTACACCTTATGGTACATTATTGGAGTTTTAGTAAGGATCCCTAATTTTTTTAAAAATATAATATAGCCTATGTTACTCGGGGATAATGTAGCTTTCCAAAGGTGAAAGAATTTTTGATATCGGTCCAGTAGTTTCGGAGCCTATTCGTTACAAACAAACAAACAAACAAATCTTTCCTCTTTATAATATTATTATATTATATATATTATATATTATATTATATATTATATAGTATAGATAGAGGACTGTTCCAACCGACTGCTCGAACAAGAATGTGATTTTAGCATCATCATGTTGTCTTCTGTCCCCCTGTGGGGGGCGCAGGGTGAGGCCTCGAAACTAGTTTCTCTGCCTCGGCTTCAGCTCCGGGGGCTCCAACCCCCGGGTCTTGTGATGGTGCGGGCGTTGCCGCTGGTGTGGTAGTTGTTTTTTTTTTTTTTTAGCTCGGCCGACGGTCGTATTTATACGAAGCACAAAGCGGCCTGGCGACCGAACCAGTTTTTCAAGTAATAGGCGCGTCGAAGCGCCTCAACCCGTAGCGCGATGCGGCCGGTACAAACCGGTTCTGAGTCATATTTCAACCGATGTTCTTGCCTGCCCCGACACGGCCATGCTGATAGATGGTGCGCGCTCTGCACCAGTCGTTTTTCTGGAAAAGATGAAAAAGTTTCTCTGAGCTAGGTATCCATTCAAAGGTACACTAGCTGATAATTTGGTGCAAGGTTATTTGTTCTGATAATTGGATCTCAACCACCAAATTATCAGCGAAAGTTTAAAACATGGTACTTAGAATGTTTATTAGAAAAATGAATAAGGAAAACTGACAGTGAGTGAGTTATTATTATTGTTATCAATGTTCATGCTCCACGTATTTACATTGTTTTATAATTTTATGGTCAATGCTTACACTCCACGTACTTGCATGGTTATTAAGGTACTCTTGGAATTTTTCGTAGAGGTTAGTAGAAGGTAGTTGCTAGTTACATTTTCTTTTGGAATAATTGTTAATGTTCTGAAAAGTTGATCTCAACCACCAAATTATCAGCGATCATTTAAAACATGATAGGTAAAATGTTTATTATGATACTAAAAAAAAAAACACAAGACCGCATACTATGGAAAGCTTTAGGGAAGGTCTATGCTGAATTATAGCAAGACCATCTTCAACCGGTGTCATTAAAGAAATACTAGCTGGCTCCTTGAACTTCGTCTCGCCATATGCTGTCGCGACATTTTTTGTAGATAATGATGAGTTCTGCAAAGTCGTAGTACATGATTTTGTTCTATCATCAATAGTTTTCGCAGCGCACGCGACGTAAGGAATTTTTCAGGTCATTTTTTTACACCTTATGTTACATTATTGGAGTTTTAGTAAGGATCCCTAATTTTTTTTTAAATATAATATAGCCTATGTTACTCGGGGATAATGTAGCTTTCCAAAGGTGAAGAATTTTTGAAATCGGTCCAGTAGTTTCGGAGCCTATTCGTTACAAACAAACAAACAAACAAATCTTTCCTCTTTATAATCCTTATTACTAATATTATAAATGCGAAAGTAACTGTCTGTCTGTCTGTCTGTCTGTCTGTTACGCTTTCACGGCTAAACCTCTGAACCGATTTTGATGAAATAACGATATCTTTATTAAACAAAAAAAACTAATTAGAATACTAGCTAATATAAAACAAAGACAAAGCTGTAGACCTCACTTTAAAACTCTAAAAATATTGACCTTACCCTGTATATACATTATGCAAATGACCATATTCGTAAAAAAAAATAGACATTTATTTGTATCAAACTCAGAGCATTTTTCTAAATATAATAGACGAAATAAAGATAAACTTATTTTACCCCCTGACATGACAAAATTAAAATTAAAACATAACAAAGGTCCCTATTCAAAAATGATCGATATCTTTAATAAAATACCTGGCACCATTAAAGAACTTCAAAAAGATACGGTTTTCCGAAGTAAACTTAAAGAATACCTAATATCCAAAAGTTACTACTCTGTTGACGAATTCTTGAAGGATAAAATGTAATAAATTAATTAACTTATGTACCAGTTATTATCACAAATATCCTATTCTATGAATCAATTGCTGCGCCCTTACAGGGTACATGTACTTACTAACAATTAGCTAGCAACAAACTAACCTAGCATTTAATAATACATGTATGCAATTAAATTAAATAAATAAATAAATAAATTTGGTACAGACAATCTTCAGACCCTGAGAAAGAACATAGGCTACTTTTTATTTCTACGCGGGCGAAGCCGCTGGCGGAAGCTAGTATTAGTATAGATGTACAAAGTCAATATATTTGCAATGTTCATGTTACAGTTGACAGATGGCGTAGTGATCGATTGTAAGGCTGCATACTAGTGATGCCTTATTTTTTATATAGATGGCGCAAAACAATATTTTTGCTTTCGAACCGACTAGCAGCAACGCGCTGCTTCGTTTAATAATTCTATATCCTAGTAGGACTAAATGTTACTTATATCATAGACAAATGGTTATAAGTATATTTTTTTAAGGGCTGTGGATTTTGGTATAAAATAAATTTATTTGAATACCATGATACTCGTAATAATAAGACTTAAATTATGACTATGAAGAGTATGAATGCTCTGTTTGTCTTTTTTCACAGGTAAAGGCTGACTGAACGAATTTTAATGAAATTAATATTCTAGGCTCCTGCTTAATGTTACAATGTTGTTACATAACGGGCAGAAACTAGAACTAAAGTAAAAAAACTAAGGGACAAATAAAAACAATAATTTATTACCTACATATCATTTATTTTGTAATATTCTTAACTTAGGATCACCTTTCGAAGATTTCAAATAGGTATTTTTAATAGATTTACAGTAGAAATGAATTTTAACTAAAATTAAGTGGTCAATTAAATACATCAAATGGTCCTCGCAGCTGATATACAATAATTCAGGAGCTTCACATCTTAAAAAATTTAAAATACTATTCAATAAGCGTCGTTTAATTTTTTTACAGTGTAGGTTGTAGGGAGGTGTGATGGTATCGGCGTTGAAGTAAAAGATGTTTTTCAACTCACTGTATTTTATTCACGTCCACTACAGTTAGATATGAAGGAGCGGAAGGTAGTTACAGTTCCGTGTTCACGGATAGAAGATAAAAGTCACAGCACAATAGAGTTAAAGTATAGTAGATGGAAAGTTACAAACAGCACAAACACAAACGTAGATAGAAGAGATCTATCTCGGACGGCACGTATAACATGGAAACAATAAAACTTTCACGAACGGGTTACACGGGTCAAGGTAGTGCGCACGGTAGGAGTATTCCAGAACGACTGGCGACTCGAAAAGAATAGAATAATTACGTACATAAAAATAATAGAAGAAATGAGGGTATTACTAAATATGTGTCATAAGAGGTGTAAGTTAAGGACAGAGTGGGAAGTATGAACGGTAAGTGAGTGTGAACGGATAATGTATGGAAGTATGAACGTAAGTATGAACATGTATACATAAGATATGTATTGAATATATTAAATAGACATTAAATATTAATACGAGAATACATAAATAAATACATTATGTAAATAAATAACATGTTCACATAAATACAAAATAAATAAGTGGGGAAGATCCCCACATAGGTATATTGCTCATAAAGTGCATTATTGTAGCATTCAATGGCCAATTGCACAAGTTTTAATAAATCATTACTGGGCATTTTTAATTTTATCGACTTGCTACAATCATATGACTTATTTAAAATTAATATTTGTTTCGGATCCTCTAGACAAATTTCTTGAAACAGAATTTCTGTGCACTTTGGCATTTAAATTTTTCTGTGCAGGACTTAGCTAGGTATCCTGCAAAATATGCTACAGAGCATTCCTCCAATGTGACTGATGGTGTACTAGTGGCTGCTGTCATTTCATCAGCAACATCGGAAGAGGAGATAGCAGTGGCTTCATCAAACACTGTTTGCATCGATGTCTCGCCACAATCAAAGCCTTCTGTGCTTGTATGGTCTCCACTGGTGTACCGATCGGTAGTTGTATGTATTTTCCACCTTCATCTTCACAGTTTTTTGATTTTGTGAGTTTTATGAATGAATTTACTAGATTACTTATAAAAATAGTACGTACTCTTGCTGTTGGGTTCCTATTGTATCCTCCTTTTTGCCGGAATCGAGCAAATAAGTTTTCTATGATATCTTGGTTCAGTTTTCTTGTAATAATGTAACTATTTTTATTAGAACATTCTTCTCTATAAAATTGTAATATTGCTTCAATTGTCAGTACAACCCCGTCAAAGCATGGTGGACGAGTCAGAATTTTTTTTCTTTGACCATCTTTATTTTTATATGAAATTTTTTGTAGGTTTTCAAATATATTTTTAGCATCAATGAGTGCTCGGTTTACATACGAAGAATTTTCTGATAAGGCCATTTTATAAGGATTTTTGTCGTATCTCGATCTACTATTTAGGGCATCGAACATATTTATGGTTTACTACTTGCACAAACTTGGCTGTGGCATCTGCTGTGTCACTTGTTAATTGTTTTGTTTTTTTAGCTGTTCTAATGGCAGCTGCAACGGAATGACTAAATACCTGTGTAGCCAGGCTCACTGTCATTTGTTGAAATGCGTTTGGGTTCATGTGCCTTTCTGTCAATTTTATGAGCGACCTGCTTACATTTGAGGCTTTGTCTATGTCATATTATGTACTTCTTATGTCTTGAAAAGACATTTTTTCTTCACCATTGATGTAGTCGTTTGTTAGAAAATTATTTCTTATGTTCTTTATGAGGTGAGGGACATCATATAAGGCAAATAGTTTTCTGTAATTGCAGAAAAAGAATGGATTTTTGCTTGTAACCCCCAGTCTTTTAGAAACATTGACCAAGCATCATGGTCACATACTACCGCTTTTATCAAAACGCCAACATCAAAAAGCTTATTAATTATTGCTTTTAATAGTAACTCTAGATTTTCTGCTTTCACATTTTTGTGTGATAAGAAATATGCCACAGGCAACTTCCATTGGCCATATAATCCTCTAATAACAAACACCAAGCAATTTTTTGCTATTTTGTTGCAACGGCGATTTCCCCCCAAATCTTCAAACCCTTCAATTAAGTCATACTTTTTAGAATATTCTAGGTTTGACATTATAGACATTTTGTCAAAAACAAGCACACATGCCTTCTCTTTTATAGACGCATTTTCAAAACGTTTTTGTATGTTATTGAATACATCAGGGCACAAACCAGGCAAACAACTTGACTTTGACCGTCTTATTGTTGACGGAGCTGCAAGGACTACACCCTGTTGTCTTAAAAATTTATAAGTTGCTGGTGACTTATAATGTAAAGAAAGACAGACATTTTTCTCATCATTTGTCCATTCTTTTTTTGAATTTTTTTTCCGCAGCTGCATGCTTGCCAACGTTTTCGAGAACTCTGTTTGAAAATGAGGCTTTTTAATAGATGTATGCATCTTAGTTTTTGTTCGAAGTCGAATAATTTGAGACCTCTGTGCTTGATTTTTTTTAAATAATGTTGTTGCACTATTTTTTAAAAGTTTGGTTTTAGTGGTATCATAAATTTTTGCTTCAAAAAGACATTTTCTTGACAGTCTTTTCTTCGGCCCTTCAAACATGCTTCTTCTTGACATTCTTGGTGTAGGAGTGCCAATCGGTGAAATCATAGTTGGAGTTGATATTATTATTATTATTATTATTTAATTAATTAGCACGACATTATACACTATCACTTACGCTAATTAATCCGAAACAAAAACATAAAATAGAACAAATCACAACATTGATATTAGTATTTGTAAAAGAATAATAATTATAAATTGGAATTAAATACAGTAAAATTTAAACATGAATTAATAAATTAAAATTAAGATAATATTATATAATCACAGCTCAAATAATTCTTCTTTAGTAAATAATATTGATTCTTCTTTAGTAGGTGAAGGAGATCTTGTTTTTTTTTTATAAAATTTTGTTGGTGTCTTGACTTTGAGAAATTCTGGTGACAAAAGTAGATCTGAAAATAAAAACAATTGACACTATAATGGTGCTTCCACAGGATCCAGATTGTGCAAACATGTTTGAATATTTGTATACTAATGGTTGTATAATGGTTGACCAAATAAAGATAGACACAGATACAGTAATGTGAAGGTATATTAATATGTATTAATAAAATATACTGACCATTTTCTGCATCCACATGACTTTGTGTAGAACCCTCGCCGACTTTAACACATTGAAAATGGACAGGAACAGCAGGTCCAATTAATCTATTTCTTATTCCCTTATGGACGCTTGATGGTGGGAAATGTCCAGCACATATGTACCGACACCTCAGTTCTTTATTTGTTAATGAATCCAAAGCGATGTTTCCTAAAAAATACAATAGAAGGTTAATTATTATACTACTCCGACTCAACTAATGTTAGAATACCTAAAGAAATTGTTTTTATTTTATTTATTATTTTTTTTTTATAATTAGTAGTAGTTATTCAAAATACAGATGGATCAAGCAGCTCAGGACCGCTATTTAAATGCGTCAAACCATAATTTAATTGTTTTATATTTACACTTCACACAAAGCTTCTATAAACTAACCTGAATTTTGTATCCATAGTAAGAGACGGCCTTGATCTTGTACAGGAAACCGGAACATTGAAACATTCTGGCTAGTGTTAACACAGTTGTGATAAACACACTTGGTATACGACATTTTTACACGTGCTAAACAAAATCCGTAGCGTAGGCTTATCAAAATCCAAATAACTCGCACAGGTCACAAAATCAGCCAATCGAAGTCCGTATAACAAGCACAGGTCACAGGTTGGTGTAGTCAATCGAGTCCGGTAGGCAAGCAAAGGTACGTTATGAAAAACCAGGGAAAACTAAAAACAACAAACTCAAAGAAAAATGAACGCCACTGACAACAACACTCAATCAAACGCAGAAAAAGATTCTGCTGTTTTGTTTGCAGTGTTGCCAACTCTGTGTCAGGTTTTGTTTTTGGGATAAAGGGGTTTGAAGATTTTTGTATGGCACTTAACTCAATTGGAACTCAACAACTCATTATTGGTAATAAAGATATATATCATTTATTTCCATAAAATCCTAAAGATCACTTGGACAAGTTAATGAGTATCATACATTAATAAGTACCTAACATTAAATAAAAATATACAATTTAAACAATGATGACATAAAAATTATGTTGATTTTTTTAAACACTGAATTGAGCAACATAATATAAGACAGATATTATGTATGATATACTGTAGGTATTTTGCTGCCTTATCCGTACTTGAATAAACGAAGTTCAAAAATGAACGAGCGGCAGTCACCGTACCTACCTACTGTGTCATTTTACGGAATGGAGGGGTTGCAATGAAATTAAAACAATGAAACTATTTTTCCTTTTCAATATAATTACCTTTGAGCTTAATACATTTTTCAGATCTAGAAATTAGCTTATGTATACCATCAAAAAAATATTTTTTCTCTTTGCCCTCAAAATGAGCCAAAATCGCTGCCTTAACTTCTTCATCGTCTTGAAACTTTTTTCCCCTTAGATCTTTTTTCAAATTTGGAAATAAATAATAATCGCTGGGGGCCAGGTCCGGGCTGTAAGGTGGGTGGACGAGTGATTCAAAGCCGCACCGGTCTAGAGCAGCCATCGCAACTTTGCTCTTGTGAACTGGTGCGTTGTCTTGCAAAAGCAACACACCGCTTGACAGTTTTCCCCGCCTTTTGTTTTTGATGGCTTCCTTTCATTGTTCTAGTATTCTTGCGTAATATTCTCCGGTAATTTTGACACCCTTTTCTTTGTAGTCGATCAACAAAATTCCTTCACAATCCCAAAAAATCGTAGCCATAATCTTTCCGGCCGACTCTGACACCTTAAACTTCTTAGGTGTGCCCTTTTTATGCCACTGCATCGACTCCTGTTTGGTCTCAGGTTCAAAGTGATGAACCCATGTTTCATCTCCGGTAACAATCTGCTCCAAAATAGGGGTAGATTCTCCGCTACACAGCTCCAAAAAGTGCTTTGACGCTTCGATTCTTTGTTGCTTGTGCAGCGGCGTGAGCATTCTTGGCACCCATCTTGCACTGACTTTTGACATGCCAAGATGATCGTGTAGGATCCTCAAGATGGTTGTGTCTGATACTCCTACTATTGCAAAAAGCTGTTTCTTCTTCAGACGAGCATCTTCCAATATTAATTTTTCAACTTTTTCAACGATATCCGGTGTGGTGACCTCAGCCGGCCGTCCTGGGCGGGAGTCGTCTTCAATCGACTCTCTGCCTTGTTTGAAAAGCCCATGCCACTTGTAAATCATGGTTTTACCAGGGCACTGATCTCCATAAACGGCTGACATCTCATTCATTATGGTAAGCGGAGGTTTTCCTTGCTTGGTAAGGAACTTTATAACGGCACGAAACTCAATTTGCTCCATTGTCGCAGTTTTTTTCCGGATTGACTTGTTTGCAGGGCGATATCTCGTAAACGAATGATGTCAAAGGGCAAAATTTGCATGTACACCCCTAATGAGTACCTAATTAGCGACATACTAAAAAAAGGTAGGTACCTGCGCCCCTTCCCCCCCGTTCCGCGGACTTTTGGACCTCCCCAGGTATGTTCCTTTAAAAAGGTTGTCACAGCCGTACCGCGCCGGATCGTATTAATTTTGAAGTCGTATATCCTAAAAACTAGAGTGAATTTTTTTTTGGCAATAACAACTCACGCATAAGATTTTACATATAGGTATCAAACAAACCTAATAAACCATTGTTAATAAAAACCCACGTTTGTCCTGCCTGTACTAAAAAATGTGACACTTTGAATTTCAACTTGTTGGCAATACTATGCAATGAAATAAAATCACTAAACTAAAATATAAAATCTCCGTGCACGAACTGACAACGTCGCGTCGCACGTTTGCAGTACCACAAGCTGGCAACGCCGCAAAGTAATCGAAAAATGTTATGTCCTGTTCGTAGGAACCACAGGAACTTACTGTAACGCCATCTCTTTATTTGCTATCTTACTACAATAATAAATAGTTAGCTAACCTATCGTTCCGAATGCCATTCAAAAATAATTTCAATAATTTATAGCCGATTCAGAACACTCAGCGGCATCTAGCGTCTTTGTAGACAATCATTTATCTGTGTACGGTTTCTTGAATCGTCCTCTACAAGCACATGCGCTGCCCAATACAGGTGGAGGTGCTCTACGACCTAGACACGCAACACCTGCCGATCCTCATTACGCTTGACCTGGCCGCGGACTTCACCGTCCCTTGTCCTCAGGGCGTGAGGACAGACTGGACGGCCTTCACGCGTATGCTTGAAAACCTGAGCGTAGGCTCCCTTATGACAGCGGAGGAAGTGGAAGCAGAAGCCTCAGCACTGGTCTCCAAAATTACACAGGCCAAGGAGGCCGCCTCCACCCCCATCACTAAACGCTCTGGAAGGCGCAACGAGCTACCGCAACACCTACAACGAGACCTCAAACGCAAACTTGAGCTGCGCCGTGAATGGTCGCGCTCGCGCTGCCCGCAGTTGAAAACTAGCCTGAACACCCTGACTGCTAAACTCTCGGCCGCCGTACAGGTTTGGCGTGGTGAGACCTGGGATGACACCATCGACAAGGCCTCCGAACACGACACCAACCTGTACGCCCTGAACCGAGCGCTCACGCGTCAGCCGACGAGTACTTTATTTCCCCAGCCGAAGTACGGAAGGCTGCCCTTCGTCTACCCAGGCGAAAGGCGCTAGGATATGACGGAATCCCGAACGCAGCCCTCGCCAACCTTCCGCGCCGTGGAACAACCGCCCTAGCCCGACTGTTCAACGGAATACTCCGGACAGGGCATTTCCCGGAGGCATGGAAGATAGGCAGAGTCATAGTCCTGCCAAAAGCTGGCAAGGACCGAAGATACCCCGGGAACTATCGGCCCATAACCCTGCTTCCTACTGCAGCCAAGCTACTGGAGAGGCTACTCCTACGCCGCCTGACGCCCACGATAGAGCCGCGCCCCGAGCAGTTTGGCTTTAGGAGTGGGCACTCCACCACGCTCCAATTGACGCGCGTGCTTCACCACCTCACAGTTGAGCAGAATGCCGGGCGCAGCGCTGTTGGGGTCTTCCTCGATGTCGAGAAGGCGTTCGACCGCGTTTGGCACCCCGGACTACTCTTCAAGCTCCTGCGAACGAGTACGCCGCCCGCGCTCATCAGAGTCGTGGCATCTTTCCTGGAAAACCGCAGCTTTTTCGTCGCAGTCGAAGGAGCCACCTCTACCACCCGGCCCATCACAGCTGGAGTGCCGCAGGGGAGCTGCTTGTCGCCCGCGCTGTACGCGCACTACACCGACGACATCCCGACCCTGGAGGGGCACCTAAATCCCGGGGAAGAGGATGTGGTGCTAGCGCTCTTTGCGGACGATAGCGCCTTCTTTGCGTCCCACTTCAGTCCCTTCATTGCCGCCCAGAAGATGCAGCGAGTCCTGGACCTACTGCCCCCATGGCTGGACAAGTGGCGCATGGCCGTCAACGTGGGCAAAACGGCCGCGCTGTGTGTGTCCCGACGCCGCCTCCAACCGCCGCAACTGAAACTCCGGGGCCAGAACGTGGCATGGAGCTCGCAGGCGCGGTACCTCGGCATCGAGATCGACAGGTCGTTGAGGATGCAGCCCCAGGTAGACCGCGCGCTCCAGCAAGCGCGCGCCGCCCAGGCGCTCCTCCGACCCGTCCTAGACTCTCGACTGCCGCTGAGGACCAAGCTGCGAGTCTACACCACCTACGTGAGGTCTCGGCTCACCTACGCCGCGCCGGCCTGGTACGCGCTGGCGTCCACCACCAACCAGAACCGCCTGCAGACGCTGCAGAACACGGCGTTACGGCTCTGTACGGGAGCGGGCTTCTACGTGAGGAACGACGTGATCGCCCGCGACCTGCGGATGCCGTCCATCGAGGAGCACGTGGCGCTGACGGCGCGCCGAATGTTCGCCTGCGCCGACAACAGCCGCCACGCCCACCTGAACGGCCTCGCGCCGTTGCACGCGCGCCCCCCCGACCACGCCGGCCCGCTGAGGCCCCTGCCGCGGGACCTGATAGCCCTCGCTCCGGGAACAGAACAACATAGCGTCTGAAGCCTGCCCATCACAATGGGCTTATCCACGTGACCTAGGGGTCGTTACCCCTAGAGTTGAAGCCGAGGTAAAGAGGCCTAGCCTCGACGCCTCTCTCGGTGCCCTCGCAAAGGGCCTGAAAGAAGTTTCTTGAATGGAGTTATCTGTCTATTCAGGTATTTAGTCAATGCTAATACTAGTTTATGATCCAAGATAGGTTTAATGACTCGTTTAAATTCTTGATAATCAATGTAGCCTTGGTTCCAATCAAATCCTTTATTATATTCGATCCATTTTACCACCTTTTTTTCTGAATTGGCGAGTTTTGAAAATGTAAACGGTGGTTTGACTAAATAAACTTGAGTATACTCAGATGTACAGTAAGCGAATTCCTTAATGATAAACTCATTGTTCATATTCTTAAATCCTTGTACGTCAGCAATTTATTGTGTCTTTAGAAATCATGATATTTTTCTAACAATATTAGTAAGAGGTTTATATTCTATAACGCAATCGTTAAGAATGAGACAGTAAGCAGATGTGTGATCAGGTATTTCTGAGTTTGTTTCTATTTCCACCACCACGTTAACTACTGCTCCTGCTTTCAAATTATCGTTTTGTCTTGAACAATCAATTACAAATAAAGGTGCTACTTGTTGAAAATATGTTAAAGACAACAACGGCTCTGTTCTACGTCCATAATATGACTGTTGAAATCTAGCATATTGCTCATATAATAAAGCAAATTTGTTGTTTTTAAAATTAACATTCAAGCTTTCATAAGGAAAATATGTTGAGTTAAGGTACACTCGAACATCACGTAGGTCACATTGGTCAAAGGCGGACATATCTCTGTTTCCATTATTTTTTCTGTTAGTTTGTAGACCAATCACTACATACCTAGATTTTTCAATTTGTGAGGAAGTTTTTATGGACCAAGTAAGTTTGGTTGTTTTTGGTAGCAGTGGATATTCGTAAAGGTCCCAATTTCTAAAAGCAAATTGTATCGAACGATCTTTTTCTAATGCTTTGAGTAAATTTATTTTTCCCTGTCTGATACTTTAACATGACTGTGGTACACGCCAAACTATCTTATGTATTTCTATATCATCTAGTACTTCTCCATTATTTAATAGTAATGAATTAAGGTTAGAGTTGCTTCGCAAAAGGATCAGCTCATGTTTGCAATTTATTATGACTTTTTTATAATCTTCAGCAAAACCATGTATGTTGCATAATGGTATTGACACAGAAAAACTTCCTCCATAAGTATTTTTAGTACCTTCAATATCCCAAGACCAGGCTTTAGACATTTTGGATTCACTGTCGTTCATGGAAAGGTAAGATTTCATAGTAGTAGTTATTCCAACATTTTTTACTTTATCTATTTCTACACCATTAAGTTCATAGCGAATGTCTTGAAAAACAACCCATGGCTATTTCTTGCCATGGGTTGTTTGTGAGTTGAATATTCTGAACTTTTTGCTTGGTTTCTTTATTTAAAACCTTAACAATACAATACCCTCAATGTAAAGAGTACTTGCAGACGGTAATACATAAAGATCTTGTTGATTAATAGGAATTCTTATTTCATCACTCCTATTAAAACTGGTGACGTAGGGCTTATACGAATGCACTTCTATGCCTTCGATACTGCTATCGTAGACTGGTGTATGTGATATATCGAGTAAATTCATTTTAGTAATCCTATTTTTTTTTAAGAAAATTGTATTTTCTTTTGTTAATTTTACTTTTGGGAGAGTGTGTCCTTCATAATGGTTCTTTTCATTATGGTGGGCTTGATATGATTACTCTTGTTTTTATTGTGATCAATCATTTTTTTTAATGTAAAGATAAATTTGAATTTCTTCACCTCTAAAATTAACTAATTTATTGTTATTATCAAGCAATCGAATATTTATTGAAGATATATATTTTTAATTTATAGGAAAATATATCACGTTTTTTGGAATTTCAATTATTCTATAACCAGGTGGAATATTTATTTATTTATTTATTTATTTATTTAGGAACATCAACAGAATAAACATGGACACAATGTAAACATTCACTATTTCGACTGTCCCTAAGTACAGTATCGAAAATGAAAATTGGCAATTTTTTTTTATTTGCTTAAATGACTTATTTTTATGTGTTCTTTAATTGGATGAAAAGAAAAATTAATATTTTTCATTAGTTTCTCCTCTAGCTAAACGTATACAATCGAATGTAACATTTTGTTCAGACGTAGGATATCGAAAATTAAGTTTCGAGTGTATACGCTGTGCTGATCACTATGCGAGCGAGACGAAACTACCGCTTTCGCGAGTATACGTCGCGTCACTCGCTATAAAAATATATTACTGAAATAATTAACGGTAATTTTTAGTAATTATAATCCTAGTTTAACAATATTTTTTATAAGATTTATAAAAACCTACTGTGTGATGTCCGAGTAAAGTATTGATAGTGACCGTTTCAATATTTTACGTCGAGACAGTAAGAGACTTTTGCATCGAATGTAGCAGTTTCATCAGTTTACGTTGCAATTTCAAAATGTTTTCTTATCGAAATTGCCACATTCAATAGTATACCACGTATTAACATAAAATAAAAGCTATCGAATGTCAATTTATTTATCTTATATACATTCAAATACAACCGAAAGTACAACCTAAAAGATAAATAATGTAAAGGCGAGCGATCTAGTTCGGCTGGCGAAAATTGCGGGTAAAATTCCCGCCTTTAGGACAAATGTTTATACGATCTATAGATTATAATCTATGTACCTTCCTTTAAAAGAAAATCTTATAAATATAATAATGTAAATAAGTCATCATAACACAAACTCTGTTTACATTGGGTTAGATGATGCTATGTGGTTTTAACAACATTATTTATTTAATTTCGTCTACTTTTGATAGCTAAATTCAAGACAATAACAACGTTAAAATATTTGGTGACATTACCTGTGGCGTTTATCAGTGTGGCTAGTGATTAATAGGAACGTATACACGTTACCAATTTTACTTAGGACTACTTACGACTTATTTTATTTGAATCTTCATTTCCTACCACTAAACTGTAACTTTAGAGATGCTTTAGATGATTTCACTTTATTGGAAAGAATGATCGACGATAAATAACCCATCAAGAAATACGACAGTCTCGCCAAGCATTATTGTGTCTAAACCAAACAAAAGTCTAAACAGTGACAGTAAAACGAAGATCAATCTTTACCTAGAGAATCTAAGCCAACCTTAGGAGAGTTATAAGCAGCTGGCTCAATAAAAGTACCCGGAAGTGGTTTGCGCAACATTTGATATTCAGAAAATCCTTAATTCTCCTCATGGAGTTATAGGTTTATTTTACTACAAGAGAAAGTTAATTATTTATTTTATTTTTTGGCACAAAAGAGGCATTTTGTTTTGAGGACAAAATGCACGGCTAAAATAGAGGCAATAAAGAGTCAAGCTGCCTGATGCACTTTATAAAATGTATAGTCAAAAAGGGTGGTAAGAAATTTTGATTTTGCTTAGATAACTGCTTAGGCCATAACATGAACAGAGTTTATTTATTTATTGCATACATAAACATTCTACAATGTTAAGCTAAGTGGTAGATTGCTTTATGTAAGTACATGTACCGTGTTAGGGTGCAGCAATTGGTGAAGTTATGGATGGACATAACTTACAGATTTCTTAAACAAGGCCATGCCCAAAATGAAGGTGATACGGTTCGCCCGTATTGAACGAGAAAAGAAAAATAATAAAGGCTAAAGGAATCCTCATTTACACCCTGGATCTGTGGTATGCATTGGTCAGGTAGGCCAAAATTGAGGGTAAGTCCTACAACGTTATTGAAATAACACAGGGCCATATTTAAGGTTAAGAAAAGAAGACCCAAACTATTTGTATTTAAAATATAATTTTAATAATTACAGTCACTTGTTGAATACGTTACAAGATACAACAAAGGAGAGAGAGAAGAGCAAGATGTATTAAAACAAATAATTTGTACAGAGATGTATGTACCTTTGCCCAAAGCTAAATACAAGCACCTGATGTCTATGTGTAATAATGTGTAAAACATCACCAATTATCACAGAACCTTAAGCATGAAGAAAATTTACCCGATAAATATGATGACTCAAACTAAAGTCTGAATTTGTTCTAATTTTGCTTATATTGATTAGAAGTGTATTTTTGTTGAAATATATTATTTTATTTTGATTGTTTGTCGATTTTAGTAATAATCAGACCTTATAATCAATTATTTAGTCATTCCTGTCTTTGTACTAAATATTACATATGAAAATAATGAACTTTTATTAACTTTCTAGAATATTATCTTTGACCAAAATGATAGGAGTACAATCGAATATGCAGATTTCTACCACGTAAACTAATGAAATTACCACTTTCGATAAAAATATATGGTAAAATTCCTAAGTATATTGTCGAAATGGGTAGTTTCGATGTTTTGAGGGCTAGTTTGTACGATGTAAGCTATTGAAACTGAAAAATCCTAGAATCTGTTGAGAATTTCTTATTACCGTTAATATCCAAAGTTTAAGTATAAATTGAAGCCGCTATCCTGAAAAAATTGTAGATCTGCCTCTTTCAAATATAAAGATATTCCAAAAAGCAACTTCAAATGGCCGTCCTGAAAAGTGGCCATTTTCAGATTCGATACTGTACTTAGGGACAGTCGATTTAAGAGTTCTATAAATTTGGAGCGAATTCGTGAATAATGTGGCTAGATTCTCCGTTGATATATGATCCACTGACTATATCACATAATCACATTCAATCCTCACGACAGCCGTAGATAGAATGTTAACAGGTAAAGCAGACTCATGTAATTTATTTGCTTTAAGAATTTGATTTCCAAATCCTAAAAGATTCCCTAATGCTCCACTTTTTTCAAAATGTATATCTTTACTACAATAAATTGAAGTTTTGAGAGTATTATTATTTGATGATAACATAAAAGTGCTGTCCTTCATCTTATTTTTTATATATTCAGCAATATTTAGAAGTTCATAAGTTCCTTCCGGTATTTCAATAACTTCATTATTTCCATAATAAAACTTATTATTTGAGGAATCGATATTAGGAATGGAATTAAAGGTAGAGCAAAGCACAAACATATTCGTTATCTAACTGAAGCGCTGGGAAAAAATTTGAAGTTAAAGTTGATTTGTTTCCTGTTATTGATACATTGAAAGACATCGTGCTAATGATGAAAATAAAATACATGCCTCGTGTTTTATATATTTTATTCCAGAAATCTCTTAAATATTCTAAACATAAATGTCCACAGATAAAAGAATCAAAATTTTGATACCTATTATAGTTATAATACAACGAACATTTTTTTAAATACCTCACTATTTCTGTAGGTGGTTTTAAGTTTCCATAACTATCATAATATTGACAATAATTGTTTATTTTTGTATAGGCTACCCAGTGTGTTCCAGAATTAGAACAATTATCTAGATTAACAATACCACACTCAATACGCTTAGGGTTATGAGGTAACTGGTCTTTCATGAAAACCCCGCGAAAATGTGGAATACCTTTAGCGTATTCCACAAGATCGATATTAGTAAGAGGACGATTAGGTAGCCTTAATACTAGTTTTTTGAATGTTCTTGTATAAACAGACCACGACCTTTTCTATATGGTTTAATGTACAATCCTTTACCAATTGCTATTGCTTCCATCGCTTTGTTGTGTCGCTCAGATTCAAGTAGATTCTGTTTTGATGACTTATATTCATTTATAGTTTTCGCAATACCTGCTGCTCCTCCAGCTATAGTTCCTAATGCAGAAAGTCCAGCAAATATTGGAATTAAAGGCAAGATCCCTCCTGACTTAGGTATTGAAAATAAATTAAAAATAAAATAAAATAATTTATTCAAAATTCTTAGTGCTATAGATTATGGTATAATACATGATAATTTAATTCTTAAATAAAACGAGTGCCTAAACTAGGTTAAAACCTGTGTTATAGGCTAAATGTAAAATCATATCATAATCATATATACAAACATAAAATCACTTAAAAATCTAGGTATAAATAGTGAATGAATTGCAAATTTTAAAAATATCTTACTTATCAACTAATTACAATGGTATAATACATTGAAATGTACTTATATGTTATTAGCCTACTTTAAAACTACTAATAATTTTTCCGTATCATCGTAGGACATGTTTTGTAAGGTATCTTTCAACTTTCTCTTACAGTTATTGTAATTAAGTGAATAAATATTAGTGGAAGCGTTTAACCTATTATATAGAAAAGGACCAAGAACGCTGAAGAACCTATGACTAAATTGGAATAATACGAGGCACTTTTACACTAACATTTTTAGGTAAACATTTTTTCGCTGTCAGATAAGCCATTTTGATTGCGGTTGCTATTGTTTTAGGAGATTTTTTTAAATTTTTGATCGAATCTTTGAAATAACTTTTTTAAATGCTTTAATACCCGATCCAGTATTTGTTTTAGCTTGCATTGCTTTTTTTACTATCCACGATGCAATTTTTTCGCCTTTTCTAGCATCTTTTGAATTAATTCTTTGTTTTGCCATATTCATTAAAATTAAATCAGCCTGAAGTCGATGTGCAGAATCAGTATTGTTGTATGCTATATCGTGATCTTTACAAGCCTCGTCTAATTGATTAATACCCTTGTCACCACGTTGTAAGCGCTTTTGAAGTTTCGTTCCTGGCCCACAGTAATTTTAGCCAGGTTAATGTAATTCAAAAGGTAAATTATTTATCAAAGTATTAACAAGTCCACCACCGTTCATAGTTTAATAGATAATGTTTAAAATTATTGAACAACTGCCTTTTTATTAATCCAACTTAATTGGTTTAAAAACGTGTTTTAAAAGATTTTCATTATTACTGTTTCACTTTGAGTTTTACAGCTTCAGCAGCGTTAACTATTTGAGCTTTAAGATCAGCTTCCATAGTTGGGTCTAATGTGTTCTACTAAATAAAAAGGAGTGACATCAAATCTATATAATTCAGGTATTTATATCTTTGTAATTAATCAAAAACGACAAAAGTATCAAAGTTTTTTCGATAACAACCATTATTCTTTTCACAATCTTTGTTTATTACTAAATAAGTTAAGGCTCACTCCAAATTTTGACACACATCTCTCGAAATTCATTCCAAGTCATTATCAGTATTTATATGTTCATGGTACACGTGTTTTATGTTTATTTCATCTTGTTTGAAGAGGACTATTAAATTTGCATTGTCTCTAATTAATTGTTTTGGAACTATAGTACTATATGTTTGATTTAAATAAAAGCAATCTATAAACCGATGTCTACCTATTGCAAAATAGTCCCGTATGTTATTCTGATTCTCGCAGGCAACGTCATTAAATATTATAACAGAATGCTGTTTTGCGTCTTGGGGGCTTTAAACATCATCATTTTGTTTATATTTTTTAAATAAAACACCTGTAACTTTATTTAAAACTTTTTCTAAAAATATATAAATGTTGGTTGATCCAACGTACCTATTTGAATAAATGTAAACATTCTGAAATTTAAGTCCATTTTCATGTAGCAGTAGTCCAATTACTACATTTGTTTTACCACAATTTGAAGGACCACAAATTATACATCGGATTGAATTAGGTAAAAGTTGACTATGACGTATGTATTTTTTGTTCCATCACAAATTTTATTAAGTTGTAATGAATATGGTTGCTTAGCAAACTTCATTATTTAAATAATATGAAAACAACGAGGCTTGCAATTAAAATGATGAAAAAATTATCAAACAAACCTTTTTATATCCAAAGCCTAACATGGTAGGTACTTGTAAATGCATGATAATGTGGGCATGGATGTAACGTAACACCTGCAAAAAAATACATAGCAATAGGTATTATGCTAGAATCTCAGGATTTGTTATATTATTGCGAGGCGAGCACAGTGGATAATGTTTCTTTCTTTGCATGTTCAGGATTATAGAAAATCTCCGACTACATGGAATATGTTTAATTTAAGATATAGTATTGGGCATGATTACTCCACTGGTGGAGTAGAATGTCCAATACTATACTACTAATGGTCCTTTTTCTTCTTAGGATAACCCGGATTATCCTACCGACTGCGCCAATTATGAGAGCGACGCCTGGGGTCCCAGAGAAACTCGCGATTGCTAATACTATTTTATTAAAATAATTAAATTAAATTACATATATTTAACTTATTAATTAAGTTTAACCCTAGTGTCTTGGTTCGATGTTGGAATCCAAGTTACTCTCATCGGTTACGGCTGCTTCACGTAGCCGCGGTTGCATCGTCTGCAGAATTCTTGGCGACCTGGATCTCGCGGTGACCTTCCTATTCACATGTAGCCGAAGTATGTCACGTACAAATGCGGCGTCTGCTGTGATTGCAAGTCTGGGAAACGACCTTGTATCCAAAATGTAGAATCGTAATTTGGTAGAAATGAGCCGCCTTAACATTCGAAAACATTCACAACACAAATTATATGAAAATTTTAAAAGTTTGTGTGAATGAAGCTCTGTAAAACAGATTACAAAACCAAAACAATACAAATTAAGTAGATGAAAAATTAAATCAATAAGTAAAATAACAATAACATAATCTATGTTTCTTGTGTACCTAAGTTTGTATTTAAAAGTTTTTATTGTTATTGGTTATTTATATTTTACTTAAACAAAACAAATACAAAGAGATGAACCTATTAGGTCATTTAGTATATTAGATAAGTCGTAATTCTAAAATTTATATTTTTATAAGTTCGGGTAGGTTAAACATAAACAGAACAAGATGTTTCACGTTTAGTGCACTGGCTAAGTGAGGATACCAAAATACACGGAGCATAATTCATGGATGCGGCAAATTTACGGCGTTTCGTTTTATGGTTCCGTTACATTTGCTTTATATTTTTCGTTATTTTGCTGTGATATTTATTTATTTAATATGGACATAAATTATTCGTTTTTTATAAATCCTATGTTTAATATTTATATTTTCACGTAAAAATAGGCATATTGTGGAAGTAGGAGTAAAATATCAAACTAGGTATTGCACTAATATGGAAGAGGCACAAAAATAAACGGTTGTCATCTTGAAGTAAAATCTTTATTTCTACCCATAAAAACATGAAATAACTCTAGTACAGATTTTGTCTTCGAAATGATCGAATCATGGAAATTGTCACAAAATGATTGTCACACTATCGCACCCCGGGCTGCAGCTCGGTGGCGGCGCCGCGCACCTCCGACATGTGGAAGAACAGCCGCCGCGTCTCCTCCATCTCCAGCGATAGGAAGCCGAAACCACCTGCAAATATCATACAATCATACTTATTATATATCTCCAAGGGTCGCTCATGGAGTAGGTTAGTTTGTTTCAGATATATTATATGTTTATAGAATACTGAACTGAGTACTCAATATATGATACTGAAAGTAATTTGACGGCTATTCTTGCCCCAGTTATTAAAAGTGGTGCCCCCTATACAAACATAATTTAACACTGACGGAGTCGCAGGCACAGCTAGTATTATCATAAAATTTAAAAATTGCAATCCGGGTCTCCCCAATATATGGGTATCCCCAATATATTGTTATTTTCAATGATTTGTTAGCGGAGGTGATCGCAATAAGTTGGTATGGTACGAACGACACTGCTGCTTTCATATTTGTTATGACATTCGCTATAATCAACGCTATACAGCCGTTGGAGATCGCGGTGAGTTAGTGTGAACGACGTTGAATCTCTTAGTCGTCGATACCCGCGGGTACAAACGGACTGTTACTATTCCTAAACTGCCAGCCTTTAAGCTTAACGTGCCAGTAACGTGACAGTGATATGCCACTGACGTAACAGTGACGTGCCAGTGACGTGCCACTGACGTTACAGTGACGTGTCAGTGACGTATCAGTGACGTGACAGTGACGTGCCAGTGACGTACCTTTGATGGCGTCGACGACGGCGCGCCGCTTCTTGCGGACAGGTACAATGTTGGTCGCGCGCCGCTCCGTGTCCACTTGGAAGGTGACGGGATCACCCACTTGAAGGATTTCTCTTTTGCACGCGAGACCCATTATTCCGTACTCGTATGACACGCCGCCTTCGACTTGGATCAGTCCTGCAATGGATTTTAAGAGGTTATTAGTGTGAACATACGATGACCACAACGTCAGACTAAAATGTGGATTTTTTCAGGGATTTTACGACTGCAAATCCTACAAACATCGATTCTGAGTCTGGTTCTGGTCGGTTGTTAGGCTGGACTGGACACACATGCATTTTAATTCAGCCCTTTGTTAAAGCCTAGTCCTGTAGAACTGCGCGTTCAGATACAGTCACAGTTATCTAAAAACTGGCACAAATTTTTGGGCAGACATCTGAGGCAAGCTGGATTTGTACCATACCTCTCCTATTATAACTCAATCGCAACACGAAATTGCGGACTTCACACCACGTGATCTTAAAAATGATGTTACGCTACCCATCCACCAGTTCTGCTCGTGTTTAAGTTAAATAAGAGAGGTGCCGGTCAACTTTTCAGCTTACCAATAGTTGGTGCCTGTCAGAGTCTAAGTGGTCGCAGATTCACTCCCTTTACGTCGAGTCCCGGTCTGTCGAGCCGAAATGAACACTCAGAAAAAACTATTAACTCGACATAAAAGTAATAGAAAGCGTAAATATCAATGCTTTGGAAAACAATGAAATTCCAGACTCGACATAAAGGTACTCGACATAAAGGGACTCGACATAACGAGACTCGACATAACGGGACTCGACATAACGGGACTCGACATAAAGGGAGTGAATCGGTCGCAGTGCGTCACCTGAGTAGTGCGTCTGGTCGGGGTTGAGCGCGCGCAGGGTGCGCGTGACGGTGCCCTGCACGGCGGGCTCCAGCGCCCGGGCCAGCGGCACGGTCCCGCGGGCCAGCGTGCGCACGAACTCGGCGCTGGCGCAGCCGCCGCCGCCGCTCGACCGCCCCAGCGCGTACTCCACCTCAGACCCCAGCTCCAGGTGGTCGGGGTTGCCTTCGAAGATGCTGGAATGTAATACGGAGATGTGAAGCTAGCGGTATATTACTTTATTAATTATATGCACAATTAAAGGTGACTACAGACCCAGCCGCACCGCACGCGCCTCAGTAATCGGTTTTATTAATGACCTAGCGCCTTACTGCGGCGACTGTGGCACGGGTTGAACAGAGCTTCATAAAAATAATTTGTATATAAAGGTTACGGCGCGTGCTGTGTGGCTCAGATCTGCGATCACCCTAATCTGGCATTGATAAAGTGAATCTCGGGAATCGAACCCAATTGAAAAATGGATTATAATAATAATAATGTACAAATTGACAAAAGTCTGGCAGTCTGTGCTATATACTGTGATATGACACAGGCATTTGACTATGTAGATCATAATATATTAAGTCACAAGCTTGAAGCTTACGGTGTCAGAGGGAATGTATTATCTCTACTCCAAAGTTACCTTGCAAACAGAAAACAAATTACTAATGTTACTAAAGTTAATTTTGAAACCAAACGCCTAGAAACCTACTCATCATCAGAACGCAATTTAGTATACGGTGTACCACAGGGGAGCGTATTAGGGCCGCTTTTATTTTTGATCTATATAAATGATATGCCAAAAGTGACATGTCAACCAATGACCTTATTTGCGGACGATAGTACAATAACTGTAGCTTGTAGAGACCATACATCTTATGAAAACGACATAAATACATCATTGACTTCTATTATTCTATGGCTTAACAATAATAATTTAAAAATTAATCTCAATAAAACTAACATTATGCACTTTAATCAAAGATCAAATACAAAATCTAACATAAACATTTATTTTAATAACTCTTTTATTACTGAAGTCGATACGGCTAAGTTTCTTGGACTTACGATTGACAAAAAACTGAACTGGAAAAGTCACGTTGATCACTTATGTAAAAGAATGAGTAGTGTAGCCTATGCATTATACAAACTTAACCCCATTATTAATACTGATGGTCTTATAACGACCTATTATGGATTAGCTGAATCTTTACTATCTTACGGCATTATTTTTTGGGGCAATAGTACTGATCAAGACAGAGTCTTTAAAACACAAAAACGTTGCATAAGAGCTATGTTTAACTTAGTTACTCTTGACAGTTGTAAGCCATATTTTGTTAAGCATAAAATTCTGACTCTACCATCACTCTATATATTAAATGTAGCCATGTTTGTAAGAAATAACAAGAACTTATTCACTAGCTTCTCTGACAAGGCAGTGCGAGATCGACGCAACGATAATTCGCGAAGACTATGTTTGCATCCGTCACGAACAGCCTTAGTACGCAAAAGTGTATTAGGTATGGCGCCTAAAATTTATAACCAAGCAATGAAATGTATAAAGGACTGTAATAGTGAAATATCATTTAAAAACAAACTTAGAAGTTTACTTATAGAGAAAGGTTACTATAGTATAAGTGATTATTTGAATGATAAATTTTGACATTATAATACCTACCTACCTAATATTATTACACAAATTAATTTATATTTTAGCGTACCTAATTTAATTAATAATTATTGTACTCATTCATTAATAATTATTGTATTCATGTATTCATACACCTTTATGGTAAATTTCGGTCTAAGCTACTTTTTAATATTAAGACCTACAATGTACCTGAAATTTATGAATAAATATTTTGATTTGATTTGATTTGAATACTATGGCATTTCTTCCAAGGAATAAAAGGTATTTGTTGTAGAATGTTGATGTATAACCATAATATCGGAACGCATCCGAACGCAGTAATATGGCGCTGTATCCGAGTTCCGTTCTCTGACAGCTAGCTCCCGTGTCGCCGTACATGTGTCACTTTGCGCTCCCAAAGTATTTCTCTATTAGTCTCAATATAATTACTAAAACCCATAAACAGGCTTTTATTATTAAACCTCTTTATAGAACAATTTAACACTTCGCCTCTCGGCTTGAATTAAAAGGATAATCCCGTTTCGTCCATCCAACATAAGTTAAAAAACACAAAATATTGTTTCGAATCTACAAAATTCTGATTTCTGATTGTCGTACCTTATATTGAAAGAAAGAAAGAAAGAAAGAAAAATTCTTTATTCATAGTTACTAGGTAGGTAGGTACATTGTTTTAGAAAAATTTACTTAAACACTATGAATTGGCGTCCAACTCAGCTTTGTGTTCTAATAGCTGTGGGCTATTAGAACGCTGATCTTCCGTTGGAACCATTTATAAAACGTCACACACAGAACACACCAAATACATAAATGGAATAGTTACAGAATTGAAAAATATTAAACAGGTAAATAAAGATATCTATTATAGTAGTATATATAATAATAAATAACAGTAAATTCAAATAAAAATTCTTTTATAAAATACATAAACATAATGTATTATAAGTACCTACATAATTATATATATAAACACATATACACATTATTACAAATCATAAGTATATAATCATTACAACATAACACATTATAACATATTATAAGTTACATATTATAGTATAAATAAATCATATATTTAAATAATAATAAATCAATAATATCAAACAAAAAGCTAACCTGGTACACTTAAAGAAACGAAATGTCAATTCGAAGATCTTCGGTCCTTTTTTGGTGTTCCAATAAACACTGCTTGAGCTTAGTCTTAAAAAGATGAAAACACCGAAGCTCTCGAATAGGTGGTGGAATGTTATTCCAGCACTTGGTTGCAGCGTACTGGAAACTGCCTCTAAAAGCTGCCGAGCGATGATGTTGTGTCGACAGTTGTTTAGAGCACTTTCGTAAAGACCTCGTTTTTGACATCCAACTTAGCTTATTATAGAGGTACTCAGGTGTGTGATACTTAATCACTCCAAAAAGCAAGCAGGCAAGATGCAGTTTTTGTCGAGCCTTCATTTTCAGGAGAGAGTTCGCGTTTAAAAAAGGCGTAACGTGAGCCCGCGGGGGTATATTAAAACAAAAGCGAGCACACGCATTTTGCGCACGCTGTACAAGACGCTGTGTACGACCTAGAAGCTGCGGCCCCGTAACAGTATCCACGTAGTTAAGCTTAGAGAGAATTAAGGATTCTACAAGCTGAACTCTCAGTTCCTCACTTAGATAAGTTCTTATGTTGTAAAGAACTTTGAGTTTATAAAAACACGATCTTACAGATTCAGCAATATGTCTCTCAAATCTAAGGCTAGGATCTGTTAGATATGGTATCAAAATTAAACTAAGTAGAATATTACACACGGTGTGGCAACACCGATATCCGGTAATTGTGTCATATTGTTCTTGTAGGAATGTATGTAAAGTTAAATAAATCTGTTTTTCTATTGTAGCTGTGCTGATTTTATATTCTAAATAATTGTATTTTTCGCTAATTACTTCATAAAAAGTGTTTGTATGCATTAAATAAGGCCCAGTGCATAAATAACTGTTAAATTAAGTGTAAATAATAACCAATAATAACATAAATCAGTGTTACAAAGTTTGATCTGTCATCGTTGCAAAGTACGTTTATTTTTAAAAAGTGTTGTGTTATCTACGCGGTTTACGCAAAAAGGATTGTGGATTACCTGGATTACCTAGATTACCTATTATCTAAAGTCTCCACACACGAAGAATTCTTACCAAGAAGAAAAAATTCCAACGGTTGGATACCTACCTGCCTATTGAAAAAACGTGTGGAATCGACGATTCAGGCAAAAATACTCAGAATACGCTGGCACATATCCCTCTGCAACTACTATTTAACCCGGGGAGTATCTTTGTTCTGTTATATTTCTTAAATTGTAGTACTACCACACTAACATTGCACTACACCACATTATTACACAGCTCATCCTGTGAGTTACGTCCATCCACACACGGCACCGTTTATTTCTCTCTTGACTTGACAAAAAGTGGAAGTCCAGTTGAAGATTCAAACACTTGCCCACATACAATACAACACTTGCCTTCAATCCACTCATCCATCAATAATAATTTGTTTTGGTAGGTATAACCAACCAAGTACAACACTAATATCTAGGTATATTAATATAATAAATAATTTACCCAAGTCCCCCTAACTAAGCATTATAATTGTTGTTGTAATATCCTAATATTTAATTATTATATAAATTTCAACTTATCTTAGTATTATAAATTATAAGATCTTAGTAATATCTTCTCCTTAAACCTCTCCATACAGTTCTACCTTTCATAACCTTAGTTTTTATAGTAGATTTCCCCATCACCGGTCACATCAGGTTTCTGCCTGCCATACCTCAACTCAGAGGGTGACCACGGAGGAATCCTACTCTGTTACTCATTTCCAATTTCAATTTTGTTCTCTCTTACCTTTTACACTTACCTTTATTTTATACCTTTGTCTTAAACTAACTTCATATTACTAATTTCAGAAAATCCCAAGATGACCATGACACGGAAGGCATGCCAAGCAAGCCTTGAGGCAAGGTTAAAGCAAGTTGTCTCTCAACTGAAGGATGTGGAAGAAGACCGGGATAGGTTACTACAAGAGAGGGAAGAATGTGAGGCAGAGTTCCTATGCAATCTGGGAAAAATTAAGACCCTCAAGAAGGAACTAGCCGAAGTACACTCCCATTACGAAGATTCTTTGCTAGAAATCAACCGTTTAAATTCATGCCTTCATTCTGTTGACAACTGCCATGAAGCCTATGATCTGGTTCTTCAAAAAAACAAGGACTTGCAGCAAGAGCTATCTGAATGTAGAATTAAATTAGATGAAGCAGAGTCGAAGTCATTGTCTACACCAATGTGTCTTGATAGCTTGGATCTACACTCAGAGCTACAATGCTCACTTAATCCTCCTATAATAGATCTGACATCTCCTCAACGCTCAAGTCAAACACCTGTCATGAATGGGAGCAACAAAATTAAAAAGTATGTTAAGTTGAGAAATTATATTAAGAAAACAGAAAAAAAGATTAAGTTAAGAGGAAAATAAATTATGTACCAGTAACCATCAATAGAATAGAAAGATTTAAGTTTAATTGGGTAACAGATTCTTCATACTCACTCTCATGTGTAAACCCAAATGATTCATATTGCCAATTCTTCAATGCATTTAATAACTTGTTTAACTCAATATTCACTACGAAGTCAAAGATGATCACAAACAAGTGTGCGTTCAGCGATTGGGCAACGGTTGGTATACACAAAAGTAGGCAACAGTTGTACGAGTTATATAGTGAAAAACAGTACAATTTCAGTGATACATTCAAAAAAAAATTGAAAAATTATTCTAAACTGTTCAGAAAAGTTTGTCGTATTGCAAAATCAAATTATATTAGTGATAAAATAATAAATAGTGAGAATAAAATAAAAACAACCTGGAAAATAATCAATAACGAGACGGGAAAAGCCACGGATAATCATTGTAGTTCATTTAAATTAAATATAAATAATAATATAGTAAAGGAAGATGTTGACGTAGCGGAGGCTTTTAATACCTTCTTTGCTGATATCCCAACTACTACAACAAAAGCTTTAAATTCGTCCCAGTTATACGCCGAATCATTACTTAAAGAATGCGTACCAATATGTGAAAATGAATTTAAATTTCGATATGTAGATGCCTTAGACATCAAAAAAGCTTTTAAATTAATTAATGTAAAAAAAACAAAGGACTTATGGAGTGTATCAGTAAACATTCTTAAGTCACTTATAGATACATTAGCATCTGATTTAGCTTTGATTTTTAACAACTGCATCGATTGTGGTGTGTTTCCAGATTTGATGAAGCATAGTAAAGTAATACCATTGTTCAAGGCTGGTTCTACTTTAGATCCGACAAACTTTAGACCGATATCAATATTGCCTACTTTCAGCAAAATTTATGAAAAGCTTATTTTAATTCAATTATTGCAACATTTCAACAATAATAAGCTTTTACACGATAAACAATTTGGTTTTACTAGAGGCAAGTCTACTACCGACGCTGGCATCGAGTTACTAACGCATATTTACGATGCTTGGGAAGATTCGCAGGATGCTCTTGGAATTTTCTGTGATTTGTCTAAGGCATTTGACTGCGTACATCACGGAACATTAATAAGCAAATTATGTCATTATGGGATAAGAGATGTATCTTTGGACCTTATCACCTCATACTTAAGTAATAGAATTCAGAGAGTTGAGGTAAATGGTAAAAGGTCTCAGGGGTCTTTGATAACAATGGGTGTACCGCAAGGATCCATACTTGGTCCTTTTCTATTCTTGATCTACATTAACGATTTGCCCCATCTTGTTAAGAAAAATCACGACATAGTATTATTTGCTGACGATACTTCCTTAGTGTTTAAGTTAAATAGACGTAATAATGATTTTGACAATGTAAATAATGCTATAAATAAAGTCGTGGATTGGTTCAGCGCAAACAACCTATTGCTGAACGAAAAGAAAACAAAATGCATTAGATTTACCTTACCTAATGTAAAGAACGGGGTACCAGTAAATGTTAATATCAAGGGAGAGTCATTGAAGCCTATTGAAAGTACAGTATTTTTGGGCCTAACCTTGGACAGCAAGCTTCAATGGGGTCCACACATAGACGCATTATCTAAAAGACTAAGCTCTGCGGCATATGCTGTCAAAAAAATTCGTTTTTTGACTAATCACGAAACATCTAGATTGGTGTATTTCAGCTATTTTCACAGTATAATGTCTTACGGTATACTGCTGTGGGGATGTGCTGCTGACGCTCTTATCAATAGTATATTTGTCTTGCAAAAAAGGGCTGTACGTGCTATGTATAATATGGGTCCAAGGGAATCTTTGCGAGAAAAATTTAAAGAAATAAATATAATGACAGTAGCTTCCCAGTACATTTTCGAATGCTTAGTTTACATTCACAAGAATTTAAGTAACTTTCCTAAGAAAAGTGATTATCACAATGTAAATACTAGAAATAAAGATAAACTTGCATTGCCCCGTATTCGACTACGTAAAGTTAAAGTTTCTTTTAAGGGCTGTTGTGTTCGCTTTTATAATAAAGTGCCCAAAGAATTTCACCAACTGTCAATTAATAAATTCAAGAAAATTGTAAAGGGTAATCTTTGTAAGAAGGGTTATTATAGAATATCAGATTATTTAAATGATAATAATGCATGGGAACTTTCATTATTAAATTCAGGGGAAGAAAAAAAAAAAAAGGGGGGGTGATTGATAGTGATGACATGTCCAAGTTAATCTTTGTGATTTTACGGACAAAATCTGAATCAATCAATCAATCAATCAATTATTAATATCAAGCTGTTGTTTGCAATTTATCATCAACAACCCATCAGGTTATCGGCCCAGGATACTCCAAAAACAGAAATTCAGAAGAAACCTGCAAAGAAAAGACATCAATCCGTTTGAGAAATTGCAAGTATTGCAACAAAGTAACCCCAAAGATGGACGCCGCCATGCGTTCAATGAATCACGAAAAGTTTGACGGAAATAACTTTCGGCAGTGGAAATTTCAAGTAAAATGTGCTTTAAAAGCAAAGGGAATAGACATTTACAGAAGAAAACCACAAGGGGATTGCACAGAATGGATGAAAGAAGATGGTATGGCAATGTTTATTATAACCTCTACAATGGACTTGAAACAAATTACATTGATAGAAAACTGTGAAACTGCCATGGAGATTATGTCCAAATTAGAATCCATATATGAACAGAAAAGTGAAATATGTAAAATGATAATTCATGAAAAGTTTTATCAGTACAAGATGTCTTCGGCAGACAGTATTGCTCAACACATCTCAAAAGTTGAAACCCTGGCTATGCAACTTAAGGAAAGTGGTGAATCGATCAGTGACATGGCAATTATTACAAAGATATTGGGAACCTTGCCTTCGAAGTACAGATCTCTGAGACAAGCATGGATGTCATTGGACCCGAGACAACAAACTATTGCTAACCTTACTGCACGTTTGTTGGACGAGGAAGCAAGCTTATTAAGTGAAGAAGAGCAAGAGACAGCTCTCTATGTAGCTAAAAAGGGATGGAAAACAAAGACAAATGAAAATAAACAAGTAGCGAGTGAGAGCAGTACATATCAGAATAAAACATCATCAAGTAAACACAGGTTTGAATGCTATAATTGTGGCAAGAGGGGGCATTTTGCTAGAGAATGTCATGCTCCAAGAAAATCCAAAGATAGAAAACCTCAGAATGAAGGTGCAGATACGGCATTTAATGTGGAAAAGAGTTCATGTGGTGCCGAAGAGAGTACTTGGATCCTGGATAGTGGTGCCTCCGCCCATATGACATTTAGAAAGGACTTCTTTTCAGAATTGAAAGAATGTAACCAGAAATCATTGACATTGGGAAATAAACAGTCTGTGGAAGTGACAGGCATTGGAAAAGTTTTGATTAAGAGATATGTCAATGAGCAGTGGGAGACTGGTGTATTGCATGATGTGCTATATGTTCCAAGTTTAGGAAGAAACCTATTTTCTGAAGGTGTAATAATCAGAAAATCATACTCCATAGTGAAGAAGGGTACAAGTGCTTTGATTTATAAAAATAATAAAGTAGTAATGAGTGCTAAAATCAAAGAAAATAATTTATATGAGTTAAATATCAAAACAGTGATATCGGACACTTGTAACTTAGTTCAAAATAATCAAAGTGATATGAAAATGTGGCATGAAAGGTTAGGGCATATTAATTTGAAACAAATCAAAAACATGAGTGAAAATAGCGTTGTGCAGGGACTAAGTATGATTGACAAAGAGGAGAAACCTTTTATTTGTGAAGCATGTGCTTATGGGAAGCAATGCAAGTTCCCATTTCACAAGTCTGAGCGAGGAGAACTACAGCCAGGTGACCTAGTTTATAGCGATGTATGTGGACCTATGAGCATCTCATCTATTCAAGGTATGAGATATTTCCTATTATTCAAAGATGCTGCAACTAGTTACAGGCATGTATATTTTATTAAAAATAAAAGTGATGTCATGGAAGCCTTCAAGAAGTACAATGCTATGATTAAGAATAAATACATGCACAGTGTTAGAATATTACATACTGACAATGGAACAGAGTATGTAAACAAAAGTTTTAAGGAATATTTAGAAAGTGAGGGGATAGTTCATGAACGTACTGCACCATACACACCACAACAGAATGGTCGTGCAGAAAGAGAAAACCGAACCATAATGGAGAGTGCACGTTCCATGTTGTATGCGAGAGATGTATTATTAGAACTATGGGCAGAAGCTGTATTATGTGCTACATACATATTGAATAGAACTTCCTCTACACAAACTCCAAATACAACAGCATATGAGCTGTGGAATGGAATCAAACCTCAATTAGGTCATGTTAAAGTGTTTGGTTGTATTGGTTTTGTTCATGTTCCAGATCAACTGAGAACAAAACTGCAGAAGAAAAGTAAGATTCAAAGATTCAAAGATTCAAAGATTCGTTTATTTGGCCCTATTTATAACAGAGGTTGTTATACTGGGCAAGTCTTTTTCATACAATTTCAACATATTCATACAATATTGAGATTTTAATACAATAGTGAGTACTAATTAGTGTAATACCAAGATAATTTATAATTAATTGAATGAAACAATATGAAATGATTTATTTATATACAATTACTTAGATATTACAATATTTAGCAATATAAATAATAAATATTGTTTTATAATTATAATTTGGAAATCTTAATAAATAAATAAGCTACTATTAAATACTATTTCTTAGTCTTCATATGTTGTAAATAGTTCTTCGGTTAATTTTGAGTTCATATATTCATTTAAGTTATAAAATGCATTTTGCTCAAAATAATATTTAATTTTAGCCTTAAATTCAGGTAAACTTTGCATACTAGATATAGAATTAGGTAACTTGTTAAACATTACTATTTTATTGTATTCTCCCTGCTTTTGTACCTTTTTAAGCCTAGTTTTAGGTATATATAATTTTTCTTTATTTCTTAAGTTATATTTATGTATGTCCTTATTCTTAACATAGTTATTATCAAATGTTTCTAATAAACTTTTATAAATATACAGTGATGTTACAGTCATAATTTTATGTTTTACAAAATAGTTCCTAGCTGAAGTCAATTTATTTATACCACTTATTATTCGAATAGCTCGTTTTTGACATATTTGTACTTTTTTTATGTTAGAACTATTTCCCCATGTCGTGATTGCATAGTTTAGTAATGAGTGCACATATGCATAGTACACCGTTATAAGTGATTTCTTATCTATTAATGGTTTTAACTTGAAGAGCACATAATTGGCACTAGCCAATTTTTTACATAGTTTTTCAATATGTGCCACGTGGCTAACAGTCTGGTCTATTGTGTATCCGAGAAAAACATGATTGGATGGTCCAGTTAGTTGAGGTGTTTTTTTTGTTTGATATCTCATTATTATACTTTTGGTATCATTCAGAATAATGCCATTTGCTTCAAACCATGATTTTAAAGTTTGGATAGAGCTGTCAATTTTAACTTGTAGGTTTTGTATTTTTACATCCTTTAGACCAACATGTGTATCGTCTGCGAACAAATTTATGAAAGCCCAATCTGGTAAGCTAGTTGCAAGATCATTTACGTATACTAGAAAAAGCACCGGTCCTAATATTGACCCTTGAGGTACACCTATGTCAACTATTCCTTTATTAGAAATATTACCACTGAGAGATACAATTTGCTGCCTATTTTCTAGATATGACGTCATTAGTTTAAGTTCTACTCCCTCAAAACCATAGAATTCTAACTTTTTAATCAATATATCGTGCCTTAGGCAATCAAATGCTTTGGATAAATCGCAGAAAATACTGGCGCATTTCTGCGATTCATCCAATGCTTTTAAAATAAAATTGTTAACGTTTTGTATAGCCATTTCAGTAGATTTATTTTTGCGAAAACCAAATTGAGCAGCTGAAAACAGTCCGTTGCATTCAAAGTAGTCAACAATTCCATTTTTTACAATTGTTTCAAATATTTTACTTATACATGGTAATATACATACAGGTCTATAGTTGTTAAGATCATGATCATCACCTTTTTTGAAGATTGGAATAATTTTTCCTATTTTAAGGATATCAGGGAACGTTCCTTCCTGAAGGCATTCATTTATTATATCACAAATTAATGTCAAAAGAATATCATTGCTTAGGAGTAAATCTTTGATTATCTTACAATTCATGTCAAATACGTCTTTAGATTTTTTATTTTTCATATCTTTAACAATCTTTCTTATTTCTAAAAATGTTATTCTATTAAATTTGATCTTAGTCTTCGGTTTTTCTATATTTACTAAATAGTCAATAAATTTATTAGAATCAGTATTTAAATTACTTGTTAAATTTTTTGCAATATTTCTGAAAAAATTATTAAATGTATTTGCAATTTGTATCTGTTCTGTAACTATTTCATTTTTGTCATTTTTTATTGTTATTTTATTACTTTTATCCTGGTTTTTCCTATTTGTTTTTTCATTAACTATTTTCCACGATTCTTTTATTTTATTTTGTGATTTTTTAATTCTGTATGAGAATTGTAGTTTTTTAGCATTTAGCATTACTTTTCTCAATAGTTTTTTGTAAGTTTTAATTCTGTTTCTTAAATTTCCATTAGGTTGAATTTCTTCTAACAGTTCTAATTTTTCTAGTCGTGCTTTAGATATTTCTATGCCTTTTGTAGTCCACTTCTGTTTAGGGATCTCTTTAATCAGCTTTTTTGGGAACGCTACGTTAAAATAATAAATTAATGCCTCAAGTAGGATGTTCATTTTTGCATTTATATTTCTATTCGATTCTATGTCAATAACTAACTTATTATAATCTTGAAAAAATAGATAATGGAAGTAATCACAATTTTCTTTGGTGAAAAGTCTTGTGTAATAACTAGGTAATGATTTCTTTTTTGTAAGATTGTCTATGCAGCATTTAAGTCTAATAACATTGTGATCTGATAATTTGCAATCCAATACATCACCTGTAACATCGTCAAAATTTATTATAAAATTATCAATACATGTAGAGCTTGTGCCTTTTTTTGTTGTTTTAGTTCTAGTGGGTTTGTTTAATACAAGTCTGAAATTAAAACTTTTAAGAATCTGAATAAGCTTTCTTATTTTACAGTCATTATTCAATATATCTAAATTGAAATCGCCTGTTATTACAATTTTTTTACCTTCCCTACAAAGTCTGTTAAGTAGTCTTGTCAGAATATCAAAAAATAATGAAGTATCATTACCAGCTCTATACATACAAACAATAATTAATTTGTACTCTTTTAGCTCTACAGCACAAATTTCACTATTCATTTCAAATGTAAGTTTATTAATATCTTTTCTTTCTTTAAACTCCATACCTGATCTTACAAATATTGCAGTACCTCCATGTTCAAAAAGTTTCCTATTGTAGTATGTTGCGAGTTGAAACCCATCAATTTTCATACCCTGCACTTGATGGTCGTATGACCATGTTTCCGTAAGGCACACAACATCACAGTGAGTATCCGCTGTTAGACATTCAATTTGCAAGTATTTTTTATGTATACTCTGTACATTTGCATGTATCAGCGTTAGCGTTTGCTGGGTAATATCTGGCGTTGGTGAAAAATTGTGTTTGCACTTATAGATGTATTTTCTAATCTTGTTTTAACAAACGTTAACGCTGACTGACCCCTGAATGTACAACTGATTTTATTCCTAATTATAGATTTTATATATTCTTTCTTATCTCTTATACTTTTATATCCTATATTAATATCAATAAACTGAATTTTGTCATTTAAATTAGCTATATTATTAATTTTATTATTTAGGCTATGAATTTTACAATCTTGTGCATAAAAACCTTTATATTGGAAGCCTGTTACAATGATATTAAACTGGCGTTGTGGCATAGTTATAATCCTGTTTAATAATCGTAAATATGTTTGTGTATATCTATTAAAGTAGTTGGTTACTATAAGAACCAGAGTGTCTTGTTGGCTCATATGCTTGGTTATTTTGTCTACATCTTCAAGTATCTTTTCCGCGTTAGCTCCTGGTTTACATTGATTGAAAATCTTCACATTCTTTCCTGAGTCAAAGTGTAATGATGAACCTAAGTTGTTGCCCATTTCATCGGACAAGATGATTATTTCTTGATTTTTTGTAATTACACTTTCTTTTTCTATGAACTTGGTTGCTGCAGCACGTGGTGTCATTTTATTTTCTTCCATCAATATCTGTTTTAATTGTATCCTATTTTCGTTCCATTTCATTTTTTCTATTTCAATTTGTAGGCTTTTAATTTTTTTGTTCAGCCGTTTAATTGTTCTTAATATTCCTTTTGAAATCCATTTACTTTTATTTTTAGATCTAGTAGAATGTCTTATTATTTTAGCTTGTCTTTTGCTTCTTGTTGTATTTGTGTTGTCAGTTTGTACTTCTGCATTTTTAGGTTTACTTTTATTTGGTGACCTTGTTCTATTGCTTATTCCACATTGATAATAAGAAAATGATACTTGTTGGCTATGACGACATCAACTACAGAATGTATGATACAGAAACAAAGAAGATACACATCTCAAGAAATGTACTTTTTGATGAACATCATATTCCAAGTATAAGGAGAAATATTGCACAGATAAGTATTGTTGATAATGAAGTCATAAATATAGATGAGAGTGAAAGACAACAAGATAATACTCTAATTGACAATCCGACAGCACCAGCAGAGAGCGATGAAAGCATGCTGAGTTGTACAGATGTTCACAGCGATGACCCAGACTATGAACCATCTCAGGAATTAGAAGACTCACCAGTGCATACAATCAATTTGAGACCACGAACCAATAGAAACTATGAGGCAAACCTTGTAGAGTTATCGTTACCTCAAACATATGGAGAAGCACGGAATAGTCCACAGAAAGAAGAATGGTCTGAAGGTAATAAAGAAGAGGATATTTTCATAGATATATCAGGTTTATATCAGTTGTGTATATTATCAGCTAAGGATGATTTTGTATTAAAATTAAATAAGTCATTGTATAGTTTACAGCAGGCATTGAGATGCTGGAACAAAACATTCACAGAATTTTTGTAAAAGTATGGTTTTGTTCAACCGAAGGCTGATAATTGTATTGTATTTAAATAGGGTGTTTTTATGAGACTAAAGTGTTCTTAATAATATAATGTTGATAATGTTCTTGTAATATCTTTCAATAGAGAACTTATAAAGTAGATATTACAATATTGAAAGCAAGAATTTAAAATAAAGGAATTAAAGTTTAATTATGTTGTGGGAATGAAGATAGAATGTATAAGTAACAGTATTTGATTCATCAGAAAAATTGTGTTAACCAGGTTATAGAAAAGTTTAATATAAGTGAAGAAAATCCTGTTAACACTCAGATGTAAATGTTAGTATTTCAAAGAATGAAATTGTTAATTTTCCCTATAGAGAAGCCATAGGATGTTTACTATTTTTGTGTACTGTATCAAGGTTAGATATTTCATTTGGTGTTAATGTAATAAGTAGATAATGTAAACAATCCTAGTTTTCAACATGTAAATGCTGTTATAATGTGTAATAGTAAATTTTGTATGAAGTGGAATAATTTTTGTTTGTTAGAACTTCAAAGTTGTGTTATACCTATGTAGGTACTTAGGTATATGTAGTTTAATTTTAGTGGGAGTGTTAGATATGGTATCAAAATTAAACTAAGTAGAATATTACACACGGTGTGGCAACACCGATATCCGGTAATTGTGTCATAGTGTTCTTGTAGGAATGTATGTAAAGTTAAATAAATCTGTTTTTCTATTAATATCAAGCTGTTGTTTGCAATTTATCATCAACAACCCATCAGGATCAAACAAAAGACCTAAATTTCTTGCATCATAAACTCTCTCTACGGGTTCTCCTAGAAGGACGATGTCATGAGGAGGACTGAAAATGCTTAATTTGTGTTTGGTACCAAAGGCCATGTATTTTGTCTTTAAAGGATTTAGCACCAAACTGTTTTTATCTGCCCAGTGACTAACCTTGGCTAAGTCCGCATTCAGCTTACAAATGGCTGCACTAGCATCTTCTGCCTTAAAAGATATATATAATTGGACATCATCAGCATATATGTGATACTTACAGTGCTCTATATGCTGACAAATATCCGAAGAGAAAATAATAAATAACAAAGGGCCTAAATCGATCCTTGTGGAACGCCTCGCTCGACCGGTAGCTTTTCTGAGACATTAAACATTCCATCCGATTTAGACAATTTAACATACTGAGACCGACCACTCAAATAACTACTGAACCATCTGACAGTGCTGGAGCTGAGACCATAATAACTAAGCTTAGACAGCAGCAGTGTGATATTTAAACAGTCAAATGCACGAGAGAAGTCGAGAAGCACTAACAGGGTTATTAAGCCTTCATCTCGCGCACGGATAACGTTATCAGTTATATCCAACAAAGCAGTGGTCGTACTACGGCCTTTTCTGAATCCTGATTGAACTTCAGGCAATAGTTTGTGCTTTTCGAGAAAATCTACAAGCTGCTTAGATACGACCTTTTCTAAAATCTTAGAGGTACATGGCAATATGCTAATAGGACGCAGATCTTTCATAACAACAGGTTCAGGAATTTTCGGAAATGGCAAAACAGAAGCAGTTTTCCAAGAATCAGGAAAGGTTGAGGTAGTGATAGACGTATTTACGATTGACGTGATTACTTCCAGTGTTACTGGCAGCGTCATTAACAACATCTTAATATTAATCATGTCATTACCTTCAGCGTTCGATTTAAGTGAGCTAATAATTTTTATTATTTCGTTGCAAGTAACGGTTTTAATGTTAAATTCAGCTTCTCCGAATCTATTGTACTCAAAAAACGTCAACATTGATATGTTAGTATTCAAGACACCGGGGACATTTAGAAAATGTCTATTTATTAAATTTGGATCGTTAAATTGGAGCGGCAGTTCACTAGACTTAGGTGGCAAAATTGTTTTTTTTAGATTTTTCCATAAAACTTTAGGATTCTTGATTTTATTATTAATGTATTGGTTAAAATACGCAGCTTTATCAAAATGTAAAGCGCGGAGTACCTCAGCCTTAAGGGCTTTATAATATATCTTTTTTGAATTTAGCTTAGTACTACGAAATGAACTAAGTGCGTCATCCCTGAGCTTCATAATCTCCTTCACAGTATAAGTAATCCAAGGATAACCATGGTCTTTGAGTACTATAGTTTTGAGAGGCGCATGAAGGTCGAAAAGATATAGCAGACTAAGGTTGAAAAACTCTACCATATCGTTCACATCATTAAGTGAACCAATTGATTGCCAAGGTATAGATATTAAGTCATTATTAAACAGGTCGAAAACAATATCATTTAGAGGTCTAAAAGTGAGAAATCTAGGAGAAAACTTTTCTTTTTTAATTTTGAAATCACTTACAATTAACTGATGTCCGTTAGAACGGCCCACCGAGTCATATGTTATTCTCCTCACAGGTAGATTAGAACATACAACATCAATGAGAGACTCTGTGTTGTCGGTAAAATGTGTAGGCATTGTAACTAATTGTGTAAGGTTCAAACAATCTAAAAACGTCTGAAATTTATTTAGTTTACAGCTATCATTTATATTGAAATCCCCAAGTAAAATTAAATAGTCAGATCTAGCAAACGCATTTATAGACTCAGTGAGTGCATCAAAAAACAAATCAGTATTAAGGCGTGGCGGTCTATAGGCAGTTCCTACGACAATCTTTTTTCCTTTAATGGACATTTCGAGCCACATCTGCTCAATAGAAGCATGTAGGGGATCTACTGGATGTGCCAAAGTGCGTGCAGATAGTCCTTTCCTTATAAAAAACCCAACTCCACCTCCTCGACTAGCTATAAAAGATGGTCTAGGAATATGGCGAAGTCGATAGTTAGGTATGTTAGGTGCCCGATTGTCATTCCTAGAAGTGAGCCATGTCTCATTAATTGCCACTAAATCCATGGTATACCTACCAAATGCTGCGACTAAGTTGTCATGGTTTGTACCAAGTGAACCCGGGTTATACAAACCAATACTTAACCACTTATCAATAACCATACTTATTAATATAGTTATTTACAAAAAGATAATACAATATAAAATAAATATAATAATGTTTTAGCGCTAATAATAATAATAGATATGTACAGCTGTACATTATATCCAAAATCAAATATCCAATACAGCAAAAATAAATAATCTGTAGGTATAAAAATATGTTTATAAAGTAAGTATATACGTAAAATAATAATATTAATATAATTATATTATATACAAAAAATACATACCAGAATACCTGTCCAAAAGTACATTTATAAACGTTACCAGACATATAAAAACTATAAGCATAAAAATATATTAAATCTAAACTATTAACTAAGAATTTACATTGCAGTAATATAAAACTATTCATAATAAGTAAGCTATTCCTTAAAAAATCGCTAAAATGTACAACAAAACTAATAACTAAGAATTTACATTGCAGTAATATAAAACTATTCATATTAAGAAAGCTATGACTTAAAAAATCGCTAAAAAGTACAAAAAAACCATTAACTAAGAATTTACATTGCAGTAATATAAAACTATTCATATTAAGAAAGCTATGCCTTAAAAAATCGCTAAAAAGTACAAAAAAAACATTAACTAAGATTTTACATTGCAGTAATATAAAACTATTCATATTAAGAAAGCTATACCTTAAAAAATCGCTAAAATGTACAACACAATTATTTTTTATAGATGATACCTTATAGAATTCTACTAGTTTACCGTAACAAAGAATGTATAAACATGTATAATTAATAATTTTCGTTTTATCTATTTTATAGTAAATACTCATATTAGAATACGAATCAAACTTAATCAGTTCCAAAAACCCGTGTTACATCGTCTATAGATTGGAACACGAATCGCTCTTTGCCTTCAGCCTGCCGGGCAAAGACCCTCCCTCTCGCGGTCCACGAGAAACGCCACTGATGTTTTCGACACTCTTCGCGAACCCGATGGAATATCAGCCGATTCGCCCGGGTGAGACGCTCGTTCAGAAATATGCGATTACGCGGCGGCGCAGTTGCTCCAGCGATGGCGCTGGGGTCGCGGCCTCCGTCTGAGAGCGTCAGGGTGCGGCGTACACGCGCCGCCTTCAGCATCTGGTCGCGCAGGTGACGGCGCGCGAGACGCACGACAATTCGGCGCGGGCGCGATGACTCGCCACCGCCCTCAGCTTTTGCGACCCCGGAGCGCTCGGCAAATACAATATCCCGCTCTTCCAGAGTGACTCCTAGCTTCGCGGCGAGGTTAGTGACTGTATATCTTGAGTTATTATGTTTGCGGAACAAAAATGTACTATTTTATTTTTTGTACAAAATTTATTAAGTTGTAAAATTAACAGAAGTTTAAAGAAGTTTAGTAAAGTGTATTAACACAAAAAGAAAATGCAACTGAAATCGGAAAATAACAGCAAAATATATACACATAATATATATAAACGTCGCCAGAGTAATCTTTCGAAATACAAAGCATGGGTTGAAGTTATAATTTTCTACTATATTTGTTAAAGATGGGTCTGCCTTATAACATAAAGGTATTACTTATATTTACTTAAGATATATAAGTTATTAGTGACCTCCATAAATACCTATTACTAATTATACATATAAACCTAATCTTATAGTTTTTCAAAACTATATTAAAATTATTGTTGTAGCTTCAAGTTACGGTGTCACCGTCATCATATATCAAATAATATTATGTATTTGTATTTATTTATTTACACCGTAGGTACACTTTGATACACTTGGTTATGTCATATAGTATAATTACAAAATTGTATAATGTACGACACGAGTCTAAAAAGAGCCTAAAAGGACTTACACCCATATTCTTAGTCGTTTCCTTATAATATTCCTTCACTCCAACTCGGCCAAGGAGACTTGGAGTATACCTCAAGAATAACCTTGAAATCGGTATTCTTAAACACAATTCTAAGGTTTGGAGTGGTTCCTCGACTCGAGTACACTTGATGTACGCTCGAGTGGAGGAAAGGTGTGAAGTCATTTTTTCAAGGAAAATTTATTGCCTATAGGTTGGCCAACAAGGAAAAAATGTCAGATTGTCCGTCAAACTTTTGACATTGACAGTTTACCGACGCCACAGCACTACTGTTTTTGTTTACACGAGCCACGAAATAAGAAGTTGAAGTTGTTGAACTTAGATCGCATACAAACAAGTTTCGCTCGCATTACATACGTCGCGTTGTGGTGTTTGTATTCATTCAGTATGTCTCGTCAAATTTTCTCTCTTAAGGAAAAAAAGTGTTTGCAGGAGTTAATTGTAAAATATAAATTAAATTCTACGGCCACAATTACCGGAGGAAATGGAAATCCTGGAGCCAAAAGAAGTGCGTGGGCACAGCTTACCATAGAATACAACTCCATTGAGTCAAATTCCCAAGTAAGTTCTATTGATATGCATTTTATATAGGATGGTTATAGGTACTTGTCTTGTACGACACCGTTTGAGACAAATGCCAAGATACTACCAAAGTAAAAAATCAAAATGCCGAGTCCTACCTATTTTCTGATAATAAATGCTAGCCCAGAGTCAGTAGAAATATAATTGAGTGATTTGTACATATACATATATACAGGTGCTTACCTACTAAAATACTAACCATCTTTTTAGAGAACTGAATGTCAGCTAAAAAAATGCTTCGACAACATGAAAACCAGGAGGAAGACCAAGTTATTAACTCAAAAGAGGGCCCGTATGCGGACTGGTGGACCCCACCAAAAAAGTCCAGAACCTGGTATATCGACCAGCCAGGCCTCCATGCTGATTGATACCGATGTACTTGCGGAGATCACAGACATAGAGCTGGTACAGACCATTGACAGTGATAATGTAAATGTGCCTTTACCTGAAGATGCAGAGTATGTTGTTATTGTGCCCCAAGAGACTTCAGGTATTGTATAATTTTGTATTAAAATTAATTTCATGAATTTATCCTTGGGTAGATAATGGTAAATCTGCTTGCAAACTACAAAGTTTAAAGAATAAGCATAAATAATAATAAACACTAGATAACCCTGGAGGTTTTAACTAAATAATTAATTAATTAAGGATAAAAGTAGCATTGCATGATTAATATTTTTGGAGTTGAACATTATATAAATATTATATCTATCACCAGGTACAAGTCAAGTATTATTAGTGTTTTCATAATCTACTTTGCGCTCATAATGAAACTTCTTGTTATAAGTATAAAAAAATATATCTTTTGCCTATTCCTTTCCTATTAACCATAATGTGATTTGTGTAAAACTGTCGGACCATAAAATATTGTTGTAATATAAATAATTATGTTTTTAGGACCAAGAAATATTAGGGCGCAAGTCATCCAAGAAGAATTAAGAAGAATTCTCCCTGCGGGAGGAAACTTATAAAAGAGCACAAGAGAGAGAAAACGAGCTGCATGTCATAAAAGTTGCAGAGAGGAAGTTGATGTTGAAAACTGCAGAAGAAAATTATAAAAAGGCATGTCTGGAGCGGGAACTTGCTCAAATTAAATTAAATGAATTTAAATAATCATATTTGTTTTTTTTTTCAATGCTAAAATCAGGATAATTTTATCTGTAGAAAATTACAATATTTTTAGGCTATTTTGCATACAAATTAAATGGGAAACTAACCATTTTTCTGATTTGTTTTATACATGCAGTCCACCACAATCCCCTATCCTTGAACAGGAACAAATATAAATCATGTCCATAGAATCATAATTATCATTTATTAATAACTAATATTTAACTAAAATGTCTGCCTATATAGAGGCGGCTCTTTTTAGGCTGCCCCTTTCATTTTCGGGAACTGGTGCTACAGGAACATCCACTTCCTCATAATTCCTCATAATTCAGGCGTTCTATGGTGTTTCTAGTCCGAATATGAGCTCGGTTGTATTCTTCATTACTGAAGAACTCCAAAGGGTTTGAAGCGTCGCGTAAATATCTTCGGGTAATCCTAGAGTATGGATTGTCATCCAAATAATCTAAAAACTCTTCAAAGTCCATATTTATCGAAAAAATCAAACAAATAAACAAGCGTTGATCGTCTTGGATGGTCTTCCTCGAGTTTCAAGGTTGGTAATGAGGTACCTTACGTTTGACGGTTTCCACTTTACCTCGAACTCGAGGTGCGCCGAAAAGAACCTCGAGTGGAGGACGTTTTTGCAACTGAGAATACGAATTTGCTCAAGTAAGGTTGATTCGAGTCGAGAAAATCTGGAGGACACGACTAAGAATATGGGTGTTAGTATGCGCCAGCCAGGAACTTGATGATTGTGTTGTGTTATATAAATATTTATGTTGACTAGAAACCATCAGATTATTATGAACCTTCGGTTTGTGTTATGTCTATCAATGATCACATATTTTATATTTATAGCGAGTCTGCTCATAGTTATATCTTCATGCGGTTGACTGTACAAGATCTTAATTTAGACATGAAGTCTGTCTTATAAGAGATGTGTTGGAACACAACACCTACTCAGCATCTCTAGGTGAAATAAAGCATCACTTTTGCAGAAACGCATTTCAGATTTTTATATAAAATATAAAATAAATATAATTAGTCCTTCAAAAGCTAGAAGTACTGTAGAAATTCCTACATAGATCTTTCAATTCCCTGGACATGATTGTAAACAAATTACATTGACCTTCATTAGTCGCAAGCTTTCGTTGTAAATAAAAAAAAACATGGAGGGTTGATTAGTATAAGTGTACAGTTGTACAGAAGGAAATTATTTTAAATAATTAGTTATATTGCTAGGCTTGACAGGGCAGACGATATCACAAATGTCGCAGTGTTCTTAGCTAGGCGTATTATTACAGCGGAGCGAGCTAATAAGTATGTAAAGCAACTGTGGCTAAAATAGATATCTGATAATTATGATGATGATGACGGTATAGAGCACAGCAAAGTTGAATATACATACATTGCTTGTAAATCCCTAGGATCTAAGTTTTAAATTTCTAGGCTCTACCTGACCGGCTTCTGTTTTATACCTATGGAGATTCTGTAATGAATCGCTAACCCTTTTAATATTGTTCTTTACCTATACTCAGTAAGTCGGAGCATAAACTTAATTTTTAGCTTAAACTAAAATTAATATAACTAACTAATAAATTTATATAATAATTAATATAACTTAAACTAGGTTTGAAGGTATTTTTGGCACAAAGTACAAAAAATAAGTAAAATTAAGTAAAACCTAAATGATATGACTCTAAATGATATCAAAGCTATAAACAATAACGCAAATTATTAAACAATAATATATAGCGAGCAGCGAAAAAAACAAAGTTAACACTTTGTATAATAATGACATTCGCTATCCCCTATTTTAAATATATTAGTTATTTAACAAAAATAAATGCTAATAAAACAATACAGCAGCAACAACAAAAGGCTTACAGCGCGAACAAGCATTGAATCAATAACTTACGTTATAAAAAGCAGTTACATATGTAACGCTTACCTAAAATGGAAGAAGACTTCTTTATTGTGATCGGCGGTTTCGATGAAGCCGAAGCCGTCCTTGAGCGCGGCGATGAAGCCCTGTTGCACGGCGCGGGCGGGGTCGCGGGCGGACTCCAGCACTATGTCCCGCCGGTCGCGAGTGCTCTCTCGCGCTGGCTCTCGCACTATCTCTCGCACAATCTCACGAGTCATCTCCCTTCCAGCGGTCTCCCGGCCGGACTCTCGCACTATCTCTCGTCCCACATCCTGTGTGCTTTCACGACCGTTGTCGCGGCTCATCTCGCGGCAACCGTCGCGTCTAGATTCGCGTAATGACGCCTGACAGATAAACTTTTTCAGTAACATATCACGGCCAGAATCACGAGTGGTCTCACGGCTTGTATCGCGCGGTATCTCTCGCGCCGAGTCTCTTATGATCTCCCGGCCGACGTCGCGAGTGCTTTCACGTCCGATATCACGGGGAATGTCACGTGCTACATCGCGATTGATTTCACGTCCCATGTCGCGGGTGATTTCACGAGGCACGTCGCGAGCGGCGTCGCGAGTGACGTCACGACTGTGGTCGCGAGCGACGTCGCGTACAATCTCCCGGCCGACGTCGCGAGTGCTTTCACGTCCGATATCACGGGGAATGTCACGTGCTACATCGCGATTGATTTCACGAGCCACGTCGCGAGCGGTCTCGCGTCCGGCGTCGCGAGTGACGTCACGACTGTGGTCGCGAGCGACGTCGCGTACAATCTCGCGGCCGACGTCCCGATTGGTTTCGCGGACGATTTCGCGACAGCCGTTGGTGATGATCCCGTTCTGTTGGAGTTGCACTAACATCGCCACCAGTCCCTTTGTACGTTTCACCTGGAAATTAATGAAATGAGTACAGCGGATATGTAGTACATGTTCCTAAGATTAGATAATGCCAATTTGTATGTATTGATGTCAGTTATGTAGTATGTACTCGTAAGATGTGAGGAAAAAACAAATGATTTATGATTTTTTTGGAGAAATCGTTTCTATATTATATTATTATAATTAAGTGAAATGAGGATGAAGGCCTTGCCTCTGGTGATTACCAGCGAAAAATAAAAAAATCATTGACCTGTTCATTAGCGGATCGAGTGCGGCAGTAATGAATTTAAACAAGTTAATGAAACACAGAGGCCTTTGACAGAAACTATTGTTTAAATCTAAAAAACTGAAACTGCGGCAATCAGGAGAGAGATTCTTTGCTAAGCCTTTTTCTTTTGAATGATTGTTTTGTGTTTTGTGTCAGGTTACAGTACCTGGTAGACGTCGAAGGTGACCTTGTCTCCGACGCGCAGAGGCCTGGAGTCGCGCTTCTTCACATTGTAAGGGATCGACTTCTTCACTTGGTTCATCTGGCACGTGATCAGCCCGCTCTCTTGCTGAAATTAACAAAACGGCTTGTTAAAACAATTATAAACACTTCTATATTTATACTGGTATGACTAAAGTTTTACAGTGGCCCCACACTAGGCTCATGGCATAGTAATTACATAATTTCGTGCATGTAAAGAACCAAATCCAAATTACACAATAGTATTGTAGTCTGCGATTAGGTCATGTTGTATTCATTTATAAGTGATGTAGTTACTCGTACGGGCATGAGAAATCTTTAGGTCTTCTTTGTGAACTACTAACCAAAATAAAATGTTGAATCTATTCCACAATACATAACCTACAAATCATCTATTAAATCAGGTTGAATAGATAGATAGATAGATAGATAAAACATTTATTCACTGAATCACACACACAAATTACAATAAACACAACCATACAAATAGAAAGAGAGAAATACAATTTTTTTAAATTATTGAAACAATGTAAAAAAGCAAAAACTATGAACTGTGTGTGTTGCGTGACACAGCGGAGAGGGTTCGACTCAGCATGATGTCGACTGAACTAGATCGCCAGTCAATAATAATGAATAGTCATAAAATGTATTTTAATTTGATTGTAACGTTGAACGTACTGCTGCTGCAGCATTTAATAATATTATTGGTTTTTATCCCCAACTGCCTGTTGACATTAGCGTCTTAGAGTAAAAAAATTGATTTTTACTTTTTCGGAGAGGAATAGATTACATAATAAAAAAAATATTGAATCAGTTTTTATTTGAGCTTGCAACACACGGAGTAGGTAGATTCTTACTTGCGCGAAAGATCACGTTAAAATGTTGTGTCACTGTCATTTAAAAGTTTCTGTGAATAGTGTAGTTAAATTTTACTTAGCGCTAGTTTTTATCTTATTTTGCTCTTTGATACTGCATTGATAACAATCGAAAGTATAAATACTTATACGGTCAAATACTCAGATTATTATGAATTGTACCTTCACAATATGATTTAGTAGTGTAACTTGAGCTTTTGACCTATTTAAATAAAGTGTTGTGTAATATCAACAGGTAAAATTAGCGTCATCTTTCAATTGCGTGCATAACCGGTAACTGACCTAGATAGGAAGTTTCACAGTTGCAGCTACATGAACCCTTATGTAGACGCAATTCAGGGACTATTTGCTAGATGGCGCATCAAGATTTCGCTCCTGCTCAGTCCCATTGCAAATACTAGAAAGTTTCTAATACTATTCCATTTAATAACAAACCAAGATTTCTATTTGATTTGTAAATATAATTATATTAATATATGCGTGATATTAATTGCAAGGTACCTATCTATTATACTTACCCATAAATTATCCCAAAGCGAAGCGCAATAAGCAAGTAGCATTATGCCGCTATATAGGCAGAGTATATTTAAAAATCTGGTGTTCAGATAGTATTATATAGGTACCTATATTTAAACTAAGTTAACTGTTATCAACATCTCGAGCTTTTCATTGTTTGTTTTGACGTGAAGCGATACCTTTATACAGGTGGCATTTGATTTCCGTAATACAGTGACTGGTTCTGAGAAAATGGATTCTAATTTTATTTTGTGAAATTTATTGTGTCAATAAAGAATTTTGTTTTGTTTTTTATATAAGTTTTAAATTTTACCTGACATACAACTTATACGGATGGCGAACAGAGGTTTTTAGATACTTATCAAAGTAGATACGTAATAGATACGAACTATTTGATCTTATATCGATATTCCAAATTATGACACACACGTTTATATTATTATTTCCTGTCATTTTACTTACTGACAAGCAACTAGCAATATGTACCATTAAAGTATGCAGGTTAGCTGTCCTAACTATATTTTAGATTTGTTCCTTGACATCGCAATACAACGAACTACAGTATTAATAAGGAAGGATAAGCCATTATTTTTAACGTTTATATTTGTATAGCCACATTCCTGTACAAATCAAAATATTATACGCTTAAGCCATTCCCAGAGTTCAACAGTTTTATTTACATAGGTAGGGCGGGGCTAGTTGAGCACTTTTTCACTTGAGTGGACATAGCTCTTCAACTATAAGTTTCAATGTGATGTTACGCTACCTGATGGATAAGTAATATATCCTTCTACAAAAGTGTCATAGCAATGTACTTTAAATAAGTTGGATTTAGGAGCTACAGCGGTTTAAATGCAGAATGTCACGCTTGCTCAACGTACCCCATAGGTGGGGTAAGTTGAGCAAGGGTATGGGGTAAGTTGAGCAGCTAGAATGTCTAGCCAAACCATGGGTTAAATGTTAACTAGAGATGAAATTAAACTTCGGTTTGGTAATCAACTCTTTATTTAAAGTATTTAAGTGACAAAACAACAAAACTTAAGGCACTTTTATTCGAATAATTATAAGGAAATAGAATCAACAATAAATCAACATATTTTAGGATTAACTTTAGGATTAGATTAGACTCAGAATAGAGTTTTTCTGTTTATATTAATGAGATCTTACTTAATCTAGAACATCTTAATCATCGTTTTTTATTTGAGTAATTACAATGACAAAACTACAAGTATTTTTTTTTAAATAATTAAATGGAAATAGAATCCACAAAACATCAAAGTAACTTAGGATTAACTTTAGGATTAGAATCAGTCTTTCTGTTTATATTAATGAGATCTTACTTAATCTAGAACTTAATCATTGTTATATATTTAAGTATTTTAGTGACAAAACAAACAAAACTTAAGGCATTTTTCTTCGAATATGGAAATAGAATCATTAAAAATCAACACTAGCTTAGGATTAACTTTAGGATTAGATGAGATTCAGAATAGAGTTATTCTGTTTATATTAATGAGATTTAGAACTTAATCATCGTTGTCACTGTCGCAATTGATGCAAACAAAAGTATGACCAACACCTGGCACACATTTTGTATGTGCCCATCCCCTGCAAACTTGACACTGGATCCAAGATTCTCCTGGTAAACTTTCAGAATAGCCTTCGCAACAAATCAGACAGGAATAATCATCATCGTTGCTTTCGTCACTTGACTGGAGTACTTTTTTACAGACACCCTTTCTTTTTTTATCTATGTTCTTTCTTGGCTTTTTTACTTTTTTTGTGGTTTTATTTTGTTGCTCTTCTAAGGCGTTCTTTTCGGGAGTGTCTGTTAATATGGCAGATTTCCTCTTTCTTCTGTTATTTATGGCTAATTTTCTAGGTCCTGCCTTTGGGTATGGTCGAACAATTTCCGGAGAAAATGCATGAGTTAGATCGACCGGCTCGTTTTCTTTGTTGCTTGGACCAGGTTCTGGTTCAGCTTGGCTGGTGGAAGCAGTGGGAGCAGGTTCGGTGTTGGACATTACAGCTTGCTCTGAACCATCTATTTCCAATTGGACAGTTTCTGGTTCTGGACGGTCGGTCACAAATGATGGTGCAAACTCATCCTCAGTAAAAATGTTTGCATTATATGGACATATCCCAGTCTTTCGGAAACCGTTAGTAATATTTATACTTGTCTGAGCAAACGGCAACGAATCAGCGACAATTTTGGGTATATATCATAAATTGTAAGGGTTTTACCAGGGTTATTTCGTAGCCATGTATCTTGAGCAGCAGCGCAATACTTTTTAAACGGTCCAAATACAGACACATCCAAAGGTTGTAGTTTATGGCTACAATGCGGTGGGAAAGATAACATGACAACTCCGTTATCTTTGGCCAAATTGAGTGTCTCCACGTTCAAATGAGAGGAGTGATTATCTAACACTAACAAAACACGGTGCTCTTTGGAGGGTTTCACATGTTTTATAAAATGTTGCATAAACTGATAGAATTCTGCGTCTGTAACCCATCCACTGGCATTACCTGCTCCTATACATTCAGGGGGACCACCATTAAGAAAGTGACTCTTAAAGTTTTTTCTCGGAAACACAAACATAGGAGGAACTGTATTTCCATAAGCAGATACAGCAGTTACTACTGTAACGTTAGTCCCTCGTTCCCCAGAAGTCATGGCGCCGACGTTACGCTTACCCTTGGCAGCTACAATTTTATTTGGCTTCAGCACAGTAGACACTCCTGTCTCATCCACATTCCAAATTGCTGACGAACTAAAACCATGTTTATCCATTACATCAGCTAGTTTCTCAAAGAATACTTTGACATTCTGCGCATTAAATGATGTCGCTCTACCAAGGCTGGTGGGTTCTGGCTTTCGGATGGACAGCTCTGGATTTCGTTTTAGAAACTTCGTAAGCCATTCTTTTCCGGCCATCTTATTTGCTGTCCAGGAGGATGGAATTTGAACGCCAAATGTAGTAGCACACTCGTAGGCAAGGCGACGAACGTCTTTTGGGCAATATCCATAGAATATTGATGCCATTTGTAGCAAATATTTCTTTAAAGAGTCCTCTTGTGCAGGTGAAAATACTTGCCTTGGTGATACATAACCCATGGATGAATCACCACCTTCATTTAATTTCTTCAAATATCTTGTCAAAGTCATCCGTTTGATACCAAATTCTTTAGCGGCGGCATTCACACTTTTTTCTTGATTATTTACAGCCTTTGCAGCATTATATAAGTCTCGTTTAGTGTAAGAACATCTTGCAGACTTTCTTTTGTAAGTCCGCATCCTAAAAAAAAAAATATATAAATTTATTTGGTTTGAAGCCGCGGGGCTAGTTGAGCAACATTGCTCAACTAACCCCAACACGAAATTTCAAATTAAAAGTGAGGATAAGGATTTTACCTAGAACCTTTATACATATCAAAAGTACAGTAAATTTATAAAAGATTAACATTTACCTGATTGGAAACTGATCACAATTGAACACTACAGAAGAAAACTTGCACAGAAGGAATATTTTACTTTTTCGTATAAAAACAAACAATGCGCGCGTACGCTTTACTCGCTTGTCGAGCCGCCACTGGCGGTCGCGTGATGTGTACCCCTCCCGCGCCCCTTTCTTTCCGCCTTAGGATGCCAACGCGTGCGGTGCATAGTTTTCGAGATATTTCGATTGCCCAACTAGCCCCTATGCTCAACTAGCCCCGCCCTACCTAACCCAGCGCTATTAGTAATAATTGTTAATAAATTTTGTTATCAACCCCAATAAAAAAAATGTTATATCGTCTCATTTATAATTTAAGACTTGGGTAATTCATTGACATTTATTAGTTATTAACTGCAGTGTTAGACATTTATTTATACAGGTACATATATTTATTATAGCTATTATTTTTAATTTAGCAACTATTGACGTGAGATAGTTTTACCTATAAACAAATAAAATGATAATTGATTATTAGTATTGTTATTATTATTATTATTATTCTGAAACTAGCTTTCGTCCCGCGTCATTGTCCGCGTTTCATTATCTTGTATTCTTGTATTATAATTAATGCTGTCTGACATGAATTGAATTGAATAAGATTCTACCATGTATCCAATTAGGTCGGTAGGATAAAATTGGTTTATAAAAATCTCCAAGTTAACATATAATCGTGTGCGTCGGTTAAGCTGCTAGTACTACTATGACAAGTTGACAAGATAAAACACATGTGCCGTACGGAGTCCCGAAGCTCTGCCGACGACTACTTACCATACTTACTTTTCACTTCGTTGATTTAAAATATGTTTAGACTACGCTATTCATTTATTAGTCGAGTATAAGTTTTGTGACGCACTAAGCAATGCATTAGATAAATAATAAACAAATTAATGTCTAATTATTTTAGTAACTCGCACAACTACGAAAAATTTTAGCTATCTGTCCATAGCGTACCAGCGTGGTATGATCAAGCTAATTGTACCTAACTCAGATAGTCAGATAGTCATTTATTGGTAAAATTTAGATATTTACAGGTCAATTAATTAAAATAAATTTATAAATAAAAATAGTAAATTAATAAATTAGCAACTCTAATTTTATTCTATCACTTTTGAAAGACACATTCTAATGAAAGGGAGTAATTAAATTGTGACATCGCTATACGAATAAAAATTTGATTAATTTCATGTGTACTCATGAAGCGTGCGATAAAGTTGTCATAATGGTTTGACTTGGTTTTGAATGCTTCTAATAGAAATTAATAAATCAATGACATTAAAATAGTGTGCATAATGTATGTACATAAAATGTAAAAACATTATTGCAATAGTGTATATACATATATTCATTATAATTATAAATCAACAACCATTATTCGCGATGGCTCAATTAGCGCATCATTAACTACATTGAGTATATTTCTCAAGAGAATAAGTTTAAACACATAACTTGACACAGACTCGTACACATTTTTGTACATAATATTAATCACTATTAATGTAATATCTATTTTGGAAGAGTACAAAGACAACATAGACAAAGAGAAAAAATCTCTAATTTCAATAGTAAATTTTTATCAATAATATAATTTATATAAATTGTATTTATCAATTAGCCATAAATTATATTTTCCTTACCAGACTACTTATAATAGAGATCACATTTATATTTATTTAACATTCCTACTACAAACTTACTTTGAACTATAGAAGACAAGGTACATAATAGCCCTACAATATCCTGCCGTGGTTCACAACCTGTGGCAGCGCGACGTCACACTAAACTTCGCAACACTATCATAAACCTTAAGTCGGCATAAGTTTTACATTACTGAGACTCGTACGTGCATTATAGTACACTAACTGTATATTTACAAAATACAAGAAGCAAGCGTGCGAATTCCCCCATGAATTCATCTTAGAGATCATGATGACTGTGGTTCGTTAAATTTAGGATAATCGTTGGAAAGCTTTCGAAATAAGACGCAAAACCTGCAAGTTCGTAGAACTTTGAAGAGATATATAATTATATTGCTGGACAATTCACACAGCAACATCTTGCCCGTGGTAACCTGTAAGTGTGTTACGGGTGCTAGATTTCTGATATATTTTATTTATAATATAGTCCCAGCATTGGTTACGTCAATAGGTGGTTTTGGGTTGATTCAGATTTGTCCGTAGAATCACAAAGATTAGCTTGGACATGTCATCACTATCGATCACCCGTATGCTATATCCATAATAAACTTAAGTTTTCAAGAACTGATTGTGTTAAGTTCATGAATTTCGACAAAGTGTGAAATTATTTAAGACCCGGTTAAATACGGTATTTAGTATTCGTGAAAAGGATTCAATAAACAGTATACTCAATATCAAAATCAAACGTCTCATTTCCAACAGCTTCGCAAGATTATCCTACATTTACGAGCAAAACCAAAAACAAGTTCAAAGACGATCGCCTCTGAAACGTCGCCTCGGGATCCTGACCATGCAAATGAGTATCTCCTCGGCGTAAGAACCATGCTCGTAGTAGGTGCAACCACTGATGGTGGCGGAGGTGTAATAGTTGAATTCCGTTCGAGAGGCGTAGAGGAGCTGTACGGATGGTGGTGGTGGTGGTGGTGGTGGTGGGGGGTGGGCGCGGTTACTTACGGTGGCGGCGACGCGCACGGGGCTGGTGTCGGGCGGCGCGGGCACGGCCTCCTTGCTGACGACGCCGTGCACGCCGCGCTCCACCAACGTCACGAACTTGACGCTGCCGGCCGGCAGGTGCTTGATGCGGATGGCCGACTGACGGTTGTTCATGTTGAACGTCGACACCGGCTCCACTGTGAACTCAACCTGAAACACATACACATGTCATTATATTAGGTATCAGAAATCTAGCACACGTAACACAAGCTTAGTCCAGCAATATTTATATTTATAAACAAAATTCATCAAAAACATATGTAATTCACAACTTTATCCTTTTATTTTAAAATGCATGCCTTCAGTTTAGCCCTGGTGTCGCCGATTACCTTCAACGATGATTTACATACGGCAATATGGTTTAACCGCATAACGTTCCGTCCGACCAATATCTTATGCGCCTTTATAAATTTGGTAATCAAATTCTTGATTCTTCTTTTGTTTTTGACTTAATCTAGTAGGTACCTGGTATGTGTGAAAGATACCGACTTAAAAGTCTTATAAAGACAAACGTTTAGTTTCTTTTGTGCTAGGTATTTAGAAATCTGCTCGTTTCTAAAAGTTTTACTAGTAGATATGATCAGTTTTAACACTTGAAACAATAACTAAAACTGAGCACTAATAAAACTTTTCGAAATGAGCAGATTTCAAAATACATAGAACAAAAGAAACTAAACACTTGTCTTTAAATTAGGTAGTTATCTACCACTTACCACATACGGCATCCTTCGTATGTCCATTCGCCATCAACTGCGAAGCCCTTAGAACAGATACGCAAAGCGGAATTTCGACTCAATCTACAGTGCAAACAAGCTAACTCATTCTACAAGCTACCAAACCAATTTCACGCGGATTCTGTCAAAGAGACCTAGATTCGTGTAGAGATAGATCGCGTGTTAATGAAACATTACGTATTGGGATGAAACTGTTGGCAGAAACATACAACCCGTTCCAATTTCAAATTCAAATCAGCTACAAAAGCATCATCGTGATCCATAGTCGATTCGCGCTGTGTAGTAACATCTATCACTACCTGGTCTGGTCACACAACACTAACCTGTCTGCCAAGTTCCTGTCCTCCTCGAAGAGCCTGTGCTTGCTGCAGGTAACCTTCGCTACTATAACTATGTATACTGTAAAGCTACGTTACCTCGTCTCCCACGGACAGTTCGCGCCCGAGCCGCAGCACCTCGGTGAAGCGGAACATCATGAACTGTTCGCGCTCCACGCATCTTATGAAGCCGTAGCCGTCCAGAGGGCGGAGAGAGTTCACCACTCCTTGCTCGCGCCTGGGGACAAACAAACAAACTAAATCAATAATAATCAATAAACAGTGCGCGACACCAACATTCAGAAAAATGCAATACATTTGATACAGTTCTCCGTACATAATATAGTTTAAAGAAACAATTTGTTAATCAGCCATATCTCCACTTTAATTTCCGAGAGGTGGCACGAATTTTGGTAAAATCGAAGATCTGCTGTGTAATTATCTAAACTATTTTATATTATTAACGATTATTCTATGTTCCTGGCAATTAATTGCTAAATACTTACATGAAACAACGCAAAAGAAAATCATTTGTACAATATAATTAAAAGGTTAAAATAATTAAAAAACTTGATTTCCACGATACGACGATAATACTAGGAATATAAGATGCTTATATCAAGGGCTCACTGTTTGACCTGACGTACATTGCAGCACTGATGAAACATCCCATCAACAACGAAAACCCAAAATCTTCAATGACAAATAAAACGAGTATTTTCGATGCCAACCGTTTCGAGTACCGGACTTATTGTGTATGAAATTTAGCGCTCAATAGATATGCAAATAAGCAAGCCGTCAATGTATGTATTCTATATGACAATGCTATTGCTGCTTAATTTGTTTTTATTATTTTAAATATTATTATTCTTATATTTTATTATTATGTTTGACGTGATTAAGTGTTCTTTGTAATCCAAAAGTATAAAAAAATTAATTAAATTGAATTTAATATAGAAATAAATAATGCATATTCGGATAATGGAGACTGAATAAAAGCTATTTTACTCTAAAAGCTGTAGCTCAAATCTATCCATAGGACAGGTTTGCTAATGGTCTTGTTTTAACCGTTAGAGTCTTAGGGTCCTGCAAAAAATTATTTTATACCAGAAAATTGTGAACAAGAATAGTTATGGGGCCTGAAGTACCGTGGTAATGTAAAGAAATAATTTTAAGGGCAACTTTTTATGGGGCTTAAAAAAAACTAACAGGTTTGGAGTTTTTTTGATTTTTTTAAAACATCCTCAGTCCTTTCTAACGATATGCTAAAAGTGTTATTATCACTTTTAGTTCCAAAGTTATTAATTAAAATTTAAGTTAGCCTTAAAATAGAAATGTACTCACATTCCTCGTCTGGATGATGAACTCGACGTCGTCTCCGAGCACCAGCTCCTCCTTGGTCTTGGCCTCGGAGTAGTGGAAGAAGATCTCCTTGACGACGTCCGCGCGCTCGATGAAGCCGAAGCTCTCCTTCAGGGAGCACACCACGCCGTGGTACTTCACCGGCGACTGCGGGTTCTCGAAGCGCACGTGGCAGGCGCCCAGCGTGCCTCTGCAATAAATCAATTAATGGATAAATAAATAAAATAAATATTGCTGAACAATTCACACAGCGACATCTAGCCCCGTGGTAAGCTCTAAGCTTGTGTTACGGTTGTTGTTAATAACAACAACATTACCACTCAATATAAACGTGCTTATGAGCATAGCAATGGCTAGGTTAAGTAGAATCCTACACACAGTCCTTATTTAGTTTCAGCAATAACAGAAGAGTTGTCTCACCTCTGATTGGTTGCAATTTGAAAGCTGACCGCGTCCCCGGTGTGTAGCACCACGTTTCCCTCCACGTCGTCCTTCGTGTACGGCAGGAAGAAGCACTCCCCGCGGTTCTCGTACGAGATGCGCCCCGTATTGTCACCAGAGCCTTCCCCCTTCACTTCCGTGGTCACGGTCCCGGTCACTCTAGCCTCACTGAGTACCTGGGAATTAACATACATTTCAGTACGGCATATTTGTTCAATTTATAGTTATATGAATATGATATTGATACAGGATTTGTAAGCTGCAAAACCTTAGCGTTTTGTTTTAGCAATTCTTATGTTCATTACAGAAATAATAAATAAATAAATAATAAATAAATATTACTGGACAATTTTACACAGCGACATCTAGCCCCGTGGTAAGCTCGAAGCTTGTGTTACGGGTGCTAGATTTCTGATATACTTAATATAATATACATGCATAGATAGATATATTTTTATTATACACATATAACACCCAGACACCCGGAACTAATATTTGCAGATCATACAAATAGTTGTTCCGAGGCGGGAATCGAACCCGCAACCTCTTGCGTCGCAGGCGGACCTTCGCCCGCTGCGCCACAAATAGAAATAAAAGGAACATGAAAATGTACTTACCACTTCAGGTGCTATCTTGGTAACAGTCGAGGCAATCGGCTTCCCCGTCCGCTTGTCGTAGGTCATCTCGAACTCTACGGGATCGCCGATCTTCAAGTGCTCGGTGTTGCCGCTGAACTGACTGAAGTGGAAGAACAGCCGCGCCTGCCGCTCGCAGCACTGTATGAACCCATACGAGTGCAACAGCTTTTCTATGATCCCCGTCTCCCGTATAGGAGGATGCGTCATGGAATCGTACTGCGACGAGTTGTTAGTTGAACTCGAGTACGATGAGTCTCCCATCGGACAACTGCTGTCCATGTTGAATGTCCCAATGGTGAACCGGTTGTCGCTACCTGATTTCAGTCCGTTACTATAGTTTCTGTTGTCTCGTCCCGTGCTAGGGTACTCACCGCTGTAAGTACCTACAAACAGACAACATTATTAACTAAATATTTTACCGACCGAATATAAAGCATTACCTCAGTGTATTAAGATGCTAATTCAATGATGCATAATAAAATGTTGATGAAAACAATGCTGAACAAAAATTAATTACTCGCAAAGTAATTGGAAATGATTGAACTTAACAAATATGTAAATTTAAATATTACTTTTGTGGGCATATAATTATAAATTGGTGGCAATGTTGAGTAAAACTGATTTAGTTATTGTAAATTAAGATTGGAATTAAATTATTTCTATTGTTATAATTATATCTTAACTTGTACAGTGTATGTTAGTATTAAATCATAAGTATAACTACAGTCTCATCATGGAAGGGATCTTTTATTTAGGTCAATTAATTATTAACATTATTGTAATTTTAATTATCTTGTGTGTGTATACACACAAGATAATTTATCTAAAAACCTAGTCTGCAAGTTAACAAGTGTAGTAAAGTTAAGTGTAGTAGAGTTTACAGTTCTGAAAAGATGAATTTATGTAGAGGATGTATGGTAATTGGACTATTATGGACTTTGTGTCTGGTGACCAGTTTAAGCAGACCCCCGTCCCGGTTCCGATACAACAAGATTCAAAACTGCCTGTAACTGGATTATACAAAGAACAATTTGCAGTTATTGCATTAACCCCCCATAGACTAACGTTCATTCCTTCCGGCTTATCCCGTGTACAGATAAGCGACGGGATGAAATAAAACACGACTTGAAGGATCGCGGTGTTATAATACCGTCATTCTTTCCGCTATTGCACATACACTGGCGTTCATTCCGTAAGGACGTTAGTCTATGGGTAGCTATTATACAAAATTATGTGGAGGTTATAACTGATTTCTTTTCCATTTTAATGTTTGTGGAAAGTATTTGTAAAGCTTCAAGTAACTGTTGTTCTTAGGAAATATTAGTTATTTACAACCAAAGATATGAATAAAAAAAGAACAAGTATAAAACAGAAGCATAGAACATAAAATATAATAAATAATATGAAGCATGATAACAAATACTATCTGATTTTACTATAAAAACTGTCGTGGCTTGATAAATTCATATGGATTGAACAAAAGTTAATATAAATAAGGTTTGTGTATTGCCCGTTTTATCTCATTATGTATGAAACTTATTAGATTTATTGAGTTATTGATTTTAAATAAGCTATAGAGACTTTCAAAATTTTCGTGAGTTATTTAACTCCTGTGTAAATACGTGAGTAATTCCCGTTTTTAAAATGAATAGCTATAGAGACCTTTACAGTTAAATGGTGTAGGATTGGGTATATTATTTTTAAGGAATTTATAGACATGAGCATAATATTACTCGATTTTATATTCATTTTGTACAACGGGAATTACTCACGTATAATTCCCGTTGTACAAAATGAATAGTATAACTCACGAAAATTTTGAAACTGAAATCGATTTTATATATTAGAATTTAGTATCTTATATTTAGACTGGTCATGAAAAGCCAGTCTTAATATAAGATACTGAAATTAATGTTATTTAAATTTATTTATTAACCGACCTGGGAGCATACAATAGCAACCTAAACTCTAATATATAAAATAGAGTAATATTATGTGATTTAAAAGTTTTGTTGTGAATTGAAAAGAAAAGAATTTTATTCATCAAATTAAAATAGTAAAATACATACACTCACAATTCCGATAAGCCTGTTTAGCTTGCATGTTGTTTGGCAGATCTAGAATGTCATGCAAAGGTGATGAGTGTGATTCGGGCGGCAGGAACATTTTCCACTGAGGGTTATTTGACATTCTTGGGATGCCTTTTTGTATAATAATGTAGAAAATTTTTATCACAGAAATTTAGTGTGGTGTTCAATATAAGTTAAGTTATAAATTTATAAAACAAATCACATTTTCTTTAGTCTTCGTGTTCCTGGGAACACAGTGAAGTCTTTTGAATTAAGAACACAAGACTCACGAATTACACCAAAATCACAATGTTGTAAATAAACTTTATGAATCTTCAAAATTATACAAAAAAAAAAGATAATTTCTCAGATGTCTTCAATGCTCGCTGCGTCGGAGCTCCTTGGTGCATTTGGTTGGTTCCGAGTTGTGTACTCGTATAGGTTTGTGACTATCTATAGCTACTTGTGTGACTCGGTTTTCACTAGCTGCAAAAGACACTTTCTTTAGCTTCAATATTTCAATCACGTCAACGGGCAGACTTCTTGCGGTTTCAATAACGCTGTATTAGTACAAATCATCACTTGCAGAGATTACGACTGTTTGAACTACTTGTTAATATTTATTGTTACGAGCAGAATTGAAGCGCGAGCAGCGGCCGCCCGAAACACCGATGTGCACAACTAGCCGTCAGCCGTGAACAAGATTCACGGTTTCCAATTAGCCCAGTAGGGCAATGAGGTTATTACGGATATATAAAGTATTCTACTTTATAATACTAACCGGCAAGAATTTATTGAATTTGGATAAACTAAGTGAAAAGTGGAAAACTACCTACGAAATAATGAATCTCACCACGACACAGCACAGCACTGACGGTGACGACATACCGCCATGTTGAATGTCAATGTCAGTGAACGAACAATCAACATTTTTCACGAATGTGATGCAGCCATACAAACTCGATAAATATTACATAATAGGTAATTGTGACTTTATTGTTACTTTCCATTGTATATTTTTATTTAATGTTAAGTTTTAATAATGAATTGTATTTATTGACTTGTCCAAGTGATCTTTAGGATTTTATGGAAATAAATGACATAAATCTTTAAATCTAAATCTTTAAAATCTTTAAACTGTACCTAATCAATAACATAAATTAGGATTTTTTAATTTTGTGTGTTTATTTTTTTTATCGAAAGGCAAAGTCTGTCAGTCATGTGGATTTATTTTTCTCTCTTGTCCTAAAAAGTTAAACCAAAGAAGTATGAATATATTATAATATATAATACTCATTTTTATGTGTTTTTTCATAAACACTCTTTTGAACTTATATTCTAAAAGATATATAACTTATCATTTCATTATAACACGTATAAACTGATATAAGTATCCATAAATTTATTCATAATAGATAATTTACAAATAATCTTACTACTTAGAAACTCCACTGCTTCGGTGGCAACACCGAAATGTCAAATTACTTTTGTAAGGTTCTGTTCAAATGCTACTCGATTTTCATATTCGATTCCAGTTTTATGTTGGTTAATATTCGACTGATATTTGCACCAAAATGTAGAAATATGAGTCTGATAAATATTCATAAATTATGTGAGGATTTTTGAATAGATTGTTCAATTTCACTTTCATTTGTACAACGGGAATTATCAAATAACTTGTACTCACCAGTCAAAGTTAGAGCGCCTGATAAAAAGTTCGAAGCAACCACCAATGAATAATGTTTCAGTTGAGATGAAAACTACCGTGGTAAATCTTTCATCGCAAGTTCTTACGGATGAAATGACTCAAGCGTTAGCTAAAGGCCTTAATTACGCCCCTACACCTCACAGAATACCAATTGAAACAATCATTACAAGTGTAGAAGACACGATCGCTCGGAACAAGGTACCTAAACATGAGTCTGATTGTTTTAGACAGGACATTGCATCATTAATTAGAAAGGCGAAACTACCGAAATCAAATATTTCTAGGGGTGAGTTTTTGGCGTTACGCAGCCTCCGCAGAAACCCAGATTTATTGGTTTTACCGGCCGATAAAGGTAATGCAACTGTAGTGATCGACACTGTGGCTTACGAGACAAAGATTACCGACTTATTAAGTGACACCGTAACTTATAAACAGGTCGCGTATAACCCGACTGCTAAGGTTGTTACAAAGTTGCAAGACCTACTCAGAACATTATCGGATGAGCTGTACGGTAGTTTGCGTCCGACAAACCCGTAATATATGGACTACCCAAAATACATAAAGAGAACTGGCCTCTCCGTCCTATTGTAAGCCAAATAGATTCGCCTACGTACAAAGTAGCAAAATACATGGCCGGAGTGCTACAAGAATTTGTAGGCCGATCAACCAGTTTTGTAAAGAATTCCACCCACTTTACACAACTGCTGGAGGACGTGGTTTTAGATGCCGGAGAGTTAATGGTTAGCTTTGATGTCACATCCCTATTTACAAAAGTGCCGATTACTGAGACAATCTCTATCATCCGTAACCTATGTTTTTCTTCGACGGTACCTAGTGAATATATGCCAGTGATAGAGTTTGTTCTCACAAGTGGTTACTTTTCCTGGCATGGAGAACTACTACCTACAGCTGGATGGAGTAGCTATGGGATCACCATTGGCTCCGGTAATAGCCAATCTCTTTATGGAATGGTTTGAAAATGACGCGTTGTCGACGGCACCTGGAAGGCCGCGATATTGGTGGCGCTATGTAGACGATGTGTTCGCAATTATACAGGAGGAACAAATTGAAGGGTTATTAGAACATCTGAACACGAGGCACCCGAATATTGCGTTCACCGTGGAAAGAGAACTTGATAGAGAGTTACCATTTCTGGACGTGTTGGTGAAACGAGATGGTTTCGGTCACTTATCACACACTGTATACCGTAAACCAACACACACAGATAGGTATTTACGCGCTGACTCTCATCACCATCCCTCCCATCTTGCCAGTATACCCAGGACACTTATAAACAGAGCTTTGAAGCTATGCGACCACCAATACCTGGATACGGAGCTCTCGCATGTAAGAAATGTGTTCAGTGCGAATGGCTATGGATGGAAAACAAAGTTTTCGCATAGCGCAGCCGTCATCAAGGAAACGCCCGGTTACCGCAGAGAGAGCTGTAGCGTATCTACCATTTGTCAAGGGAGTGACGGATAAAATTGGTCATTTGTTGCGCAGACGCCTGGATATAAACACCATTTACCGTCCTCTCTTCTCTTGTAGAGGTAACACTCACATTTTGGTGGTTGTAGACGCGTTTACAAAATATGTGTTCATAAAACCTGTAAGAAACACTAAAACCGTCAGTGTCGTAAAAGTCCTAGATTATATTTTTGACACTTTTAGAACCCCAGATAGACTAATTAGTGATCGAGGTAGCTGCTTTACTTCTAATGCTTTCAAAAAGTTCTGTCTAAATAGAGGTACTAAACAAGTTTTGAACGCGGTAGCTAGTCCACGGTCTAACGGGCAGGTAGAGCGTTACAACAAAACAATTTTAGATATTTATGTTAACAGCACAGAATCTTAGAGAGAATGAAAAAAAAAATTGGGATGTTCAATTAGGTAAAATTCTGTGGGGCCTCAACAACACTCTTCAAAAGACTGTCGGTAAGACACCGGCAGAAGTCATGTTTAGTCTAGAAATTAACAGTGAAAGTAACCCCATCTTAAATGAAATTACGGAAGTAACCCGCCAGACAGGAGATCTAACTACCTTGCGCAAAGAGGTTAAGAACCGAATAGATAGAGAACAAGTCCAACAAACCATGATTTAATTGTTTTTGAGTTTTCCGATATTTCGACACTGTTGCAAGCGCCATGTCCACGGACAAACGGACAAACGGAGTTTGTCCGTGAACATGGCGCTTGCAACAGTGTCGAAATATCGGAAAACTCAAAAACAATTAAATCATGGTATGTTACCCGTTTCATATTCAAATATAGTTAAAAACCATGATAGTTTAAAAAGTTAAGTCCAACAAAAACATTATTTTGATAAAAATCGAAAACCAGCACCTATTTATAACAAAGGGGATCTTATTAAGGTGGTTAAGACGGCCTTCCAAAATGACGGCAAAAGTACTAAACTTTTACCATCATATGAGGGACCGTATAAAGTAGTAAAGGTGCTGGGCAATGATCGCTATAAGCTGGCCCCTATTCCAGGGTTTGAAGGTATGAAAAACAAACGTAAAACTACAGTCGCGTCTGAACGTATGAAACCATGGATACATGTGGCTTCATTAGAACTCGGTGATGATGAACCCGAGAACGATTATATAACTGATACCGATTAATGATGATGGATATTGAGAGAATCTAACTGTACACATATTTTTCTTGGTTTCAGAGCGGTGGCTACGGACTGACTCGCTGAGGTTATGTGTCACGAAAAGAGACTGCACCGAAGGGAGGACGAGTCCGGGTTCACTCACACCGATGAGAATCCCAGGTTAAATATAAGAAAAGCGATTGATTATCTTTGATTGATATTATAGGGCTTGGTTAAATGAATAGTGATTGACTAGGCATTAAATATACTTAACAGAGTCCGGCTTAATTGACTGAATTATGACCGTGAACATTATCATTATTTTTTAGTTGAATTGATAAGAAAATATTAAAATCATATGCCTGATTAGTATTAAAATAGCTGTAATCTATACTAATATTATAAAGCGGAAGAGTTTGATTGTTTTTTTGTTTGTTTGAACGCGCTAATCTCAGGAACCGCTGGTCCGATTTAAAAAATTTCAGTGTTGGATAGTCCATTTATCGAGGAAGGTTATAGGCTATATTACATTTTCAAAAAAAGTAGGGATCCGTACGGAAAACCCAAATATGTAACCCAAGATGAAAAAAAAAATCCTTATATCGCATGCGCTGCGAAAAGTATTCATTTTAGAAATATACAATGTACTACAATTTTGTAGAACACACCTACAAAAAATGTCGCGACAGCATATATCTAACTATTATAGTTATGTCACAATAAGTGTTTTAATTTTCAATATAATTAATTTATATGCCGCCGCTAGGAAAAGCTCCATATTTGTATTTTCAAATAAAAAATTACCAAAATAAATTACATTGTAATTACAAATATTTCAATATCTCTATAAAACTTTTTAAATTATTCAATTCGGACATTCCATTCGAAAGATATCAGAGTTTAAAAATGTAAGTACCGAAATAAACCAGCCCGTTCGGTAAGGCATCATGCTTTGGTACGGGGACTCAGTCAGTACCTACTAAAATAGAGTCTTTAACCGAAAGTAGGTAATGGCTATCGTTTAAGATTGATTCACTTTTATGATAGTAAATAAAAAGTGGCCAAGTGCGAGTCGGACTCGCCCATGTAGGCTTCCGCAGCAATTGTTTATATGAAATAGTTTATGACGTATTATAAAAAAACTATTAGATAGATTTCGTTCAAATCAATTTTCGTTGGTAGTTTTTGTGCTAATGTACATTATGTATTTTTATTAGCATCATATCATCCTCTTATTTTAGAAATTAGACATTAGGACACCCTGTAAAAGTATATGGCGAGACGAAGTTCGCGGGGGCAGCTAGTAGTTAATAATCTTGTAATCTGTCTCACATGGCAACAAAACTTATAATGTGTCATAGTTTTACCCAAATATGTACAGTAGGTACACAATTTCTATTGTTACAATTACTTAAATAAAAAAATATAATTATATTATGTTTTACTGACGGTACTACTTTTTTACCCAACTAAGAAAAGCCTGAAAACATGTCAAACGAGATAATTATATATATGAATCTCTTTTAGAAATGTCATCAGACACACGTATGGAGTCACTACTCAAAACGACGCCTCTTAATAATTTTTGGTGCAGAATCCAAGATGGATATACAATGCTTGGCTCTGGGTATTCTTCTCCCGTTCCCATTCAACCCCCTCCCCCCTATTTGTGCGAAACAAGATTCTCTACCTACGCAGCCACAAAAACAAAATAATTGCAATAGACTGGATTGTTACATTGTACTTTTATTATGCTGATTAGTAGAGAATACACTTACAAAAACAATTGTTTTATTGTAGGATTCCATCAAGTATTTTGCTTCCCAAAAGGGTTCCGTCATTAAAAAAGTTTGATAACCACTGCCTTAATAGGTACTAAAAACTGATAATATTAATTATACAGATTGCTATATTGCTATTGTGTAGATGATATTCAAAAACAATTTGAAATTAAAACGTTTTTATTTATCATTGGACGAAGATCATGTTTTCGGCTTTGTAGGGTGCTATGAGTAGTACCACCTGCGGGACTTCTCCGCTCCTATCTCCCCACGAGAACAACCCGACTATCTCAGACTGGAAGATGACTGCCGCTCAATAGACATCCTCTATAAATGTAATATAAGTATGTTAGCTTTCGCACTCACACCTTTTAATTTTATTGGATTTTCCGCAGAAAAAGCCTGTAGTTTGTCCTTTTCTGAGACTAATGGTCCTGGTGCCTAGCGAATTAAAAATTTGGCCATAAAATATTCTGCCTAAAACAAAATCTAGTAAAATAAACATTACGAAAAATTTAGAAATGGGATATCCGTCTATGACACCGCCTAGACGACTACTGCGGAACATTTTATGAACATTCCAAAAATACGTTTTTTTTATATTTTATTAAAAACTTATTTTTGGAATTACTTTATTTATCTATTAATTATTACTTATTGTAGAAAGCTAGTTGATAATATTATTATATACCTACTAGCTTTCTACCGTTCCGACCGACCGTCGTCGCGCTCGGAGTAACGTTAACATCTACGCGATTGTTAAATTCGTAATAACGTAAATATGTCTAAAAACGCTTTGGAAAGCTTAGTGCGCGAGTTACAGAACACAGTGCTAACTCTTGTGAAAAAAGTCGACTCTCTGGAATTACGGATCAGTGAACAAACCTCAAGTTGCAAGTCACCGTTGAGTCCCCCGTGTACCACGATACCGAGCACCGCAGCAGCGACGCAGCGACCGGTTCGCAATGCGCGCGCTCAAGCATTGCTGGCTATAGCCAAACTGGCGAATAACGCGAAGAAACGCAGCAATGCAACCGTAACAGTAGCGGGATCGCCACAACCTAGTGATCGTATCGACACCTTGGTACCGGTATCGTTAAAGAAATCACCTCTAAAGTTAACAACTAGCAAAGATAATTCCAAGATAATTCCTGATACAGAATTATCGCTGTCGAGCGAAACGGATGTTGGACATTGGCGTGTCGTTGGAAAAAACAATAAGCTAAAAAATCCAAAACGCACTGTCGTCGTAGGGACAGGAAGGTCTTCGACTGACATACAAGCTGCAGAAAGAACCAAATTTATTCAAGCATGGTCTTTTATGCCCAATACAACGACCGAGCAGGTTCATAACTTTTTAAATGGGATCTCTAAAGCTACTTACTCCGTGGAAAAAAGAAACATTCGATCGGAACTTCACGCATCTTTTGTTATTGGTATGCCGGAGCACGTATACGACGCTGTGACGACGCCGTCTGCATGGCCTCCGCGGGTCCGGTTCTCCGAGTGGTTTCTCCACCGTCCCCGCTTGCCGCGGGGTAGCGCCGCCGAGGACGTCCTCGTCCCGTCGAGCGCCTGAAGCGGTCTCTCATCTCACCGTATGTCATCAGAACGTAAGAAGCTTAGCGAACAAAACTAGAAGACTGGAAGTACTACTAACAAATGAACTATCATGCGACGTGCTAATCTTAACGGAACATTGGTTGAAAAGCCACGAACTTGTATCTGTGACGCTAAATAATTATGACTTAATTTCTAGCTAATGTAGAAAATCTATTTCCCATGGTGGTAGTTGTATATTATGTACGCGCCGGCACAAAAGTAATTAACAAACAGGACTACTGTGATTTGTCATTAGAGCAAGTTTTTGACGTTTGTGCCGTGCAACTACTAGACGAAAATTTATTTATTTATTTATTTATTTATTTATTTGTTGAATGACATACAGATTGATTCCAAAGCGTCAAACACTATGTATAATTAACTTAACTAAAACATTTATACACACACTACAAAGATTAAAAATTAAAAGTATTTGATTAGATTATTAAATAAATTAGAATTAATACATAAATAAATTAATGAGAGTTATTCAATAAATTAGAATTATTATAGATTATAAATAACAAAAATTAGGTAATGTCTAAGAAATATTGTAAAGGTCAACATAAAACATTTTAAAAATAACAGAATAATATCAAAAGTTGATGTAGCTTCGCAACGTTGTCAAAAAATACGGCGGCGTTTGTTGCAAAGATGAATTGGTTCAGGAGGGCAAGTGCTCGAGGGGTCGGAGCGGAAAATATCTTAATTATAGGAGTGTACCACTCAAATTAAACAGATGACTATATGTACTTACTTAAAATTATTCGAATCGTTACTTAAAAAAATATGTGATACAAATTCAAATGCTATCATAATGGGTGATGTTAATATAAACTATTTAAAGCCAACTAAAATTAAAAAAGAATTAATTGATATCCTATCTAGGTATAATTTCGTTCAACTTGTTGATACTGCCACTAGAATTGACGGCGACTCGTCCACACTGCTGGACCACGTGTACACGAACCTCTCGGACCACCGCGTTGTGAGCTGCAGCGGAGTGTCCACGCACCTCAGCGACCACAGCGCTCAGCGACTAACTGTTAAACGGTTTAGGGACATTCCACCTCAGTCAATAGCAAAAAGGTCAATGTCCGCGGCTAATAAATTGAACTTTGGGCTTGCTCTTGAATCCGTCGACTGGAACTCAGTGATTAACAGATCGGGTGATGACTGCCATATACTAGCTGAGAAGATCCTGACTCAGTGGCGCGCTAGTCGTGGTTGCAAGCGCACGCGGTTAGTGATTAAGATCACGTGATACTATTATCAGTTAACTCTTACACTTTCGGAGTAATTTAGAGTATTAGGATTTGTTTGTTATAAACCCACAGGTTCTGTGTGGTTATAACAATGGCTGAGGACGTGCAATATAGTGATTCGAGCGGAAATAAGATGGATAAACATGCCGTGAGTGATGAAAGATGCGAGCAACAACTTTTGGATGATTTGGAGGAGGAATCGAGGCCTGAGAAGAGAAGTATTATTGAGAGTGAGGAGGTTGGGGAATTTGACTCGTTTACAACAGTACTTCGAAAGACAAGCCGTAAACGTGTAAAACAAGCGGAAAGTAGGAAAGAAGTGTCGGAAGAAACAGAAATGATGGAGTTCAACAAAGAAGAAGAAGATAAGGAGAAATTTATAGTTACGATCACATCTAAAGAGATTTTACCTAAACAATTTGGCATGGCGAAGCTTCTTCGCTCTGAAGATATTAAGAAAATTTTGCAAATAACCTTTAAAAATCCTTACAGAGTTATTGTTGCTTTTGAAAATCTAGAAGAATGTGAGAAATTAATAAACAACGAGAAACTGGAGAGCTTAGGTTATCGTTGCCAGATGATAGATGAAGTTAGCCTTTCATATGGATTGGTGAGACATGTTGATTTAGACATAGATGAGAAAGAAGCATTAGAAAATCTTGACTGCGAATTTGAAATCATATCTGTCAAAAGATTAAAACGATTAGCAGAAGAAGGAAAATGGGTTGACAGTGAGACTATTCGTTTGAGCATAAAAGGTGCCACTTTGCCCCCGTACGTATATGGCTACGGGTGTAGGTTTAAAGTGGAACCTTATAAATTTCCAGTTAGCCAATGTTCTGGCTGCTGGAGATTCGGGCATTTATCGCGTGCTTGCCCTGCCAAAAAACCTGTATGTCCCAAGTGCAGTCAAAATCATAAAAACTGCGATACTGACAAGTATAAATGTGTGAATTGCAAGGGCTCACACATGGCCTTATTCAAGGAATGTCCGGTCTTTTTAAAAGAGAAAGAAATTAGAAATATAATGTCTTCTGAAAATTGTACGTACAAAAAAGCTTTTACAGCCTATCTTGAGAAAAACAAAAACAAAAATTACAACGAGAAAAATGAAACAATAAGAAGAGAAAGAAATACCATAGAACATTTAGAAACAACAGTTGAAACTTCGCAAAAATCACTAGATATGGGAAAAAGATCATACAAAAACGTTTTAATAACTAAAGCAGTTGTGCATAGAGAAGACCCGAATTTGACATCAGAATCCGACAACATATTTGAGGAAGAAGAAAAAGCGGATACAGAATCTGAATGGAAAAAAAAAGAAAAGAAGAAGAAGAAAAAGAAAAAATCTAAGACAGGTTTGCAAACAGATGAAGTGATGGACTATTTTGAACCGGGAGTGGACAAGCAAAACAACGAAATGGGAGAAGATAAGATTGATAGAGATGAAGATAGTCTTATATCTAAAATAGGACGATTAGTAAAAAAAAACATTAACATTTTTAAATCAGACGATAGCTTTGAAGATAATATAAAACGTGTATTTAGTTTAATTATCAAAGATGCCATGAGTGTTATCCTAAGTTTAGTTACTAAAGAAAAGCTACTTAGCATAGTCATCACTTTTTTAAGTGGTGACTCTTATTCATAAGTGGTTCCGGCCCCAACCGTACCAAAAGTACACTCTTTGAACATATTTCAGTGGAACTCGCGTAGTTTGAAACCTAAATCTTTAAGCTTTGACATAATATTACTTTCACAAGAAAAAATCATTTGGCTCTTATCTCGGAGACCTGGTTAAATACCGACACTGAGTTAAACTTTTCGGGATACAATACCTATAGAAAGGATAGAAGCGATGGTTATGGTGGTATTGCAATAATTAGTCATAGATCAATTAGTGCACAGGTGATCGACGTGACTCATCAGAACCCAGGTATGGAACTTTTATGTGTAAAGTTATTTAACTGTGGTAGTTTAAAATTCGTTATCTCTATCTACTGTCCGCCGTCGATAACGACTTCACAGGGTGATTGGGATTCGATATTTGAGATATTTCCTAATAATTGTTTAATTGTCGGAGACTTTAATGCGCACCACACAAATTGGTCGAATAAAAATGACATGAGAGGACAATGGGTACATGACTCAGCATTAGAAAATAGATTCGTATCACTAAACACCGGTCAACCTACAAGGATGAAATTAGTAAACAACATTTTTTTACTAAGTTCTTCGCCTGACATTTCGTTTGCAGCTACAAATCTAGCTAGTTATGTATCCCGGCCTGTATGAGGTATGCTTACACTGCGTTAATGCAGCTGCCTCCCAGATTGCGTGGGTGTAACATTCCGCGCCGTAGGATTTGTTTAGTCTAAAGATTTCTTATATTAAAATTCAGTCTAACATCGACTCTTGAATTAATTGTCCGTCTTTTATTTTGGATTTAGTTTTTAAAAACATAATCCCCCTTCGTCGCGATTTGACTGGCGCAGCCGGTAGGATATCGGCGCGATATATCCTGTGCCTGTGAAGACCTCGTATCGGTCTGAGTACAAGGTGTTCGCGAGCGTTTTAACGTTAACCGATATCAAGAAAACCTAAATAAATTTGTCGCGCGACATAGAAGTGGAAATCTGTGAAAAATAAAGACGGCGATATTCAATATTGGAGGAAATGGGGAAAAGCGAACCGTGAGTAAACCTCTTCACTATCCTGCCTATCCCTGTTCTACTCCTTTAGCTGTGTAATTAGTTAAGTTAGCCACTGCTATACAAGCATCGATAGGTAATATAATTTCCTTACAACCTCTATGGAAATTATATGAGTGGCTTAGATTAAGTTTTAGATAAGTTAGTCACTGCTATACAAGCATCGATAGGTAATACAATTTCCTTACAACCTCTATGGAAATTGTATGAGTGACTTAGAATAAGTAATTAGTTAAGATTAGATTAGTTAGTCACTGCTATACAAGCATCGATAGGTATTATAATTTCCTTACAAACTCTAGGGAAATTATATGAGTGACTTAGAATTAAGTGAATAAAATTGTTAATTTTTAAATTGAAATTATAAAGTTAAATACATAAATAATTTTTTTTATAAAATAAATAAATTAATTGTGTGAGTAAAATACAATACAAATAATACATTTTATTTTCTTGTAATTAAAATTAAATTTTGTTTGGAAAAATGGAGTCAATTCAAACCATCCCCCGAGAGATCATCGATTTAATTCCAAAATTTGATGGGGATGAAAGATTGCTTAATTTATTCATAAAAAAAAGTGAATATGTAATTAAAGCTTTTAGATCAGAATATGTAAGCACGGCTCAGGACATATATGTATTTCATACTGTCACTAGCCGCCTGATAGGCAAAGCCGCCCACCTTATTAGTGAGCGCCAGGATATTACGACCTGGAATGAATTAAAACTGTTGTTAACTCAACATTTCGGTGACCCGAGGTCAGAGGAGTGTATAGCTATAGAATTGGAAAATCTCAAAATTTTACATGGCGAATCTTATTTAATATTTTGCAATAGAATTCAAAATGTTCGAAGCACATTGTTTGCCAAATTAAATTTGATTGAAGATGAGGCGGTTAAAGAAGCGAAAATGACTATATACAATCATATGTCTTTAAATGTGTTTCTCTATAATTTACCACAGGATATGCTCCGTGTAGTAAGACTTAATAGATGCAATGTTCTGGAAGATGCGTTAACTATAGTTATGGAAGAAGTTAATTTCTTGAACCAATATAACTCACGTAACAAGAACCGTCAGTTCTCATCTCAACAGTATTCTACATCAATAATAAAGCCAACGCAATCCAATCCAATGGCAACCAATTTTAAGTCGGCCTTCCTGCCAAATAATTTCGGCCCAAATTCTAACACGGCCATCCTGACTAATAAATTTGACCCCAATTTTACATCTCAAAATCAAGGCTTTAGATTTGGTAACCAACCACAAGGTTTTAGACCCCAAAATCAAGGCTTCAGATTTGGTAACCAACCCCAAGGTTTTACATCACAAAATCAAGGCTTCAGATTTGGTAACCAACCACAAGGTTTTACACCACAAAATCATGGTTATAAATTTGGGATTCCCCAAGCCCAGGGATTTAGACCCCCCGTGCCAAATCAGCCAGGCTTTAAATTCGGCATCAGACCAGTAGTACCAACTAACAACCAATTCCGATTTGGTATTCCACCAAACCAAAATCAGCGGAATGCACACGTATACGACAACGATGTGTCGATGCGTACTGTACCGCATAGAAACGCGTTTGTAGCTCCGCGCACATCAAATAATTTATTCTATACAAATGTGCCGGAGGAATGCCCGGATGTTGAAGAAAATTATTATGACACAGATTATTTTCAGTGTGATTACACACCAGCAACTGAAAACGAAATAAACGACTATAACGGTTATGAAAATGAACATGAGGGAGCTCAGGAGAATGAGGAAGGTGAAAATGAAAATTTTCAGATATCGGCCTCAGGGAACAAACACCCGAAATAGTACATTTGAATCACCACGAGGCAGTTAAATTACCTCTCATAAGAGTACCGGAAATAAACACAATATTCATGATAGACACAGGCAGTAGTAGATCTTTTATTAATCCAAAAATCGCTAATACTTATTTTTCTAAATTTAAATATCATGAACCATTTGAAATCAGAAGTACACACGCACGTAGTTACCACACAGAAGTTATAAATATACCCCTTTTAAAGACCTTTAAAAGCACAGACACACACAAATTCTATGTATATAACGTTGACAGTAGCTATGGAGGATTAATCGGTTCGGATTTATTAAAAAAACTTGATGCTAATATTGATATGAAAAATCAAATTTTGAAAACCCGAAACGCAGAAATTCCTATTATCTATAGTCCGCCATACACAGTGCGTGTCGAACCGCGAACAGAAGCTTCAGTTAAAATTCCTGTAGATCTTTATAATGGTGAAGCTATATTCAATTACATTAGTTTCGGTAAAGGTGTAAGAGCCCCACCTGCAATCGTTAAGTGTAAAGCAGGTTACGCTACAACTATTATTCAAAATTATTCTGAGAATGACATTGAAATTAAATTTAATAAGCCCATAAATGTAACTAAATTAGAAACTAATGAATTTGCTTTGAATATTACTCGTGAAGTAGATGATCCCAGAATAGACGCGCTTTCGCGAATAAGAATTAACGCTTTAGGTAAAGGTGACAACATTGACAACCAATCAACGGCGGTCAATGTAGGTGACTCAGTTAATGACGATCTCGAACGACACATTCAGGATCTTACAAACGAGATAGCCAGATTATCACAAGAAGGTCCTGAAAGAAATGTGCAGTCAATTTCTGAAACATCGCCTCACGCATCTGAAAGAACCCTTAGCGCAAACTCACCTGGTAGTAGCACGGTGACTATATCTTCTAGAACAGACACAGTGCATTCTGCAGACGATATGGACACAAACGGGATCCCTATTCTGCATGAAGCTATAGATACTAAACCTAACCAAATTTTAATACACTCATGGTTTAAAAATGAAATACAAGTTAAAATTCGTTCACACCCAAAGCAAAAAATTTTAGAAGCTCACTTACCTTTAGATAATGTTGACTTAATAAAGCAATTTTTGAAAGAATATATTAGGCCGAAAATCAAGTACTTTCTTTTCTTTGAAGATAAATCACATCGTCGTTATTTTTCTGAAGCAGTGCTTGCATTATTTAAAAAGGATACAGTTCAGCTCTATGAATGTACGAATAGGGTTATTAACGTGACAGACGAAAAGGAGCAAGAGGATATAGTGTTGCAATACCACCAAGGAAAGACATGTCACCGTGGTATCAAAGAAACTGTCTCACATCTAAAACGTACCTACTTTTGGTCAAACATGGAAGAAACAGTGTCAGGCATCATTAACTCTTGTGAAACCTGTAAACGCATGAAATATGACAGAAGGCCGTTTAAACCTCAGATTCAGCTTACTCAAACTCAATCGAAACCATTTGCGGAACTATTCATTGATTTATTTTCTATTGAAGGCAAATATTACCTAACTTTAATCGACGCATTTAGTAAGTTGGGCCAAGCCTTCGAAATTCCCGATAGATCAACTCCTGAAGTAGTTAGAGCGCTAGTAAGGTATTTTTCATTTTACGGCACTCCTACTAAAATAAGTTCAGATCCCGGTTCTGAGTTCAATAATAAGCTCATGAAAGAGTTGTTAGCATTTTACAAAGTCGAGGTTCATATAGGAACACCTAACAACCCTAATTCTATGGGGTTAATAGAGCGGTTTCACTCAACCATCTTAGAAATTTACCGTCTCGCAAAATATGAACGTAAGATAACTGACGCGGCATCGGCTATGACTTACGCTGTAATGGCTTATAATCAGACTATACATTCTGTGACTGGTCTCACGCCCTTTGAAGTTGTATTCGGTCATACAGAATCTAAAAATCAATTTAATTCAGATTTTGACAAAGAATACACTCAACTATTGGTAAGAGATCATGCAAATAAAACTCAGTACCTATATAAATATTTAATTGATAAAATGGGAAACAGGAAGGAAAAAATTCAAAAAGATAGAGGAGGAGAGATTAATTTTGACTTACGTGATGATGAAAGCATCTTTATCACAGGTGTTAATAAGCGTAGAGGTAAAGATAAGCCTAGGTTTCAAAAGGCAAAAGTTACAGGAAAAATAGATAAAAATGTTATTTCTGTGGAAACCAACGCTAGAAATACTAACGTACCTGTCAAAGATGTGCGTCGTCCTCCAAAGCGTCGTCCTGCTACCGACCCAAGCAGTATTGACCCGGGCTCTTCAGCCCCTGTACAAGGAGAACCCCTGCGTAATCCCGATTAGTGAAATAACCGCCCTTATGTCTTATGACAATTTGCTGGTTATTAAAATATTAAACTTTTTAGGGTCATTTAGATTTAAACTTGAATAGTTATAGAAACTTAATTTACTTATTTCCTGTTGTCCAAACTCTTAAGAGTTTGGTATCCTCAGGAAGTGAGATAGAACTATATTCCTTTTATATTTTTTATGTTTAATTTCTTAAGTTTTATTTTTATTAATTTAGACTTTACTTATTTCCTGTTGTCCAAGCTCTTAAGAGTTTGGTATCCTCAGGAAGTGAGATAGAATTATATTCCTTTTATATTTTTCATGCTTAATTTCTTAAGTTTTAAGATAAGATAAGATAAGATAACTCTTTATTACACACCACTAAAAAAATATTTACATAAAAAACTTAAAACTACAAAAACATATGTGTAATGGGCGGTCTTATTGCTTAAAGCAATTTCTTCCAGACAACCTAGGATGGAAAGTTTTATTTTTTTTATTAATTTAGATTTTTTGATTCAACACATAAGTACATCTGCGTTATTTTATCTAAATATATTAATATAAAATAATAATTAAATAGACTAAAACAAAATTTAATAATTAATATTAAAAATCTTAATTTAAAATAAATGTTTCTATACAAATGAATAAAATAAAATAATCCCATTTAATCGACAAAAATATGTCAATGTATATAACAATTTGGATAACAATGATGCAATTAAATATGACAATTTAATAAAAGGTTTGAATTCTCGCCAGCGTTCTATAGAAATTTAAACTACTCTACTATGTTACCGAAATGATTAAATTATTAACGAACTCTACTGTAAGAGTAACAATCTCGCACAATTTAACAATTCATTTTATAAAGTTAACAAAGAAACTCAAGTTTATAAAATCTCAATTATTTACAAATTATTTTAACATAAATTTCAAATCATTTGTCCTAAATTGAACGAGATTGAAAAGCTAAGATAAGATTTTAGTAAATTAGGAATATTGCACCAATATGTTATTAATTCTAATAAACTTGTCAAAATTTAAATTAACTTACATTGCCATGAAAAAAAAATTCAAAAAAAAACTGTGACATTGAAATTGTATTCTAGGATTATTAAGATTCCATTAGTTAAGATACTTTAATTATAAAATTGTTCCTTTGCCCATCACCTAACCTTAAACCAACCTTACCCTTATTATATAACCTAAATACCTTATACCTTATAGTGAAAGAGTTGAAAGCCATCTCGCTGAATTCTCCTTGTCGGCCCATTGATGTTAAAACTTACCTGAATGTTATGTTGAAGCGCAGATCTTTGTACCAGCTAAAGACACCTGCATCCTTGCCCTGATGAGGTAATCGAATAACGTTCCATGTAAACAGATTTCCCTAAAACTCGAGGATGTAGTGATAGAAGCAGTCCAGAGAAGCCGTTGGATAACTTACTCTAAATCAGTCGCCGACATTACAGGAATTATGTGCTAATGAAACTATACATTACACCCTTATTGGCATTTACCGATTTGGTATCATCGTCATCATTTGGATATCATCGCATTTGAAAAGAATAAAATTTGGAAGGATTTATTGGAGAAAACCTCACTTTTCAGAACCTGCTATTTACATCATATCCTGAAAATCGGAAGCTGTTAACGCCGAAAATAGTGAAACCAGTGAAATTCAGTGGAATTGAGTTAACAAATTCAAAAGTTTTATCTCATGCGTTAGAAAAAAGTGAAAATCAAAGTGATAATAAAGTGAACACAGAGAGTGTTAGGGTTGGATCAATTGTCTTATATATAATTTTAGTTATAGGTTTTGTCTTTTTCATATATAAAAATGTTTTTCAATGTGTAAAAAAATCTTCTCGGCTTGAAATCTTCCTCCGAAAAATTGTTCTTCGGATGATTTCAAACTAAAGGAGGGAGGAGTTATGTATCCCGGCCTGTATGAGGTATGCTTACACTGCGTTAATGCAGCTGCCTCCCAGATTGCGTGGGTGTAACATTCCGCGCCGTAGGATTTGTTTAGTCTAAAGATTTCTTATATTAAAATTCAGTCTAACATCGACTCTTGAATTAATTGTCCGTCTTTTATTTTGGATTTAGTTTTTAAAAACATAATCCCCCTTCGTCGCGATTTGACTAGCTACGGACTTTGAATGGAATGTAACTAACGAAAATCTAGGCAGTGATCATAGTATTATAAAACTTAAATTTAAATTCCGTGAATCTTTTAGTGCCACAGTTAAAAGAAATTTTAAACTAGCTAATTGGAAGGAGTACGCTTTATTTTTTGACAATATTGTTTTCCCTCGCGAACTAAGTATTCAAAACAGTTACGACTTCTTATTAAATAGTATTTTACAAGCTGCTGATAAAACAATTCCCAAATTTAAAATATGTCATAACCCATCTAATAGTTTTAAGCCTAAACCATATTGGAATTCGTTGCTATCCAAATTAATTGCAGAACGTAGATTATAGCACTAGCCGAGTTTAGGAAAAATCCCACCCCCGACAATTTAGAGAAATTAGAGGAAAAAACGGCCATATCTACTTTAGAAACATGGAAGGCAAGAACAATAGGCTGGCAAAAGATGTGTGACAGTATTGATGAGTCAACCTCGGTTACCGATATGTGGAGACGCTTGAGATGGATGAAAGGTTACAGAACTCAAAAATCAGCAATATCACGAGATGATAAACATCAATTATTGTGTAGTTTAGCGCCAGATTACGTCATTCCCGCTGTACCCCTATATACCTCGTCCAATACTACCTTAGAAGCAGAATTTAAGTTGCATGAAATGTGTCGCTGTATTAAAAAAAAGGACATGGCCCCGGGCGAGGACGGGATAACGTACTCCATGATTTATCACCTACCAGAAAAAGCCAAGTTGTACCTACTTGATATCTATAACTCAATACTACGCGATAACAGTAACATTCCATTGCAATGGAAAAACATTACAATAGTTCCAATACCCAAATATAATTCTTCGCATTCGACATTGAAACTTAGACCCATATCTTTAATGTCTTGTTTTTGTAAAATCTTACATTGCATGCTGAAAAACAGAGTTGAATGGTACGTTGAAAAAAACAACTATTTATCACCACTTACTACAGGTTTTCGCAGCGGACAGTCATCTTTAGATTGTTTGGTGCGTATCGTGTCGTATATACAGCTAGGTATAACAAACAGCATACCTACAATCGCCTGTTTTGTAGATATACAAAATGCATATAATAATATTTTGATTGAAAAAGCTACACAAATTCTTGACGAAATAGGTATAGGACAAAAAATCTGCTTATACCTTTGGAACTTTTTAAACTATAGATGTTTACGTATAGAAGATAATCTTGGACATATTAATAGATACACTAGTATAGGTCTTGCTCAAGGAGACCCTATTTCTCCCCTTATATTCAATATTAGTACTGCCAAAATTTGTAAAATAATTAATTTTGTATATCTGTGTCAATATGCAGATGATTTTGTTTTTTATATGAGCCACAAAAATTTATCAGTTTGCGCAATTCAAATTGAAAATGCTCTTGGTATCTTAGTAAGTATTTTGAGTGAGTTAGGTTTAGAGATATCCACCACTAAATCAAAGTTTTGTGTTTTTAGCAGGGGTCGTAGGAGAAAACCCATCTCTTTAAAAATTCATGACTTTGATATAGAACGCGTTCATGTATATAAGTATTTAGGTATGTGGTTAGACTGTTCTCTGCGCTGGGGAAAGCACGTGAACGAGACTGTAGCTAAAACTCAAAAGTTCCTAAACCTTTTGAAAGTATTGACGGGTTCTGGGTGGGGTACGCACCCACAACATTTACGAAAACTGTATATATCGCTGATTAGGAGTAGATTAGATTATGGTTCTTACCTATATGACAACTGTGCGAAGGTACATTTAAATAAAATAGATGTTGTACAGAACCAAGCCATGCGCGTTATTGGTGGTTTTATAAGAAGTACCCCGATACATGCTATGGAATCGGAGATTTGTTTACCACCACTACATACTAGAAGACTATACCTATCGTACAAGTATTGTTCTAAAATTCGGGCATGGACAGATAATGAGTCAGCCAAGTGTATTATGCAGCTATCATCATTATGCCAATCCCATGCGTATTGGAGTCAAAAAGAAAAACCGTTGTTGGTTACTAGTTACCGAAGATATATAAGAATATAAGAAAAACCGTTGTTGGTCACAGTCAGTCTGTGGACAACAGACCGTGCGCACGCTTGCACTACCGGTTTACGCTACGCTACGCTAGTTGTTAACTACAGTTTACGAAGTAATTACTCGTATATATTCAAACTGTTTCGGATTCTCGACCGCGCAGATAATTTATCTACCTATCAATAATGTTCTCATGCAGTACCTGCCAGGAGGAATGCAGAGATGGACCCCAATGTTCGTTGTGTCTTGGTCAGTTCGACTTTACTTGTGCTGGTATATCCGAGAATGGATATCGTCGTCTGGGAGAACGGAGATCCAACTGGAGGTGTATTTCTTGTAAGAATACCAGAAGTCCCAACCCGGCCGCGCTACCTAAGTCGCCCGTGCCAGCTGATATGAACGCCGTGCTGGAGGAGCTAAAGCGGCTGTCAGTTCAAGTAGCTATTCTTCCTGGGCTTAGTGAGAGCATTAACAGTATGAAGATGGAACTCGCGGCGCTCAAAACCATCACACCTGAATTGACGGAATTAAAAAAATCAATTGAATTCGTTGATTCTAGAATTGGTGCTTTAGGCGATAAGATGATGGAGATGGAGAAAGATATGAGGAAAGACAAACCTACTGAATAAGGCGCCTCTTACGCGTAGCATCCGCACGCTCAACCTCGTGGCAGAGAGAATTGATATTTTTTACTGCTCGCTGTGCGAATGTCACATATTCATATTCATTCATTCATATTCATTTATTTACAACTATAGGAACATCACAGAACACTTAGTCACGTCAACAAGTTACATTAAATTATAATAGTAATAATTAATAACTATGTATTATTAAAAAATAATCAAAATTTAAAGTTTAATGACATGTCAAATATTACATAAAATAGAATACATTAAATTAAAGTAAGGACATAGGTATGTCTAGGATTCATTCATGTCAATATTTATCATGTCAATAAAATACAAAACTTAATTAAGTAATGCTGCTGTATATGGGCATTGTCAAATTAAAAGCTAGGTATTGTTTTGACATTAAAAAGGAATGTCATGAAAATATAAATAATCAAATAATGTACCTAATTTTGCTGCTGTAAAGAGGCATTGTCAATAACATACACAAAACATTAACTAATTTATGATGCTGCTGTAAAGAGGCATTGTCAAATACACACTTAGAACACATTATAAAAGGAAACTTAAAGGAAAACATAAATTATGAGCAGAATAATTGGTAAACAAAACAAAAACATAAACATACCTATTGTTTACATTATCTGTTTCTCCTCCATGACTTCAGATAAACTATAATAACTTTTTTTAATTAATATATCTTTCAGTTTCCTTTTAAATACAGCAAAGTTTTCATCTTTTAGTTTATTACAAAGTTTATTGAATAGTTTGATGCCAATACACAAGTAACTTTTTGAAACTTTAGCTAATCTACATGGCGGATGCATAATGTTGCCACCATGACGAGTATTATAGTTGTGGTTAGCGGACAAAATTGGTAAATCTTGCCTATTTTTTTTTATGTAGATAAGACATTGGAGAATATATTCTCCAGTAAAAGTTAAAATTCCTAAACTGGGGAAAACATCTCGACACGAGTCTCTTGGCTTTGATCCTACAATTGATCTTACTGCTCGCTTCTGGAGTCGAAAAATTCTAGCAGAAGTCGATGAATTACCCCAAACCAATAATCCGTATGTCATAAGACTATGAAAATAGGAAAAATACACCACTCTTGCCGCTTTTTCCCCACAGAGTTCTCTAACTTTTTTGATGGCATAGCATGCAGAGCTAAGTCTACCAGCTAGTCCATCAGTATGACCTTTCCACGTTAATTTGGAATCTACTTCTATGCCGAGAAACTTTATTTTATTTGTAATTCTTATATCTACACTTTTAGCTGCATCAATGATATCATTGCCATTTATAGTTGTCGTTGACAATGAAAAATTTGTTAAGTTTGTTTTTGTAGTATTGAGTAAGAGATTGTTACACTCAAACCAATCAGTGATTTGAGCTATTAAATTAATTATTTTAGTTTGAATGTCAGTATTTTTATTACAATTAACTAATAGTGAGATGTCATCAGCAAACATATATATGTCAATATTATTATCAATGGTGCAAGCGCTTATGTCATTAATATATATGAGGAATAATAGCGGGCCTAGAATAGACCCTTGTGGTACTCCAACTGATATATCTCTTTTAATTGAGATAGTTTCATTAACTAGTACTACTTGATTACGTGCCGATAAATAAGATTCACATAGAAGTAGATCCTTACCATCTATGCCGTAACATTTAAGCTTTGAAAGGAGGATGTCATGGTTTACACAGTCAAATGCTTTTGATAGGTCGCAAAAGATACCATAGCTTTTTGATTTCGAGTCTAGAGCACCCAGTATACTTTTTATTATTTCAGACAAAGCATCAGTGGTTGAGTGTGATTTACGAAAACCAAATTGCATTTTGCTGAGTATCTTATTATCATTAAGATAAGCCTCAAGTCTTGAAAACATGATTTTTTCAAAAACTTTACTAAAAATAGGTAATAATGATATGGGTCTATAGTTTTGTGCATCACTCTTATCCCCCTTCTTGTGGAGCGGAATGACTTTTGCCAGTTTAAGAGTGTCTGGAAAAGTACCAGAGCTCAGAGAGTTATTAATGACATCGGTCAAGGGAACAGTTATTTCATCAGCAATTGACCTGATAATGTTTGAAGATAAGTGCCAATAATCTGTAGATGTTTTAGATTTAAGATTTTTTATCACTTTGTTCACTTCTAAGTAAGTTGCAGCGTTAAATATGTTACTATTTGATTTTATACACAGTTTTTGAGTATCGATATAAGTGTTAACATAATTCACTGCTAGCTGAAGATCACTGTGTAGCATCTTAGTGGCTTGGTCAGCAGCAGTAACAAAAAAATTATTAAAGCTATTTGCCACTGTATTATTGTCTCGGACTATTTCTCCGTTTGCTTGGCATAATATTATATCTTCTGTATCTATGTTGTTTTCCTTTCCAGTAGTTTCTTTGATTATAGCCCAAGTCGTTTTTATTATATTTTTAGAGTGTAGAATTCGATCTCTAAGTGCATTTTTTTTGGCAGTAACAGACACCTGCTTAAATATTTTGCTGTAAGTTCTAACGTATTCCTTAAGTGTTTCGTCATTTTTAATTTGTAAAAGTTCATACATACTAAATAATTTGTTTCTTGAGATGATTATGCCCGGGGTAAGCCAATTTTGCTTTTTGTGTGTATACGTTTTAATTTTTTTATTTTGTAATGGTAAACTTATATTTATTTGTTCAATGATTTCTGTAAATATATCATTGAAATTTGTGTATTTCCTAGAACTTTTAGAGCTGTCGCTTGACAGTACTATGCCGAGTGACTTTTTTAGTTCATTTATTCTATCATTTGTTATAAGTCTACGTTTAATAGTTTTGGTATTTGTCTTTAATGTTTTAAAATTAGTTTTTAGTTTGATAAGTTGGGCTTTATGATCTGATTTAATACCGTTTAACACTCTTGATTCTATAGTTTCGCCATCTGTAAATATGTTGTCAATGCAAGTGTTAGTTGTTGCTGTTATTCTAGTGTAGTCAAAAATTTTTTGTTTAAGCATGTAGCTTAGCATTAGGTCACTCATTACATTATCATTTTCATCATTAATAGAAAACTGGATATTGAAATCACCGCATACAATTATTGTTTTGTTATTTTTTGCACTGACTTTAGAAAGGCATTCCTCAAGTCTATCAATAAAATCACGCTCCCTTGACGATGGTGATCTGTAAACAACTATTATTATTAGATCATTCAGTTCCACACAGCTTACTTCAAATTCCTTATCTACTGATAAGTTAACTACGTCTTGTCTGTTCTTTGCCTTTAGGTTTTTTTTAACATAAATTATAGTGCTACCACGAGCAAATGACTTACGGTTACTAATACTTACAATATTATAGTTTTCAACATTACAAATAGCCATATTTTGATTTGTTAACCAGGTTTCAGACGCACAGAAAATATCTATCTTATTATAGTTTAGAAAAATGCTTAAATCTAGTGTCTTCTTTTCCAGGCCTTGGACATTTTGATGACATATTGTTAGGATTTTACTATCAAGGTTTGCTTCTTTTGTTGTTTTGCGTGATATGTCGTCGAGATTTTGACTTTGTTCGGAAGGCGGACTTACGTGACTTTCTCTATCCCAAAGTTTGACTGGAAATTTGTGCTGTCTTTGTCTGTTTCTGATTTATCCTGCTTATTTGTTTTATTTATTTTAGTATTTATATTTTCTTCTGTATATATTCTATTATTACATTCTTTTATAATTTCGTTACCGTCCTCAGGCTCGCTGTTTCGAATGATGGTGAGGTTTGTTTTGTTAACGCCTGCTTCACAAGCGATTGCTATGTACTGTGCTGCAAAATCTTGCACTTTGTTGTTATTTCTTGTTCTATTCTGATTTAGTTCTACGATATTTAAATTTTCATGCATAGATGCCATTGAATATAATTTTCCGTTAACATTCATTATTCTGTTGTTTATATATTTGTTTTTTCCGTAGAGTATTGTTGTTACTATTATTTGCTGGTTCCTTTTTTTCATATTTGTCACAATTGTATCAATTTTATTTAAGTAACCTTTTATATCTTTCTTAATTGTGTTGTAGTTTCCTATCATAATTAAGATTTTTTCGTTGTTTGTCTTTTTGTATATTGTCTCTTCTGTTATTATGTCGTCAAAATACCAGTTTGGCATACATATATTTTCAATATTATACGCAGGGATCAATTTACTAATTTTGTGCGCCATGTCCTTCCCATAACTGTCAGATACCATGTAAATTTGTTTAGATGTATTATCTTTAATGTCTTGTTTTAGTGGTGTCTTCTCTGCATTTGTTATGACATTTTTTGTGCCGTATGATGGACATGTGAGCTGGCCAATTCTGGTTTCTATAATTTGCTGAAGGCTATGAAGCTTTGCCTCTAGAAATGCTACCTTGCTTAGGGTTACTGCTTGGTCAGTTAGTTCTTGTTCGTTTTTGTAAAGAATTTTTAGTAAATTTGTGTTCTCTTCGATTAATGACGTTGTTATTTTTTCCATATTTTGTCGCTCTTCTTCCATGATTCTTTTTTGCTTTGTTAGTGATAAAGTTCTTTGCATAATTTTAAAAAGATTTTTTTGTAGTTTATTTTTACGTCTTCTTTCTGATTTTTTTGTAGTGAACCCTTTAGGTATTGTCAAAATAGTATGTTGCTTTAATAAAAGCTCACTGTGTTTGTGTTCGAGCTCCTGATATTCTTGGTTTTTTTTGTTTAGTTTTCTTTCTAATGTTTTATATTCATTAATGTTCGTATACTTTTCTTGTTCTTCCGTTAGAATAGCATTTTCATGTTGTAATTCATCTATTTGTTTCTCAAGTTCAGAGCGGGCTAATTCTTCGTCACAGATTTTCTTTTTAAGTAAGCTTATCTGTTTGCATACGCATTCAAATTCTTGCGCATTACTTTCTTGTTCCTCAATCAGAGTTTGAGCTAGTTTTTCCTTAGCGACTAGTTTCTTCTCTAGGCTATCAATAATAGTGACATAGTTCTTTTCTGAAACTTTACCATTCTCAAAATAGTCATCTACATCGTTTTCCATCATCTTTGCTTTTTTTCTAGTCATAATACTATTCATGTTTATTTTATGGCAATAGGGTTAGGTAGATTACTTTAGTGTAAATTATCTTGCAAAATAAGTAATCGAAAAATATTAAAACAAAATGACAACCTTAATTGTTGATTGTTCTCTCAAAATTCTGTATGTAGCTGGCAATATAATTCGAGAAGAGTGAATGACTCAATAGCAAAATTCCATGTAGCTGTCAGTGTCACTTGCGTCAAATGTCTCAATATCAGATGTTTGTTTATTTTGCCGGCTTGGTAAATTTGGTGGTAGAATAATATATTTTTTGAAAAAAGAGAAGACTTTAGTGGCCGTTTAGGACTCAAAATTTTGAAAACTGTGTATGTGTGAGTGAGTCTCAAAAATTGTCACATATTTCAAGTGGATTTCTTGACTAAATCTACAACTTGCCGCTTATGTTGGATGTATTTCCAGGTTCACAGGTTTGTATTCTTCCAGCTTTTCGTAATTGTATTCAGATCACAGTTATTTTAACAATTTTAAAACTATAATTTCGCTGGGAGCAGCGTACAGAGATGTTTACATAACACACGCACACGCGCAATGAACTGAACAACGCACAGGACTCTGTTACATATTCTTTGTTATATACATAATAATTAAATTTGACATTATGTATTCTAATAATTATTTAATTGTATATATTTTTGTATTGGTTTTGACATTTTAATATTAATTGACTTATTTTTGGATAATTTTGATTAGTTTGATTATTATTATTTTTTTTTTTATTATTATTATGGTTTTGACATATTTATGATTGACTATTCTTTGTTGTTTGATTATTTAATGTAAATTATTTGATGTAAATTTTTGACTTGTCTATTGTATTGGGTGTGACCTGTAAAGATAGATAAGTGTGTGAAATAAATAAATAAATAAATAAATAAATAAATAAATAAATAAATAAATAAATAAATATCCAGTGCTTGCAGAGTACCAAGGATGACGTGGAGAATCTGAAGTCGCGACTAGTTTTGATAGAAGGTCATTTGAATGAAAATGAGCAGAGATCGCGATTGAATAACATCGAGATAAAAGGTGTTCCCGTTGCTAATACGGAGAATTTATTCGATGTTGTCGAGAAAATTGGGTCGCATATTAACTGTCCGATACCCAAGGAGCAAATAAACTACATCGCGAGGATACCTACGCGCAATGACAAAGTAAATAAGTCTATTATTATTGCCGTACATAGTAGGTATATAAAAGAGAACTTTGTCGCGATGTCTAAAAAGTGCACAACTAGTCCTGCGGACTTGGGTTTGAAGGGAAGTAATAAAATATTTATTAACGACCATTTGACGCTGGCTAACAAACTACTTCTCAACAAAACCAAGATTTTAGCAAAAGAACGGGGGTTTGCTTATACTTGGGTAAAAGCCTGCAAGATCTGCGTTCGGAAAAATCCGACGTCACCTGTGATCGTCATCCGAACGGAATCGGATCTACTCAAGTTATAGGTACCTATTTTGTCAGTATTTATGGTGTAATTAGTTTTTGCTTAGTTAGTTTATGTAGTTGTAGTATTCATCTTGCTTTTCTATCACCCGCTATCTGTGTAAACATCTGCGCCCCTAGATTGGTAACAACTGCCTTGCATTTTATTGCGCACTTGCTCAGTGCGGCCGCTGTGCGTCACCCTGCTGCTAAGTTCATACCGGTGCCTACATCGGCAAGTCATTCTAACTGCTTCTTTTGTTTGCTAAACGAGCTTATTACTGCCTGGTGCATAATTCGTCGTCTCAGTATAATAGTTATGTGTTTTATTGTGCTACTAATAACGCCGCTGTTATGCTTTAGATTATTCCATATTGTTATAGATAAACAGAAGCACAACAAAATACAATTATTATGTATTTTATTGTTCTTTGTATATAGGTATTACTCGTCAAAATTAACTAGCATAAATTGTATTCTTCATACTTATATATATATTATTTTCTTATCTTATGAATTGTTATTTATAAATAAAGTTTTGAAAGTACAGAAGCACAATGAAATACAATTACTATGTAGGTATTATAACTCATCAAATAAATACACATCAAGATTATTTCATATTAATCCAGTTCATCATACTTATATTACTATTATTTTCTTATATTATTATGATTTGTTATTTATAAGTAACGTTATGAAAGTACAGAAGCTCAAAGAAATACAATTATTATGTAGGTATTGTTACTCATCAATTAATAAATACACATCAAGATTATTTCGTACAAATTCAGTTCGTCATACTTATATTAATATTATTTTCATAAATAATGATATGCTATTTATAAATAAAGTTTTGAAAGTTCTAATGTTATACAGTACAGCATATTTTATTACGAATGATTTGTTTTATGACGTTATACAGTTATTTTTTGTCTATACTTTTGCTAATAAATATGTTATTAAAAATGATTGATATTTATTATCAAAATGTTCGCGGTTTGCAAACAAAAACCAGTTCATTTTATCGTAATATTTGTATGAATTCTTTTGATGTGGTTTGCCTGACAGAATCATGGTTAACCCTCTGGAACTGACGTGGACTAACTTTAACAATTATACTGACGTGGTAGTACACGAGACACCTTTTCAACCCCCAATATTTCCATATATTTGAATTTTGCAACGATTTAATTTATATTTATTAAATTCTTAGGGTTTTTTTATGTAAAATTTATTATTAATAATAAATAATACCTTTTGGTTTCATAATGAAATATATTTTTTTGACCTCGTACAAATCAGGTCATAAATTTTACTACAAACGTAAATGACGTAGAAAATGAAGAAATATTAACTTTTCTTTATTTAACTTTAAATATTATTGATAATAACAAATATAATAATCGACCTAGAAAATTTGAGATACATTCATCGGTTCATTAAAAATTAAGACAGCTTTAAAATCACAGCTTTTCTTGGTAGTTTTCACACAGTGGTAGTTGAACATTGAAGCCCATATGATTCGGAGCAATCACAGTAATAGTACATTGTTTGTCTTTTATTTCCATTGGGCATATATTAAAACATATTTTTTTGCTGCTGGAGGAACAAAATAAACTGCTGGGGGTGGAGGAGGACCATCTTTATCATGATAGGTGATAATCAACCGAAACTCTCTCGGAAGTCTCAGAAAATTTTATTTTTATTTTTTTATGTTTAGCTTTGGAACTTCTTTAGTTGTAATGATATCCTTTTATAGGTGTTGAATTTCTGGCTCAAATCCTCAATTTCATCATCAAAATCGCTAAACTCATTTTAACTTTCGTCGTTCAGCCATTGCTCTATTTCTTCATTATAAATACTCCGAAAAGTTCCAACTCATGTTTTTTTAGAAGTGCATGGCATAAGATTATAATGTAAGTCAGTTAACTTAACAAAAACTGGTTTATAATGTTAAAATAAAAAAAACAATAAAAAATATTACTTAATTACTGACATGGTTGCTTAGGAGACACTATGAAAATATAACTATTTTGATGAGGTGGTAGTATAGCAGACACCTACCGTAACACTGACGTGGTAGACTGGTGGACACTTTGCTCTTGCTACGTGTACGTGAGCTTGTTAAAACCTCTTATCACACACCAATCGACGCTAAAGTTGACGACTGACAGGTACTAAGAACGGCGGAGCTCGAATTTGAGAATTTACAAAAATAAACCAGATTTTTAGTTTCGAGGTGTCTGTGGGACTACGACGTCAGTCGCAGAGGGTTAAATGATAGTATTTCTAATAGCGAGTTGTTTGATGATAGGTACATAGTTTGGAGACGGGATAGAAATTACGTTGCTACGGGTCAGAATAAGGGTGGTGGCGTTCTGATAGCGGTAAAGCGGGAATTAGCCTCTGTAGGTCAGAGTGCTTGGTCCTCTTCGGCGGAAGACTTGTGGATTACTTTGACTATTCATAATAATAATCCTAGGTCTTCATATAAAATGCATATATGTGTAGTGTACATTTGTAATGAAAATTCTGGTAACACAATGCAGTCACAGCTCTCGTACTTTTCAGCAAATTTAACTAAAATAGTATTGGATAACCCTCTTGACAAGTTTATAATTCTGGGTGACTTTAATATGCCTGCTGTTGTTTGGACAAATAGTAGTGATGGGCTTTCTATGTGCCCAAGTAATCTGCAAGGAACTCACCAAACTGACTTTATAGATAATATAAATATATGTAACTTATTCCAATACAATTATTTTCTAAATGACAGCCATGGCAGAATTCTGGATCTCGTATTCTCAAATCATGACGTCGTCGTCAAGTCCTGTGTTACACCAGTGGTACCGTTAGACCCCCATCACCCCGCCATTGTTGTTTCGGCAGAATTTGTGCAGTTACATACTATTGAGCCATTGCCATATACGGTCTACCAGTACCGCGGTGGTGATTTTCGCTCGATATGTTCGGAGCTGGACGTTTTGGATTGGGAATCGACTCTTGGTGGTGGTTCTGTAGATGAAGCACTTAAGTGTTTCTATGACCAGCTTTTTAAATTAAGAGACAAATTTATTTCATTTAAGACCGTCATTCCGCAACGAAGGTACCCATTCTGGTATAAAAGTCCCTTGATTAAACTATTGAAAGAAAAAAATAAATTTAGGAAAAGATTTAAAATTTATGGTAACGTTTATGATCATGACTCTTTCGTAACTTTGCGGGATAGAGCGAGAATTATGGAATGTGATATGTATGCTGAGTACATTAAAAACGTAGAAGATTGTATCAAACAGAACCCTCGTTCATTTTGGTCTTACGTGAAGAGTAAACAGCATAGTAACACCTACCCTTCTGTTATGCAATATGGTTCTTGTAGTGCTGATAATGGTGAGGACATCTGCAATTTGTTTGGTGAGTACTTCTATTCTACTTTTTTAGCGCCCACTTCTAGTCCGCAATTGAACACAAACATTTTATCAGATAATGTGCCCCTGGTATCCTCGGACATAAGTATGGTAGAAATTATTGAAGAGGAAGTATTCAAATTATTAAAATCACTTGACCTCAAAAAATCCGCTGGGCCTGATAGCATTCCTGCTGTTCTTATAGTAAACTGTGCTGGAAGTCTTGTCAGACCACTCTCCATTCTATACCGTCGTTCGTTGACAGAGGGTGTGGTACCTGGTATCTGGAAATCTGCTTTCGTAACTCCCGTCCATAAAAAAGGTCCCAAAAATGTTATTGAGAATTATAGACCTATCTCAAAGTTATGTCTTTTCGCAAAGGTCCTGGAAAAAATTGTACATCGTCAATTGTATGCAGCCATTAGGCAAGATCTCGCACCGGAACAGCATGGCTTTATGAAAGGTAGATCAACTACTTCTAACCTTTTATTATGTACTGAGTTTCTTTCTAGTTCTATGTCAGAACCGTCACAGGTTGATATAATTTATACTGATTATAGCAAATGTTTTGATCGAATTGATCATATTTTACTTTTGAAGAAATTGCAACTTATGGGAATTCGAGGAAACTTATTTAGATGGTTTGTGTCATATGTTGATAATAGATGCCAGACTGTTGTACTTGGTGGTTACAGATCATCTACTATGTGCATACCCTCTGGAGTTCCCCAAGGATCCTTATTAGGTCCCTTACTCTTTGCTATTTTTGTAAACGACATTTCGACATGTTTTCATAATTCAAAAATTTTATTATATGCGGATGACATGAAAATATTATATAAAATTAATAAATTCAGTGATTGCGCCCTTTTGCAGGAAGACCTTAATAGGTTCCAAAATTATTGCATCTCAAATAAGTTAGATCTAAACGTATCTAAATGTTATGTGTGTACCTTTACACGGAAACCAATAGCTCAAATATTTTGTTACATGTTGCATAACTGTTCGCTTACAAGAGTCGAGACAATTAAGGATCTTGGTGTATTTTTTGATAAAAAATTGTTATTCGATGAACATATAAATAATTTAATAAATAAAGCTTCTCGAGCACTTGGTTTTGTTTTCAGAATGTGCTCTGAATTTACTAATATAAAAACGTTTAAAATTCTCTACTGTTCATTCGTTCGCAGCCACTTGGAGTACGCGTCCCAGATATGGAACCCTCGGTACGATATCTACTCCACGAGGTTGGAACGAATCCAGAAAAAGTTTTTGCGATACCTACAGTTTAAAGCCCAAATCTTTCTCCCAAATTATTCAACTAGATGTCGAAGGTTTCATTTTCTTCCGTTATATGAAAGAAGACAAATAGCAGATGTTACTTATCTTCTGAACATTGCGAATGGTTCTGTCGACTGCCCGGAGCTTCTTGAGCTGCTAGGTTTACGTGCGAGCAGGGCTGCATTGAGAAGACCTAATGTTTTACATGTGCCTATAGTCAAGACTAATTATAGGCAAAATGCCTTCTTTATTCGCGCTAGTAACCTGTTAAACAGACTGGGGGCTGCAGATGTTGATATAGATATTTTTAACACTTCATCATTGAAAGTTAAAAATATCTTAGGTGGTAGATTTTTCAAAGGTAGTTTTTAGTTTTTAGTACAATCTAGATAGTATAATAGATTTATTATATTAATACTTACATATTATATTTTGCTTTTACTGTTTATAATTAATCTTTTTCTATTTCTATTCATATGTATGTAGTAGTGTAGTTCTTTGTTATTGTTATATATTTTGTGTAAATGATACATTGGCTTTGTAGCTTACTTTTGCATTGGCTTTTATGTCCACAAACTTTAAGTTTAAAATATTTTCAGTTTCTATATGCGGGAACTTGTAATTAGCTTTCGCAATGCATGATGAACATCATGCATTATATGTTTTGTATTATAATTATTATTAGCTGTAAGTTTCTCTAAAATGTTTAAATAAATAAATAAATAAATAAATTATGATTATGTCGACGGTGGAAAGCGGAAATGTCGTATAAGACCGCCCATTACACATACGTTTTTGTAGTTTTAAGTTTTTTATGTAAATATTTTTTAAGTGGTGTGTAATAAAGAGTTATCTTATCTTATCTTATCTTATCTTAACTTCATTTTGAGCATTTTGACTTTTGCCATTATCTGATGTAGAAAAAAAAGCCGCGTCGAATGGTCTATATCACGTTTTCCTACGATGATTTTTTAAACAGATACGACCATAGATTTTTCCTTGTTTTTGTACTGATCGTAAGAAATATTGTCGTAACTTGAGCAAAATCGGCTGTTTTTTTAAATAAAACAGATACGCCCTCACGTCAAGAACACAAAATAGTTACTACTTTGTTTATGAATCACTAAAACTGCTTCGAATAAGATACGACATTTCTGCCGCTCAACAGTTTGACGTTGACCGAGATACGACAATTCTGCCCCTACTAATGCAGGCATATGAAACAGTTAACACATTTCAAACAATCAATATTATGTCAATATCATACTTATACACCAAAAAAATAGAGCTATGTTTTGTCTGAACGAATGTAAGAAAGCAAATTTGTCGCTGCTTGTGAAAAAGTTTTCAAATGCAAGAAAAAATATAGGAGGGTAATTAATATATCTCCAAGAGTTCTGGTAAGTATTGGAATAATAAATTAAATTATTTTTTGCATGATTCGAGTCAATGATTTTATTATAAAATTGTCAGGACAGTAAGCCGTTGTTAGTTAGTTATTTGAATATTGTAGAAAAGTACCTTTTGTATGCGCTGTGGTTGGAAAATAATAACTTTTTTTTATAAAATTATTTGTTCAGGGAGATATTGGTAACCAAATAACACCTGCAAAATACAATTTGTTTGTCTCTTCGTGCGTAATCGCGCGGTTTTGTAACTTTTTTACTTAAAATGAACAATAAGAAGAATAAGATTGTAAAGATAGGTACTTACATTATTAACAAAAAGCTTACAATTGTCCTTTATAAGTTTTTAATAGGTAGTTTTTTTTGTATAGTCAATTAAAAAGTACATAATTGGTACTTCTTAGCAAGCTAGTAACATACTTTTAATTTTCAGGTGGTGTTAGGGAGCAGCCCCAGAATCTAGAAGACCATAAGCGAACGCTCCCAGAGCTAGACATCTAGCTTTGAACGGTGAGTACTTACCAACATCTAGGTTTATGTAAATCATACATAACGTAAGGTAAATACATAGGTTTATTAACCTCCTTGGTAGACAACGTTGCCATCGTGCTGATGGTCCCGGTTTCGATTCCCGGCTGGAGCCCATATAAGAAAGATGAGTTAGGATTTTGTTTCGTAGTCTGAATTAAAGTAATTGTTGGTCTCTGGCACATTGTGTGGTGCCTGCCATCTTAAAAATAGTATCACCCCATCTCCTGCCATGGCCGTGGGTGTCGTAAAAGGTGCCTAAAAGAACATCAAAAGATGGGCAGCAGCGACCTTGTGGGAGGCAGTATGAGTAGGTATATCATCACACTGCGGGTGCCTTCTTAGCTAGTTAGTAACATACTTTTCATTTTCAGATGGTGTTAGGGAGCAGCCCAAGCATCTAGAAGACCATAATCTATCTTCCTGATAGAAACGAAACGTGGTGCTTCACTATCGGCCTCATCAACAGACTCAGAGTCGCTCAAAGGGCTATGGAGAGGGCTATGCTCGGGGTTTCCCTACGAAATCGATTCAGAAATGAGGAGATCCGTAGGAGAACGCGGGTCATCGACATTAGCTCTTTGAAGTGGCAATAGGCAGGCCATATAGCGAGAAGAACAGATGGCCGATGGGGCCGAAAGGTTCTCGAGTGGAGACCACGGATCGGAAAGCGCAGCGTTGGGCGTCCACCAACAAGGTGGACTGATGATTTGGTGAAGGCGGTTGGCTCGCGGTGGATGCAGGCTGCGAGCGACCGCAATGACTGGAAATCATATAGGGAGGCCTATGTCCAGCAGTGGACGTCCAACGGCTGAGATGATGATGATGATGATTGTTTTATTATTTTCTATGTTCTTTGCAAAGGTTTTAGTTTTGTAATAAGTACATAATTGTATTGTTTTAAATGTTTATTTTAGGTAATTTCGTAAGAAGTATATGATTGTTAATTTTCTATGTTCCTTGCAAAGGTACAAGTTTTTTTTTATAAGAAGAAAATTGCTTTAGTTTTCTTTTAATTAAGTTATTTTATAACATGATATTATTATATTTTATAAGATATTTTTGATTTAGCTGTCAAAACATTTCTTATAATACAATAAAAATTTTAGATTCAACATAAAGCTTTTTATTTTGATACATTCATCGCCTTTTCATAAGTTAAAACAAAATATAGATATAGTTTAATATAATGAACAAAGATACAACAAATTTGACACTCAAGAATAAATGTAGGTAATTTCAGTTGGCCATACATTCATCTCAGAGATACGACATTTCTGCTGCTTGAAATTGAAACATGAATTGTCGTAACTTGTCACAAATCAATGTTGCACTAACTTTAGGGTAATTTGAACAAAATTATTAAGTAGCTTTTAAAAAAGTTTAGATACATTCCAAGTTTCACCTTTCTATCTCTTATAATAAAAAAGTTATGAATTTTCAAAAAGGTTTTTTGGCTCTACTGAAAACCTGGGTTTTTAAGATACGACATTTCCGCTTTCTTCCGTCGATGTGTTAAATGACGAAATTTATTCATCTTGTAACTTAAATATGTTTCTTTTAAAAACGTGGGTCACAAATATTAATACTGATAAAATGATTAAAATAAATTTAGATTGTATGCAAACACCCAAAAAAGATAATGAGCTTAATCAATTAAAATATGAAACACTTATGGAATTAAACTTAAAATACCGAGGTTATTATGTAATGTTCACTGATGGTTCCAAGAGTAGTACTGGCCGAGGAGCAGCTTTTTACGATCCAAATATAAACCAGAGTTTAAATGTATGTATAGATTTAAATAATTGCTTTAAAATTAATTCTAAAATTTCTGTAATGTCCGTTGAACTGCTTGGAATATCAAAAGCTCTTTCTTATATTAATAATATTCCAAATAGTAAATTTTTGATCTGTACTGACAGTAAAAGTTCTCTTCAGCATATCTCTCGATGTGCCTCTGGCAGGAGAGGTGTATCGATTGCGTATGAAATTTTATCGCAGCTGATCGATCTTAATGAAAAGGGTATAGACATTAAACTGCAATGGATTCCATCACACATCGGCTTGAAGGGTAATGAAGAGGCTGACTCGTTAGCAAAAAAAGCAGTAACATTTGGTTCAGAACAAAATATATTACCGAATTACTCTGAATTACTACCAAAATACCGAATAGAATGCTATAAGAATTGGAAAGAACACTTTAACAAACGGTCCGTGGAGAAAGGTATATGGTATAAATGTATACAGAGTGAGCCTCCTCATATACCTTGGTTTGTACTCACAAAATTGTCACGTAAACTTATTGTTACTGCACATAGGTTATAAGAACAGGCCACGCGCCTCTTAAAAAATTTGCTTTTTTAATGAAAAAGACTGAATCGCCTAACTGTGAAACGTGTGGAGTAGTGGAAGATGTACATCATCTTCTCATTGAATGTACGCGATTTGAACCAGAGAGACGGGCACTACTCGTGTCTCTTAAATTAAACCCATACAATTTGGGTTTATTCAACCAAATTCTAGCCGAACCAACATCCGACGCTGCGAAACAGCTTTTCACAGTTGTAAGTAATTTTAAGTAAATAGTTTGTTAATTGTTTTGTTTATTTTAGTTTTTTATGTTTGTTTATTTTAGTTTTTTATGTTGTAGAAGAATAGTTTATTTTATATTAAGTTACATGTTACCTAACAGGACCGGCGTACAAAATTTGTAAAGGTCCTAAAAATCAATAAATCTGATTAAAAAAAAAAAAAAAAAAAGATCCTGCCTATCATTGTTAACAAGTTTGATATTTGCTTTCCTATCAAAAAGCAATCATTGATCTCAAAGACAAAAAGCTGGGTAGACAGTGAGGTCTTGAATTACAAAAACTTGTTTTTCGAGATGGAGAGACTGAAGAGTATTTTTCCAAATAACTCTGAGCTCATAGATGTCACAAACAAATATGAGATCAAGTATAAAGATTTAATTGGTTATAAAGTAAATAGTATATGTCGTGGAGAGAGATGTGTAGGATGTCGAGGAGTGTGTGTTTATCAGGAGGGCATCTGGTTACTTATGACGTCACCAGGTCTAACGTCGCAGTCGTCTTCATGTTGATAATAAAACCACAACGAAACGTCCATTATTTATTCCAATTTACAAAGTTTCGGTCCATTGACTCTAAATTTATCACTGAATTATTATAAACTGATTATTATTATTAATTTATTACGAACAGAGGGCTGTTCCAACCGACACTTCAAACAACAAATGAATTTACTGCAAACAGAGGACCGTTCCAACCGACTACTCAAACAAGAATACATTTATTACTAACAAAGCACTGTTCCGTCCAACGGCTCAAACAAGAATGTAATTTTAGCTCGGCCGACGGTCGTATTTATACGAAGCACAAAGCGGCCTGGCGAACGAACCAGTTTTACAAGTTTATAGGAGCGTCGAAGCGCCTCAACCCGTAGCGCGATGCGGCCGGTACAAACCGGTTCTGAGTCATATTTCAACCGATGTTCTTGTCTGCCCCGACACGGCCATGCTGATAGATGGTGCGCGCTCTGCACCAGTCGTTTTTCTGGAAAAGATGAAAAAGTTTCTCTGAGCTAGGTATCCATTCAAAGGTACACTAGCTGATAATTTGGTGCCAGGTTATTTGTTCTGATAATTGGATCTCAACCACCAAATTATCAGCGAAAGTTTAAAACATAGTACTTAGAATGTTTATTAGAAAAATGAATAAGGAAAACTGACAGCGAGTGAGTTATTATTATTGTTATCAATGTTCATGCTCCACGTATTTACATTGTTTTATAATTTTATGGCCAATGCTTGCCACTCCACGTACTTGCATGGTTATTAAGGTACTCTTGGAATTTCTCATAAAATAACTCGCGGAAATTCTCGTGGTACTTGTGGAATTTTTCGTATAGGTTAGTAGAAGGTAGTTGTAAGTTACATTTATTTTTGGAATAATTTTTAATGTTCTGTTAAGTTGATCTCAAACACCAAATTATCAGCGATAATTTAAAACATTTTTTTTATTAGGATAATGGATAAGGAAAGCGGACAGTGAGCGAGTTATGTTATTATTTTTATCAATGTTTATGCTCCACGCAATGACATTGTTTTTTTTTTTAAATTTTTAATTTTTATGTCCAATGCTTGCACTCCACGTACTTGCATGGTATATAGGTTGATGCTGTGGTCTGGGCGGCTATATTACACCGTGGTCCACAGGGGATGGAGGATAATTTGAAAGGCCGATGCTGTGGTCTGGGCGGCTATACTACACCGTGGTCCACAGGGGAAAATAAATAAAATAATGTTAGTTAGGTTGATGCTGTGGTCTGGGCGGCTATACTTCACCGTGGTCCACAGGGGATGTTAAAGGAAAATTTGAAAGGCCGATGCTGTGGTCTGGGCGGCTATACTACACCGTGGTCCACAGGGGAAAATAAATAAAATGTAAATTTGTGTTTTGTGTAGTTTTGTGTTTTTAAATTTGGTTATCTTCCGTAACGCCAGCTTTTATTTAGTTCTGTCGGAAGATCAGCGTTGGACTCTTGCTAGAGTCCCAACACATGCTGAGGCAGTACTAATTTTTCCAACATGTCCCTTCTCTATAGTCTTTTTTTTTTTTGTAATGTTGTGTTTATTATTTTTTTTTTTTGTGTGTTGGAAAAATAAAATTATTTGTTTGTTTGTTTTGTGTTTGTTAATAATCTCACGGGCAGGTCGATGCTGTGGTCTGGGCGGCTATACTACACCGTGGTCCACAGGGGATAAAGGATAATTTGAAAGGTCGATGCTGGGGTGCCCAGAGGCACTGAAAATGTTATGGTAGGACATTGACATAGGGAAATTGGTTAGGAAAATATTTTTATACAGTTATTTAAATTGTTATTGACTCAGTTACATAAACTGATTTCTTATTTGATGTTTAAGATCATAATCCGTATTTTATTACTTAGTTTGTTAGTCTAGTTTGTGTAAAATCTAAAGTTCGCCAAAATTTTTTTTTTTTTTCTTTTCTTTCTTTTTCTTTCTTTGTTTGTTTTGGTTGCACATTGCTTAAAGTTTACGGTACTTGCCTAGTAGAAGTGTTGCATGGTAGAATTACAGGATCGTATTCATCCGCCTACACGGCCATACTGACAGGCAGTGCGCGCTCTGCATCTGCCTCTCGAAGAGGTCCTCGTAGTGCGGGAATGACTGACAGGCGGTGCGCGCTCTGCACCTGCCTGGTCTGCAAGTGTCTGTAACAAAGAGAGTTGCTTTTGAGTTTGGTATCTGTTTACAACTCCATCGAGTTGCAACAAAGTTTTAATGAAGAATAGGTAAGGTCTCGGAGGGTAAGGGTTCTCGGAGGGTAAGAGTTCTGGGGAAAATTTATAAAGATGATCAACTTAACTTTTGTTTCAGTCGGAGTCTTGCTCAGGCAGTCTAGCATGGGAGGTGGATGGCACGGGCTCGCTTGCAGTAGTGTTTTGAGGGCCTAGTGCATCGTCTTCTTCCACCAACACAGCCCTACTGACAGGCAGTGCGTGCTATGCATCTGCCTCTCGGAGTATATCATCAAGTACTCGTAGTGCGGAAGTGAATCTGTAAAAGAAACTTAATTAGTTCTTGAAGAATATTTCATAGAAGGGGTTCGTAGGAATTCTCATTGGAATTTTGATCCAATTATTTATTTGCTCGGCTTTTTCCTGATCAATTTGCGTTCCATCATTTATTTGATGCAGGTAGTTTCAAAACTATGATCGTTTATTGTTTATGTGCTCGGCTAAGTCCTGACCGATTTGCGTTTCATCAATTTTGTTTTCATCACTTTTTAAAGATGCATGTAGTTTCAAAACTCTGACGTCAGTATGATCGTCACTTGTTTGTTTGCTCGGCATCTTGGTCTTGAGTCAGTTTTTGCATCATTTTATAAAGACGCAGGTAGTTCCAAAAATATGTCGTCAGTATAGTTTAACCAAGCCATCTTCTTGGTCTTGGGTCAGTTTTTGCATCATTTTATAAAGACGCAGGTAGTTCCAAAAATATGTCGTCAGTATGGTTTAACTAAGCCATCTTCTTGGTCAGTTTTTGCATCATTTTATAAAGGTGCAGGTAGTTCCAAAGTTCAGATCTGTGATCCCATTTGTTCAAGTCTGTGACCCCACTTGTTCAGGTCTGTTATCCCACTTGTTCAGGTCTGTGATCCCACTTGTTCAGGTCTCTTATCCCACTTCTGATGTCGTGGAGAGAGATGTGTCGGATGTCGAGGAGTGTGTGTTTATCAGGAGGGCATCTGGTTACTTATGACGTCACCAGGTCTAACGTCGCAGTCGTCTTCATGTTGATAATAAAACCACAACGAAACGTCCATTATTTATTCCAATTTACAAAGTTTCGGTCCATTGACTCTAAATTTATCACTGAATTATTATAAACTGATTATTATTATTAATTTATTACGAACAGAGGGCTGTTCCAACCGACACTTCAAACAACAAATGAATTTACTGCAAACAGAGGACCGTTCCAACCGACTACTCAAACAAGAATACATTTATTACTAACAAAGCACTGTTCCGTCCAACGGCTCAAACAAGAATGTAATTTTAGCTCGGCCGACGGTCGTATTTATACGAAGCACAAAGCGGCCTGGCGAACGAACCAGTTTTACAAGTTTATAGGAGCGTCGAAGCGCCTCAACCCGTAGCGCGATGCGGCCGGTACAAACCGGTTCTGAGTCATATTTCAACCGATGTTCTTGTCTGCCCCGACATATATATAATTTTATTTTATTTATTTTATTATTTATTTATAAAGCGCACACATTTTTGGTCTAGGTTTATAAACGATCATCCAAACAAATCTAAGTGTATGTGGCAAGTCAATAACACCGAACTTGGACGGGGGTGTAAAGAGAAAGTTGATTATACCGATATTGTAAGGGACGCTGTCGGAGCACCCTTTCAGACAAAGCTAGACCTCGTCAACGAACTAAATCGTGAATTTGCAACAGCGCCGAGTAGGTGCGGCGCACCGACAGCGGACATCGCGAGTGCATGCACGTCGCTCTGCGCGAACGCAGCAGCGCTCGATACATCGTTAAGGTTGAGACTTTTCACTCCATATGAGATTGTAAAATTAATAAAAACTCATATAGCCTCAAAAAATAGCACTGACCTATATGGAATTTCTTCAAGCCTCCTCCAAACCGTTGCTAAATCGCTTAGTCACATCCTAGCGTACTTATTTAATGTCTGTATGCGAAATGGAATCTATCCTGATGCACTCAAGCGAGTTAAGATTATCTCCCTTGTACAAGGGTAAAGGCAAAAAATCAGAAATGAAGTCATACCGGCCAATATCTCTAGTACCAGCGGTTAGTAAAATATTTGAAGTCGGGTTAAACAACCGAATTTTGTGCTTTATTACAGACCATAAGTTACTCTGATAGACAGTTTGCATATAGAACTGGGCGTGCCACGACAGACCTGGTGCGCGAAGTGGTGTGGCGCGTGCTTTGTGGGCGCGAGGCGGGCCATCACGTGGCTCTCCTGTGCTGCGACCTCTCACGTGCTTTTGACACTGCTGACCATCATCTCATAGCCAACAAGCTGGATTTCTACGGAATACGTGGTCCGGGGCTGTCTCTGCTAACCTCCTTCATGTCGCATCGTAAGCAGACAGTAGTAGGCGATCGCGGTCGGGTAAGATCATGCGAACTAGAAAATACCATAGGCGTCCCGCAAGGATCCTGCCTTTCGAACACACTGTTTAGCTTACTGCTGAACGACCTGCCGGACAGCGTTGGTGACGCAGAGATTTACATGTACGCCGACGACGTAGCGGCCGTCGTATCAGCCCAAACAGCGGTTGAGCTGGAACTGAAACTAAACAATGTTGTTCGAAAGCTTGAAAATTGGTTTCAGGCAAACGGGCTGGCGCTGAACACAGACAAAACATGTTTTATGACATTTTGTCTTAACGGTAGAGTACCAGCACCTTTCACGGTGGTTGCGGGCAGCGCTGCTCTTCAATCTGTTGCAACAACAAAACTATTAGGATTCCACATCGACAACGCACTAACATGGGAAACACACATCGACAATCTCTGCAGCAGGTTGGGGCGCACGTGCTACGCACTGCGGCGACTCGCGGCCACCGCATCTCGGGACGTGGTGCTCTCTTGTTACTTCGCTACCGTTTACAGTACCCTGACGTATGGCGTGGAACTGTGGGCGCGAGCCGCGGAAGTCGAACGAGCATTCAGAATGCAGAAGCGAGCCGTTCGTGCGATAGTGGGAATACAGGATGACGAATCATGCAGAGAGTACTCCAAAGAACTACAAATAATGACACTTCCTAGTGAACTAATTTACCAGGTAGCTTTATTTACTTATAATAATTTAAATACATTCCCTAAGAAAGGCATTAACGCGACCAGAGCTCTGCGCAGCAATAAATTTTCCCATATTCTTATAACGCCAGCGCACAAACTGCGGAAATCCGAGAGGTCAGTGTACATCATGGGCCCTTCAGTATACAACAGGCTACCAAATACCATTAAGCTTAATTGTCCGTCTACAACAAGCTTTAAAACAAGACCAAGAAAATGGTTAATAGAACGCTCCTTTTACTCCATTCATGATTTTTATGAATTACCAATTATTTAAAATAAGTGTACTTATTAATGTATTGAATTGTATATATAATTTATTATTACTCTAATTTAAGTATAACACTATGCTATTAGTGTACTTATTAATGTATCTAAAGTAATTGACATGTAACTTATTTGTTATCAATAAAGTATCTGTATCTGTACCATGAAAATGTAGCCTGCTGTATTATTCCGATGTAGGTAGTAAGTAAGCTATATTATTTTAAAGTTTACTTAATTAATATCTTAATAATTAAGAACCTATAATTTAATAATTTAATTAAGAAGTTTTTACGTGAAAGAGGGTAATCAAATATCCATCTATCAATATTTTTAAAACTTTCTAATGTAGGCTATTGCTATACATGTAGCTATGTTTAAGTAAATAAGTAGCTATGTATGTATTATCAAGCATTATGGATATTTACGTAATAACTAATAAAACAAATCGACTGTCCCTAAGTACAGTATCGAATCTGAAAATGACCACTTTTCAGGACGGCCGTTTGAAGTTGCTTTTTGTAATATATTTTTATTTGAAAGCGCCAGTTCAACAACTTTTTCAAAATAGCGGCTTCAATTTAAACTTAAACATTGGATATTAACGGCAATAGGAAATTCTCAACAGATTTTTGTTTTTTTTTAGTTTCGATAACTTACATCGACAAAATAGCCCTTAAGCTATTGAATGTGGCAATTTCGATGAGAAAATATTTTGAAATTGCAATGTAAACTGACGAAACTGCCACATTCGATGCAAATTTATCTTAATTTCTCGACGTAAAATATCGAAACCGTCACTATCAATACTTTACGCGGGCACCACTCAGTAGATTTATTTAAAATATTTAAAAATGTTTGATAAACTAGGATTACATTACATTACGCGGCTGCTCAGGGGCGGTGGTGGGGGTAAGGGCGGTGCTTGTTGGTGCGCCATACCAACAGATGTAGTTGCTGGCACTGAATGAACGTTCGCCTCATCGTCACTACTGTCATCTTCTACATCTTGTGTAGCGTAACACACTGCACTGATCGTGTCACCAGACGAAGGCAACGGCCCTTTGTTGACGCGAAGACCATGAAGACACGGAAGCCAGGCAGGTGGTACAGCCCAGCCCTTGTCCCTATTAAAATTCCGAGTACGGTTGATTTCAATAGCTTCGCGGATTTTCCGGGGCACGAAAAACCTTTCTCTGGCCAACACACGAGCCTTGTCGAAGCGAATGTAATGTGATGTACCCGCTGTCAGCGCATGCTCTGCTATGGCTGACTTATCTACATCCGCATTCTTCATAGCACGTATGTGCTCAGTCAGTCTGGTGGAGATGTTACGCTTCGTTTCGCCCACATATGAACTACCACAATCACATGGAATTTCATAAACACCCGGTGTAGACAAAGGATCTCTATCCTTCGGGGAGCGTAGTAGATCTCTTATCTTTGTGAGAGGACGGAAAATGGTGTTTATATCAAGGCGTCTGCGCAACAAATGACCAATTTTATCCGTCACTCCCTTGACAAATGGTAGATACGCTACAGCTCTCTCTGCGGTAACCGGGCGTTTCCTTGAAGACGGCTGCGCTATGCGAAAACTTTGTTTCCATCCATAACCATTTGCACTTAACACATCTCTTACATGCGAGAGCTCCGTATCCAGGTATTGGTGGTCGCATAGCTTCAAAGCTCTGTTTATAAGTGTCCTGGGTATACTGGCAAGATGGGAGGGATGGTGATGAGAGTCCGCGCGTAAATACCTATCTGTGTGTGTTGGTTTACGGTATACAGTGTGTGATAAACGACCAAAACCATCTCGTTTCACCAACACGTCTAGAAATGGTAACTCTCTATCAAGTTCTCTTTCCACAGTGAACGCAATATTCGGGTGCCTCGAGTTCAGATGTTCTAATAACCCTTCAATTTGTTCCTCCTGTATAATTGCGAACACATCGTCTACATAACGCCACCAATATCGCGGCCTTCCAGGTGCCGTCGCCAACGCGTCATTTTCGAACCATTCCATGAAGAGATTGGCTATTACCGGAGCCAATGGTGATCCCATAGCTACTCCATCCAGCTGTAGATAGTACTCTCCATTCCAGGTAAAGTAACCACTCGTGAGAACAAACTCTATCACTGGCATATATTCACTAGGTACCGTCGAAGAAAAACATAGGTTACGGATGATAGAGATTGTCTCAGTAATCGGAACTTTAGTAAATAGAGATGTGACATCAAAACTAACCATTAACTCTCCGGCATCTAAAACCACGTCCTCCAGCAGTTGTGTAAAGTGGGTGGAATTCTTTACAAAACTGGTTGATTGACCTACAAATTCCTGTAGCACTCCGGCCATGTATTTTGCTACTTTGTACGTAGGCGAATCTATTTGGCTTACAATAGGACGGAGAGGCCAGTTCTCTTTATGTATTTTGGGTAGTCCATATATCTTGGGCGTAGTTGGGTTTGTCGGACGCAAACTACCATACAGATCATCCGATAAGGTTCTGAGTAGGTCTTGCAACTTTGTAACAACCCTAGCAGTCGGGTTATACGCGACCTGTTTATAAGTTACGGTGTCACTTAATAAGTCGGTAATCTATGTCTCGTAAGCCACGGTGTCGATCACTACAGTTGCATTACCTTTATCGGCCGGTAATACTAATAAATCTGGGTTTCTGCGGAGGCTGCGTAACGCTAAAAACTCACCCCTAGAAATATCAGATTTTGGTAGTTTCGCCTTTCTAATTAATGATGCAACGTCCTGTCTAAAGCAATCAGACTCATGTTTAGGTACCTTGTTTCGAGCGATCGTGTCTTCTACACTTGTTATAATTGTTTCAATTGGTAATCTGTGAGGTGTAGGGGCGTAATTAAGGCCTTTAGCCAGCGCTCGGGTCATTTCATCCGTAAGAACTTGCGATGAAAGATTTACCACGGTAGTTTTCAACTCAACTGAAACATTATTCATTGGTGGTTGCTTCGAACTTCTTATCAGGCGCTCTAACTTTGACTCGTGAGTACAAGTTATTTGATCCCTTAACTTACTCGATCTAATAAAGGACATTGCATCTAGGACATTCCACAATCTGGGCGTTAAAATGTGAGCAAGATGAAGATGTAGGCGAAACAATTCTTCGGACATAAGTGATATTTTCCTGTAATAATCACGCACACACACATCTTTGTTCACTTTTTTAAAGAAACTATCATGGTCCCGGAAACATTTTATAGGTTTTATTTGTGCAAATTTCGGAATCACACCCACTTCATTACACTTTTTCACATATATTAAACCACATTCCAGTTTGACCCGTTTAGTTCTCAAAAACATGAACCGCTTCACAAATTTATTTAGAAATACCCTCCCGTGAAGATAAACTATTTCACTTTCAAAATTTTCGTGAGTTATAATATTCATTTTATAAAACGGGAATTACTCACGTATTTACACAGGAGTTAAACAACTCTCAACGTTTCGACCACATCAAGAGTAGTCTTTATCAGGAGGAGTGAGCGTCCCGCCGTGCCCCGTCTCCTCTCAGGTCGCGCGCGCGGTTCTCACTGCGGGCAAGGTACCATCCATAATTTCTTATTTTCGCTTCGTATTCCAAAGGGTATATTGACTCCTCCATAAATATCATGAACATCATGACTCTGCAAAGACTTTTCTAAGTCATCTGACAAATCGATTTCTGGTGATGATTCAAGTGCTTCGTTGGATTCACAACAATCTTCAAAATTTGTTAATGAATTCTCATCATTAGATTCATTGTTGTCACTTTCAGTATTATTAAAATATTTATTTTCCACACTCTTGCTTTCTGTGATAGGAATATTGGAATCAATAAGTGTTTTAAGAGGGTCAGTGACGGGTTTTAACATTTTGTCGAATGATAAATTCATGGCATATTCTTTAGTTTTCATATCTTTAATTTTATTTTTTATGGAGTCTACAGACTTCATTAATTCTTTTTTAATATTTTTCTCCATCTTATTTGTTTACCCCCACATTCACTTAACAGAGAATGAATACTGATGTACTAATCATATGTTCATAATTATATATTTGTTTTTATAGTTAACTTTCATCAAATTTAAAGTATATGTCAAAATTCTTTCTGTATCTTCCATTATTTAATGAACATTCCTTTTAATAAGGATGAAACTGTAAGGATTACTCCAAACTGTTTTACACATATCTTTAAACTTATTCCAGCTTAAATCAGGGGTAACATGTTCCTCATATATATGTTTTAAGTTTACATCATCTTGTTTAAATATTATGAGAAGATTGGCATTGTCACGTAACAATTTCTTTGGAATTTTAGAATAATTTTGCGATAAATAAAAACTATCTATCAATTTATGTCGCCCCATACAGAAATAATTACGGATATTTGTCTGATTCTCAGTTGCAACATCATCAAAAATAAAAATAGAATTCATTAGGGCTTCACTTGGTACCATGACATCTTTATCATATTAAACTCATAGAATTTTATTTGTGGCACTCTTTTTATCACTTCACTTAAAAAACGATATTTCGGTTGAAAAGAGGTTTTAGAGTATAGATATAAGTTTTTAAATTTTAGCCCATTTTCATGTAACACTAAGCTTATCATAACGTTTGTTTTACCACAGTTGGATGGTCCACATAATTATACATCGAATTGTATTCGGTAATAAAGGACTATGCCTGATGTAGTTAGGTGTGTCATCAAAGTTTATATTATTAACGTTTAAGGAAATGGGCTGTTTAATCAACGTCATTTTACTGAGTAATATTATTATCATTCAACATCATATTATACCTATACTATTTGATGATCTTGATGACGAAATAATTATTAATAAATAATAAACAAAATGTTTTCTTCATCTTTTATTATGTTTAATAATGCATTTTAACACAAGCTCTACACACTAAACTATGTTCATTTTGATATCAATCAGATTAATATTGTTTAGTTAAATCGTATTTCTAACATAAGCAGTCATAATGACCCCAAGGTAATGTATCTATTTGATTTTAGTAGTTTGAACAACTCGTTTATCATCTATTCTATTTAATATTATTTTATTTACTTCCTGTGAATAGAGTACATGTTTACTTGACTTTATCATGTTCATCTTACTCTTTAAAGTAATATTATTAAATAAAACTTTCTTATAGTTAGATATATTCAAATTTTTTGTAATGGGCTTTGATACTCCTTTAGCCTTGATTATCTGTGTATTTAATGATTTAATACAATACAGTTTTGCTCTCAAACCTGTAAATTCGCTAATAATATCACCACCTAATTCATCTTTAAACAAACCAGGAATTTTATTATTCACCTTAGATATATTGTATGAATTATTAGGATCAAAATTAATGGTATCAAACATAAATAAATTTTCATTTAAATCTTTGTAAAAGTTTTCCGTTTCTATTAAATATAACAAACTGTCAGTATCAGTGTAACATAGTTTAACATTTTTACCGTATTTATTTTTAACAAAATCGTAATGAAAATTATACATGTGTTGCTTAGCATATTCTAGTACTGTGAATCCTATATAGATTGGTCTATCTAAGACTAATTTATCAGGATTTAACTGAACAGCAAGAAAATCTTCGCTAAAAATGCAAATGCTGTTCAAGTTGGGTTTGGCAATTAGTTTCTCAGCACCTATTTTTTTATTTGTTCTATTCTTTGTATCATTCCACTTAGTTACCAATTTAACATCAACTTGTTTTCGTTTATTTTCTATAGTTTTCCCAAATATCAAATTATTCAAAAGCTTAGAAATCTCTTTCGAAAGAAGTCTTTGCCGATTGACGCAATTGGGTATTTAAGTCTATAAGTTTTCAAAAAATTTTCTTGTCGAAATTTAAGTATTCTATGAATTTTTTGTAAAACTAGACCATGCTTAATACATTCTTTCAAATAAATATAATGAATTACATAATTATACTTGTCATACAAGCTTGCAATTAACTTTTTGTCTTTCCTCCAATGGGAACGAATTTTTCTGGAGCAAAAGGCATGTCACTGTGTAAGTTATGCAAATATTCGGGATACATTAAATCAACTTTTAAAATGTAGCCGTACTCGGCATCGTCAGGAATATCAAATATACAAAAATTTTCAATATCAATGCTTGTCATAAATTTAAAATCTGAAATTGGTACTTTTTTAGTCATTGCATAACCATATAAATTATTACAGTCAAGATATACCAAATATGTTGAAGGTTTAGAATCATCAAATTGTGGTAGGTAAATATTATTGGCTTTAGCATAACGATGCGAGCATTGTGCTAACCCGCCACGTATTCCTTTTTCAATCATATTATACATTTCTAAATCATGGATTAATTCCAGTTGAACACCGGTGTATAGGAGCATAGCATCCCAGCTTAAACCAGGCGAACTTACATAGTACACGGGATCTAGATTATAATAGTTTAAGCATATTTTTCTGAAATTTTCAAAAATATCACATAACAATAAAACATCGCACTTTAAATATAAATCGGTGTATTCACCAAGATTATTTATACTAAAGCATTTCCAGACAGTTCATACTCACTGTCTGATAAATGTTTCATCTGCAAACTGTTACTATAGAAACAACGTTTTGGAGGGAGTTCTGTTTCATTATATTTCTGCAATGAATTTATATATTTGTATGGATATATACCTTTTCTTCGAATTAAATCAAAGCTTTTATCGTCAGGCATGAGTGACCTTAAATGTTTAAAATCGCTACCAGCTAAGCTTTTACTCAAATTTTCGATACTTGTGCTAAGAAACTGGAATGAATCTATGAATTTAATTTGTAATGGTTTTTTATCGGTTTCAATAATTTTTGTGATACTCAGATATTTTTCTTTAGTTTTAGGAATTATTTTTATATCACCATCATATTTTGCCAATTCTTTAATAAATAAATGGGAATCGTAGATAGGTTATGAAAAACTATTGGTATAAAAGCACAAACTCTGTAAATTAAATTACAGTGTGAATGTGCTGCACCTCTATACTCGGATGTAATATGATCATGATCGCGCACTTTATCATCGAACAACAATCTCTTACATATATGACATATGGTGGCATTACGATAGTTATCATTTTGTTCATTATTCATGGGTTTCAGGGGTTTTTTTGTTAACAAGATCTTGTGTATTAGCTTCGATTCTTCAATTATTTTTTTTACGAAAACTTGCACACAGTCTTCTCCTCGATATGTAACAAATTTATTTAAATTGCTATCATGTGAGCAACACACATAGTATGCAAAACATGAAGGTCGGTGTAACTTCGTTTTTATAGTATTTTTGTCAGAATTCACTTCATTAAATTTGTATAGAACACTCTCAAAGTCACCATAAATAACAAAATTTAAACTATTATTATTATTATTTATTTATTATTATTAGCCTGCACTGTCCCACTGCAGGGCAAAGGCCTCCAAAAAATTTAAACTGCAATGTACTATTTTTTTCAGGCAATAATGTCATAATTTTGGAACAAACATGAGAGCGGTATTTCAATTCACTTGTATAAAACTGCAAACATGTTTCACATAAATACATTTGACCTTTATGCTGAGAAACTTGACGTTTCACTAAGCGTAATAGGTTTTTTATTAAACAATAATGAGCTCTGTTATTTGTTTCATAATACAATAAATTAATATTGTAAGGGAGGTGTTGTTTCCTCACAATGATTTAGGGTTATTTCTTCTCACGGGTGGAGTTGAAATGAAAGAGTTCGTTACACGATGTTACTTGTAATTTAAAATGACACTGATGCTTTAACAATTGAACTTAACAGCAAACACAATACAAAGGGCTAGGTGTAAATTGAACTGTGGTCCTGCCGCATCTGGCGTATCGCTCAGAGCCTGCGGCCGAAGTTGACGCTGACAGCGCCCTCTCGCTGCTCCATCTAAAGATGCAGCGCGGGAACATCTTCTGACCAATGACACGATCCTGCTTCGTGCATTGGTCGAGACAATGGCGTGGGATCGATAGCCCACCAATTGTAATGCCTGCCTCCTAAACATGGTTGCGAGCGGGAACGCAACTGACCGTTCGCAACATCTGGCATATTCGGGCACTTTATGGCGGTTCGGCGCGGGTTTTTTAGGCTTTCACGTGTAAACTTTCTAATACTTCTAAGAATGCATGCAAAAAATAGGGGACGCGGATGCTCAAAAAAAGGTTCGCGCTACAATATGCTTATCCTTTCTGGAATTTGTCATATATAGAGGACCAGTAACATTGTAATGCCGATCCAATCCATAAATATTTATACTTAAATCACTGTTATTATTTTCAAATAATCGGATATCTTTGGGTGATGGCGGAAAAGCCATGCCTTTTATATTAAATATAGTTCTAAAATGAGGATAAGAGCTCGTTCTGCAGGCATTATTTTTAACAGGAAATAATGCTGCTAGAACGCTCCATAAAAAACAATATTCGTCATTCTTTGTATTCTGAATAACACGGGGTAGTTCTATATAAGATCCACCTCTCATGGGAGAATACTTATTTATATTCATTTCTAAATGACTGATCGATACATATGACCAGACAGATTCACAGTGCTCAAATTCAGTTAATTTCATCTTCATCGTTTCTCTTAGATTCAAATAGATTTCATCAAATTCAGTGCTTTTATATATTATTTCATATTTTGTATTAAATGATTTTAGTTGCTGCTCACCTAATTTTAATAATACATAATAAGCAAACAACTCAAAGCAAACTTTAATACATGTATTCTTCATCAATGATAGCTCAAGCAGTTTAAAAACATCGTCTCGCTTATCATCCAAGAACGCCTCTGGTAGGAGGTACTCGTCTTCTATGGATGGGTTTATGCGATATGACATAATTCTGTTTTTAAATGCTGTAGCTATTATGTAAATATGATTAAACTCTGATTTTATCAAGCAATTTGATTTATGGATATTGGATCGTTTATGATATCTGTATTCATTTCTAGGATACTCAATATTACATTCATGACAATTTATATAGGAACTTGATGGTGAGTCTGTAGAAGGTGGATTCACTGAAAAGAAAAAAAAACAACCTGGAGAACGAATAGCATATTTTATTAAAACTAGATTGTATAAACAAATTATCCTATATCCTATACACCTTATCCTATAATAGTACAACGTAACCAAAACGTTTATTTTATATTGGCTTATAAAAAAAAAGGTTATGCATATGGATTAATATTTAGTTTAACATAGATAGGAATAATTAAATGAACGATAAGATGTGGGTACTATTGGTAAGAGCTGATAAATGTAGGAGAACGATTTTTAAACTCTTTCCTTGTCTCCTTTATAAAAGCATTAATATGTTTCCAGGACTCGATGTCCGTTTCAGTTTTATTTTTGATGGTTATTACGGAATGCCGCCATCGATTGACTGGCGGCACCCGCTCAATTTCATTTGAATTATAAATTTTTAATTCTATATAAAAGCTACCGGTTTTCTGCTCATCTATTTGTCGCGAGAAACCGTTCGCCAATATTCTTGTCACATATGAGTAGATTGGTGAATTTTTTTTACCGGCAGTGGTGTTGGCTTGATCGTTGTCATCATCGCTGTCGGTGCCGAAAAGATCATGGGCCGTAGGTTTCGTCTTCATTTTCTTAGAAGTCGAAGGCTGGCTCTCCAGCGTCTTCTCAGCAACCTTGCGCTTCTTTTTGATGGCTTTGGTCGGAGCGTTGACTGTTGATTCGTCTGATGATGGGAACATCTGATCAGCCATTTGTCTGGACCTAAAAATAATTTTGTATAAGTACATAATATGGAAACAGTACATAACACAACTAAACATGTTTAGAAATTATTAAAGTGAGTATGGGTAAAAAAATCGCAACATAATAGCGGTAATTTCTCATTCTAAGAAAGAATTAATTAATCGATCAATCTACATTTTCAAATCATAATTTGAACATAGAAGGTAGGTATATCTAATATTTAAGTAAATGAATAGTAGATTTATCGCATGACTGAATAAACTAAAAACTTGAATGTTACTTGATTATTAAAAAGTCGAATGACTGAATGCAGAGTTGAATGAATGAATAATAAGAGAATAGAATTAAATAAATATATTGAATTAGAGTAACTTACATGTTAGAGATGAAATCTTCTTGTTATTGATAAGGACAGCTCTTGCTTGTAGCTCGTGTAAAGATGATTTGTGATCTTCCTCCTGAAGCTCTGCGCTTAAATAGCAGTAAATCAACGTCACGGGTTCCCAAATATGGGACAGGACGCGTGTTAAAAACGCTGTCTCAGAAGTTCCATCCAAATACGATACAGACATCATCGTTACATCGTTTTCAATATCGTAATACAACACTGTATCAATTGTAATAGAATAAAATGTTGTCGCAAATATAGCGACAGTTGATTTAGTTTTAGTAGTCATAGCCGACGGTCACTATGTGGCATAAGGTAGGCCTACTAGGTAAAAAAAAAAAAAAAAAAAAAAAAAAAAAAAAAACACTGTATCAATCAAAAGATTTTGATATATGATTAAATTATTTTTCAATTCTAGTTATTAAAATGTTTGATGCTATTCATTGCTATGAACCAACCACAATTGCTATGTATCTACAATATTAGGTATATTTTAAAATTTATAATATTTTGATATTAACTTACTGTACTCAGGTAATTATAAAAATAAGTAAATAATAGTATACAATACAATACAATACAAATAACTTTATTGTAACACCAACAATATACAGAACAATACATAGGAAAAACAGATACATAATAGTGACACAATGGGCGGCCTTATCACTAACAGCAATCTCTTCCAGGCAACCTTGGGATGGAAAGAGAATATTGCACAAGTAAGAGCATTGGCGTTATCCAACAATAGAAGTAAACAAATTTTTATATTCAATATTATATTACTTCGACAATATTAAAGAATTCGCACTTCCACATTAAAGCATAATTCAAATATCTATTGTAACATTTTATCTTCCACTAATATTTGGAATACTTGATATAATTTATAATGTTTTTAAATACAGCGATAATTAATTGATATTTTCCATATACTAATATTACTAGTTTTGCTCCCTGTCCTGAGGACACTACCACACCGACAGGTGACAGTAAACGTCCAAAGACGGGATCTTCACAGAAAACTAGGGGCTCTTACAGTCAAGCAGCAGCACAGGTTCCTTTGAACGATCTGATGATGGCTGTAACGGTTGAACCCTACCAAGACCTGACAGAGGAGCAGGCCGCGGAAATTCGCGAGGCCATGGAAGCCAGGTTTGTCAAGGAACTCCTTGACCCGCTAACCACGGCCCGAGCCTCGAAAGTCCGTTTCCGTGGCCGTGCGCACCTGTACGATGGCGTCCTCAAACTTTGGTGCGAGGACGAATTTTCGTTGGAGTATCTCCAAAGTCAGATCGGCCAACTCGAGTCGCCAATCGCTGGAACAAAACTTGCCCTTGTAAGGCAAAAGGAACTCCAGCGAAGAATCCTGTGCGGTCTATTCGTTCCCTCTCATGAGCAGGCGGATGGATTGCGCCGGATTCTGGCGGCTCAGAACCCGAACCTCAACGTCAACTCGTGGAAACCGATCCGCGTTGAGCAACAGGTGCAGAAGGGTGTTCCTGGAACCCACCTGGTGCTCCGCGTTCCTGAGGCTGACGTTGAAAAGGCGAAGCAGAATGAGCGTCGCATTTACTGGCTCTTCGGTAACATCTACCTCAGGATACTGGGGGATGATGAAGCCAATGAGCCCAGCGAGGATGCCGCTGCAACGCAACCACACCACCAGGACCCTGGACCCCAGCTTGGCCTAACAGAACCCAAAGCTGGTCCCAGTTCTGCCCCCACTTCCCTAGCCCCGACCCAGATCCAAAAGAGGCTAGACCAGATGGAAGTCCAGGGACCTTCAACCCCTACCGAGGAGTGCTTTCTCGACGTTGAGGGGAGTGACGTCAGTGACAGTTGTCTGGACTCCTCCCCCATTAAGCACTTCTAAACAATCTGACCCAACATTACCCATCCCCAAAACCACCCCCCTGTCCACCCAAGACCCATCCCAAAACCTACCCAACATCCAGACCCAAACCATACCCCAAATCCCAAAGACCCCAATACCAATCATTCAAGCGAACCTCCAGCACAGCATCACTGCCTCTGCATCGCTACGCAGAGCGCTGGAAGAAGTACCCAGTACCGTGGCCTTGATCCAAGAACCATGGATCAGGAAAAGCCAAATCTGCGGTCTGAGAACTTCAGAAAGCAAACTTCTTCTGAACACCACTGTAAGCAATCCTAGAACTTGCATTGTTGTTCCGAAAAAAGTTCAAACTCTACTCATAACTGACCTCTGTTCCAGAGACCTAACCGCTGCTAGACTGTTTCTATCTCCCAATGATAACACACAGCAAATAGTCCTAGCATCCGCCTATCTTCCAAGCGACGACGAGGCGATACCAACACCGGAACTGATGTCACTCATCGAGTACTGCGAGAGGGAGAAGCTGGAACTCATCATCGGCACAGATTCCAACGCGCACCACACACTATGGTGCAGCGCTAAGTGTAACGACCGTGGAGAAGAACTGGTAAACTATCTTGTTACTACTAACCTCTTACTCCTTAACAAAGGCTCCGCACCGACATTTGTCAACGCAAGAGCCCAAACAATAATAGACCTAACACTTTGTACAGAACAGGTTTCTAGCTTCATCACGGACTGGCACGTGTCCGACGAGGCGTCGTGTTCAGACCATAGATGGATCCGATTTAACCTACAGATGACACTTCCACCAACGCAACCTAGACGCTGCCCACGTAAGACTGACAAAGCTAAATTTCTAAAAATAGTTAAATCAGAACTTGCAAGTCTAGGTACCAAAACTAACAATCTACCGCTAGGTGAAATAGAAACCTATACTAACAAACTTACATTACTTTTAATCAACAGCTACGAACAATCCTGCCCGCTCGTTATGCCCAAACAAGGACAGAAACGACAATGGTGGGGACCTGAACTGCAAAAACACCGAAGCAAAGTAAGGAGATTGTTCAACAGAGCAATAAACACCCGTCAAAAAGCAGACTGGGATAAATACCAAAAAGCCAGAAATACCTACAAAAGTCGTATCCGTCACAAGAGTACGAATAGCTGGAGGAAATTCTGCACAACTATAGACAACACTAGTCAGGCGGCAAGAGTGAGAGGTCTTCTCTCCAAAGACCTTGAACGCACACTCGGATGCCTGAAGAGACCTGACAATACCTTGACTAAAATAGATACCGAAACAAGTGAAGTTCTCCTGAACACACACTTCCCTGGATGTTGTGTAACAGACAGCAACCTATGGGAAGAACAGGTTGAATACATCGCTAATGAACAAGACTGGACCACAGCCCTAAACATGATCAACAAAGAAAAGGTCATATGGGCAATAAACAGCTTTCTTCCCTTCAAATCACCTGGTCTGGATGGCATATTTCCGGGGATGCTCAGATGGTGCAGTGAGGCACTTGCCGAGCACCTAGTACACCTATTTAGAGCATGCATTGCTTTTAAATACGTACCCAGGCATTGGAGGGAAGTTAAAGTGGTATTCATTCCGAAACCTGGAAGAAGTGACTACACAGAACCAAAGTCATACCGACCCATAAGTCTTACGTCATTTCTTCTTAAAACACTTGAAAGGCTTTGTGACAGAGAGATACGAGAAAACACACTTAGCCAAACACCGTTACATCCCCAACAACACGCCTACAGTAAAGGTAAATCAACAGAATCCGCCCTACACCAAGTAGTATCTCGAATAGGAGCAGGATTGACGTCAAAGCAACCAACTCTTGGTGCATTTATAGACATAGAAGGGGCTTTTGACAAAACAAAATTCGCCAGTATAAATAAAGCGCTGACAAAATACGGCGTGGCACCTACACTGGCAGAATGGATCAACAATATGCTCAAATTTAGAGCAATACAAGTTACCATCAACAAAACAACTCGAGGTATTGTGGCGAAAGGATGTCCACAGGGTGGTGTTCTCTCTCCACTACTCTGGAACATAGTGGTAGATGAGCTGATTAGAAAGCTCAATGGCCGGGGTGTCGTAACAATAGGATATGCGGATGACCTCGCTATTCTTGCGACCGGCTGCTTTGAAAGCACACTATGTGATAATATCAGGAATGCCTTCAGAACCATTGAGAACTGGTGCAATGAGCACGATCTCTCGGTTAACCCTGCCAAAACAGAACTCGTTATGTTCACAAACAAACGCAATACGGGGCAGCTCAAGCTGCCCAAACTTTTTGATACAACACTGAATCTAACAAATGAAGTTAAATATCTTGGGGTCATACTTGATAACAAGCTTCTATGGAACAAGCACCTTGACTTCAAGTTAAGTAGGGCTTGTGCCACCTTCTACCAATGCAGCAGAATGCTTGGAAAAACATGGGGACTCTCGCCAATATCGGTACTGCCTACGTTCAGTAAAATTTTTGAAAAACTTATTTTATTACAAATCACACAGCATTTTGATACTAATAATTTATTGCACAATAAGCAATATGGCTTCACCAAATGCAGGTCCACTACTGATGCTGGTGTAGAGTTACTAACGCATATCTATGATGCATGGGAAAAGTCGCAGGATGCACTAGGAATTTTTTGTGACTTATCAAAGGCATTCGATTGTGTAGACCATGAAACATTAATCAGAAAATTACATCATTATGGAATTAGAGACACATCTTTGGATCTTTTTGCTTCTTACTTAGGCGAAAGGATTCAAAGAGTTGATGTTAATGGTAAACGGTCCCCAGGGGCTTTGGTTTCAATGGGTGTACCGCAGGGATCAATTTTGGGCCCGTATCTCTTTTTAATATACATAAATGATTTACCCCATCTTGTAAAGAATGATCACGAAATAGTGTTATTTGCTGATGACACCTCTCTTCTGTTTAAAATGAATCGACGTACTAATAACTATGATAAGGTGAATAACGCTATTTCGAAAGTAGTTCATTGGTTTAACTCTAATAACTTATTACTTAATGAAAATAAAACCAAATGTATTAGGTTTTCATTACCAAATGTAAAACAAGTTAAGGCAGATGTCAAAATAAAAGATAAAAACTTAGAGTTAGTAAAAAGTACTGTATTTTTAGGCATAACGCTAGATAGTAAGCTTCAATGGGACGCTCATATAGATAAGTTATCGAAAAAGCTCAGTTCTGCGGCTTTTGCTGTTAAAAAAATCCGTTATTTAACTAATGTAACTATATCTAGACTGGTCTACTTCAGTTATTTTCACAGTGTTATGTCGTATGGCATATTACTCTGGGGGGGTGCTGGAGATGTACGACTGAATAATATATTTGTGCTTCAGAAAAGGGCTGTTCGATCTATCTATAAAATGAGCCCAAGAGAATCCTTGCGTGAAACATTCAAGGACATAAATATATTGACAGTTCCCTGTCAATATATTTATACAGTCTTAATGTATACCCACAAAAACATCAATAGTTTTCCTAAGAAAAGTAATAGACATAATTTTAATACTAGAAATAAGGAAAAACTAGCTTTACATATTACTAGGCTACATAAGGTTAATATATCTTTTAAAGGGCAGTGTATACGCTTCTATAACAAGATTCCTAAAGAATTGCAAGAACTATCTATAACTAAATTTAAAAACGTAGTTAAAAAATATCTAGTTAAAAAGTCATATTACAAAATATCAGAGTATATAGAAGATAAAACTGCATGGGATGGAATCCGCTCCAACTCAAAGAATAAAACAAACTAACAGATTATTGTACTAAATTCAGATATGAGCTGGTTGTTCTTTATGTTTCTCAATTCAGTGCTTAAAAAAATGAAACATATTTTTATGTCAACATTATTTCCATTATATAATTTTATTTAATGATAGATATGTATTAAATTAATATATTGTACTTATTGACTTGTCCAAGTGATCTTTAGGATTTTATGGAAATAAATGACATAAATCTTTAAAAAAAAATCTTTAAATCAAGAGTAACCAAGTGGCTCTACACTGCTGTAATAAGGCCCACCATTACGTATGGATCCATAGTCTGGTGGACCAGAACAGAACTAAGCACAGCCCGAGTGAAGCTGCAGCGTTTCCAAAGAATGGTATGCGCCGCTATCACGGGTTGTATGCGAACGACACCGGCTGCTGCTCTTGAAATAATTCTAGACCTAGCACCACTTGACCAACAAATACAACAGGAGGCTACTATGTCAGCTCTCAGATTAAACAACCTCGGTATGTGGGGAAAAACTACGAGTGCGCATGCGCGCATACTTGATAGCGCGGTAAACTACCAGCCACTCATAGCTGCCCCATGTGACCTTATGTCAAAAATACCGATCCAAGAAAAACATTATAACATACAATTATTTGAAGATCCGAAAGATGAATCGGGCACCAAAGAGATGAGAATCTATACAGACGGCTCCAAAACCAAAACTGGCACAGGAGCGGGTGTCCATTCATTGGATCTAAATATGAACATATCAATAACACTTGGCGAACATAGCTCCATATTTCAATGCGAATGTGTAGCAATAACTGAAGCAGCGAGAGCGATCAAGAGGAGAAAAGTCATAGGACTTGAAATCCGAATCCTCTCCGACAGTGCTGCTATACTCACGGCCTTAGGAGGCAGAGAATGCAACTCGAGGCTAGTCAACGAATGTCACCTTGCATTGGAAGCAATATCACAGGACAACGTGATAAACTTACAATGGATTAAAGGACACAGCGGATCACTTGGCAACGACGCAGCTGATGAACTGGCAAGGAAGGGATCGGGACGAACTATAGTAGGTCCTCAACCGTTCCTACCGCTGCCATTCACACAACTGCGCTCGTGGATAAGAACAAGAACAAGAGATCTGCATAACGAACGCTGGCAACATCTAACAGAATGTAGACAAACCAAAAAGGCACTGCCAGAGCTCAACCCGAGGCTAACTAGACGCCTGATGAACCTAAAAAGAACGGACCTACGAGTCCTGATAGCTACTATCACTGGACATATAACCCTGAACAAACACTTACACACCATCGGATCTACGGACAGCCCCCTTTGCAGAGGATGTCTTAGTGAAGAAGAAACTGCTGCCCACGTAATCCTGGAATGCGAGGGAGTATCAGAGCAACGTCAACAAATCCTCAAAACCCCGAGGTCACTCCGTGAAGCCTGTGAAGACCCCAGGAGGATTCTGTGCTTTTGGACGGAGTTAGGCTGGTTGTACTAGCAAATCTCATCACGCATAATGGACCGCCTTTGAGTCTAAATGCGGAAAACTGAGCCATTCTAACTAACTAACTAACTAGTTTTGCTCCCACGGCTTGGTTATAATGCTAAGATATGAAAATGTTATCATTTTTCTATTATTCGGAAAAATCTTAATTATTGTCAAGTTTCATTAAAATTCATTTAATAGTTTTATATGAAAGAGTGTCAAACACCAAACCATCTACACATACAAACTTTCCTGAAATAATTTTTAGAATAATAAAATGCAGGTAAAGTCAAATGAAAACATCAAGTCGAATCGCAGCAAGTTTAGAATCAATGGAATGCTAGTCGCTTCCTTATAAGAATTCAACTTATGTTGCAAAATTGATTCGAATTGATATACTATTGACATACCATCACTTTGCCTGGTACACAATTTACTACGTTACTGAGTCGTCTTCTTACAATTTATTCAATCTGAATCGACGGACATTTGTTTTATTTTATTGATATATATTTAAGGTAAACAGTTTAATTCTAGACACCGTAATGTCTGAGGTTTGAATTTCACCATACCATTTTTTTTTAGATACTAAATATCTAACATAATTGTTCGATTTTGAACTTTATTTATTCAAATATGTATTAAAATAAAAATATAAAAGAGCAGTATTATTACTTGAAATCCATTTCATTTTTGCATCTGAGTGTGGAGAGTGGATATATTCGCAGAATGTCGGTAAGTATCTATTAAAAGCCATTATTAATGTAATATTAATAATTACTAGCATCACTCAATTGATTTCAACAAATTATTTTGGTTTATTTGGGTGACGATATAAATAATGATTTTATGATTAATTTCAGGATACGGAGGACCTTTTCAATTTTATACCCATGAATCAACCAGTTCAACAAACCGGCAGCGGACAGAAAACACTGGGACTTGCTCGGAAGAGATCAAAACCAGAACAAACGTTTTATCAATATATCAAAAAACCTGTTACGCATGCGGTAAAAATAATCAAAATAGAAATTTATGATGCTGATAGTTTTCAAAAATCTGCACAACAGATTTGTAATTGTGATGCTGAAGTATGCGTTCAACATGTTGTAAAAACTGTATTATTTGATGATATCTATGCTGGTACGAGAGAATTGATCACCAAAATTCAAGACGATATCGAACCAAAAGTGTAGATTAATTTAATAAACTAATCAGTATTTTAGACTATTTCCATAGCATTAAAATAATATAACTTTAATAATATTATTTACGAAGTATATAAGAAATGATGTTATTTGAACATGTTTGTATTCACTCTTAATAAAATACCTTATTCAACAAATTATAATGTTTTTCTTTCATTTAATTACCACCCTTTTGATTCTTATGATACCCCATAATAATTATTTAATGCTGATATTTAGGTGTAGGATCATTCATAAAATGTATGTGACTAGAATGTTGATGATGATGATGAGGTGCAAATATCTCGGCACTGGACCTAAGTAATAACCGAGAGCGCCCCACTATTCATAATGTGCGCGCTTATAAGGGAACGATGTAAAATAAGAGAGCATTCTGAATGCGACCGCTAGGCTGTGGTTGACCATGTCCAACTGTATCTTTGATTATAAAATTCTATGTGTAATTATCAAAATATATCAAGATAGGTCTGAATGATTGGTATTTCGAAGACTAAAGATATAAAAATAATATAAGGTATAAGAAATGATTATTCTAGTTTTCATGAATGAATGAATGATGGAAATTAGGCGTTTCTGACATGAAAACAAATATTGAATGATGGAAATTGGGCGTTTCTGACATGAAATCAAATAGTGAATGATGGAAATTGGGCGTTTCTGGATCTAATTGTGATCCAGAAACCCCAATTTACAACTACTTGTACCTACCTTAATTTTAAACCGCCCTTAGGATAAGTTAATATTATTATTTTGTAATACGCCTCTTACGGAAATTTTAACAATGTTTGTCAACCGCACTTGAACCCCAAGACACAAGCAAATTGCTTAGTTTGGGGCTCACTGTACATGTTTAATTCTGTAAACACAACTACATTGAATTCTAGGTGTTACTTTTGTTAACTGTTGTTTTGGAAAATAAATATCTTTATCTTATTTCATTTCATTTCATTTATATTATTTGACGTGTAAAAATATCTTACCAATAAATTGAATATTATGAAAAGGAAATTTGTAAGAATAAAACAACCTGTAGACGCATTGCCTGTAGAGAGCTGCCACAGATTACAATACTTATTGTCTATTCTATTTTATGCTACACAACTAATTGTGGTTAGCGCTGCGCGTAATATTTTCGATACGCCAGCGCCAGATGCGGTCGCCGTTGTCAACTCTCGCAGTCGTTTCTGCCGCGATTTTAGCTGCTTACAGCGCCTTAATACTTATTCTTCTTGCTTGTTCCAGCTCTAAACTTGTTAACCAAACTGGAAATGTTGGCTTCGGTTTAACATTATACTAACTTGAAAAATCTCTGACACCAAGCTATAACTCTGATTTGTTTTCTCATCGTAGAATACTTAACAACAGATTATCTTCTTCTTTAGCTAGGTTAACACAACAATTAATTTTCATTTCTTCTTTAGCTTCTTGACTATCTACAACTTTAGTATCTTCTTCTTCTAGTGGACTGTATTCTTCTTGACTATCTATGACTTTAGTGTCTTTACTTAACCATTTAGGACCCTTTTTCCACAGCATATTGTCTACGAACTCTGCTGGCTTAATTCCACGTGACGCAAGATCTGCCGGGTTCTCACCTGACCGTACATGGTTCCACTGTTTTCTATTGAATAACGTTATGATTTCAGATACCCGATTCGCAACAAATGTGTTCCATTTTCGAGGGTGACTACTCAACCAATCTAACATAATTGTCGAGTCAGTCCATGCTAGTACTTTCTCCTTAGGAATCTTCAATACTCTCGAAACTTCGTCAAGTAGCTTGGCAAGCAAGACTGCTCCACATAATTCTAGTCGTGGTATCGAAATCTGTTTCACCGGGGCTACCTTCGTAAATCAAATTCACATGTACGTTACCATCTCGATCTACTACTCGAACATATACAACTGCTCCGTAAGCTTCTCCAGATGCATCGCAAAAACCTTGCAATTCTATTACCTTGTCGTCACTTCTCATTTCCAGCCAACGATTGAGATTAAAACCGGTAAGTCTATTTAAATCCTCTCTATAGATAAGCCATTCCTGCAACAAATTAGAAGGCAGTTCTTGATCCCAGTCAATGCCTGATATCCACAGCTTTTGTATAAATATCTTCGCTGTAATGATTACTGGGGCTAAGAAGCCAAGTGGGTCGAATAACTGACTTATATCTGAAATCACTCTTCTCTTCGTGACCGGTAATACAATCTCAGGTAAGTTTACTGTATATTTAAAATTATCTAATATGCTGTCCAAATTTAGTCCCAAAACCTTCCTTATTCCTTCTGTTTCTTTTTCCATCTCTATTCCTTTTTCATTCCTTTCCTGTAGTTCTCCTGCTTTTTCTAAAAACTCCCTGCTGGTACTAATCCACTTTTGTAATGTGAAACCTCCTTTCTCTAATAATTGATTCATGTCTTTGTGTATTTTCAGGGCTTCATCGATCGAGTCGCATCCAGTCATCAGATCATCCATATAATAATCCTTAATTACTCTTTCAGCTGCAAACGGATATTTTTCACCTTCATCGACGGCAAGCTGTTGTAACGCTTTCACAGCAAGATAAGGTGCGGAGGCGGTTCCAAATGTTACACGCAGCATACGGTAATGTTCCAACCTTCCGTTGTTATCTCCACAGAAGTCTGAGTAAATCTGTATCTTCTTCAGCAATCTTTATCTTAGTCGTCGTTTTGTCACTTCTGATTACTGGATGATGGGGTAAGTACACAGTTCTTTCTTTATCTCTATCTGATGCAGGTACAGGCTCCATGTGGTTGAGCTCCAGGTAAGTATCCATACCATTTGAGTATTGTAGTTTTAGATCTGTATCTCTTGATAATCGTCTCTCTAAACGGAATAGACACTTAGCGGCTATATCCCTTAAATTTCCATACCCACAGACAGGCTTCTCTGTTCGAAAAGGCAACTTAACTATATATCTACCTTCATCATCCCGTTTGGTGGTCTTCTCAAAAAACTCTTCACATTTTTTCTCCTCCTCAGTCAACACATCATTCTCCACTGAGGGTTCTGCCTCCAGCTCCCAAAATTTTCTCAGCAATTTATCTTCTGGTACATCTACGGCAGAAATAACAGCATTATGAACTACAATTTTTGGTATAATAGTCGATGAATCGGTCAGTCCTGAGAGGATCCAACCTAGCATTGTTCGCTGAGCTACTGTAATATAATACTACTGTAATGTATAACCAAGTGATCCCCTACGGACACCTTCCATAATTATCTGGCTGTAAACTTCGGCTCCTAATAATATATCTACCTTTCCAGGAACATCGAACCTCGGATCTGCCAACTCCAACGACTTCAACTCCTTCCACATGTGTACTTCAACCTTCTTACTTGGGAGGAAAGTTGTTAGTCTTCGAAGTACCCACAACTTCACCTCGAACACACATGTAGAATCGTATATGGATTGGACTTTGACATAAACAACCGAATTAGCCACTACCGATTTATCACCATCACCAACTCCAGAAACAGAAACTTCTTCTTCTTTGGACTGCAGACTCTGTAATAAAAGAAGCCTGCGATCCCTGATCTAATAAACATCTGCACGGACCCATACAACTTGAATTTGTCTGGATGTTAACCAACGCTGTGGCCAACAATACTTGACTTCGACCTGACAAATTGCAAGAAACTACTTTATTAGATGATTTGGTTTCATCTAACGTTGCATTATCAGCGACCAACTTCTCTTCACCATCAGACCCGTCGATACCCCTAATAGAGTCTGAATGTAATAAAGTGTTGTGCTTTCTTCCAAACTGGCTACATCTAGTTGACTGTCTACATGCAAAAACCCTGTGGTTATTACCAAAACAATTAAAACATAACCTGGTGTTCTTCACAAAATCGCGACGTTTGTTCAGTGGTTCATTCTTAACCCTTAATTATTCGCGTGGGGTATATTTAACCCCAGTGAGGTTTTGAACTGTCATAACTCTGCCATTTTTAAATTTAACGGAACAGTGTTTCTAGTACCTGCCTAAATATCTGCCCTAGCCCCGAATCAGTCGCGTTTGGCGCTCTATACCGTGTAGTTGAGTCCTGATTAGATCATTGACTCATCTGGGGTATATATTACCCCACGCGAGTGTTGGTGCGACTACTTTTTTCGACTGGTAAGTATTAACAAATTTTCGTTTTGTTATTGAGTTATGAAGGTTTAGTAGTGTATTTGTTACTTATCTTTACTTTTACGTTTATTTTTAGCGTTGTAAGCTTGAAATAGCACATCAGCGGCTGCCTGAACACCTAATTGATCAATGTGTATAAGATGAAGAGGAAGAAAAAAAATTGATAAATCTCAGCCTTCTAATATCAGAATCTCAAGAGAGTGGTAATGAAACGGAGTCGGAATGGAGCAGCGATGATAATGAGCCACTGTCCAGCCAAGTTAACAAAAAAAACGTCTGAAGAGAAATGCTGAAATTCAAGATGCTGGCTCCAGGTCCAGAGGTGGTCCATCAACAAATTATAAAAGAAACTATGTTTGCCCAAGATCCAAAGACGAAAAACTAAGATTTGTGTGCGCGAAATGCCAAGAGAATGTTTGCCATGACCATTCCACCATGACATGTGATGTTCCAGCTAAATAGTTCCTACATTATATTGATTTATCTCTGAAGTAGGTACTTGATTAAAATGTTGATTATTTATAATGCTATCCTAAAGTAAAAACTTCATTATTTCTAAATTTTATATTTATATTTATATTTATTTAATGGAAAACCAAAAACTTATAATTACAATATATACAATAAGGATAATAGTAGCAAGCTTATCAAAGGTTTTCACGTATAGAAGCAAATTACAAACAAATAACTGTGAACAACATCTACAGGTAATCAAATCACACTGGTAATTAAGTACGAAACAATTAAATTACAAACTGAAAATTTAAACAAACAAAATTTCATTATGAAAATAAAAATTAAAAAAAAAAAAAAACTACTTGTTAAATTGAATGAAAAATTCTCTGCTCAACTGCCGCCTGGCCGAATTCACACTTGTGCAAAATAGATCCAGGTCAAATTGCCTGCAAATATTATTAAATGAATTACTTGCACGCCACAAATATGAGTTTTGACGGTAATTCGTGCTAGCATACGGAATAAATAATGCAGAATTAAATCTAGTACATTTTAAGGGAATATTAATCATAATCTTGCTTAATAATTCAGGACAGTTAATATTATTTGTCGTTATTTTTAATAAAAATGTCAGGTCGCTGATTTCGCGGCGCTTAGATAGTGGAAGAAAATGAAACTTTTGACATAAATTAACATAGTTAGTAGAGCTATACGGGATTTTTAGTCGATAACAAATATATTTAATGAACTCCTTTTGTATACGTTCAATTCTGCTTATATAGGTGTCATACCGAGGGTTCCAAATAGGAGATGCATATTCCAGAATACTTCTAACATAAGTGCAGTAAAGTATCTTAAAGGTCTTAACATTATGAAAGACCGACGCGCTCCTCATGACAAAACCTAATGCTTTGGATGCTTTGGCGATAATTGCATCAATATGAGAATCAAACATTAATTTAGAGTCATGAAGAACACCTAAGTCTCTTACCATGTCTATTTTGTGCAGAGCTTCAGACTTTAAATAATATGTAAAATTTATTATGGTTTTCCTCCGACTAAATGAGACTACAGAACATTTACCAGGGTTAAGTTCAAGTTTATTATCATAGCAGTAATGATCTAGCCTAGCAAGGTCTGCCTGAAGATCAATGGCATCATTTGATGAATTAATAATTTTAAAGATTTTCATATCGTCTGCAAAGCAGAGTAAGCTACTATTATGAAAACAACTATGGATATCGTTCACGAAAATTAAGAAAAGAAGTGGACCAAGCAAAGAACCCTGCGGTACACCGCTAGGGATTGGAACCCAGCTAGAAATGTAATTGCTTACTACAACAGCCTGACTGCGGTTCATTATATAGGAAGAAAACCATCTTAGAAGGTCACCTCGAATACCAAAATGGCTCAGTTTAACTAAAAGCAGTTTGTGGTCAATCCTGTCAAAGGCTTTACTGTAGTCTGTATAGACTACATCGACCTGATGACCATTGTCCATAGAGTCAGAAAGAAACTCATTAAACAGAGCCAAATTGGTTACAGTCGAGCGACCCTTAAGGAAACCATGCTGAGATGTGTTGAAGGAATTGTTAAGCGCGGCGTAGACCTGGTTGTAAATAACCCTCTCAAATACTTTGGCAATGATACACAATTTAGATATCGGTCTATAATTGGATACCTCAGTTTTGGATCCTTTTTTATGTATAGGTGACACAAAAGCGGTTTTCCAAATACTAGGGAATTCGCAGGCAGCTAAAGACTTACGGTACAACAAGGCAATGGGTAAACTAATTGACTTCGCACACCCAATCAAAAAGACAGGACTAATGGTATCCGGACCAGCTGACTTTGACGGATCTAACTGAGAAAGTAATTTTTCAATATTAGACTGACTAATTTCTATACTACAAATGTCATGTTAAGGGTAGTAGGGATACCATTAGACTGTGTGCGATTTTTAATAAATGACCAAAACTTTTTAGGGTGCTTCGCAATACCATCTTCGACTGAAGTAATATAACGCTCGAAACAGTCTCGCTCCACTGATTGAACCCTACTACGTAACAGCTTAAAAGTCTCCTGGTCCGATAGCATATTATAGTTTTTATATTTTTTAAAATACTTACGTTTTTCTTTAAGAAGTTTTATCAGAGCCGGAGAATACCAAATAGGATAGCAGGCATTAGAAACTAGTTTAGTGGGAATATATTCAGTTTTCAAAATCTCAAGAATAGAATAGAAATAACTGACAGCATCCACAAGTGACCTAGAAGAAAATTCAGAATTCCAATCTATATCTAATAGTTTTAGATTTATCATTTTATAATTACCCTTATTATACAAAAACTTAGCATAAGGTTCAGAACGCAGACAGGGCTGATACACGTAGGTAAATTTTATAACCAAAGCCTTATGGTGGGGGTCTAACGGAACTAGGGGATCTAAACATTCGGAAACTAATAAGTCTTCATTTGATAAAACTAAATCCAAAATTTTATCGTAATTATTTCTGACACTGTTAAATTGGTGCAATCCCAAGGTGTTTATCTCATCGATAAGCAAGGTTTCGCTGTAAGATGAGTAATTAGAAGGTAATAGATATGAATGATTGCAAGGAAGCCAATTAATACTACTTAGGTTAAAATCTCCCACTAAAATAAATTTATCACTACTATGATCCGAAGTAATATTATTCAGCTTGTCCAAATAGTTTTCCAATTGTTGATTAAATGAATAACCTAAGTTCTGCTTACATAAGTACAAACAACATACATGTATATTAAATGAGGACTTATTCCTATATGTAACAGTGATAGTTACCCATAAGTCTTCTGCAGTAGATTGGAACACGGTCTGAGGGACCGCAGGAATACCCCTCCGGACCGCTATAAGTGTACCTCCCCCCCGCGATTGCCCCGTTGCACCGTAATCCCTATCGCGACGCCACACAACGTACCTATTATCAAATAATTCCGATGTACTTAAGCTATCTATTAGCCAAGTTTCCGTTAGAATAATTATGTCATACGAGCACAAACAAACATTGCGATAGAATTCTAGGGTTTTTGAGCGTAATCCCCTGACATTTTGGTAATAAATCACTAAGCTATCCATAGTTAAAACTGACACATAGCACCATGAATGAACCATAATTTTCTACAACATTCCAAATTAACTTATCACTATTCAATCCTCGGGTTAAAATTATTATGTCAAAAACAATTCGTAACAAATAACTAATAACTGCCCTAACAACTTCATTTGAAGTGGCATGAAACCAAGTTAGTAGCAAGCAAAATTCATGAAAATAATAATACGTAATTTTAGTTAATAAGCAGTGCGTTAACGACGTGCATCGTTGGGGCGCGCAATCGCTGTGTGACAGCCGGTGCCGTATGCACTGCGAGTTAGCTAACTGCGACACAAGATAACAGCAAACGGGACAGGCGACAAGTGAGTCATCGACAAAGAATGTTACTGAGCATTGAGCGAGTGTAAATACTATAGCAATATTGCGGACTACAACTAAGAAACATTTACAGAAAAAGCGACATATACAGTAGTTTAACTTAAATAATTTAGGTTTTAACAATGAGCACAAGCAGGTAGTATAAAAACATTTTAAGCTAATTTGTTTAAATCACTCTCGTGGTTGATAACGAAAACTTTGGAGGAATCGTCCTTGCGGATATGTATCTTGCAGAACTTCACCCAGACGTATTTAAAACCTTTTTCTCGGGCAAAGGCCTTCGTTTTGTTCAGCAAGGCCTTGAATTCCGCATTGAGGTGATCATTTACAAAAACACGGCGGGTAGTGTCACGGAATCCGATGTCGGAGGCCGTTAGCATCTTACGTACTCGAGCCGCAGCGACAAACTCCTCCTTTACATATCGGTTAATGAAACTCACTATTATAGATTTATCGTTGGAGCCATGTATGGGCACTCGATATAGGTAATTTATTTGGCTTTTTTGGTAGTTGAAACGTATTTCTTTACTAACTGTTTCAACTAATGCAAATAAATTCTCGTCGTTGCGCACTGGAATTCCTTTTATCTCAACATTATTGAGACGAGATCTCTGGTCCGCGGCAGATAATTGAGCCTTTAACGCAGTGACATCGCTCTCCATGCCATCAATGACGGCTTGCATGCTGTCGATTTTCGTGACCTTGACTTCCACTTCAGCAATCTTGGTGGAAAGATTGTCCACGCGTGAACTTATAAAGTCACAACTAACCTTGAGATCTGTTAACTCAACTTTTATCGATTTAATATCATCAAAAAGTTTAGGGAGACCAGTTAACTGGCTTTTGATGTCCCGGAGTTCCTTCAATATTCCATCGAGTGATGACGGCTCTGGTACGGCCACTGGAGCAGGCGAAACGCATGTTCTAGGTGAAAGGCCCTTACATGAAGAGCACTTCCAAGCATTTCTTCTGTCGGACCCCAAACGCCTCCATCCCGGTTCCGTTAGCTGAGCACAGCCAAAGTCCAAATGAATCTTGCATGCACTACATTGCACTCCGTCATTGAAATTATCACCACAAGCTCCGCACTGCATTGTAAGTAAGTAAATGTTTTACAAAAAAGCAAAGTTTAACGAAATAGTTAACAAGAATGCGCGCGTCGTTCAATACGTGTAGACGGTTATAACGCTCACAGCTGACTCAGACTGTTTGTCGTTTTTGATTTATAATAAATATAATACATATTAGTCGAAAGTGTTTTTATTTCACCTTAAAGACTGGGGTTAAATATACCCCACGCGAGCGTTAATGTAACTTTTTTGACGCGAGCAATTAAGGGTTAAATAAGTGACATTTGTTGATCTTATGATTACCTTTACAAAATTGACATTTCCCTGAACTGGGAACAATACATTCAGTGGCCGGTGTTACACCTTCAGCAATATGAAAAACCGTTTTATTTGAGATACCTCTGGCCTTAGGTTTCTCTAAATATGCAATTGACTTAAACTTACGTTGCAAAAATTCACTGAATTCATTTAAAGTATTAAAATCATTAGTGGAGGAGGCTTGTGCTTCCCACTCTTTTCGTGACACTGGATCTAACCGTTCTGTAATGTGGTAGATAACAAAAAGATCCCAAGTTGATGTGTCCACGCCTAACTTATTAAATGATTCCAAAAACTCATTCATGCTATCTAGTAAAAATGCAATTGAACTACTTGATTCTATAGATGACCCTTTTAACCCAAAAAACCTAGCAAAAATCTGATTACCCAAGAATTTTTTGTTGTCATATCTACTCTCTAATTTTTTCCAAGCTATACTATAATTATCTTCAGTGATAGACAACTGCCTTAACAATGCTTCAGGTTCACCCGAAATATGACACTTCAAATATTGTAATTTTTGCACCTCATCTAATTCTAAATTTTTGTCAATAAGTGACTTAACAAATCTCTAAAGCTTGGCCATTTGGTATAATCTCCACTGAAAGTGGGAATATTGACAACTGGTATTTTAATTTTATGTGTTTTATGCGGTTGATTCTGAGGTGAATTATTATCTGAATTGTTGGAACAACTAGGTGTTAATTTTTGAATCAATTCCATTAATTCCGATTTATTATCAATATAAAAGATTTCAGTAGATTCAAAACAATCACTTTTGTAATAACTAGTTGACTTTAAAATTTTAAATTCTAATTCTGAGACAATTTCCAAATGTGTACTTACAAACTTTGCGTAGGATTTTTCAAGAACGTCAAGTCGCGTTTCACAATAAACTTTTGTAATGCGTTCTTTCGGCGACTTCTTGAAATTTTGTTTGCCTCTCGTAATCGTTTCCATTAGCTCGTCTTGCAATTGCATTTTCGAGACAACACTTTGAGGGATACTCATTTTGAATAGTTTTGAAACAAAAATCACAAGTGTTGTAATCTATAAAAGTTCCGCCGAAATTTTCTAAGTGTTTTTACAATTCTAACCAAAATCGGGCGTAGGTTCCCCGTAGGTACACTTTTCTTAAAACTATTCTAAGTCTAAAAAACATGCAATAAATTTATAAGTTTAAAGTCTTTCAAAAATAAGGTTCACTTTTGTTTGCCACTAAAATCTTGATCACTGCTAATAAATGTCAAATGTCACTCACCAACTGATGTCTTCTCTCAACGTCAAGTCAAGTGTCACTCACCAACTTGACAACTCCGGGTTTGACGTACCAACTACTCCTGTCAGCTGTCACCTTTTGATTTCGATACTGCTACTTGTCAATGTCATCCATCGGCTGCAACTTCATACTCCACAGTCGAGTAATTCAAATTTTCCCGCTCTCGCTTCGCACCCTGGATCCAACTTCAGTCCACGGTCGAGATATCGGAACTTGCACTCGCTTCACACTGCAGAATGCTCTGGAATGACACTGAGGTGGGGGGTGACGGCCATCACAAAAGGCACTATCAACAGCAATCCGCTGCCCGTCAGCGCCTCTTTGGAGCTCCTCAGACAGTCTACTAAACGGCAATATTTGACTATATCCGCTCGTCTAGGACCAACATGTAGGGACTCCAGCCCTGGTCCAAACTTCCACGCCCTCGGGTTTATAAATGAAACACCGTATAACCACAAAAAAGATGTATTCACTCTCCAAAAGACGCGTTCGGTCTGAACAAAACAACAATAATTTCCTAGCCTTATATACTACGGCTGTAAAACATCGCCAGCGCGATCTATAATGCTTGGTGGTGCCATCTGTTGATAGTTTTAGGAACTAAGTTAACATTAATAAATTAGGCAAGTTAGAAGCAAAATTGAATTCATACAGGAGAAAATAATGAAAAATATTTGTTTTTCTTTTGATCCGATTAAAGAACACATAAAAATAAATCATTTAGAGAAATAAAAAAAATGCAAATTTTCGATGCCTTGGGAATCGTGCAAACCCTTCTTTATCAAACTGAAAATCTTAACATTGCCCTTTATGTACATACTTGAAATCGCAAAATTTGTAAAATAACAATCGAGTTTGTTTACCAGAGCCAAAGATAAATATCCTAGATGTGTCCGTAACCCATACAAAATTGTCCTAGCTAGAACTGCTAAAACAACTTTGTATAAGAAAAATTGTTATGCTATGTGTGGAGACATTTATAACAAAATCCCAAATAAATTTAAAGAACAACCTTTCAGAGTTTTTGTAAAATTTTTAAAATCATGGCTTATAGAAAAGTCATTTTATAGTGTAAAAGAATACTTGGAATTTAAATATAAAGATTGATATTTTAAATATTAACGACCTATTTTGTATGTAATTAAATTTTGTTTGTTTAATTTAATTTAATATAATTTTATAATGACAAAATATATGTTCGATCTTTGCTTACAAATAAATAGGGTGGATTGAGATTTTGTTTACCAATGACAGTTTTTTATAATCTACCTTCTTGGAAGCATCGACCGAGTGTGGTGGGGTATTCTTTACGCCCACTTCGATGACCTATCTCTCACCTTTGCGCCGTGCGTGATAGAAGACGTGTCCTCATATTTTCCACTTCCGTGATTGAATTCCGTGAATAGACAATCTTAACATATTTTGAACAGCCGTGCTGTGTGTGATGGTTTTGTGAGACGATATTGGATACCGGAGAAGCACCAGAAACCCTCGTATATGTGGACGGGAAGCTCTGGATTTAAAGAAAGGTTAGTGGTATATTCAGTCCAATCTATCCTAACTTCTGTGAGCAAAGATCTACTACATTTATTTATTTTTTCCTCAAACTTTGGCCTAGCCACCATAGTTATATGTTTATATATTTATTTATAATTAATTACTTCATAAGGTCCTTCGATAATTAATAATTAAACCAGCCCCCTCATTACTCGCCAAAACATTGGCCTTCGAGCCAGGATTAACCCATGCAATACATTATAAAAATATTATAAAACTTGTGGTGAACTCACACATTATTATTTATTTATTCACACACATACATAAACAAGTTCATATAGGTACATAAATAGAAATATATTATATAACACAGTAGGTACACATTATTATTTATAAATATTATAATAATACTTATATAATTAAATATATTTTATACTTACAGTTTACACAATACTTACCGTATTTATTTAATAACATTCATAAATATTACAAGTTATAACTTATCGCAATGTGAACGCGCTCGCCGGCAAACCTGTTTCTTTGTTCGTATCGCACGGCGCGTGAGTCGAGCTAGCAGCGACCGCGCCCGGCCGCGGCGCGCCCGCATTCCTTAGTCTGAGCCTAGCATTTGCGGCGATAGCCCGTGCCACTTTATATTATTTTTCTCGTGACGAAACCTCGCAAATCTAGTGAATATTTATGTATTCTCGTTCCTTGTGCTTGTACAAACGTTCTAAGCTATTTGCTAGTGACGTAACATCGCGAATCTTACGAACACTTATGTACTGTTGTTTCCTGTGCTTATATAAACTATACAAACGCTTTATAACGCTTCTTACTCCTTCTTTCTATCTGTGTGGACTTGTAGTGTGCTTTATAATAATATATAAACTATTGTGTGTACTTCCGTGTCTTATTTCTGCTACGCATGGACACCTGCTTACAACTACTATCTAAAGCTAAGTACTGACACTATATACATATATACACGAAGGCTACTACCTAAACCACCTAAACTGGTGACCCCGAAAGAACATTCGAGAAGCATGAGCGAGAACGAAAGCACGGACTCGAATGTATCGTAAGAGCGTCAGAGCGGAATACCAGAGAGCGCGTACCCATGGACCCGTCCGAGAATTCGTCCGAACTTTTTCGTGTTGGTGTGAGAATCCCACCGTTTTGGCCCGAAAAACCTACTAAATGGTTTTCACAAATAGAAGGTCAGTTCAGCATGGCGCGCATCACTGACGATCAGACAAAATTTTATTATGTGCTGTCACACTTGGACCGGCAGTACTCAGTCGAAGTGGAGGACATTATTACATCACCGCCACCTACCGGCAAGTATGAAAAGCTCAAGACAGAGCTGATAAAGCGACTTTCTGTATCCAAGGAGAAGAAAGTCAAGCAGCTGTTACAGTCGGAGGAATTAGGAGATCGCAAACCTTCACAGTTCCTGAGGCACTTGCAGCACCTGGCAGGCCACACACTTCCTGAGGATTTCCTGAGATCTATCTGGACGAGCCGCTTACCGAACAATCTTCAGACGGTGATTGCATCACAGCAGAGCTTATCATTAAGTGAGCTTGCGGATTTGGCAGATCGTGTCCACGACATTGCACCAGCGTCACCTCAAGTAGCAGCAGCATCCAGCAGTTCCAGGAGTGACACTGAAATGGCATTGGAGATGATGGCCAGGCAGATAACCGAGCTTACCAAGCAGGTCAGTGCCCTGAAGAGTGACCGTTCCCGCCCACGTCAACAGCAGCAACGAGGACGCCGAGGACGCAGCCGTTCCCGAACTCCAGCCAAGCGGTCAGCTTCAAACTACAAGAAGTTCCCGAACTGCTGGTACCATTTCCGGTTCGGCCAGGATGCTGACACATGCATCCCACCCTGCGATTACGAGAAGAGATCGGGAAACGAGATGGGCAGTCGTTAATGGCGGCTGAAGATTGCCCAAGTAAAACTGGTCGCCTGTTCGTGACAGACCGTAGATCGGCAGTTCCATTCCTGGTGGACACAGGGAGCGACTTGTGCGTCGTGCCACGATCTACGTTCCCGAACCAACGTGCGAAGACGACATACCAATTGTGTGCGGCCAATGGATCAGCAATCAACACCTACGGTTGGATAGAACTTAATCTTAATTTAGGGTTACGTAGAGATTTTTTGTGGCGATTTATCATAGCTGACGTCACGAGACCCATAATAGGTGTAGATTTTCTGGCTCACTACAGTCTCATGGTAGACATACGTGGTCAGCGGTTGTTGGATACAACAACTGGGCTTTCTGCCGTAGCCAGCACTTTTGCTGTTGTAGCTGATGCGTATGTGCCTAGTGTAAAGGTTGTGACTGGGGATTCTAAATTTCATTTGATTCTTTCAGAATTTCCAGAACTTACACGGCCAGCGGGCGCGGATCGCATACCTAAACACAACACTGTACACCATATTCGCACCACACCAGGCCCCCCAGTATTTTGCACACCTCGTAGGTTGGCGCCAGATAAACTCAAGATCGCCAAATCTGAGTTTGAGGCGATGTTGGCGAATGGCACAGCTCGTCTCGTCATTACACCTCGTCGCTAAAAAAGATCAAGGTTGGCGACCGTGTGGTGACTATAGGATGCTCAATGCGCGGACGATCCCAAATAAGTATCCCATACGTCATATCCACGATTTTGCACATAGCTTATCTGGTTGTAAGATTTTCTCAACTATTGACCTTGTAAAAGCTTACAACCAGATACCAGTTCATGAACCAGACATCCCGAAATGCGCTATTAGTACGCCTTTCGGCCTTTATGAGTTCAAGTACATGAATTTCGGGTTACGGAATGCAAGCCAGACATTCCAGAGGTTTGTAGATGAGATGACCCGTGGTCTAGATTTTTGTTACCCCTACTTAGACGACTTTTTAGTATTTAGCAAGAGTGAATCCGAGCATGAAGATCACCTGCGTCAGTTGTTCAACCGGATGAAGGACTACGGCATGCTCGTCAACACCGCTAAATGCGTCTTTGTTAAGTCTGAAGTAACATTTCTAGGCTACAACATCTCTCAACACGGAACAAAACCTCTGGAATGTAAAGTCAAAGCTATTAGAGACTTTGAAGCTCCGAAGACAGCCAGGCAGCTTAGACGGTTCTTGGGCATGATAAACTTTTATCGCAGGTTTATCCCCCAAGCAGCCACCATTCAAGCTCCTCTGAATGCCTTATTGACAGGGTCTATTCGAGCTTCACAACCAGTCGACATAAGCGGCGACGCGTTAATGGCATTTGAAGCGTGCAAAGATAGTCTTTGTACTGCAGCCATGCTGGCGCATCCTGATTCCGAATCCAAGTTAGGTCTTGTTACTGATGCATCAGATTTCGCCATGGGCGGAGTCTTGCAGCAGTACAAAGATGACGCTTGGCAACCTCTAGCTTTCTTTTCACGCAAGTTGAGCTCGACACAGCAAAAGTATTCGCCGTACGATCGGGAGCTCCTTGCGATCTACGAAAGCATAAAATACTTTCGTCATTGGCTAGAGGCTACTGTTTTCACCATCTACACTGATCATAAGCCACTGTGTTTTGCATTCCATAATAGGAAAGACCACTGCAGCCCACGTCAGTTTAGACATCTGGATTTTATTTCTCAGTTCTCAACAGATATTCAACACATCTCCGGGAAAGACAACGTAGTTGCCGATACCTTATCCCGCGTTGAAGAACTGCAAAGTCCAGTTGATCTTGAGGTGATTGCCAAAGCTCAAGACTCCGACCCAGAACTAGCCGAATTCATGAAGCAAGAAAGCAGTTTACGCATTGAAAGGTTAAGTATACCCGGAAGCCGTACCCAGCTGTACTGTGATGTCAGCACTGTGACTTCCAGACCACTCGTACCTAAATCGTTGCGTAAACAGGTTTTTGATAGCTTGCACTCGTTAAGCCATCCTGGCGCCAACGCGAGTGCGAAATTAGTCGCAGAACGTTTCGTCTGGCCACTGATGAGGAAAGACTGTCGCGAGTGGGCTAGGGCGTGTTTGTCTTGCCAGCGCACAAAGGTGAATCGTCATGTTACAACGCCGTTAGGCGCTCACGATTTACTTAAAGCGCGATTCAAATACGTACACCTCATCGGACCATTACCTCCGTCGGGCGATTTCAGGTACTGTCTGACAGCCATCGATCGCTTTACGCGATGGGTTGAAGCTGTTCCAATTACCAGTATCACCGCGGAATCAGTGGCCAAAGCGTTCCTAACAGGATGGATAGCGCGATTCGGTTGTCCTACCGACATTGTTACTGACCGCGGTAGGCAATTTGAATCGGCGTTATTTGAGCAGCTATCGAAATTCATAAGCTTCAAGCATCGGAAGACTACAAGCTATCATCCGCAGTGCAATGGTCTCATCGAGAGGTTTCATCGGCAGCTAAAAGCAGCGATAATGTGCCACGATGACAGTAGCTGGACCGAAGCCTTACCCCTCGTACTTCTCGGCATTAGAAGTTCCTTTAAGGAAGATTTGAATTCATCTTCTGCCGAGCTCGTATATGGAGAACCATTGCGACTGCCGGGTGAATTCTTTGGCCAAAAAGTTGACGGACGTACGACTGACATAACTGAATTTTCAGCTCGCATCAGATCGTTCGCCAACAAATTACAGCCAGTCCCTACATCGCATCATTCAAAGGATAAAATCTTTATCTATAAAGATTTGAGCTCCTGTTCTCACGTATTTTTGAGAGACGATAGTGTAAGAGGTGCTTTACAACCAGCGTACACAGGTCCGTATCTCGTGGTTGAAAGAAGCGATAAAACTTTTAAAATTAATTTTAAAGGTAAAGTTGTGACAGTTTCCGTAGACCGATTGAAACCAGCCTACATACTAGCACAACCTAATAACCTTTCTTCCATACCTGATCCGTCCCCGGTTTCTCCAAATACTATTACGGAGAAGACAACTCGTTCCGGACGCATAGTTCGATTCCCGGATTATTATCGCCCGTAACACGGTCTCTCGGGGGGAGTGATGTGGTGAACTCACACATTATCATTTATTTATTCACACACATACATAAACAAGTTCATATAGGTACATAAATAGAAATATATTATATAACACAGTAGGTACACATTATTATTTATAAATATTATAATAATACTTATATAATTAAATATATTTTATACTTACAGTTTACACAATACTTACCGTATTTATTTAATAACATTCATAAATATTACAAGTTATAACTTATCGCAATGTGAACGCGCTCGCCGGCAAACCTGTTTCTTTGTTCGTATCGCACGGCGCGTGAGTCGAGCTAGCAGCGACCGCGCCCGGCCGCGGCGCGCCCGCATTCCTTAGTCTGAGCCTAGCATTTGCGGCGATAGCCCGTGCCACTTTATATTATTTTTCTCGTGACGAAACCTCGCAAATCTAGTGAATATTTATGTATTCTCGTTCCTTGTGCTTGTACAAACGTTCTAAGCTATTTGCTAGTGACGTAACATCGCGAATCTTACGAACACTTATGTACTGTTGTTTCCTGTGCTTATATAAACTATACAAACGCTTTATAACGCTTCTTACTCCTTCTTTCTATCTGTGTGGACTTGTAGTGTGCTTTATAATAATATATAAACTATTGTGTGTACTTCCGTGTCTTATTTCTGCTACGCATGGACACCTGCTTACAACTACTATCTAAAGCTAAGTACTGACACTATATACATATATACACGAAGGCTACTACCTAAACCACCTAAAAACTTAATTTCATTTATTCATATTTTTCCTACCTACTTATTTCAAAATGTCTGACTCTGAAAGTAAGGCTCCTCCCTCTAAAAAAGAGTTAGAAACCATACGATCGATAAATAAATGCATAGCAAAAAAGCAGCTCATTTATTCACAATTACAACAAGCATTTGATTTATCAAGTCATATTGAAACTCATAAAGAAATGTTTTTATTGCGAGCCGCAGAGATAACAACATTACGTATATCATTTGAAAACATTTGCTTAGAAATATACGATTTACAGTTAATTTTAAATCCTAAGGCAGTTTTCTCAGATAAGGACATGCGTAGTTTTGATGACTTATTCTTTCGCGTTAGGTTATGCGTAAATCAGCTAGAATCTAAAATGGCGGACGCTCGACAAAGCGCGACGGACAAACCCAATGTAGATATTCGACCACGGTTACCAAAGTTAGAATTGTTTTCTTTTGATGGAAATATTGAAAATTTTACAACATTTTACGAAACATTTTGTTCTTTGGTACACAATCAGAGTAATATATCAAGCATAGATAAATTTCATTACTTGTTGTCGTGTACAAAGGGATCTGCGCTCAACATTGTAAAAAGCATACCTATAACTTCAACAAATTATGAAGTAGTATGGCAATCATTGCTTGATAAATATCAAGATAATAGGATGCTCGTAGGTAAATATCTCGATAAAATGCTAAATTTTCCTGCATTAAAAACGGAATCTGCTGCAAGTTTAAATAACTTTATTGAAACTTTTGATCACTCATATCGTGCTATAAAGGCTTTGAATATTGAGCATTTATCTAGCTACGTTTTATGCCACATAGCATTACGGGGATTGGATTCCATTACTAGGAAGACATTCGAACAAGGTCTCGATCAGAAAACGATTCCAACATATGACCAATTAATGTCCCATGTACATAATCAAATTAAAATTTTGGAACATTCCCAAGCGTACTCATCAGCTGCTACTCAATTTAAAAACGTTGTTCCTAAAACAATCGTAAAAAACGACAATTATAATAGGAAGGTGTTTGCCTCTCAAACACAATCAAAATATAACAACAATAAACCTGTTTGTGGTCATTGTGGCATGGATCATATGATATTTCGTTGTGTGGAATTCCGTGAACTATCACCCATTCGACTCATCCGTAGAACAGAGTTTGATCTGCAAAGTTGATGGTTTTCAGTAGAGGCCAGAGAAGGTTTTGACTTCGTTTAAGAGTTATAACTTTTAAACGGTAAGACTTATCATTGAGATTTTTTGGTATGTTGTTACAACACCGCAGCATAGTTAATTGCTTTGTGTTGTATATTTATTATTCTTTTTTTTCCGGAGATAGCAAGTCCCATGTAAACATTGGACGTTGTACGGCAAAACAGCGAGGGTCCGTTGTCAACACTAAACTTTGTTCTACGGAAAAATCATAATGAAATGATGTTCTATATTAATATTGATCGTTTTACGTCGGAATCACCTTTTCCGTAAGAGTTCTTGTGAATAATATCCTTATAATAATGTTAGTGAAACTATGTCTAGCTTCCATTATTTATACCTATATATAAATATATTATGTAATTTTAAAATATTTATGATATTTTGTGAATTTAAAATCGTTTAAAACTGATTAAATCTCAAAATAAGTGAAACAAACTTTTATTCATTAAAAAGTTTGTTCTCAAGACTCACTTTGAATATCAATCACGCGTTACTTATTAGTAACTTAGTACCATGTCCTTCCGTTAGAACAACAGGAAAAAGTTTAATTAAGTACCCAAAAGTTGTATTTTTATTATCAGAATACTTAACATCAGACAGGGGGTTGATCATCAGGTTTGCATTAGTTACATAATCTTACTTAAACAAATAAAAATCAACCTTTATAAGTAAGTACTAAATAATAGCTAACTTTTACAACGTGGAATGTCATTATTATTATTTCGCTAAATGACGAATACAGCTTTAAAATTAAGCAGCAGAAAAAATACCATATCCTTTAGTCCAGTAACTCATCATCCGACTCTTCTAAAGAATTACGCAGTGTGATGAGGTAGACATAGACATAGACATAGACATACATTTATTTACTACCAAACACACACATAAAGGAACAATACACAGTAATACACTACTATACATATACAAAACAAAACTAGTAGACATAATAATTAAAAATAAAGTATAGGGAGAATGTGTGCTACAGCAGTAAATAGGCTACGGCTCAGCATTGTGTTCACTATTACCAGTAAACGCTGATATTCTGCCGCGACCTCTTAGTCAAAAGACTTTGTGAGACATATTAGTTAGAGTTTCCTAAATTATAACAACATTTCTGTTATCTATAATATCTAATAAAGTGTAATAAAATAATTAGAAAATAATGTACTTTAACCTTCAGAGACTGAGGGCACCAGCCTCTTAAGAGACTGGGCAACAGAATCTAAGCGGTGCATATAAGATGATAATAGTAAATATACATACAAGATACATAAAATGAATACATAAGATAAATTAAATTAGTAAAATAATAATATTTTTTTGGTTAATGAAATAAAATGCATACTTATTTATATGTCGTGATGAGAGATGCGTAGGATGTCGAGGAGTGTGTGTTTATCAAGAGGGCTTCTAATTGGTTATGACGTCACCAGGTCTAACGTCACAGTCGTCTTCATGTTCATAATAAAACCACAACGAAACGTCCATTATTTATTCCAATTTACAATGTTTCAGTCCATCGACACAATTTATTACCAACAGATTATTATTATTAATTTATTACGGACTGTTCCAACCGACACTTCAAACAACAAATGAATTTATTGCCAACAGAGGACTATTCCAACCGACTACTCGAACAAAAATACTAACAAAGCACTGTTCCGTCCGACGGCTCAAACAAGAATGTAATTTTAGCTCGGCCGACGGTCGTATTTATACGAATTAAAGCGGTCTGAACCAGTTTTTCAAGTAACAGGCGCAGCGAAGCGCTTCAACCCGTAGCGCGATGCGGCCGGTACAAACCGGTTCTGAGTCATATTTCAACTGATGTTCTTGTCTGCCCCGACACGGCCATGCTGATAGATGGTGCGCGCTCTGCACCAGTCGTTTTTCTGGAAAAGATGAAAAAGTTTCTCTGAGCTAGGTATCCATTCAAAGTGTTATTTGTTCTGATAATTGGATCTCAACCACCAAATTATCAGCGATAGTTTAAAACATAGTACTTAGAATGTTTAAAAAATGAATAAGGAAAACTGACAGTGAGTGAGTTATTATTATTGTTATCAATGTTCATGCTCCACGTATTTACATTGTTTTATAATTTTATGGCCAATGCTTGCACTCCACGTACTTGCATGGTTATTAAGGTACTCTAGGAATTTCTCATAAAGTACCTCGTGGAAAGTCTCGCCTTAGTACTCGCGGAATTTCTTACCACTCAGTACCTACTCGTGAATTTTTTTCAACGTTATACTCGGGGGATCTTCCTAACGATACACTCGCGGAATTTCTTACCACTCAGTACTCGTGAATTTTTTTCATCGTAATACTCGGGGGATCTTCAACGATATACTAAGGGATCCTCTCAACGAGATACTCGTGGATTTTCTCATCGTGATATTTGTGGAAATTTTCGTAGAGGTTAGTAAAAGGTAGTTGTTTGTGTGTTTGTGTAAAATCTACAGTTCGCCAAAATTTTTTTTTTTTTCTTTTCTTTCTTTTTCTTTCTTTTGTTTGTTTGTTTTGGTTGCATATTGCTTAAAGTTTACGGTACTTGCCTAGGTAGAAGTGTTGCATGGAAGAACTACAGGATCGTATTCATCCGCCTACTCGGCCATACTGACAGGCAGTGCGCGCTCTGCATCTGCCTCGAAGAGGTCATCGTAGTGCGGGAATGACTGACAGGCGGTGGGCGCTCTGCACCTGCCTGGTCTGCAACTGTCTGTAACAAAGAGATTTGCTTTTGAGTTTGGTATCTGTTTACAACTCCATCGAGTTGCAACAAAGTTTTAATGAAGAATAGGTAAGGTCTCGGAGGGTAAGGGTTCTCGGAGGGTAAGAGTTCTGGGGAAAATTTATAAAGATGATCAACTTAACTTTTGTTTCAGTCGGAGTCTTGCTCAGGCAGTCTAGCATGGGAGGTGGATGGCACGGGCTCGCTTGCAGTAGTGTTTTGAGGGCCTAGTTCATCGTCTTCTTCCACCAACACAGCCCTACTGACAGGCAGTGCGTGCTATGCATCTGCCTCTCGGAGTATATCATCAAGTACTCGTAGTGCGGAAGTGAATCTGTAAAAGAAACTTAATTAGTTCTTGAAGAATATTTCATAGAAGGGGTTCGTAGGAATTCTCATTGGAATTTTGATCCAATTATTGATTTGCTCGGCTTTTTCCTGATCAATTTGCGTTCCATCATTTATTTGATCACTTTATAAAGATGCAGGTAGTTTCAAAACTATGATCGTCTATTGTTTATTTGCTCGGCTAAGTCCTGACCGATTTGCGTTTCATCAATTTTGTTTTCATCACTTTTTAAAGACGCAGGTAGTTTCAAAACTATGATCGTCTATTGTTTATTTGCTCGGCTAAGTCCTGACCGATTTGCGTTTCATCAATTTTGTTTTCATCACTTTTTAAAGATGCAGGTAGTTTCAAAACTCTGACGTCAGTATGATCCTCAATTGTTTGTTTGCTCGGCATCTTGGTCTTGGGTCAGTTTTTGCATCATTTTATAAAGACGCAGGTAGTTCCAAAAATATGTCGTCAGTATGGTTTAACTAAGCCATCTTCTTGGTCAGTTTTTGCATCATTTTATAAAGATGCAGGTAGTTCCAAAAATATGTCGTCAGTATGGTTTAACTAAGCCATCTTCTTGGTCAGTTTTTGCATCATTTTATAAAGGTGCAGGTAGTTCCAAAACTCTGACGTTAGTATGGTTTAACTAAGTCTTCTTCTTGTTCTTGGGTCAGTTTTTGCATCATTTTATAAAGATGCAGGTAGTTCCAAAATTTGACGTCAGTATGGTTTGCCTTCTTTGTCTTGGTCTTGTGGCAGCGTACAGTCTCAAGGCTATCGAGGTTCAGATCTATCGAAGTTCGAATCTCACTTGTTCAGGTCTGTTATCCCGCTTGTTCAGGTCTGTTATCCCACTTGTTCAGGTCTCTTATCCCACTTGTTCAGGTTTGTTATCCCACTTCTGATGTCGTGATGAGAGATGCGTAGGATGTCGAGGAGTGTGTGTTTATCAAGAGGGCTTCTAATTGGTTATGACGTCACCAGGTCTAACGTCACAGTCGTCTTCATGTTCATAATAAAACCACAACGAAACGTCCATTATTTATTCCAATTTACAATGTTTCAGTCCATCGACACAATTTATTACCAACAGATTATTATTATTAATTTATTACGGACTGTTCCAACCGACACTTCAAACAACAAATGAATTTATTGCCAACAGAGGACTATTCCAACCGACTACTCGAACAAGAATACTAACAAAGCACTGTTCCGTCCGACGGCTCAAACAAGAATGTAATTTTAGCTCGGCCGACGGTCGTATTTATACGAATTAAAGCGGTCTGAACCAGTTTTTCAAGTAACAGGCGCAGCGAAGCGCTTCAACCCGTAGCGCGATGCGGCCGGTACAAACCGGTTCTGAGTCATATTTCAACTGATGTTCTTGTCTGCCCCGACATATATAATGTAAAATTGTTAGGTAAAAAAAATTACAAAAATAATAAATAGGTAATTAAATAATTTTTATGATTCTTTTAATAAATATTAATAAATAAATATTCTATTATTAGGTAAGGATGATACTCCACGAATATATATTTTGAGTGGCACTTATCTAATAAATCTCTGTATTTATCATCAGAAACCTTAAAACATAGGTTTAATTCATTTCATAATTTGTTGTAAAATTATGAAGTAAAGTTATATTTAAAAACATAATTTGTTTGTGTTACTGCTCTCTGCATGAAGTTCTTTAATGCTATTCCAGTTCTTCTCCTCAATATCTTTCATCCATACCTTGTCATTAACTTGTCATTGACATAAAATCAAAGAGGTAACGTTGCGAAAAACATAGGTTTTCCCTTTATTCTTGGCTCATATTACTAATAAACGCCATTCAACAGGAGTAGGTATAGATAGTTTTGGTTTAAGAAGCTCTTTCAATAACAGAATTAACACTATCATCTTCTTTCCGGACATGCCCCTTCTGTAGATGTTTAAGGCAGATGATTAACTTATTTGTGGCGTAAACATGCAATGGAAACACAAAGCGATTAAATAAAGTGATAATCTCAGTTTGTAAATATTATTGTTTTTATTTTGCGTTTTACCTCTTTCTGAAACCACAAAGCGATTTCTAGTTTGGCCTACAATAATTGTCCAACTAAAAACCAAACTTCTTGGTCAACATTAGCAAGAATATATTTTAAAAGGCAACTATGTATGTAGTAGTAACATCATTTGCCCTACGCTTTCCCACTGATTCATCCCACATTATAGCAAATGTCCTTATTCTATTACCCATTTCAAAACTTATAAAATTGAAATATTATAGTTTTCTCTTAAAGAAAATACGTTTATATTGTCATGAGGCCACTGCAATCATTCTTAAAATCAAACACAGCAAAACAGTGTTTTCATTTGAATGTTCAGTGTTTTTTTTTATCTCGACTTTTTAAATCCCTTATTTTTAAATCAGGGTCCGTCAGGTTTTTCTTTAGCCGGAAAACATGACATTCGTAGCACAGTTTTTTTGGGATATGGAAATCTAGATTAAAGTTAGAGTTGACTATGTCGCGATAATGGCGTTACTTTGTAGCTTCAGTGTAAGAGGTTTAGTTCTGGAGATCAAACAATTCAAAATACTGTTTGAAAATTTTGGAAATACTTAAGTCTATTTGTAGATAGAGCTTTAGGCTATTTTTTTTTCCTACTGACCCAGGAGATAGGGACAATATGTTAAGGTGACGATTGTGCTGATTTGTGACGATCGTCATTAACATCTGACAAAAAATAACTGTTTTTGTTTATATCTATGAGTATGGCAGAATTATATGAACACCTACAAATTTAGAGAACAAATTATTATAAAATAAAACTTGAAATTAACGAAGTTTTAAATCGAACAATGTCCTATTTAAACTCGTTATTCCAGTAAAAACGTCCTATCTTAACATCGACTCCGAAAATTGTAAAACAGATTCCACCATAAAAAGTCCTATATTCACATAAAATCCATAAAAGCTCATCAGTATCCGTCAAAAATGGTCCTATATTTTCATATGACTTGTTCTTTATCGTGTTTATTATTATACATAAAATGATTATACTGAAGACATGTATTAAGTTAATCGTTCTTTCGTATTAATAATGAGTTTCACTAGCTTTCCGTCAAAAAAAGTCCCAAATAAATATCGAACGCCCGTAATGATCTACCGCTTTCCATCGTATAGTGGCTGGACTGAAAAACGGACCGCGCTATCTTGCCGTCCCCGCTTCCGATTACTGTCGCATGGACACTCAGTGCGTTATTCTGCGGAACTGATATCAGATGCAACTTTATTCGACTCTATATCTCCGTAACTACATTAGATATAAAAATTCTAAAAATGCACCTCTGTAGAGTTTGAACTCCATAACACGTTTAGCTGATAAAAGTACTTTTGCTCTATGGTCACATAGAACTCTATTCTACGCATAGGTCGCATTGAACGAAACAGCCGTGCTGATCAGTTAAACTTATGTCACAATTGTCTTAAACAATCACTTGGCCTCAGAGTGCCGCAGTGACTTTAAATGTTTTACCTGCAATCAACATCACCACGCATTATTGCACGTTGACTCAGGAATCGAACCTGCAACATGTGGCATAGCTGCTTGCAATAATGACGATACTCCGCTAGAAGTAGGTTCACTCACCACTCAAGCGAAACGCTTAGTGTCGTCCCATATTGGGAAATCTAAAAACTATATGGTACTACTGGGTACAGCTATGGTACATGTGGTGGATTCATTTGGTCACCTGCAGGCTTGTCGTGTTATGATTGATTCGGGCGCCCAATCAAATTTTATAACTTTAAACTGTTTAGATAGGCTAGGGTTGTCACGTAAGAAATACCCATTTAATATTTCTGGTTTAGGTGGCAATAGTGTGCGAAACTTTGGCATGACATCTTGCATTATAAAACCAAGGCATTGTGATGATCCTTCTTTTAATATTGATGCTATAATTTTACAAAAAATTACATGTGATTTACCTACAGTTGAAATTCCTGAAGAAGTTTCCTCCCGCTACAAAAACCTTTTGTTAGCAGATCCTTACTTCTATAAAAAATCTCCTGTTGACATTATACTCGCAGGTGATGTTTTCCCTCAAATCTATGATGGTAATAAAATCATTATTAATCATGAATTACCAGCTGCCCTAAGTAGTATTTTTGGTTATGTATTATGTGGAAAAATAGAAGTACCGTGTACTTCAAAAAATATTAACAACATTGCAAAGTCTTGCAATCTAGTGTCGTACACTAGTGATTCGAATAGTATCAACTCACAGCTTAAATCATTTTGGGAAATAGAGGAGCCACCGTGTGACATCCCTATTAGCCCACTTGAGGAACTCGCTGATGAGATTTATTCAAAACATAATTATAGGGACGAAAGCGGTAGGTATGTTTCATCCTGCTGGACCCTAAATGTGCCATTCTCGGCGAATCTTATAACCACGCCGTGCGTAGGTTACATCACTTAGAGCGACGTTTCGCTCGTTCGCCCGAGTTACAAAAGCCGTATACTGATTTTATGCGTGAATATGAACAGCTCGGTCATATGCAACTATATACAGGTACTGAACCGAGTAAGTATATTATACCACATCATTGTGTGGTAAAGGCGTCTAGTACCACTACTCCCATGCGAGTGGTTCGACGGGTCAGCAGTCACTTCAAACGGGGTGTCATTACATGATTCATTGCTTACTGGCAAAAAACTTCATCATGATATTTCAAAAATCATTATTAATTTTCGTCTATATAACATATGTTTCACCGCTGACATCGCGAAATTTTATAGAATGATTTTAATAAATCCTTCAGAACGCTGTTATCAGCACATTCTTTGGCGAGAATCACCGGCGGATGAGATTAAAACATATGATCTTACGACTAATACCTACGGGTTGCGCTCATCTGGTTATATAGCCGTCCGGCACTCCAACAATTAGCAATTGACGAAGGTCATTAAATATCCGCGTGCTGCTAATATTATTATGAATGGTTTTTTTGTAGATGATTTGTTGTGGTCTACTGATGACCTGGAAGACGCCTGTATGTTGCAGGATGAGCTCGTAGCTCTTCTTAAACTAGGCGGTTTCGACCTTCGTAAGTGGACCAGTAACTCGCCTGAGCTACTGTCGCGTATCGGCGCTGACCAAGCAGTCACAATTAACTTTACCGACGACACCGTGTGCTCGTCAGTAAAAGTACTTGGTTTAAAATATCTTCCTACAGATGATTGTTTTACCTTCGATTACAACATGGTCGATAATACCTACACGAAACGATCCGTGTTAAAAATACTTGCTAGTATTTTTGATCCAATGGGATTCTTATCTCCGGTTACATTTCTCGCTAAATGCATACTTCAAGATCTTTGGAAACTAAGCCTCGGTTGGGATGATCAGCTACCTACAGAGCTGCGTGACAAATGGATGAGCTTCACTAGTTCATTGTCACAACTGTCGCTTTTAAAAACAGATCGGCATTTACTTATAGGTAGGTTTAACGAACTTGTTTTGATTGGATACTGCGACGCGTCGACCCGTGGATACGCGGCCTGTATTTATGCTCGTAGCATAAACTCAAGTAATGAATTAAAAACTCGCCTGCTTATCAGTAAAAGTAAGGTTGCGCCAATCAAGCCTATGTCAATTCCCAGGCTTGAATTAATGTCCGCTGTATTATTGTCTAAACTTGTTTTATTTTTAAGAAATTCAATACAACAACAACTTCATGTTATTGCCTTAACAGATTCTAGTGTAGCCCTCGCGTGGTTACAAACACCTCCATATAAACTCAAAACTTTTGTTTCGAGTCGTGTCGCTAAAATAGTAGAAGTCATCCCGTCGAATAATTGGTTTCACGTAGGTACGCAGCGAGAACAATGCTGCCGATATTTGTTCACGCGGCGCCATGCCGCTTCGCTTCTTAGACGTTGCTACTGAATGGTTTGAAGGCCCGACGTGGCTACAATATGATGAGCGACATACATGGCCAATCACGTCCTTTTACATTAAGGACGATTCTCATGTTCCAGAAACTAAAATTAATTGTGATACATTCTGCTTAAATTCGTATAGTGAAATAAACAAGTTAAATATGAGAGTAATTCAATCAAACCATTTTAACGAAATATCATTAATTAGTCAAAATAAAAATGTAGCTTCACTTCGTAAACTATCACCCTTTTTAGACTCGCAAGGATTCCTCAGGGTGGGGGGTAGGCTCGGACAATCCGACCTACCGTATAAGACCAAACACCCATTGTTACTACCTAAATGTCACATTGTTAATTTATTAATTGAATATTTTCACAAAATTTATTTGCATGTTGGGCCACGAACTTTGCAAGGAATTCTATGTAAGCAATATTGGATCGTATCCGCTAGAAGTGTTATTCGAAGTGTCCTTTCTAAGTGCATCGTGTGCTTTAAATGCAACCCTGTATCAATACAACCATACATGGGCTCGCTACCAGCTTCTAGATTGTTGCCTAATAAAATATTTGACCATGTTGGGTGTGATGTAGGCGGTCCCTTTTTTATGAAAGCAAGTACAATACGCAACACCAAAATTATAAAAGGCTATATGTGTCTCTTCGTGTGTTTTTCAACTAAGGCCGTACATATAGAAGTGTTAAGCGATCTAACTGCCGATTGCTTTTTAGCCTCACTCGATAGGTTTGTAGCACGGCGCGGCCTATGCTCGTGCTTGTATTCTGATAACGGAACGAATTTTATCGCTGCCGCGAAACATTTAAAGGATGTTTGTAAGTTTTTTAACGAAAATAATGATTCCATTTTATCAGGTTGCGCTTCTCGCTACATTGAATGGAAAAATATTCCCCCTACTGCTGCCTCAATGGGTGGCTTATGGGAGGCTGGTATTAAGTCTACCAAACGTCATCTACTTAGGACAATTGGCGAAATGACTCTTACTTATGAGGAACTTTCCACCATATTCTGTAAGATAGAAGCGGTGCTCAATAGTCGACCATTATGCCCGTTATCTAATAATGCTAATGAGTTTGATACCTTAACTGCAGGTCATTTTTTGATCGGAAAAAGTCTGATTGCGATTCCTGAATATAATTTTGATGATTTAGGTATGAACCGACTGTCACGTTGGCAGTCTATACAGAAAATCTCCCAAACCTTTTGGAAGAAGTGGTCAAATGACTATCTACATACATTACAACAAAGATCGAAGTGGTTTGCATCGCCACCCAACCTAAATGTAGGTGATTTAGTTCTTATTAAATCTGAATTAACTCGGCCACTTTATTGGCCCCGTGGTAGGGTTGAGTCTGTTCATGAGGGTCCCGATAAAATTATTCGTGTTGTTACTCTGCGGACGCAAAAGGGCATAATTAAAAGACCCGTAAATAAACTTTGTCCATTACCATACTTAAATTAAATTCTTGTTCGTATCCTATAATATTTTATTTTATATATTATTATATTAGTTATATTTTAGTTAAATACCTACATATTCCGTCATCGCACAACAACATTTGTGCCACTTTCTAATTATAATGTATTGATATATTTTCTTATGTCCCTTAATTGAAATTATCATGATAATTTCGGTGGGGGGTATGTTCGATCTTTGCTTACAAATAAATAGGGTGGATTGAGATTTTGTTTACCAATGACAGTTTTTTATAATCTACCTTCTTGGAAGCATCGACCGAGTGTGGTGGGGTATTCTTTACGCCCGCTTCGATGACCTATCTCTCACCTTTGCGCCGTGCGTGATAGAAGACGTGTCCTCATATTTTCCACTTCCGTGATTGAATTCCGTGAATAGACATATCTTAACATATTTTGAACAGCCGTGCTGTGTGTGATGGTTTTGTGAGACGATATTGGATACCGGAGAAGCACCAGAAACCCTCGTATATGTGGACGGGAAGCTCTGGATTTAAAGAAAGGTTAGTGGTATACTCAGTCCTTTAGGAGTTTGAGGTAATAAAGAAAGTTTATAGAAGGATTATGGATTTAATATTTAGCGAAAGATGCAAAAGAATACAGCGCGCAAGCAATACAAATCAGCGTTACGTAAGCACAAGTGTCGCGTCTCGAAGCGAGGTTCAGACTGGCCATCCTAGATGGCGCTGCGCGGTGGCGCGCGCGGTGAGCGGCCGGCTGAGGACAATAGGCTTGCGACTTTGGAATGTCATTCGCGACAGGGTACGGATTTAGAAACGAGAATTAATTAATATTTTGTAAGGACTGACCAAATATTTATTTTGTATGAAATGTAATGTATGTTATTAATAGTTATTTATGTGTATATATAAATATGAATATTATAAATAGATACTTATTATGTTATAAATAAATAAATACATTCAGTGTTTATAATAGTGTGTATTAGTATAAATCGTAAGTATTAAAATTAGGAACAAATGTTTTTAAATGTTAAGTGTAAATTATGTGTAAGTAAGTATAAGTAAGTAGGTATGTGGGATAAGCCCACTCACTCCCCCCCAGAGACCTGGTTAAGGGCGATAGTAGTCCGGGAATCGAACCTGTCTACCTGAACGTGTAGTTTTAGGTGGAACAGTACTTTGAGATGGAACTGACGGCTGACTATATTCGTGTGCTTTGACTGGAATTACAGTAGTATCTTCGTCCGTTTTGTCTGTCAGTATGAATGCGGGTTTTAACCGATCCACAGTAACTGTCATAGGTTTCCCTTTTACTAAGAGCTTAAAAACCTTATCACCTCTTTCTAAAACCTTATGCGGGCCGGTATAAGCTGGTTGTAAAGGAGGTCGCACAGCATCCTCACGTAAGAAAACGTGTTCTGCTGATGCGAGCTCTTTAAAAATAAATATCTTACGCCTGCTATTATGCTGAGAAGTAGGAACTGGTTTGAGTTTTTCTGCGAACGAGTTCATACGCGCTGTAAAATCTGACAGGTCAGTTGTAGCGGCTGAACTAGGATCGAAAAACTCTCCTGGAAGTCTCAGTGGTTCGCCGTACACAAGTTCTGCGGACGACGTCTGTAGATCTTCCTTAAACGCGCTACGGATGCCAAGAAGCACTAACGGAAGTACTTCTGACCAGTTGTGATCGGCGTGGCAGACAATAGAAGCTTTAAGTTGCCTATGAAAGCGTTCTATTAGTCCGTTACATGCCGGGTGGTATGCTGTAGTGCGCTTGTGCTGGAATCCTGCAGTTCTGGACAGATATTGAAACAGAGTGGACTCAAACTGTCGTCCGCGATCTGTGACAATTTCTGTAGGTACGCCGAATCTGGCGAACCAACCGGAAATGAGAGCTTTACCTACGGTGTCGGCTGTCATGTCCTCTATCGGCACCACTTCCGGCCACCTGGTAAATCGATCTATAGCTGTCAAACAATACTTATGCCCGTGAGAAACTGGTAAAGGGCCGATGAGGTCTATGTGTACCTGTTTGAAGCGAGATCGAGGTAGGTCGTAAGTACCTAAAGGTGCAGATACGTGCCGACTTACTTTGGCTCGCTGACAAGGCAAGCAAGATTGTGCCCAGGTTCTGCAGTCTTTTCTCATTCCTGGCCAGACGAATCTTTCTGCTACTAATTTAGCAGTCGCTACTGGTCCAGGGTGACTCAGTGAGTGAAGGCTATGGAACACCTGCTTTCTAAAACCCTGTGTGACAAATGGCCTTGCAGTCTGCGTGCTTATGTCACAGTACAGAAAGGTTCGGCTGCCAGGAGGATAGTTCATCTTCTGCAGACGAAGTGAAGAGCCCTCTGAGATGAACTGAGCTAACTCAGAATCATTCTCGTGAGCTTTACAGAGATCCTCGAGACAAATAGGAGCTTCAAGTTCGTCAACTCGAGATAAGGTGTCGGCCACGACGTTGTTCTTGCCGGAGATATTCCTTATAAATAAATAAATAAATAAAAATCATTTATTTCAGACTTTACAAATCCATATACATTATCTTGGACACTTACAAATATATAAATACAAATAATGAATAAACTAAGTACACCACATATTTAATCTACTTATTTTCATCTTAGCATGATACATATGCAAACTGCGCATGTATCATGCTAAGATGATTAAGGTACTCACTGTCCACTCTATTTGAATATGCGTTCAGTATGTTGTTCGGGCTAGCCCGGATCCTGCGCCTCAGTGATGTGCACCGCTTGCGCATGGTGGTGTAGAAACAATCAACATGCGCATCAGCGAACATCCCTGAGGCGCTGCAGAACCGGGGCAGCCCGAGCAACACCCTGAACGCATTGTTGAACTGGACGCGAAGAGCACTGTACTGCTTTTGCGCATATGATATCCACAGGCTGCTTGTGTAAAAACTGGTACAGTATGCTCTGAACAGGCAGATTTTTACTTCTGCTGAGCATCGGGCAAACCTGCGGGCAATCACATTCGCTCTAACAGACAGTGCTCTTCGCTCCCTCTCAATATCCGCATTGTCTTTAAGGTCAGTGGTCATCCAATGTCCCAAGTACTTAAATTGATCTACCCTCTGCAGTGGCGTACCATATAACTTTACAGAGGGGATCTCCGTGGGAAGTTGTCGACCACTGGCCCGAAAGACCATGCATTCACTTTTTTTAATATTATACAGTAGACCATGTAGTTGTGCATAGCTCTCACAAATGTTAAGCATTTTCGTCAAACCACACACAGAAGCACTCAGCAGCACCATGTCATCTGCATAACTGATGTTATTGACCGCGACTCCGTCAACATGGCATCCCACACGTGTGCTGCTGAGTTCCTCCACCAGAGCGTTTACATAAAGGTTGAAGATCTTCGGAGAAGACAACCCGCCCTGTCTTACTCCGCACTCCATCCTGTACGGTGCAGAATATGCATCGGACCACCTAACAACATTCATTTGGTTTATATACCAGTACTTAAGTATATTCTGTAATTCTACTGGCAGTTTAGTGGCCTGTAGCTTCTGCCATAATACATCATAGTTCACAAGGTCAAATGCCTTTGTGAGGTCAAGAAAGCAGGCATAGATGGGTGTGTTTCTTTTAGTATAATATTTCACAGTTTGCTTAAGACTGAAGATAGCCGCTTCTGTGGAAAGACCTGCTCTGAATCCAAACTGGTTATCATGAAATACCAAGTGACGGTCTAAGTAGGTATTAAGCAAACTGTCAAATATCTTAGCTAATATAGTGGCCAGTGAGATTGGTCTGTAGTTGGTTTTATCACTTATATCACCAGTTCTATTTTTGACAATTGGAACCACCACCGTTTTCATCATATCAGCGGGCAAGTATGAATGATTTACACATAGTGTATAGAACATAGCTAGGGCTCCGGCGATGTGGGGACCAGCATTCTTTACATGTTCAATGCTTAGTCCGTCATGGCCAGGAGACTTACCACGCGTCATGGCTTTTATAGCTTTCCTCACATCGCTCGCAGTGATTCTAATGCTTAGCTCTTTACCACATAATTCATACTCATCCACCTTCTGTGATGGTCCCAATGGTGATTTTAATGTAAAATGTTCTACAAACATGTCAGCTATCTTTTTACTGTTATTCAAACCTCTCACACTCACTGGAAGGCTAGGTCTAGCATTTAGTTTATTTGTGGATTTCCAAAAGTTACAGAAATCAAGTTTGTGGTAATCTGCTGTTAACTTATCCATTTGCAATTGTTCACTATGGTTCTAACACCACCTTAACCTTGATTTAAAGATTCTACGGCTTGTTTGCATTTCCTCAAACTCTTGGCCTTCTTCAGGCTTCCCACAAGCAACCCACTCATGAAACCTACACCTAGCCTCCCTGTGTGCCTCACCCACCTGCCCGTTCCACCCCATTACATGTTTTTTCTTGTGTCTTCGATTTTTATTCTTTTTATTTAAACTATAGCTTTCAGTCGCAGCCTTCATCATTGCATTAACAATTTTAAAATATAAATTATCTATAACATGTCTATGATTCAAATTATTACACATATAATCAGCACAACTACATACTTCACTTGGAAAGGTAATTACTCTTAATTGTTTATGGCATATTTTATTATATAAATTTATTTGATCAGGCTTTCTTTCACTCCATAGTATTTTATTTACTTTGTTATTATTTATTCTACATACTTTTTCTGGAATAATCTCATTTAGGTTACATTGAATAATTAGTGGGAAATGATCTGACCAAAATACATCATATTTTGGATAAATGTTTACAATAGAGCTTGCAGCGGCTTTAGTTACCACACAATGATCAAGCCAACGCCTAGAAGTACCATTAGCTTCGCTTATAAACGTGTAAGTATCAGAGTCAATGCCCAACATGTCATCTGCACACAACCACTTTGTTCTGAACAAAAACCAGTCAATTCACCAAAAAAGTTTTCACTTGGGTGTGCATTAAAGTCACCCAGAATATAAGCTGATGAAGCATTGTAATTGTTTATGGTAGCACTCACCAAGCTTAGACAATCCGTAAATTCCACCAGATTTTCTGATTTATCCGTAGGCATGTAAACACTAAACACTAAAAATGACCTTTCACTCATTGAAATGCTTATTGCACACACTCGGGGGTTATTGCACTGTATAACCGACACATTCTGGAAGACACTTTTATTCCATAGCAGGGCGACTCCTCCGTACGGCCTGCCCCTCAGCATGCCCGCCGCCGCATCCACTGCCGACGTCCCTGTGCATCCAAACTTCTCGTCGATACTACTAAGAAACTGGATGTCGTGAGGAAGAATCCACGTTTCTTGTAGTGCTACTATATCACAAGACTGACATAGCGTTTTTACGTGCTCCACTGAGCGTTTGACGCTCTTGCAATTGAAACTGACGAAATTGTACACAGTTGATTGTTTACTAAACATTCCGTTTGACAGGGCCGCTTACAGTATTGGAACTGTTCACATTTTTCGTGTTGTAGCTGACAAAACGACGAAAAATTATACCTTCTGGCCATAATTCCTTCTTCAGAAATAATGATAATTTATCTTCTGATACAAAGAACTTGTAAGCATTGAAATCTCGTTCAAGTCGAAAAACTATTTTCTCTAAAGATATATGTTCTTGCGTTTTCCTAAGAACGTACTCACTTATATCACTTGTTGTAGTATCCTTGTGAACTTTTGTGATAAATATAGGTATTTTCGTCACTACAGCTCTAAAGTTTCCCTCTGAGTCTTGGGAGCAACCTTTAGTACCAAGGTAACGATAGTTTGTTCTACGTTTCCTTGGTTTCACCACTTCCCACTCGCGTCCATTCTCCATTGTCTCTGCGTACGTAGATTTAGTACTAGGGCCAGGCGAGTGTCTTGATGTCATTGCGGTTCCTGTAGGCATTTTTATTATCGATTGTGTACTTGCGGGTGGCGACGCACTATACAACTGACGATTACAACACATTTCGTTTTGTAGAACAGTAGGTTGCTGTTCGGAGACTGGTACACTTGGTTGTTCCACGATATCCACTATTTCAGTAGGTAACACAGGTATCATGGTCGCCGCCGTCGCCGGCTGAGTCCCATTCGTCGTCTGCGCAACAGCAGGACCGAACTCCGTCCTGGTTGTCGGTTGTGAACTGTGCTATGTAGTCCAGGTGTCGGAATTGCCTAGGCGAACAGTTATTCTTTCGCTCATGAAATGCATAACTGATCGGCATTTTACGGTTTATACCGATCATAAGATCGGTATAAACCGTAAAATGTCGTGCTTCAAGCATGTGCTTGAAGTACTTGATCGCTTCGTATATCGCGAGCAACTCGCGATCGTACGGCGAATAATTGGTTTGGGCTGGTTTAAACCTTCTGGAGAAGAAAGCAAGTGGTTCCCAGGTCTCGTCCTTATATTGCTGAAGGACAGCACCCATTGCCGTGTCTGATGCGTCTGTAACTAACGCTAGCTTGGCTTGACAACTTGGATGAGCCAAGAGCGCTGCGTTAGCCAAGCTTTCTTTGGTGTCGATGAAAGCTTTCAGAGCATCGCCGGATAAGTTGATGGGTGATGAGCCTTTGACAGCACCAGTAAGGAGCGTATTGAGAGGTGCTTGGGTTTGGGCAGCATTAGGCAGGAAACGCCTATAGAAATTTGTCATACCCAAAAACCGTCTCAGAGACCTCACGTCCTTTGGAGCTGGAAACTCGCGTATGGCCTGTACTTTGGCGTCCAGTGGTTTGGTTCCGCTCTCCGATATATGGTAACCTAAGAAGGTTACCGACGGAGCTCCAAAAACACACTTGGACACGTTAATCACCATGCCATAGTCGCGGAGCCTGGAAAACACTTGTTTCAGGTGAGTTTCGTGCTCAGTTTCGTCTCTGCTGTAGATGAGAAAGTCGTCTAAGTAGCAGTAGACGAAATCGAGCCCTCTCGTCATTTCATCCACGAAACGCTGAAACGTTTGTCCGGCATTTCGAAGACCGAAATTAACGAAAGGGAACTCGAACATTCCAAATGGCGTCGTTATAGACGTCTTCGGGATGTCTTCTGGAACAACAGGTATCTGGTTATACGCCTTGACAAGATCGATGGTGCTGAAGACTCGGCAACCAGCGATATTGTGCGTAAAATCATGTATGTGGCGTATCGGATACATGTCTGGGATTGTGCGTGCGTTGAGTTTCCGGTAGTCGCCGCATGGTCGCCACCCGTTTTCCTTTTTAGGTACAAGGTGCAACGGGGAAGACCAAGGACTCTCGGAAGGCCGAGCGGTCCCGTTTGCCAGCATAGAGTCGAATTCGGCTCTAGCAATCTTTAATTTGTCGGGTGCTAAACGCCTAGGAGTACAGGAGACTGGAGGACCGGGTGTAGTTCGAATATGATGTTGTGTGTTGTGTGGGATAGTGCGTTGTGTACCTGCTGGTCGTGTGATACTTGAAAAATCCTTATGCAACAAAACATGAAAACGAGAATCGCCGTTCTGAACCTTTACAGAAAAGATGTTATTTAAATTACAAGCCAGTGAAGCTGGGCTAGAAAGACTAGTGGTGTTATCGATAAGCTTTTTGTTTTTACAGTCTACTATCAAATCATAATAACACAAAAAATCTACGCCGATGATGGGTTTGGTAACGTCTGCAACCACGAAACGCCATGAGTAGGTCCGCCGAAGTCCAAGGTCCAGGTTGAGATGCGCGTAGCCGTAGGCGTCGATGGACGTCCCGTTGGCTGCGGTGAGGTTGTAACCCGTAGAAGTCCTGCGCTCTGGAATACGCGATCGTGGAAACACGCAGAGGTCACTTCACGTGTCACGTGTCAAAGTCAAGAGTCAAGAGTCACGTGTGCATTCGTCGATCTTCACTGCCAGGCGTTCGACCATCTTCCTCAGCTCTGCGATCTCCCCTGAAGTACTGCTGGAGGCTGCGCTGCTGGACGTTGCTGTGACATGAGCTCCTGGAGCGGAGATTTCCTGGATGCGGTCAGCTAGGTCTGCCAGTTGTTCTAAACTTTGCGATGCTTGTGAAGCTAGAACGGTTTGGACGCTCTTAGGCAGGCGGTTGCTCCAGATTGTTTTCAGGAAATCTTCAGGAATGCTCGGTCCGGCCAGATCACGAAGATGACGTAAAAACTGGGATGCCTTTCTGTCACCAATCTCTTCGTGGGTAAGTAGCTGCCTGACTTTATTTTCGTGTGATGCAGTGAGACGCCTTATTAATTCTCCTTTGATCTTTTCGTAGCGGTTGCGGGTGGGCGGGTTAATTATGATGTCTTTCACGGCTTTCGCATGACACATATCTAATTTAGTGATGACATTGTTGAATTTTATAGCATCATCAACAATGCCGTAATTCGCAAACTGGCCCTCTAACACCGCGAACCAGATTTCCGGGTCATCGGGGGAAAATGTTGGTACCTTAACGTTGAATGTTGCCGTGTTGGTCAAGGATTTATCGGGCGAGTTGGTTCTCCGCATCTTCTTAGCACGCTTCGACACATTGTCCTGAGTCCGGACCTGGCTATCGTCACTGGCATCACTATCACTGTGTTTTTGCATTCTGTATCCTTACGTGTTCGTCGGGGGTCACCAGTTTAGGAGTTTGAGGTAATAAAGAAAGTTTATAGAAGGATTATGGATTTAATATTTAGCGAAAGATGCAAAAGAATACAGCGCGCAAGCAATACAAATCAGCGTTACGTAAGCACAAGTGTCGCGTCTCGAAGCGAGGTTCAGACTGGCCATCCTAGATGGCGCTGCGCGGTGGCGCGCGCGGTGAGCGGCCGGCTGAGGACAATAGGCTTGCGACTTTGGAATGTCATTCGCGACAGGGTACGGATTTAGAAACGAGAATTAATTAATATTTTGTAAGGACTGACCAAATATTTATTTTGTATGAAATGTAATGTATTAGGCCGGGATCCGTAGTACATGGAAATCAAGTGATTACTAACAAGCTAATTTTTGGTGAGTTGCTTCGTTTCGATGGGACGTCCAAAGATATCCTATACCCAACTCTCGATTGTGGTAGCTAACAGAGATATCAAGGATTAAAAAAATCAAGGATGTAAAACCGGGATAACGGACCACCAAATTTGGAGGACAATACTGCCGTCCTATGGTTAAAAAACCGTAAAGTGACAAACCCAAATTGTTGGCTACGAGCAAAAACGTGAAAAATGTTTAATTCTAGACTTTGTGAAGACTTACAGTCTTCTTTCATATACCATTTTTTAAATAATTTCTGGGGCTTCTATTTGAGTATGAAACGGGAACATCAAATTAAACACATGAGTTTTTATTGAAAAATTTGTGTTTTAGACAATGGTCATCTACTTCATAAAGTGGGGGTGTGCAACACTAAAAAGCAGTCAGCTGAAGCGTAGCGGCTTTTAAGTGTTGTATCTTAGTGAAACTGTATGATGATTTTATGCTCACATACAGTTTTTCCACAAATGCTTAACTAAAACACAGTTAAGTCACTTAGTCGTCTTTTTGCATTGCATTGTATGGAAAATTGGACCAGCTCTAATTCTTAAAACACCGTTAAAAACCTTTAACGGTTTATTTGTTGTTTTGTGGTATAAGTAAGAGATATGGATCTAGACTTAAACACAGTATTGGAAGAAACATTTTATCTAACTGTGTTTTAGCGTTGAAAAATGTACTTGTAGATTCATAACATAACTATAATTTTACGGCTAAGTCTATACTTCCTACATTTTATCTCACCTCCAAAATGGTAAATCATGATTAAATTTAACGATTATCTTTTATTCAAAGCAATACAAACAATATTGAATCATATTAATATTGTTTATAGTTATTGTATGTAACATAAAGTTGCAAATGCTTATATATAGGAACATTTTAAAACTTAGTTTGATAAAATCTCACTGTTAAACAAATGAACTGTGATCGCCTAGCGATTTACCATGTTTAATTTGCCATGCAAAATCAGTCTTGAAGTTGCGACGGTAAAATTATTCTCATACAGATTACAGATTAGAATCAGTTTTAAAAAATACTTGCTTCATAATATTTCCGCGTAATTTGATTCTGAGCGTTGTCCTGTTTGTTTATGATACAAAAATTTAACGCCTCCACGTGTTGCGCAAATTGTAATTGTATTATTTGTGAGAGACTTCGGTTTTAACAGCTCAGATTAAAGATACAACTCATGTAAGTAGTATTTAAAAAGTTGACAGTCAATTTAATCTAGATCATTAATTAATACCCATTAATTTTGTTTATTACAGTACAATGTCTCAAGTCAAAACTCGACAATCGACGTCTTGTCCCGTGTTTGGTTTGCCAGAGAAGTTACCAGTGTCCCAGTTGCCTACTTATAATGATGTTATGAATTATTATTATAATCATTAAATATCAATTAAAGACAGACAAAACAACAAAAGAGCCGACTGTCCATAACATATCCGAAATATTGGCTGAAGAAATATTAACTATATATGTAAACCGTAGGAGAGTATTAAAGTTAATTCGCACCTTTCATGATAAATACAGAAGTTTAATGAAACCTTATTATGGTCGTCAAACCAACATAAACTTTCAACAGAACATTAATACATTTACAGCTGAGTCTCATAGATTATTTGATATTTGCAGTTGCTAATGAAAACTTATCTCAAACTCTCAACGTGTTTGAAAGACACTCGTGTTCCCAAAGAAGAAACTCTCTTTCTAGTCGATCAAAGAACAACAAGAGAGATGATGATAGTTGGTGTAGATCTAGCTGCAACTACAAAAAATAAGAAAAAACAAGTTTATTGCGTAGCAAAGAGACAATTGATCGGGAATCGGGAACAGCACGGTTTTTCGGAAACCAAGCTGTTCCCGATTCTTAACAGATAATGTGAGATTAATTCTAGCAATAGCGAGGCATCTAGTCCAATAAAAAACCCCTTTGCCGCGTCATCACCAAAATGAAGAGGTTAAGTTTACCATCGCTAGCTCTCACGGAGTTTCTGACAGAGCCGCGGTTTTGATAGCTTCCTTGGTGTTGAATGATGTGGAAATTGTTTCTTCAAACGATACCGGTAGCGTCATTGATCGATCCAAGTTCTGGAGAACTAAGACTGGATATCTAGTTCAGTCGACATCATGCTGAGTCGAACCCTCTTCGCTGTGTCACGCAACACACACAGTTTATAGATTAAGTTTTTTGCAAGTTATTTTACATGGTTTAAAAATTGTGTTTCTCTTTCTATGTATGGTTGTGTTTTATTGTAATTTGTGTGCGTGATCCAGTGAATAAATGTTATATCTATCTATCTAGGTTGCGCCATGTGAGAACTACTGTACAGTCAGAACAGCTTTACAGAATGCAGATTGCGATGTATGTGGTATTTATTTTGATGGTAGAAAGGACAAAACATTTGTTAGTATTCAAAAGGAAGAAATGTTACAGAAAAAGAGTTACAGAATCCCACTTAGTTATTTTATCGGAGCCAGGAAGTGAATACTTCGGACATGTCACGTCATAAATTGTTCGAAATAAGTTACGGCTCTGTTAATTATCCTATTTCCAGGTATATACAAAAATATTTATTAATTGATAGCAGAAAAAAACAATAACTGAACAATTTGACAGCGTGATAACCAGAATGTAAAAAGTAGTTATATATTTCAACGGTTTGTCTAGATGCTCAAATTCGTCCTTTACACAATTACCAATATTTCCGACGATCTAATTGTTAAGTACCTAAGATGTTATACCTATTTTCAATCGAGCACCTCGAAATATTATAATAGATTAACGAGATTTCGTATGTTTGATTCTATCTTTCCAAGACTATTTTATATCGCTATGCCGTTCAAAAACTCAGGAACCTACAACAAAACATGCGCCAAATATTTAATAAATTTGATATAAATTTATATTTAGTGCTTTTCTTTCTTCAGAAATCATTTTCGCGCCGCGCATCCTAACGCGCCGAACGTCAGACCTCCACAAGGTCCACTACAAGACCGAGAAAGGGAGCGAAACGCATAAAAAGGTAGAGCAGGTAGACGTGTTTTAGTGTTGCATTGTCAGTTAACTGTTTTATTACGTTTTAATTACTTAGACAATAACGTCATATTTCATTTCTTAAAACCAGTGACTGTCTTTTAGGCTTGTAATTGTTTAAAATATATGGAAGTTTACCTACGATTTTACGTCTAAGGGCGTTTAGCGGCTCTTTAGTGTTGTACGAGTACAAAAACTGTGTTTTAGACATTGTAAGTCCTAATCATATCATGAGGGTGGAAATAGTTATAAAAAAGTTAAAGTCAGATAGCGGTCATTTAGTATTGTTTATGCATGTAACTGTTTTCTAAGTTTGTAGGACCAAGCGAATAAAAGCCTTAAATTCACGATTAGAGGCGTTTAGCGGTATTTTAGTATAGAAATGCTAGATAACCGTGTTTAAGAATTGAAAATGTCTCAAAATGATGTAGTTAACGGTATACGAGGGGTTCAGATCTCAGGCATTATAAACGATAGAGCCATGAGACCCAGACTAGAAGATAGATAAAAGTTTACGCTTTCGTGCTGTATATAAAAGTCAATTTTGGCAAAATGTCACTTTACGGTTTTTTAGCAATATGACGGCAGAATATGTCCGTTAGATTTTATAAATATTAATTAAGTATACAACAAAAAATCAGCTGGTTAGTAATCATAGTAATCATTTAAATTGACCTCGTTTTCGATACATTTTGGAAATGGCGGACTCTGATCAAACCATAGGTTTTGTAGGACAAACATGTTTTTATATAATTTAGATAATTATCTTGAGATATATCATATTGTCCTACAAATTTCGTGGTCCGTTATCCCGGTTTTACATCCTTGATTTTTTTAATCCTTGATATCTCTGTTAGCTACCACAATCGAGAGTTGGGTATAGGATATTATTTGGAGGTCTCATCGAAACGAAGCTACTCACCAAAAATTAGCTTGTTAGTAATCACTTGATTTCCATGTACTACGGATCCCGGACTATATGTTATTAATATTTATTTATGTGTATATATAAATATGAATATTATAAATAGATACTTATTATGTTATAAATAAATAAATACATTCAGTGTTTATAATAGTGTGTATTAGTATAAATCGTAAGTATTAAAATTAGGAACAAATGTTTTTAAATGTTAAGTGTAAATTATAAAATAAAAATAAAAAATAAAAACTTTTTATTGCAGATATCAAATGATCCATATTGTGGTTAGTAAAAAGTATCTTAATCGTATGTTAGTAGGGCACAAAATATACAAAATACAAACTAAATGACTACCTTCATAAACCTATGCCAAATTGGCGAATTCAGTCTTCCTGCTATAGTCTGAAGGATGATATTTGGGCTGACCCGCACTCTACGCATCAGGGATGCTGTCTTTTTCCGCAGAATGGCTGCAAAGCCATCCGTTTGGTACTCAGAAAACATCCCCGACGCACTGCAGAACCGAGGCAGCCCCAACATCATCCTAAATATGTTATTGTACTGAATACGTAGGGTATCCAGCGGCCGTGCGTTGTGGTTTACCCATAGGTTCCCGGTATAAAGGCTATGGCAATAAGCTTTAAATAGCGTGACTTTAACTTCCTCAGAACACCGGGAAAACCTACGTATCAACATGTTTCCCCTAACCGCTAGAGCCCTACGCTCACTTTCAATATCAACATTATCTTTAAGGTCAACATTGTCTTTAAGGTTTTAATTATGTGTAAGTAAGTATAAGTAAGTAGGTATGTGGGATAAGCCCACAGGCCAATCTATCCTAACTTCTGTGAGCAAAGATCTACTACGTTTATTTATTTTTTCCTCATACTTTGGCCTAGCCACCATAGTTATATGTTTATATATTTATTTATAATTAATTACTTCATAAGGTCCTACGATAATTAATAATTAAACCAGCCCCCTCATTACTCGCCAAAACAATATAATAATTATGTTTGACTTAATTTTATAAAATATTGCATGCCATTGTTAGTTATTTAGTAGGTATGGATATGTTGCCTACTGTTTGTGGGTTGCGTCAATAAAAGATTGTTTTTTATCACTGAGTTTATATTAATTATTCTGATTACAAGAAATACAAGGTTTACAATATAAGATTCGTCTAGGCGCAATAGATGTTAGGATGTGACTGAGGCAGCCATGAGGCTCTGCAGTCAACGCTCATACATAATGAATTTAGCTTATTCGACAAAACATAACATTCACGACTCTTAGTACATAATCTGTGTCACCACATTAATCCTCCCCTTTTTTTTTTTTTTAAAAAATACATTTTTTTTCAACTATTAAAACAATTAAAACTTCAATATTCAAACAAGACTTAAAAGGGTACACTTCATTCACAATGTTACAACGAAAACGCTTACTCTACAATAAACAACACGCGACGGATATGGCCGCATTCCGAAGCGTGGAGTTACATTACACTTAGGTACTTATTATCAACTCAATGACAAATTACATTTTATAAAAATTAAACGAATACAAAAGAACACAAATACAAAAGAACACAAATTAAACGAATACAAAAGAAAATTCAAATACTCAATTACATTTTACATTTTACAAACAAAAATAAATGAATAGAAATTACAAATTAGTTAGACTCAAAAATTCCAAAAACATAATTAAAATCTCAAAAATAACTCTTTAAAAAATTTTTTAAACACATAATATATTCTTTAAATTTTAGCTGAATTACTACAAAAGGTAGTCACCCCCTGCCATAAAAAATTAACATTGACAACGCATTGTCAACACTTCATGGGGCAACGCCAAACAAAAATTAACACATTCAGTTTTCAAAGAATATAAAAGTACACACATTACATAAAAAAAATTAATTTTACCAAACTAAACACTTAAAACTTTCACTCTAGGCGATGCAACATTTTGCACCGAACCTAGTTCTAAATTGTTAGGGGAATATATCTGCCGTTGAACCCATTTTTTTATTCTTGCATAACTTCTAACACATAAGAAGTATGTTATTGCCAATAGAATCAATACTATGAGCACTATAAAAAATATTTTGAAAAGATTTAGATGCTCTTCAATGGTTGACACTTTCGCATCTGATTGTGCGATGATCACTTGCTCTTTAACTTCTTTACTCTGATTGTAACCCATTTTGTAAATATAAAAATAAATTTTGTATATAAAAAATTATCAGTATGAACAAGTCTAAGAATCAACAGTGAATGAACACGAAGAATAAAATAAAATTTAATTACGATATACAAAACCATTTTCGCAATTACTACAAAAAAAATAAAATTTCACAATACCAAAATTGCATCTATGTTGCAATGACCTATATACTTACGATTCACTGTTCATGTCAGCTTATATTCAATCTGAAATTATTTAAAATAAATGTTCCATACCATAATTATCGTTCTTATTTCAATGCATTAAAGTCTAAATCTAACTGGCAACTTAACAGTACGACCGCTACGAGTAGTTCGTTGCGTCACCTTATCGCTCGAATTGTCGTCAGTACTATTTGTTCGTGATCGTGAACAATCATTATCATCATTAGCAAAGTCGCGAGTTCGATTCTCGCTGCAAGATGTTCTAATAATAGCTTCAGGTGATGCTTGATTATTAGAATCATTTTCCGTTAAAATATAGGCAGGTTTTACACGATCAATAGACACATTCGAAATCCTATTATTAATTTGTAACTTAAAAATTTTATCATTCCTATCAAGTACTTTATACGGACCGTCATAAGGTGGTTGTAAAGATACACGTACTGAATCGTTCCTAACAAAAACAAATTGACATTCCTTTAAATCTTTATGTATAAATATTTTCTTAGAATTTTGATTTACTCTAGTCACAGGTTTATAACTATCTATAGTTTTCCTAATTTTATTTACGTAACTTTCTGAGTCAATTTTAACATTCTGAGCTTTTTCATCATAAAATTCTCCTGGTAATCTAATAGTAGTTCCATATACCATTTCAGCTGCACTTACGCCTGTATCTGCGCGCATAGCCGCACGTAAACCTAACATAACAGTTGATAACTCGTCTATCCATGACTTATTATAATTTAGGCGTGCCATAAGGGCTGCTTTCAACGAACGATGCCAACGTTCTACGGCACCATTACTCTGTGGATGGTACGGTGTTGTTCTAATCCTGTTTATTCCTAAAAGAGACATTAACTCCTTAAACAAATTACTTTCAAATTGTCTACCTTGATCACTAGTAAGTTTTTCAGGACAACCAAAACGTGAAATCCATCCGTCATAAAAAGCTTTAGCTACAGTTTCTGCTGAAATATCTTTAGTTGGAATAGCTTCAGTCCATTTAGTACATCTATCTATCATAGTTACGCAATATCTATATCCCTCGGAACTAATTGGCAAAGGTCCTACAATATCGATATGTATGTGCTGAAAACGATCTGTCGTCTGAAACTGGCCTAAATCAGAAACCGTATGTTTCAAAACTTTAGATCTCTGGCATCGTACACATGATTTCGACCAAAGACTAATATCTTTATTCATGCCTTTCCAAAAATATCTATCTTTAATAAGTTTTCTAGTCGCATTTATTCCGGGATGACTTAAATTATGAATCGCGTCAAAAGCTACTCGTCTAAAATTTTCCGTAAGGTAGGGTCTTACACGTTCTGCTGATGTTTCACATACGACCGATTTCTCACTACCTTGTAACATTATCCGTTTGAATTGCAACTTGTTATTGTCTACGAACAATTGTGCAAGCTGTTTATCTACTTCCTGCGCCGTGGCGAGTTCTGCGAAATCGACCACCGTTGGGCAAGATATCGTTTCTATTCTAGAAAGACAGTCAGCTACAGAATTATCCTTACCGTTTATGAAACGAATATCTGTCGTAAATTCACTTATGAACATGATCTGTCTAGCTCTGCGAGATGTTTCCTTATCGCGACCGTTACCTATTTTACTGAATAAATACGTTAAAGGTTTATGATCCGTTAATATGATCGTTTGTCGCCCTTCGATTAAATGTCGAAAGTGAATTATCGCTAAATAAATTGCTAATAATTCCCTATCGTATGTGCTATATTTTTTCTGCGCATCAGATAAACGCTTCGAGAAAAATCCTAACGGTTTCCATGACTTACCTTCTCTTTGCTGTAAAGATGCACCAACACTGGTATCACTAGCATCTGTCATAAGAGTAACTGGGCTATCTATAGATGGATGAGATAATAAAACTGCATTTTGTAAACTTAACTTAGTAAGTTTAAACTCATCATCAGCCTCATCAGTCCATTTAATTACCGTTTTATCCTTACGCTTTGAATTATGAAGGAATTTATTCATCTCAGCTTGCTGGTCCGCCGCATGGGGCATATGAGATCTATAAAAGTTTAACATACCCAAATATCTTCTAAGTTCTTCCACTGTGGTGGGCCTCGGGAAATCCACGATGGCCTTTACCTTGTGGTCCAGGGGTCGAATTCCAGTAGTCGACACCTCATAACCTAGAAATTCAAGTTTTTCCTTAGCAAAAACACATTTTGATATATTTATAGTTAAACCATTCTCATCAAATCGTCTAAAGACTTCCTCAAGATGTTTTCCATGACTTTCTATATCATCGCTCGCTATGATGACATCATCTATATATGCAAAAATAAAGTCTAAACCGTTTAAAACATCATTATCTATAAATCTCTGAAAGGTTTGAGCACTGTTACGCAAACCGAAAGGAAGCTTACAAAATTCCCAGAGGCCAAAAGGAGTAATTACAGCAGTCTTCTCTATGTCCTCTTCAGCCACTGGAATACAATTAAATGCTCTGTTAACATCTAACCTACTATAGACCTTTTTACCCGACATTAGATAGGTAAAATTCTGTAACCTCGGAATAGGATACCGGTCAGGTTTAGTAACAGCATTTAATCTTCTATAATCACCACAAGGCCTAATGTTACCATCTTTCTTGGGCACTATATGTAACGGGCTGGCCCAGGCGCTCTTACTAGGTCTGCAAATCCCTAACTCCTGCATAACTTGAAATTCTTTCTTAGCTTTTACATACCTGTCAGGAGGTAGGGGTCTGGCCTTCGCATGCACTGGAGCTCCCGTTGTTTCGATGTGATGGTAAACCTTGTGCTTAATATTCTCCTTGAAACAAAAAGGTTTGGTAATATCCACATACTTTAATAATAAATCACTAAACGGGTGAGAATCCACAATAGTTCTCACTGCTGATTCTATAGAGCATGTTACAATACTCCCTATCACATTTAAATTCGTTATTTTATCAACCAGCCTTTTACAAGATAAATCAATTAATAGCTTAAAATTCACCAAAAAATCGGCACCAATTATAGGCTGGCTGACATCCGCAATAATAAAAATCCACTTAAAACTACGACGTAGTCTTAAATCTAGTTCCATAGTGTGGAGTCCATAAGTTTTAATTTCTGTCCCATTAGCCGCATATAGTTTGTGTCCAGATTCACTGACTCTAATATTTTTATTCACATAGCTACGCGGAAACACAGAAACATTAGCTCCACTATCCACTAAAAAACGCAAACCGGATTTATAATCCATGACACTTAGACGGTGATTCACTACAGGCTGGGCACAGTCGTCCGCCGCCGACTGTACCTGTCCTAGTTTTCCTGGGCCTTATTATTTGCACTCCTAGATACACTACCATTTCGCTTATTCCAGGCGCACGGTTCCACGCACCTGTGTGCTTTATGCTTATAGCGGAAATGATATGTACATAGCCAATTCGGGTCTCCAGGATTCCGGCTGGTGCTGCGTCCTCTTGATTGGGGTCGTCCTCCGCGTCCGCGTCCTCCTCCGCGTTGATGATTATCCCATCGGGAATTTCTGTTACTCTCTAATCTTCCGAGACGCGTGGTTAGTGTTTTGATTTCCGCCACTAACGTACTGAAACTGCCATTTTGTTCGTCAACGCGGGCTACCGAATTGATCGGTCTAGATGTCTCCATCACCCTATCTGCAATGGATGCTAAGGTCGTTAGTTCTTTGGCATCCACTACAGCCAAAACGCTCTTAATGTTGGTGGGCAAATGGTTAATCCACAATATCAATAATGTTTCATCAGGTATCTTATCCCTGGCCAGATCTTTCATACGACGCAACAATTGAGACGGCTTCTGATCTCCCAATTCCATTTCCCCAATCAATTTCTGAATTTGTCGGTTTTCCGACTCTTCGTAAACCTCCAACAACCGGTTTTTAAGCGCCTCATATTTCCCTGTAGCCGGCGGTTTAATTAAAATGTCCGTAACCTGCGATAATGCGTCCTTGCCTAGACGCGCGATGACCACATTAAATTTCGACTCATCTGAAGCGTTTTGTGGTTTTAAAATCGCCTCGGCCTGGATAAACCATAGGCGTGGTTTATCATGCCAAAAATCTGGAATGCGCGAAGAAACTGCTATGGCACTCACGGTTTCTTCCATGATTCGGGCTTCCATCTTATTTTGTCTTCTTATAAAACTCAGCGGCGCGGTTAAGTGAGTCACACCCGCTTTTATTCACTAGACGCAACCCGATAAATAAAATCACGTTAAATGATCACGTCGGGGTCACCAATTTAGTAGGTATGGATATGTTGCCTACTGTTTGTGGGTTGCGTCAATAAAAGATTGTTTTTTATCACTGAGTTTATATTAATTATTCTGATTACAAGAAATACAAGGTTTACAATATAAGATTCGTCTAGGCGCAATAGATGTTAGGATGTGACTGAGGCAGCCATGAGGCTCTGCAGTCAACGCTCATACATAATGAATTTAGCTTATTCGACAAAACATAACATTCACGACTCTTAGTACATAATCTGTGTCACCACAGTTATAACCCGACTACTAAACCAACCGAGGAATGGACGGAAGTGTCCTACAAACGCAATAACACTAAGAACCGCCGTGTATTAACAGGGTCTGGTGAAGAAAATGATCAGCTACAAACTGCCGAACGGATAAAATATATACAGGTGTGGTCTTTCAGGCCCGATACGACAACTGAAAATATAAAAACACACATAAATAAGATTGCAACATGCGAAAAATACATGGTTGAAAAAAGAAACATTAAAACAGATCAACACGCTGCATTCGTAATTGGGTTTCCGGAATCTTTGTATGAAAAATTATGCACTCCGAAATCATGGCCACACGGAATCAAGCTCTCGGACTGGTTTCAACGAAGCCCCCGCCAGGGGCGGGGGGCGCACGCGCAGGTAGCCGACGCGACCGAGCTCAGTGCAGCGAGCGGCGGCCGCCGCAGTATCCAATAGCAGCAGTGAACGACGGACGTATGCGAGTGTATGCCAACCGGACAGAAGTAAAACCGTTATATGTCACCAAAATATAGCGTCTTTAGATAGGAAATCGCAAAGACTAGAAGTGTTGTTATCGAGTGAGCTGGAATGTGACATACTGGCACTAACCGAGCACTGGTTAACAGAATGTAAACTTAAAAGTGTCAATTTACAAAACTACAAGCTAGCTTCCTTTTTTTGTAGGAATCAAATAGTGCATGGCGGTTCGTGCCTTTTTGTTAAAAACGAATGTAAATGTGTCGAAAACATTGATTTGACAAGTTTATCTGTAGAGAGAAAATGCGAAATATCTGCTATTGATTTACTAGAGTATAATTTGACAGTAGTTTGCGTTTATAGAACAAACCTGATTTCGACAAATGAGTTTATTAGTTGTTTTGATCGTTTGCTCAATAAGATTAGCGACTTGGATAAGGAGTGTGTTATTGTGGGTGACTTTAACATCAATTTTTTAAGCAATTTAGATAACGACGTAATTAAATTAAGAGACTTAATTTCGGTACATGGCTTGTGTAACTTGGTAGACTTCCCAACGAGGGTCACGGCGTCCACCTCCACCAGCTTAGATCACTTGTACAGCAATCTAGTTGATGGTGCGGTCACTGTTACCTCAGTGGTCACTAACATTAGTGATCATTTCGCGATTAAGGGCGTGATTACACGAGTAAGATCGAATCCACAGCAGAAACATGCGTATGCTAGGAAGTTTAGTAACGCCAACAAAATTAACTTTGCTGCATCCATAGATAGTGTACCTACATTGGAACGAATTACTGTATAAGTATAGGCTGAATACCCCTGGGATGGTTACCGCGATTCTTAATGTTATAAAAAATAAATTTGAAATATGTTTTCCTCTTAGGAAAACGTGCATTAAACATGAAGAAAGTTGGATAGCTGCTGACTCTAAAAATTATATATTATTATTATTCGACATAATTAAATTAGGTAAATTAGATCCATATAATGATACAATTCAATCTTTAATACTTGACATGCAAAATAATTATGAATATATTTTAAAATGTAACAAACGTGATTTTTATCAGAGTAGGTAAGTTAGTAGCAACGAGTAATACCTCTAATACCATGTGGGGCATAATAAATAATGAACGAGGGAAAAATAACTCTCCGCGAATTGACTTTACGGACGTTATATTAAAACCGGATGGAACTTTGTTTACAAACAAAAAAGATTTGGTCAATACGATGAACGCTAGGTTTTTGAGTGCGGCGGAGACCTGCGGAGCGCCAACAGCCAACGTTGCCGGTGTGTGCCGGGCCTTAACATCGGCACGTAAGCCTTCAGACCGTTCTCTGAGACTTCAGTCGTTCAGCGCTGATGAAATAGTACGTATTGTGATGACCCGCATTCCACCGAAGGTGTCAAAGGATGTGTATGGCATATCTTCAAATGTACTTAGATACGCCATCATTCCCCTCGCGCCTATACTTGCATATCGACGGAAGAAAGCGGAAATGTCGTATCTTCAAAACCCAGGTTTTCAGTAGAGCCAAAAAACCTTTTTGAAAATTCATAACTTTTTTATTATAAGAGATAGAAAGGTGAAACTTGGAATGTATCTAAACTTTTTTAAAAGCTACTTAATCATTTTGCTCAAATTACCGTAAAGTTAGTGCAACATTGATTTGTGACAAGTTACGACAATTGATGTTTCAATTTCAAGCAGCAGAAATGTCGTATCTCTGAGATGAATGTATGGCCAACTGAAATTACATATATTCTTGAGTGTCAAATTTGTTGTATCTTTGTTCATTATATTAAACTATATCTATATTTTGTTTTAACTTATGAAAAGGCGATGAATGTATCAAAATAAAAAGCTTTATGTTGAATCTAAAATTTTTATTGTATTATAAGAAATGTTTTGACAGCAAAATTAAAAATATCTTATAGAATATAATAATATGAATCATGTTCTAAAATACCTCAATTAAAAGAAAACTAAAGCAATTTTCTTCTTATATAAAAAAACTTGTACCTTTGCAAGGAACATAGCAAAATAAAACAATCATGTACTTCTTACGAAATTACCTAAAATAAAAATTTAGAACAATACAATTATGTACTTATTACAAAACTAAAACCTTTGCAAAGAACATAGAAAATAATAAAACAATCATTAATTACTTATTCATCATCATCATTTCACCCACTGCTGGACATAGGTCCAGCAGTGGACGTCCTACGAGTGTCCTACGACACGGTTTGACGGTTTCGGTTTGAGGGAGGCATAGGCCTCCCACAAACCGTATTTTTGCTTCTGGAAGCATGGAATTTTTCATGAGCATAACATCTGGATCTGTCTTTTTAAATGTTGCAATACACATTTTCTGGGAGCGTTCGCTTATGGTCTTCTAGATGCTGGGGCTGCTCCCTAACACCACCTGAAAATTAAAAGTATGTTACTAACTAGCTAAGAAGGCACCCGCAGAGTGATGATATACCTACTCATACTGCCTCCCACAAGGTCGCTGCTGCCCATCTTTTGATGTTCTTTTAGGCACCTTTTACGACACCCACGGCCATGGCAGGAGATGGGGTGATACGTATTATTAAGATGGAAGGCACCACACAATGTGCCAGAGACCAACAATTACTTTATGAAAAATTCAGACTACGAAACATAATCCTAACTCATCTTTCTTATATGGGCTCCAGTCGGGAATCGAAACCGGGACCATCAGCACGATGGCAACGTTGTCTACCAAGGAGGTTAATAAACCTATGTATTTACCTTATGTTATGTATGATTTACATAAACCTAGATGTTGGTAAGTACTCATCGTTCAAAGCTAGATGTCTAGCTCTGGGAGCGTTCGCTTATGGTCTTCTAGATGCTGGGGCTGCTCCCTAACACCACCTGAAAATTAAAAGTATGTTACTAACTAGCTAAAAAGTACCAATATGTACTTTTTAATTGACTATACAAAAAAAAACGTATAAAGGACAATTGTAAGCTTTTTGTTAATAATGTAAGTACCTATCTTTACAATCTTATTCTTCTTATTGTTCATTTTAAGTAAAAAGTTACAAAACCGCGCGATTACGCACGAAGAGGCAAACAAATTGTGTTTTGCAGGTGTTATTTGTTTACCAATATCTCCCTGAACAAATAATTTTATTACATTAAACGTTTTTAAAAGTTATTATTTTCCAACCACAGCGCATACAAAAGGTACTTTTCTACAATATTCAAATAACTTACTAACAACGGCTTACTGTCCTGACAATTTTATAATAAAATCATTGACTCGAAACATGCAAAAAATAATTTAATTTATTATTCCAATACTTACCAGAACTCTTGGAGATGTATTAATTATCCTCTTATATTTTATCTTGCATTTGAAAACTTTTTCACAAGCAGCGACAAATTTGCTTTCTTACATTCGCACTCACGCATGTACTGAATCGCGGTCAAAACGTTGTATAAGGCTCGTTACTTATCTCTTCAGACAAAACATAGCTCTATTTTTTTGGTGTATAAGTACGATATTGACATAAAATGATTGTTTAAAATGTGTTAACTGTTTCATATGCCTGCATTAGTAGGGGCAGAATTGTCGTATCTCGGTCAACGTCAAATTGTTGAGCGGCAGAAATGTCGTATCTTATTCGAAGCCGTTTTAGTGATTCATAAACAAAGTAGTAACTATTTTGTGTTCTTGGCGTGAGGGCGTATCTGTTTTATTTAAAAAAACAGCCGATTTTGCTCAAGTTACGACAATATTTCTTACGATCAGTACAAAAACAAGGAAAAATCTATGGTCGTATCTGTTTAAAAAATCATCGTAGGAAAACGTGACATAGACCATTCGGCTTTTTTTTCTACATCAGATAATGGCAAAAGTCAAAATGGTCAAAATGAAGTTACGACATTTCCGCTTTCCACCGTCGATATGCTTATAATACCTGCATCAGAGAGGGTTGCTATCCCTGCCCGATGAAAATAAGCAAGGTGTCTCCATTATTTAAAGGTAAGGGAAAGAAGAGCAACATTGACGGGTATCGACCTGTCTCAATAATACCAGCAATAGCCAAGGTTTTTGAGAATGGTCTTAGTTCCCGGTTTGTTGCATTTCTCTCAGCTACGGAAGCTCTTTCTGATAGGCAGTATGCGTATCGCGAAGGACGCTCGACGACGTCACTGGCGCGGGAAGTCATCCGCTGCATAATGGCCGCTCGGGAGGCGAAGCAGCAGGTCGCAGTGATCTGCTGCGACCTGAATAAAAATAAAAATTTCAACGAGTTGATCATCTGTTCTTGTGTTGACCCATCTTGGTAAAGTATACTTACTTATTTCGAGAAGGTTTTCTCGATACGATTGCCATTCACTCTGCAATTCAGGTGGTAACTCATGGTCCCATTCCAGTCCAGACAGCCAAAGCTTCTGGATGAAGATTTTTGAAGTGACCACACAAGGTGCGGCCCACCCCAAAGGATCAAATTAATAGGCGTGATATCTCTGATATCACTCTCCTCTTAGTGACTGGAGTTTGAGAAGGGGGAAGTGATACAGAGTACTTGAATTCATCACTGTCCCGATCCCAGCTTATGCCTAACATTTTTAATATTATATTTTTATCAATCTCCTTCACCTGATGTTTAGTAGATCATTGATCTCTCTGTGCAATGATAATCCTTCATTGACCGATTGACATCCTGTCATTAAATCATCAACGTAAAAATCCTTAATTACCCTTGACGATGCTGCGGTGTGTTTGGCGCCTTCATCAACTGCAACCTGCTGTAGAGACTTCACAGCAAGGTAAGGAGCCGAGGCGGTGCCGAAGGTGACTCTTAATAGTCGGTACTCCTCAATCTCGGAATCTGGGTTGTCATGCCAGACGATTCGTTGAAAATCAACATGCTCAGACCTTTACTTGTCTGTACATTTTGATGATATCAGCACACAAACTGATTGGATGCTGTCTCCAACGCATAATAATATGTCGAAGTGGAGGCTGCAAAGTTGGTCCAACCATGAGATCATCGTTGAGTGAAACACCATTGGTACCCTTCATAGACGCATCAAACACTATACGCACCTTGGTCGTTGTTTTATCATTTCGTATGACAGCATGATGTGGCAGATACACTGCTGATGGCTTAGATGACATGCTTGCTGGCACACGCTCCATATGACCAAGTTGCAAATAGTCATGAATGACTTCGGAGTACCTCAATTTGATTTCAGGATCCTTCTCAAATTTCTTCTCAAGATATTTAAATCTTTTTATGGCAAGATCTTTAGAATTGCCATATGATGACTGCGGGTTATCTGTTTTGAATGGAAGATGTAACGTGTAAATTTCTTCACAACGCTGTTCTTCATTAGTCAAAATCTTCTTTTCCTGAGTAGCAGACTCAGTCTCCCAAAAACGCCTTAAGAGGGCGTTGTCATCAATGTGAGATTGACAGGTGACCACATTGTGATAACAATATGGTGAAGCGTTCTGATTATCATCTACATGATGTGTGGGACCAGAAATGATCCATCCTAAGGCAGTGCGCTGCGCAGTTGGCGTGCCATTAGGACCCTTAATCAGACCTTCCTTAATCAGCTGACCATAAACACCTGCTCCAAGCAAAATATCAATTTTGCTCGGCGTGTGGAACTGAGGATCAGCTAGAACGACTGTAGCTAATTCTGGCCAGTCCACATGATCTAAACTTACCCTTTTCGCTGGTAAAAGATTAGTTATGGTACTGAGTACATGCGCACTTACTTGTATGCAGAAATCTGGATCGCAGCGTGAGTGTACATCCACGTTCACAATGTACCTTGAGGCTAACTTACTGCTGTCGCCACCGAGTCCAGATATACTGCTGCTATTGGGTAATTTTTTTAAAGTAACTGTGCCGCCGATTCTGTTATAAACGATGCTTCAGATCTTTGATCTAAAAGCGCGCGAAGCGTGTGAGACGCTCCGTTTCCTGCCCTTGCGTTCAGCAAGGCTGTAGCTAACAGAATTCTTTTCTGTGAGATTCCTTTGGAACAATGTGCTGAAACTGAAGTTGTAGTTGCGGGTTTTTCTGGTTACGCAATGCTCGGCGTGCTGGAAGTTTGGACATCTTACAAGAACGTGCCCGACCAAAAAGGTGTTTTGCCCAAAGTGTGGTAAAAACCACGCTAACTGTGAAAGCACCAAATTTAGATGCGTGAACTGTAAGGGACAACACATGGCCTTTGACAAATCATGCCCAGTATTTTTGAAGGAGAAGAATATAAGAGCCATAATGAGTACAGAAAACAGTACATACAGAAATGCATCTTCTACACTGATAAAACAAAAAGTATTGGAGTCTCAGAAAGATGATAATATATTTGAATTTGGTTGCCAACAAACAGCAAGTAATAATTTTGTAAGACCCGGTCTATCTTACAGTCAAAGCTTAGGTGCCGAAACGTCCCACAGACAAACAATAGTCCAGGAAGCTCAGGAATGCAGTAATAACTTAGAAAGTGATAAAGAATCAAATAATGATAGTTGTCAAGAAAACATACAAATAAATAAGCACGTAGAAGAGAAAAGAAAGAAAAATACAAAAAAGAAAAATAAACAAAAAATATCCGAACAAGATAAGAATGAGATTACAATAGAAAATGAAGAATGTGGTCAGAACTATGTAAGTAAAATACTCAGAAAAGTAAAAGAAATTTTGAGCTCAAATGATAGCATAGAAGGAAAGATTCGCATAGGGATACAATTTATATTAGAAGAGGTAATGTCGCTTATTGTTAAAACGATGAGCAGTGGTGAGGCAATTAGTAAACTTTTTGGCCTTCTTCATGATGGATAACACCATCATTACCAGCCGCGCCACCCAGGCATCGGACCCTGTGGGTTCCATTGCGCAATTTATTAATATTGCGCAATGGAACGCGCAGAGTCTGATGCCTAAAAAACTTGAATTGGAAACATTATTGTCTCAGGAAAGAATAGGTATTTGTATAATTAGTGAAACATGGCTTAATGAAGAAATAATGTGTCGTGTGAGTAATTTTAACATTTATAGACAAGATAGAATAGACTCGTATGGGGGCGTGGCAATCATCGTTCATAAATCGATTAGAACTCAAATCTATAACATTAATCATTCAAATCCTGGTATTTAAATAGTGTGTAAAAATTTTAAACTGTGCCTATTTAGATTATGTAGCATCCGTGTATTGCCCGTCGTCAATAAGAACTTCGCAATGCGACTGGGAAAGTATTTTTTCAAAATTCACTCGTAAATCGATTGTGGCTGGTGACTTCAATGGACAACATTCCAATTGGTCGTCAAAGACGGATACTAGAGGGTTGCAACTTTGGGATGCTTCCATAGAACATAATTTTATTTCTTTAAACAGTGGTGAGTTCACAAGGGTTAAGTTGGTAAATGGCCATTTACAACAGTCTGCTCCGGACGTTACCTTCGTGACAGCTGATATAGCGGTACTTTTTAATTGGCATGTAACTCGCGAAAACTTAGGTAGTGATCATCTTATTATAAAGTATTCACTTTGTTATCAGGGCTCGCTTAATTTTATTTCTCGTCGCAATATGAAAAAAGCAGATTGGTCTAAATATCAGGAAGTCTTAAAACATCAATTTACTGATAACATTTCCGAACAAAACTTGCAAACCTGTTATGACTCATTCATAGATAACGTCAACGACGCTGCGAAACAAAGCATACCTATGATAAAAAAATGTTTAAATCCTACAATAAAGTTTCAACCTAGACCTTACTGGTGTACGGAAATTTCGGCTGCTATTGCTCAGAGACGCCTAGCTCTCAAGTTATTTAGGCAAAATCCCACTCCAGACAACCTTAAGATTTTAGAAATTAAAACATCAGACGCTCAGCGCATTCATAGGCAAGCTCGATCAACCAACTGGCAGACGTTTTGTGGATCAATTGATGTATGTACAAACCCGTCTGATATGTGGCGCCGCATGCGCTGGGTGAAGGGAATTCGAACTCAACGTGTTACAGCTCCAATTGATAAGCAATGCGAACTTTTAGGTAGTTTAGCGCCTGACAGTGTTATTCCCCCCACCCCAGTATTTACATCGAACAATGACCTATTAGATAAGGCATTTAGCTATGAAGAATTACAAAAGTGCTTAAAAAAAAAGGATACGGCACCGGGCGAAGATAAAATCACATATTCAATGATTTATTTTCTACCCGATGAAGGTAAGCTATATCTACTAAATATCTTTAATTTTATATTTAGATTTTCGATAGTACCGTTGCAATGGCGTAACATTCAAATCATTCCGATACCCAAACCAAACGATAACTCTAATACTGTTCCTAAGTTTCGGCCTATATCATTAATCTCTTGTATTTGTAAAATATTTCATAAAATGTTATGCAACCGAATTGAATGGTTTGTAGAACATCATAAAATACTATCTCCAATGACATCTGGTTTTCGGAAATCCCAGTCGTGTGCAGACTGCTTAGCTAGACTTATCACACAAGTGCAGGTGGGTTTTTCTAAGGGCGCGTCTACACTGGCTTTGTTTTTAGACGTAGAAAATGCCTATAATAATGTTTTACCGGAAGAATTGATTTTATTATTAGACAATCTTCAAATTGGGTCACTTTCTTGTAGATACTTGTGGGAGTTTCTGAGCAATAGATGTTTAAAAATTTCAAATGAAGACGGTACTACCAATCATAATATGGTAAGATGGACACATAAAGGTTTGGCCCAAGGAGACCCAATCTCACCTCTTTTGTTTAATATTGTGACGTACAAAATAGCTAAATTGACTACGGACAATGTGAAGACATTACAGTACGCAGATGACTTTGTTTTCTATTCACAAAATCGAGATATTTCTATTAATGAGACTAATATTCAGAACGCATTAAACTTACATAGCTGTAGGTATTTTAGGTAAATTAGGGTTAGAAATATCATCAATAAAAACGAAATGCTGTAATTTAAAAAAAAGTAGGCGTGTAGAAAGGGTTTCTTTGACTTTAAAGGATGATATAATTGAGTCGGTGCAAATTGTTAAATATTTAGGTATTTGGCTAGATAAATCACTATTATTTAGAAAACATATTAATGAAACATACGAAAAAACTATTAAAATGCTTAACATATTATAAGTATTAGCCGGAGCATCGTGGGGAATGCACCCTAAGCACTTACGCCGTTTATATATTGCGTTGATACGTAGTAGAATAGACTTTTGTTGTTTTCTTTACGATACCGCTGCAAAGTCACATCTAACTAAACTAGATAAGGTTCAAAACAGTGCGATGCGCATTATAGGTGGATTTATTAAAACTACGCCTATACATGTCATGGAATGCGAACTTTGTTTATGTCCATTGCAGCTAAGACGAAATTATCTGGCTACTAAATATTGTTTAAAAGCTCAATCTATATATAGCAACCCAACCATCAAGTATCTACAGGAACTAGCTAGTTTGAATTTCAGCTACGGCATAAGAAAAAAAAAGCCGCTACTTTTATCAATTTATGAGCAAACTCAAAGTGAAAGTATTATACGGTGCAACCCTCTGGAGATGTTTTCTTTGAATAGGTACTTGGGTGTCTGAGTTTAAAACTGATTTTATTAAACTAGAAATTGAAGGCATCAATAAATCAAAAAAACAATTTAATGATGTAGAACTCAAGTGCCATACATTGTTTATGTTAAATGGTAGTTATAAAGACTGGCACAAAGTTTACACGGATGGGTCAAAAATGGAAAATGGTTCTGGTTTTGCATTTTACGATCCCAGTCGCAATACGAGAGATACTTACCATGTTACTTCGTCAGGAAATACTATTATGTCATTAGAACTCTTTGCAATCTCAGAAGCACTGTCTTATGTCACAACCCTAAACTATAAGAAGGTAGTGATTCTATCGGATAGCCAAAGTGCTTTACAACATATTGCTCGATGCGCATCAGGGTTCCGATGTGCTTCGGTAGCATATGTTATCCTAAAGAAAGTTATATTTCTTTTAAACAAAGACGTGCATCTAAGATTGCAATGGGTTCCCTCGCATGTAGGTATACGGGGCAACGAGGAGGCTGATCGTCTGGCCAAACAAGCTATTGAGGTAGGAGCAGAAATATACATTATTCCAGAATACTCTGAGGTACTAATACAATACAGATACAAGGTGTTTGAAAAATGGAAAAAATTATTTAATGAAGTATGTTTAAGAAAGGGTTTGTGGTATAAAATTATACAAAGTTCGCCTCCTCGTATCCCCTGGTGGGTACACAGCGAGTTGAAGCGCCGTCATGTTGTGGTAGCTCACAGACTGCGGTCCGGACACATTCCACTAAATAAGTTCAACCACCTCATGAGGAAGGTTGAGTCTCCTAACTGTGTACAGTGTCATGTGCCAGAAGACGTCCATCATCTCTTGGTGGAATGTGTACGGACTCAGTCGATGATAAATCATTTAGCTGTAAAGTTCAGTATAGATCTCGCTGAGTTAGGTTTATTACATTATTTATTAGCCAATCCTTTGTGTGAGGCCGCTAAGGTCCTCTATAGGATGGTATTTGATGTCTTAAGTTAAGTTAGGTTAGTTAAGTTAGTTAAGTTAGTGTTTGTATTACGGGGCTGGCATATTCGCAAAGCGAAAAAAGCCCCATAAAAAAAAATAAGAATAAAAAAAAAAATCCTTGTGTAGATAATATCTATATGATCTTCAAGTCAGCGAAAGCAGCTATCATGAACATCTAGCGCGCATACTCGTACTGGTGCGAAGTAAAATAATTACCTTATTTGCAAATTCTGCTATAGACCAGAATCTGACAGACAGCTTCTAGAAGCACCTATAATCAATAGGATAATTTCCTAGATCAATTCTGGTCATAAAAACTGTCCTCCAGAGGAAGGTGTCTTAGTTACAACCAACAACAAAAATCCATTAATTAAGAATTGGATTGAAATGATGTCGTATCTATTTTAAAGTCTACGTAAAGGTAAATTACCTAAGAACAGGTTCATGATCACATGAACAATTTTAAAATTAGACTTTTAAATCAAAAAACCCTTACACATCATTAGATATTAAACGAGTTGTATATTTTACTATAAACGTTTTACATACTTTATACAAAGTACCTACCTAACTTCCCCAAAGGTTACGTGCTTTTCATTTTATCAAATACTTACTTACTGCTGCGGCGCAACGACCCGAAGTGGATCTTGGCCTCCGACACCAAAGACCGCCAGGCTGCTCTATCCCCTGTCATTGCAGACCAGTCATCGGCTTGCAACTCCACGAGATCCTTCAGCACTTCGTCCTTCCAGCGGTACCGCGGCCGACCAATCGGTCTCCGTCCAGTGGGACGGCCTGCGTACGCTCTTTTGACGGCACGATCTTCTCCCATGCGGACTACATGCCCGAACCACCGGAGTCTGGACGCTTTCGTTTCTCCAATGATATTCGGCTCGGACACAAGTTCTTCAAGTTCTGCATTTTTTCGGATTCTGATCGTACCATCATCTCTGCGCGTGGGTCCCAGGATCTTACGGTATATCTTGCGCTCCGCTACCAACAATGCATGCTTCTCTTTCTGCGTTAAGGTCCAGGCCTCGCAACCATACATCAATAATTATATTTTTTTTTAATTTTTTTTTATCAATTTATATTTTATCAAATACAAAAATGTATTATTTATTTCCTGGAAAGTAACAAGTACCTTGATATTTTTATGGGATTACAAAGTAAACGAATGCTGTGCATTATATATCTAAAGGGCTTTGTTAACAGTAATCTAATGGCACAATTATAGGATTGGCGGAATTTACGAGATGATTCAAATCTCATTGTTCGCTCATATATAGATATAATGAGTGCATAAGAAATGTTGAATTTATTGAGACAATGTTTGTACTTTTTAAGTGCATCTTTATTGACGACAAGATTAAACAGGTATTTTAATACCGTCAAATAAATTTCGTTCCTTTGGGGCTGTTTTATGATGTTGCATTTCAGGATGAATAAAGAAAACAGACTAAGGCAGAGTTATTGGAATATATCAACATTCAGTTATTCAACTATGTACAATTTATCATAGATCATTAAACTGCAGACATTGTTTAGCTGTCTAGCCATTGAATTCGGGTGATTATACACCGAAGGAATAAGAAGATGCTAGTTTATTTATTTCAAAGCTATTAAAGAAAGATATACTTTTCTGACAATAACTTAAACTAAAAATAATTTATAAATTTATGGATGCACACAATTTTAGATGACAGGTGCTGAATCGAAATATTTTCTGACTCCTCAAAAACGGGGTACTCAAGCATCATGGGGATGCTGCCAGCGGCCAGTGGTCTTGCTAAGGAAAGGGGAAAAACAAATTAACTTTAATGGCTGCTAACAGCCCTATAAAGAAATTAGTATTTTTTCAAAATATTTCAAACCGGTATTTTCAGAAAAGATACTTTTGAAAACACGACTGCCGTCGTACATAATTAAAATTCATGTTTAGATTCGGTTCTCGTAATCTATGTTCCATATTTTTTCACAAAAACTATTATGGAAAAATTTTGGTTTGGTTAAAAGGTCCGAAGACCAATATCTATAAGACCTTGATATCAAGTGGAAACTGACAAGTTGGTTTTTATAAACTAATCATATTTTTATTTAAAAATAAATAACAGGATATAGAAAATTTACCTATTCGCAACTCGAATAATAAAATATGTCATATTTATGTATCATAAATCATATAGGTGATAACGCATAATATGCGTAATATATAATATTTCATATTATGGAATAAATAACTTTATATTGATCAAAATTTGTTCCTACAATTTATCAATGATCTTCTTAGAAATAATAAGAAAATTAAAATAAGAATTTACTCAAATTACTTATTTTTTTGTATCTAATTATCAAGCTGTAAATTACTTGCTGTACCTAATTGTAATTATTCCTCTGTGGAAAACACTGTGGTTTTAAAAACGGATAAATTGCTATGAAGTTCGCCTTGACTTCCTTATTTAATTTTTTCACTTTTATTACTCATGTCGGTCCTCCATACAGTAACTGTTAGTAGCACCTACATATAGATTAGATTAATGCCCTGCAAAATCAGACTGCTTAATGGTGCAAATGTTTTTTGACCATTTATGTAAGCGAATTGTAATAAAGTACATTTATTAGATGAAAGTGTCCTGACTGAAGTACCAAATGAAAATTTTATCTCATTATTGAAGCTTCTCTATATAAGCTTCGCTTTTAGGTATACCTTAGGTCACTTCGCATACCTGTAGCATTAAAGGTTGTTTTACAGAAGTTACTATCCAAACCACGATTTACCATTGGATAATTGTTTTAAAGACATATACAATATTAATGAAGCATACTGGGTGCAAACAATATTGTGTAAAATTGATATCGGATATAGTGAAAATTTATTCACAAATATAATAATTATGTACTATTTCTACGAATACTTTTCATGGTATGAAAAAAAGGGAATACCTACTAAAAATATTTTAGTATAGTTAGAAAACTTGGTATATGATATTCTCATTTTGAAGATGCATAGATCTTATTGATGTAACATTTAGTAGAGGGTTTGCAGGTGTGATTGAGGTAAACAGCTTTGTATGGGTTCACGTTTATTGTTCACACTTAGGTCTACAATTATATACAGAAGGAAGAGAAACACGCACAGATAGAAGCAAAAGCAAAGGTAAGAATAGCACATGGAAGAAAGGTCTTTAGAACAAGTAAATACGAGGTAAGTTTGGTTAGAGAGGCGTCGGATAGGGAGACGTGCGCTCCGCGAGGTGTCTAGCAATGACTGGTGGGTTCGGCTCGCGCTCGCGCCGCGTCGGGTGCGATCGGAGCACATCGGCGCGCGAGCCGAAAACAGCTACGTTAACAAAATATCCAAACTAGTTGTCGCCCTCGGCTTCATTACCTAATAATATAAATAAGTGACTGTTTGTGTAATATATTATTTTGTATGCGTGAATTAATGTTTATCTGTTTAAGTGTAAATGTGGTGTGTTTATATAAGTAAATAAATACGAATTAATACTATAATAATGTTTTATTGTTTATGTATAAAATATATAAATACTTAATAAATAAGAGTAGGGTCACCTACATCTACCCCCTTTCCAGAGACCAACTAGGGTCGATAGTAGTCAGGAAAATGTACTCGCCGGCCTGAGCGTGTTGTCCTAACAGGAAGATCAGGTGTCGGTGGCGGTGGAGGGTCTGGTGGCGGTGACAAAACATCTTGTCGAGGTGGAGCAGTGTCGGCGGACAATATAAAGGCCGGCTTAAGGCGGTCGATACTTACTGTCACGGCTTTGCTCGAGACACGTATTGTGAAGGTTTTAGCACCTCTCTTGAGCACTTCATGAGGTCCTGTGTAGGCTGGTTGGAGTGAGCCGCGTAGCACTTCTTCTCTAAGGAATACGTGACTACAGCTGGCAAGCTCTTTGAATACGAAGGCTTTCCGAGAGTTGGAGTGGTGCTGAGGTGGAACTGGACGTACCTTCTCCGCAAAAGACTTCATGCGGGCTGAGAAATCGGTGATGTCGGTGGTGTAGTGAGCTACGTCGTGACCGAAAAATTCGCCAGGAAGACGTAGAGGCTCACCGTACATCAGCTCAGCCGAAGAACTCTGAAGATCTTCTTTGAAGGCACTCCGAATGCCCAGGAGTACGAGAGGAAGTGTTTCCACCCAGTTTGCGTCCGCGTGGCAGGTGATTGCTGCTTTCAGCTGCCGATGGAAACGCTCCACCAAACCGTTGCATTGTGGGTGGTAAGCAGTCGTACTACGGTGATCGAAACCGATAGATTTAGACAGCTGCTGGAACAGAGCCGATTGGAACTGTCTACCTCGATCGGTGACGATCTCAGTAGGACAACCATATCGTGCCACCCAGCAAGACACAAACGCTTTTGCCACTGTCTCGGCGGTAATATCGGTAAGAGGTACAGCCTCTGGCCATCGCGTGAAGCGATCGACTGCTGTAAGGCAATACCGATATTCGCCAGAGGGCGGTAGTGGACCGACCAGGTCTAAATGGACATGTTTGAACCGCGCTGAAGGTAACGTGTGCTTACCCAGCGGTGATGCAACATGTCGGGTTACCTTCGAGCGCTGGCACATCAAACATGCCTTAGCCCATTCACGGCAGTTTTTCCGCATCAGTGGCCAGACGAAGCGTTGTGCGACGAGTTTGGCTGAAGCGTTAGCACTGGGGTGGCTGAGCGAGTGAAGGCAGTCAAATACCTGCTTTCGAAGCTGCTGCGGGACGAAGGGTCTGGGCGCCGTCGTACTGACGTCGCAGTACAAAGTTGTACGACTCCCGGGGATGTTCGTCCTGACTAGACGCAGTGAAGTGTCACCTTTGAGGTGCTCTGCAAGCTCTGGATCTGCAGATTGAAGTTGTGCCATCACTTCTAGATCGACTGGTGCCTGCAGTTCATCGACACGGGACAGAGTATCTGCAACGACATTGTCTCTGCCTGGAATATGAACAATGTCAGACGTGAATTGCGATATAAAATCAAGATGTCTATACTGACGGGGCGAGCAGTTACTTTTCCGCTGTTGGAAAGCGTAACAGATCGGCTTGTGATCAGTATAGATAGTGAAGTGAGTAGTTTCCAACATATGTCGGAAGTACTTTATACTTTCGTATATGGCCAGGAGCTCACGGTCGTATGGAGAATACTTGATCTGCGATGGACTCAGCTTGCGAGAGAAAAATCCTAGAGGCTGCCAGTCTCCGTCCTTAAGCTGCTGTAGGACACCACCTATCGCTGTGTCAGAGGCGTCAGTGACGAGTCCTAACTTAGCCTGCGGGTCAGGATGAGCAAGAAGAGCGGCATCGCAGAGGCTTTTCTTGCACTCTTCAAATGCGCGCAATGACTCACCTTCAATGGAGACAGGATGCGAATTTTTAACCGGACCGGTTAACAAGGCGTTGAGCGGCGCTTGGATCTGCGCAGCTTTCGGCAGAAATCTGCGGTAAAAATTCACCATCCCCAAAAATCGCCGGAGTTGTCTGACGGTTTTTGGTGGTGGGAATTCTGAGATACCTTGTACCTTGCTGTCGAGTGGTGTTGTGCCCTTTCCAGAGATGCGGAACCCGAGGAACGTTACTTCCGGTACGCCGAAGACACACTTAGCTGTGTTAACAAGTACGCCATACTTGCGCATGCGCTCAAAGAGTTGGCGTAAGTGGTCTTCGTGTTCCTGTGATGATCTGCTGAAAACTAAAAAATCATCCAGGTATGGAAAACAAAAATCTAGTCCTCGTGTCAGCTCGTCCACGAACCTCTGGAAGGTCTGCGCTGCGTTACGAAGACCGTAAGGCATGCAGTTGAGCTGGAAAAGTCCAAAGCTTGTCACTATGGCAGTCTTTGGTATGTCCTCCTCCGCTACCGGCACCTGATTGTAGGCTTTCACCAAATCTATGACTGAAAAAAAATTACACCCTGACAATGCATGTGAAAAATCATGAATGTGGCGAATAGGGTATCTGTCAGGTATGGTTCTAGCATTAAGTAATCTATAATCACCACAAGGGCGCCACCCATTGTCCTTTTTAGGAACTAGGTGTAAGGGTGATGCCCAAGGACTGTCTGAAGGACTAGCTGTCCCGTTGGCAATCATAGTTTCAATTTCCTGTTTAGCAATTTTCAATTTGTCAGGTGCGAGGCGGCGTGCTGTGCATGATATAGGTGGCCCAGGTGTAGTGCGTATGTAGTGTTTAGTGTTGTGTTTAACGACGCCGGGGGTACCAGAGGGGCGCGTGATATCTGGAAAATCATTTAAAATTTTATGGAAAATACTATCTCCACCAGTCACAACTTTAACGCTAGACACTAGGTTAGATAAACTTAAATCTAAGGTTGCAACCGCACTAATATTAGTGAGACTATCAATAAGTTTTTGTTGGCTGACGTCGACGATAAGGCGGTAGTGTGAAAGGAAGTCCACACCTATAATAGCTTTCGTGACGTCAGCAACGACAAAACGCCAAGGAAAATTTCGACGCAACCCTAAATTTAGATTTAAATCTATAGAACCGTAGGTATTTATAATTGAGCCATTAGCTGCACTGAGTTGGTAAGTGCTCTTACGCCTACACTCACTAAGCACTGCTGGATAAACACAAATGTCACTACCAGTATCTATTAAAAATTCAATGTTTGTATTTTTGTCACGCATGAAGAGACGACCAGTGCTGCCGCAGTCCGCTGTCGCCATCACCGACTGCCGGTCCCGTTTCCCGCCGTGTAGTCGCAGGGTTTGACGCAGCGGCGCGCCTCTGCCCCGTGCCTGGTGTGGAACCAGCACAAGGGCCACTTCCTGTAGCTGGACTGCGATCGGCGGGACGCCGAACGGTTACGCCGGCCTCCGGCGTGGCGTTCACTCGTCCGTGAATGACACTGGGATTGGGCAGTTAACGCATTCACTTGGCGCGTCAACTCTGCCACTAGTTGCGTCAAAACGTCGATGGGCGTCAATGATGATGATGATGACGGTGGTGGTGGTGCTGCGATATCGTGAACGCGGTCGGCAATATCGGCCAACGCGTCCAACGGCAGGCTCGCTTGCTTACTACTTGTACTTTTCTTTAACGGCGTCGCCATCTTGGCACGCGCATGGCGTGGTCGCGTGGTCACGTTCTTTTGAGACTTTTCCGTGTCGGATCTGCTTGTGTCACGACTAAATGTAGCCTTACTTGGTTCTGGCATGTTTCTGAGATATTCTTGCAGGGGGTCACCAGTTTAGTAGAGGTTTGCAGGTGTGATTGAGGTAAACAGCTTTGTATGGGTTCACGTTTATTGTTCACACTTAGGTCTACAATTATATACAGAAGGAAGAGAAACACGCACAGATAGAAATTATCGGTTGACAGCGTTGTGGAAAAGTACATGTTAAAAACGAGTAGTATGGAAAATGTATGTGATAATTTTCGAAATGTTTTTACAAGCGAGATTGAGAACATCAAAAAACAACACCAATGCCAGACGTTATTTTTGAATAGGAAGTCATACGTGACGGAAAGTGATGTTAGCTTCAGATTCCAGCGAGTAACAGCTGATCATGTTGTAAGAGTCATGAATGCTATGGATTGTGGTAAGGCCCCGGGATCTGACGGTATCAGAATAAGAGATTTAAAAGAGGTAAAATTTAAGATTTCTCCAATTATTGCACACTTTATAAATTTAAGTATAAGAACATGTATTTATCCGAATGAATTAAAACTAGCTATAATAAGACCAATTTACAAACAAGGCTCTCACACTGACTACACCAATTATAGACCAATAGCAATTTTAAATATATTAAATAAATTTTTTGAAAAATTAGTAGTAGGCCAAATAACCACATTCATGGAAAAAAACAAGATTTTGAATGACTCCCAACATGGTTTCCGGCCTAATAGAAGTACTGCTACGGTACTATCTGAATTTGTAGATAGCGTCAACAAATCACTCAATAATAAAAAAATTGTATATGCAATTTTTATTGATTTTAAAAAAGCATTTGACACTCTGGATCACGGTGGCTTACTACAATCCATGGATGAGTGTGGCATCAGGGGGCCCATGAACGCATGGTTTAGAGAATATCTCACAAACAGAACGACCTATGCGTAGAATAGAGTTCTATGTGATCATAGAGCAAAAGTACTTTTATCAGCTAAACGTGTTATGGAGTTCAAACTCTACAGAGGTGCGTTTTTAGAATTTTTATATCTAATGTAGTTACGGAGATATAGAGTCGAATAACGTTGCATCTGATATCAGTTCCGCAGAACAACGCACTGAGTGCCCATGCGACAGTAATCGGAAGCGGGGACGGCAAGATAGCGCGGTCCGTTTTTCAGTCCAGCCACTATACGATGGAAAGCGGTAGATCATTACGGGCGTTCGATATTTATTTGGGACTTTTTTTGACGGAAAGCTAGTGAAACTCATTATTAATACGAAAGATCGATTAACTTAATACATGTCTTCAGTATAATCATTTTATGTATAATAATAAACACGATAAAGTACAAGTCATATGAAAATATAGGACCATTTTTGACGGATACTGATGAGCTTTTATGGATTTTATGTGAATATAGGACTTTTTATGGTGGAATCTGTTTTACAATTTACGGAGTCGATGTTAAGATAGGACGTTTTTACTGGAATAACGAGTTTAAATAGGACATTGTTCGATTTAAAACTTCGTTAATTTCAAGTTTTATTTTATAATAATTTGTTCTCTAAATTTGTAGGTGTTCATATAATTCTGCCATACTCATAGTTATAAACAAAAACAGTTATTTTTTGTCAGATGTTAATGACGATCGTCACAAATCAGCACAATCGTCACCTTAACATATTGTCCCTATCTCCTGGAGCAGTAGGAAAAAAAATAGCCTAAAGCTCTATCTACAAATAGACTTAAGTATTTCCAAAATTTTCAAACAGTATTTTGAATTGTTTGATCTCCAGAACTAAACCTCTTACACTGAAGCTACAAAGTAACGCCATTATCGCGACAACTTTAATCTAGATTTCCATATCCCAAAAAAACTGTGCTACGAATGTCATGTTTTCCGGCTAAAGAAAAACCTGACGGACCCTGATTTAAAAATAAGGGATTTAAAAAGTCGAGATAAAAAAAAACACTGAACATTCAAATGAAAACACTGTTTTGCTGTGTTTGATTTTAAGAATGATTGCAGTAGCCTCATGACAATATAAACGTATTTACTATAAGAGATTTCAATTTTATAAGTTTTGAAATGGGTAATAGAATAAGGACATTTGCTATAATGTGGGATGAATCAGTGGGAAAGCGTAGGGCAAATGATGTGACTACATAGTTGCCTTTTAAAATGTATTCTTGCTAATGTTGACCAAGAAGTTTGGTTTTTAGTTGGACAATTACTGTGGGCCAAACTAGAAATCGCTTTGTGGTTTCAGAAAGAGGTAAAGCGCAAAATAAAAACAATAATATTTACGAACTGAGATTATCACTTTATTTAATCGCTTTGTGTTTCCATTGCATGTTTACGCCACAAATAAGTTAATCATCCGCCTTAAATATCTACAGAAGGGACATGTCCGAAAAGAAGATGATAGTGTTAATTCTGTTATTGAAAGAGCTTCTTAAACCAAAACTATCTATACTCCTTTTGAATGGCGTTTATTAGTAAAATGAGTCAAGAATAAGCCTATTTGATTTTATACCCAAATGTTATATGTCTATGACAAGTTAATGACACGGTATGAATGAAAGATATTGAGGAGAAGAACTGGAATAGCATTAAAGAACTTCATGCAGAGAGCAGTAACACTAACAAATTATGTTTTTAAATATTACTTTACTTTATAATTTTACAACAAATTATGAAATGAATTAAACCTATGTTTTAAGGTTTCTGATGATAAATACAGAGATTTATTAGATAAGTGCCACTCAAAAGTTATATTCGTGGAGTATCATCCTTACCTCATCACACTGCGTAATTCTTTAGAAGAGTCGGATGATGAGTTACTGGACTAAAGGATATACCATATCCTTTAGTCCAGTAACTCATCCATTTTTCTGCTGCTTAATTTTGAAGCTGTATTTGTCATTTAGCGAAATAATAATAATGACATTCCACGTTGTAAAAGTTAGCTATTATTTAGTACTTACTTATTAAGGTTGATTTTTATTTGTTTAAGTAGGATTATGTAACTAATGCAAACCTGATGATCAACCCCCTGTCTGATGTTAAGTATTCTGATAATAAAAATACAACTTTTGGGTACTTAATTAAACTTTTTCATGTTGTTCTAACGGAAGGACATGGTACTAAGTTACAAATAAGTAACGCGTGATTGATATTCAAAGTGAGTCTTGAGAACAAACTTTTGCGAATGAATAAAAGTTTGTTTCACTTATTTTGAGATTTAATCAGTTTTAAACGATTTTAAATCCACAAAATATCCTAAATATTTTAAAATTACATAATATATTTATATATAGGTATAAATAATGGAAGCTAGACATAGTTTCACTAACATTATTATAAGGATATTATTCACATAGAACTCTTACGGAAAAGGTGATTCCGACGTAAAACGATCAATATTAATATAGAACATCATTTCATTATGATTTTTCCGTAGAACAAAGTTTAGTGTTGACAACGGACCCTCGCTGTTTTGCTGTACAACGTCCAATGTTTACATGGGACTTGCTATCTCCGGAAAAAAAAGAATAATAAATATACAACACAAAGCAATTAACCCTCTATTGCATGAATTATTAAAATTGGAATAAAAAAAATATTTGTTTAATATAATGTGTTTTATTAGGGCTTAATAGACAGATTATGAAAGAAAATAATTAAATAATCTTCTTATTTAGAAAAAAAAATCAAAAGCCATATTTGGCTTCCTATGCATTTACGGTGAATACGCTTACGCCATATTTGGCTTCCTATGCACAACAAGTACCAACACTCATACAAGGTTAAATTCTCTAAAACAGTTTCTTTTCCCATTCAAGCAAAGAAAAACGTCACATTCCTTAAATTTTTGATGAGAACGCAAACAACAATCATTTTGACGATTATTTGGTACCGAAAAAAACGTTCAATTATGCCTGATGCCAATTTACATGATCGCACTGAATTTAGAGGTTGCACTTTTATCTTGGTCTTATATGCCCTTTGCCAAGGTGCATGAGATCGTACGCGTACCAAATTGTCTTGAGGTAGGTGTACCATCTCTTGACGATTTATGTTCGGCATTATGTGTACCAAGACGCCCTCTTTTTCTTGAGATATTCTTGCCAGCCTTGCAATAATGTTCGGTAATGACAAGCTTGAAATCAAATAGTGACATGTCGCCGTCCCCGGAGAATAGAATGGTAATCGCCACTACCTTAGTTTTAGTGTTTTGTCATTTTTGAGATCTGTGGGTGCTAACACATCTGCTCAATTTTTTTTGTAACTCTATTACCATTATTCGCGGAGTTACAAAAAATTACAATACTATTCGACGATTCTACCTATGCCTGAAATTACAAGAATAAAGTTGTACTGTAATATTATCATATTGTATTCACACATTTAAGTATGTTAAACAATAATACAATTATATTCTCGTGAAAATTATTCAACTAAATAATGATAAACGCAGTTATCATTATATTCTCGTTCAAACCCGTGCCTGCGGTTCTTGTAAAGTGTGTTAGTGAAACGACTGTTAAGGTACGGAACAGTAAAACATAACATTTTCATACATTTTGGTGTAAAATGGTTTTGGTTGCGTGTTTGATCTAGATGTGTCTTTTATTTTTTTTAGCTTGGATACAGTAGAAATTTCTTGAGAATTTGTTTCATAGTCATAATATTCATCATTATCACCGGCTGTTTTATCATTATACATTTTATCTGGTTTTATAGAACTTTGCTGAACAGGAATATGGTTTCTCAAGATATTATTATTATTAACAACTTCATCAGAGTTTATTAACGCAGCTGTTGTCATCACGTTTATGTAATTACTAATTTTAACAGCGAAGTCACTTTGGTTATTCGACGAAGCAAAAAGAGACTTTCTTAAATCAACATCTTCTTCATTATAACTATTTTCTCCCTGTGTGTTAGCAAATAATGATTCTTCTTTTGACATGGATTGTTTATTGCTTATACGTCCTGGAGGTCGAATATCTTCTGGTGTATCAATAATGAATATGCTATGATTTACTAGTGGATGGTCTAAAATATCCACAGCTTTGGTATTTGAAAGCAAATGCTTTTGTTCCACATAATCTTCATGGACCTCTCCATAGAGAATGTAATCTATAACACTGCTGTTAGAAGCTAAGATCTCTTGAAATATTTCATTGAGAATCACCGTTTCGTCAGGGTATTATTTGGTGACAGGTCCATTAAAGTCGATGTTTCATTTATTTGGTTTCCAGTTCGAAGAGGGTGTTTTTTGAATATTTTGGAACCACGCTGTAACAATTTATCTATAATGATCTTTTTCAATGGAGACTTTGGTGTTAGCTCCGGATGTGAATCCTTTATATGTTTGTTTATAGTTCTAGCTGGATGCGGACGTTCTTTAGATTTTACGAAGAATTCTCTTCCTAGATTATGAGTTTCTAGATCTTTTGCATGGCCATTATATTTTATTGTCACCTTATTTGGAAATGCTATCTTTTTGTGACGTGGACGAGTCCTTAACATTTAAGCGGGTGTTAGCTTAAGGAATTTTATAACATCAAAGAGTTGATTAGCAACAAAAACTGGGTCAAAGATGAGGAAAGTCAAAAAGTATTATGGACACAAATAATGGAAGTCCCATTCACAGCCATCAGTTTTAAAATACAAATATGACTTCGATGCTGAATATTCCCAATTAAATACAGAACCTGTTAAAAAGACACGAAGCAAGCGGGGTACCAGACAGGTAACAAGCCCAAGTCCTCGCTATGTGCCCGAATTGCAAGTGTTATACACTGAGCCGCTTCCAATAAGCAAGGCTCTATATGAAGATCTCATGAGCCTCTGTAAAGCAGGAGATATTCCAAGCTACTATCATGCTTTTTATGAGTCCCTGACGTATGCTAGTATTGGCTCTGAAAGAAATGATGTCGACACTGATGATGATTGAGATGTCGCTGTATTTTAAGTACCTTACTAATTATTAAGTGATCATGTTCCTAATTTGACTGATTAAAATTACATTACATATAAGCCCGTTTTGTCTGTGTGTACCTAAGTAAGTAGGCCCCCTTGTCCCTTGCTATCGCTTTTCTCTCATTTAGAAGGTTTGCTAGCAGAAAACGATCTATAGGGTGTTGCTCGCCTGTGTTCATACCCTCTGCTATAAGTTGTTTGTGCACAATGCAGAATTATGTATAGATTTAAATGAATACCGAAATGTTAGTAAACCTATTAGGGTACATAACAAAAAAATACTGTTGTTTTCACTTTTGATTTCTTTTTTTCGTTGTTTTATTTGAAAGAAGCATTATAATAATCAAGATACTGATGTTAACTGTGTTACTCGACAAACGTAGTGTAGGACGCCCTCCGACCAGCTGGGATGATGATCTGCAAAGACTGCAGGCAGATTCTAGATGCGGCAAGCAGAATATAGGGCGTTATGGTGCTCATTAGGCTATGTCCAGCAGTGGACTAGTGTACCCTGATGATGATAATGATCATGGCTGTGATATGTTAAGTATGAGGGCCTAGCTTTTATGATTTAAGAAGATTTTGAAGTAATTTCGTCAATTTAAAGCAATTATTAATCTAAAAACAAAGTTGATTACCATTGGTATAGTTTTATTGGAAAACCAATTAAAGACATTAACAGAAAAAAGTTAGACTATATTGACGAGAAAAGGATGATATTCAAGCATTATCATTATCACTTTTACTGTAAAAAAACGTGGAATAAAATGGTAAGTCACTGGTGCAATAATCGATTTTGGCTAGGAAATACTATGAATAAAATGGTAATCGACATTAAACATCTTAGATGGCGATTGATATTCAGTAACTTCTTAATCTTTAAATATCTCGTTTTTGGCATATCTTAGGCGTGTTCCATTGTTATATTCCAAACACATAAAAAATAAGCTTTTCGTAAAGCTGACAATCAACAGTCTACGTCCAGTATCTATCAAGTAATCAATAAAAACATGTTTTTTATTTTTCCTGAAAAGTTGTGTTTTTGCAATTACCATTCTATTCTCCGGGGACGGCGATGTATACGTTGCCACAAAAACGTCTTCATCGGATTCGGATAGTGATATATCGTTACTAAGGGATCTATCACCAGAAATAGAATTAGTGCATTTAGCAGTGTCATAAAAGCCTGAAGAAAGCATTCTGGAAATATAGAAAAAAAGAACTCTAAATGCATACGAAGCCATATTTGGCGTAATCGTATTCACCGTAAATGCATACGAAGCCAAAAATGGCTCCTATATAAAATGGTGAAAATAATAAACAAAAAACATATATTTAAATAAATCTTTAACAGGGAATCAAAAAAGAAGCTCTGTAGAACATTACTAATATTTTTTAAAAGCAACTTTCTTACAATTTCCATTTTAATTTTAACGACAAAACTGCAGTAAAATTAACTTGACACAAGTTTGCGTACGCGTCGGAGAAAAATGAAGGTATACTGACAGATGACATTTGCTATAGACAATAAAAATTGTTTTTTGTTTCAGTTTGATGTACTTAACATTATTACAATAAAAAAAGATTTTTTTTGTTTAAAATTAGGGTAGAAAAAAATTACTAAAGTTAAAAAGCCAAATATGGCTCTGTATGCAATAGAGGGTTAACTATGCTGCGGTGTTGTAACAACATACCAAAAAATCTCAATGATAAGTCTCACCGTTTAAAAGTTATAACTCTTAAACGAAGTCAAAAACTTCTCTGACCTCTACTGAAAACCATCAACTTTGCAGATCAAACTCTGTTCTACGGATGAGTCGAGAAAATTAAAGGTTCGCGTATGCGAAACAGAAAGCCGGACTGGTAACATACAGTTTGGAGTTCCAACTGGATCGGTATATGGGCCGGTCGGGTATGTAATGCATGTTAATAGTATGCCTAACGTCATAAAATATTGTGAAACGTATATGTACGCTGATGATACATGTATTATATATAGCGATACAAATCAGACGACAATACAACAGGTTATTCAGCAGGATTTTGATAATATAGTACGATGGGCCCACGACAATGGCATAATCATAAATATAGGTAAAACAAAGTGTATGCCTATACTCTCGCCCTATAATAAATGTAAGAATGTCACTATCGAAATTATAGGACATACATATGACTGTTTGCATAATAATAAAAGCAGCTGTATGTGTATAAAGTTGGAAAATGTAAGTAGTTATAAATATTTAGGCCTCACTGTAGAAACCCACTTTAATTGGAATTGTCACACTAACTCAGTATGTAACAAATTGAGATCAATACATAGTAAATTAATTAGTTTAAAATACAAAGTATCAAGAGGAATAATGTATATGCTTTACTATGCGCTGGCAGACGCAACCATCTCTTACGGATTGGGTGCGTACGGACTCACTTTTCCTACATACCTAAATAAAATAAAAAACTTACAAATGCGAATATTAAAATTGTTAGTAGATAATAAAGTAAAAATGTCACTAGAAAAAAATTACGAGCGGTTATTTAAGATATGTAATATACTACCTGTAGAATGTAAAGTAAAAATCTGTATTATGATCGAGCAATATAGCATAAGTAAACATAAAAGGGAAAGGGAGTACGCGTACCCAACCCGTGGGTCTAAGATGCCAAAGTTAATTGTTCCTAAGGTTGTTAACTACTATGGGAGACGTGAAAGGTGTTTTTTAACACCAACAATCACTAATGAGCTGCCACATGGCTTCTTAAACGATGTTAAGAGTAGAAGCTCGTTGAAAACCGGTTTGAAGAAGCATTACATGTCCTCATGTCCTTAATACAATGTAGGCTGGTGTTACGGGTGCGAGATAATCTGATAAAGTTAATGGAATACACACACATATAAAGATTTTTTTGTTTTACACATACCTATGTTAATATTTAACACGTAACAAACGTAACACGTACTGTCGCGGGAATCGAACCCGCAACCTACTGCGTCGCGGGCGGACGATTGCCTGCTAAGCCACGCCATTAATTAATTAGTAATTAGATTAAATTAGATTTATAAATAAAGTTAAGTACCAAGATAGACTAAGATAAGATAATAATAAGAAAGGTGCAAAAACGAGTAAATGTCCGCGAGAACGGCTGCCGACAAACTGCTGCGCAGTTTGGCAGAAAATTAATTAAGAAATGTACCTACTTTAAAGAATAAATAAAATAAATACAAAAAAATACAAAAGAAGCAAAAGCAAAGGTAAGAATAGCACATGGAAGAAAGGTCTTTAGAACAAGTAAATACGAGGTAAGTTTGGTTAGAGAGGCGTCGGATAGGGAGACGTGCGCTCCGCGAGGTGTCTAGCAATGACTGGTGGGTTCGGCTCGCGCTCGCGCCGCGTCGGGTGCGATCGGAGCACATCGGCGCGCGAGCCGAAAACAGCTACGTTAACAAAATATCCAAACTAGTTGTCGCCCTCGGCTTCATTACCTAATAATATAAATAAGTGACTGTTTGTGTAATATATTATTTTGTATGCGTGAATTAATGTTTATCTGTTTAAGTGTAAATGTGGTGTGTTTATATAAGTAAATAAATACGAATTAATACTATAATAATGTTTTATTGTTTATGTATAAAATATATAAATACTTAATAAATAAGAGTAGGGTCACCTACATAACAATTTATTATTTTTAATTTATTGGCATCAGCATAATAGATACCACCCACAAGACTGCGGTCTGGAACGGTACATTCTCTACATTCGCTATATATATTTATTTATTTATTGAATATGTTACACCAACAGAGTTTACATTATAACATCCACATTTTGAAATTATTTATAGGTACACACAAGTTGAATGTCACTCTAATTATAGGTATAAACTGCATGCGAAAAGTAGGTATTTAAAAAATCCAAATAGAAAATTTTTAGATAAGTATACATATTATTAGATCAATTAAATAAAAATACTAAAGCTAAATAATTAATTACTGGTAAAAAAATTTAAACACGTAAAAAAATAATTATAAATTGATATTATGCTAAAAAACAAAAAAAAAATGTAACTGATAATAATTTAATTAATGATTAAGGTTAATTTTATATATTTTCTGAAATTGTATATACTATTTGAGAACAAATCTATTTCAAATGTATTGTGATCATTATCATCATTGTCAGAGTTTGAAACGTTTATATTGTGCATTGTATTATAACTTCTTGTGATTCTGTTTAATGGAGAGTAGTGCCCTAAGTTAGAATGTGCGGCTTTTAGACTAAAAGGCTTGTACTTGTTTTGCCTTGGGATACATCTGGGTAATGAGAAATCTAAATTCGAAGTGAGATAAGATGAGTCGATAAGATTGTTTACAAGTTTGTATAAGAACAACAAGTCCAGAAGCTTTCTTCGATTCACTAGTGAGTCCAGACCAAAATGCTTAAGGCGATCCTGATAACCAGGAATAGACCTAGCCAAGTTGCAACTATACGATAGGTGCCACAAGAATCTTTTCTGCACGCTTTCTATGCGTTTAACATAAATGTCATAATGAGGATTCCACACTACACTACAATATTCCAAGCCACTACGAACGAGTGCATTGAAAAGTGTGATCTTTGTCCACGGTTTTTTGAACTCTTTGCAGTTCCGTAAGACAAAACCCAACAATCTGAACCCTTTGTTTACTATATTGTTAATATGTATGTTGAACTTGAGTTTGCTGTCGAGTGTCACACCAAGATCCCGAATGTAACTAACTTCTGTCAGAGACCGGCTATCTATATGGTAAGTTCTGGGTATATGCACCTGTTTCCTTGTGAAGCGAATAACATAGCATTTGTCAATATTTAGAATCATGTTATTCAACTTGCACCACGAGGCCAAACTACTGAGATCATCTTGAAGAAGGATGCTATCTTCAATCGAGTCAACTTTACGAAAGAATTTTAAGTCATCTGCGAAAGAATAGAACTTGGAATTTTTGAAACAGCTACCAATATCGTTAATGAACAAATTGAAGAACAAAGGACCTAAGTGAGAACCCTGTGGAACTCCAGAAAAAGCCGGGAAAGGCTTAGACGAATAACCACCAGAAACAACCACAGAGTGTCTTCCTGACAAGTAAGATCTGCACCACAGCAAAAGTGTTCCAGATATGCCAGATTTGGATAACTTATCAAGTAGTATTTCATGGTTCACTTTGTCGAAGGCCTTACTAAAGTCGGTGTAGATAGCATCAACAGAACCACTATTATCAACTACCCTAGTGATATCCTCGACAAAGGAGATGAGGTTTGTAGCAGTGGATCTAGCTTTGACAAAGCCGTGCTGTTCCAAAGCAAGAGTGCTCTTGCAGTGCCAGTTCAAAATAGGGCAAAGCAACAATTCAAAAACCTTTGCGAAAACTGGAATCAATGAAATAGGACGGTAGTTCTTAACATTTGTAGCATCGCCACTTTTGTGCAGTGGTAAGATAAGTGAATCCTTCCAAGCACTAGGATAAAAACCAGTACTCAATGACTTGTTAATTATGATGGATAGAGGTAAAGCTAATGCTCCAGCACAGTTGGTGACAAAAACTGATGGGATGCTATCAGCACCTGCGCCCTTTGTAGGGTCAAGTCTTTTTAAAACCCGAAATACTTGGTCTGTAGAGACAGATATTGTAGACAGGTAGTTAGATGTAACAAGCTCAGTAGACTCAGCAGATTTCGAGAGAGTGGAATTGGTACAGTAGACTGATGAGAATTGGGACGCGAAGAGTTCACAAATATCACCACCATCATTAGCCTCTGTATCACCAAGTTTCATATTTATTGGTAGGGTTGTAGTGCCGCCCTTTTTGTGCTTGATAAACGACCATATCAGTTTTGGGTTTGAATGTAACGATGTTTCAAGATTATTAAGGTAACGCCTATAACTGATATCACAGAGTTTAGCACAACGATCTCTCAGGAGCTCAAAAGTCAGGGCATCGCGGGGGTTTTTATATTTCTTGTAATTTAAACGGTATTTGTGTTTCTCTTTTAGTGACTTAATCAGCGCGGTTGAAAACCAAATTGGGTACTTATTATTAATGCGAGGTCGAGACTTAGGTACATGTTTAGCTATAGTTGTCCTCAAGATAGAATAGAATGCTGAAGTCATTTCGTCTACGGTTGCACAAGTAGAAAACTCATCTTCCCACTTAATAGTGTTCAGTTCACTCGAGATTTTGTTATAATCGGCCTTATAGAAGTGATATTTAGATTCGCATGTGGGTCTTAGGTATTTAACGCATTCAATAGGAATGGAAAACTCTAGGGGAGGATGGTGCGGGTCAATATTAACTAAAGGATTAGTACAAACGATTAAATTGGAAATAGTTAAAGAACTTAGAACTAGATCTAGAATTCTGTCATTGGCGTTATAACAAGAATTGTATTGAGATAGCATGTTTAAAGACATAAAATCAAGCAAATTATTATGAAGTGAGTTGTTTGAACCATCGGCTATAAGCCTATTATCTGTGTTATTTTTGTTCCACGCTAAACTCCCCATGTTAAAGTCGCCTAGTATGAGAGTATTTCCGCTGTGACTGTCTAAGACTTTGTTGGAGTTGTCCAAAAAGTTGTCTAAGTGACAAAGTTTTACAGGAGGTGGTAAGTATGCACAACATATAAATAAGTAGTTGGAAGTGTTGTTCCTGTCATGCAACTCCAGCTTAACCCATACATGCTCGCAATCTGACTCTAGAAAAACTTGCTGAGAGTTGAAGCGCTTTGAGATGGCTAACAAAACACCACCGCCCCTAATGTTAGTCGAACAGACAGACTCTCGATCACGTCTGTACAACACATAACGATCGTCTACTAATTCATTGTCGAATATGGAATCATTTAGCCACGTTTCAGTGAAAGCAATCACATCGTAGTTGCAACACACAATATTATTAAAGAGAGATATAGTTTTAGTCCTTAAACCTCTGACGTTTTGATAATAAACACTTATATTAGGTAACATGCCCTTTAGTATGTTTAACAAATTTAGCGCATTTATGATAACTTATGCAGCGTGTCCATGTTTGTCACATAAATAAACGCAGACTCTTCATTTTTGCGCATAAATATGCGTCTATCTCGTACCCAGACAAATTTGTACTTAAGCTCTTTTGCTTTAGCTCGTGCTGCAGAATGAAGTGCTTTATTTTCCGCTGTCAAATGCTCAACGACATATATCGGTTTCTTCTTGTCCGCTGCGATCCCAAGATGACTGGTATTCAGCTTCTCGTCCTTATGGTTCCTGTTGTACTTGCTAGTGGCCGCAAGAAATTCGTCGCGAAGACGAGGACTGCTAAACTTTACCAGGATAGACCGCGGTCGTAGGCTGCTGTTATTTATTTTTGCGGTTCTGGTAATGTAGTGGATATTACCTTCGCTAATGGGACAATTTATTGTTTTGCCAAGCTGTTGAACAGTCTTTATTAAGTTTTCTTGTTTGTGCTCTGGTACGCATTGAATTTCTACGTTAGAAGAGCGTGCCTGTTGGTCCAATTGAGCCAGTCTCTGTGATAGAGAGCTGCACGTCTCGCGCAAAAACAGGTTCTCTTTCTTAACAGCTTCCAGCACTGTAGCTTGTTCAGCTTGAGCAGATTGAAGCCTGCGTAATTCATCGCTGTAAGATGACAATGAAGATTCAAGAGCGGAAACAACATTTTGTAATTCCTGAAGCTGTGGCAAGAACTGAAGCTTGAATGCAGCTTGTAGCTCTTCGCGTAGAATGTCTCGTATATGAGCAGATGAGATGTGAGAACATTTATCAGCAACCGGAGGAGTTGATCCGTGGACCGCAGACGCAGTAGCTGGGGCGAGCTGACTATTGGTTGTGACTGCCGCCTTGCGTACTTTAGAACGCTGTGTAACGTGTTGCGGTGATGGTGCAGAACGAACCAGTGTGTTTGAGTTGTCACCACCTTTACGTTCTTTAGAGCGGCACATAACGCACACCCAGCAAGCTTTGTATTCTAGCGTTAAAGAATTGAATTCTACAGTGTTCATGTTCAAACAAGAATGGTGGTAATTGCTGCTACAGCGAGAACACGTCAGGTAAGGTGTGTCATCCAATACATTTTGGCAACCAGCACATTTATTATTATCCATGATGTATTTTTTTATTAGATTTAATTTAAAAAAAAAAATACTAAAAAAAAATTACAAAAACAAAATTCAATGTTTTGTATACAAAAGTGCAATAATATTCGTTTCTGCTATCTCGGTATTACCGCTGCGATGCTATATACTCCTCATACAAAGCCGCTTAGTTAACGCTACTAGTCTATAAGCGTTAAACAGTGAGTCAAATGCACTTGACCGTCCGATGTAAACTTAGTCAGTCACAGCCGCTGTTGGCCGCGCGCTGCAGTTCGAGTGTACAGGTCCAAAGTCCAAAGTTTTGAATAGCGTGGTGTATGTCGCAGCGTTATAACTTTCATGTAATATAACTTTAGGACTCACTTTGGTTCGGCTTTGATATGAACTTGGTTGGTCTTCTTTATCCAAAACTCAACCTGGTCAGTGTTATTTCAAACCGATAATTATCAATCTTGCGATGTGGGTATTCAAAAATATTTGTACTGTTTTGTCTTCGCACTTATCTCGATCAAATCGCATCAGATCGTTTAGAAAACAATAGCACTGGTGAATTGTTAGTAGAGTAACAGAATTTAACACTTTTTAAACTGAAATGATAACTTAACTAATTTTAAGAATTTTTTAAATACGCGCCTGATGTGAATCGTGTAGCGGACGTCCGCTCCTCCAATATAAATAAGATATAACACTTATAAGCAATTATAGATTTATTATTAACCTGCGATTAATGTATAGTTGATGAGAAGCCATACCTATTTTTTTAAAGGTAGCATTTAAAAACTAGTGTTTTTTCTATGATTAAAAAATTCAATAATATATTTACATATATGATATTGTAAATAATTATTTCTTAAAAATAAAAGTAAATACATTATACGTCAAATATTGACTATTAATTATAAACTTTTATTTGCACTTGGTTCATATTACCTCAAAAGATACTCTCAAAGTCTACAAGTCAAATGAAAACAATAATCATTCTTTTCAGTTACTCATTTTGAGAACAAACCACGAAGTATAATTAATGATTAAACGAACTTACCTGTACGTGAAGTTCTATCATAATTATACGATGTGGTTTGTTCGAGAAATGAGTAACAAACGCCCTCCCGACCCCAAGTAAGTCCAGGTACTTTCCCGAATGTTTTTCGGTAATATGATGGTACACAGGAGTACAGGAGTACAGGAGTGAATTTTAACTCCAAACTAAATGACGGGACGGTGGGCAGTAGATAAGTAGGTCACAGAAATAAAAAATATCTTTTTACCCTCAAATAGTGACGCGGAGTGATGGTTACTGGATCATACTACAACAAGTCAAATGAAAACAATAATAATTCTTTTCAGTTACTCATTTCTCGAACAAACCACATCGTATAATTATGATAGAACTTCACGTACAGGTCATCATCATCAGCCAATATTTGTCCACTGCTGGACATAGGCCTCCCCTAGTGAGCGCCAATGCGCCCTGTTTTCGGTTTGACGCATCCAACATCTGCCAGCAGTCTTGCGCAAGTCGTCATCCCATCTAGCCGGAGGGCGTCCTACACTACGCTTACCTAGTCGCGGTCTCCACTCAAGAACGCGTTTACCCCAACGGTTGTCGGTTCTTCGGCAGATATGGCCAGCCCACTGCCACTTCAACTTACTAATTCTATGAGCTATGTCGGTTACTTTGGTTCTGTGACGGATATTCTCGTTTCGGATCATATCCCTCAAAGAAACTCCGAGCATAGCTCTTTCCATAGCTCGTTGAGCGACTTTAAATTGGTGGACTAGCCGTACTGTGAGTGTCCACGTCTCGGCAGCGTAGGTCATAACCGGTAGGACGCATTGGTTAAAGACACGTACAGGTAAGTTCGTTTAATCATTAAGTATATTTAAGGAAGGAATGTGTAAGGTAGTTAAATAAGTGTCATTGTATCATGCGGGTAGATTCGCTACTTGATGAATAAATCAGTCAGTATCCTAACTCGGTTTTTTACTAATCTCTCCATTATCAACGATCGTATTATACATAGAATACTAGCTGCCCCCGCGAACTTCGTCTCGCCATATAAGTACTTTTATTTGCAACTATTTCCATACTAAATTTCATCCAAATCGAAATTTCCCGCGTAAGTATATATTTTCCCGCGGAAGCATTTAATTTTCCGTGGAAAAAAGTCTCTCGCCATAAACTTTTATTTGCAACTATCTCCATACTAAATTTTATCCAAATCGAATTTTCCCACGTATGCATATATTTTCCCGCGGAAGCATGTATTTTTCCGCGGTAAAAAGTAGCCTATGTTCTGTCTCAGGGACTAAAGATTGTTTGTGCAAAATTTCATCAAAATCGGTTGAGAGGTTTAAGCGGGAAAGCGTAACAGACAGACAGACAGAGTTACTTTCGCATTTATAATATTAGTTAGGATAGGATTATGATTATTACATTACATTGACTCCCCCCCGTACCCCAGTGACGCTTACATGGAGCCTACATCGCATGCTGGCTAGCTGAGCGCGGTGAGAGACAACCTCGCGACTTTTTTGTAATACTTGCATTTTTAAACTCGTGATATCTTCCGAATGAAATGTCCGAATTGAATAATTCAAAAAGTTATAAAAAGGTATTAAAGCCGTCTTGAATATAAAGTAATTTATTTTGATAAAGATTAATACCAAGGTACAAATGAAGAGCCTTTTCAAGAGGCGGCATATATAAATTAATATTTTAGAATAAAAAACTGCTTACTGTGACAACTATAACATTTAGACATATGCTGTCGCGACACCTTTTGTAGATAATGATGAGTTCTGCAAAGTCGTAGTACATGATTTTGTTCTATCATCAATAGTTTTCGCAGCGCACGCGACGTAAGGAATTAATCAGGTCTTTTTTTTACACCTTATGTTACATTATTGGAGTTTTAGTAAGGATCCCTAATTTATTTAAAAATATAATATAGCCTATGTTACTCGAGGATAATGTAGCTTTCCAAAGGTGAGAAGAGAAGAATTTTTGAAATCGGTCCAGTAGTTTCGGAGCCTTTTCATTACAAACAAACAAATCTTTCCTCTTTATAATATTATTATTATATTATTAGTATTAGTATAGATAGATAAACCTCTCAGCAGCACGGTACGCAAGATATCATGAAGGTTATAAATAGTTGATGTTCAAGGTTTCAAAAATGAAATAAATCAGTTTATACCCAAAGAAATAGCTATTCTGGAAAGTAAAGGAGTACAAAGTTTTTTAATACGTCAACCTTATCCGTTTTATGATTTAACCAAACAAGAAATGAGACAAGATGCCTGGATTGAGAGAAACAGAAATATATGTTGAAAGGAAGGATTCATACCTTTTTCAAATTACAAACATCTAATTTCACCTCTACTAGAAAATAAATGTATTTATGTAAAAGGTGACGAAAAAGTAAAGTGGGTAAAAGAAATGTTTATTAAGTATAATGTGGTGAACTCATATATCTGAAATCCATCTTATAAATTGAATAGAGTAGAAGAAATTATTAACTGAGTGGAACGAGTTCAGTTACAGACATTAGTAGTTTGAAATATCTTCTCAACTGGGTTTTCATTGGTTCAAATACCTTTAAGTAATTGGTCAAGTTGCCTCTGACATGACAATGAGGCAGCTTATCATCTACTCTTACTAGATTTCCATGAATAGATAAATAAATGAATAGATGAATAAAGTACCAAGCATGAATAGTTAAATAACTATTATAGATGAATAATGATAATTGGCGCCAACTGGATAAGTAAATATCCAGATGCCCCAATTATCCTCTACTCCCGCCAGCGCCCCAGACACGTTCCCGTCCCCGCCCCAGACCCCGTTCCCGTTCCCGTTTCCGTCCCCATTCCCATTACCATTCCCATTCGAATCCCCATCCTCATCCCCAACCCCCAGCAACCAGGCAATAAGCTCCAATAAAAAAATACAACCAAAGATTACTTAATAAAAGTACCTATTCTATAATCTAAGAATAAAAGTTGATATTATTCTTCTTCTTCTTTTATTTTTGGCGAACGTGACTGGCCATAGAGTTGATATTATGTTTTCTGAACGCACAAACAATGACAACTATAACGTAGTGAATAAATTCTCTTTGATGGCGTAGTGATTATATTCTCTTTGATGACAACCAAAATACAACCATCAAACATGACTGTCATGTAAACCTATTATTGTTGTGAAACACCCTATCAGGAGGGTAGGTAATAAAACTATTCAAACTAAAGTCCAGACCTTTATTTCTATTTGCCTTCAAGGACTAAAGATAATTCTACTGCCTAAATGTAGTTACCAAATATTATAAACTAACTCATAGAAATAAATTGTCTCGACAGTGTGTTTCGGGTTTTTTAAAGCTTAGAGAGAAACACTAGAACTCTAGCTATGTTTTTCACAGTATTATTTACAATAGATTACATTTAACTAACAGTATTAAAACCAGTTAAGAACTTACATGGGTTTTATCGGTAATATTCCTCACATAAATATCATTTCAACAAGTAGGTACAACATCATTCTATTTCTAGCCTTTAATATCACTCGTCATTTAAATTCACAGTAAATCACAAGTAGATACGATGAAAGAGGGTGAACTTAGTCTGATGCGATAACCGTGTTACTTTCTCGGGGTTCGACAACCGAATCCCCGACTCAGCGCGCACCGCCTTATCAAAAACCAGTTCTGACCAGTCTATTCCATAATGGCGCTGACGTTTTTAAACAAGAAGTGACAGTTTCAAATGTGACTTTTACAAAAATACTCTAGAATCGAATGCATTTTTAACTGAACCTTACACTCGACCATCCTGATAACGTGCATGCCCTCATGTACGAGTCTGTAGAATACATTATAATATACAATATACACCTTACACTCGGAGAATAGAAAAACAAAACTGACAACTAGTAATAATTTAGAAACAATACAATCGTGATTGTTATTAATTTGTGTTATTCTACTATTTTCTGTCTACTAGTTAGTTTGTTGAGATGGCTCCGCATTTATAATGAGATTTGCTCGTATAACCAGCCTAACTCCAACCAAAAACACAGAATCCTCCTGGGGGTCTTCACAGGCTTCATGGACCTCAGGATCTGGAGAATTTGTTGTCGTTGCACTGATACTCCCTCGCATTCCAGGATAACGTGGGCAGCTGATTCTTCTTTATTATTCGTTCCACTATGTCCTTTTATCCATTGTAAGTTGTCTACGAACACAAATATAAACTGAATTAGCTTAAATTCACAAAATAAGATATTATGTCATATCAACTATCGCTTATACGTTTTTGTATATTACGTACAGTTAGTTCAAAATTCTATAATAGCTTGAAGTCTTCATCAAATTATATGAAAATCTTATCATTGCAATATTATCATATTAATATTCAGATCATGGTTGAATTAATTAACCTACTTGACAGACTTTTAAATTGATTCTATTATGAAAAGAAAGCACAAAATATCTCTATTGTAACATTATTCGCGCTATGTTAAATTTAATTACTAATCTAGTATTCAATTCTTTCGTACTTGACTCCTCTGACTCGTCAACGATTAAAATCGCCCAGACAGATTGAATCACGACTTTTAAATTGATTCTATTATGAAAAGAAAGCACAAAATATCTCAATAGTAACATTATTATACACTATATATTATGATTTTGTACACCGTCGGAGGCGACCTGCCTTATTATCTAAGCCAAAAGGAAGAACCAATCTCTTAAGCAAGGCACCTCTAACGCGTGGCATTCTTACACTTAATTTAGTAGCAGAGAGAGTAGATCTTTTTTACTGTCCCCTGGACGAATGTCGTAGAACGCTGTTACAAATTCTTTGTTATCCAAAAGGATTTTGACATTTTATATGGAAATGAAACATAAATTTATTGTTTAATTGTAATTTTTTCAACTTTGTAAATTTTTGACATTGTTTTATAGGACATTAAGTAATTAGTAAGGTTTTATTGACATGATGTATTTATTTATTTAAGTTCATAAAACAGCTTACAAACCAATTCACATCACAAGTAGAATACAATAAAAACTTAGAGCTAATTTGTAAACAAATATATGAACATAATAAGATTAGTGTTGCATGCACTGAGTTTATATTACCCTAAACTAGTCAACATTATACAAATTTCATACTGCATTAATTATTAATTTAATATATATAAATATAAAATAGGTTGAAATAATTTATATGTTATGTTATTATGTGAAATAATTAATCTAATAATCTATGGGATTGTAACGCTTTCAATGAATTATGTCTGAACTTACGAGCATTCGAGTCAAACGCGTCGAGTTCGAGAGATTTTGCTAACTCATTATATAAACGACACGTTCGTGGAAGGGGAGAGTTATAAGATAAGTTGTTTTTGTATCTACGAAGGACAAGAGTGAGAGGATTACGTGATTTATATCTAATGTTAATGTTAATTAAGGCTAATAGGTAAGAGCAATCAATTTTAGAATGCAAGATCTTGATATATATAATATGGTAATTTAATGTATTTTTTAAAGTAATGTTTGTGGTTTTTTAGTAGTTTTTATATTATAATTTGACATGTATATTACACAATCGTATTAGGCTTTCCTGTAAAGATAGTGTAATGCTTATAAAATAAATAAATAAATAAATTATTTGCGCTATGTTAAATTTAATTACTAATCTAGTATTCAATTCTTTCGTACTTGACTCCTCTGACTCGTCAACGATTTAAATCGCCCAAACAGATTGAATCTCATGCCACCTCTTCAGTTCTGTGTAGCCACAATAATATAAAATCAAAAATCTTCTTCGTTCTCATTTCGATGACTCGGACTCGTCAACGATTTCGATTTCAATGCCTAGCAAAGAAAAGTCAATCATCTCAGACCGTAGACATAGAATCTGAACTTCCTTTTACTTTACATCTCTGTGTAAGCTCTATAATATCCCGATCTCATCAAATACCGTAGACATCGAATCTGAACTTCCATGTACCTTACATCTCTGTGTTAGCTCTATAATATCCCGGTCTCGTCAAATACCGTAGACATCGAATCTGAACTTCCTTGTACCTTACATCTCTGTGTTAGCTCTATAATATCCCGGTCTCGTCAAATACCGTAGACATCGAATCTGAACTTCCTTGTACCTTACATCTCTGTGTTAGCTCTATAATATCCCGGTCTCGTCAAATACCGTAGACATCGAATCTGAACTTCCTTGTACCTTACATCTCTGTGTTAGCTCTATAATATCCCGGTCTCGTCAAATACCGTAGACATCGATTCGGAACTTCCTTGTACCTTACATCTCTGTGTAAGCTCTGTAATATCCCGGTCTCGTCAAATACCGTAGACATCGATTCTGAACTTCTTTGTACCTTACATCTCTGTGTAAGCTCTATAATACCCCGGTCTCGTCAAATACCGTAGACATCGATTCTGAACTTCTTTGTACCTTACATCTCTGTGTAAGCTCTATAATATAATACCCCGGTCTCGTCAAATACCGTAGACATCGATTCTGAACTTCTTTGTACCTTACATCTCTGTGTAAGCTCTATAATACCCCGGTCTCGTCAAATACCGTAGACATCGATTCTGAACTTCTTTGTACCTTACATCTCTGTGTAAGCTCTATAATACCCCGGTCTCGTCAAATACCGTAGACATCGATTCTGAACTTCTTTGTACCTTACATCTCTGTGTAAGCTCTATAATACCCCGGTCTCGTCAAATACCGTAGACATCGATTCTGAACTTCTTTGTACCTTACATCTCTGTGTAAGCTCTATAATACCCCGGTCTCGTCAAATACCGTAGACATCGATTCTGAACTTCTTTGTACCTTACATCTCTGTGTAAGCTCTATAATACCCTGGTCTCGTCAAATACCGTAGACATCGATTCTGAACTTCCTTGTACCTTACATCTCTGTGTAAGCTCTGTAATACCCCGGTCTTGTCGAATCATCGCTTCAGACCGTAGACATCCATCTTCTTGTACATACATAAAAAATAATCAAAATCATATCAATCTACGTAAGTATATCATATTAAGTATACCAGAAATCTAGCTCCCGTAACACAAGCTTAGAGCTTACCACGGGGCCAGATGTCTCTGCGTGGATTGTTCTGCAATATTTATTTATTTTTATTTAATTGCTGTTAGTTAGTCTCGCTAAAACTCGTGAATTTTACTCAGATTTAGCTGGTTTCGGTCTCGTTTGATTTAAATAAACTTCTAAAAAAAAATCTATCTTCTGCATGCAAAAATTCTATTATTATATAATCATTTTTTTTCATTCGTGTCGCTTGATATTCAAGTGTACGTTCGATCTAAGTAGCACGATATAGCTCGTCGTAAAGTAGCACATCTCAGCACGCTTTTCATAGTTATCAACTTTTTCTCTACTCGTGTTGCTTGATAATCTTGATATCTATCCGGGAATTCGATCTAAGCCTTTCCTATATGCGCGATTTCGTTCGTCGTAAAGTACCACATCTCAGCACTCTTTTTCATGGTCATCAACTTTGTCGTTATGCTGGATATCCATCCGGTTGTTTGATCTAAGCCTCTCCTATATGCTTGGTATCGCTCGTCGTAAAGTAGCACATCTCAGCACGCTCTTTCATAGTCATCAACTTTTTCTCTATTCGTGTTGCTTGATATCCATTCGGTAGTTCGATTTAAGCCTCTTCTATATGCACGATGTCGCTCGTCGTAATGTAACACATCTCAGCACGCTTATTCATAGTCATCAACATTTTCTCTATTCGTGTTGCTGGATATCCATTCGGTAGTTCGATTTAAGCCTCTTCTATATGCACGATGTCGCTCGTCGTAATGTAACACATCTCAGCACGCTTATTCATAGTCATCAACTTTTTCTCTATTCGTGTTGCTTGATATCAATTCGGTAGTTTAATCTAAGCCTCTCCTATATGCACGATGTCGCTCGTCGTAAAATACCACATCTCAGCACGCTTATCCATCCATACTCATCAACACTTTCTCCATTTGTGTTGCTTGATATCCATCCGGTAGTTCGATCTAAGCTTCTTCTATGCGGACGGTGTCGTATCCCACTTCTGACTTGTGAAACACCCTATCAGGAGGGTAGGTAATAAAACTATTCAAACTAAAGTCCAGACCTTTATTTCTATTTGCCTTCAAGGACTAAAGATAATTGATAATGTTACCTAATTTTGATGAATAGCACTCCATATTCTGTCAAATATAAAAAATACTAGTGAAAGAATTACTTCGATACATCAAATAGTTTCCGATTTAGAAGTAAAATAAGTTGTAACCGTACGACGCGAGCCGTCGGTTACGGTGTGACGTCATAGTGCAGCACGATCAGTCTGGTTCACTCAGTCCGCTTGCATTCGCTTGTTATTGTGACGTAACTATAATAGTTAGAAATATGCTGTCGCGACATTTTTTGTAGATATTAATGTGTTCTACAAAATTGTAGTACATTTTATATTTCTAAATTGAATACTTTTCGCAGCGCATGCGATATAAGATTTTTTTTTTTACATCTTGGGTGACATATTTGGGTTTTTCCGTGCGGATCCCTACTTTTTTTGAAAATGTAATATAGCTTATAACCATCCTCGATAAATGGACTATCCAACACTGAAAGAATTTTTGAAATCGGACCAGCGGTTTCTGAGATTAGCGCGTTCAAACAAACAATGAAACTCGTCAGCTTTATAATATTATTAGTATAGATAAGTGTAAGTATAGAAGCGCATAAACAAGTTTTAAATCAAAATAAACGGCCTCACGCATATTGTAAGTAAAATAAATACAAATAAAAGTGGCCAAGTGCGAGTCGGACTCGCCCATGTAGGCTTCCGCAGTAATTGTTTATATGAAATAGTTTATGACGTACTATAAAAAAACTACTTCATAGATTTCGTTTAAACCAATTTTCGTTGTTAGTTTTTATGGTTATGTACGATATATATTTTTTCTAGATTTATCATCTTCTTATTTAAGAAACTAGAGGGGGGGGGGGGGGGGGGAACACTCTGTTTTGCACTTTGGAAGAGTCTCACGTCCAAACTATTGAGTTTAAAATTAAATGGTTTTAGAAATATTGTTATGATTTTTAAAGACCTATTCATCGATAACCCACACGTATGGGTCCGATTAAAAAAACGTTTTTAAGTTTCAGTCCTATGTATGGGGACCCATAAATGTAATTTATTTTTTTTCAATTTTTTTATGAAATCTTAGTACGGTTTACGGAATACATCTACTTACCAAATTTCAGCTTTATAGCTCTTATAGTTTCGGAGAAAAACGGCTGTGACATACGGACGGACGGACGGACGGATGGACGGACAGACGGACGGACATGAGGAATCTATAAGGGTTCCGTTTTTGCCATTTGGCTACGGAACCCTAAAAAAATAGGTTTAGTACATCTGTAACGTTCAAGCTACTACATTTACACCCTAAGTATCTATCCTACTTCCTACTAATAGTATAAATGCGAAAGTGAGTGGGTGTGTTTGATATCTTTCACGAAAAAACTACTGAACGGATCTGGACGAAGTCTAGAATAACACATAGGCTACTTTTAATCCTAAGAAAATGTATAGTTCTAGATGTTGATTGATAAGAAGTGTACTCGTTTGCAATAAATCAATGTATTGTTCATTTAAATTTACTAAGAAGCTAGTTTGAAATAAATCAATGTATTGTTTATTTAAATTTACTAAGAACAGCGGTACCTACCTATAGTATATAGATAAATACCAATAGCAACAAAACTTTAATACATATAGGTAATATTGTCTTTAACGTCAAAGTTTAATGGTAGGTAGGTACTTCTACTATTTGAGTTATCTTCATCCATTTTATAAATCGAATAATATTTAAGTACTACTATTAAACTATTAACTTAATACGCGGACGAAAACACAACAAAATACTGCGCAAGCTATTGCACTACTACTATAATCTGCTGGCGACTTGATACTAAGCGGGCCGTGGCCCGCGCGACGTTGTAGTATGACGTCACAAGCGCTCATGTGACTGTAAGCGAGACTCGATATTTTTCGAAACTTTGAATGCCTATAAAATCAAAACTACTAGGTACTTTTTAACTAAACAAAAACTAGTGTATTTGTATACACGCAGGCTTTACTGATACAACATTTCAAGCGATTTGGCATACCTAGTAACATTACTTATTCTACTGCCTAAATGTAGTTACCAAATATTATAAACTAACTCATAGAAATAAATTGTCTCGACAGTGTGTTTCGGGTTTTTTAAAGCTTAGAGAGAAACACTAGAACTCTAGCTATGTTTTTCACGGTATTATTTACAATAGATTACATTTAACTAACAGTATTAAAACCAGTTAAGAACTTACATGGGTTTTATCGGTAATATTCCTCACATAAATATCATTTCAACAAGTAGGTACAACATCATTCTATTTCTAGCCTTTAATATCACTCGTCATTTAAATTCACAGTAAATCACGAGTAGATACGATGAAAGAGGGTGAACTTAGCCTGATGCGATAACCGTGTTACTTTCTCGGGGTTCGACAACCGAATCCCCGACTCAGCGCGCACCGCCTTATCAAAAACCAGTTCTGACCAGTCTATTCCATAATGGCGCTGACGTTTTTAAACAAGAAGTGACAGTTTCAAATGTGACTTTTACAAAAATACTCTAGAATCGAATGCATTTTTAACTGAACCTTACATTGTGAAAAAGAGAATATAATTATTGTGTTTTTTTTTATATTTAAATATACGATGATCAGAGCAAAGTGGATATTATGTTGTCGACTCAAAACGCTTGTTCAATTCGAGTGGAACTGAGAGTACAAATACAGTCAAATGTTTGACAGAAATTAGGTAAGTGGCAACTTTTATGGGAAAATCGAATTTTTCCTAAATTGCTCACCTTTTAAACCTTCCCTGGACTACTACGAACATTTCAAGACAAAAACCAGCTCAATCGGCCCAGCCCTTCTCGAGTTTTAGCCAGACTAACTAACGGCGATTCATTTTTTAGGGTTCCGTAGCCAAATGGCAAAAACGGAACCCTTATAGATTCGTCATGTCCGTCCGTCCGTCCGTCCGTCCGTATGTCACAGCCGTTTTTCTCCGAAACTATAAGAGCTATAAAGCTAAAATTTCGTAAGTAGATGTATTCCGTGAACCGCACTAAGATTTCATAAAAAAATTGAAAAAAAAATTACATTTGGGGGTCCACACATAGGACTGAAACTTAAAAACTTTTTTTTAATCGAACCCATACGTGTGGGGTATCTATGAATAGGTCTACAAAAATCATTTAAAGGTTTCTAACACCATTTAATTCTAAACTTAATAGTTTGGACGTGAGACTCTTCCAAAGTGGAAAATAGAGTGTCCCCCCCCCCCCCCTCTAATTTCTAAAATAAGAGGATGATTAATCTAGAAAAAATATAAACAAATAATAAATAAATAAATAAATATTGTACATAACCATAAAAACTAACAACGAAAATTGGTTTGAACGAAATCTATCAAGTAGTTTTTAATACGTCATAAACTATTTCATATAAACAATTGCTGCGGAAGCCTACATGGGCGAGTCCGACTCGCACTTGGCCACTTTTTATTTATATAGATTATCGAATTCATATTATTAGGATGTACATAAGTCTAAGATAACATGGTCGGTAGAAGTAGATATTATTTTTATTTAAAAACTAGTTGACCCCGCTCGGCTTCGCCCGTTTTTCACCTTTTAAACCTTCCCTGGACCACTACGAACATTTCAAGACCAAAACCAGCTCAATCGGCCCAGCCGTTCTGGAGTTTTAGCCAGACTAACGAACGGCGATTCATTTTTATTTATATAAAAAAAACATTTATTTCAGACCCTGATATAGATAGATAGATAAACATTTAAAATATATTTGTACAATAACAAAAAAAACTGTACAAAACTAACATTCAACTTGTGTAGAGATGTGGTAGAAATAAACCATTCTTAAAATGAACGCCCCTCCAACGCGATTACGCGTACATGCAAAAAGGTGTACCTACAGTATAGATACTGGTTACGCCATCTAGTGATGGAAGGCATCGGTATTTCAAACCGTGAATTCTACCCATGTCATCTACTTATTAATTGTGTGCGACTACCCTCATTTTGGGTACCATTTCTCGCGGCCTACAAGCTTGCGTCCACCTGCCGACGCAAGCAGTGATCGAACGCCCGCGACCGAAGAACGTCGCGTTAAACCCTTCCTTCGGGGTACCGTACAATTGTCGCAGCGCGAGTGAAGATTCATTCCCAGACATTATAATTAGCTACGTATCATCCCACAAGACTGAATTCCACCACCAGTGAACCATTTGTGATCCCGAGGCCTCGAAGACGCGAACTTTGGACTTACAACCCGTTGTCCACGTGTGGGCCCGCAGAAGCTGAAATTAAGAGGTAGGTGGCATGCTTATGATTCACGGTAAGATCTATGCCTTTCTACTAGGAGTTTCCATTTTTCCTTGTTTAAACTTCAAAACCCAGCACCTATGCACCGCGTCTAGATTTCTCTAATAATCTAGACATTCGCGTCTAGCCTGTTCTAGGCTTTACGCACCATTTTGGTCCTTCGAGCCGGATTTATAATTTTTTGGCTATTTTTTAAGCCCTAAATCAAAGTTTAAAAGTCTAGGAAATTTCCAGAAACTTCCATTTCAGTTGCATATCATCACACAATTCTCGACTCTAATACCTTAGCAATAAGGCTCATACTGAATTGCACTAGATTCTGCGACGTAATAAATTTTATTTTAAAGTTTGGTATTTAACAAGTTAATTACGCTAAATTCTATAGTTCAATATAATTATAACGTTTGTTCATATCGTTTAATAAGTTTTTTTTGTTTAAATTAGTTAAATTCAACTTAAATTATATATTTTTTATTTGTTTCGTACGTGGGGGTAGTAGCAGCCGTTGTTCAGAGCGAAGTTATCACCTTGTAATACTACTGTGTGTGTTTCAAGGTTACGCATTAGAGAATTTACGTACTTTTACGATCGAGAATTTGCTGATTGAATGATATTGTAAACAAGTAATCACTTGGTTCGGTGATTCAACTTATTCACCTAAACGTATTATTCGTGTAGGTAGGTAGGGTTTTTATGGCTTCGTCACTCATCCGCTTTCGTTTAATTATTGCAATTATTCGTCATATTTCGCATTTGGTTAATTATTGCAATTAACCATCTTATCATCGCATCGCATGTTATTTTACTTTGTAAGGATTCTTGATTTCTTGATAGAAGACTCCAGATTATATAAACTTTACGAGCCTAGTTCTTATTATTAGATACAGCCGTATTTTTATATTAATCACCATTTCACCTCAACAATAAACATAGATACCTACTAGATAAGTTAATTCGAACGGTCATCTATTGATTTATGGTTAGGTAAATTTAATTAGTGTTTAACGAAGTGATTTCGTTTAGACACTCGCATCGCTTGCGTAATAAGTTATTTTACGTAAAATATTTTCGCTTAACTCTGCATAGGTAAACTAATTATCTCACCTTATGAGTGTATCTAGTTTTATTCTAAGAGTTAGGAATTTGTACAAGGTAATTTGTAACTATGTCACAAATAAATTCGCTATCTTACGTAATAAGTTATTTTACGTACAGATATAATATTTAACTTTGCATCTAAATTAATATAAAATTGATTATTAGATATTTTTATAAGATTATTGTGCTTACTTGCTTAACGAGTAAGATATTCTTGTTATAGGTAGTTAGGTACATTCTTATCGCATCGCATCTAACATAGATAACAAATTAGTGTGTTGTTATTCTATTGGATAAATTGTAGGTAAATAAACTAAATAGGTAATTTTTCGAGCTTAAGTTATTAGTAACGTTAATTATTTAGTTTTGCAGCTTATCTGTTATCTACAAACTTGTTAGGTAATGTTTACATTTCTTTAAATTTAACTTTGCAATATTAGTAGGCAGTTAAATTGTTTTAGATTAACTTACCTATTAACTAGACATTTGTGGTTCTAGAAAACATTTCTGAGTTCTTGTTTAGGTATTGTTTACTTAGTCTTTTACGCATTTTAGGGTTCTGTAATAAATAACTTGGGTTCAGTTTAATTAACAATAAATATTGAAATACTTTGTTTTTAAATTAATTATTTTTGTTTGTTGTTTAATTCATTTTTTGTTCGGGTTAAGTTTGTTTTAATTTTGTTCACAATGGGTGACAGTAAGAAATTAAAATTGTTTGAAGCTAAACGCGATGCTTATTTCGCTCGGGTTCAAAGCATTTATGATTCTAGCAGATCTTTAACTACCGAAAGGTTACGTCAATCCTTTATTAGTCGTGCTAAGCATATCGATCATTTGCGTTCGGAGTTTAGCGGAATTATCGACGAAATAAATATGTTAAGTCTAACCCTAGATGCTAAAGTAGAAGTTAGTTATAGTGCGTTGGATTCTTTCGATGATTTAGTGTGTGAAATAAAGAATACGTTAGATTCGTTAACGGAATCAACGGAATCCGCCGTTTCGCATAGTTCACAGCCGAACCCTAAGTCCTATCATATTAAGGTTCCTAAAATCGAGTTGCCTAACTTCGACGGTGACATACAGACATTCCCGTTCTTCTACGAAACCTTGAAACGAATTATTCACACGAATTCGGACTTAACCGATTCGGATAGGATTCATTATCTGTTGAACTGTTTAAAGGGTAAGGCGCGGAGTGTAGCCGTAGGTATGGTCCCGTCAGGTGAGAATTATCTCGTGGTAAGGGATGCACTCGTATCAAAATACTTTGATCCTAGAGCCCTCGCGACTAATTATTTAAATCAGCTGTTTTCATTCAAACCTTTCGGGTCATCGCCCGGTAATATCGAAAAGGGTTTTGACAAAATAAATTAACAGCTACGATTGCGGGACTTAAACAACTAAAGATAAGCAACTTAGATGATTTTATTTTCATTCATTTGGGTCTAAAATTAATTGACTCGGACATCGCAAAACAATTCGAAATGTCGCTACGTAATCAAGAAAACTTAGATTACGATTATTTCGTTAAATTCGTGCGCGAACAAATTAAAATTTTGTTTCGTGTTTCTGGGACAACTAAGTCCCATCCCGCAAGTAGTTCCAATACGACAAACGTGTTTGTAGCTACTTTACCTAATTGCTCATTATGTCATTCGTGTCATAAAAATTTATTCACATGTGATGTTTTTATTAAAATGAGTGTGAATGATAGGTTTAAATTTATAAAGGATAATCATCGATGTGGTAACTGCCTAAGTAGTCAGCACACTGTATCTAAATGTTTATCGAAGTCTACCTGTAAAAAATGCAACGGCAAGCATCATTCTTTGTTGCATTTTGAGCAAGTAAAGCGAGACACAGCGCCCGCCCCCGCTGCCACTTCTACGACCGGCTCGGATACTTCCGACAGAGTTGCTCTGTGCACGCATTCAGCTGCACAAGTGACGTCTGCGCGTAGCACTGAAGTACTAGCGACTGCTAAGGTCCTAGTGTCAGGAAGGAAGGGCAGGGATGCGGTGGTTAGGTGTCTGTTGGATCCTGGCTCACAGAAAAATTATATTACATCGCGTTGCTGCCGTAGGCTCGGATTAACGATAAACGATGATACAATAAATACCGTTCGCGGTATTGGTGGAACTTCACAAGCCGTTCGCGGGTCAGTGAACCTTATGTTCAGCTCACGGTTTCGCTCGCAACCTAGGTATAATATTGACGCTTTAGTTTTGGATAGGATAACCGGCCAGCTCCCTCTGGGTGCTATAGACATCGCCAAATTGCCTCACATCGATCCTAAGCTACTCGCGGACGATTCCTGGGATGTGCCGGGTAACATTGACATGTTACTTGGGGTCAAGTTGTTCGCTAAGTTATTGCGACCAGGTCACGTGACCAGCGCACCCGGCTGCCCCGACGCATTAGACACTGTGCTTGGCTATATACTTATGGGTGAAGCGCCCATTGCCGAACCTCCGCATGACACCTTGTCTTTCTTCGCGAGTTCGTCTGAATACTTCGATCTTCGTAAGTCTTGGGAGATTGAAGACGAAACAGCTTCATCTATTGCGAGCGTGGACGATAAACACTGCGATCAGTTTTATTGTTCCACAATCGATCGCGCTTCTAATGGCAAATGTACCGCTGCTTCAAAATGACGCACTAGCATTAGGAAGTCCGTTTAATACAGATCTTAAGAGAACTTACAACCTCGAAAGAATTCTACAGTCTCTTCCTAATTTTGAAATTATTTTCGATGACGTCATTCGGGATTATTTACATAATACTTACCTATCTTTGGTGGAGAATATCGTTCCTGTCGGCGTGTTGCCTAATGCACATTACAACACGTCCAATATTCTTCGTCACGCTGTCAGTCGAGAGGACATGGCGACCACGAAGTTACGCGTCGTCCTGCACGCCCGTCCCCGTACGGTAAATGGTACCGCTCTCGTTGACATCATGCCCGCAGGTCCAGCTCGTCTAGCTGACCTTTCTTTTAATTTAATAAAGTTTCGACTTTCCAATGATGTCATTACTGCTGATGTACAACCTATATACCTACTTATAGGTATTCTCCCGCAAGATCGTTCGTCGCAACGCATCTTATTTATATTGTTATATATTTTTTATACAACTCGACTCGCCATTGCGGCAGTCGTAGTTTGTTCGAATCCAACTGTATTTTTGAGTTGGTTTCACATCGCATCGCATCGCTGGCACACTTTCGTTGTCAATCTCATCGCAAAGATTTATGAAAATCTTTCGGCAGATCATGTTTTCCGTGTAAAAGGTACTAGGAATCCTAGTGACTGCCTATCTCGCAGCTGTCTGCATAAAAGACTTATACACGTTAGAGGTCGTCTAACCAACTCTGCGTTAGATTTTGACTTAGGTCTTCAGATTCTCTTTCATAAAAAATATCACGTAGTGGAAATTTCTGTTTCCCACTATCATGTGATTTTCTTCGACACAGGCCTTAACCTGCTTGTATCTCTGCTACAACAGAAGTTTTGGATCCTGTTCGCGCGACGTATTACACGTCATCCTAATGGTTGTTCCGACTTCGATAAGAGTGTTAGACCGCATCTCGTCAAACTCATCAGTCAGCAACTTCTCACGTTTAACGAGTTAAATACTCAAGTGTACATTTTGCTCATTTCGCGGCTTCTGTATGCGATCAGCACTGATCCATCAAAGCCTATTTCGCTGACTCCGGTGCTCGTCTTGCATACGAAACGTCCTAAGTTTCTTCGTACTCTAAAGGTAATTGAAACGCGGTTACACCTTATTTCACGATATGAATTGACGGAAAAACTCGTTCAATCCTTTTGGAATCCGATCGAGCCAGAAGCGCCCGGAAATTTAATAAATTAATATCTACTTTAAATTATATGCCAAATCAATAACCTATTTTGATTTGGTTTTAACTTGTAGTTTTAGTTTACGCATCGCATAGAATAGTTAGTTATGTATTCTTGTTCATTATATTATAGTGTAGAGTCACAGTTCCGTAGAGTTCTTATAACTTAGGTAGAGTTGTGATGATATGCACTTTTCTTTTCCCTTTTTTATTTTTGACATAATTTATGTTGAAAGTAGGATCTTTCAAGCCGGGGAATATGGTTACGCCATCTAGTGATGGAAGGCATCGGTATTTCAAACCGTGAATTCTACCCATGTCATCTACTTATTAATTGTGTGCGACTACCCTCATTTTGGGTACCATTTCTCGCGGCCTACAAGCTTGCGTCCACCTGCCGACGCAAGCAGTGATCGAACGCCCGCGACCGAAGAACGTCGCGTTAAACCCTTCCTTCGGGGTACCGTACAATTGTCGCAGCGCGAGTGAAGATTCATTCCCAGACATTATAATTAGCTACGTATCATCCCACAAGACTGAATTCCACCACCAGTGAACCATTTGTGATCCCGAGGCCTCGAAGACGCGAACTTTGGACTTACAACCCGTTGTCCACGTGTGGGCCCGCAGAAGCTGAAATTAAGAGGTAGGTGGCATGCTTATGATTCACGGTAAGATCTATGCCTTTCTACTAGGAGTTTCCATTTTTCCTTGTTTAAACTTCAAAACCCAGCACCTATGCACCGCGTCTAGATTTCTCTAATAATCTAGACATTCGCGTCTAGCCTGTTCTAGGCTTTACGCACCAGATACAACACACATAAATTGATCTTTGTCATTGGATGTTCAATAACGATTTAACGAATAAGCAGACGGTGTCATTATGAAAGAAAGGCTGGATCTGTCGGTCAATGAGCCGAACGCGCGACTGAACGGACGTGTCGCCCAAACAAAGAGCGCGCTCCTCGCCATACAATGCCTACACTGGATTGGTCGCACAACTAGTTAACCACGCAGTGCGCGGATGAGTCCATGTTTTTAGTAAAGTTGTAGCACGCACACAAGTATAGTGATGCAATAAGTATTTCCTCTCACACGTTGAAATTATCACGGTTTATGGACGGGAGTTCGTTTTAAGAATGGTTTATCTCTACCTTATAAATAATTTCAAAATGTGAGTGTAATAAAGTTAACTTTGTTGGTGTAACATAATTAATAAATAAATAAAAAATTGGTTGTCTGTAAAGTCGGTTTACTGACGATAGTTGAACGTGACAACGTCTTAAGAAAATACTGATGGAATGGTAGCATTTTTCAAAAGTATAGCAGCATTAGCAGCTGTCCACGCAGACGCATCGCTGACTCAAGTAGGAGAGAGACGGATGTCGAACGCTGCCGAACGCAAAAGCCGATTGTGCTTCTTTGTCGCTCGTTCCGCGCTCTCGCTTGCACTTCAAGCCTTACATGGAACGCCTCAGAGCGAGGTAACACCGCATGAGTCATGATTTTTGTGCAGCCGGCTCTATCGAATTATAAGACGTTGTCACGTCAAAACTACCTACTGTCAAAACGGATAACGGCGCTAAGCTCAAGCGGCCGGTGACTAGCAGGTAGGGTGCAGAGAGAGGAACTTTTTAACAATGTGCAAAGGGCAGTCTTAGATTTATGACTCGTATAGTGGTGGTGAAGTGGAATAGTGAACTCACAAACATGACGAGCAGATTGTTGAGGCGGTTGAGCATGGTGTTGTGCTCGCGGTCGCTCTGTCGGTACTTCTCCGCCTCTACCTTCAGACCCTCCAACTTCTCCTTTAACGTCACCAGGCTGCAACAATCACGTTCCATTATTCAAATGTTCAAATATAACAAATACCGTATATACACTGGTGGTCATATAATTAAGAACGCTAATATTTAGGGAAGATTTTCTTAAACTAAGAAAAAAAAATTCAAATTCATTTATTGAATAAATGAATTTGAATTTGAATAAGACGCAAAACTATTTGCATGTAATTTATTTTATTTATCTCAGTATTGTAAAACGTTTCTATAATATCACCGTGCTTATTGGTAATATTGGTATACAATGATTAGCTAAAAATAAATTGTAAATTTTTTTACACTACTTCAAAACATAGTTATTCTTATTTACTGTTTGGTCATATAATTAAGAACGCTTAATCGTTAATTCCTTTTTTTATAATTTAAACAGAAAACACGGTTGAAATTTTAACTGTTTGTATAATATTGGCAATATTTAGTGCTGTAAAAGATAAAAAGGCATTGCTTAGTTAAAAAAAATAAAGCTTTTGATCTATCAACACAGGGTAGAACACCGGCACAAAAGTAAAACTTCGCCTGAAGAATTGGTATTATAAAATAATAATAATAATAATAATAATAATCATTTATTCATTAAAAGCTTTACAATTAGTTCACAGTGTTGAAAGCACCTTTTAAGTAATAGTGAAATACTTGTGCTAGGTGCTTTCGCTCTTCCTATTTTTACATAACATTATTATCTAAAGCTTATACAAATTTATTTATTTATTTAATTAATTTACTACTATTATACTACATTATGTTAGTTTACATTCTATTTTAAGTTTAAATACAGAAAAATTTAATATAATGAGGGTATTTTTAAAACAGTAGCAATATGTACGAATGCAATACCAATTTTAAGTTTTAGTACAGATAAATTTAATATAATGAGGGTATTTTCAAAACAATAGCAATACGAATGCAATACAATGACTCGAGCTTGAACGCATAGCGTATGGTACAATCAATAAGCGAGTGCGTTTTGTTATTCGGGTAATGTAATAAAATCGCAACAAATTAGTTTAATTTTAAATTTAGATAGATTTTTCACGTAATAATTAACAATATGTAATTATAAAATTAGAATTGAACATGAAAACAAGTTATTAATGCACTCAGTTGTAAATACATAATTACATTGTTACAGAATTGCTTTTCTACTATAATATGTATATCATTTTATTATCTATACCTAATAATTATTGAATTCTCATCTCTGTTGTGTGTGTGTGAATGTGTGTGTGTGTGATTGTGTGTGTGTGTGTGAGTATTGACGTACGTATTATTTGTGTATGTATAAACGTATATTTAGATTTTCTCTCGAAGCATCATTCTCTTAAGAGATTGAGCAACGTGAGTTTTTTTTTTTTTTTTTTTTTTTTTTTTTTTCTACTTTATCTTTCTAGTAAGGCTTCTGTTTCATTATAGCCAAGTGTGAGTAGCCAGTTTGTTATGGTAATTTTACATTTATAATGATTATGGGGATAAATGCTAAGAATTTTGTTTAATTTTTTGTAAAGAAATTTAGAAAGACTACAATATTGCCGACTCGCAAATGTTGAATTAGCTATAGAGTTATTAGTTATAGCATTGTTTCTCCTTTTTTTAGTATTTTCTGGGTCAAAAACAAGGGTCTTATGAAATTTAAGTACGATGGAAAGTATATAAAGTTTTCTTACAGTAAGCAGTTCAATTTCAGAATAAAGTAAATCTGTAGGGTACTTACGTGGCTTAAAGTACATTAGTTTAAGTAAAGATCTTTGAGTGCGTTCGAGATCTAAGAACTTAATCTTAGAAGCTCCTCCCCAAACAGAGATACAGTATGACAGAACAGATTGAGCCAATGCGATATAAATTTGTTTTAAGAGCTTAGGTGATGCAACATGTCTTAATGTCCTAAAAATGTAAATTAGTTTTCTAGTTCTGGTCATAAGTAATTCAATATGAGCATGCCACGATAAACGCTGATCTATGACCACTCCAAGGTATTTTGTGGACTCTACTTTATCTATAGTCGGGCAGTTGCAGTATAAGCTATCGTGACAAACATGTATTTTAATTGCTAAATTTGGATCTGGTTGGGAACTTTTAATCTTAGAGAATGCAATGTAGTTAGTCTTCTTAACATTTAGTGTGAGAAGATTTGAGTTCAACCAGTTTGCCACCTTTCTCAATCCGTCTTCAGCATTCTTCTTAACTTGAGTCCATGACTCTCCTGTGAAAACTATAGCGGTATCATCAGCGTAAGATATAATATTACCTTTGTTAATTTTAAGTTCGCAGAGATCATTAATATAGGCTAGAAACAACGTAGGACCTAGCACACTTCCCTGTGGAACACCATAATTGACTGTGACATCATCACTTACTATTTCCGATATTTTAACCTTTTGGGTTCTTTCGTGCAGGTAATCTTTGAGTAATGAAAGAGGAGTACCTCGAACACCCAAGCTTTCTAGTTTGCTAGTAAGGATGGAGGTAGAGACGGTGTCAAAAGCTTTTCTGAGATCTAAAAATACAGTTACGCACTTCTTTCCTTTATCAACTTCTTCAACCACTAAATTACAGAGTGTTCTAACTGCATCTTCTGTTGAGAGGTTCTTTCTAAAACCAAACTGCGATCTTGAAATTATGTTAAATTTATTAAAATATGCAATGAGTCTAATATTAATGATTTTCTCTAATATTTTTGAGATAGAAGGCAGCACTGAAATAGGCCTGTAGTTATTGACATCGTCTCTATCTCCACTCTTAAATACAGGCGTCACTAAAGATCGTTTAAGAGTTGTAGGAAATATGCCTTGTGAGAAACAAAGATTAATCAGATGACAAATGATGGGAGCTAATATGTTTTTACCGAGTTTTAAAAATCTAGTAGGTATATTATCACAACCAGGTGAGCTATTGTCTTTAAGGTTCATTATTACAGTTCCAACTTCTTCTAAATCGGTATCAAACAGAACAAATGATGAGTTATTAATAGGTAGTCTAGTATTATTTGTATTGTTAAAATTTTGCACTATATTTTTAGCTAGATCTTCGCCAATATTAGCAAAGTAGTGATTGACAAAGTTAACAGACTGAGTTGAGGATGTTTTTATATTAAGTAGCTGTATATTAGGTGTTTTGACTGCCCTGTAATTTGTTATGTTATTTATAGTATTCCATAGCGCTTTACTGTTCTTTGTAGATTTTGCTAATTCCTTTCGATCGTATTTTCTTTTTGAGTTTTTTATTAAATTTGTACAGTAGTTTCGATATCTTCTAAATGTAATTTTTAATATTTCGTTATGTGGATTCATTTTTAATTGTTTTTGAATAGCATTCCTATTTCTAATACATTTCAGTATGCCATGTGTGATCCAGGGTTTTAGAATACGTTTAGACCTAGGAATGCTTATTGTTCTAGTATTTTCTGTTAAACAAGATTGTATTTTATGGATTAGTATAGTGGCTATAGTATTTGGATCATTAATTTTAAGGAAGGCTACAGAATCTATTTGTAAATTTTTAATTGACATTTCTATATTAGTTATGGTTTTGAATTTTTTAGTTTCTATATTTGATTTTACTTTGGAGACTTTAACTAATATTGTGAGGTGATCTGTAGTTGTAGTATTAACTACTGCTACCGTAGCAGTATTTTTATTTTTATTTAGTTTTAAAATAACATGATCTAGGCAACTTTTGCCTCTTGTTGGCAGATTGTGAGCAGGCATTAGTCCTTGAGTAGATAAGGCATTTAAGTAACCGAGTCTATTACTTTTGTCAGAGGTTCTTTCTTCAGATGTAGGTAAGATGTTTATATTTATATCGCCGACTATTATGATTTTGTCATAGGATTTAATTTCGTTTAAGTGCTTGTTTAATGAATCGGTAAATATTTCTGTATTACAATTTGACGGGGATCTATATATGCATATAATTATCGTAGAGTTTAAGTTTATTTGTAAGCAGGACGCTTGTTCGATGTTTACCTCTTTTACTAGTGCATTGTGGCTGTTTTTTATGTATGTGGTTACGCCATCACATTGATTAACATGCTTTGTTGTTGTATAAGAGTTATAGTTTAGTAGGTTAGGAATAGACTTGTTTTTGTTTAATCTACATTCTGTTAGGACCAAGATGTCAGCTTCAAATGTTAATTCTGCTAGCGTAAGTTGTAGGTCATTCATGTTGCTATAAATACTACGAATGTTCTGCGTTAGTATTGTAAGATCAGTAGCCATTACAGGAAATGAGTTTGGCAATTCCTCAATATCACATGTAAATGAACGAGCGATCTCAGCTCTATCTATTTCATTGCATGTGTTTATAAAGTTGTCCATCATAAGGTAAGAGACGAAGCAATTACAGTCGCATCAAATACATGCAACATGTGGTTAGCAAAACATAATCTGTTAAATAATTTTGGTAAGATAATATGGCAAATATGAAACATAGTGTGTAGTATACGTGTGTGTGTTTTAGTATGATAGTGTGTGTGTGAGAGAGTGTATGTGTGTAGAGGTAGAGATGTAGAATAAATATCAGTTATATTTTCGAAAACTAAAGAAGATATTATAAAGATAGATGTGTATAGTAGTCATAATGTATTCAGTAATTTGTTCACCTGGTCTTCGCTGTGCAGGGTAATGATTGGAGAGTTTTCATTTAGCCTTAAGTGTACCCGTCCGTACGAAGTCCAGCAGAACTTATAGTTCTTTGATTTTGCTAAATCTCTGGCTAGATAATAGAGTCGGGATCCTTTTACTGTCAGCTGCTCGGAAACGAAGATCGGGGTGTCTTCGTCCTTGGTAAACCCAATATGTTTAGCACAGAGCTTTCCTTTGTATTTCTTGTTGAACCCTTTACTCATTTTGAGAATATCCGCCTTGAGCATAGTGGTGGTGAATTCAATTATAATAGGAGTGTTCTTTTGTCCCTCTTTCTTGCTACGTACTCTGTAAATATCCTTAATATCAGATTTATTTATAGTACAGTTGATTGATTTTCCTAGTTTTGTCACCATATCAATTAAGTCTTCTTTTCGTTCATTTGTATTTTTCGGCACATTTTTTATTTCTATATTGCTTTTTCTCTCTATTCTTTGTATATCTTCTAGTGTATGTTCTAAAAATATAATATGTTCTCTGTCCTTCTTTTTCTGTATTTCCAGTTCTTCAACTTTTTTAGTCAATTCCTCATTTTTAGTCATAAGAAGTGCAATTGAATTTTCTGTGCTGATTAGTTTTTTGAATGTCTAGAAGTGTTGGGTTAAAAAACTTTTTTAGTTCATTTTCTTGCTTAGTGATTAGTTTCCCCATCATTTCACTTATATCGGTCTTAAATTGAATGAATTCACTTTCCCAGTCATCTTCTCTGCCCCTTTTTCCGCGTCGGAGAATATAGTTTGGTGGAGTGGTGTCAGTAGCTAGGTTTAAGTTCGTCTCACTAGCTGATTTGTCAAACTGACGTTTATCCACCAAAAATTTATCCATTTTAGAAGTTAAATCCGCTATCGCTTATGAACTTGGGTCAAAGCCAACACGCACACAGTGAAATAAGTAAGTAACGACGCGTAGTCGCAGCTTGTTGGAGTAAATGATTTCTGTCACTGTCGCTCTCGTTGTGGTTAACTCGTGCTATTTCGACCACTGCGCGCTACGTTAACTCTTTGTGATTTAAAAATTAAATGACACTGTCAGACGTCCGTTCGCTTACGCGGTCCGGGAGGAAGAGGACAGATAAAAAGATAGATAACCATCTGTAATGTTAAAAAACGATGGTTTTCGACGCTTTTGAGCATTTTACTTCGTATCACATACTTCTACAGAGTGTTCCACATGTACCGAAACAGAGAAAAACAACTCCTCGAGATGACCAAAACATCATTCGTATGGGCTACAAAACTCTGTAATGGGTCCAATGTGCTGAGACAATAAACTTTGTAATAAACTAAAAGATGAAAACTTTGCTGTATTTAAAAGGAAACTGAAAGATATATTAATTAAAAAAAGTTATTATAGTTTATCTGAAGTCATGGAGGAGAAACAGATAATGTAAACAATAGGTATGTTTTTGTTTTGTTTACCAATTATTCTGCTCATAATTTATGTTTTCCTTTAAGTTTCCTTTTATAATGTGTTCTAAGTGTGTATTTGACAATGCCTCTTTACAGCAGCATCATAAATTAGTTAATGTTTTGTGTATGTTATTGACAATGCCTCTTTACAGCAGCATAATTAGGTACATTATTTGATTATTTATATTTTCATGACATTCCTTTTTAATGTCAAAACAATACCTAGCTTTTAATTTGACAATGCCCATATACAGCAGCATTACTTAATTAAGTTTTGTATTTTATTGACATGATAAATATTGACATGAATGAATCCTAGACATACCTATGTCCTTACTTTAATTTAATGTATTCTATTTTATGTAATATTTGACATGTCATTAAACTTTAAATTTTGATTATTTTTTAATAATACATAGTTATTAATTATTAATATTATAATTTAATGTAAATTGTTGACGTGACTAAGTGTTCTGTGATGTTCCTATAGTTGTAAATAAATGAATATGAATATGAATACAAGAATATTTTGGTGAAAACTAGCCTTCAGCTATCTCAGCACGCACTGTTTGAAGACGAATGATAAAAGCAAAATCGCACGGAAGGATATGAAGGAAGGTACTCATGTTGAAACTTTGCTATAGTGAAAATCAGCTTGCACTTGAGAGAAAGTATGAAAACTGGACTTTGCGACAGTGAAAAAATTTAACGAAACGAAAATAACTAGGGTGTGTTGTGTTCTGATGGAAAACGATATGTTCTACGTCTTCCGAATATAGCATTCAACCCTAAGTACTCGAAAGTTACATTAAAGCATGGTGGTGGAAATGCGAAAATTTTGGTGTGCTTTCGTTGTTTTCTATCTTAGACTGACAAGCTAACAAAAACTAAATCTAGAGCCAATAGAGAATCTGTAATTAATAATAAAAAAAAAGTATTCAAATACAGAGTGTGGGAACACAGGAGAGCTGTACGACGCTTTTTTAAAAGAATGGAAGTGTATTTATCTTGCGAAATATCAAAAATTCATAGGTTATGCCTCGCAGGTGTAAAGCAGTGTTTAAAGGCCGTGGATATGCTGTGAACTCTTAATTTAGTTAAAAATGTATTAAATTACTTTTAAAATTTTCTGCACTGCATATTATTGTGATTTAGATTTAATGTAAGTGCCATATAAAACAATTTCTCAGCAGTTAAATAAATCTTTCATGTCCAGCTTCATTACTATTAGAGAGTGTCTCATTTCGGTAAAATAAAAATTTGAGAAATATAGTAAACTAGCAGCCCCCGCGAACTTCGTCTCGCCATATACTTTTATTTGCAACTATCTACATACTAAATTTCATCGAAATCGAATTTTCCCACGTAAGCATAAATTATATTTTCCCGTGGAAGTATGTATTTTTCCGCGGTAAAAAGTAGCCTATGCTGGCTAGCTGAGCGCGGTGAGCGACAACCTCTAGACTTTTTTCTAATACTTGCATTTTTAAACTCGTGATATCTTCCGACTGAAATGTCCGAATTGAATAATTCAAAAAGTTATAAAAAGGTATTAAAGCCGTCTTGAATATAAAGTAATTTATTTTGATAAGGATTAATACCAAGGTACAAATGAAGACCCTTTCAAGAGGCAGCATATATAAATTAATATTTTAGAATAAAAAACTGCTTACTGTGACAACTATAATATTTAGACATATGCTGTCGCGACATTTTTTGTAGATAATGATGAGTTCTGCAAAGTCGTAGTACATGATTTTGTTCTATCATCAATAGTTTTCGCAGCGCACGCGACGTAAGGAATTTTTCAGGTCATTTTTTTACACCTTATGTTACATTACTGGAGTTTTAGTAAGGATCCCTAATTTTTTTTAAAATATAATATAACCTATGTTACTCGGGGATAATGTAGCTTTCCAAAGGTGAAAGAATTTTTGAAATCGTGTTGAGGTTTGTGGACAAAAACACAGAGAAATACTGATAGAAGATTTATTAGACTTTAGAATAATTACTACAACGAAAAAGACATCTAGCCTTGAGAACCCTTAGCCTTTGTCAGCACCATAGAGTATATAAAGTGCGTCAGTAGCGCTAGAGTAAGACTGCGGACAGTAGTGGAACTACGTTGTACAATAAGGCGCGGTATTTTAAAGTGAAACAACATTTTAACACTCCTCCTAAATTCGTGCCTTCTATAAAGTACATTACAGGATTATCTATTACAAACAGCATTAATTGTGAACATGAATTACAATTTAAACAGACCAATACTGAATTTCAAAAATTTAAATTTCTCTTTAGGTAAAGCTTTAGTAAAAATATCAGCAAATTGATAAGCACTGTGAACATAGTTTAAGCTTATAATTTTATCTTGGTATTTTTCTTTTACAAAATTGTACCTAATATCAATGTGTTTACATCTCTTATGAAATTCACTATTCTTAATCACACTAATAGCACTCTGATTATCAATGTTTATACACACAGAGTCCTGTTTATATTCACAAATATCAGTTAATAGCTGTCTTAGCCATATAGCTTCTTTGGTGGCTGCACACACAGCCATGAATTCTGATTCAGTGGTCGACAGTGCCACAGTTTGTTGTCGTTGTGTAGACCAAGTGACAGCAGCTCCATTTTTGATGAAGACATATCCAGTTATGGATCTCCTGGTCTCTATGTCATTTGCAAAATCAGCATCGCTATATCCAGTTAAATCTTTGCTCTCAGACTCAAACATATAGTTTAATCCATGATCCTTAGTTTCTTTTAGATATTTGAATATCTTCAATACAGCATTCCAGTGTGAGTCATCATATGAGTGTAAGTATCGGCTTACCTGACTCACAGCAAACATTATGTCGGGTCTGCTTACAGTGGCTGCATGTATCAGTGAACCAACTGCTTCTCGGTACGGACGATCCTTCTTTGGCTTGTCGTCTGCCTTTTGGAGCCTTACATGAGGATCAGCAGGGATACTGTTGGAGTTAGCATTTTGCATATTAAATTTCTTTAGTAAGAGTTCAATATATTTAGTTTGATGAATGAAAATACCATTTTCATGTTTTTCAATTTGCATACCAATAAAGTTTGTTAAATGAGGACATACTTTTAGATCAAAATTAGATTGAAGATCATTGATTACTTCCATTATCACTGATTTGTCTCTGCAGAGTAAAAGTCCATCATCAACATATAGACACAAGTAACATTTGAGCCCTTTTATTTCTCCAATGTATACACATTGATCTGCATTACTTTTCTCAAAACCAAATTTCTTTAAAGCTGAGTCAAATTTGTGATTCCAACACCTAGGTGCTTGCTTTAATCCATATAGAGATTTAACAAGTTTACATACCATGTTTGGTTTGCAGTTCAGCCCCTCTGGTGGTGTCATCAGTATGTTTTCATTCAGTTGACCATACAGGAATGCAGTTGTGACATCAAATTGGACAATTTCTAATTTTTCTTGAGCTGCAATAGATATTAGTAATCGAATAGAATCATACCTAACAGTTGGTGAGAAAGTTTCATCATAATCAATCCCTTCTTTTTGTGCATATCCTTTGGCACATAGTCGAGCTTTGTATCGAAGACCTGTTGGCTCATCTTTTGTTCGGAAAACCCATTTACTTCCAATTAGTTTGGCATTCTGAGGTTTTTCTACCAATATCCACGTTCCATTTTGATTATGAGATTCAAGTTCTCTTTCTATTGATGCCTTCCATTTTTCTGAATTAGGTGATGTAATTGCTTCACTATAATTAAATGGAACAGTAATATCTTCATTGTGACACAAGTAGCTTTGTTCATAATTCAGTTTTGGAGATAATTGTTTGTTTCTGGGTCTCAAAGTAATATTTGATGTAGGTGGTGTCTTGAATTCTTGGTTTGGTGAGTATTCACTACTACAAGAAGTATTTGATTCAGAGAAATAATCTGTGTTTGTGGATTTTAATGTTTCATTTGCATCATAAGTTTCAGAAGTGTGCCTGTCATTTGTTTCAGATGATGAATCACACAATATAGAACTTTCTATTGACAAATCCACCGGAACATAATTTCTCATAACTGTAGATTCCAGAAACACAGCATCTTTGGTTTTTATTACCGTTTTAGAGCCTGGTAATATAAATCTGTAACCTTTTGTGTGATCACAGTATCCAATAAAAATAGCTTTCTGTGCTTTAGGGTCCCATTTTCTCCTCTTTTCTTTGGGAAGATGAATCATAGCTTCACAGCCAAATATCCGCATGTGTTTTATAATTGGTTTCTGTCCAGACCACAGTTCTTCTGGTGTCTTGAATGAGAGTGATTTGGTCGGAGAACGATTCACAATATAGGCAGCTGTGTATACTGCATCAGCCCAATATTGTTTTGTAAGTTTTGCATTGTTCAGCATACATTTAGCTCTTTCAATGAGGGTTCTGTTCATTCGTTCTGCTGTCCCATTTTGTTCAGGACTGTATGGTGTGGTGGTCTGGTGTATGATACCAGCACTCTTTAGGTAGTTGGAGAAATCCTTATTGACATACTCAAGCCCGTTATCTGTTCTCAGAATTTTTATTTGTTTATTTAGTTGATTTTGTACTTCATTTCTAAATTCCTTGAATTTTTCTAGGGCATCTGACTTCTTCTGTAAAAAGTAAACATAGGTCTTTTTAGAATAGTCATCAATTAATGTCATGAAGTAATTAGCACCTCCTAAGGATCTTGTCTCCATCGGACCACATATATCTGAGTGAACCAATTCTAATAATTCTGTGGTTTTAGATTCACTATGCTTAAATGGTAAGCGTTTCTGTTTCCCTTCTAAGCATGTTATACAGGTTAATTTATTAACATTCTTGGATAATTTCACACCGTCTGTGTTTTCTACTATTTTAGCCAAATCTTGGAAATTCAAGTGGCCCATGCGTTGATGCCAAATATATACATCCTGTTCATCAACATCTGATATGTATGCATGTTCACATTTTACATCCAATCGGTACATATTGTTGATTAAGCTGGCGGTGGCAACAATCACATTGTATTTATTTGTTATAATACAGCCTTTACTGTTGAATTTTACATGACCTCCATTCTTGATGATCTGACTGACTGATAGTAGGTTTGTGGCCAGGTCTGGCACATATAATACATCTTGGAACAAAATTTCATTGTACTGACCTTTATCATTGCATACTTCTAAAACCAACTGTCCTGAACTGTGAACTGATAGTAACTTGTCATTTGCAACCTTTATTGTCTTTATGACTGGTGTTTTTTCATTTTTCAGCATATTATTGCATTTGGTCATGTGCATTGAAGCGCCGGAGTCTATGTACCATGAATCTGCTGAGCTTTCTGAAGCCATGAAAGCAGCGGCATAGCTTGAGCTTGGATTCTTCTCTTTTGGTTTTGACTTGCACTGATGGCCATATTTAATGCAGTTGAAGCACCGAGGTCTTTTACAGTGACCTTTGCTTTTATGATTTATTTTGACATTTTGTATGATATTGGTTTTTACAGAGTTTGCACTTATTTTCATGCCGGAACTTTCTGTGGCAATGATCAGAGGTTTGTAGATTTCCGGTAGACCAGAGAGAAGCAGTGTGCCTTGCCACTCATCGTCTAATCTAAAGCCAATATTACGGATCTTGTGTGCTGTATTGTAGTTTTCTCTGCCTGTAAGCTTTTCAATTAGTGCGTTATCTGAAGACATTTTTAGTAGATTAGATATTCTGTAATCTGATAACTGAGTCTTATTTTTTAACATTACAAATTGCACTTGCACACTTGCAAAATTTTCGCCACGTGTATTTTTATTTATTTTTGCTATTTTCACGTAACACTTGTTCTGTCCACATTAGCAACCACGCTCTGCTACCATGTTGAGGTTTGTGGACAAAAACACAGAGAAATACTGATAGAAGATTTATTAGACTTTAGAATAATTACTACAACGAAAAAGACATCTAGCCTTGAGAACCCTTAGCCTTTGTCAGCACCATAGAGTATATAAAGTGCGTCAGTAGCGCTAGAGTAAGACTGCGGACAGTAGTGGAACTACGTTGTACAATAAGGCGCGGTATTTTAAAGTGAAACAACATTTTAACAAATCGGTCCAGTAGTTTCGGAGCCTATTCGTTACAAACAAACAAACAAATCTTTCCTCTTTATAATATTAGTATTTTTTTTTTTTTTTTATACCACTGAGATGGCAGACAAGCATGCGGCCCACCTGATGTTAAGTGGCTACCGCAGCCTATGGACGCCTGTAACATCAGAGCTGTTACCTGCGCGCTGCCGACCCCGTAAATGCTTCAGAATACCCTTTTTGAAAAGACCCATACTATAGTCTTTCGGAAAAACCGCGGTAGGGAGATCATTCCACAACCTGAGTGTTCGTGGTATGAAATTTCTTTCAAACCTAACGGTCCGCGAACTAAACGGTTTCAAGGTATGTGGATAAAACCCTTCCCGACGGCGAGTGGTGCGGTTGAGGAAGGTGGTTGATGGCACTAGGTCGAAAAGTTCATCAGAACAACATCCATTGTAAATGCGGTAGAACACACACAGAGAGATAGTATAGATGATTTTATTGTTTACTCTATAAGACACTGCTCCATTAGTATGGCTATTTTTAGCATAATAAGTTGTTTCTCAGAAGGTGCACATTTCGGTGTATGAGAAGATTAAAATAAAAATGTTCTATAAATTCAAATCGTTCTTAATTGTATGACCACAAGTGTATTTTTAATGAATTTAGGAATTATCATCGGTCATATTCAGTTGGGAAACATTCAAAATTAGAACGACCGCGACCACGAGCGAATGCCCAGCGCTTGAAACGAACGCTAAATAGATAAAATTACGTGACAGTTAATCATGTTAGCAAATGGCGAATTTTAAACAACTTCTATTAAAATTACTAAAATGTATTAAAAATCGGCACTGACCTGAGTTCTATGGTGGGGCAGTTCTTGCATTTTTTTTGTTCAGGATCGTCGTTGTCCTTTATTTCTGTGGACAACAACCAATTAATCGATACAAATCCAACGATCGTACATCACATGTGAATATGTTTTGGGTCTATTGAGATGTTTATCGTGTTTGAATGTACATGTGTTCGTAATACCAATGAACGATTTTATTTATTTATTGAAAACTAGTACAGATTTCTCCAATGCCTAGCCTTATGTTTAATAAAAATTATACATTTAAAAAGGTCACTTAGTCAATGCTTAATATTTTAGCAAGTAACAAAGTTTTATGAGACGGGTAAAATTAAAAGTGTATGTTGTCGAAGTCAAAAATGTACCATCTTTTTTATCAAATTTCTTTGTTAATAAAAATTAGTTTTGATTCTAGAATAGTTACGAGGCGATTTGGTCACTCAGAACTAAAGCCTTGTTTGCGTGTTGTTAATATTATAGAACACTGCAGGTGTGGTTAGTAAGAGACTGACCGTCAATCGGGCCCACACTGCAGGTGTGGTTAGTAAGAGACTGACCGTCAATCGGGCCCCACTGACGCTTTAGCTTAGAAGGCGAAGGCCCGTGGAGCGCCGATACCCTGCAAACAAAGCTAAAACATTCAATACAGGATGAAATCAATACGTTTTATTTAGAAAGAAGGAGAAATAAAAAAATCATTTATTTAGACATGCATGGCACATGAAAATACAAAAAAGTAAAGTGAAACTTATATAATAATAATATATAGCACTATTCTTAAACTATAACTAAAATTAACATGCAATATTCTTAAAGTACCTACATAAATCCAATACGACTAATTTATTCGCATTACAAACATTTAAAAATAACATTTCTTTCTATAACCCTATTACTAGAATGGCTCGCAAATATAATGAACTCTTTATCAATAATATAGAACTTGATATATTTAGTTCTAGATAGCTTATTTAGCTAAGACGCTTAAATGCATTCTCCTCTTTAATGATTAAGGATTGTCCTGTCATGAATACTCTTGTATTTTAGTTTTTCTTGTAATTTAGTTTTAGTTTATTTTAGCATGTATATTACGCGTAGTTTGTTTCGTTTTGTTTCATTTGTTTGTTTGAATTGTTTCTGTTTAACCATTTTTGTAGATCACACATATTTTTATGTCTCAACGTAGTTCCTATTGTTAGTTTGTAATGTTTGTTTTATGTGCGTTGTTATGTGTTTTGTGTGACAAATAAATAAAATAAAATAAATAAGCTTATGGGCCGCGTCGCCCAAAAGGGATTTTGTGCTTAGCTCTTTAGCTTGAATTAACTACCAATAGTATTTGTAATGTAATCTTATATTTTGCAGGTAAATGCAGATAAATATTACCGAATTCAATGAGTGCCAGGTAGCATATACATATATCCACGGTCCCATTCTGAGCCCGCGGACACGTCGGGTACCGAACCCGCACGCGAAAGGTCCTACCTGGTGGTTAACCTTTTGTCTGCTCTCACAACCCTAGGGTAGGTATCTACAAGTACAAGGGCTAGTTTGCCTACTCAGGTACTTGGGTTACTTATAATGGGACCCATTTTAAAGTATTATTTTGTGCCCAAAAAGGCAAAAAAGGATATCACTGTGCAAACATTTAATGAAGTCAATGTGTTTCTTGTTTTCAGTACCTATGTAGGCAGAAAGGGCCTAAACTAAAACTAAGATTTATGAGTTTACACGTAATTTAAGTAGAAGCTGATGGTAATATGAGTTCAATTAATAAACTTCTATCTAATTAGTTTAAAATGTTTAGATTTCACTTGATAGATCAAGGTCACATTCTTAATGTAGGTATTATTATTAGGTAGGTATTTAATTGATCTTATATTATGTATACTTATCTAAAATTTTTCTATCTGGATTTTTTAAATACCTACTTTTCGCATGCAGTTTATACTATAAATAATTTCAAAATGTGGATGTAATAATGTAAACTCTGTTGGTGTAACATATTCAATAAATAAATAAATAAATAAATTATTAGAATAATGTGCAATAAAAGAATGAAAATTGACCTGGAATTGTATTAACTTCACAAAAACACTTCATAAAAAGAAATAGAATATGTGGTTTGTTGTGTTAAGAATGTTGTGATGTACTCACCCGGGCTGCACGGCTGGAGGGGGGTTGATGTACTCACCCGGGCTGCACGGCTGGAGGGGGGTTGATGTACTCACCCGGGCTGCACGGCTGGAGGGGGGTTGATGTACTCACCCGGGCTGCACGGCTGGAGGGGGGTTGTGATGTTGTGATGTACTCACCCGGGCTGCACGGCTGGAGGGGGGTTGATGTACTCACCCGGGCTGCACGGCTGGAGGGGGGTTGATGTACTCACCCGGGCTGCACGGCTGGAGGGGGGTTGTGATGTTGTGATGTACTCACCCGGGCTGCACGGCTGGAGGGGGGTTGATGTACTCACCCGGGCTGCACGGCTGGAGGGGGGTTGATGTACTCACCCGGGCTGCACGGCTGGAGGGGGGTTGATGTACTCACCCGGGCTGCACGGCTGGAGGGGGGTTGTGATGTTGTGATGTACTCACCCGGGCTGCACGGCTGGAGGGGGGTTGATGTACTCACCCGGGCTGCACGGCTGGAGGGGGGTTGTGATGTTGTGATGTACTCACCCGGGCTGCACGGCTGGAGGGGGGTTGGTGTACTCACCCGGGCTGCACGGCTGGAGGGGGGTTGTGATGTTGTGATGTACTCACCCGGGCTGCACGGCTGGAGGGGGGTTGGTGTACTCACCCGGGCTGCACGGCTGGAGGGGGGTTGTGATGTTGTGATGTACTCACCCGGGCTGCACGGCTGGAGGGGGGTTGTGATGTTGTGATGTACTCACCCGGGCTGCACGGCTGGAGGGGGGTTGTGATGTTGTGATGTACTCACCCGGGCTGCACGGCTGGAGGGGGGTTGTGATGTTGTGATGTACTCACCCGGGCTGCACGGCTGGAGGGGGGTTGTGATGTTGTGATGTACTCACCCGGGCTGCACGGCTGGAGGGGGGTTGTGATGTTGTGATGTACTCACCCGGGCTGCACGGCTGGAGGGGGGTTGGTGTACGCCTTAGTGGCCTCTATCGGAGAAACTGAGGGAAAACAACAATCATGAGAGTCAAATTCACGTTATGTTTCAATTAATTTATACATTTCAATACCAATTAAAATTAAACCATTGTACCAATAAGTAAGACATAAAATATGAAATTGGGACATTATGGCACAGGATTATTATTATTATTATTTTATTATAGACGAGCAGCTTAGATGCTGATGTGTCTATGTCAAAGTGTTGGAAGGTACAGTCATTGTTTATTTCTTGTCATCTGTAGTTTATTTGTGCGTAACCAGTGGTCGAGTCTGTTTTTAAAGCAGTTTGTAGAGCTACTAGCTGTCACAACTTCTTCAGGTAGTCCGTTCCAATTCTGAACGACTCTGTTGGAAAGGAAATGATGTGCAGAGAGAGTGTTCGTATTCACCCGGACTATTCTGAGACTGTGTCCACGGGCCGATTTTGTTGGGTGATGCAGAACGAATATGTCTTTAATGTTTGGTAAATTGTAAAAATTTTTCAATATTTTATAAGTCTCAATGAGATCACCACGAAGGCGTCTTTCCTCTAGAGTAGTGAGGTGCAGTACTTTCAGTCTGTCTTCATAGGACATTCGACGGAGGCTCATGGGCATTTTTGTAGCTCTTCTCTGTACGCTCTCTAAAAGATCTATGTCCTTTTGGAAGTAGGGACTCCAAATTTGATAACCATATTCCAAAAGGGGTCGAATGTAGGTCTTGTATATTTTTCGGAAAACATCTACTGTTAGGGTTTGAAATGCTCTTCTTATAACATATATAAAGGAGTTAGCCTTTTTAACAATGCCCATAATATGCTCTTCCCATTTAAGATTGGATGCTATCTTGACACCTAGGTCCTTTTGAAAGTTAACTGAAGCTAGCGGGAGACCATCAAGATGATAACAAGTTTTAGGATTATTATTACCCAGATGAAGAACTTTACACTTAGATATGTTCAGTTTAATGATCCAATCTTTTGTCCACTCTTGAATGCGATTTAAATCATCTTGTAGTTGTCCATGAAGGCTGAGAGGATTGGAGAAAAATTTGCCATCATCAGCAAAGAAGGCTGAGTCAGATTGGATACAATCAACCAGGTCAGTTATGTAGATTCCAAACAGATGGGCTGAAAGTACCGAACTTTGACGTACACCACTCAGAACGTTTTTCTTCATCGACAAGGTGTTTCCGACTCTTACTTGAAACGTTCTGTTAGTGAGGTAGTTTTCTATCCATTTGAGAAGTTTCCCATGTATTCCAAGTTGTCTCAGTTTAATAAGTAGACGCTGATGCGGAACTCTGTCAAATGCACGTTCAAAATCTAGATATATTATGTCAAGTGGGTTCTTCATGTCCAATTCTTTATTCCAAATGTGCAAGCATTGTAATAGGTTAGTGACTGTGGATCTTCGTTCCACAAAGCCATGCTGTTTTACAGATATTAAGTTTTCTCTATTTAGATATATAGTCAATTTCTTACTTATGATTTTTTCCATAATTTTTACAATGGATGAAGTTAGGGATATGGGTCTAAAATTTGCTGGGTTGGTTTTATCACCAGTTTTGTAAACAGGAGTGACAACAGCGTGTTTCCAGTCAGAAGGTACATGTCCAGTATCAAAAGACTTATTCATAAGGGCAGCAAGAGCATGGCTTAAAGTGTGTACACAGTTTTTTAAAATACAGTTTGGGATAAGATCAGGCCCTGGAGCAGATTGCAATTTCATTGCAGAGATTACCTTAACAACATCTTTGTCAGAGAATTCAACATCACAAAGACCATTATTAACATTTGGAACATAACACTGCCCAGCCAGCACAGGCTCCTGCGAGTAAGCTTTTTCAAACTCATCAGCAAATTCATTAGCTATATCTTCAGGTTTTATGATTAAGTCACCATTTGAACTCCTTATAGCAGGGGGTATAGACACTTTAGAAGTAGTACTTCGACGGATGTGGGCATAAAACGATTTGTCACCACCTTCCAAAATGTTGGCCTCAAAGAAGCTTCTCAGTTTTCTTGTCAATCCCACACATTTATTACTACACTCTCTAAAAATCTTATAGTCTATATTTGAGCCCGTTAGTCTGTAGGTACTTATCCCATAAGGCTCGTTTCTCATTTACCAAATTCATAACTTCATTATTGATCCAAGGCTTGTTCTTTGGTTTGTTTTTGATTTTCTTTTCAGGGGCATGCTTGTCAGTTGTACAATTGATTGCAGATAGGATTTCTTTCCATAGAGTATCTGTACACATGGAAGGGTTTAAATTATCAATAATCCCAGATAAGTCAATATTGTAATTCTCATAATTAATCAAATGATAATGTCTTTTTAGTCTATAGATTTCTTTTAAATTACTAAATTCACATTGGAGACTAAATTCTAGTACACAATGGTCACTCTTGCCTATTGGGGGTTTATGCAAGAGATTATGTATGAGAGTTCCTTCATTAACCATCACCAAATCTAATAGAGATGGAATGTTTCCATCTCTAAAACGCGTCGGACTGCATACCAGCTGATACAGATTGCTATCTAAAAACATGCTAGTAAAAAGTTCAGCAGGGCCGGACAGTTGTTGGTCTCTCTGAATTGGCCATCTGATGGTCGGGTAGTTAAAATCACCTGCTATTATAACAGTGTTTTTCACTGAGGCAGAGAATATATTATTAAGTAGTTTCATGTCATGTGATCTCCAACCATGTTCATCATTTATTTCTGTCCGATACACACCAACAACAAGAAAATGATAATTATGGCACTGTACATCAATGAAGAGAGCTTCAATATCATCACACATGTATCTCTTGTTTAGCTGAGCATAGATTGGCCGGCCATTTAAATGTTCTCGAATATATATAGCAACGCCTCCACCTCTAGTTTTACCTTCTAATTTGTTTTTCTTATGTTTACGGTCATGTCTGTATAGGGTATAGCCAGGAATTGCATAGGTGCTGTTCCGGTCACTGGAGTTTAACCATGTTTCTGTGAGTATTACAATTGTGGGTTTGTTTGTATTAACATATAAAAGGAGAAGATCAAACTTAGCTGGTAATGAGCTTAAATTAGTGTAAGAGAAAGTGAGATCAGTATATGGGTCGCAGTTAAAGTTGATTAGTTTTTTAACTGCACAATCTTTGGATGACCCTTGACATATTTAATGGTCAGGTCCTTTTCTCCTTTCTCTATTCTAATCTTCATAGAGTCACGCAATTTATTAAGTTCCTCGCGCTGAATAGGAGTCTTATCATCATATATTCTTACCTCTTTTACAGCCTTACTCTTGTTTTTAAGAATGTGGACAGCATCCCCTCTGGACTTAAATACCACCTTCACAGGACGAGGCTTACGATTATCAGGATCACGACTGCCCAGGCGCTGAACTGACACAACATTCTCTGAGTATACATTTCCATCGTTAAATGTTGACAGAATGTTCTTGACACAGGACACATCATGTGTTTTTCTATCTAAGCCTACATCAGATCCACTTTCCTTGATGCCAACCAGTATGATATTACAGGCTCTTCGTTCGCGTTCCACAAGTTCTGCAAGTACACTATTTGTGTCGCAGGAGGTAGGCAGCGACGCTGCGGCCGTTGAAGATGGCGGAGCAGGTGTTTTCAATGATTCCGAAATCTGCTTTTTAACTTCATCAAGCTCATCACGAATGCCATCATATGCTTTAATCAGTTTAGGCACTTGGAACAAAGCATCACGGCATAGCGGACATAGGTAGAGGAGAGTACGTTTCCCTTTCAAGCCCATGACGCGCGCCTCACTACTCGTTAGATTACTGCACGGCAGACAGATAAACCGTTTGCACCCATCACACTGAACAGAGCTCTCATCATTTATATCGATTTCGCACTCAAAACACTTCATATTGGTATAAATAGTCGTTACGCGGTATACAAGAAAACAGGCACAGAAAGTTGTTACACAGATATGTTCAAAACTTTTTGTCACGCCAATTTTCCAATAAACAGTAGATATTTGCACGTAATGTTGTCAATTTAACACTGAATTGAACTATAAATTCGCAATAAAACTATATTTATTAAATAAATTGAGTACGACGCTAATTCCAACACTGTTACTTTATCCGAGGGTAGGGGAGAAAAAAAACTTACTGCAATAATATTTCAAAAGCTGTGCAAAAAAATAAATCAAGTAACAAAATCCACTCACCGTCTGATCCTGTAGGAGGTCCCAAGGCACTGTTGGATTCCTTGAGATGGACCAGAGTTTGCAGAGGCAAGTAGCCGGTGCGGTAAAAGTGTTCTTTCTCGAACACGGTAGCGTGAACAAACTTGCACTTTGGGAAGTTGCACACTGAGTTCTGGAAGTTCTTGCAGAAGGTATAGACTCCCGGTAACTGAGACAGTATCAGCTCGTGCACGTAGATGCATGCTGCGCCGCGAGTGCACATGCCTCGGGCATACTGTCGACACATGGTCTTCTCCGACATGGTCACCTTCTCAGCTTTCTTGAGAAGAGACTTGTCATTGTATTCTTCATCTCCTACTTCCACTTTGGGAACGACTAGTTCCTGAGGCGGTGAGTTAGGTGGCAGGGGAGGCTGCTGCTGCTCTGCCATGTTGTTTGATGTCTCACTTTCCTGGCTCTGCTCGCACTCTTCTACAGGAGCCTCTGAGTTCGGAGGTGGCGTTGCACTATCTGAGTTCTGATTCGGTGCTGAAATAGCTTTTAAATACTTCTTCATATGCTTGAAATTAGGTGATGGCCTGAACTTGATACATTCTACATCACCTGATAATTTATTTCCTTTTTTGTCTGAAAAAAATGTTGGAAGGAATGAATAAAGAACTATGAAATAACAGACAACGGAAATTCAAAGAACAAATTTTTTTTTTTTGCTGAGGGTATTTAAAAATAAATCAGACGACGAAATTTAAAGTACTAATTGTTATTTTAGCTATGAGTATTAAAAAATCTAACAACATACAAAATGTAACAAAATTTTAAGTGAGGTACAAATATTCAAAAATATATTTAATATTCCACACCTCGATTCTAGAAAAAGCATGTTACAAGTTTATATTCTTGTTCTATTATTTAGTTTTTCTGTTATTTTATTAAGTATTGTATTTTGATGTTGGTTAGTTATGAAACATTTACAAAAATATATAAATCTAAATATTAAAAATGAAAAATAACTAAATTATTATAACTAACTCACGGTACCAGGACGACTTGCACGAAAAGACTGAACAACTGAGCTTTTCAAATACTTAAATTTTAGAACCACCACCAATTTTTTTATAGATGGAAGTTGGTTACAAGATTCAACTAAAAAATTATACCTACTTTTAGCACCAAGTAGTAGCTAATTTAAATACTTAGACAAAGATGATTTTATAACGCATTATTATGTGCCTAATTTACAGGTACTTTATCAATGATATAATAATGAAAAATCTTACCTAATTCCAAAGCCTGCATTTTTGTGGCTTGAGCGGGTTTTATAATTGGTAGAATATTATTGTCCCGTTTATAGTTACAAAAAAATAATAATTTCTATTAATAATGTAAGTTTATTTTTTATAAATTTAAATAGGACATCCAACAGGAAAACAACAAAAACATGAATGAACCGTAAACAGAACTGAGAAAGTGTTACATAAAGTATTTTCTTAATAAGTTTCTTTACAGGCACGACACACCACAAACTACCACATCACAATAAATATTATTGAGAACACTGAATATTATTGAAATATTATGCACGCGACACGCGAGAAAGGCGGCTGAGGGCTGACGATGACGAACGAAACAAACAAAACACCACACAAAATGGCCGACTCGACTAGCTAGTGTAGGGATGTCTAAGCATTATCGATGTTTTAAAATGTTTTATAAATGCATGTTATTCATACACCTTGAAATGATGATAAATAAATAAAAATGATACTGAGTAATAAATAAATAATGAATAGCTTTGAGTTGTTATTATAATAATTTAAGTATTTGAGAATAATTTTGAATTCAAGACTTTATTATAGTGTTTATGGTTGTAAGAACTATTACTGAGATTAATTATTTTATTTTAGGTTATTTTATTTATTTTTTTTAAGTTTGGAGCCATCTGTGCCCTGTGGTAACTTAAAAATAGAACGAACTTGAACGAACGAACTTTATTAATCATATAACCCAGAACACCCGAATAAAATAATTCAAGTAATTTTTAAATAACGGATAAGTTGATATTTTAGGCTCCATACAAAAACAATTAAATCCCTTAACTAATACTAAAATAATTTGTAATCGCTACATCGATATCGATGAAAATAATTTGTGTATAGACCTTTCTTCGATCATTCGTTCCACGGAGGCTAGTGAGTTGAGAATCAGCTGAGTTGCCCCATGGGCTGATTGACGTAATGTACCAGATAATGACAGTGACATAAACTGGCAGTGAAGTTAGAATTCTTTCAATCGCTCTAACTTAATTTATATGTTCATAATTATTTAATTACTGTTTATAATAAAATCCCAAAAATCATTCCTGTGAATAACTCCAAGTAGATAACGGTGTTTTCAACGCCCCCGAAAAGGAATTCTACCATATCGTAAGTTTATTTTATGCTAGCATCACTGTTATCTACATCACATCACGTGACGTTTAGAACGCCATGTTGTAGAGATGCGCAAAACAGTAATTTGGTACCGCGTCATATAGCATTTTATCAGTACGCAGTACTCTAAACATGACCCGACGTGACGCGCTATTCTATGCTGAGTAATTTAAAGGGCCCGCTTTTACGTAAAAGTGCAGGTACTGACTGAATCTACTGTTCAGTTCAGATGTAATGTAGGTTATAGCCATTGACAGACCTTTAATTATTATATTATGTAGTATGTTATGCCAAATATTATTTATTTTCTATTGGCTATTCTATTATAATGGCATTGAAGCAAACCGCACTTGCGCGGCGCGGCATCGGTCTGACCTTTATTTAACAAAGTTGATTTCCCTTCATACCTTACCCCAATAATTATGGTATAAAAAGTGGCCAAGTGCGAGTCGGACTCGCCCATGTAGGCTTCCGCAGCAATCGTTTATATGAAATAGTTTATGACGTATTATAAAAAAACTACTGGATATATTTCGTTCAAACCAATTTTCGTTGTTAGTTTTTATGGTTATGTACAATATATTTTTTTTCTAGATTTATCATCCTCTTATTTTAGAAATTAGAGGAAGGGGGGACACTCTGTTTTCCACTTTGGAAGAGTCTCACGTCCAAACTATTGGTTCGATTAAAAAAAAGTTTTTAAGTTTCAGTCCTATGTATGGGGACCCCCAAATGTAATTTATTTTTTCTCAATTCTTTTATGAAATCTTTGTGCGGTTAACAGAATACATCTACCTACTAAATTTCAGCTTTGTAACTCTTATAGTTTCGGAGAAAAACGGCTGTGACATACGGACGGACGGACGGACAGACGGACAGACGGACGGACGGACGGACATGACGAATCTATAATTGATTGATTGATTGATTCAGATTTTGTCCGTAAAATCACAAAGATTAACTTGGACATGTCATCACTATCAATCACCCCCCCTTTTTTTTTTTTTTTCTTCCCCTGAATTTAATAATGAAAGTTCCCATGCATTATTATCATTTAAATAATCTGAAATTTTATAATAACCCTTCTTACAAAGATTACCCTTTACAATTTTCTTGAATTTATTAATAGACAGTTGGTGAAATTCTTTGGGCACTTTATTATAAAAGCGAACACAACATCCCTTAAAAGAAACTTTAACTTTACGTAGTATAAGGGTTCCGTTTTTGTAATTGGTTTTTTAAATCGTGTTTGTTACTTATTAAACAATAAACAATTGTTATGATAACTTGGTTAAAAAATTCAATGCGCATTTTGAAACGAAACAAAACATTACAATGGTTCGATTTAAATTCTTTACAAGAAATCAAGATGAAGGAGAATCAATAGACGAGTATGTTACAGCCTTGAAAATTATTTCTCAGCGTTGTGAGTTTGAACTGCTGGAAGACGGGTTAGTGCGCGATAAAATTATCTGTGGATTGCGAGATGTAAGTTACGTGATCGTTTACTCAGAGCTCTTTTCCTCTTCATCAGCCCTTTTCATCTGAAAAAATTCTTAAAAACACATACCTACTATGCATAATATTCACTCAATTTTGTCATATGGCATTATATTGTTTGGTGGCTCAACTGACAATGAAAGAATACTGAAAATGCAAAAGCGCGCTATACGAGTCCTCACTAAAGCTGAATATAGAGAATCATGTCGTGATCACTTTAAAACCCTTCGCATTTTGACATCTGTAGCTGTGTATATATTTGAAGTCATAAAGTTTGTTAGGTCTCATATTGGAGAATATTTAATCAGGGAAAGCAAAGGTAATCGCAGTGCACGAAATAAGATGATGCTAGAGTCATAGATTAAAAATGAAAAAAAGACTTCCTAAAATAATTGGACAAACACTGTATAACAAGCTCCCATTATCTTTGAAACAAGTTAAGAATGACCATAGTTTTGAATTAAATTTGAAAAACTTATTAATTGACAAAACGCTATACAGCATCAAAGAGTTTTTGGAAAATGACTACAGTGACTTTAAAGTAACTGGTAAATGATCCTTCTTTAAATGTTTTAGGTATTTTATTAATTATTTTTTAAGTTAGTTATTTTCTCTTATATATATTATATTTGACATTGTTTTGTATGCCTCTATACAGCATTATTTTTATAATATAATTGCAATTAGCATTATACTATGTTCTGACGAGTCATACCTTGTACACTATAATTAGGTAATTTTAGTAATTTTACATTTTATATGTGTTTCATGTATGACAATAAATGATATGAATATGAATATGAGCCGACGAACTCACTTTGGACAAGGCTATAAGAATTTGTCAGGCTAACGAAATGTCTACGGAGGAGCAGAAACAGATCGAGGAGACCAAGACTCAGATGGTAGATATCAGCCCCAGGCAACTTTGTATGGGCCGGTCTAAATACCTACGGGGTATAAATTTGGGGTGGTCGATGTCGAGTAAAAATAATCCTACTATTTTAGTAGGTTTAATTTTCTAACCGCACTTCTGATTTTCATTTGAAAATTGAATTTTGTATTTTGAATATAATTCCTTCATTAATATTGTTTATTTTTTTTTACAAATATTTAAAATTTATGCAAATTGAAAATGTACACGATGAAATGGCATAATAGTCGTAGTAGGTTTTATCATTCGTAAATGGCAACACCAGCATTTACTGGCATGGCCCCATGGCCGGGCGAAATGTTAAAAATGGCGTCTGTGTTTGTTTTGTTGAGCCGGTGCTATTTTTGCGAATAAAAACGTCGAGTTTGAGCTTTCGTTCCTTGATGGTTTTGCAATATGCTGTGCTGTGAGATATTGACTCTTCCCGTGCTTTAAAAACGTTGAGTTGAGCTTCCGTTCCTCCGTTAGTTACATTTTGCAATTGCTGTGTAAGGCGTGTGTTTTTGAGAAAATTGACTCTATTTCTACCTGGTTTTGAATCTAAATTATGGCTGACAAAGAAAATAGGCGCAAGTGCTTTAAATGCGGTTCTTCACCTGCTGAAGATGGCATAAAATTGTTCCGTTTTTTAAAGCCCGGAACAAGGAACCTGCTTCGGTATGTTACCTTCAGTTTACAGATAATTGGTAAATAAATAAATGCTTTGATAAGTTACCTTCTTAAAGTATAAATAAGTATAAATTTAAAATCGAATTATCGACTTCTGAACTTTTGATTGTTTTAATTGTGATCAACTAGCTGTGCCCTGCAGTTTCACCTGCGTAAGTCCCGATCCCGTGGGAATTTTAGGGTAAAAAGTAGCCTATGTGTTATTCCAGGACTCCAGCTATATGGGTGAATCAACTTTTTCTTGTCTCGTTTTTTGTTCCTGTCGTGGAAATAACCTGGGGACACTTGTTTATTGTAATTCCATGACAAAAAACCAAAGAGACAAACAAAAGTTTGATGATACCAAGTTTCATTGCAATCGGTTAAGTAATTTTTGCATGAGAAAGTACAAACATTATTATAAACAGGAAAGTTTTTATGTATGGAACATACAAACTTTCCTGTTTATAATATTAGTAGGATAAATGAGTTTTACTTATTAACATAATTGTTTTTTAACATATTTTAATCCTAAATTTCAGTTGCGCGCAATGGACTAAATATATCTTTCCTGAAAGAGAGAGCACAATAGAACTTCAGAGAAAGTTGTATACCGAGCACAGAGTCTTATGTGAAAGGCATTTTAAAGAGGAGGATTTCTTGGATCCTTCCAAGAAAAAATTATTAAGATCAGCTGTCCCATTTGATGTAAGTATAACCAACAAACAACATAAATAAACACTGATAAAATATGAAGTTATATGTAATGAAATGTCAATAAAAAAAATAACTTCTATTTGTTTTAGGCTGAGCATCAGTCTCCCAATATACATTCAGCAGTTCAAGCTGAACTGCCACAAAGGAACCCACTGGGTGAAATTGATCCAGTAGATAGCACCTCTACAAGTCAACCAAAAAACACAACTCTCCCGTTTCAATCGGTTAAAAACACAGAGAAAGAAAATGAATTGTACATAAAATGCTCTAAGTATGTTAGAAAAATATGTCAACTCCAAAACAGAATACGAACAATGAAAAGTAAAGAAGTAATGAATACCTTAATTGAAGATAAAAGTGTGAATAAATTACAAAACAAGATAAGTCCAACATTTGCCCTGCTTTTGCAAGGGCAAATAAGAAATACCAAAAGGAAATTAAAAGGTAGAAGATGGACTAAGGAAGAAAAAATAACAGCTCTTAGAATAATGAAAAGGTCACCGACATGTTACCGGTTGCTACGGAGATTATTCACCTTGCCTTCACCAAGCACATTAAAGAATTTATTGAACAAAGTTCCTTTCGAAATTGGTTGTAATGAAGCAATTTTTAAAGTTTTAAATGTTTTTATCAAGACTCAAAATCCCATAGATAATGAATACATATTAATGTTTGACGAAATGTCATTAAGGAAACATTTAAATTATAATATTAAATATGATGCAATTGATGGTTTCCAAGACCATGGCATGCAGGGCAGATCGAAGCAAATTGCTGGATATGCTTTAGTATTCATGATCTGTGGAATCAGGAAACGTATAAAACAGCCGATTGCACATTATTTCTCAAGCGGTTTCTCTACAGCAGATAGACTAGCAGTTCTAATAAAAGAGGTAGGTTATATTTATATATTTATTATGTATTAAAAGATTATATTTTTTCAATGAATTTTAACTTTGATGTTTATATTTCAGGTTTTACATCAGTGCTTCGAAGCTAAAATAAATATTGCAGCCACAGTCTGTGATATGGATGGAGTAAATAGAAAAGCATTGACAATTCTTGGAGCAACTTCAGAGCATCCATACATAACAGATCATGGCAAAGAAATTGTAACACTGCATGATACTCCTCACCTGCTGAAGTGTTTTCGCAATCTTTTTATAAAGTATGATATAGAGTGCAACACTAACATAAACTCTGATGGCCGGAAGGGCAGAGGTAAGGCTGTTTCTATAAAATTTAATTGTTTTTGTGATACCTGTCTGTTTTGTTAGATATTTTATGACCTTGTTATTTATTTTTGATAGTTAATAACATTGTTATTTTATTGCAGGAATTGCTAAATGGAGCCACATTGTTCAATTTCACGAAATTGACAAAATGAATCCAAATTTTGTGTATGCACCTGTCCTAAAAAAAGATCACTTGAATCCAAATGCAAAGCAGAAGATGAAAGTAAATCTAGCTGCACAAGTACTAAGCCACACTGTTGCAGGTGGAATGTTTTCTAAAATATCTGATGGTAAGCACATTTGTAAAATTTTACAAACAAAATTATATTTTTTTATTATATAACTAGCTTATGCCTGTGGCTTCGCACGCGCTTTTCCAGGATAAAAGTATCCTATGTTACTTCTAATACCTCCAAGAATATGTATATGTACATATTTTCATGATATTCCGTTAAGTACTTTTTGTGTGTAAGAATAACAAACAAACTTCATAATATCAGGGATTACCATAGTCAGTACTAATTTTTGTTGCTTAAGAAATTACCAATTAATTACATAATGGTTATCTATGATATCTGCAACAGTAATATTAAGCAATAGTTTTTTTTTAATTTACAGGGACTTTACCTGCGGAAGCGACTGTAACAGCAAATATTATTTCAAATATGGACCAATTATTTGATGCACTAAATAGTGATTCCTCGGATCTGCGAAGAGGAAAGCCATGTGCTACCAATTTAACTCTATCAAGCCCTCACTTAAAATTATTTAAAGAAATGCGTGATTTTTTTTCTACAATGAGGTTCGTTGGGGCCACACGTAAGCCTCCATCTCAAGAAGGATGGATATGGACATTAAACGCCGTCGAAAGGTTGTGGCATAACCTCGTTAGAAAAAATAAAATCAAAAGTTTGGCCACTCGAAGACTTCAACAAGACCCCTTAGAAAATCTATTTGGAATGATTCGTGGGAACTGTGGTGCAAACACAAACCCAACATGTAGCCAATTCCTGGCAGGTCTTAAAACTGCAGTTTTAAGTAATTTGTCCCATATGGGGACCACAGGAAACTGCGAAATTGACAGTAATGTGATAATTAATAATTTTAATACTTTGCTATCATCAACTCAACCAAAACAATCAGACACTCAATCCGAACCTAAAATACCATTAAGTGCTTCAGCAGATTTATTATCATTTGAAATTGATGAAGCACTTAATGACAATACTGCTGAAATTCAGGCATGTGCCTATGTATGTGGATTTTTAGTGAAACAATTACCCATAAATTGTGACCATTGTAAAAAAATATTTTCAGCCAAAACTATTGACCAATGTCACTTATTTGTAGAAAATAAAGAATATAATTTAAAAAAAAAGAGTCTTAACTATGCGAGTAAAGAATTAATCGCTTGTGTGGAATTATGTGCCACATTAATAAACAATTTCTTAAATGAAATGCCACAAATAATAAAATTACAAGAGAATATAATTGCAAATGTAAAAAATGAAATAAATTTTGATTTTATTTCGTGCGTTATTCATAAGGACGACAATATTAAAATAATATTAAAAAGTGTTTTTATAATATGTGTCAAGAGATTTTGCATATTAAAAAACCGAGCATTTGCCGCAGAGGCATCCTCCATAAGTTTGAAGCGCAAAATGCAAATAATTGTACATAAATAAATTAAAAATCAAGTTCTGTAAAACGTGGCGGACTGGCAGCGGTGCGCGGGCGGGGCGCAGCGTTTTACAGAACTTGATTTTTAATTTATTTCTTGAAATATTGTCGTCCTTATAGACCAGGGTTTTTAATTTTTTACAAGGAAAAAAATAGTAGTAGAATGAAACCCATTAGAAAAGGAGGGGAATATGATAAAAATGAAAGGAAAAATAAATTACGGTCGATCTGAGTTTGGGAAGTGGGAGGGGGTGGGATTTTAAGGGGAGAAAATGGTTTATCTCGATTTCCGGTAAAACTACAAGTCCTATGAAAAAAAGTTATATTATGGCAAAGTTGTAGGTAATAAAAAGATCTACAACTTTTAATTCACAACTTTTTTACAAAACCTCAAAATGTATGTGAAAAATTCAAATAACTGAGTTTTTGGTTTTTTATTTATATCTGTTTCAAAAACATTTTATTTTCCACGAAATTTGGTGAAAACTTACCTATTTATGTCCCAAATACACTGTGATTTATTTGATTGAAAATATTATTGTTTTCACCTTATTTTGACTTAATTACTAAAAAAATAGACCAATTTTCAATCGAAAATTCACGTGTCAAAATATTAGCTTTTTTATAAAAATCGGTATGCTGTTTGTTCATTGAAATCTCAATTTTCTGATGGTTAAGAAAAATATATACATTACGATTTTTATAAAAACAGCTAATATTTTGACACGTGAATTTTCGATTGAAAATTAGTCTATATTTTTGAAAATTAAGTCAAAATAAGGTGAAAACAATAATATTTTCAATCAAATAAATCACAGTGTATTTGGGACATAAATAGGTAAGTTTTCACCAAATTTCGTAGAAAATAACAATTTTTGAAAAAGATAGAAATAAAAAACCAAAAACTTAGTTATTTGAATTTTTCACATACATTTTGAGGTTTGTGAATTAAATGTTGTAGATCTTTATATTACCTACAACTTTGCCATATAACTTTTTTTCATAGGACTTGTAGTTTCACCGCAAATCGAGATAAACCATTTTCTCCCCTTAAAAGCCCACCCCCTCCCACTTCCCGAACTCAGATCGACCGTAATTTATTTTTCCTTTCATTTTTATCATATTCTCCTCCTTTTCTAATGGGTTTCATTCTACTACTATTTTTTTCCTTATTTGACCATTTTTGAAGCTAACTGCACTGGTCTATTATGAATAAAGCACGAAATAAAATCAAAATTATTATTATTATATTTATTTTCTACAAATAAATGACATTGGTAAATAGTTTTAGCAAAATTTTATTTTTTATGAAATTGAAATAAAGCATTTCTTGTCATATTGAAGAAAAAATAAAAAGATTTAAGTATTTACAAATTGTTTTATTCTGTTAAATTAATTATTATATTATTAGGATAGAATTATTTTATTTTGAAAAAGGCCTTTTTACATGTAAGAAAACTCAGTAAGTAATACTTTGTATACCTACTTTTTACAAAGTATTTACTTATTGAGTTTTCTTACATGTAAAAAGGCCTTTTTCAAAGAAAGATTAAATTGAAATGAATCCCCAATTCGAAATTTCCCGCTTCTCATAATAGTTTACGGGGTATAAAGTAAGATGTCGCTATTGGATGACTTTGTATGTAGTTACCATTCTTCTCCGTCAGGAGTAATAGTGTTCTGTGGTAGATATGATGAATGCGCGAGGATTAGACCGCGCGGGCCCGAGTGGGCCACCAGGTAGCAGAGCACGAAGCAGCACGTCGAGGAGAGGGGCCGCTGGGGCCGCGGCTCGCCCGCCGGGCCGCGTCGCGCAGCCGCCGCCGGCCCGCGGGCAGCCGCCCGCGCCGCTGGAAAGTTTTTATGTTCCGCGTGCGGCTTCGCTAATTGTGATAGTTATAAGTTTCCGGCAAAGAATGCAATGTGTTTTTGGTGCAATGAAAAAGGTCATTTTAAAAATATGTGTCTGAAATTACGTAAGCGTGTGTTACAACTCGATGCCGATGTCGATTACGGTGTAGACAGTGATGACGATGAACAATGTGATGGTGATAGGTTTTATGTGTCTTCACTCGCTGGGATGAAACGTAAGGACTCTAAATGGTATGAAAATTTATTATTTATTTCTACAGGTGCAAAAGAAAGGTTTAAATTAGATTCTGGTTCTGATCTAAATGTAATTTCAATAGATACATTTAAAAAATTAGGGTTTAACGTAAATATTTTAAATTCAGACAACACAAAGGCGCAATCTTTCTGCGGAAATTTTATTCCAATAGCTGGATATTGTAATCTCACATGCTTATACAAAAAAGTTACTTATTCGTTGCGTTTTGTTGTTGCCGATTTTAAATGTCAGAGTGTTTTAGGTAAATACGCTTGTGAAGAGCTAGGTATGGTGAAACGTATATATACTTTGAATATTGATGAGTACCAGGAATTGTTTCAAGGTTTGGGCAAATTGCCTGGTAAATATAATATTGTTGTAAACTGAAGAAATGAAAGACCCGGGATATGATTTGAGAGTTTATTTAGGACACAATTTACAAATAATTAAGAGCACAATGCTACATTGACGGAAGTTGAGTAGTGAGGAGAGATTTCATACTATTGTACAATTGAGGGCAAAGCAACTGTGAGATTGCTATAATGAAATGTCCAGGGGCGTCGTATCTATGTAGGTACGTTTTGCGTTCTATTAATTCCAACACCCTCCTCTGTACGCAAACCCATGGCACTGATGAACGTGTCGTGCTTCGGTCGATGTAGGCCTTTTGTGAGTGCGTCGGCCACCATGTTTTGTGTGCTCTTGTAGCGGACGGAGATTTGCTTGCTAGCAATCCTTTCCCTCACAAAGTGGTATCGGACATCGATGTGCTTGCTGCGTGCATGGTATACTTCATTACCTGAAATGCTAATAGCACTCTGATTATCACAGTACAAGGTTAATGGTATACCTGATAAGCTTGGCCAAAAATCTTCTTCCAATTGTTTAAGCCATATGGCTTCCTGCGATGCTGTGGCCAAAGACATAATATTCTGCCTCAGTACTAGATAAGGCAATTGTTGGTTGTCTTCTTGAACACCAACTTATAGCGGCACCCTGAAAAATAAAAATATATCCCGAGCAAGATCTTCGGTCTTCTGTGTTGGTTGCCCAGTCAGCGTCACAGTAACCAACAATATTATCATTATTTTTCTTGAATTTTAGCTTCATTGATATTGTTCCTTTTAGATATCTCAATATTCTCTTCACAGCTATCCAATGCTGAGCTGTTGGTTTATTATTGAATCTGCTTAATGTATTTACAGCATATGCAATGTCTGGTCTTGTTCCTTGTGATAGATACAGCAGACATCCAATCACTTCTTGGTATGGAATGTGATCTAGAATTTCTTCATCACTTTGAGCATTCTTTAACTGTAGATTAGGATCACAAGGTGTAGGTACAGACTTACAATCACTCATGTTGAATCGTGTAAGGATTTTCTCAATGTAAAGTGTTTGGTCTAGAGCAATTTCAGAGCTGCTTCGAGTGATTTTATAACCAATACAGTATTTAGATTCTCCAAGATCTTTCACTTGAAACATTTTATTTAATTTATTTTTTACTGACTGTACAGTATCTTCATTTTTATAGAAAAACAATATATCATCTACATACACTGTTATGAACAGTATATCATTTCCACTCATGATGCGATGGTATATACAAGGATCTACCTTAGATCTCATCATACCAATTTCTAGAAAGGCTGCATTTAATTTCTTGTTCCATTGCCGGCTGGCTTGCTTGAGACCATATATGTCTTTGTTTAGGCGGCATACTTTCTGACCATTTTCAAAGTGTGGTGGCTGTAGCATATATATTTCTTCATCTATATCACCCTGTAGGAAAGCGGTTACTGCATCCATCTGGTGAATATTCAAGTTGTATTTCACTGCCAAGCCAATCATGTATCTCATAGAAGTATAGCGAATAACTGGGGCATATATTTCATGATAGTCAATACCTTTCTTCTGCTGATAGCCTTTTATTACAAGTCTAGTTTTAAAGCGAGTAACAGTTCCATTTTCATCTAATTTTGTTTTAAAAACCCATCTGCATGATAATGCCTTTTTTTCCTTTGGGAAGGTCAACTAAGGTCCAAGTGTTGTTTTTTTGTAATGACTGATATTCTTCATTCATAGCTTTAGTCCAGTTTCCTGCATTTTGACAGCTCAGTGCTTCAGAAATGCTTTGCGGGTCATCATCTAAAAAACTTTCAGTGGACTCAGCATTGCATACAAAACTAACTGGAGAGTTTGTATTTTCACTCTCATCATCCAACTGGACAAGTCGATTTCTTCGTGATCGAAGATTTATATAATTGGCATCTATGGCGATATTATTCTGCAATTAAGACAATTTTTAATTTACTTAATTTATACTATGTTGACTTTTACAATATCAATTGGACATTTTTAGACCGATTTTTTTTTGTCACTTATAATCAGTTATAACTGTAATTAATTTAAAACCCTAATCAACTTATTTATGTAAAATTAATCAAATCAATAATTTTAGTTTTTAATCTTTGTGTGTGTATTTAAGTGTTTTAGCTAAGTTAATTATACATAGGTAGTGTTTGACGCCTTGGAATTAATCTGTATGTCATTCAACAAATAAATAAATAAATTAATTAATTAATAAATAAATAAATCTATGTCTACAGCTTGACTAGGTTTATAGGATGGATCCTCGGACTCAGCATCATCATAATCGCTTGTTTCGGTTAAAGTTGTTGTCTGCAATGTACTGTTAAATTCTTCATTATCATCATCATCATTTTCAACACAATCAGGCTCTGTTCCACTGAGAGGCAGGTGAACAGTAGTTTTATTTACTTTAATATTTGCATTTTCATTCATGTTTCTTTTAGTGCTTTTTACACTATTTTAAGCGTTTTCTTCTTCTTTATCTGATATTAGTGACTCATTTACATTGTTTCGTTTCACGGTGGCTTCAAGAAATATAGCTTCTCTACTCGTAGTAGCTTTCTTGCTTTTAGGGTCTAAGAAACGGTAGCCCTTTAATCCATCACAATATCCAACAAAAATCAACTCACGTGATTTTGCATCAAGCTTGCGCCAATGTTCTTTAGGTATTAACACCATGGCCTTGCATCCAAAAACTCTCATATGGCTCAAATCTGCTGCGCAGTGGAAGCGTGCTGGGCCCATAACCTGAAGAAATGAAAGACCCGGGATATGATTTGAGAGTTTATTTAGGACACAATTTACAAATAATTAAGAGCACAATGCTACATTGACGGAAGTTGAGTAGTGAGGAGAGATTTCATACTATTGTACAATTGAGGGCAAAGCAACTGTGAGATTGCTATAATGAAATGTCCAGGGGCGTCGTATCTATGTAGGTACGTTTTGCGTTCTATTAATTCCAACATAAACCAATGCGTACAGCCGTCGGTCTGTCCGGTTAGGAAGATACCCCTAGGAGTTCGCGATAAATTATTGCAGGAGTTGGAGCGGATGGAAAAAATGGGAGTAATTCGTAAAGTAAGTCATCCTACTCCATGGGTGAATGGTATAGTAGTCGCTGCTAAGAAGGACGGGTCTCTCCGCGTGTGCCTCGACCCGCGGCCGCTGAACCGCGCGGTGCAGCGCGCGCACTATCCGCTGCCAAGCTGGAAGGCGCGCAGGTATTTAGTAAGTTGTATGCATTCTCAGGATTCTGGGTGGTACAACTTGATGACGCCAGTGCTGATTTATGAACATTTGGGACTCCTTTTGGTAGATTTCAATATTTACGACTCCCATATGGGATTAACTGCGCGTCGGAAGTGTTTCATTCAAAAATCCGTCAATTGCTGGAGGACTTAGAGGGGGTCGATTCGTTTGTAGATGATATTATTTGCTGAGGGTCCACGCAAGCGCAACACGACGAGCGTTTAAAAAAATTATTAAGTAGGTCACGTCAGGTAGGAATAAAATTCAATAAAGAAAAATGTGAATTTTCTGCTAGTCAGGTAACATATTTAGGGCACGACTTTAGTGGTGAAGGCATGGCTATAGATAAGAATAAAATTAAAGCAATACAGGATATGCCTGTTCCGGAAAACAGGCAAGCGCTTGAGAGATTTCTAGGAATGGTCAATTATTTGTCAAAATTTATTCCGAACTATTCAGATATAGCACAACCGCTCAGATGCTTAAAAAGATTCGGAATGGTTATGGGATAGTGCGCAAGCGTCAGCAGCGCAGCAGTTAAAGCAGGCGGTGTGCAGCGCCCCGGTGCTGGCGATGTACTCGGTGCGCGAGCCGGTGCTGCTGTCCGTGGACGCCAGCTCGGGCGCGCTGGGCGCCGTGCTGCTGCAGGGCGGCCGGCCGGTGGAGTTCGCGTCAGCCACGCTCACCGACACGCAGTGTAGGTACGCGCAGATTGAGAAAGAGCTACTTTCCATTGTTTTCGGGTTAGAACGGTTTCATCAATACGTATACGGTCGTCCGAACGTAACCGTTGAATCTGACCACAAACCCTGAGAAGCGTTGTTTAAAAAGCCCTTAGACTCCATTCCCGCGCGTCTACAACGTATGATGTCAAGGGTACAAGGTTACGCATTCACCGTAGTATATACACCTGGAAAGTATATGTATGTAGCTGATGCGTTATCGCGAGCGGCGTTGCCTGACTTAGCGTCAGATAAAATATCTGAAGAAATAGAAGAACAATCATGTTTTATGTTAGAAAACGTTCGGTTCGGCGATTCTAAGCTAGACCGCGTAAGACAAGCTTTAAGGGACGATGATGAATGTACAATTATTATAAAATATATTCAAGACGGGTGGCCAGTTAATAAATATGAGGTCGATGAACGTGTTAGGGGTCAATGGTCATATAGGGAAAGCTTTGTGTACCTCAATGGGATTATACTTAAGGATGATTTAGTGTATATTCCGAAAAGTGTACGATTTGAAATGCTTAATCGCGTACACGACGGCCACATGGGTATAGATAGGTGCAAACGTCACGCTAGAGAGGTAATGTTCTGGCCGGGGATGTCACGTGACATCGAACAACTCGTGCGCAGGTGTCGCGTCTGCTCGGAGCGCGCGAATCGTCCCACGCGTGAGCCACTGATTCCTCATCAGATACCACCCTTGCCATGGGCTAAAGTAGGATCGGATATATTTCTATACGCAGGTAAATATTTTTTAATTTTAGTTGATTATTTTTCAAACTTTATTGAAGTGAACCCATTGTCCAACATTGGTACAAAAGCCGTTGTGACAGCCATGAGAGACCAGTTCGCACGCCATGGGATTCCGCGGGAGTTAGTAACTGACAATGGCCCTGCCTATGCTTCAAAATAATTTTCAAAATTTTGTGTGTTGTGGGATATAAAGCACATCACTAGTTCGCCAAATTACGCTCAATCAAATGGCCAGAGCGAGCGAAGTGTGCAAATAATTAAGAATATATTAATTAAGTCAATAGAATCGGGTAGTGATTTTTATCTAGGTCTCTTAAATTACCGAGCTACGCCGCGAGGTAATATCAGCTCCCCTGCCGAATTATTATTTGGACGGCGACTGAATACAAGATTACCTACACATGAAAATAAATTAGAATTAAATGAGAACGCAAAAACTAATTATGGACAGATGTTACGTAAACAAAAAATTGATAAAAGCTACTATGACAAAAAATGTAAACAGCTGCCAGAGATTTTGCCAGGTCAGCCCGTCCTTATCAGTGACGGCGCTGAGCGCAAGCACGCTCGGGTCATCGGCCGCGCGGCGCAACCATGCTCGTACTTCGTGGCTGACAATACAGGTAGGAAGTATAGACGGAACAGGCGACATTTAATTAAGTTATCGGTCGATACTCCACCAGCTCCATCTCCTGTCTCCATCCGCGACCGAACCAGCGGTGATGAACTTTGGGTTACTCCCACAAACACCAGCGAGTACAACCCTCACGATGATGATGAGCTTAACTCAGACTCTGATATGAGTCATATGTCATCGAAAATCACGCATCGTATGCGTACGCGCAGACCGGCAGCTGTTGTCGCAAAGGAAAAAATACGCAAAACTAAGATGTAATTTGTGTATTATATAGGTACCTATGTCTAATTATAAGGAGATATAATTTACTATATATATTTTATATCCATAACACCCCTATTCACGTTCCCACTGCTGGGACACAGGGACTTCTCTCTTGGCGAGAGAGATTAGGCCTTAATTCACCACGCTGGCCAAGTGCGGGTTGGTGAATGACACATGTTCTTCAAACTTTGAAAAGTTCTCAGAACATGCCGGTTTCCTCACGATGTTTGCCTTCACCGTTAGAGCACGTGTTTTGAAGCACACATAATTTTCCAAGAAGAAAAATCAGAGGTGCGCGGCGGGGTTTGAACCCACGACCTTCGGAATGAAAGTCGGGTGTGCTCCCACTTAGCCAACACGGCTCGTATTTTATATATCGCTGTAAAATATAATTGTCTATCTTATAATCTCATGCACTACAACATCCAGTATAGCATGGGTTTGCAGATGCTGACGTTGTATAGTCATCAGATATGGCTATTTTCTATAATTATATATGTTACGGCTAATACCCGAAGTGCGGCTACACCTAGTTCTAGCCGGTTAGAACTAGGTGTAGCCACTTGCTCTTGGTTAAACCTAGTATTAGCCGATTATTTTCGGGTAAAACTAGGTCTAGCCTTCATCATGCCGGCTACAACTAGGTCCAGCCATTCCCTGTTGGATAAAACTAGGTCTAACCGATATCACTCCGGCTAGAACTAGGTCCAGACAATCCCTGTTGGATAAAACTTGTTATTCTAATAAATAGTTTATGTTACTTTATAAAAGTGTGATTTATAATTAAAATAACATTCTATAAATTATAATATGCAACTACTTATTGTCTGTTGTTAAAAAATGTTCCTGATTGTTTCTATTATATTAAAAATTGCACACTATGTACAGCCAATCCCTGCTAGATAAACTAAGACACGCACCGCTGCTGCAGATAGTGAGTCACAATCGCTAGTAGACCTGCAGTAGATCAGCAGCAGCAGCGCGTGTCTTAGTTTTATCTAGCAGGGATTGGCTGTACATAGTTGTAGCCGGCATGCTATCGGCATAGCTTTTTTTAGATATTAAAAAACATCCAATAAAAAGAAACGTAGAGAGTTTTTTTATTCTTATAAATCACATTGTAATATCAAATCAAATCAAATCAAAAAACTCTTTATTGTACACCAAATAAAATAATAAATACAAAAAACAACAAAAAGAAACAAGTACAATGGGCGGCCTTATCGCTAAAGAGCGATCTCTTCCAGGCAACCTTTGGATGGAAAGAGAGCAAAGAAATAAAAAATTGACGGGTGTACTACTCAATATAATACATATAATACATAATGTAATATAATACATAATGTAAAATAATACATAATGTATACATATAATACATATTAATAGATGAGAAATAATATAATACACTAATGAATACTAATTTAGGGAGGTGAAATATATTAAGTAAATACAGTAATAATTAACATAAATTATTAGGAGTGCAATTTTTAATATAATAGGAACATCAGGAACATTTTTTAACAACAGACAATAAGTAAGTATTTGCATATTATAATTTAAGGAATGTAATTTTAATTATAAATCACACTTTTATAAAGTAACATAAACATATTTATCAGAATAACAAGTTTTATTCACCAGGAATTGTTTGGACCTAGTTCTAGCCGGAGTGATATCGGTTAGACCTAGTTTTATCCAACAGGGAATGGCTGGACCTAGTTGTAGCCGGCATGATGAAGGCTAGACCTAGTTTTACCCAAAAACAATCGGCTAATACTAGGTTTAACCAACAGTCAGTGGCTACACCTAGTTCTAACCGGCTAGAACTAGGTGTAGCCGCACTTCGGGTATTAGCCGTAACATATATATATATGGTTATAAAATCAGTAGGTATATGATTTAAAAGCATATTCTGTTCATTGTATTGTTAGTTTTAAGTATTATAAGTTATCTAAGCAAGTTTATGATAAATTATTACTGTTAAAAACTATTTAGTGAGCACAGTGCAGTGTGTATTAGGTCATCTATATCTTGATAAAATAAATAAGTAATGTGTGTACTACTAGATCATAAATAAATATATTAGTACCTAACATAAAAAAAAAGATGTCGTATATTTGTAGGTAGTTCTAATGTTCATTACTTTAATTATAATCTTGCTTGGTGTGGGTAGATAAAGAAATGAGTCTTTGGTCAACCTTGTCGTTTCATTCACAACAGCCACTATTCGGTGGAAAGCGGCTGTGTCATGGTACTGGGCTAACATTTTTTTAGATCGAATGAAAAAAATATGTTCGAGTGCTTAGCTTGCATAAAACATAATTTTGAGACATGTTAAGATTACAGAAAATGTTGGGTATCATGAAAAATATGCAGATGAGCCTAAATTAGGTTCAACATTTTCTGGTGTTCGTTTGAAGAAAAGATTAAATGCAGGTAATTTGTACATTTTTCAGTGGTATTATTTTGTGAATACACAGATTATCAAGTTTTTAAATAATTTTATATTAAAATCATATATTTTATATTAAAATGTATTGTATTGTAATACAAATACCTACATGCTAATTTTATACTAAATAACCTAAACTTATTACATACAAACTATACCTACATACTAATTACATACTTATTAACACATAACTGAATTACATACGAAAAATATAAATATAAACTTTAGACAACATTAAAATACCATTAATTAGATTGCCTAACCCAAATACAAACAAACTATACCTAAAAACTAAATACATACATACTTATTAACACATACTTAATTACATACGAAAAGTATAAATATGAACATACCTTTAATCAACTACACATTAATAACTCATTATTCTAAGATATAAATAACTTATAATTCAAAATATAAATATATTAAAGGACTTCGCTTAGATCAAAGTAAATAACACTAAATTCAAGAAAAACAAATCAAAACAAAATTAATTCTTAAAATTACTAATTCTAATTAATTCTAGTTCTCGAAAATGATATTATTTAAATTCATTAAATCATAAAACAAGAAAAAAAAAATTTCGCCCATTTATTAACAATAAACCAAGCAATATACCATGACAAACCTAATATGTAGTTAAGTAAAATTTCATCATTGCTTTACACTGGCGCAGTAATTATATAAAAAAAACCTCGCAAAAGCCAAAACTATATAAATAGATAAATCAAATTAGAATTGGAAAAAAAAACAATTATGCCAAAAATAAACCTAAAATAAACCCATTCCCATTACCCTTAAAAACAAAAGAAATAATAATACTAAAATAAAATAAAACAAAACTAAACAATCATAAGATATTTTGTATGATAACAATCAAAATTAGATCAAAATCAGAAAAACAACAATCGATTAGATATTAATATATTATATATGTCGGGGCAGACAAGAACATCGGTTGAAATATGACTCAGAACCGGTTTGTACCGGCCGCATCGCGCTACGGGTTGAGGCGCCTCGCCGGGCCTGTTACTTGAAAAACTGGTTCAGACCGCTTTAATTCCTTTAAATACGACCGTCGGCCGAGCTAGCATATCATTCTTGTTTGAGCCGTTGGACGGAACAGTGCTTTGTTAGTAATAAATGTATTCTTGTATTCGGTCGGAACAGTCCTCTGTTTGTAATAAATTAATAATAATAATCTGTTGGTAATAAATTGAGTTGTTGGACCGAAACATTGTAAAATGGAATAAATAATGGACGTTTCTTCGTGGTTTTATTATCAACATAAAGACGACTGTGACGTTAGACCTGGTGACGTCATAACCAACTAGAAGCCCTCCTGATAAACACACACTCCTCGACATCCTACAGATATCTCCTCACGACATATATATATATACAAACAATAAATCAACACAAAAAAATACTATAAAAACTGTCGTGGTTTGATAAATTCATATTGAAATAAACGGGCAATACACGAACCTTATTTACGTAGACTATTGATCAACCGTTTCGTCCCATAACGTGGGACATCTTCAGGATCAAGGACACTGCAAGGACACGGATCACGAACGCTCGCCGGTCCGCAATGCACTGCGGCGCGCGGCGCGTTGCGCGCGCGCCGACAGCTCCTGGCGGGGCGGGGGGCGAACGGGAGGGGGTTGATCAATAGTCTACGTAAATAAGGTTCGTGTATTGCCCGTTTATTTCAATATGAAAAAAATACTAATTTAAAAAAAAAAAAAAACCATTCAATCTCATACAAAAACTCGACCAATCAATCATCCCCAATTCGAACACTATAACGAACTTAAACCGTACCAAAACAACAAAAAATAATAATAATACAGGGTGAACAAACAAAAACGAAACATATAGCTACCAATTCATTATAAACAGAACACAGGTAACAGAACACAGGAGACGGTATCATACGACCAAGTACTACAGGATCATGAATGTCCAAGCCAGGTAATACCCGGCCAGGTAATCCACAACCATGTCCTCAATTACCTGACCGTACACTACCCGGTCGCGAAATAATTGGCCGTACTTTAACCTTCCATATTAGTAACACCCAGACATCACACAACAAGGCATTGCAAAACCAAATATTCCATGTAGCGAACTCAAGACCATAAACATAGATAACAACCAAAAATATTAAAATCACCATGCACTATTAATTCATTCACTAGTCCATTCATTCATTCCCAATTCCCAATTCGTTCTTCTGAGCAATTTAAAGAAAAACTAAACAACAAAACGTCAACGTCAATGAATCTAGAAAACAAACCTAAAACGAAACGTATACTTAACGATCCAATACAAACAGAACTCTATTTCTCCCACTAAAAACCAAAGAACAAAAAAAAAACGAATTCCAATTGTTAGCACAATCCAATTTTATAACCAAAACAAATAAAAATCTTATCAATCTTAAAATATAAAATAAACCATAAATCAACAATAAAAACATCAATCGCCACCATACATCCAACTTTCATTCACTCGTACATTCATTCAATCCCAATTTCAACGAAAAATGAAACGTTACAAAAAAAAAAGAGCAAAACAATCCGCCATATTGAAACGAAACAAAATAATCAAAACAAATTATTTATCTTCGAACCTATGTATTTTAAACCAAAACTAACAACTAAAATGTAAAAAAACTAATTGTAATTACATAACCATGCATAGAACCAGTGAAAAAACATCAAACAATGATCAATAGACTCAGGATCAGTGTTCCAGTGGCTCAGTGAAAGAGCCGTTTTCTCTGCCGATAATACGGAGTATAGTGCGCGCATATCCAAGAAAAGGGATCCTGCGATCGTCATCAGCCATTATCTGATCCAAGGTAAATAAAGAAATGTCACAATCCATTTCAAACTCACATTCCAGTCGTAATCTACCAAACCTAACACAATCTATCAATAGATGTTGTACAGTTTGGAAGACTCCCTGGTCACAAGAACAGAAAGGTGAATCTGATAACTTGAACCTATGTAAATAAAACTTAAAACCCCCATGCCCTGTCAAAATCTGCGTAACAAAATTATTTAAGCTCATTTTACCAAGGGCTTTGTACGAAGTTGAAACGTCCCTAAAGAATAGCCTTGTAGTGCTCCCCACCTGTGCATTTTCGTAGATCCTTTGCCACTGAACCAAGCTAGCTGACCTAATACTGTACTTTGCGTAGGATAACGGAAACTTATCGTAAAAGGTTGGTCCGGCTGAATTGGAGGTGGCCAGCTTGGCCAACGCATCGGCCCTCTCATTGCCCTCGAAACCACAGTGTGCCCTAACCCAGTATAACTGAACACTTTTATTGCTCTGACTCAACCTTTGGATCTGTTCTCTAATTTCAGCAGCAATAGGGTGAAGTGTTTCAGAGTCGCACACCACCTCGAGCCCCGATCTACAATCACTGGCGATACTAAAAGATGACTCAGCCCTATTCGTGATCATAGTCAGAGCCCTTGAGACAGCGCACAACTCTGCCTGGAACACACTGCAGTAATCCTCGAGTGCAAACTCAAAGTGATCCACCTCGCCGCCTCCGGACCAACAGGTAACCGCACCACCAACCTTTCCGTCCAGCTTGCTACCGTCTGTGTAGAAAACCGGTCCAACACCAGACACAGTCTCTATGTCTTCCCGTGAATTAATCAATTTATAGACAATAGAAATTCTTTCACCAGGATGTAGAAGCACAAACGGGCTCTTCCTAACCTCCAATTTTTTCCCAGGCCAGTCAACTAATGAACCCCCCTTTTTAAGCCCATAAACAGCAGCATTTTCTTTAAGCCACACTGGCAACGGCAGGATCCTAGCCAAAAGCATGCTTGCTATAAACGACACAGTACGATGAGCTTTACTTATTTTAATAGCAAAGGATCTACCCAGACTACTAAGAACCCTATTCACATAAACCTTATCCGAGACACCAGCCCAGCAGCTTGCAGAATACAAAATTGTCGGTTCCATTCCACTACAGCAACATAGATCATTCTCAAAATCTGAGAATTGAGACCCCACTGAGCGCGTGCTGCTCTTGCCACAACCTTATAGAAAGCAATAGCTTTTCTGGTGACCTGTTCCAAATGCTCCCTGAAGTTTAGTGTCGAATCAATAAATAAACCTAGGACTCTGATGTTAGAACTAAAAGGAATGTGAACTCCTGCCATGTAAACCTCAGGAAGATGAAATTTAAGTTTCTTAGTTAGAAAAAGAGCCTGCGTCTTTGGGGCAGAAAACCTAAGCTTAAGGTTTGCCCCCCAGTTGAGAACAGTCTGAAGTGCCCTATTAATTTTTCCTTCCAGCTCATAACCGTCCGAAGCCACGGCAATCATCAGGATGTCGTCTGCGAAGGCCTGGGTTAGGTTAGGTTAGGTTAGGTTAGGTTAGGTTAGGTTTTTTTTTTTTTTTTTTTTTTTTTTTTTTTTTTTTTTTTTTTTTTTTTTTTGCGTTCACCATAGACTTTTTGTCCATGCCTTTTTTTGATTTTATTTTATTTAATGAGCTTACATTTTTTACATATTTATTATTAATTTGTTACTCAAGATAGGGGAAGTAGTACATTATTCTATTACTTAATCTATTACATGCTTAACTTAAATCTATTCTTAAAGTATATATTTTGTTAATATTATTACTTTTTTTTTTTTTTTTTTTTTTTTTTTATTATTATTATTATTATTATTATTTTTTTTTTTTTTTTATCATTGTTCTTTTCTTTATTATGATTATTATTATTATTATTATTTTTTATATTATTTTATAACATCTCAATTTTTAAATAGTTACAATTATTACCTTATAGATAGTTACAATGATTTGCTTATAGATAGTTACAATTATTTTCTTATAGATAGTTACATTTTTAGATATCTAGATTGCTCCTGATATCCGCTTTATGAGCTTTTCCATAACCTCCTCGTTGCGATCTTTAACAGCCATTTTCAGGTTGTACTCAATAATCCATTTATCCGAAGCTTCTGTTGCTGTTCTTATAAAGTGTCCAATAGCGTCGTCTGCATCATCAGTGTAGTAAGTGCAGCTGTTGGTATGCCTTGACACTGCTACGACCGCATGTGGAACACTCTCGTGAAGCTTCATTTTGATCTTTGATTGGATTATGATGACAAACTCGTAGGTTAGCCCTTGCGCTTCATGTATGGTGAGAATTCGTGAGCCTTCTCCATTTCCAAAGCCCTGCTGAGAAAGGGTTTCCTTTTCTTCTTGGGTGTGAACCAAGAACAGAGTTTTGGGGCTGGATTTATCAATTGTGGCATCACTATACCTTTCGCGCTTTAGAGAGTTTACCTTGAGTGCTGAGGAGTAAATACCTGAATAGACCTCTTTAAGTGCATAAGCTACATCAAGAGGGTTCCTGTGAGTACACAAGAGCTCCTTGCTTATCTTTGCAACGAGATTCGGTCTATTATATTTTATCTCAAACACGTTTTCTCTATCTATAAAGGGAAGCTGATTAACATCTCCGATGAGAACGACTTCGCCAGCACCAGACAACCGTGAGGCCATGACAATGGCTCCAAAGTGATTCATAAGCGCTTCGTCAATCGTCAAGCGATGACACTTATGTTTCTCTTTGAAGCCATTTACAAGTACTGAGGCCATTGTACGCACCTTGGTCTTAACCTGGTCTCCGATACGGTGCGATAGTTTTTCCCTCAGGTCGTTTGCTGCCTCTATGGTTGCCGTGATGACAGCATCTTCATCTGCATCGAAGTGCTTTACAACCCAGGTTGTTTTGCCACATCCTGGAACTCCATTAATCCAGTTGATTTTGGGTACCGTCCAATTGCTCCAACATGAAACGACCTCTTCTGGTCTTGAGATAGTGTTTGCCATCTCAAGAATTTTGATGTCGAGCATGATTTTAGTGCAACGGGCAGTAACAACCACCGGGTCATCTTTTGGAGTTTGGAACTTTAGAGGTCCTTTTGTCTCTGACTTGTCCTCTATTAGGGCCACAAAATCACCACTTCCACTGTAAGCTGCCATATAACTACCTGACATTTTGCCCTTGATGATTTGGGACTTATCACTGTCATATATTGCAGCCTCTGATTCCTCGAGTTGTTTTTGTAGGAGAGGTTCGTATCCTTGCTCAAAGGTTTGCAAGATGGTCTTGCAGGTATTGAGGTTGACCTCTCTCGTTGCTTTTGTGAGAGCTATAAACTCGAGGAATGCGTTAATGAAGTGATCCTTTGGACTCTCAATGGGAATATAGCTTGGTGGTTCCGCTTTATCCCAAGTTCTCTTTGATGGTTCCTTGGATGTTGATTGTGTGGGTTTTGTTTTTCTTATAACCCTTTGCTTACACTTTTCCCCAAGAAAAGTTTTTGCAGCAACTGAAAGTGCGTTTAGAGAATCTCTTGCTCTTGCTTTAGAGATTTGTTCCGCGTTGTGTAGCTTTAGTTGTTGCTCTTCTTTTCCTGCTGTTTGTTTTAGTTGTAGGCGTTCTGAACCGCTGATTGACTCTGAGACGGGATGTCCCCAACAGTCAGTTGCTTCATTTGTGTTCTTGACCTTTAAGTAATTGAGATTTTCACCTCGGTCTTCGTACACAATTACCTCATGTTGTTCTGAGACTTTGATGCAACCGACTCGGTCTTCGACTTCACCGCTTGAGTATTCAACCACGAGCGCATCGATGCTTATTACGCGGGGTTCATTTTCTCCTTCGCCTTGGCCCTTTAACCAATTCCAGACTTCTTTTGCGCGAGCGAATGGCGTCATACATATCTCCATCTCGAATAATGCAACTGTCTTGTTTCTCAGTCGCACCATTCTACAGATCTGACCTGCCACCTCTAGCTCGGGTAGTGCACTGTACTTCTTATACCGTATGGTTGATTTAGAAGTGCTACCATTAAGCAGAGAAGCCAATCCTGGGGAGATTGTCACTCTTTTTTGCTTTCCAGGTCTACAGAAACAAAAGCTGATACCAAGTTTTTCCCTGGAATCATCCATGAACAGAGCCACTCCTCGGGTTCTGAGCCCGGCTGTTCCTTTTTCGCCAAGTTCCAAGAACTGGGAAAGGGTGAGTCTGTTCATGGGTAGTTCAAGTGGTAAATCCGGTTCGAGATTCTGTGACGCAGACACTTGGGTGGGAGTTATTGATATTGGGGAAGAAGTTGAATTTCTGCTTATAGCTACCTTAAAGACCTTTTCGATGAACTTCAAACAATGATTCCTCGATTTAGGGTCTTCAAGGATGCCTCTAAGGTTGTCTTCAACAACATTTCTATCTATTTGATGTTCTAGATTATACCGATCCGTGAGGAAGCGTGGACATTCGCATATTATATGCCACACAGATTCGCTGATTTCTGGATTGCATTCACATCCAGGGCTATCCTTCAGCTTAAATCTGTGCAGATATGCTGCGATTCCTCCGTGGCCTGTGAAGGCCTGAATATGAACTGGTGTCAGTTTTGTGCTGCGTACCAACCGGTATGTCTGTTCAACATCCGGGAAGAACTGCTTTGTAACTGTGCCAGTACTGGAGGCAGTATATCGGTCCTGCCACTTCCTAACAGATTCATCTCTAATTGATTTTCTTACATAAGAGAGTGGGATTTTATTGTAATCCTGAGGGGAGTTACTTATTGCTGCTGATTTTGCCAATTGATCTGCTCTTTCGTTTCCGACTGTTCCAACATGCGCTCTTAACCAATACAAATTGATTTTTCGACCCTGACTCTCTACAATGGTAACATTTTCTCTGATGCTTTTGGCTAGAGGATGGCTCAATTTAGAATTTTTGAGCAAGTCTAGCGAGGATCTTGAGTCACTCAGAATGTTCACCACAGGTTTAGTGCTCGTGATGACCATTTGAGTTGCTCTAAGAAGTGCATAGAGTTCTGATTGAAAAACAGAGCAGGCCGAGTGCAGCTTGAAGGTGGCGGAGGTTTGTTCCTCGCCATCTTCCCACCACGTCAGCGCCGCTCCTACCTGGTTTTCAATTTTGCTACCATCTGTGTAGATTTGGGGTCCGACGACCTGCTCAGCTTCCTCTAGAAATTTATATTCTATGGATGTTAGCTTTGATGGATGGGGCTGGTTACTATTGCCTGTGTTTAGTTCCAATTCCATACCATGAGGAAGGTAGTCGTTCGAGATGTTTTTCTTTGCTTTGTACAGGTTTGCTCTCTCCTGGATTCGGAGATCCATGGGCAGCAAACCCGCTAAAGCAAGCGCAGATGTTAGAGAAACAGTTCGGTACGATTTGCAGACCTTTTGGGCGAAGCCTCTCTGAATTGTATTGAATTGATGTACATTCATTTGCAGCTCTGCTGCATCTGACCACGCAGCTGATGCATACGTCATGATGGGTTCAACCACTGAGATGTAAATTGTTCTGATGATTTCGCTATTCAGACCCCATGTTACTTTCGCTGCACACGCTAGCTGTTTGTAGATGTCTGCTACTTTTTTGCACTGAGCAGACACGTGTGGTTTGAAAGTAAGTTTGTAATCGATGATCAGCCCAAGCAGTTTGATTTCTTTCACTAGGTTGACCTGAGTATCGGACATACATATTTGAGGAGGATGGAACTTTAACTTTTTTGTGAGAAGCATCACATTGGTCTTGTGTGGTGCAAAGTTAAGTTTATTGTGTTTTCCCCATGTCGATACCTTTTCTAGTGTAGAATTTGCTCGCTGCTCAATCGCTTCTATCGATCGGTCCGTGAATGCGAGAACAACATCATCTGCAAACGCCTGACAGTATACTCCCTCCTCATCCAGAAGATGTAACAACGAGTCTAGTATAACATTCCAGAAGGTTGGTCCGCCGATTGATCCTTGGACGCATCCTTTGGTTGTTTCCTTCTCGTATGTTGCTCTGGCATAGTTGACAATGATCTTGCGGTCATTGAGGTAGGAGCACACCATCTGATAAAGGTTATTTGGGCAACCTTTTTTTGCCAGTTGATGTTTCAGGATTGGCCACCATGCGTTATCGAAGGCCCCCTCTATGTCGAGTGATATAAGAAGTACGCTGTTTTTGTTGTTTACTTCTTTTTTTATAAACTCAAGTAAGTCATAGAGGGCATCTTCTGTGCCGCGCTGAGGCATGAAGCCGTACTGCCGTTTGTTGAGAGTTGGAAAGATGTGCCACTGGATTCGGCCTATCATCAACTTTTCTATGATTTTGCCGAGAACTGAGAGGAGACCAATGGGCCGGTAAGACTTTGGATGTGTGTAGTCTGTTTTACCTGGTTTCCGAATGATTACCACATGGGCAGTTTTCCATTGCTTCGGGAAGTATTTAAGCGACAAACATTTGTTTGCTATCGCCATAAATAGTTCCCTGTTGCATTGGATGGCTGCTCCGCAGATATCCGCTGTGATACCATCCGGACCTGGGGCCTTTTTTGGATTTAGACCGTGGATGACTTGCGCCAGCTCCGCTGGTGTGAATGGTACATCATCACTTGAAAGGTCTTCCTCTGGTACAACCTTGGTTAACTCACGGAGTTCTGCCTGACACCTTAGATCGGTGTTCTCGGAGTCATCCGGATAAAAGGTTTTTGCCAAGAGTTCTGCTGATTTCTGTGGGGATAGAGTATTGCCATCTGAGCATCTTAGGAGCATGTCCTCTTGTCTGCCAGATGTCTTCCTGATTACTCTGTAGATCTTATCCCACATACTCTCTTTCTCCTGGGTTGTACAGAATTCCTTCCAGTCCGTGGTCACGGCTTGATCGGCTTCCTCCTTATACAGCTGCAAGATCGCCTGATATTGTTTTACAACAAATTCTTTCCGTCTTGGAGCTGCATTTCTTATTCTTCTTTTCATTCTGAGAACCTCTTTCTTCATATCCTCTAGCTTTTTTGACCACCATGGGGGAGTTGGATCCCCCTCTTTAGTTCCTGTTAACGGGATGGATTTGTCACAGGCTTCATGGATGGCTTCTATGTAAGCTGAGATTATGTTTTCAAGAGCTTGTTCAGAATCAGACTCTTCTACGGTTTTGGTGTTTATTCCCCTTTTTTCCAAGGAAGATTTGAGACTTAGACCAAAGTCTGACCACTTAGCCTTCCTTGTATTGTATTTGCGCGTTGTAATCGGCCGCAATTTCTTTAGGGCTTTTTCTAGGCGCAGTTCGAAGGTTATCGCGTTGTGATCTGATGTTACGAGACTTCTGTCTACTTGCCATTTCTCAATTCGACCAAGCAGGGGGGAGCTACATGCTGAAACATCAACGATGCTGGTGCATGTCCTGCCACCTCTTTCGATTTCAAACGTGGGGGTATCTCCGATGTTGAGTATGTGGTAGCCCATTTCATTAAGAAATGCATGATATTCGGCTCCTCTGTCATTCTCCGAGATGCTACCCCACCAGTGGCTCCATGCATTTACGTCTCCTGCAACGATGATGTTTGGTGTGCTCATCTTTTCACAGATCTTTTTTGTGTTTTCCAGATAGGGTGTTATTTCTTGATCCCCTTCAAAATAAACGGACACAACTCCAAGTGTTAGGTTTCCAGTTTTTAACAGGACAGCTGCCTCGGTTTCGGTTACCAGCTGAGGATCATGTATGATCTCCAGCTGGTCACCAAATACGATAATAGCCGCTTTGACCGGTTTGTTCCTATTGAGGGTGCATTGAATCACCTTTGTCCCTGGATGTTGTTTTAAGACTCCAGTCCTTCCGACATAAGGTTCTTGCACTAGAGCGACCGTGATGCTCTTTTCCTTTGCAACTTGGAGTAGTTCCGCCGTAGCTAGTTTCGAGTGTTGGAGATTTGCTTGGATGAAACGCAATCTCCGATCTCCTAGCCTCGAGGGGGATGAGTGTGTGTTCTGTTGAGAGCCTTTAGCAGTATGAGACACGCGAGCGTGCTATAGTGTCCCATTTTTGTCTCTCTGGACACACAATGCTGAAGGCATTGTGAGCCGTATCCTCTGTTGTTCCACGAGCTGTTGATTTAGTACAATTTTTACATTGAGGTTGTAATCCCTCGAGCCTACTTTTACATTTTTCCCAAGAATGAGCCTTCCCGCAGTGACTGCAGAGCTGATCCTTCTCTCGACAAACCGCTTTAGTGTGCCCGAAACCAAGACATTTGGTACATTGCACTAAAGGTGATTGATCAAACACAGGTCTCCACTGGATTCCTATGTGAATTTTCCCTTGTTCTATGAGCGATTTGTGGATTAGGGGTGAAACTTCTAAGACTGGGTGGCATTCGAGAGGGTTGCGGGCCTTCTTCCTGTACCTAACCTTGATTAGGGACTCTTTGAGGTCCACTTCTTTGAACAGATGTTTGTTCTGAGCAAGCAGATTCTCCACTATTTGCGTGTCGCTATGGTATGATAGCACGTCTTTTATTATAACTAGTGGATTATCCGCCTTTGCAACCTCTGCCTTGAGGCCCTTATCTAACCGAACCCTGCTTCTTACAAGATCTAGATCTTCCTTGGAGCCACAACTAAGGATAACTTTGCTATTCTTAGCTTTCCTTACTTTGTCTATCCTTGCTCCGCTCGATCTTGTATCTAAAGCAACTCTTATCCTGTCAATCACATTATCTCCTGTGTTTTCGGGATTTGTGGATGACACGATAAGAGTGTGGTTAGGTTTCTTAGGGGGGGGAGGTTTAGAAGTGACCTTTGCGTAGGAAGACTTTGCTTGAACAGCATTGCCTTCCGTCTTCGCTAGCTCCGCTTCAAGGCTGAGTACCGCAGGCATAGCGTTCGCCTTCTCGTGTCTCAGCGTGCGCAGCTCAGATGACACTGCCTCTAGCTTCTCCGTGATGGGCTGGATGTGCTCTTCGATGTTTATTATAATTGGTTGCCGAGGTTCATCAGGAGTTTTATTCGCCTTGATCGCATGAACGATATCACGAATCTCTCTGATCTCCTCATTAACCTTTTCCGACTTCTCATGTTTTTCCGACGGACTCGTTTTAGGTTTTTGTTGAGCTATTAGCTTTAGGGAGTCCAGGTTCTGTTGAGTTGTACTCTGATCTCTGCGAAGGTCTCTTCGAAGCTCATCCAATTGATTCTGCAGTGAATCCACACCTGCCTTAAGGCAAGAGCAACTCTCTACCAGAAGATCGAAGTTGTTACTTCTGTCGTCATTGGATGAGGGACCTTTGAGGGACTCAATTTGTCTCTCCAGATCCTGGACTATTTTAGCTGTCTCTTTGATAAGCCTATGGGGATCCCGCGTTTCATAGCTCAGCCAGTCACGTATCGCCCTTGTCTCCTTGAGCGAAGACGCGATATCGTCCCTGGCAAGCGAGACGCTCTCCACTAGCTGTTTAGTGAGATCTGCTATCTGCTTGTTGTGAGCTCTTTCCACTCTCATTAGCTCGTTTGCGTTCCTCGCTCTCTCTTTATCCAGGTTTGAGATGTGCCTTGACCTGGAGTCCTGAAGGGAAAGAGTTATCTCGTATAGAGTCTGCAGGCTCTCTAGTGCGATGACTTTGCACTCTCTTTTCATGTTACCTGCAGACTCCAGCGCTTCCTTGCCCTGGAGGAACGTCTCGTTTGCCACTTTTGTGGCTCTGTCCATTTCCACTCCCGGCCTCTTCCCGGACTGCTCAGCCAACATACTGCGGCGTGCCTTGGGAGCCGGAGGCGGAGTGGCCAGATCGACGAAAGAGGTGATCGATTCATCGTCTGACAAGCCTTTTGGGGGAGAGATGCCGCATTCCTGCCACTGGATTATTCTTTGCCGAGCTGCGTCTGACTGCGCTCCTTGGATGGAAGAGGACGCAGCTGACTCGCTGTCTCGCGACGGAGGAGTCTTGCTTTTCTTCCTCGGTGGTACCACTGGGGCGGTGATGGCGCTGCTTTTTGCTCCTTCTGATGGTGCTTTTGAGGTTGTTGGTACCTGTTCAGATGAAGATGGTGGAGGAAGCATTTCAGATTTCACTGAGGATTTAAGTACCCTTTTCAGGACTTTTTCTCTCAGTGACTTCTGTTTCTGCGCAACCGAGGAGGTGGACTGCGTTTTGGGAGCGGAGTCAGTCGCTTTAGATGACATTTTATTTAATTTATCTTACAATATTTAAATACTAATAATATATTATGTCTTAATATTAAAATCTTAATTCTAAGTACTAACTTCTACGCTGATGAACTGCGTTTTCTTGAGTAACTTGTGGTGAACGCGCTCGAACCGAAGTTGTTCAGGTTCTGGTTGGTGGTGTTGATTGCTGATCAGTGAGATGATGACGGAGCACTTCGTACCGCTTGAGTGTGTGATAGAGATGGAATTTGCAAAATCTGTTGGAGCCAATTCGTAGAGCTTCTTTTTCTGATTGCTTTGATACCACACACTTAGGGTCTATCTCTTATGGTTCCGGAGTTATCTCTTGAGGGGTTTTTGCTGAGGGGGGTGAGGATTTCTTTTATGCTTCCAATGGACAGAGTTCCTCGTGCCGATGACTTTAAGACCCAACACGGGGGGTCTGTGATGGCTGATTCTGAAGATATTGCAAGAACACTTTGGACCTCTTCCGTGAGTGATACGGGTGGAATTTGCAAAATCTGTTGGAGCCAATTCGTAGAGCTTCTCTTTCTGATTGCTTTGATACCACACACTTAGGGTCTATCTCTTATGGTTCCGGAGTTATCTCTTGAGGGGTTTTCCGTTGGGGGGGGGGGATTTCTTTTTATGCTGCCAATGGACGGAGCTCCTCACGCCGGTTTCTTAGAGACCCAACACTTGGGGTCTGTGATGGCTAGTTCCGGAGCTATGATGACATGAAAATCCGTTGGTGCTAAGCTGTAGATTTCCTTATCCCGAGTTGTTAGACACCCAACACTTAGGGTCTGCGATGGCTATTTCCAGAGCTATGACGACTTGAAAATCCGTTGGGGCCAATCTGTAGATCTTGTCCCGAGGTGTTAGACACCCATAAACATGGGTCTGTGGCCTTTACCTTCAGAGATATCGCTCGAGGGGAATCCGAGGAGGGGGGGAGGTGAAATCCGTTGGGGCCAAGTTGACGGGCTGCTTTCCCTCAGTTCCTAGACACCAAACACTATGGGTCTGTCTCCCGTGGTTACCGAGATAGATCGCGGGGGGGTAAGCAGGGTGCGGGGGGATGGTCGCAGCAATTCCTTGGGGCCAAGATGTAGATCTCGTTCTCCTGATTGCGATGATACCAGACACGGTGGGTCTGCGAGCACTGGTGCCGGAGAAACTCCTTGAGGGGGTTTTGGCCTCTGAGGGGAAGTGGGGTACAGAGGGGGTGATCTGAGATGTGGTGGGGAGCAGTTGGCTCTGACAAAACCAAGACCTGCAAGTCCAAACACGGAGGTTCTGATGTTGAGGGTTCAGGAGATACCTTAGATTTTGTTCGAAGATCCCCGAAGGTTAGGTGGCCCTGCTGATGATCTGGTGGCCGAAGTCTTGGAACTGTCTTCGAAGTCTTCAGGTTGGTCCTAGCCTCGTGTCGAAAACACGTGTTCGAAACCGCGTGGTTTTTTATAGGTTAATGTGCAAATCTTCGGAGCTTAATAACTTTAGAGTCCCTGAAGCGATTTTGAAAGGTTAGGTTAGGTTAGGTTAGGTTAGGTTAGGTTAGGTTAGGTTAGGTTAGGTTAGGTTTTTTTTTTTTTTTTTTTTTTTATGACCTACTTAGATACTAAACTTAACTGTCGCTATTAAGTGCGACAACATTGAATCAATTTTTATCTAATTATATTCTTAACCTAAAAACATAATACAAATACCTACATGCTAATTTTATACTAAATAACCTAAACTAATTACATACAAACTTTACCTTCATACTAATTACATCCTTATTAATACAATTACATACAAAAAATATAATATAAATAAGAACTTTAGAAAACATTTAAATACTATTAATTAAATTGCCTAACCTAAATAAATACAAACTATACCTACATACTAATAACATACTTATTAACACATACTGAATTACAAACGAAAAATATAAATATAAACTTTAAACAACATTAAAATACCATTAATTAGATTGCTTAACCCAAATACAAACAAACTATACCTTAATACTAAATACATACATACTTATTAACACATACTTAATTACATACGAAAAGTATAAATATGAACATACCTTTAATCAACTACACATTAATAACTCATTATTCTAAGTTATAAATAACTTATAATTCAAAATATAAATTTAATAAAGGACTTTGCTTAGATCAAAGTAAATAACACTAAATTCAAGAAAAAACAAATCAAAACAAAATTAATTCTTGAAATTAATTCTAATTAATTCTAGTTCTCGAAAATGATATTATTTAAATACATTAAATCATAAAACAAGAAGAAAACTTTTTTCCCCCATTTATTAGCAATAAACCAAGCAATATACCATGACAAACCTAATATGTAGTTGAGTAAAATTTCATCATTGCTTTACACTGGCACAGCAATTAAAAAACCTTTAAAAACAAAAGAAATAGGTTAGGTTAGGTTAGGTTAGGTTAGGTTAGGTTAGGTTTTTTTTTTTTTTTTTTTTTTTTTTTTTTCTTATTTCCTCTAACTTTATCAGAGACTTTTTTTATCTTTTATTTTTATTTAATACTTCTTTTCTTTTATCTCTTTTTTTTATGGTCTTTTTATTTATACATATTTATTTCTAAGATACAGATTCTTATTATTTAACTTATACTTATACAATCTTAAACTATGTTTTTTACATTTCAATTCTTAAATGCTGTTTATTTATATACTCAAATATAAATTCACCATTTATTTTATCTATCTATTTTTCTTATTTACAAGTTTTACTAATTTTGTACAGTATTCCATGAATATTTCTCTATGTTCTTCATTAGTCATCAATACACTAAGTTCTTTTGGTTCAAGCTTACACTGCAAAAGCATTTCTGCGTTGAACCTTTGTAAGGAGAAAATGGGACACTCCATTATTACATGTTCTGCTGTTTCTACAACCCCAGGTTCACAGGGGCATGATGGGTCCTCTTTGCACTTGAATTTGTGTAAGTACCCGGAGAACCCACCATGGCCCGTGAGTACCTGAGTCATATGGTACGTTTGTTTGAATTTTCGGACCGTGCGGTACGCGCTTATGGCGTCCGGGAAGAAGATCTTTGTGACTGCAGCGGTGCTTCCTGTCGTGTATCTCCGGTTCCATTCAACAAGTGACTTCTCGCGAATTTGCCTCTTGATGAATGATACCGGACATAAGTCATAATCTGGGCGTTTTTTGTTGTAGAGTGCAGCTTCTTTAGCGAGTTTATCAGCTCTTTCATTTCCCTCCAGTCCGGCATGGGCTTTGATCCAGAACAAAGACACTTCTTTGTTCTGGATTTTGCTCTTTTGGATGTTGTTTCGAGCCTCCACTGCTAGGGAATTGAGAGAGCTGTTGTTTACAACAGTTTGCAGAGCTGATCTTGAGTCGCTATAGATGCCGAAGCTTTCTTCAGAACGCTTGAGGATTTGCTGCGTCGCTTTACAAATTGCTAGGAGCTCAGCCTGGTATACTGTGCAGTGTGATGACAGTTTTAACTTGATGGATTTTTTCTCAGTCTCTCCAGCCCATATGGAAACTGCTGCACCGACCATTCCCTCAAGTTTACTGCCATCGGTGTAGATTTTGACTGCCT